>JAPDOI010000195.1:0-1311359 GCA_029168955.1 Aplectana chamaeleonis
TGAAATGAAGAAATGAGAACTCGGATCTATTTTCAAACCTCTGCTTGATCGGATCTGGTTCCTGAAGTGTCTCAAAAAAGCTGCTATGTTCTGCAAACTGTCTATGATTCACGACTCAAATACAAAATTTACAAAAAACAAAAAATCGAATAAAAACGTAGGTGAACATTCACATGATACAGAGTTCGTACTAGTTTCGCCATCCCATATTTCTTCCAGGTTTTTTTACATTTTCACCATGTATACCTTTGAAGAAGGTATCCGTTTCTAACGAGGACTAAAATGACTTTTTTTGGTCAAAAATTCTTGCATTAATTCATATCGTTTTGTGTTTATTCTCGCAATAAAAATGATAGTCCGACGAACGCATAAAAAAGTGCACAAGAGGATCAAAGTGTCAATTCTTTTTACCAATTTTTTAGAAATATTTTTTCAATTGTATTTTTTTTTTCAACAAAGAAGCGCGCTTCGCTTTTTTTCAGCCTTAATTTTTATTGAGTTTCTACCTCAAAATCTAATCGTTTTTGTAGTCATTTACCCAGGGCAATGATGCCTATTTTGATTTATTACTTGAGCATATATTCTCAGCCTTTGCATTCATCCTAATGATTTTGGCTCATATCGGTCGACAATTCCTCCATTCGATCGCTAATGACCCAAGCATAGCCAATGGACATAACAGATTCGAAGACAAGCGACCCAGGATCGTAAACCAGTCCCCAGTGGCAATGTAAGCAGCAGGGTCGACAGAGTAGAGGTATCGGTTGATATCAACGAGGGTTTATTAGATTGAGTACGTAGGCTGAGGAACACAATTATGGAAAAAAAGACATCGTTTCCTTAAGTGAATAACAAAACAAAAGTCAACGAGGGAAAATAGGTGTTTTTGTTGCTGGAGGAAAACTTAATAGCATAAGACATCAATGAATAAAAAAAAACATGAAAAATCACACACCAACATCACTACAGATTCAAGGATTTCATTGCCGAAGTGATTTTTCGTCATTTTTGTTTGTGTTTGTTTTCCTTTGGGGCTGAAATCATGCTGTGTAATGTTTAAAAAAATCCTATCTGATCATGTGAAAAATGTATTGAATCAATAAAGTTGAAATTTCATTACCGCACTTTTTGACACATCATTCCAAACCCTAATAAAATTTTAATACGCATAATTTTTTGTTTAGTAAATTTAGCTCAGAATTTGTTTTCCCTACAACAGTTTGTGAACTGATCCTCAGAAGAAAAAATAAATAAAAATGAAGCTCCAGTTCAGCACGTACTTGGTCATATCATCTCATCCGTACATTAAATTGTTTCGCATACGATACAATAATGAAGGAAACAATGCAGAGGCTATAAACAACCCACTTTCATATAATTTCGTTGCGAAAACGAAGCGAGTGAAAGCAAGAAAAAAATTAAGAATTTATTCTCAACATCGGCTCTTTGTTTCGTGAGCAATAAGAGTTAGCTTGAAAATTGAAATTCTACATTGAAGAATAGATAGCCTTACCATCTTAACATAATTTTGAACTCGAACATCTTGTGTGAATTAGCCAAGGCTTCATTGGATAGTTTCTTTGAATATAATAAAAAATTTAGAAAAAAAATGAGTGGAAGCCAGACGACCCACTTTGGAATCCAGTAGATGGTTGTAGAAGTAGGGTAAACGGATATTAGCATGATATTGCTGGTCAAGAAAAGTCTCATGCTAACATGGGAACATGAAAACTCTCGTGAGCTAGCAAATCAATGCATTTGGGATCAGCGTTTGTCGGAAGGATTGCCATTGGGGTTGAATAGAGCACTTGATCAGCTTCTATTCCCTTACAGTCCAGTGGAATAGACGTGGATAGTATAGGGAATACAGTGAGGGCAAAAGCAAATCGGAGAGCTCGTGAAAGAGGCACTCAGGAGGCAATCTCGTCCGCGCCGAGGGCGGAGTCGCCCCGCCCAACTGAGACACGCCCACCCGGGAGTGCCTCTTTACCTATCCCCCGAAAATGTGGGCGCCACCCCGAAATCACTGTTCAACTTGATTGCAATTTTCTCGAAAAAAATAGTAAGCATACAGCCAGAAAAATCTTTTTTCAAAATATTTCATGTTTTCATAAATCAACGTTTGTAAAGTAAAGAAAAATTGGGGGGGGGGGAACCCTTAAAAACCGTCATTTTGAAGGGCGGGGTCAAGCGCTGTTGTGCGATTTCTCATGGTGAGCTGGGCCGCAAAAATTTAATGCCAAAATGAGAATTTCGGATAGAAATCGTTTGATTTTTGACCCGGAAACGATAGTTAGTCGTGAGGTACGTACACATTTTTCGAAGCTTTAATCACCATCATGGTCTCTGCTGATGACAGTTTCAATATGCCTGAAAAGAGCATTCGAACCTCGCGCTTTATTTGTTTTCAATATATTCTTGAATTTGATGCTCGTGTCATAGTCTTTCAATTAATCTTCAATTAATCCAAAGTCTTTTTTCAATTATCGCATGGCTCTCTACTTCGAAGTGGTAGATGGTCGATTCCGAGCCTCTTGGGCCGCCTGCATGAACGCGTTCAGGTTTAGGTGTCTGCAGAGTTGGAGTTGCGGCGTTGCTCGCAGATGTAATATTGATTACTTTGAGCGACGACGGCGACCGAAGCGTCATGAAAGGCGAGGGGTATTGACCGCAGAGTGTGTTGACGCCGCGACGGTTCCGTGCGTCACTGCCAGCGAGCGGCAACCGACGCCGCCACGATAATGTTTTAGAAATATTTTTGTCGCCACGTCAACATTGACGTTCGGCGACGTCTCGATGTTCGCTGCAAGTCTGCAGGCCCTTTTAGGTAGCGCCCACAGCTAGCGACAAAAAACGTGCAATATGCCGCCGCCTGCCGATTTGTAGTTTAAGACCATTATGGATTGGAAGCGGGAGCGGCAAACGTCGCTAGCGGTGACACTTCATCCGCGTGGATAATGAAGAAAGCTATCGCCACGTCATTGCTTTGGAGCGACAGATTAGTGCATTGAGCACAAAGACACCGGTTACCCTCCTAACAAACGTAACGCTTCCAATCGACAACTAGTGTTTAAGCACATCATGGCTAGGGATAGCTGTCGGTTGTCGCGAGCTGTGGGCGCTGTCTTGAGGCACTTCATGGGCAGGGATTGACCAGTGACAGAACTCCGTAGCTCCATTGCTCTTGATTCTGCCCGCGACTGCCCTTAACACAATAAACGATTCCGGTGCATACGGCCAGGATTTTTTCTCTCATTTGTGTTGCTCAGGCACAGCCAGATTGTGTAGGAAAATGTTCACTTCGTACTTGCCTAGTTGACCACCCCTTCATCGTTTCCCTGGAACAGCTATCAAACTCCAGGAACATTCTCAGCCCTACCTGAATCAGTGTGTGTTTTTACACCGACAAGGGACCACTTTGAACAGAAAATGGAGTTTTTGGAAAACGGTCCTCTGAGAGTTGTAGAGGGCGTAAAAAGGAACAATTTAAAATTTTAAAATTTCACTCAGCCCTCATGGGTAGATCAGACACCACCAAAACAGTTGGTTGCGTTAGGTAAAATGCCGTTCAATGCACCCCAACCTGACGAAATCCGCTAAAAAACAGGAAACGGACATCAGATTCGTGTTTAGCGCCCCAAATTACCCCCTGGGGCGGAGTTTGGGCGAAAAAAATTTCGATCTCTGACCCCCCAAAAATGGCTTACTACTTCATGGGGCTCCAAAGGTCGAAAAGAAATTTAAGGCCCAAACTTCGCTCTCGGGGGTTATTTAAAGTGCTCATAACGAATCTGAGGTCAGTTTATCGATTTTCGACAGATTACGGTAGATTACGGTGGGTGTACGGTAGTTGGGTCAAAGTCTTAGATTTGACTCAAAATTTCTGAACGGGGGTTATTCTGGGTGCTGAATACGAATTTGATGTTCATTTGTCAATTTTCAAACTATTAAGGTAGGTTTAGGCCCTTTATGTCATGACAACTACCGTAATCTACAGTAAACCTCAGATTTTCGACAAACGATCTCTAGATTCGTGTTCAGCACCCTAGATTACCCCTACATACAAGTTTTTAGCCGAATCCTAGAATTTTTTCTAAACCACCCTAAAAATTCCTTGATGGGTATCCTTGCCTTGTCGCGAGGCTTGGAAAAACGCCTGTCTCTTTTTTTCAGAGTGGTTTCCTTTTTTTTTCAGAGAAGCTGCGAATAGCATACTCGGATTCTGCGTCCAAAATGGGTTCAGAAAACTACATTTAATCCAGAATGGCCAGGCTGACTAAAAGTAGTTCTCTTGTGAAGTGCGTTTTTGAAAGAGTGGTGCTGTTCTTCTCAATATTTTGGAATTGGTAATGAAACACTTGTCTTGAGTCTTCGAGCCATGCGCTAAAGTATTAGGTTCCTCCAATGGGTTTTGTGGTTTAGGTAAACCCACTTTTGTTTATAATAATTATTTCTGTTGGAAAAAAGATTGGTCATTGATCAAGGAACAAGTTCATGAAGTTTCATAATGTCCGAACTTTTTTCCAGCGTCATATATCAAAATAAATCCCTAAAGTGTTTCTCCGAATTAAGGACGATTTTTCTGTGGCATATGTGTGGAAAAGGGTAATGGTTTTTTTGATATTCTAGCAACTGTCGAAACCTCGGAATTTCCAGTTTCTAACGTTGATGAGAACCGTTTTCCGTTTATATCGCGTTACCTCTGCGATTTAAGAAAAGAGGTATAAAAAATAAGATACACTGTTAAAACCCAAAACAAGTATGGCGAACACATAGAAATATCATTACTGTCACCCATAATGCAGTAATGATCCCGCAGTACTCGAACCATCATTCCATTGCTTCGTAACCCAACGCCTAACCGGCTGAGCCATGGTGTGTTGCCGGTCCACCCCGACTCTCTCATTGTAATGATCGGTGGTTTGGACGCAGCGAGCATTGTTCAGGGGATCAATAAACAAGTCATAACTCAAGAGATTTCATCTTCTAACTTTTAGGAGAACCTTTTCAGCTGATTTCAAGGCCACTGTATAGCTCACATTTGTGCTACGTCCCCCCAATACAACGTTCTGGTTTCATTATTTTTTCGATCGTTTTTGATCTACCCGTGAGGACTGAGTGAAATTTTAAAATCCAAAATTGTTTCTTTCTAACTCCTCTACAACCCCCAAAAGACCGTTCTTCACAACTCCATTTTTCGTTCGAAGTGGTCCCTCGTGAGATGGGCAACCCCCAAGTAGTCCGTTGAATGTGGGAATTCTAGATCGTCCTCAGAGCTACAGCCCTATACGATTTGTGTATTGATGCGTTTAGAATCGCCACATTCTTGCCGATATTGCTGATGAACTCCAGGAAGCCAACGATGCTGTGCAGGTATTAACGACATTGATTCGTAAGCTGCAAGGAGTGTCAGAAAGCGGAGATGAAACAGCGTTATTAGATGTGGACGTTACTGCAGAGAGTATACCGTAGGCATACACGAGATCAGTGATACTCATCTAGAATCTCTATTCAAAGACAGTGCCCGCGGTTGAAATTGCTCCCGGGTTTCATCAGAAGTACAGTGATGTGACCGCCTTACTGCGGACAGTGCGAACGCTCGCGTTGAGACTCGCATCTTCTAATTCTCTACGTCGATACGGGGACACTTAGCCGAGCGGCTCCCTGTCCCTAACAATTTACTTGATGCGTGCCGCAATTTCATAAAGGCGCTTGGTTCGACTACCAGTTGACCAGACTTGGCAATGGGTCACATTTTTTCTTGAAAGTTCCAAATCTTGCAAAAGCCATGAAAGTGAAATTTTCCGCAGTTTTTGAAACTTCCTGCTCACAGTTGAGCAGTTGAGCCTTCTTCACTTACAAGGGAAGGATCATTACATGCCGTGGTCATCCCAAATGAAGTATGCGTTTCTAGGTTCAGTTTTCGACGTAGAATTCGATTTTTTTTTGCATTGTTGCTGCGAAACGTTCCACTTAACGGAGTTATTTGCTTTTTTAGCGCTTCACTCGTAGACGCAGCATAACGTGCAATCCATTAGTCTGCCGCCTCCTGAGATACAACCATTGTTATTTCTACACTAGGAGTCATCCCATAGTCATCTGGCGTAGAATCATCATCCCTGGTGTAGAAATCACACCTGTGTATTTCGGGAGGCGAAGAAGACTCATGGATTCGACTTTATGATGCGTCTAAAAAGCACTAAAAACGTGAAGTACTAAAAACGCATATAACTCCGTTCAGAGTTACGTTTCGCAGCTGCGATGTAAAAATTCGGATTCTACGTCGAATAGTGATCCTGAAAACGCATATTTCATTTTGAATGACCATCACATGTAATAATCCTTCCCTTGTTAGCTTCTTTCTCAATTCTGAAAAGCTGGACGGGTGGTCTGACCATTAAGGGTTGCGACCTTAGTTGGGGCCAGACCGTCCGGCTAGCTATTGGGGCTTGAGAAAGTCGCTAAAGCACCGAGAGCCTGAGTGCGAGGAGTTTCTAAGGACATTGGAATGTGTTACCTTCGGGAATTTGCGCAACTTCTGAATCTTTTCATAGATTTCAAAGCCTTCATTGTGCATTATTGTGGAAAACTATCAGACTCAGGGATTGCGCTTCTCCTGAAACCTGGACACCTGTCCTGCGCTTCGTGGTAAACGTTTCACTTTGTTTGATTCGTGGCTTAAGAAAACTGTGTTGTTTGGTCATTTTAACCCCCATTTTCGAACGGGGGTAGGGTAATGCTGGAATGTGTGAATCACGGTGACTAATTGAAGAAATTCCTCACGAAACTGTTTATCAAAAGTCCTCAAAATTTTTGATAAACGTGCGCTTATTGAGCAAAAACACACGGGCCTTTTTTGCCGGAAACCTTGAAGCCATATGCGAACCTATTTCTTTTTGGGCACTGTCTTTGAGCAAGTTTTTTCTCTGTTTTTCACTTGAGAGGACTGTTTTGGAAAGTGTCAATGTTGTCTTGTATAGTACGTAACCTTCCTTACTTGTAAATATTGATTATTTCTAATGCGTATACCATTGAAGTTGATGCATCAACACATGTTTCGTTTCATGCGAATATATAAAAACTCTTTCCACTTGTTGATTGTGACTTTTCTCCGGTAGTTTAGAAAACTCACCGGTTGTTTCTGTCACATTTGGAGGAGTTAAGGTCTCAGACTTGGCAGGCTTAATACAGGAAGGGCTACTTAGCAAATCTTTGAAAATCACGGATTTGGTGTCCCAGGGTAGTGGCGTAAAGTGCCGAAGACTAGAGGCGAAATGCGACCTGTTTTCGGAAATTTTCGCTTTTTTAAAGATTTGACTATCCTTTTAAAGGCAGTGGTCGCGATTAAATATGCTTGTCGTCTTTTTCTCTCTAAACCCTTTTCTGGGTCTCGAGTAGAAGGACCTATAAGATTACTCAGAAGGTTGGAGCTCCCCACCCGCTAACCAAATGTCCGGTGGCGAGCAACCCTTTTCGCGAGCAGCGAGCGCAATGGCAGCGGGTGGCGAGCACTCGCCGGTTGGGGCTCGCCGCCCGCCACCATTAATTCGGCGGCGCGCTCGCCACAACACAACCACCCGCTCGCCTTCCCCTGGTCGCCGACGAAATGGTAGCGGTTGGCGGACACTCATCGTTTATCACTTCCTCTCGCTCCTATTAATAAACTGGCATGCCCCACCCAAACTAACCTTCCAGTCACAGATTTATGATTCACAGTCGGTAAAAAATTTATTCATTATTGCGGCGATCAATATATTTACATCAACGCTCAACGTCACGCGAATGTTCAACATCGAACTATATTCAAAACCACGGTTTCTTATCTAAAATCCATATCAATCATTGGTCAGCAATAAGTTATGGCATGAAGGAAAATTAGGAGCGATCCTGTGTACGTCATTTAGCATTTGGTTCTATCCTAAATAGGGGGACACTCAAAAACAGTTCATAGGAAGGAAGTAAAGGTACTTGATATCGCTATCAATCAGTGTTATGCATAAAAATATTTATATAGTGCCCCTCCTCCGTCTAGGATAGTACCAAGCATTTCTCATCGAATTATTATTTTTCTCCAAGAAAGAGATGAAAAGATAGATCTCCAAATATCGATATAGGTTCATTGTTATATTCGAACTCTACATATCCATCATCCGACAAATGAAGACATTCCGCGTCTGTGTCACATCACTTTAATTCATAGACATTCTTATTTTCGATGAAACTATTTCAGGAAGTGCAAATAAATTATCGTCAATCTCTGGATGAGGGGAAGCCGCGACGCTGCTATGATATCTCTACCATAGAAACAGAGCGGCTTTTTTTTCAAGAAAACACTATGGTAGAAATGAATAAACAACCGCTCCGCTCCCAAGATAGCGAGATCATAGCTGCAGCACTGCCTCCTAGAGATAGAATACAGACTAGTGTATATCAAATGAATAAAAAATTTTCCAATATTCGAATAAACTAATAATTCCAAAAATCGACTCTTTCGAATATTCGAATAAACGAGTTATTCGAATATTCTCGAATATTCGATTATTCGTTTATTCGGCCGAATATTCGTTGCCATACTCATACTCTAATACAGACCATATTTAGGAAATGATCAAATAGTTACGTCATCAACATGGCACCTTTGCTTCATGTTTCTTCCAGTGTACACGACGGCAAGGCCTCTTCGTTTCCAACACCTTGGCTTCTTCTCGGGGTTCCATGCCGCTGAAAAAAAAGATTTTCGTAGAATTAAGTGGTACATCTAAGTAGTAGCAGAGCACTTACTCAATTAGGGATCCACTGGATCTGCCACTGTCCTCTCGAAATTGGTAGCTGTGACTATCTCTCCTGAAACGATACGGTATTACTGCTTTAGTGGAAAAGTTTTCTATGTGAAAACAAACAAAAAAAACACCGAAAAGGGCATCTTACATTCATAGGCGCTAACTCCCACATTGTGGACTTCGGGAATAAAGCATTGGGTGGCAATGGAGATTCCATTTTCATCTGTAAAAAGTCTGTTAGAATGCAATAGACGGTATGACAGTATAAAAAAGGTTTATTTGCAGGAGGAAAATTTAGATTGTGGGCACATGGCAGGCAAAAATTATTCAGCAAGCGATAAATTAATTATATTCATATTATTATATAAAAATGTGGAAAACCATGGAAAAACTGATTACCTACACGGACATCCGAATAAATTTCCGATTAAAAACTTTCATCGAATATAAATATATCACATTTTTGCATTCAGAGGTCATTCGGAATTTACGAATAAGGTTTTCTCCAAACGATTTTGGGAATAAAAGAGGTGCTTCAAAATACCGTATTTGATTTATTTAATCGTTTGGAAATATGCCACGGTTGCTCATATCTAGATGGAAAATATTTAAATAGGGGTATAGGGAACAGCCATAGTAGATTAGCTGTGTTTAGTAAGAATTTCAAAAAAAAAATCACGGAATAACGATTGACTCACACGTATGTATGTGGATTACGGAGGCGTATCGAAGGACTTGTCGAAGTGAGGCAATTCACACTCTGATAATGGAGAGGGTCATTAACACCTATCTGGGATACTCGTGGGTATACCTAAGGCAGTTATTTATGTGCTGCCTCGCCGAATGACAACGCGAGGTCGCACAAATCTTCTGGCTAACGGGTCAGCGTAATCACGGAGAAAAAGGTAATCTATACATTATGATGCATAGGTCGCAAGTTGGAAAGTTTCTGAAAACTGGTCGAGATGTTTATTGAATTCGAACCTTGGCCTGAACGAATAACATCTGTTTGAGTGTCTAGATGGTGATTGTTGATGTTTCTAGCCTTTTGTCACATTTTCGAATTGCCTTGAAACGTTACTGTAGTGTTAGATCACGAAATAAATGAAAAGAATAGAATAGAAGAAAAGAAAATGATGCAGAGTAAGGAGACGCTGACCACGTTTTTTAAAAATCCGCGGACGACTGGCTCGCAAACAGCTCGCGACCCGCTATACCATTTCTACTCGGGCTCGCGACCTGCTGTACCCATAGCGGGTGGCGAGCGGAGACGAGGGGGCAGCGGCTGGCGAGCACTTTGAAACGAGGGGCTAGCGGGTGGCGAGCAAGGCTCGAAATGCGCGCGGGTCGCGAGCACCGAGTTCCTGAGTAAATCGCGGAAAAACCACTGTTTCGGGCGAAATTTGAAGCATGAACGTTCTTGTCTTTTGATGGTGGACGAGCCCACTCCACATCATCGGCATCGATGATCTCTTATATCAAGAACATCAGCTGGCTTGAAATTGAATTTCAATCAATGAACCTTCGAATTTATGTACTTATCTAGTCCAAAACATTGACTGGAGTGCTTTCTTTCATTGCTCAACTGTTTTTATCAGGTAAATTTGCATTTATTTCTCCCTCTTAATGTCGATGATTTTTGACTGCTCGGCATGAGACTGCGATCTTTTTCGTCGGCGCTGTGCACGTGTGCACGAACTGGCTTCTTTGGGCCCTAGAAACTCTAATTCTAGCCCGTTTTTCACCGCGCTACCTTCATAGTTTTTCAGCTGTTTTTGATCTAAGCTGATTTTCGTAGTTTTTTCGATAACGTTTTTCATCGTGACCACTGCCTTTAAAGGCACAGGACACCCAAAAAATTAATTTTCAGATTTGATGCTTGTCTTGGAGAGATTCACACGCTGATCACAGTGGTATCTCTGAAATCGTCCAAGACCCCCTATGAACAGAGTTATGGCTCCCTAAAAATGCCTATATTTTGAGGGTGAAAAATTGGTGGACGAGTTGTCTCAGGCCTGTATTTCTCTTCATTCGCAATCGTTGCGTGAGAGAAAGCCAGGATAAGGAGGCAGTCGGTAATGGGCTGAAGAACGACGACTTTCAGAATTCATCAATCCATCGAGCCCCTATCGAGTTCGAAAATCTGCTAGGGGGTGGTGAGCGAAGAGGGTCGGGCCTGTGGTGGTCGCTTATATCTCGCTTATTTGGAGGAATTGAGAGCTCGCATTTGGCGCGCGTTATGCAGGAGGGGTTTTCTACACAATCACACGAAAATCTCAAAATTCATATCTGAGGGTGTACTGTGCCTTTAAAGAAGTGTTCAAAAATCCCCTGTTTTCTATTAGCTACTTTCCGGTGTTTTTTCGTGACATGTTTGAGAATGTTCTGATAAGTCGGCGAAATGGGCTAAGCCGAAAATACGGAAAATAAGCTACTCATCCTATCCGAACATAGAAGTAATAAGCGTAGAATTGTTCTTCAGCTCGGTGTATTTCGCTGCAGTCTGCGTCTCCAAGGAACTCAAGTCTGCGCCGCGCAGTCACTACGCCTTCCCACGGTCTGCGTCTCGACTTGATTATGTCTTCGACCATATCGTTCACACTTCCTTTCATGGGAGGAGGTGAGAAGGGATGTGAGAGGCCCAATAGGGTAGGCGCTGCGGCGAGGCAGCGTCGCCCAAATGAGAACATCCATTCTCAGTTCAAGGTGTAGTTTGCCAGGGACGCTAGACGGGAGTACGTAAGTGTAAGTAAGTGAAACTAGCGAATTCTGGACATCTCGGAAGTTCTTCTCCAGAGCGAGTATCTAGTACTCATGTAAATATTTGTTAAACTCAATTAAATGTATGAGGATGTAGCAAAGTAAAAAAATGTAGCTCAATCAAGGAAATGGCAGACTGGACATCAAACTTGCTGACATTGCCTTTTGCTACGGATTCGTTCTAAAGAACCATCGGTAGGAGGAATTTGAAAACGGTTCTACTTATAACCGTCAACCAGCTCGTCCTGATCTTCTTCTTTGCAGCCACTGAGAGGTTTTCTTCACAAGTTGAGGAACTGGGCGATCAGCACTGGATTCGTCCACAAGTTCATTGTACTAAGCGTTGTTGGCTTGTTCGGACAATCAAATAGGTGCATAGTGTTATGGCCTTAGATTCCACAGTCCGTACACACGTCAGGCTGGCTACAGTCGATCCTGTGCAGGTAAGACATAAGCAATGGAGAATGTCCGCAAGGTAACGAAGCGAGGATACACCTGGCTCGCCTACCGAGCTCGGACTTGGTATCACATACTCAGGCGGCACATCACCGAGTACAGGGTTGACAGCCGCTTTGGCGAGATGATCATTCACGAACTGGGTGTGATCGATCTCTCTCTCACGGGATTTTATAGTCTTCTATCCTGCGCAGGTAAGACAAGCAATGTAGATTGTCCGCAGCGTCCTCGTCCTGATGAAACACATCTTATCCTCCGAGGTTTGTGACTGTAGAAGTGCGCAGAGGCTTTCCGTCACAATCGCGACAACCCTCCCCCCCTGTCTGCCTCTTATCACTGGAAAACATAAACTATTGATTTTTCTGGTTTTGGCCAAATTTGCAAAAAAAAAACAGGCTAAAATGGCCAGAAAACAGAAAATTCCGCACACCCCTGGTGAGAACCTGGCAACGCCGCCTGAAAAAATCTTGGAGGTCCTCGAGATCCAAGCGAGCTATTCGAAGATCAACCGGAATGGCAAATGCCTAAGTACCCTCTACTTTCCCACAACTCGCACTAAGTTGGGCAGCAGTTTGGAATGCGCTGCGGCTGTGCGCTGCGGTTCGCGGAACACTTTGTGCTGTGTGTAGCCAGCCATTCATGGGTGGCAGCCAGGTGCCGGTCAATCGATGTGATTGGAATTACGGTCATCGTAATCATATGTTCTCACCCACTGACGACCAATTCCAGTGTTCTCGTTCTTATATTCCTTGCTACTATTCAATATTTGATATCCTCTGCTTCTATTCGACTTCTGTCTACGATCAGGGTGAGTTTTTTCCATTCCCATTGTTTATCGAAATGATTAATTATTTATCAATTTATTTTAATCCATATAAACATTCATCATCAGCATTCAACAATTTGAAAACTAAATTCTAACATCAAGCACAATTTGGTAAATACATTAATGAGTAAACTAATATTTATTCAAAAAAAAAAGTTCTGGAATATCATTTTAACACTAGTTGCCCTCTTCGCTGAAGAATTTTTTTAAATAAATAATTACACTATGTAACAAATTTTCATTTTTTTCCTGTTCCTGGCCTGAAATTGTGTTTTCCTAAGCCGTTAGGTCTAGAACAGACAGGGAATCGCAGTTATCCCAGGAAAACTCCGCTTTTGTGACTAGGACAATGAAATTTGGAAAATCGCATGTTTATGTAAGACACTTTTTGTTCCTGGCTTCTAAGTGTTATGTTTTTTTTGCTTATGAGTCTAATGAATGTGAAAAATGACTTCATTAAGCACAAACTTTGCTTACACGACGACAGCACTAAGAAAACTTTTTTTTGTGAAAATGGAAAGATTTTCATTCATTTTCAACATTATGATGAGGTGAAAACAAAAAAATGCACAAGGAATAGACAAACTTAGTCGGAAACCACTCAACAAGGTTCAGAACTGTGTAGATTTTCTAGATTAACCATTGTACTGTGAATCACTCTCTCGAAGTTGCACACAAATGTAGTCCCTCCTCATGGTTTCGTTATACTGTCCTTTGTAACGAAGTTCAAAGTCCAGTATATCTTGATGAAAGGGTTCGCCTTGCTCGTTGAGTTTTTCAAGGTGGGGATCAATGATATGGGCTTCCAGAGACACTCTGCATCCCATTTTGGCTTACTTCTTAATGAGAGTGCACCAACTCCACATAGCTTTCAGATTTGTGATCACATGGGAAGCCTTGAACAACTGCAGCGAAATTGCTCCAAGCCGTTCTCTCAGTCCTGTTCAGCAGCTTTGCGAAATCCTCACATTTTACGATCCTCTTGATCTGTGGTCCGACGAATATACCAGCCCTGACCTTAGCCTCGGACAGAGTCGCCACCAAGGACAGTATAGCGAAACATGATGAGACATTTGGGTGCAACTCCGAGAGAGTGATACACAGTACAATCATAAATCTAGAAAATCTACACATTTCTGAAGATTGTTGAGTGCTTTCCGACTGTGTTTGTCTATTCCTTGTGCATTTTTTGATTTACCTGTTCATACTACCGAAAATGAATATAGGCTATAAAACGACGAAATTCACTTGGTTCTTACGCGTGTTAGCGCGGAGCGGAGGTTAGAGACAATGAGAGAGCGTAGGGCAGACGGTGGCCGAGGCGTCGCGCGCGCTGCTCGCGCCTCGAATGATGTGAATTACGACGTTTTATAGAGGAGAGAAATCTTTCTATTTTCACAAAAAGACGGGCTTTTTTCGTGCTGTTGTAGTGTAAACGGAGTTTGTTCTTAATTTTTCACATACATCGGGCATAAGCAGTTGGAATATAACACTTAGAAGGAACAAAAATCGTGTTACATAGCTTTATCCACTTAGGAATGTATTCACTTGTGTTTTTTTTTGTTAGCATCAAGTTTCAAATTGTTGAGTGTTGATAATAAATGTTTATACGGTTAAAAATTAATAAATAATTAATCACTCCGATAAACAATGGCAATGAAAAAAAAAACTCACCCTGATCATAGACAGAAGTCGAATAGAAGCAGAGGATATCAAATATTGAATAGAAGCAAGCAATAGAAAAACGAGTACACTGGAATTGGTAGTAAGTGGGGGAAAACATATGATTATGATGACCGATAATTCCCATCACATCGATTGACCGGCACCTCACTGCCTCCCATGAACGGCCACCCACAGCACAAAGTGTTCCGCGAGCCGCAGCGCACACACGGAACGCATTCCAAACTGCTGCCGAACTTAGTGCGTCTTGTGGGGAAGTAGAGGGTATAGCTGGAGAACTGAAGGCCTACCTTGGACTTGCATTCTAAAGTCTAGAGGTAGTGTTCCGCTATTCAGCGACCGTTCCATGGCGTTTGACTCGAGCGAGTTTCTTAGCATTTTCCTGGTTTTCTGTATTCTCCACCATACTTTTGGCAAACAGGCTTTCGAATTTCAGTGGGGTTTCGTCGACATTCGTCCGACTAGGTACGTTTTTATTAGGTCCTTCCAGATTCTGAGGAAGGCGAATACGCCAAAACGCGTCAGCCAATGAACGTCATCTTACAACATCGCGGACAACATAAAGTACAGCAACTTATTACTGAAATTCCCGTAGTTCCTTCGTGTGCGTGTGCAGAGCGTATGTTAGAGACAGGGAGGGGGCGGAGTGGAGACGGAGGGAGCTGCATCGCGCGCACACGCACGCGTCATATGTGATGTGATTTTCGCTTCTTTTTTTCCAGAGGATACCTTTGAGCTAAGCACCAAAATGTCAGTCGCTGATGTCGTGCGAGTAACTACTGTAAAACACCAATAGTTTTCATTCCTATGGAAGGAAACGGGTCGAATATGGAGAAATGAGACATCTTCATCAATCCCGAGTTTAGCGAATGCATGGGACGCGCGAATTTGCCGCAATCGTCCTACATTCAAAAGGCTATTGGTAAGTGGGGTTCAACAGCTAATATTGAGGGATCTCTGTGGCTCCGCTCATTCACTAGGCTAGAATTGCTGGAGCGTGAGTATTCGTGTTCATGTCAGACAGGCTCTTACCCACCCGGGGTCTCTACTGTGTTGGCGATGGATCAACTGGTGACTTCAGCTCTCAGATCCTTTTCAATTTTAAGCCTTTCTGGGAAAGTGTGAATAACAAGTACGTCGTATGCGTGTGTGTGTTCAAGAAGATCAGCTTGATATTTATATCGTATCGCTTGGTGGGTATATATTACAGATGACTAGAGCGCTGGTACGACTATAGATACAATAGTCTTCGACAAGTACAGTACTCCACGATAATGCATTGATATCGAAGAAATGGAATTTGATGGAGAAATCGGGAATAACAGCCGGACATTGTCTGCTATACACGACTTGAGCACTCAATAGTAAGCCACAAACAACGAAAAATCGGAGTCTTGTTGCCAAGCAGAACGGACGTTTGAGAGATTTTTGATTTTGTGAATTTAGCGTTTAGAATTCTGATCCTCTGGCGAACGAGGTGCTTCGCATCACTGCCGAGCTGGCCGATTGCATCAATCCTCCTGGGCCACCTGGTCCAACTGAAGCCGATGCTCGGATCTACAATACAAGCAATTACTTCTGTCTGTTAAGGTCAAGACTTTAAAATGCCTCACCTTGTTGCGCATCTTGCTCAACGCGTTCTCAGCAATGTCGGCGCGCTCCTCAGCGTCATCAAGTTGAGCCTGCAGCTGACGGTACTTGCCAAGGTTGGTGGCAGCAACTTCCTCCTAAAAGTCCGAATTTGCAGATGCAGTCTCTTGTTCTATCATTAGAACAAGGAAAATACTTACAGCTTCTTCGACTTGTCGCTTGAAGACCTTGAGCTTTGCTTGGAGCTTGTCAATGAGCTCAGTGAGTCGTTCCTGGTTCTTCTTATCTTCCTCCAATTGGAATTCGACCTCCTTGACGCGACGCTCAGACTTGCGCCAGTTCTTGTCTGTTTCTTGGTGGCGTCTTAACAAAAAAGGTATATAATGTCAAAAAAGATGAATGTTCTTGTTGATTCAGGCCACGAACCTTTGTTCCCCGTCGAGTTCCTGCTCGATGCTACGAATTCGCTGTTCAAGCTGGGCAATGATTTTCTTTCCTCCCTTGAGAGCAGCAGCTTCCGCTTCGTCAAGGCGAATCTGAATTCATTTTTGCTCCCTGATATGAATCAAGATAGCTGGCTACAAATGTCTTTGGAATACCTGCATCTCCTTGATTTGAACTTCAAGACCTTTGCGAATACGCTCAACGTGCATGCTGTGCTCCTGTTCTTGGCGAAGCTCCTCGGCCAGACGAGCGGCATCGGCAGCAGCCTGTAAACAACATGCTCAATTCCGTAAAATATTGCTGAGAAAGCTGTAGCGGTACCTTCTTGCCCATCTCGTCAACGTTCTTGAGTTCGGCGAGAGTTTCGTCGAGTTCGGCCTGGAAGTGAAGTTTCAGTTCAAAGCGCCGCGTAGACATCTGTGGTTTTCTGTTGACTCACATGCATGGCCTGGAGTTCTCCTTCGAGCTTTCGCTTGACGGCCGTGATTCCGTTGAGTTGTGATGAGAGGTCGTTGTTCTGTTCACGCAGTTCGATGCAGTCTGCCTCGGCATTTCGTCGTGCGCGTTCCGCAGCTTCGGCCTAAACAAACGCTTTTCACACTCTGCTCAAACTGACCGGCTGTGAAACTGCAAACCAACCATCTGTGAGAGCTCCTCCTTTTCGGTCTGAAGGATTGCATTGCGCTTCTCTGAGTTGAGGAACTGCTCCCTGAAATGTTTGCCTCTGATGTCACTAGAGGTAAACAAACTTCCTTGTCTCAACTGTCCGTGACCCCTTTTTCAGTGATACAACGAAAAACTGTGTCATAAGCTGACATCAAACTTGTCTGGGAGTTAGAACAAAGTGCTCCAAGCACAACAGATGATGCTAACCTGATCTCGTCTTTCTGTCGTTGTTCGTCTTCCACCTGAAGCTGCAGCTCGCGTACGGTCTCCATGTACTTCTTGATGGTTTTCTGGGCATCTGCGTTGGCACGGTTTGCATGGTCGAGTGCGATTTCGAGTTCCTAGAAAAAAGTGGGTCATTTCCAGGGGACTTGCCATAAGAATCTATCAGCGCATCATACGTTGATGTCGGCCTCCAGCTTCTTCTTGATGCGGAGGGCCTCCTCCTTGTGCTTGGTCTCGGCTTCAAGGGTGGCTTGCATGCTTTCGAGAGCTCGCTGGTGATTCTTGCGGGTGTTCTCGAATTCTTCCTGAAAAGTATTTCTCACCGCAGTTATTAAGTGTGCTCAGAGTGATAAACTCGCCTCCTTCTCTTGAATGCGCTTCTCGATTTCAGAGCGGATTTGGGACACTTCAACTTGGGCGCGAAGCACCTAAATAATGCAGCATTTTTTCACTCAAATGAAATTCAAGAGGTCGATTTAGTCATTCCGGAAACTAACCTTGGCCTCTTCAGCTTCAAGCGCTGCCTCAGCCTCGTCAAGAGCCTTCTGCAGTTCTTCCTTCTCGACTTCCAATCGGCGAACCATCTTCTGGAGTTCATGAACGGAGCTAGAAAACATTTCCTTGTGCTTAGGATCCCTTTTTACGACCGCATTTTTTTGATTAAGACTCACCGTCCACCCTCTCCAAGTTGGTCAGCAAGATCCTTTACCTCCTGTGCGAGCTGCTTGTTTTCACGGCGAACGCTTTCGAGATGCTCGGCAAGTTCGTCTTGGGCGGTCTTTGCCTACAAAGTTGCTAGAATCAGACTGTTTCCAATTGTCTGCGGGGAATCCTGTTTGGAAACGACTCTTTTTGTGAACTAACTCGGAAGAGATCAGTGGAGAGGTTGCGGTTGTCCCTCTGAGCGGCATCAAGTTCAGCGGCAAGATCATCGTGCTTCTTTCTCCACTCGTCGATAATCTTGTCAAATCCTAGAGAAATTCATCATTAGTTGGTTTTTCCTCTTCCTTCTTCGGTAAGATGTCTCTCGAAGCTGTGCGCGGGTTTGTTAAACACAGCTGCGACTCCTACAGAGAGATCAAGGCATCATGCCCTAGAAAAGGTGGCAAAAACGAACCTTTCTGCTTCTTCTCAAGAGCAGCGGCATAGGAAGCAGCACGCTCAACGTCGACCTGGAACCACATCCTTTTAGGACTGTGCTGGCTAGCACTTCAATCTGAAACTTTCTCTGGATATTATACCTGTGCATCGTCAAGGTCTTGCATTAGCTTATGACGGGTCTTCTCAAGAGAGCCAATCTTAGCAAACGCCATCTCGTTGGCGTCGGTCAACTCCTGCACCTTGCCTTGGAGCTTGCGCCTGGAATCGTGTCATTTTCTTGGAAACTCGATACTCTTTAGAAGACATCGATAATGACTAGTAAATGTTCTTTCCAAAATGATAATCATTCTAAAAAAATCTGGACTCAAGTGTCTTACTTGGCTTCCTCGATTTCATCTAGCTTGGCGAGGCCTTCGCTCTCGAATCTTGCTTTCCATTGCTGGATTTCAGCGTTCTGTTTGCTGATCTGTCGGAGGAGCTCGGCCTGTAATTTTCTTTCACTATTTCTCTTCGTGACATCCTCAACCCTCCGCTTACCTTGGCTTCTGACTCACTGTCCAATTGGTCACGGAGACTATCATTTTCATGCTCGAAGTTCTTCACTTGAGCGGCAAGGGCTTGACGCTCACTGGAATGGTAAGGTTTAAGGAACTTCCCTTAGGCCTGGTTGAATTTTTTGCCGAGATTTACCGGGCTTCCTCGTCGTAGCTGCGCTTGGTCTCTTCCAGTTGGCTCGAGAGTTGAGACTTCAAGCGATGTAGGCTGTTGAGCTAAATATTAATAATCAGTGTTATTTATACTAATTACCATATATTCTATTGGCCCAACCTGGTTCTCCATGTCCTCCAGCTGGCGTCCGAGGTCGCCATTCTCGTTGTGGAGTCGGTTCTGAAAATGATTATTTTGGTCGATCACTCAGAATTCGGAGCGAAATTTCTGCACCTTGAGAGCAGCGAAGTCGTTGAGCTGTCTTGATTGCTCGTCAGCCTTAGTTTGAGCCTCAGCGTATTGGACTTCGACGACCTTGAATTGCTTCTCGATGTCTTGGCGCACGCGAACCTGAAAAAAAACGCCCATTTTTTGTAGGTCCGCAATTATTTGCCCTCATTTTGCATACCTCGCTATCTACAGATGCGGACACCTCTTCCAGCTCTCGTTGCAGTTGAGCCTTTTCCTTATCGGCCTTCACCTTGAGCTTCTGTAGCTGTTCAAGTTGATCTGTGAGCTCAGCGACGGCATCGTGATGCTTCTTGCGCAGGGAGGCCAGAGCGGTTTCGTGATTGAGGTTGGCTTCCTCTTGGTCACGACGCAGTTTGGCAAGCTCGGCTTCGCGTTTCTTGTTGGCTTCGAGCTGGGCTGCAGTGGCACCACCCTGTTCTTCCAGGCGCTCGCTGATTTCCTCCAGCTCGCGTTGCAGTTCGGAGCGTGAGCGATCGGCCTTGGCGCGGCTCTGGCGCTCGTTCTCGAGCTCCTCTTCGAGTTCAGCAATACGAGCTTGCAACTCCTTGATCTGGCGCTGCAGCTTGGCAACAAGAGACTGTTCTTCTTCCAAGCGGGTTGACAGTTGGTGAAGCTCAGCTTCCTTCCTGGAATTAAGTGTTATGGTAAGTCCGCAATAAATTCTTACAACAAATACCTAGCGTGTTCAAACTCACTTCTTCAAGTTTTGCTCGACGTCATGCTTCTGCTTGGTGATCTCGTCGATGTTCTCTTGGGCGACCTTGAGCTCACCCTCGACCTTTCGCTTCGATCTAGATGCCTTTTCTCAGAAGCGTTTGGAGTATAGCGTTTATTACCATCTGAAATAGACTCACTTTTCGAGATCTTGGCGGGCGCGCTTTTCGCGATCCATGGAGTCCTCAAGGTCATCCAGCTGCTGCTCCAACTTGGCTCGGACCTTCTCCATGTGGTTGACACGGTCCTCTTCAGCTTGCAGGTCTTCCATGAGTTTTCGGTTCACCTGTAGAAAAATTGGCTGTGACTAAAGTGTCAAAGAAAACATTCAAAGCAGCACTCACTTCCTCTTGATGCTTCTTTTCCTTATTCAGGCGGGCGACGGCCTCATCCTGGTTGGCCATCTCGTCTTGGAGGGAGCGGATGTTGTGATCGCGGGCCTATAACCCATGGATGAACGAATATCTCTAGCTTTTTATCCAGTAGCTCTTTCGCGTTTTTGATTTGCCATACCATTTGAAATGCTCACCTGTTTCTCGCTCTCAGCCTTCTTGAGCGACAGCTCGAGATCTTGGGCGTGCTTCTTGTGCTCAGCGATCTCCTGTTCCATCTAGAATACGCTAGATCATGAAAGTTTTCCTCAAAAAGTTGCTTGAAAGACGTGCCTTTTTCTTCAGCCTGCCGAGATCGTTGTTGCGGTCCTCCATATCGGCAAGGCGATCCTGGAACAGAGAGGAGTTGATTGATAAAGAGTGGCTTTCATTGAGTGGCGAATCTCAATATTGACTTCCACTATCATCTCGAGTATTTCACAGAATTTTCCCAATCCAAATAATTGACCGGATCATCGCGAATCGATTTCTGTGCAAATGTTGATAGTGTTTTGTATACCTGAACTTCAGCGAGTTGTTTGTCCAGATCAGCCTTGAGGGCCGACAGTTTTTGATTGCGTTCTTCAGCATCTTGCAGATTCGCCTTTTCTTTTTCCAAGTTCAGGAACAGCGCATTCTTCTCTTCGACAAGGCCGGCCACCTGAAAAATTGATGTATTCCAGGCATATTTTCATACTTCCACAATAATTGCGGCCTAGTTTACCTGTCCTTCGAGCTGCTTCCTTGTCTCCTCTCCCTTGGCAATTGCCTCCTCGAGTTGTTTGATCTTGTCGCCCAATTTTTCCATCTCTTCGGCTTCTTTTCCAGCCTTGAGCATAGGCTTGACCTGAAAAATCTGCCATTCAGTGAAATACGATACCTGATAGGTGATGTTTACCCTTCTATTCGCGACCACATACAACAATACAACTAGTGCGAACCTTTCCGTACAGCTTGAACCATTCCCAGGTGCGAAGCGTACACCATGAGCGCACGTTGCGTTGGATAATGAGCAGTCCTGGATCATTAACAAGTTATTCTATAACGCACACAAATATTTGAACTGACAATTCCCTCCAAGAGTTCTGCAAAAAGCTAACGAAATCAAGGTTTTCATGAGGTGTTTAGCAGTCTTGTGCGGAACTGGAGTTCTGTTGCAATATAGATATGTCGCAAGTAGTTCAATCTCCTTTAAGATAATGACAATTTGAGATGCATGTGGTTTAGATTGCTCTAATTTCCCCCAAAAGAAGTTGTGATTTTTGGGGCATCCTCCCAAGTTACTCACATTAAAATCCTTGGGTTAAAAGCTGTGCCACTCCCAAGGAGAGGAAGGTGTTAAGGCTGAACTATGTATTGCGCTAAAAGACGTTCAGGCCCAGAGGAAATTGGTCCACCTTCTTGCCAACAGTGTTTTGATCACTGTTTTGCAGAAGTAATAACGAAATTCATAATTGTGGTAGATCCGTACCTGCGCGTTGTTGAGTTCTTCGCTTGAGGTCGGTTTGACCAAGGTACCATCTAAAACCATCTTACATTTTCACAAAACCCTGTTCTATCAAACGGTGGTTAAGGCGTACCTGACTCTGCTCTGGAAGTTGGTCATGATAGTACGAAGGATCTCGTCACGAATGTCCTCAAGTCTGGCGAGAATTCCGGCTTTGAAGAAGACCTGAAGAAAATTTCATCTCAATTTAGTTCCCTCTCTTCCTAAAGGGCGTTGGACACATGCCTTGGTGTTTCCGATCTTGAACTCCTCGTCCTTCAGGTTACCGTCTGTGACAAGCTTATCGGTGATGGCAACTGATGCCACCTTGGTGTCCTCGTTCTTAGCAGCATCAGCAGCAAGCACAGCGTATCTGGAATCTCACTATCCTGTCACTTGAAGAGAAATATTTGCACCCATAAGCGTTTTGGCACGGACTTCCAGGAATGTTAAGTGCAGCAATAAGGGACATTCGGCTTACCTGTGTCTGAAATCGTCGTAGAGCATTCTGTTGGGGAAACCTTTTCTGCAAATTCTGATACCCTCAAGTACACCGTTGCAGGTCAACTGGTTAAGCACGAGAGCGGAGTCGATAAGCCCTTAAATTTTGACATATAATATTCCACAGATTTTTAGTGATTGTTCGTATATTGATTACCGGAAGTCTTCTTCTCGTTGGGGATAATACAACGGATGAAGTGAGGGTGAGTCTGGTAAAGCATGTTCATCAGGTTGTTCAGCGACTCGCGGTAGATCATGGACACAGTCATGAACGATGCTGATTTTCCCTGAAACCCACGTCGACTATTGTAGACTCATAATCTCGATAAATAAGAACATTTACCTTCTTCTTTCCGCCTCCAGCTCCAGACTTGGCTGCTTCGGCAGCTTCCTCTTGGGTCTGGTAGTCGGCCCAGATTTCGAGCATCAGTTTGCAACCATGCGAATGAGTCTTGAGCAAGGCGACGGCGGTGTCATTTAGAGGATCCTAAAAGCCAAATGTTAACATCGTCAAGTGCTAGAGGACTTATGCTTGGAAGGGGAAGGCGAACCTTGTTCTTCTCAAGGAAGTTGGTGGCATTGTAACGTACAGTGCCGGCGTAGTGAACGACTGCGAAGTGAGCCTCTGCCTAAAATTCAAATCTGAATCTAGGTGAGACGATATTAGGATGGAGTATAGCTTGCTCCGCTACTAATTTGTGTCCTATCGCATCAGGGTTTCTGCGGTCTGATTCACTCTGTCAGGGTGCTGGAGCTGCGTATGCACCAATGTCCATTTAAAAGCTCTCACCTGTTTTCCTTTTGGTGGTCTCGGCTTCTGGAAGTTGGGGTGCTTGCCGAGATGTTGGTCGTTCAACTTCTGTACGTAGGTCATATCGGTGGCTTTCGGTACGATACATTCCTCATCAAGCATGGAGATGAGACCGAGAGGCTGAAAGGCTTGAGATCATTCAAACTTTTTCGCTCAAGATCTGCTAGATATATCGAATCCTACCTTCTCAATCAGCTCGATACAGGCCTGCAAGTCGAGACCAAAATCGATGAAAGTCCATTGAATGCCTTCACGTTTGTATTCTTCCTGTTCCAAGACGAACATGTGGTGATTGAAGAACTGTTGCAGACGTTCATTTACGAAGTTAATCCACAGCTGCTCAAAGGAGTTGAACTGGAATCGATTCATTTAGAGGTTAAGGAAAGATTGATTCCAGGGGTTCAATTAGAGTTTCAACACTACTCACGTCGAAAATTTCGAAACCAGCAATATCGAGCACACCGATGAAGTGACGACGCTCAATCTGCTTGGCATCCAGTGTCTTGTTACATCTGGAATTCACATTTTTCACTTTAAATCCGGGTCGACATGATTTGTTTTCAATTTACTCACCTGGCGATGAGCCATTTGAACATACGAGCGTAGATAGCCTTTCCAAGACCGGCCACAGCCCAGTGTACTTGCTCGAGATTCTGTCCCTTGTTAACCCATTCGGTACCGACACGTACGCGAGGCTTTGTCAGTGCCTTCAGTAGTTCTTCATGGTTCACTCCCAAGTTGTGGGCGACGTTCTGGGCATCTAAATCAGTGAAAGTCAGTTCACCGTTCCGTCTGAAGCCTCTAACTGATCCAGATGTATGACGACCGAACCTTCATCACCGTCTGGCTCGGCCTGTTCTTCTCTTGGCCTCTGCTTGAATTTCATTTCTCCCATGTGCATGATGGAGGCACAACTCTTGTACATGTCCATAACCTCATCGTCTTCGAAACCCATGATGTTGAAAGCTTCCTGGAACCAAATAATAACATATGTTTCTCTCACAGTCTGAACTACGTCTGACTCGCCTGTGTAAGACCCATTTCTTCCTTGTCATCAACTCCGTCAATGGTGAGCTCTGCCTGTGAGCAGAAGTGGTAGTATTTGATGTCGTTGGTAAGCTTCAACAGACCTGAAAGAGACCACCCTTTTCTGTATTAGAAGATCTAAGCGCAAGCTATGACTCTTGAGTTTCTTTAAGCTGATTCAACGGTCTTGGATTTTCTATTTGCGAGACTACTACTGGGAGAGGGGCCTTGGAAAAGCTTTCGCAACTCAATTCCGGCCAAAGGTGTGCGATAATAGAATGCGTAAATTTAACCTCCGCCTTCTCCTTATTTTTTGAGAGTAATCGAGTTGCTTCTAATGACTTAACTCAATCAATCAAAATGTGAAAGTTTTTTTCTCTGAAAAGAAAATGTGTAGCGATTTTTCACAAGTGCGGCTGCGTTCGGAGGCAACGTACCGCGAAGCTTCGGGTCGAAGCCGGACATGATCTGGTAGAAGATGTGGTAACTGCGTTCACCAGCAGCCTGACGCACGACACGAGACTTCTCGAGCAAATCTGAACACAAAATTTTTCCCGCCATACCCACAAGCTGTTTCCAGATGGAAAAACCCACAATGCTCGATATCTCCTCCGGCGAGTTTTCCTTCTTTGGAGAAATGTGTTCGGATGAACTTTCCGAAACGTGAAGAGTTGTTGTTACGCACGGTTTTGGCGTTACCTAATTTCAAAGCATTCAAATCACTAGAGAAAGCCTTTTTCGTTTTAGTTAAGCCTCGCTTTCAATAACTAACCGAACGCCTCAAGTACGGGGTTGGTCTGCACAATTTGTTCTTCGAGGGTACCCTGCAAAGCGATTGATTGTATAAGGTTCTAGGAGGAAAGAATTGTGTCAGTTACTTACTCCCTTGCCTCCTTCCTTCTTTTCTCCAGCTTGTTGTGTGGCACCAACGATAGCGAAGTACGAAATTACCTGCATAAATTTTCTTTAAGTTCGCTTCTCAAGTCGAAATAGGGATGAAATTGTTTACCTTCTTAGTGTTCTCAGTTTTTCCTGCTCCTGATTCTCCGGTAATCAGCATGGACTGGTTTTCGCGGTCTGAAATAGTTAATGGCTGATTCCTATTTTCAGTTCCACAGCCGTTAATCTCTGACATACCCTGCACCATGTTTCTGTAAGCCTCGTCAGAAACGGCGAACAAGTGCGGAGGCATCTCATTTCTTCTCTTTCCCATGTAGAACTTGATCACACTTTCCGTGTAAATGGGGAGACGCTTGTAGGGATTGATCACGACACAGAAAAGACCGGAGTATGTCTGAACAAAGAGCATTTGAGAAGGAGCGAACTGCGCAAAACTGTCAGGCTCATACATAGATCATCATGTCCCTGTATCGGTCCTTGAGATTCGTCAAGACGGACGCTTCGTTCAAGAATGTCAAGTTGGCCATGTCTTCAGTCTTCTCGAATTTAGGGGGATTCATTTCCTGCGCTTCATCCTTTTTTACGGTCACCTGAACAAATACGATTTGAATTCGGAAAACGCCGTTTTTCAAGATTCAAAAATATAACTTTCTATTTTCCTTTTTGCATTTTTTTGTGGTAATCCTAAATTTGATTTCCGCACGGTTCTCTGGCTGCGAGACGTATAGGAGGAAAAATGAGAAAGCTGCTTCATGACAAGCACTTCTGTGACTTCCATACTTTGAGAGGTATTTTGAGACGTTTGCGGCTCGAAACCCTTGTTATACGATATGGACAAAATTTTGGGACATGGACGCAATGCTTTTTGTGATCATCATCATTTACGAATTCTTCGGAAATTTCGAAATATAAACAAATCAGTCTTCGGCTGAACCTTTTGCTCTTCCATGGATGGGTTCTATGGATTCCATTCCACTATATGGTATATTATTGAAAGCCAAGATGCTTTTCCCGGGCTATTTTTGAGCCGATCTTGCAGCACTTCATGAAGCTGGAACGTGCAGTGGCTTCTGATGGTTGACGCAAGTGTCCTTTTTTGACTAAGCCATTGCTGATACCTTTGCATGCGACCTCGGCTTGGACTGAGTAGTGTGAATAAGTGTATTCACGTTCTTTGCTTTCAAAAGGAAAACAATAATAGAGCAGCCGCGTGTTTGCTTTTTAGAGGCGGCAGCTGGCTTTTGACGCCAGAACCATTCCTTCTAACCGTTTTTCGACTTCATCTTATCAGAAATGAGCTCACAAGTCTGAGGAGTTTTGATGAGTGAGAAAGGCTAAACCCATGACAAGGCCATGCTTTTCTAGCAGATGATTTGGTTCAAATGCGTTGGGTGCGGATGAAACAGACGGAAGTAATATACAATTTTTTTTAGAAATCATCGTCTTTTAACGCGAAATCTTATTATTATTAGCTCCATTAGCATAGCAGCACTAGTGGCAAAATTGGCTGACAACGAAGGCATTCCGAGAAGCGGGACAAAACAAAACTAAAATTTTCCGGCAATTTGCCTCGCCTGCCACTGTCTTCTAGGGAGAATCCATCAATTTTTCTATTCGAAGCCATTTTTTGATTTTTTTTTCTGCTTTGATTTCTTGAAACTAGGCTTAACCTTGGTAAGTATCACGTTTTCTATGGTAGCTTACCGTGTTTCCCTTTGCGGTGACGACAGTGACCTGCTCGCCCTGTACAGATTGAATTTCGGCGGCGATGAAGCCTGAAATTGGAACACTTCCATCATGCTTAGACTTGACCCCATATTGGGGTGGACCAAATCGGGAACCATTGCTGTTGGGTCTTCATTTTCTCACGTAATTCATAGTAAATCAAACACCCATTGGAATTTTTGATTTTTTTGGAAGCTGGGTGCGGCTAACCATCGTTCGTTTCCATCTCGAAAATCGTAGCGCCCCATATCAATATTACAACAGATGCATTTCTCGTTCGCTGCTCACGCATCTCCATAACTTCGCTGCACTTCAGAAAGTCCCCTTTTCCCTCAACTAACCCTCAAACCGAAGCCCATTTCCGTAATCTATCACTGTTAAGATTGTCGATATTATTAACTGTTATTCGATCGATGAATCCCATCAGTGGGATCGTTATCGTTCAATTTGAGGAGATAATCGGGGTGGCTTTATGCGAGTATTCTCAATAGGCCAGTTGGTGTGATTACAATGCTAACCCGCCTACGCGATGGGGCTTGGTGTACAACGAGGTTTTTATAAGCGCGTGAGGGTTAGAGTGCGAGAGGCCGCGGCCGTCTGATGGCTCTGGCGGCCACGGCCAGCAGCGAACGGGTGTCGACTATTCTTAGAAAATGGCTAACTCAGAAACAGTCAACTTCCCCGGAGGTCCCAAAAGGAATCGATCGAGCTACAAACGTTCTGATCAATATTGGAGGTGAATTTTTTAGAAAGGGGTGATTAGGAAACGGAAGGTCAACGCTGCCCGTAAACGTATTTTTTCTCCTTCATTGGGCTGCACCTACTTTGTTCCAGAACACTGATCGGGTCGAAAAGGAACTTTGCACCCACGTCGAAAGTTCGCCCATTCAGGAGTTCCATCTCTTTTAGGAAAAATCCGTTAACGTTTTATACCCATGACAGAATGTGAAATTTTAAGCCTCTCCATGGTCAAAAATCCTATGGTGTAGCCTTCACCTCCCCATTACCAGATGCAGTTACTACTGGTCTTGCGATTCGGTAGCGCAGAGTATTCTTCAGAGTCCCAAAAACTCCTGCTAAATATACTCATCTCAACAGATGGCCTACACCCGATCAACAGTCAATTCATGTTTTTCGCCGAGCGAAATTTGAAGGGATGCGATAGTGCCGTTCCAGACCTTTCTAAATATCCTCCTGGAATTATCAACATTTTATCAGGGTACTCGTCCCACCCTATCTGGGTAAATGCGAGGAAAATCTCCAATCCTCAAAGGGGTTTTCAAAAAACTTTTTAGGAATGCGATTGTCGCTAAATTCGAGGCTGAGGCAGTCCTTTTTTTGGTTTTAGGTGTGAATCTAAAAAGTATCATATAGGAGGGCCTTCAGATCAACCAAAATTTTATGACTTCCATCTTAAAATTTTCAACTATTCGGAATTACCTAAACAAACTTCGGAGATAGCAACTGCACAATAGTATGTTAGCGCAGCCTCCCAGTCTCCTTGTTTTTCCCTGTAGGTGTTTCCAGGCGAGAATTCATAGATCTGTTCATAGATCATAGACCTTCAGAAGTATTTTTTGTAGCTACGCTTGATTAGGGCCAGTGCTGCTGTCCTCAATGAACCAAATTACGCTAATGATAGTGACATGTCTTCCTCAGTTCATTTCGAAATGTGGTTACTCAGTTCGTTTTACTAGGATTCCAGAGAATGGCTCTACGTCAATCACCTGCGTAGGCTCCGGCCAGCAGCTGGGGCTGAAGCAGTTGTGCCGAGGAATAAAGTACTCTTCACGAAGGGCCATGAATTTTGATGGCTTTTACCGCGTTGTTTACTTAATGGAGCGTTGAAGAAAAGAGTCTATCCCGATCCATTCGTTACAAATGAACTTGAAGCATGATCCATCTACGAATTTTAAGGTTGTTCCTGTCGTAACCTATGAGTGTTGGTACGCTCTAGACCAGAAGTGGTTTCCTTACTGCAGTCCTTACTCCTTCAAGCAAAAGTTTAGCATCGAGCCTAAGGCCTTCCATTTATCTTTCATATTCAGATTTCGCATTCGAAATTCGGTACAAATATAGTTGGTCCAAACTGTCAAGGTAACTCACATTGTAGTCATGAAAGTAGCCCTCAGTGAGGCCTTTGTAGTACACAGAGGGTTGAGGATTGGGTTGAGGAGGTGTCAGTGAAATCCAAGTGAGACACTAACAGTAGCTCACTTGCGAATCATGAATAAAATAATAAAGTCGAATTATAGGGTTGGGTTTAGGCATTACCGATAGCGGTCAAAAAGGCTTATTGCAAAAGTTGCGTGTACATGAATTCAGGAAATTAAAATCGGTTTCTATGCTATCCTTTTCAGCTGATAAGTCATTGACAGGAAGACATAGGGGGCTTCATCCTACCCTAACTCGGCATACCTCCAATGTCAATCATGTGTTCTATACAATAGCCGCAAAAGGCTCTGGCTAAATTCCTCACCATGTGCACCTAAGGTTACTCAATATCAATGGAACATACTGGAGAATTCTGAATTTGTAAAGGAGAGCTAGCTCAATGGAACACAATAATGATTTCTCAACCAACGGGAACCTACAGTCGATTACCAGTTTCGCCTCGTTGCTGAATTCGCCTCACCTTCTTCCGCATCTGGAACCCAGACGTTTTTCTTGGAGTCGAACGGCCGAGCAGCTGCTTCTGCCTTAGCCTCCCTGGACATACCCAGGTAAATGAAACCTGGATCCTTCTCAAAGTCGCCGTTCGCCATGGCTGCAAGAATCTTTTCGTATTCTGGGGCTTAATAAGGATGAAGGCTGCAGTAAGGGTACATTCAGAACCGAAAGCACTCGCAAAAGTCGCTAATGAAAAGAGATATCTCGAAGAAATTGAAAGCAAAAGATTAAGTTCTAGCAAAATTTGCTTGAAGAGGAGAACAGTAATTGGGAAGATCTAGTAATCCTAAGCAATGCTTAGGAACTTCAATGTTGGAGTTGAATCAGTGAATAGAATGAAACCATGAGGATGTGAGCAGTAGCTCAGGCTCGGCAGCTGGTTATAACTGCTCGCTGACCGGAGGGTGGTGATGCCGAGGAGATGTGGGCGATCGGTCGGGGCGGGGCTGAGTGGCATCCGTGTGGGCTGTGACAGAGCTAGGCCATTCTAAATCCGTAATACTTCGGATCTACCAGAGTGCATTTTGTGGTGGAATAGAGGAAAAACCAGGAAGAAAAACTCCTCAACCGCATGGTTTTCATGCCTCTACATTTCATATAATCATTTGAAGTTTGCTTTCTTTCTTGTTTACAACCTTCTTCAAATCCAAGAATTTCCTACATTTTTGATATCGGTGAGTGTAATGCTAATCGTATGTACCTCAACATGTTTTACACAACATTCCAGCCGTTCACACAGGTCAGCAAAAAACGTATGACACTTGCTGCAAGGAAGTTTTCTTGTTTTTGTGAATGTGCAAATTGCTGATAAACACGCCTTTAAATATTAGTTGTGGTGGAGATCTTGTGCACATTGATATCCTCTCGTTGCAGGCATAAGGTCCACGGTAAACCAACGGATGTTCCAACTAAAATATGCCAAAATGAGAGATAGAAGATGTTTCAGTCCTTTAGTCCATTTAAGAACTACAGTTTATTTTGGTTTGTCCTCCTTGACACAGTTTAGGTTAGTTGTTGCTTAGATTGCAATTAATTTTGGAGCAAACAACAAACCCAGGTATGTATGTACCTAGATCACGTCTCAGTCGTGCTGCTCTCTCGTACAAGTCATGCTTGTGTTTACTGCTGCTTCATGGTATAAACCTAACCTGGGACCTTATTTTTTCCCAGTCATCCGTGGATTAGACGGTAACGGACGGACTTTTTTTTGCGAAAAGGGTCATTTTTTGTTTGGCGCGCACAAGGCACCGCATCGCCATAACATCTTTCAAAGTGAAAGTCCATTTTCAAGATCGGATTCATTTTGAAATTTCTCTCATCGGGCCTACCCTATAATTTAGCAAAATATTAGATTTAGTTGGAGACGAAAATAAATCTGAAATTGCATTTGTACACCACAAAATCACTCATTATGAACTGATCAGATTTTCATGATAGCAGAAATTCGTCATGTTTTCCCCTGTGGCTGATGGGATTACCAGAAAGATATACACAATTTTCGACAAAAATGCTGTCGCCAAATAGACCTTTTTTAATATATCACTGCACTTGTCTCACTTATGAGAACACGAAAATTTCCTTGAAAGTCCATTTCGTCAAGCGATTTATAGCGATGCGGCTGCTTGAGCGTGCAAAACATGCCGCAAAACGCCCTTTTGCAGAAAATATGCGGAAAACGTAAGGAAACGGCTATCCGAAAAAAATTACGTGACTAGGTATTCGAGGCGAAATGAATCCCAACAGCACGTCTCATTTGCTGGTAAATTATGTTCCTCGTAAGTCATTTCTTTAAAAGGCTGACAGTCAGGGTAAGGCATGTCGCTGTGATCGGCCCGCGTGGGTTGTGGCCCCCCTACCTCCAGCTTGGAAATTTGTGCGACCCATCCCCTTTCTATAGCTCAGAAATTCATGCAGTCGCCAGGTAGATCTTTAATGTGATCTTCAGATCGATGAAACTTTAGCGAAACTTGATGATTTGTGATATAGAATTCTATTATTTCAATAGTTCCTAGTCAATTTTGAACGTGTCCGGTTAATATGATTTTACTCAATACATTTTACAAATTTCATGCCGCTGAATACCAACTAGTTTTGCACAGGGGCATTCAAGAGCTGCGCTCAGAAGGTTTTAAACACATTGCGCGCTACTTCGTCGTAAGCTCGCTGATTGCTTCAACGAGCTTGTTACTTCGTGGCGCGCAAGCTTGTTGGGTTGTAGCGCGCACTTTGCTAGGTAGTGGCGCGCAACCTGTAATATACTGACGACTACACATGCAGTGCGAATTAGATGCACATAATCAAATCTCACTAACAAGGGTAGGTATGGCTAGTGCAGGGCTCAACTGGTTGGAATGTTGTGTCCAACGTCCGTCCATACTCCGATCAGGGGTTTTCAGGGGCGCTGACACAACTTGGATATCCGTTTTTTAGCTTTATATATAAAGATGTTAGTGAGAAATAACGTCGAGCATCTGTTTCATACGGAATGTATGATCGTCGCTATAATATAGACAGCGCATATCTACCCAGTAGGCCCTTGAGGGCGCAAGCAAGGCTGTCAGGCGTATTTTACCCTCTTTCTCTTGCTTCTTCTCCCCTGTTCCTACTCCTTCCCTCTTATTTACTTACATTTCATTTCATTTCGAGTCTTATTCCACGACGATTTTCTCTGTTTTCACAATGTATGCATACATGGGTTAAGATTCGTCGATTATAGTGCAACCTATAGTACACAAAATGGAAAAACGCAACCGCACAATCGCTTTTTTGCCGTCATCTATGGTGCAACCTGGAGTACATATACAAAATGGAAAAACGCAGCCGCACGACCGCCTTTTTGATGCCGTGGAACTTCAATTCCGGGGCCGAAATTACCATGTTTCTTCGCACGCCTGTACAAAGCGAGGAGAGATACAACGAGAAAGTGTGGGGAAGGGAGACGCAGCATACGAACACAGACGTACGCGAAAAACGGAAATAAATTGTACTCAAAACTAGAGGGTGAATAGGCCCATTAAAGAATACTAGGTGCAGAAACATCTGTGCATTTCTTTAGCAGTTTTTTTTGTCCCTTTTATGTATTTCGTCGGTAGAGTGTAATACTAGTTATCTATATGTAGTATATGACTTTAGTCATCTCCTATAGGGGCTTTCAGAGTGGCGTCGCTGCGAAATTCGCGGCATCGCTCCTCAGAGCGAGTGAAAAAGGCGTGGCCTATAGATTGACGCCGCGTCATATTTCTTTCTCAGCGTCTCTTATTTCTTCGCTGCCCTTTAAGTTCGATCAGAGCGCATAAACATATTGGCGTGCCATCCCTCGCGTGTTCTGCAATCTCAGACATTCTGCAATTGATCAACAAAAACGAGTTATAGATTTCGAATAATATACCAGGAGACACTACCACCAGTAGAATCACCTTCAACTGAAAAGATCTGCATAACAATAATGGTGTCCACAACAAAAAATTATTAAACGCCATGGCGAAATAAATCCTGGATGACCAATCAAACACCATGACGAAATAAATTCTGCATGACAAATCAAAAGCCATGACGAAATTTATCCTGGATGGCGAACATCTAGTGAAATAGGCAAAAAGACGATTCTACACAAAGTTAATGGGCAGATAGTAACGAAGGAACACTAACTAATACGAGATAGTAACGAAGGAACACTAACTAATATGAAGAAACTACAGCGACAAATAGCGACAGCGACAAAAATGGTCGAGACCATTTGCCCCGCAAAACGTCGCAAAACTTCGCAGAAAGTCGCTCCCAGCCCGCGCCGTCGCTCCCACTCTGCAAGCGCGACGTTCGCGTCGCGCGGCACGCGTAGCACCCCCCATCTCTCACCACGTCGCCGCGTCAGCGAATTTTTCTGCGACGCCACTCTGAAAGGCCCTACACGCTTCTTTCTTTTATCTTAAACTTTTTTCGCTTTCAGTGCAACTCGTTTTTACTCAAGATTCGCGATTAAACCCAGTGTGTGGTTTAAGAACAGATTGCTTATACATCTTTATTTGTTTCCTATCTAAACATGAAATGTCACCGCTTCGTAACAATCAACTCGTGTCATCTAGTCCTCGCAGTATCGCACGTATCGTTAGCGGCGACATATTTTATACTTTCATAAGGGCCTTTCAGAGTGGCGTCGCAGAAAAATTCGCTGACGCGGCGACGTGGTGAGAGATGGGGGGTGCTACGCAGCGCAAACCGTGTCGCGCTTGCAGAGTGGGAGCGACGGCGCGGGCTGGGAGCGACGTTCTGCGAAGTTTTGCGACGTTTTGCGAGGCAAATGGTCTCGACCATTTTTGTCGCTGTCGCTATTTGTCGCTGTAGTTTCTTCATATTAGTTAGTGCTCTTTCGTTACTATCTCGTATTAGTTAGTGTTCCTTCGTTACTATCTGCCCATTAACTTTGTGTAGAATCGTCTTTTTGCCTATTTCACTAGATGTTCGCCATCCAGGATAAATTTCGTCATGGCTTTTGAGTTGTCATGCAGAATTTATTTCGTCATGGTGTTTGATTGGTCATCCAGGATTTATTTCGCCATGGCGTTTAATAATTTTTTGTTGTGGACACCATTATTGTTATGCAGATCTTTTCAGTTGAAGGTGATTCTACTGGTGGTAGTGTCTCCTGGTATATTATTCGAAATCTATAACTCGTTTTTGTTGATTAATTGCAGAATGTCTGAGATTGCAGAACACGCGAGGGATGGCACGCCAATATGATTATGCGCTCTGATCGAACTTAAAGGGCAGCGAAGAAATAAGAGACGCTGAGAAAGAAATATGACGCGGCGGCAATCGATAGGCCACGCCTTTTTAACTCGCTCTGAGGAGCGATGCCGCGAATTTCGCAGCGACGCCACTCTGAAAGCCCCTTTTTAGAATGCTATGTGTATCAGACCTTGCGAAAAAAGTCAGAGGAACGTGAAAAACGCTTGAAAAAATCAATAACTTTTCGAGTACAGAATTTCGAGAAACTTCTATTAAAGGTGCGTGGTTGCAAATCAGGCTCAGTAAAAACAGAGGTCTAACAAGGCTTTCTTGAAAGACAATCTGCAACATAACAAAATGTGCTCCGGGTATGGAAAATCAGGGGAAAGTATTCAGAATATGACCTAGAGAATCCTTGTCTACTTCAAAGAGATTATATGAATTATTACCGCCTCTAGTACCCCAGAAAAGTGATGATATGCATGCATTGATGAATTGGAGAAGTCATCGGGATAATGTTCGGCCTAGGATGTACTATTCGATCGATTCAGAGGCAAGAATGCACATGCAGGGTTGTCCGCTTCCAAGGTCGCTGCGCGCAACCAGTTCCGCCAGAAAGTAGCTGCGCGCAAGCTTCTCTCACGGCAGAAATTCCTCGAAGCTGCGCGCAAGCTTCAGCATCGTGGCGCGCAAGACGGCTCATGAAAACGACCGCGCGCACAGGAAGCATTTAAAAAAGTCGTCGCTTGCAGCCTGTTTACGCCGCTTTCGGTGGCGCGCAAGCTGTTTCAAATCTTCTGAGCGGTCCCCCTCCCTCCCTCTCGCTCAAAGCTGCGGCCCCCTTTGTGATCCTTGCAGCGTGAGCCTACCCTCCTGACAATAACGATTTCTGGGAATGAAAGCAATGTACTGCCTGACGAGGTTCAACCTACTAGTTAAACAACGTGCTCTGTCTTATCAACTCTTACTTTTCGCTAAGTGAGCAAGACCGCAACCTTTTTTTTTATTGTGAACGCTGGTGAAAATAGATAGCATGTCTCAGAGCATGAAGAGGGCACCCTTTGCGCGAGAAGAGCGCATTTATATATTTACTGTCCTACATTTCATTGCCGAGTAAACTCTTGGTGATCCACAATTGTTTTGTTACTACACTCCTTGCTTTACTGACGAGCCTCAGGGAAGGGCCGGAACATCATTCTTCTGTTCTCATATGCATGCTGGCTTCATTCTTTTCCCAAGTGTTTGAGGTAAGAGATGAAACACTTGCCTTTCTGCTGAATACCGCTTTATTCTTTCCTTATTCACAATGACTTTTGTATAGATTCTTAGCCAAAATGAGTGAAGTGGACGGGCCGCGGCGGTAGATCGTCGCTCGCGATCGAAACCTTGCTGACCGGTGGTGTTACGAATGCCGTACGGCCGCCAGCCGCAGATGATCAAGTCTGGCGCATTAGCTGGACTAGATCTGGCCTTCAGTGTTTGGTGGAAAATACCCTCCCTTCGTGTGTAGTCCCACCCAGTCGATGCATGTATAGTAGAGTATCGCTTCGAATAAAATCGATTTTTTTTCGATTGAAATGTTTTCAACAGTGGGTCTCATTTTCATTTGATAAAAAAGTAAGATTCCGTCTATTCATCAAAATTCCAAAGTCAATTAATTGAGTTTTTCATTCGAATATTCGAATAATCAAATGAATTGTGATAGCGCTTCTGTGAGTGGACAGAAATTTACTTTTTCATCAACTATGGTAACCTTGCCCCTCTCGTAATGTTTGATACTAAGACAGTTAAAACCATTTCGGCTCTGAAGAAATATTTGAATTAATCGGAAAATCTAAATTATTCGCTCCACCACTCTATTGTGTAGAGCATACAGAACGAGCTTAAAGGCAGCAAACACGCTCGTAAACGTATTTGAGATTACTACGGAAATTGAATCATATGGCTCAGAACAGAACGCCTATGGCATTTGGAAGCGTCAATGACGACAATGCCGCTACATGAGCAGTGTTGGCCCCGCCCGTATTTTCACGCCCCTTGTATTTGCTATTTTCCTCCAACGCAAGATTGCTCAGTCATCTTCACCGTCGGTACTGTTTATGAATTGCCCAACAAGTGAACAACACACGTTACTGACGGCGAAGATGACCCAGCGACCCTGCGTTAGAGGAAAAGCGCAAATACAGGGGGCGTGAAAATACGGGCGGGGCCAAATTCGCTACTCCTGTAACGGGATTGTGGGCCCTTTTTGACGCTTCAAAATTCGTAGGTATTATGTTGTAAGCCATACGGTTCGATTCACGTTGTTATCCCAACCACTTTTACGAGCGTGTACGCTGCCTTTAAAGGCATCGTTCGCGCTGGAAATCAATTTTCATTTTTCAGGCTCAATTTCATGATTGAGCCCGGTAGACCACACTGGTAAATTTTGGCGCGTCAAAAACGTTGGGCAATGAGGTTGGAAGGCGTCAAAGATGAAGATCCGCCACCAATTCTCACCAGTCATCTAGCACTTTTTCCTAGAATGTTGGTGCGACCATAAGACAACACGAAAATAGTTACGGCACGAACTCTACATGCAGAAAAACTCCGAAATTGACAGTGACGAGGCCTCCAGAAGCAGAAAAACCTCAAAAAGGATTTTGGCGCGAAATTCAAATTAGTATTTACAATGTGTTCCGATTGACTTTTCTTCACAAATGAAGGTTTTTCATGGGCCCCTTCGACGTTTTCGTCCACTGGAGAGGCCAAGCTACACAAAAAACATAAAAAAAAATAATATACGGTTTTCTGCGCGTACGCTGCCTTTAAGAAGTTGTTCTCTGATCGCTCGTCTTGGGTCGTCCATAGTGCCTCCTTGTCCCACCTTAATCGAAATTATGTCAATAATAACACTCATGCGGCATCCCGTCACTGGACGCGTAGGCCGGCTGATGCATAACCCAGGAGGAACTATGGACGACCCAAGACGGTCTTTGAACGACCCAAGTGGGGACCACGTCGGACTATCGCCTCACTATTACGGGAGCTTCAGGAATCACTTTTTCCACAACTAATGGCTTATAGCCCACCAAAGATGGGAGATACAGAATACAAGCTTTAGTGCGATTACATGAGCTCTTGTTGCCGCAGCCGTTCCACGTTCAGTCATAGAAAGAGAAATACTTTTATCTTCGAATGGAAATTCTTCCTCCCAGATGCGCCAAGTTCCAGGGCATGAAACCGTTTCTGAAGCAAATGATAAACAAAATCATGCCGAGTCTCCGATTTTTATAGTTCCCGCGTGACGGACTCCGGTAACATTCTTCCTCATTCCCGCTTCTGGACGGTGGGAATTACTGCGTTAGGATCATTCTAGAGGAGAGGTCGTTTGTCAAAAAGCGTGCCATCGCTGAAATCCGCGGACCCTCCTATGCTACTACACAATAGTACATACTAGTACTCGCGTGACTAAAAGGTGGCCCCCGCCGATGTTCCGAACACCTGCATCTGTGCCTTGGAGTTGGCAGAACGCTGGACCACAAAATGTGAAGCCTCTTGAAATTTCTTCTCGATCTGTGCATATTTTGATAATGTTTGTCTCAAATCGATGGAGTATTGGCTTGCTTGAAAACTTGTTAAGAAAAACACAGATCTATCAAGGTTTTCGGCTGCAACTAATCATGAACTTTGCCGTTTAGGTGTCTCCAGGTAATGCTAGAGGTAACGAAAATGTGGGTGTCTCGTAAATTTGGCTCATGACACATTGCTTTTGTGTTCTTTTTTGATAGCGTTCCAACCCCACAACTACAGTAATATTGCATTCCTAAGCAGTCAACCCGTATTCCAACTCACAGTTGTGAGCGAGCTCCGAACGGTACTCTCTGTTTCCCAATCGTGGGGAGCGTACATAGGGTGCCCCTTCGAGGGGGGAAGGCGACGTAAGAGGTTCCTGCCGTAACTCGGCGCTCCCTCTCGAGGAGGAAACTTAGACAATGGGGCAGACTTATCGCGCGCAGAAACTGGCGAATAGTATAAACCGCTCCCAGGAAACGTTTCTACCGCGAGCGAAAATCGCGAACGAGCTACGGGTGCTCGGTACCCTCGCGCGGTGTGTCCGACAGAAGCGCGGACCTATCACGTGCAGTTACTGGTAAGTAGAATTTACCGCGAGCATTAATAGTTTTAATCGCACGCAACAACTCAAATAGAACTGATCTGCATCGTATTCCGGTCGATACGTGCAGAGGCACATATCGGACTGACCGCGACGGGCCCGAGTCGACTACGACCTACTGTCCTGTGTCGTAAAACCGGATCGTCGCCGCTTCAATTACCCAAGTTTGAGGTACATTTCGTATCTCCTGAGTTGTGCTAGCGGGGATACACACTATCCCTACCAGACAGAGGACATAACGCCCGCAGGTGCTTGAAGGCACAGTCCAACCTCAGAGGTAATTTTCGATATTATGGTCCGGTCGCCTCCTATAGCAACCCTGCCAAGCGCGAAATCTCAATTCGCTCAAACAAGCGAGAAAAAGCTAGGAAAAAGTCGGCCACGCACCCTTGAAAGAAAAAAATGGATTACGCCCACCGCCAGATTTCCGATCTCAATAGGGAAGAGATGCGCGTATGATTTTATTTAAAACCTATGTTCTTCAATTTGTTTCTGGTCTGGCTCCATAATGTGGCCTGCTACAGAACGATGGCTGTGAATAACGAGATATAAAATACAGGCTCGAGACAATTCGTCCGAGAACTTCTACCCGTTCAAAATCGAAACTTCTGAGGAGCCGTCACTCCGTTCGTAGTGAGTTCTGAGCGATACTGGAGACACCATTGTGATCAGCGTAAAATTCTCTCCAAGATAGGCAGAAAAACAAAAAATCGATTCTGAGGTTGGACTGTGTCTTTAATTTTGTTCCTAGGCTCCGCCGACTTGTATTATAATTAATAACTAAGTTAAATCGAGTGTCTTGCGGTTGGTCCTAATTTCGTCCAGGCGTACATACCGCGAGCCCATTTAGAGCTGCTCGACTCCGCTTTCGCTCCTATTTGGCGTCACAATAAGTTCACCTCACTGTCTGAGAAGATAATAGATATGCGACGAAATCATGAATAATCCCGCCTGGTCCCACCCATTCGATACTTATGTATAGCACCCAGAACGGTGTGAAAAATTGTCTTTTGATAGCACCCCGCAGGTCGGCCATGGTCCCTCCCTGTTCCACCACGATCGAAGTTAAATCAATAATACCATTTACACCATTGCGGCTTCCTCCGTCGAGCGCTCGAGCGCGGTCTCATGGATGACCTAGGAGGGACTACGGACGACCTAGGAGGGACTACGTCGGACTATCATTTAACTCCGACGAGAGCCAAAAGGATACTTTCAAAGGTAAGCGGACGATGTGTAACGGAGGGAGGGGGTGCTAGGGACGTCATTGCTCTGGGGCAGTGGCCACAGTGCTTCAAGGCAGTGATGGCAGGGCTTCGAAGCAGTGATGGCAGGGTTTTAGGGCAGTAACTCATATACTGGAGGGGGCTAGCGCAGCTCTTCAGGGGGGGCACCCCCCCCAATCGGGGGGGGGGGCTACCGTCGAAGTGACAATTTGGCTTGATCGGAGCCCCCCCCCCCGTCACTGCCTTGAAGCTCCACCCCCCGTCACGGCCCCGGAGCAGGGACGTCACCCGCCCCCCCGGAAAGCGTCTCCACTCTCCTCCAAAAATATCCCTTCCTGACAGGTACTCGAAGTCCCCGTCCAGGGCCGGCCCTGTTGGGCCGAATGCGGCTCTCTATGAGGTGAGGCGCCTTTTATACCGGTTGAGCGCGTGATAGATCACAGCAGAAATCACGTCAAATCGGGACAAAACTTGTAGGTCGTTTACACTAGTCTAAGGGTAGGAACAAAACCAATGTAAACTCGTTGCTCTCAACTTATAGATACCCTGATTGATTTTATAACAAGATCGACTTACTAGTTTTTGGAAAAATTTTAATTTACTTATTGACGTGAATGACGACGCGCGCGTTTCGCCTACTATGCCTTCTCTGACCTTTATTGTCGTAAACTATCTTCTACGACTTCTTCCCATCTTTTCCCTCTCTTCCTCTCGGGGGGGGGGCAAGCGCCGGAGGAGAGCAGGGGCCTCCCCTGAAGCCCCCTTTTGGGGGAGGCTTGCGCTGTCGTTCCCCCAAGTCGAAAACGGGCTCTATTGTCCGGCGCTTGCCCCCCCCCACGCAGAGTCTAAGAATGGCAGGGCTTTATGGCAGTGATGGCGTAGCTTCAAGGCAGTGATGGCAGGGCTCCGATCAAGCCAAATTATCTTTTTGGTGTTCGCCCCCTTCACTTTTTTCGGGGACAAGCTTCTCAGCTCGGTGGCTTGTTCCCCTGTAGAGCTGCGCTCGCACCTCTGGTGAATGAGAACATGACTGCAGCTGGGCAGCTTACACGCTCGCAAACATGATTGTGATGAGAAATAGATCTGTAAGGAGTGTACCTTCGCGCATATGCTGCTGGAATCGTCAAAAATCGGCAAAAAGACCATATTCGAGCATTTTAGAATGCCAAAGTCGTGAAACTCCGCCTATTTTCTCGCGGAACTTCGCCTCCTGATTCAACCTTCACACAGATTGTTTGAATACGGCCATTCTGATTTAATCTAAAAATCTCCAACTCTAGCGACTCTTCGGACTTTTGCTCACCATTCGTTTCAGTAGCGATTTGACGCTTAGAAAATCAGATTATCTCTCTAAACAGCGTATTTTATCCACACTGTCCTACTGATGATTGCATGATTTCTTGTCAGTAATCATTAGATGACTGTTGTTGGTTTTGGTTCTGCAGTCCGAGAGCGAACGAACTCAGTGATTGGATTAGTGACTTTATGAACATCGGAGACTGACAAACAGTATCTGGTTGTTCGGAACAGGTGGTATTCGCCGTCATTGTTGGCGACATGATGATTACAAATCTGAGATAAACAAAAGTGGGAGTGTACTTTGTAGACTTTGAACAGCGAAAGCAAACTTGTCAGAGTTTGAGAGCCTGTTGCTTGCTCCCAAGACAATGTTTCAAACAGGTTTGCTTGTCCGTTTCATAATGATACATGAGACTGGAATAAAGGGACTGACAAGGGAAGGTAACATGGAAAAAGTCGGCATTTCGATTAATATGCAATTTTCTAGAATCGATTTTTGACGAGAAATTCGAATTTGGCTTTTATATCCGCGTCCCGTTTCTCTGAACGGAGTTGCAGGCGTTTATTGGTGGATTACTATAGATAATTTTCCTATGCCCACCTTAACCTACCTTGAACTTTCCTGAAACTAAAAATGGACCTTTTAATCGTGTTCTCCGCCCGAAATAACCACGCTTAACAAACTTCAAGTGAAACGAAAATTGTCGATTTCCGGCGCTCCAATAACACAGGCAAGCTTAAAGGCATCGATCGCGCTGGAAATCAATTTTCATTTTTCAGGCTCAATTTAATGATTGAGCTCGATAGACCACAGTGGTAAACTTTGGCGCGTCAAAAACGCTGGGCAATGAAGTTGGAAGGCGCCAAAGATGGAGATCCGTCACCAATTCTCACCAGTCATCTAGCACTTTTTTCTAGAATGTTGGTGCGACCGTAAAACAACATGAAAAATAGTTATGGCACGAACTCCACATGCAGAAAAACTCCGAGAATGACAGTGACGAGGCCTCCAGAAGCAGAAAAACCTCAAAAAGGATTTTGGCGCGAAATTCAAATTCGTATTTACAATGTGTTCCGATTGACTTTTCTTTACAAATGAAGGTTTTTCATGGGCCCCTTCGACATTTTCGCTCACTAGAGAGGCCAAGCTACACAAAAACATGAAAAAATAATATACGGTTTTCTGCGCGTACGATGCCTTTAAAGACACAGTACACCCTCTGTTATGAATTTTGTGGCTTTCACTTAATTGGGCAGATTACCCTTCCTGTATAACCCGTGCTAATCGATAGATCACAATTTTCCCAAATAAGCGAAATATGTATAAGCGACCACCACGGGCCTGACCCCTTTCAGTTACCACCACGGGACACCCCCGTCCTGAATTTCGAACTCATTACCGGCAAGATGGATGGGTGAATTTTAACCGCGTTGCCGTTCTTCACTCCCTCGCCGATCTGTCTCCTCATTCCGGTTTGCTCTCGTGCAGCGACTGCGAGAAGAGAAATACAGGACTGAGACAACTCGTCCGCGATTTTTTAGCCCTCAAAGTATTGGTGTTTTCCAAGAGCCATAACTCCGTTTGTAGGGGACTTCAGGCGATTACTGAGATACCATTGTGATCAGCGTGTGGTCTTCTCCAAGATAAGCATAAAACCTGAAAATATTTCTTAGGTGTCCTGTGCCTTCAAAGGCAGTGTTCACGGTAAAAATCTCTTTTCTGTTTTTCTCGCCTATCTTGAGAACGGTCCCATTCTGATTCCAATGATGTCTGTGGAATCGTACAAGACCTTCTGGGGACGGAGTTATGGTCCCTCAAAAATTGAGCTAGGGAAACATGGTTGACGAGTTTTCCGAGGCTTGTAACTTCTCAGAACTCGCTGGGAAAGCTTTCCACGGCTTTAGAATATCTAGGTTGATTGCTTCAACGTAGTTTCATTAAAGGCGCAGCATCGTTTCCTTGGACGTACAATAAGCTTACTTCAGTGCTGCACCCATCCTACTTCAAGGCTTCGCAGAAGATACTGCAAAGTAGCACTGAGCTTACTTGAAATCTGCATTAACCTTATCCCAAGGCTGCATTGACTCTACTTCAAGGCTGCGCTCACCCTAATTCAGCAGTACTTCGAAGGCAGAATACACGCTAACAAACACTGTTGAATTAACAACATAAATAGAAGCGCACACCCACTTCCATGTAGTCAACAGAGCTTAAGCACCAAGCGCTGTTTAGTATGACAATATTTGAGCATCTCTACCGTCTCTCAAGTCTGTATTTTCTCAGGCCTTTAAAGACAATTAGAAGTGATCTTCAGTTCAGAGGGATAGTGCCGTAAAATGGGACTCACGAAAGGAACAGTTTGTGAAACCGGAGAACAGCATGTGGTCTGCCTACCGGAGAAATCCTCCACCTCAAAAGCCAGTCGAAGTAGAGCGGCATTCTTAAAAGTGGATAATAATTATTCAGTATGTAGGCGTACTCAGGTAAATCAAGCTGCTTCTCTTGTAGACTTCGATTTGACCTTGTTATCACTTTAAATTAGTGAATGTTTTCTCAAGTTTCACATTTCGTTATGTTACCCGAATAGGGGAGAAAATACAGGCTTGTGAGGCAGGAATTCTTGTATACGCCATCCTAGATAGTTGTCGGTGCATAACACTTGGTGGACAACATGGTAGGGGCCGCGCGGGCCTATTCATGCTGTAATCTCAACCGTGGTCGTGAGCAAGCATGCTGCCTTTAAAGGCAGTGTTCACGATGAAAAAAGTGTTTGAAATTCCTCTAGGAATGGGTAGTGGAGGGACACTCTGTAACGTTAACTGCGAAAAAACGCATGAAAACGAGCAAGGAAGAGCCCCAAAAGAGCCCGATGTTGCCATTTTGAGCGCAAGGCAAACCACAAAAGCGCATTTCCCGCCCACCGGCGTGAACGAATGAAAGCTTGAAATCGTGAGATGAGCGATGGTTTCCGATGATTGGCCCCGTTCTTCCCTTCATTCTCGACTTCTCTCTTTACTCAGGTCAGCTCGCATACATCGGCGGCAAAAGATGGAAGTTACAAGCCTCGGAAAACTCGTCCACCATGCTTCTCTAGCTCAATTTTTGAGGGACCATAATTCCGTTCCCAGAAAGTCGTGTACGATTTTAGAGACATCGTTGGAATCAGCATGGGACCGTTTTCAAGATAGGCTAAAAAACAGAAAAACGATTTTTATCGTGGACACTGCCTTTAAAGGTTCCCTCTATAAGCCGTCGTAATTCACATCATTTGAGGCGCGAGCGGCGCGCGCGACGCCTCGGCCTCCGTCAGCCCTATGCTCTCTCTTTGTCTCTAACCTCCGCTCCGCACCAGCACGCGTAGGGACCAAGTGACATCCGCCGTTTTATAACCTGTACAGTCTAACTTCAGGTGAGAAATGCGAGACTCCCATATATTTGTTAAGTAGACACACCCTATACAGTGCGGTGCAAAAGTATAGGTCCACCCTAATTTTCGCATTCAAGAGACCAAGCCCTAGACTCCGCATTACGAGAACAGGACCAGTGGATTCAGGAGTGCTGAAAACCCTTGTAGGCAGTGTTCCAGAACAATCGGTCAATTGGTTAAGAGATACTGCTTGTTTTTGGAAAAAGTGCCCATCTTAAGCGATGCAAAAGTATAGGTCCACCCCAGTCTTTTTTACTTCGACGAATTTTCCCGTTTCAAGTTAGGTATAAGTTTGTCACCTGGTGACATAGAGGCATTTTCTACGATCGTTCCAAGTGATGCCGAGGGGGATGAAGCTTTCTGCTGCTGAGCAGGCTCAAGTGCACGCCCTACATGAAGCACGTATCCCTAACAGAATGATTGCGTTGCAACTGGGAAGATCGCACAACTGTATCAATAGATACTTGAAGAATCCTATGCGGTACGAGAAGAAGAAAGAAGCTGGTCGACCGAGAAAGCTTTCGAGGCGCGGTGAGATGCATATTGCTCGTGAAGCATCGAACAGCATGCCGTCCGCAAACGACATCCGAGGGAATTTGGATCTTCCGGTCTCGGAATGGACGGTACTCCGGTCTCTCCACCGCTGTCCGCACACTATCCGTGAAGTTATGAGACCTGCACCCCGCCTAACACCCTTTCACAAGTCGGCGAGGTTGCGCTTGCTCGTACCAACATGGCCACAAAATGGAGAGAGGTAGGTTGCCACAGCCTTGGTCGGGAAGTTTGAAAAGTTACTACTTCTGCATTCCACGTCGTAATTTCTGCCGAGAAAAAATGGAATTTGGATGGCCCAGATGGTAGAACCCACTACTGGAGGGATCTGCGGAAAGAAAAACGGTTATTCTGAAAGCGCAATTTTGGAGGCGGCAGTCTGACGGTCTGGGCTGCTTTCTTTGTTGACGGACGTGTTGCACTTAGCTTCGTTTCGTGCAGGATGAACAGCCTGGACTACCAAAGGTGCTTCGTGACCATCTACTGCCATATCTCAGAAGATATCGACGGCTAGATCTTGTTTTTCAACATGACAATGCGTCAATCCACGCGTCGCAATCAACTTCTACATGGCTAGAGGAGCACAACGTGACCGTTATGGAATGGCCCGCATGTTCTCCCAATCTGAATCCAATGGAGAACTTGTGGGGAATTATTGTGCGGAAGGTGTATAAGAATGGCACCACCTTTTCCTCGATTTTTGATCTGAAGATTGCCATTCTAGATGCATGGGCGAGTGTAGACCAAACAGTGATCGATAATCTAGTTAAAAGTATGCCCAATAGGATTTTTGATGTTTGTGTAAATAAAAGAGGCTCCATCGACTATTAGGTGTGTTTTATTTGCTGTCGAAGTTTGGATAAATGATTATTTTCACAGGTGGACGTATACTTTTGCACCGCTTAAAGGCACTTTCGCGATAAACTTCGTCCTCGAATTTTCCATGACAATAGCTTCTTCTGGCTCTCAGAAGCAGAACAGCGAAGAAAAAACGGGACGAAAAGCTACCCAGGAGCCGCAAAACGGCTTAGAAGAGTGGGCAAACCCCGCCGCTGTGGGCAAGTCCCGCACCTTTCCGCCCCTCGACGTGAACAAAGGAACACTCGAAGCCGTGAGTTGAACGATGGTGTCCGATCAAAAGCCCCGTTCTTCCCTTCATTCTCAATTTCTCTCTTAACTCAGGCTAGCTCGCATACATTGACTGCAAAAGACGGAAGTTACAAGCCTCGGACAACTCGTCCACCATGCTTCACTAGCTCAATTTTTGAGGGACCATAACTCCATTCCTAGAAGGTCTTGTACGATTCCAGAAGCATCATTGGGATCAGAATGGGACCGGTTTCAGGATAGGCAAATAAACAGAAAAGCGTTTTTTTATCGCGAACAGTGCCTTTAAGATGGGCTTTTTTTCCAAAACAAGCAGTACCTCTTAACCAAAGAAATGATTGTTCTGGAACATTGCCTACCAGTGTTTTCAGCACTCCTGAATGCATTGGTGCTATTCTCGTATTTCGAAATCTATGGCTTGGTCTCTTGAATGAGAACATTGGGGTAGACCTATCCTTTTGCGCCGCACTGTATAACACCTGCCAAGTGCGAGCTCTCAATTCTTCCGAATAAGCGAGTTATAGGAAGAAGCCATTCTAGCGCTTCCACAGCAAGAAGCCACTTTGGTACGCCCCCTTCGACATTTTTTCGAGCTCAACAGTGGCGAGATGAGCGATGGTTTTCGATCAGAAGTCCCGTTCTTTCTTTAATTTTCAGCCTCCTTCTTCATTCGAGCCCGCTCGTAGAATTTGTTCATTCAAGCCCGCTCGCAGAATTTGGACGGAAATTACAAGCCTCGGACATCTCGTCCGCCATGCTTTCGCCGCTCAATTTTGGAAAACTTTCATGGGCCAAAGCTCCGTCTCCAGGGGGTCTTATACGATTTTAGAGACATCAATGGGTTCAGCGTAATACCGCCTTCAAGATAAGCAGAAAAACAGAAAAATGTTCCTGAGGTTGAGCTGTACCTTTAAGCCAACTTCGAAACTTCCTTGTAGAACACATTTGTTTGCGCTGTCTGGAAATGCTAATCTACAACATCGCTTTCAGAAAATATTGTTCATTTTTTCGTAGTGTCTCTCAACTCCACTTTCCCATTTTCTGTTTTTGTTGGAACGTTTCTGCCCGCATCGAACCACTTTTACTTAGAGGAGCCCTCTTTTGATAGAATCCTTGTTCTGCCAATGTGATCACTTTGGGGTACCACTTCGGCTCGACGACTGCGACAACGAAGTTGAAAAAAAGCTTCGTGTGCCGACGATTTAGGTTCTCAGGCTGACATGGCTCGTCGGCCTGCTTCAGGTCTCTTCGAAAATTTCCCTTGCTAGAATGACAAAAGCCACGTTCACGATGATTTTCGTTCCCGAGTTTCCGACTCAAAACAATGCGTTAGCCACTGAGTGTTACCTGAATTACGAAGAAACGGCGAAAAACGCACTAAAACGCCTTATCTCAGTGAGACTCTTTCCTGGTCCGGACTAGCTTTCCGGTAGTATGAACATGTTTCTGGTGGTCGTCACCGGTGAAAAACGAGGTTGATCGAAAATGGAACAATATTTTAGGCAAAACGGTAATATTTTGGGTCCGAAAGAAAGAACGGGGCAAACGAGAGTAAAGAATTTGTGTAAAGGTCCGCAAAAGATTACATTGTCGCAACAAACAGTTCCAGTGAGAGTGAAGAGGCGGGATGAGAGTACAGCTTTTCGGGTACTTCTGGCGCGTTTTTCTCAGTTTTTGCATCATTTCAGCTCTATCCGAGTGCCAAACGACTGATCTAGAAGATAATCTCCACATTGAAGATTATCGTAACACTGTCTTTAAGGGCAGTGTTCACCACGATGTCAGTTGCCGAGGTTCTCAGTAGAAAGAATACGTTGCCCATCATGTATTGCTAAAATCACGAAGAAACCGCAGAAACGACCAATACGCCTCATTCCAGTGACATCATTTTCTGATTAAGACTAGCTTTCCAGTAGAACAAAGGGATTTTGACCGATGAATTGGGTCAACCAAAAATGAATGTTTATGCAGTCAATCTCTGGAAGGGAGAAGCAACGACGGCCAGTATGATAGATCTATCACAAAAGTCAAGGTTTTTTTTAATGAGAACACGGTGTTAGAGAAATGGATATACAACTCCCAAGATAGCGAGATAATAGCTGCATCGCGGTTTTCTAGAGATGGACCATTTTATACAGAACAGTATTGATTACATAAATGAGAAGTTGTTATTTTCCCCACGAACAGTTCCTCTAAAAGTAATGGGGCTGAGTGAGAAACCCGTAATTGAAAATCTTCGTCATTTCGAATCTACCATAGGATCGAGTTTTAATCTTAAAATCGAAAACCATCGTGCCTTTGAATCGAGGATTTAAAGGCAGTGTTCACGATAAAATTCGTTTTTCTGTTCTTCCGCCCATCTTGAAAACGGTCCCATGCTGATTTCAATAATGTCCCTGGAATCGTACAAGACCCCCTGGAAACGGAGTTATGGCCCCTCAAATTTCAGCTAGGGAAGCATTGCGGACGAGTTGTCCAAGGCTTGCAACTCCCGTTTTTTGCAGCCGATGTGTGCGAGCTGACCTGAGTAAAAGGAGAAGTTGAGAATGAAGGGAAGAACGGGGTTTTTGATCGGAAAACATTGCTTGTCTAACCACAAATTCAGGGAAACCGTTATAGGACGTGGGCATAGTGGCTTAATGGGTTGGCTGGCCCACGAGATTTTCATCCACTTACCGGCCGTTTTTCGTCGCACTTCCGTTCTTAATTTATAGGGACCCAAAGCCTACGTTTTAGCCAAAAAAAACGTGTAACTTTTTGTTCGTGAACATTGGCCTTCAAAGAGTGTTTACGACGATTTTCGTCTCCGAGTTTTTCACATAAAACGATGCGTTGGTCTGCAAGTGTTACCAAAATTACCAAGAAACGGCGAGAAACGCAATAAAATGTCGCATTTCAGTGACATTATTCTATAACATGGGCTAGTTGACCGGTTGGATAAACATGTTCATGGTGGTTGTCACCGGTGAAAAATTAGGTCAATCGAAAATAGAAGAACATTTTATGCAAAGCAGGATTAGTTAGAGCCCTAAGGAAAAAACGGAGCAATGGAGAGTATAGAATTGTGAAGGAGAGGTCCACAAAAAATTTCATTGTCACAACAAACAGTTCATGTGATACTTAAGAGGCGGGGTGATACTTAAAGGCAGTGTTCACGATGAAAATCGTTTTTCTGTTTGTCTGTCTATCTTGAAAACGGCCCTATGCTAATTCCAATGATGTCTCTGGAATCGTACGAGACCTCCTAGGAACGGACTTATGGTCCCTCAAAGATTGAGCTAAGGAAACATGGTGGACGAGTTGTCCGAGACTTGTAACTTCCGTCTTTTGCAGCCGATCTATGCGAGCTGACCTGAGTAAACAGAGAAGCTGAGAATGAAGGGAAGAACGGGGCTAATGATTGGAGATCATCGCTCATATCACGATCTCGAGCATTCATTTGTTCACGTCGGTGGGCGTGTGTTGCGCTTTTTGAGTTTGCCTTGCGCTCGAAGTGGCAACGTCGGGCTCTTCTGGAGCTCTTCCTGGCTCGTTTTCATGCGTTCTTTCGACGTTAGCGTTAAAATGTGTCCCACCACTACCAATTCCTTGTGGAAACTGAAACACATTTTTTATCGTGAACACTGACTTTAAAGGCACAGTCTAAGCTCAAGGACAAAATCCGAGATTTCCACATAGTTGTGAAGTAAACCCACCCTATATAACACCTGCCAAGTGCAAACTCTTAACTCCTCCGATTAAGCTAGATATAGAAGGAAGCCACCCTGAGGCGCCCACATCGGGAAGCCACTTTGGCACGCCCCTTTTACGACCTTTCGAGCTCAACAGCGGCGCGCTAAGCGATGTTTTCTGAGAAATAGCCCCGTTCTTCCCTTCATTCTCAGCTTCTGTCTCTATTCAGGTCGGTTCGCATGCATCGGTTGCAAATGACGGAAGCTAGAAGCCACGGACAACTCGTCCACCATGCTTCCACAGCCCACTCTTTGAGGAGCCATAACTCCGTTTTTGGGGGTCCTGTTCAATTTCAGAGACATCATTGGAATCAGCGTGTGACTGTTTCCAAGATAGGCAGGACATCAGAAAAGCTATTCTGAGGTTGGACTGTGCCTTTAAGCACTTCGTGTACTTCTGGTGCGTTTTTCTCAATTTCTACGTTATTTAAGTTCTACCCAAGGGCCAAGTAATGGATATCGCAAATAATCTCAAAATTGAAGTTATCGTGAACACTGCCTTTAAGGGCAACGAAGGTTGAGAAAAAGGATAAGAAAAGAAGGAGAATGATGAACAGCTTCATGGCCGGACGCTTGCGCTTTTTCCTGTGAGTGGTAGCACACTTGCTAGACCCGTCGAAAGTCGATACATAGGATTCTTGTTCACGCCGTTATCGCAAGCTTACCGCGTCTATAGTCCCTGTTGTTTGCTTTGCGCGACTATTCGGTATTCCGTTAGGCTTCCGACATCTAATCAACTCCAGGGAAAGCTTAGTGCGAGCTTAGAAAACGACGCTTTAACCACACATGGGCGATGTATGCTTATGAAGGGTTTTAAGCCCGCGGAAAGCTCAAAACCGTCAAATTTCGGTGAATTAGACGGGCGAAGCTTACTTTCGACCCAATTAGACGCATTAGGCTTTCCCAGAAAGTTCTCAGTTCCGTCTTTCGCAGCCAATGTATGAGAGCTGACCTGAGTAAAGAGAGAAGTTGAGAATGAAGGGAAGAACTGGGCTTTTGATCGGAAACCATCGTTTATCTCACGATCTCGAGTGTTCCTTAGTTCACGTCGAGGGGCGGAAAGGGACCGGACTTGCCCAAAACGGCGGGGTTTGTTCACTTTTCTAAGCCGTTTTGCGGCTCCTGGGTAGCTCTTCGCCCAGTTTCTTCGACGCTTTTCTGCTTCTGAGAGCCACTAGAAGCGTTTGTCATGGAAAGTTCTAGGATGAAGTTTATCGTGAACAGTGTCTTAAGGTCTTCCAGGCGTCGAAAAATGTTCTGCTCAAACAACGTACAGAGGGGTTATCTAGGGCGCTGAACACGAATGTAAGATCCTTCTTCAGTTTTCGAGCTATGTTTGTGGGTTACAGTACGGTAAGGTCGTTTACCCAGCTCAACCGTCGTCAATCTCTAGAGGGGGAGCATACATGCTCAAAAAAAGATAAAATTTTTTGGCGTGGGTGGCTCTGAGCTATTATTATCGAGAAGCCGCAAAAAACCGAAAGAAAGGGATTGGAATTTTTACCATCAATCGATAAGGAAACACCTGATATTTTTCTCCTGTATTGAGGATTTTTCTGTTTCTTTCAATGTTTCTTGCTAATCCTGCGTCTATGTACATATAGTAAAATCTCTGGGTTACCAATATTTTGTGTGTGTGTGTGTGTGTGGCGAACCTACAGAGTCGTAACGTTTCCGGTGATTTTCCCCCGATCTCGAGAAAAAACTGCCATCGATTCTCGCGGGGTGTCCGCAGAGGCGCACCCAGTCACCTCAATGAGAGGAAAATTCTATATACTTTTTCTAATTTTTGAAGGAGCACCGTTTTTGTAAAAAGCGGTGGGTATTCCCCGTACACACACATTACCAGTACACCTAAAGCCTTTGCTGTAGATACACGCACTCAGAAGATCGCCGCATTCAATGCGTGTCGAATATGCATTCCACTGGAGTGACCACACCCATCGAAAGGCTCTATTGCAGGAGCACGTGCTCCAAACAGCAGCATGCGCTGCGAAATTTGATCACAATAGCACTTGCTGCAAGGTAGTCCAGCGCTATCGTAGCAGCACACCTACACCACCTGACTCGGCTGGCATACGGGCCAGCTCGCCGAGCCCCAACTGTGGTCGCCAGGGGTTGGACGAGGTCTCCAGCGGCAGGATGGGCTACGTACCGCGAAATTGGGTAATAGAATCGGCTACGCTGCCAACATTAGAGTCCAGCCTCCAGAGTGCATCGTATGCTTTCCTTCCTTGGAAAGTCGTTTTGTCATCGAGTTGAATGTGTCTCATGCACGCATTGAACGTCTTATTTGTTGGGACTTCAGAAAACCGCCGCATCCAATGCGTGTCGAATATGCATTCAACTCGAGTGACCACACCCATGAAAAGGCTTTTCAGCAGGCGCACGTGCTGCGAAATTTCACCGCAGGAGCACGTGCTGCAAAAGTTTGTAGCAGGGGCACGTGCTGCAGGATAGCCCAGCGCTATCGTAGCAGCACACCGTCACGCCACGCGGCCGGAACACGCACATGCGGCGCGGCCAACTCGCTGAGCACCATCTGAAGCTACCAGCTGTTGGACGAGGTCTCCAGCGGCTAGGTGTGCCAAGTACCCCAAACTTGAACCAAATTGGATAGATAATTTCAGTGAAATATACCAACAAAAACTTGTTTCTAGATATAGAATTCAGAATAGTGACGTTTTGAATAACATGAAAGTGTGGCTCAGATTTAAGCTTAGGAAGAAATTCAAACCACTACTTTATTACAGCAATTTGAATGAAGAATATGCATACCCAAACGGTTTCGACAGAAATCATCTGAAGGAGTTGAAAGATAAATTCGTTATTTGTCAGTTAGATAAAGCAGCTAATAATTATAGTTTCGTTTGTAAAAAATACTACTTGAAAACAGTCTCTCAAGAAATGGGAATAACTTTCGAGAATGACTCACTTCGCATTGGAAATAGTAACAATACATATGCTAAATATGATGGTGAGCCAGAAGAGAATCTTCTAAATAGGTACTCCACATTATTTTCATCGATGAAATTAAAAACTTTCCCAGATCCAAGTATTCCTTTAATATATTCATTACCAAAACTGCACAAAAATCCTATTAAATTTAGGTTCATAACAGGTGACTTTAATGGTGTAATCAAACCTCTGTCGGTGGAATTGAACAATATTCACTTATATCAAAGATCATTTCAGAAAGTACTGTAAAGCAGTTAGGAGTCGGAATCAAAATTTTGTGGAGTACTGGTCTATTGATGATATCAATATAAGTAACAAAATTATGGACATACAAATGAATAATAAAAAATTGTTTTCAGCAGATTTCACCAACATGTTTACCAACTTGCCTCACAACGTAATAGTTCAAAATATTAATAAATTATTGCAAATTTGTTACCGAAACGCTGATAAAAAATACATTGCTTTCAACGGCTATAAAACCATATATTATACTAACGAAATTAAGAACTCTAACCACAGACACTACACTGTAACGGACTTATTGTATTACATTAACTATTTACTCAAAAACAGTTTCTGTAGTTTTGGGCAAATCACATATAAACAAATCAATGGCGTACCACAAGGAGGTAACTTCAGCCCTTTGTTAGCAGATTTAACACTTTCTATTTTTGAGTACAATTACTCTGTGAAATGTATAAAACATAGCAGAACATTCTATCCATTCAGATATATGGATGATTTACTCATAATACATAACTCCAATGAAAGCGTCATTTTTAACAAACTCCAGGAATTCTACGAAAATGCTTTGAACTTAGAAAAAACACAATTCAGTGAGTATCATTGCACCTACTTAGATTTGGAAATAAAAATAATTAATAACATGATAATTACCAAACCTTACAATAAAACAGATAATTTCACTTTTAAAGTGATAAGATTTCCTCATTTTCAATCTAATCTTTCGCTGAAAATTAAGTGCTCCGTTATCTATACAGAGATTTTGAGAATAGCGCGGACCTCTAGCTTAGTTGGTGACTTTATAGATCGTGTAAAATCCCTTAAAGCTTTATTAATTAGTAATTGCTATCCCGAACATATTATATGTAATAACACACTTAAGTGCCTGAATAGGAACACGTTTATAATGTTAAAGTATGGGCTACACTGTAACTTCAAGCATTTATATAATACAATCAAAAAACTATTCTGATAATAATCCTTGTTTATTAGCGACCAGAGGATAAACTAGGATGTTTCATTTCTATATTGCTCATGAATGGGGTTGCGTGCTTCTTCTTCGCTACTATACATATGTATCCTATATATATATATATATATATATATATATATATATATATATATATATATATATATATATATATATATATATATATATATATATATATATATATATATATATATATATATATATATATATATATATATATATATATATATATATATATATATATATATATATATATATATATATATATATATATATATATAGCTTATCAAACAAGAGGTGAGTTAACACACTTCACACTTTATTCCACACAATATTCTCCGAGAGGAGAGAAGGAAAAAAAAGTTATGTTAACTTACACTGTATAAATTATTAACCTTATTTGGAGTTAGTTCAAATTTAAAGTTAAAGTTAAAAGTTAAGACATTTTTGGAGTTATATAAACTAACTATTAATACAGTCTTCTTCTTTACTGAAGAGACCCGGGAAGACTGTAACAATAAAGTTCGTCTAAAGAAAGGGTCGAAACGAACTTTATTGCCTATTATAAAATTCGAATTCTAAATTACCTTTCTCCCATATAATATTTACTTCGAATTATTATGACACCTTATAATTAATGTAAACATCATTACACTAGCTTCATTTTAGAAAATGCTCTATTGGGTAATTAAACTGGCGACGCTATCGGCATCGCAGTCTCTCCTCGAGAGCGTCGTATGCTTTCCTTCTTTGGAAAATCGTTTTGCCATCGAGTTGAATGTGTATCATTCACGCATTTGACGTCTTATTTGATGGGGCACATGCTGTAATTTGACACACGATAGGAGCACGTGCTCTCCTAGCAGCACGTCCCCTCACTGGGCTCGAAACCGCTTTGTCTTCGAGTTGAATGCATATTAGACACGCATCGAATGCGGCGATTATCTGAGCAGTAATGACACAAAAAATCCGAACTGAGAGTGAGAACCGGAACCCAGAAGTAAATTACCATCAGTTTCCTTATTTGAGCTACAGTATGCTCAGTGAAAATACGCAATTGCACTTTTTTCGTTGCAGCGGGTTGTAGGGAAGGTAGCGACAAAGTGGTTGTGATAGCGAAGTTAATATGCTTGTGCAGCCTGTAGTAAAACTTTTTCGCCGTTGAGAGCGTCGCAAACGAGTTGAAATGACTGTATTCTAGTAAAAATTTAAAAGTGTCCACATTGATGGGGGGACTGTGTAAGGAATGGGCGGAGACTGCAGATTTTAGTGGCTCAATATGCCATAAATACGTGAATTTTGACTTATTTTGAGCGCTTATAACAGTGTGATTGTTGTGATTGTTGCGGAATTTGATCGAAATCCGTTTTTTACTGTAGATGGGGACACGTTCTCTTCAGTCGATTTTTGAGAGTGGAGGAATTGACTGGCAAGAAGGTAATGTTTTCACCCATCAGTCAAATCGAGCAGCCCATTCCGTCAACTTTCAATTAAAGGCAGCATACACGCTCGTAGACGTGGTTGGGAAAACAATGTGAATCGAACCGTATGGCTTACAACATAATTCCTACGCACTTTGAAGTGTCAAAAATGACCCACAATGCCGCTACATAAGTTAGAAGTTAGCCCCGCCCTGTATTTTAACGCCCCCTGTATTTGCCTTTTTCCTCCAACGCAGGGTTTCTGGGCCATCTTCGCCGTCAGTGACGTGTGTGGTTCACCTGTTAGGCAATCTACCTACAGTAACGACGGTGAATATGACCCAGCAATCTTGCGTTGCAGGAAAAGGGCAAATACAGGGGGCGTGAAAATACAGGGCGGGGCCAACTTCTAACTCATGTAGCGGCATTCTGGGTCGTTTTTGACTTTTCAAAATGCGTAGGCGTTGTAATCTGGGCCATACCATTCTATTTCCGTATTTATCTCAATCACGTTTACGAGCGTGTACGCTGCCTTTAATATTGCTATCATTTTTGGTGATCATCAGTTCTCTGATTTTCTTCTTCTTATGAGCTGGAACGAGACTCAACGGCCATGAGAAGAAGTGCAACTGGTTACCGATTTAGGATTACTCGAGCAGGATCTTTCTGGTTTCTTTAGGGTTTTTTGTTACATGCTGGTGTTGCAGTACAAGTCAGCATGGACCGTATTTATGTACTTGCGTTGTGACCTCAATCATGCTTACGAGCACCTTGATTATTTATATTTACAGACGGCAACTTCACGATAAAATTTTTCAAATACAGTTCTTAGAGAGTTCGACTGCCGGTGCGCAGCAACACTTCTAAAGGCAGCATACATGCTCAAAAAAGATATCAAGTTTATGGAATGAGTCAACGGTCTGAAGCTGTTAATATTCAGAGATAACGAAAAAACCGGAAAAAAATCAACTGAAATGAAGATGTAACGGTTCGTTCTATATTGGCCCAGAAAAGTACGAGTTATACCGCATTGGCTGAAATAGCGGAGCTAGCGACAAATTCTTTGGGATGACGACGCTATTGTACTCATGCGGCCCTTTCTGGAACGCTTACGACGTTAGAAGCGTAAAAATTAGTCAAAATGACCGTAATCGAGCACTGAACATTTGTGTTGAGGGGCGGAGCCCGTATCGATGGGTGGAGAAAGGATGATTTTGTGACTCAATGCGGCTCAAATACGGTCATTTTAACCCGTTTTCAACTCTTCCAATTTCGTGAGGGCTCTTCTAGGGCTCCTAGGACCCCACTAATGTAGTTATCTCAACAACTTTTGCGAGCGTGTATGCTGCCTTTAATGTAGAACCGTCCACAATTTTTCGAACGATTGAGTTGAACTAAAAGCCAGTCTATTCAGAAACTCTGTCTAAAAATGCGCCCATTCGAGGAAGATAAAAGACGTCAATTTTTCCCCATACTCTTTCGCCTAATAGTGGTTTCACTTGCCGCCCTTCATTATCAGCAGAACTATTTGAATAGTGTTATTTCCACTAATAGCCTGAAATTGGTTTCCATCAAAATTTAAAAAGTTTCGTGTAATTCCTATAACTCCTTTGCAGGGTCTTCTCTCAGTTTCACTCTTCTCTCACAGAGTATTCATTCAGGTTGACTGGGAGGTTCATGCGTGCTGATTGATAGGCAGCAAAGAGCGTTTTTTTTGCCTCGGGTTCCTTCGGCATAAGCACGTGCATCAGGCTGTAACACTTGTTTTCCAGGAAGCCTGACGGCAAATCAGCAAATCACCTCCTCTGAATTTCTCTAGTATTGCGTAGGCCAGCGCAAATTGGTAGAAGAGGTTTTTCCAGAAGGAGTGTATCTTACGTATGGAAATTCATGCAACTACAGAATTGTGAAGGTTCTTTGAAATTCGTTATTGTAACAAAATGTGTGTATCATGTATGTTCGAAAATTCACATGTTCTGGTGTGGCAAGAACGAAAGTTTTGAGTTTTCGTGGATTAGGGATCTCACAATTTTTCTTGGATTAGGGATCTCACAATTTCTGGATCTCACAATTTCAAATTTTGAAAGGCACTACATTCGCTGCTCATTTTGCAAAATTTTAGCCAATTGGGGAGCTAAAAAGCACTTCAAAAATCGAAAAATCTTTGCTCTCCGTGGTTGGCGCCGATGTTTTTGGCTTTTGGACCATCGTGGGACCAACGTTTTTTGACTAGTCATAACTCGAAATCGATTTTATGAGCTCATCCTCAGAACTCAACATCTCCTGACGTCTGTCTACCGATTCCCCTCACACACCAGGTCAAGTATATAGGCGACAATTTTTCGATTTTTTTACCGAACTTTTCAATGTCCGGGGGGGGGGTGGTAGCTGAAGTTCATTCTTAGGAAAAAGTTGATTCTTTAACCTATCTGGAAATCATTTTTGAATGATTCCAAGTTCATTGGTACCCACTTTTTCGAATGCTTTTTTCCGGAACTCACTTTGGACCGGTCCGCGACTCCTTTCAATTTAGCCTCTTTTTCAAATTTCTGGGGCGAGAAATTCCGTAGTTTATACGTGTGATGTAGCGGGAATTTCACAAACTGGGACTAAAAACTCCGTTGTTTACGGAAATTTTCGCGACAAAATTAGGCTAGATGCCTCTGAAACCCTCTCCGGTTTCCGTGTGATGCATCTCGCGACCCATTGGCAGAGTTCCTTCCATTGGTCTCACGTAAGGTGAGAAATATGTATAAGGACGGATCAAACGCGTTTTTTGAAACCCAATTCAAATACCTCTCCCTAAATTTTCCATTTTCGAAAGAGGCTGAGTCGTAGAAACACTAAACAGTATCCTAAGAGACAATATTGTGGGGTGTTTTGAAGCCACTAAAAATGAAAAAGTCACTCCGAAAGCTTCTTCAATGCAGTGCTTGATATAATATTAAGGCCACCTGCAACTCCATCATCAGAAGGTATCTAAAAATAGGAATTCCTGTACTCTATACGGAGAACATCAAAGGATCTCATAAGGGAACTCTTGTTAATGATGGCGGTGATTCCAGATGAAAAGTACACTTACAGGACAATTTTTCGGACACAGAATCTGATTGTGCCCTAGGGATCTGCCTAGACTTAGTCCGTGTATCTTCCGTTTCGGAAGAAAATTTATTTCCGTTTCTGGCGTGCATCTGCACGCGTGTGCTCTGTCTTCTTCTTCCCCACACTTTCTCGCTGTCTCTCGCCTTTTCCGCACAAGCGCGCGAAATAACTTCAAAATGACTCCGAACTAGAGTACATATACGCGGAACTTGGGTCTGCTTTCCGAGATTCTGAGATGTACTGTACATAGGTTACTGGAGGTATACTGTCATATATGTAGCTGTCGAATTCGTGTTCACCACCCCCTAAAAATCTTCAAACAGATGTTTGGAGCCAAATGTGCGACTTTGACCGAACTATCGTGTCCAGATATGTGATGTGAATTCGATTCAATCAAACTTCAAATCCGTTGATACTGCGAAATTCCGGGAGAACCCACTTTGTGTAAGCAGTGAAGCAGATATGGTTCCGAATCTGTAGGTGCCTAGCCACAAGTTATGCATATCTCTCGGTTTCAGCAGAGGAGAAAGTGCAATCCTTGCAAGTGAATCTGACATCGACAGTTGCCACGCCAACGTTTGAACGTTGGAACACTCACTCATCAACTTGATTGGTTATTCGGCCAATGGTATGATAAAACTGGTATTGATTGTTTCGGGAATTAGTTTCTTACGAAAGGTGCACTTCAAGTGACGATCCTGAACAGATGTATGCAGCTTGGTTACAATATCTTATCAGTTATGGTGGGCCTCGGAGGATTTTGCATGGAAAAGATAGTAAATAGCCCACATTTCATGCGGGGCAACCAAAAGTGGACTACACTGCGTATCATAAAGATAGGACACCCCCTGAATTTGTCGGTCTCGTGCTTGTTGAGCAAGATAGATCTTTTTCGTCAATACTGCAGTGATCAGGGTGTAAAATATTCCCCGTATACTTCTTTTGGGTTAGGTCGAATGTTTGGGGACTTTTCTAGAATAAATTTATGTTTTAAATCGCGTATCAAAAGGATAGGTTACCCCTAGGGTAAACTGGATTTGTCGTTCGATACGATTGCGTTATCACAAATCTAATGGACGATTGGCTTTCCTCGCACCTTGACTGGAACAAATACTCGATTCCGTGCATTTTCGGCCTAGCTGATTGTGGTGCGCGCGAAGCGCGCACCAGATTACGCTTTAACTCGGCCATGCGCAACTCTGCGATTCCAAAATCAGCGTTCAGAGTAACTGTGGAGATGCGGTTTATTGTCCATTGGAAAGAGCGTAAAAAGTTGGTATATGTACCAAAAAAATGGTTTGGAATGGTTTCTTGGCGCTCGAGAAAAATGGCGAAAACCACGTAATTCTGGTCGAAAAACTGTTAATCTCCTTTTTTTTCAGACGGCGTTCACGATCTTGTGTAACCAGTTAAACTTGAGCTAGGAAGCTAATTTTTTGGCAGGAGGCTGGAAATGGATGCAGCTAGCTCCTATTCAATTTTGGAGGTGAAAGCTCAATTTTAGCGGACCCTCAAAATTGAGGGTCGAGACGGGTAAAATATGTAAACATGTTACTGTAAACCATCCGACGCTCACTGAGCTTCGAAAATGAACTAATGAAAAACAACACAGCTAATGATAGGCTTCCGGGCAAGATTGTTCTCTCTTTGAGACGGTTGGTGCAAATACGATTTGAGGAGTGCGCAGGACGCCGCAGAAAATGTACGGGACTCCAGGGGGAGTGCACAGGACGCCGTAGAAAGTGTGCGGGACCCCAGTGGGAGTGCGCAGGACGCCGTAGAAAGTGTGCGGGACCCCAGTGGGAGTGCGCAGGACGCCGTAGAAAGAGTGCGGGACCCCAGTGGGGGTGCGCAGGACGCCGCAGAAAGTGTGCGGGCCACCAGTGGGAAAGCGTAGGTTGTCGTAGGAAGCGTGCGGGACCCCAGTAGGAGTGCGCAGGACGCCGCAGAAAATGTACGGGACTCCAGGGGGAGTGCACAGGACGCCGTAGAAAGTGTGCGGGACCCCAGTGGGAGTGCGCAGGACGCCGTAGAAAGAGTGCGGGACCCCAATGGGAGTGTGCAGGACGCCGTAGAAAGAGTGCGGGACCCCAGTGGGGTGCGCAGGACGCCGCAGAAAGTGTGCGGGCCACCAGTGGGAAAGCGTAGGTTGTCGTAGGAAGCGTGCGGGACCCCAGTAGGAGTGCGCAGGGCGCCGCAGAAAGTGTGCGGGCCACCAGTGGGAAAGCGTAGGTTGTCGTAGGAAGCGTGCGGGACCCCAGTGGGAGTGCACAGGACGCCGTAGAAAGTGTGCGGGACTCCAGTGGGAGTGCGCAGGACGCCGTAGAAAGTGTGCGGGACCCCAGTGAGAGTGTGCAGGACGCCATAGGTGGTGTGCGGTAACCCAGTGGGAGTGCGCAGGACGCCGTAGAATGTGTGCATTCCCAAAGTGGGAGTGCGCAGGACGCCGTAGAAAGTGTGCGGGACCACAGTGGGAATGCGCGGGACGATTTAGAAAATGTACGGGACCCCAGTGGGAGTGTGCAGGACGCCGTAGAAAATGGACGGGACCCCAGTGGGAGTGTGCAGGACGCCGTAGAAAGCGTGCGTGCGGGCTCCCAATGGGAGTGCGCAGGACGATGTAGAAAATGTACGGGACCCCAGTGGGAGTGCGCAGGACGCCGTAGAAAGTGTGCGGGACCCCAGTGGGAATGCGCAGGACGCCGTAGAAAATGTACGGGACCCCAGTGGGAGTGTGCAGGACGCCGTAGAAAGCGTGCGGGCCCTCAATGGGAGTGCGCAGGACGCCGTATAAAGTGTGCGGGCCCCAGTGGGAATGCGCAGGACGCCGCAGAATGCGTGCGTGCGGGCTCCCAATGGGAGTGCGCAGGACGATGTAGAATATGTACGGGACCCCAGTGGGAGTGTGCAGGATACCGTAGAAGGTGTGCGGTAACCCAGTGATAGTGCGCAGGACGCCGTAGAAAGTGTGCGGGCCCTCAGTGGGAATGCGCAGGACGCCGTAGAAGGTGTGCGGTAACCCAGTGGGAGTGCGCCGGACGCCGTCGAAAGTGTGCGTGCCCCCAATGGGAGTGCGCAGCATGCCGTAGAATGTGTGCGGGCCCCTAGTGGGAAAGCGAGGGTAGTTTTTTATGATTGCGGGTCACAATTTTTTGGAGTTATGGTTCTTAGACAACACCGATTCGTACCAATTTCATTATTCACGGAAGGCGAAAGCTGTCATAAGAGGTTTCGTCTCTCCAAAATGGGAATCGCTAAACAAAAATCAGGTCAAAAAGGGAACCTTTGGGAAAAATATATGAAATTTCTAAAAGTTTAGCGTCCTGGCAAAAGTAATGATTTGGCAATGTTATAATTTCAAAAAATCAAAAAGTTGAAAAAAATTTAAAAAACGTCTTGAAATATCTTTAAAAATGATTTGGCACAAAATAACCACAAGTAATGAAAAAACTGGGAAATGTAGTGAAATGATTAACATCGGATTTGGCGGTCAGTCGTACGCCAACTTTTTATAAGTAGTGAGAGACGAGGTATAGGATTTAACAAGCTTCTCCGCTAAACTTATCAAAGCTAAATCGAGCGCGCATCGGATCTGAGCGTTACGTTTACATAGCTTGACCCACCCTTATTTCCGTATTACAGCTTCAATGAAATGTTTTAAGGTTTCCGTTGCGCTTTGATAAGTTTAACGGAGAAGCTTGTAAAATCCTATACCTCGTCTCTCACTACTCATAAAAAGTTGGCCTACGACTGACCGCCAAATCCGATGTTAATCATTTCACTACATTTCCCAGTTTTTTCATTACTTGTGGTTATTTTGTGCCAAATCATTTTTAAAGATATTTCTAGACGTTTTTTAAATTTTTTTCAACTTTTTGATTTTTTGAAATTATAACATTGCCAAATCATTACTTTTGCCAGGACGCTAAACTTTTAGAAATCTGCCTCTGCAAGTCGATTTTGCTCAATTTCTCGGTTATTGCTTGTTGGAGCGCAGAAATCGAGAGAAATCGCTGGCCATTGGCTCAGTTCCGACTAACTAAAGTATTCCAGAGATTCTTCATTCTGTTGAGATCAGAACTGTATACTAACCACTCTGGGCAAGATAGTTATTGCTGAGCAAAGAAGCCGACCTTAGCCGTGCTCACGTGAACTTTCTGATTCTCTTGCTAGATATTGGCAGTAGTTTTATGCAGCTTAGAACCGAGTATGGTACAGATTTATTCGGCCGACATTTCGGCATTTTCGCCTTCTCCGCAGCCTGGAAAGTAGAGAGCATTTGAAAAACTATCCGACCAAGCGTCATTTCAATTACCGGAATCGCTTTCAGTGGGAAGCATGACCACCCACGACGCGAAGAGGTAAGGAAAAACAGACCAACCTTAGACTGTGAGCCGACGAGCTCAACAAGTCACCCTCAGATGAGACAAACGCAGGGGATGAAACTCGCGTCTCAGGCCCTCTTATATATGGTAGCGACCTGCCTCAAAGGACCACCTAGGGCGACTGATTAAGATGACATAGCCCGCAGAGGTCCATGTAAGGCGCCAAATCCTGAGTGATTGCGACGCACTCCTCCCTGCGATTGATTTTTGGATTCCTTGCAGCGATCCACAATGCCTCAAGCGTTTTGCGGGCAGAAATGTCAGCCTCGCGCTCAAGAATACTTACCGGAATTCCAAATAACGCATCGCCATGATCGCGGACGCGGTGGTCTCCTAAAGGAATACAAGTTTTGGACTTAGTGAGACCGCTGAGGTGCTCTTCTATCCTAAGACAAAGTGGTCTGCCCGTCTTACCAGTGGTCTGCCCGTCTCACCAATTCTTGCTAGAAACTGCAATTTCGTCGCCCGATAGCATGGGTAAATGAAAGTAGAAGTTACTCTGACATCCTCTGGTACTCACTGGAGACCATCCGACTGCTGGCGAAAGCAAGCTGTAGACGCACTTGACGGACAAATGCTCTGACAGATTATGGGAGATCTGCGACCGCAGTTCTGAAGTGAATAGCTACTTCGATTATTTCTGTATGAGCGATGGTTTCTGACGAAAAGGAATTTCTCTCGGTAGGTCAAATGATCGGGAGTGCTACTTAAGAATTTCGAGGATAGGTGCTGACCAGGGATAAGCGGAACAAAAATATGAATTTTCGGAGATCGGTTTTCGGGTTTCGAAACCGAAAATTTTTTCTCGGGTTTCGAAAATCGGGCGCGAAGCGCCTAAAAATGCGCGGAAATGCGGGTTTCGGAGCGCGAAACGCGGAACTCCGCTCATCCCTGGTGCTGACCACTTTAGCCGTCGGATCTGCGGTCGCAGATCTCCCATAATCTGTCAGAGCATTTGTCCGTCAAGGACGTCTACAGCTTGCGTTCGCCAGCAGTCGGATGATCTCCAGTGAGTACCAGAGGACATCAGAGTAACAGCTACTTCCATTTCTCCATGTTATCGGGTGATAAAGTTGCAGTTTCTAGCAGGACAATCAGAGAGCTCACGTTAGCAGGTCTGAGGTCGGCTTCTTTGCTCGGCAGTAACTATCTTGTCCAGAGTGATTAGTATACAGTTCTGATCTTAACAAAATGAAGAACCTCTGGAATATTTCAGTTAGTCGGGTCTGAGCCGATGGCCGGCAATTTCTCTCGATTTCTGCTCTCCAACCAGCAATAACCGAGAAATGGAGCAAAATCGATTTGTAAAGACAGATCAACCAGGTCGAAAATGCACGAAATCGGGTAGTTGTTACAATAAAGGTGCGAGGGCCAATCCATCATTAGATTTGTGATCACACAATTCTATCGAACGAGAAATCCAATTTGCCCTAGGGGTGTCCTATCTTTTTTGATACGCGATTTAAAACATAAATTTTGTCTAGAAAAGTACACAAGCATTCGATGGAACCCAGAAGAGGTGTACGGGGATTACTTAGTATTGACGAAAAAGATCTATCCTGCTAAACAAACATGAGACGGACAAATTGAAGGGGTGTCCTACATACTCAGGCAAACCATCGCTCCGAGCGGTACCGGAGAGCTACTCGAGCGGCGCTGCCTCTCCGCTCCGAGCGAAAATTAGCCATCTACTCGGGCCACAGCAGCCGCTCTCCGGGCCACAGCAGTATCGCTCGGAGCGATCTTCGGTCCCAACTGGCACTGCGGTCTCTGTTCGGGCGATTTTCAAGAATTTCCTAATTTCTATTTTTTCTTTATTTCCGCCTCTTCTGGAAAGGATTAAGCCTGTTAAGAGGATAAGGTACCTGATACAGCCTGCGGGTCAGGAGGTTAATCCTGCCACAGGCCGCAACAGGGATACCATCCTAGCATGGTCCGCAATGAGGAAGCCTTCCCACCGCGGGCCATGAGGGATCCCTCGGCCGCCAAAAATTGTCAACCTGAGAGTGATCCGAGGTCACCTCTCAAGAGTGGCCTCGAAAGGCCAACTACCCGTCTACACGAGGCGGGCCGCCTTTTATACCCGCAGGGTTGGTGGTGCTTTGAGTGGTGACGGGGGTAGCACGTGATCACTCAAAAGAACAACCAATCCGCGTCTCTCTATCTCTGGCGATGGCACCGCTGGAGGCTCTTAAGAGCGACCGGAGAGCGACCGAGGGGTTGACTGGCACCGGACAGGGACCGCGGTGCCAGTTGGCCCCTCGGCCGCTGTCCGGGCGATGACGTCATAACTGGGAGGAGCCGGTCCCGCTCGGAGCGATGGTTTGCCTGAGTAACTTTACGATACGCAGTGTATTTCCCTGTAACTGTCTGTCACGCGCGCTTTCGCGAAATAACCTACAAATATTGTTTGGATAGGACTATTTACATCACATCAGTTCAAAATTCAACACTGAGCGGTTTAGGCTTCTCTGTAAACCACTGAAAGAACTTCTACACTAGCCTAGCCAGACAAAGCCTAGAAGACACTTCAAACATGAGCAGCTCCTGTACCCGAAACATTTCGTATCTCATCTGCCTCGACGCGGCATCGTACACATCCTAGGCTCGCAGAGGCATTTAACATACCCCAGATTTCGCGGGCAAATGTGGGCTATTTCCATGCAATTTTGCGTAGGCAGGCATTCAGCGCCCATATCCATGCAATTTGTATGTGAATTTCCTCCGATAAGGAACCAATATGAGAACAGCTGAGTCATTGGATGTTTGTAAACTTGGAATTCTCACTCAATTTGGATTCGCAGGTTTATACAGCGTACACCGCTTGAAGAGAGCCCATCTGCCTCAACTTCTTTTCAGCCTGAAATGGAAATCACTTGGATTTGATATTGGGAAATGAAGAGAGTCGCGTCCAAGCCAAATTCTGACAAGCAAGCAAGTTCACAATTTCTGCATTGTGGTATTCATACTTATACGATGAACGTTGCATTTTTCCACAGGCCAACCTCCTCCCCTCCCTGAATCACATATCTTCAATTGATGCTTAGCCAAGTGAACGGAGCTCTTCTTGAATGCAATCGACGGAAAATGCATTATTTTCCAGCTTTTTGTGTTGTTTCCTACATTTCCAAATAGCGTGTTTCCACACTTCCCGATATTTCAGTTGGAAGTCAAAATTAAAATCTATAGGACACAAAGCGCGTCCGAATAAGATTGTCTTCCCACGCGGTTAGCTTGCGTGTTAGGCTGCCACGGCATAGGCTTTCTGGGACCTGAGAACCGGTCAGCGCGAATATTAGACAAATACTGAATATAATCCCAGTCAGCTGTCTGCAGCCGCGTGGAGGCTCGTTCAAAAATGCCTTCACGATGCCCGCACGACAAGCACGCCGAGCGCGTGGCCGGACAGTCTCATTCCGACAGGCTTTATATTTATTTATGTAGTACTTATGTGCCACACGAAAAGATCGATCGAGCTCCAAAGGAGCAAAAGTTAAGGCTTTTCATGGATTTTCTCAAGAATTTGCGAGAATCCTGAAACACTGGAACGGAAAGGATCGAAAAGTGTTTCTTGCCCACGGAAAAAAAATCAGACGTTACCCATTGAGCGCATAAGCGTCGAAAAAATTTTGTGTTTAAAGCCAAAGCAGTAGTGCTTGCTGATCACAAGAAACACTCGTTTCAATGAGGCATGGCTGGTTTAGCTGTCCAAGCCCTCCTAAAAGCGTGTTTTCTGAGCTCAACGACTCAGACAGTCGGGGCTTAGTAAGTCGGCACAATAGCGTTAGTACTTCAGGGCAAACATGGAGTACGAACGCTCGTTGTGAGCAGGAGCTGCTGGAAACCTCAGCATATCCTGACAACGTATGCTGGCGTTCAACCCCTCGTTATCGACAGCCTGCTCTGCAAACGGAGAAAGGATTAGGACTGCCGTCCTTTCTACCAGTTTTAGGTACGATCCTTGTCATGGCCAGTAGCAAGGAGGCCAACCTCGCTGCGACCCGCAATAAGGAAATCATCTTCGCCACGGTTCACAACGAGAAGGCATCCCTCGCGATGGGCCATGGGGATCATCCCCTCAGCGTTCAAAATTAGCGTCCGGAAAGTGGCACGAAGCCACCTTCTGGAACCGGCCTCAAACGGTCAACTAATCCCCCTCAGCAAGACTAGCCGCCTTATAAACCCGCCGCCGTCGTACAGTAGGATGCTGCAATGTTCACTCGTATCAGACAAATCAATGGATGAGAGTGTCTGCAGACACCAAGAGAAAGGGGCTGGCAATAGCACGCGTGCCACAATAAACAAAGCGTTAGTACGCCAGCACAAGCAGCAGCAGCTCCTGCTCGTTGGCAGTAGCTCCTGCTGTTACCACTAGCTACAGCACGGGTGCTGCTAATCCCTCCGTGCCCGAGTACTAACGCTATTGTGCCGACGTACTAAACCCCGACTGTCTGAGGATTCTACAGTCCTCAGACAGTCGGGGTTTAGTACGTCGGCACAATAGCGTTAGTACTCCGGCACAGAGGGATTAGCAGCACCCGTGGGAGAAACAACGTGATCTGAATCTCGCTCCACAAGAAATCTTTTCAGCAGGCCAACGGCAAAAACGTGCGACAATCAAAGGCGCAGTGGTGGCATCTGGCTTCGAACCAGGTTTAGCAATAAGTTTGCCCAACTCGGAATGAGTAAGAATCACAAATTCCAATGTGTTCTATATATTCCTAAATAATATCACAATGGGAAATTATTTTCTGAACCCGAAATGGAGTGGTTTGAGTCCCGATGGATCTTCTCTAGATGACGAGCTCCCGTTGTGGTCTCTGAGATCCGATGGCTCCGTGCCAGCAGTCGGATCTATTTTCGCCAGCTGCGGTCACCTGCATGACACCCCATCGCGTTTGTTTTCTACATGAACTATTATCAGCAGGGCGACTAGCAGTTGGTGACACTGCAGACGACATTCGAGATGACAACTGTCATGCCGTCACTCGTTCCGATCCCGTTGTCCAGCCGTCCACCATCTGGCTATCAAAGCAAGGGTATCCTGGAAACTTTGTCTGTAGAATCTCAAACATTTTGAAATTTTATTGAAGTCATATGGCAGCTAAATGAAAATTGATCTGTCACAAAGTCTCAAGCCAGTTCAAAAACTTTATTGCGAAAGTCCGAAAATGAGAACTAGCAAAACTGCAAAAGTTCGTCTGCTAGCTTCAGATGCCTAGTATCTCCTTCAGACCTGAAGGCGAACATGCCTATCGTGAACTTCACGGCGTTGAAACTATGTAACCAGCTAAAGTCAGATTCGCGGTGCGAATGGATGGACGAAATCACGCTCCGATTACGGCCGCAGTATATGGGATACAACTAAGCGTTTCAACAGCCGTTCCCCAGTGATAGGGATTGATATAACCGTAGCCCTAAAAGGAAAAGAGCTATAGGGACTCGATTAGTGGCAGTCGTGTTTCCCTTGATTTTCGTAAACGTTTAAGCTTTATAACCGATGCTGAAATCGATCGAGCGAGATTTTTCTGTCGGCTTCAAACCATCTATTTTGCGGTAACCCCTTTCCCCGAACTCTGTGAAATCTCGCACAACAACTGCCTTTTTTATCAGCTGATGCCATTTGTTGGTAGTTTTTTCACGAGTTATTTGCGAGAGAACGGAGGAGAGTGTGAATGGTGAAAATTCCAGTGAGAGTGGGAGAGCGTGCGGGACGCACACACACCTCCGGCCCACTCAGTGCTCAGAATGTTAAGGTGCACACAATTGCGTGATGGATGGTGCCGCCAAGTCGTGTTCGAGAAACTCTCACGAATCACAATGGTTCATAAAGTAATCGGGGAACTGCGTGGAAATTAAATGACAGGCTCCCTACAAACGTATCCCATGTCCTTGGATTAGCCCAAACACATATGATTGATATTGCTTCTTATTACTCGTCCACAGGTACATAAATAGTTTGTGAATAGGATTGCTGAACTATCGAGTGGACACTATAGAATAAATGGAAAGCCTTCTTCGAGCTGCCTCCAACTACATATGCGGGTCGTTATAGTCACAGAATCAATTGATGCAATGCTGCTGTACGCAACGTTACACGTAATGGGTGAATTTAAAGATTGGAGGAATACTCAATTTTTCGCCATGAAAGCGCTTCAACTGTTGTAAAGACACATTTGGTTAGATGCAGCTAACAAGCCCTTTTTGGTGGCTCTGTGGTGTGTAGACGATCGAGGTGTATAGGTTTATTCAACCAGACGAACCATACTACAAATCCGCCTTTTATACAGATTTGGGAGGCGGTCCCACAAACAAATAGCATTCGTATCTGTAATTATAGACATGTACAAAGGGTGCTCCGCGAGTACCCTCGCGTCTAATACATATTGCGGCGCGTTAGAGGTACACCCGTAAATCTGAAAGTCAAAAGACACCACCTCTGGATACGATGCCTACCGGCAGGTTTGTAAATTATGTCTGGGCTATGAATGAACTCTACAACTTTATATGACCGGTCTGATTCTGAGTAGAATGCGATATAATACCTTTTGTCCTATTCTATATATTTTACATTAGATATACATTCACGAGGTTGTGCATCCACAACACTGGGGCGGCGGGCAAGTTGGCGGTAGCCGTAGAATAGTATAATAATTACAACCGTAAAAAACATATCACAAGTGGAATGACTAAACTCACAACGATTACATCTACAACTACGTGAAAACCTCACATACAAAGACTAATCAAGGAAACCTGTCCAACTAGCGACTTTCTTCTGCTGTTGTACTGTTTTCTGAACTTTGCTGGATCGCTGTCGAGTCGTGATGCGTTTGCTCGTATGTGGCAGCGGCCTCGATGGTCCTCGTTGCACTCGAATAAGAAATACCCAGCTTCGTAGCTGTTGTTCTGATGTTGAAGAAAACATCGTCGCCTTTTCCAATGTGATGCTTGCGTTTGTGCTCGAACTGGAGGTCTTCCAAATCGTTCGACGTCTACATGCTCCCGCTCCTCCGTCTTGCGAACAGTGAGGTTTTTGGAGCACTGGTCGTTTAATTGGTGTCTGAAGGGTTTCGTCGGATAACCAGCAGTGCAAACCTCAGCTGTGCAGTTGCAGCGTGCAAGCTGTTCGGCTACAGAAGAAGTCGTAACCACAGTATGAGTGGAGCTGTAGTAGTGCCCATCAGCTTTACTTTTCGGTACGTCTTCGGCTTTAGATGTCCTGTAGCCACCTGTAGTCTGCGTTGCAACGACAAATGAACTACATATGGGATAGGGGCTCTCTACACACCGAGGGAGGAGTTGTCTCGCCTTTTGCGACTCTAATTCCACTCGGGACCACTTCGATTGCATTGAGTAGTGTGACGTGGCGAACTGTGTGAACGGGACAACTCCCCCTTCTGTGTGTAGAAAGCTCCTCTCCCACTACATATGCTGCTCGTTTCCGGCTTGTCAGGGCAAGCTATTTTGCTTGTTCCAGAAATAGCATGTCCGAAAACAGTTGGGGTCAGAATTAGCCCAGATGGCAGTTGAATGACTGGAACATCATAATCTATCACTTCGTTCAGTAGATCTTGTTCAATGAGTACATCAGGAAACACTTCGGTAGACGCCTTCTCACAAGGAGACTCCGGTTGGTCCACCTAACTACTCCAAGTGAAATGTAGTTTTTTAGAACCATTTTTGAACGTAAAGTTCAATATGCTCATCGCAGCTGCCTAGATTCACTCTGAAAGAAGTTAGGAGCGTTTTAAAGCTTTGCGAAAAGGTAAGGGTAGCCATAAGGCAACTTTTAGAGTGTTTTGAAAAATTTTCCGAAGTTCGCTTAAAAACATGTGTTGGGGTAATTTGGGGTGCTGAACACGAGTCAGGGGTCCTATTGTCGGAAATCTGAGGTTTACTGTAGGTAGCCGCCATGCTATTCTGGGGCCGGATGGATCAACGCGCCGGGTAGGGGCAGGGCAGTCGGCATCATTGAATATCGCAGCACGAGGGCAGTAGACCATCTAATCAATAGTGCCCCAGTTGTCTTTTTCGCTGCTCTAGCTAGCCCAGCCTCCAAGCTGGGGCACGATTGATTTCGTGATTTACAGGGTTCTTCGAGGGCGCAGACTGCCCTGCCCCTGCCCTAACCCGGTCCAATGATGCATTCGGCCCCAGAGGGCAAAACCTACCTCAATAATTCGAAAATCGACAAATGAACATCGAATTCGTATTCAGCACCCAAGAAAACCCGCATAGAAATTTTTAATCAAAGCTGAGACTCTGATCAAACTACCGTATACTTACCGTAAATCTACCGTAAGCTGTCAAAAATCGATAAACTGACATCAGATTCGTGTTATGCACTTCAAATAATCCCCGAGAAACGATTTGAGCCACGAAATCTGTGGTCATTTTCCGGAAATAGTCAATGGAAGATTTCGCCTACAAATTTTTCTCCCGGTTAGCAGCTTTGAACGAGTTTAGTCGAAAACGACAAACCTCATATTCGTGATCAGCAACCCAAATAACCACCTGGGGAGAATTTTAAGTCAAATCTCGAATATTTTTCTTCAACGCTTTCTGTACCTCGTAATTGATATAATTAAGCGCCCAACCGAAAATCCGTACAAGTCCGAAACGCTGTCAGCCTGGGCAAACTTGTGAAGATGTGCTTTCACCCAAACGTTGCCTAGGGGGTTGTTTTGGGTGCTGAACACGATTATGAACCTCGTTTCCAGATTTTCGAAAGATTACTGCGCATTTTGGAGGGTGCAATAGGTTCGAAAATCAGAGAAAACGACTTTTCAGAGTGATTATAGCTTCGGCATATTCGGACTATAAGTCTAAAATTGATTCTAGGAAAGTGCATTTCATCCGGAATGGCCAGTTTGGCTATAAGTAGTTTCCTTGTCAGAGGCAGCCTCAACCATGAAGACCGTCCTCGAGTTTCCATGGGAAATCGAAAGGTGCGGGGCTTCTGGCAACAGCAATGCCAAAAAAATGGCAAACGAGCTCCAATTAAGCCCACAGGCCACTGAACTTCTGCGTAGAGCGCAATCCCCACGCACTCCATTCAACGGCCACTGATCGAAACAAACAACTAAAAAACCCGACTCCGAAGAAAAAACAATAATTAAAGGCATCGTACGCGCGCAAAAACCAGTCACCTTTTTTACGGTTCAAATGATTTTCTGAGCCCACCCAAGAACGTAAGGAGTTTGTTCGGTTAAAAACGCCTTATTCTAGAGATAAATGAGGTTGAAAGTCTCAAATTCCGTCAAAAGAGGCCGGCCGTCCGTCAGTCATTTGACACAATTTGCTGTCAGCCATCATATAAATGATCAACATTCGATACAGAATAACTGAGGGGAAGTTGATGAAATATACTATATGATTACGTGAAGAATGACTTTTCTACACACATCAATTAACCTTTCCTTCTCCACAAATCACTTGAAAGAAAGATAATCTTAATTTGATCGTGAGGTCGTTGGTCAAAACAGCGATCTCTAACGATCGATTCTTCCTTTCTCGAAAGTCGATAGAGATATTTTCGGTCTCAAAAAGGGGTTTTCAGTGATTTTTTCGAGCTTTTTTGAACGCAGCTGTTATACTGGGTACTAGAGCTCTCGTTATATATGGAAAACTCAAAGACGAAATTCGTCGTGAACGATGCCTTTAAGTGGGGTGAATTCGTTCAATCCGTGCATCAGGGAATGGTTTGATCATCGGAAAATCGTATGTTTTGCTGAAGTCAATTTTTTCGTTGTTGCGCTTTACTCACAATTTCAGGGCCGTGTAGGGCTGTTCGGGGCACTTTTTTTTTCATTGTTTTCGTCACAGGCCTCGAACCCTTCCAATTGCGGTGCAAACTCGAGGACGGTCTTTATCGTGGACACTACTACCTTTGAACTGTTCCTTCTCATCGCTATTTCTATAATAGCGATATAACATCCGCAATGAGGCTAACCCTACAATGGGGCCATACACTCTATTTCGCAGCGAAATTCACCCTGTTAACCGCATGTTTAAGCGCGATTACGGTGTTGTTCACATCCAACACCACTACCTTTCGCAGTCCGTTTCCCTGTCTCCGCTCCGGACTAAATTTCGGCCCGAACATGAGTACAATCTATGACAACCACTCAGGTGTTGTCAACACAGCCTGCTCAGGGCCTTCAAGTCTTTGCTTCACTCAATTTCCGGGAAGCAGCACGAGTATGGTCATGACAGCCTCCAGACCGCTCGCGGCCGCGAACAAGTTGAACGCAGTCAGACCACTATCCTCCTAGACTAAAATCACTGACGCGACTACTACTGAAAAACCGTTTCCTTCGGCTTCGAATTATCGATTTCGAGGATAGGTTCGATTTTATCCGGTTAGTGTTTCCGAATCCCGGAACTTGATATGCAGTAAGGAGCTCAGCCCTGGCCGAACTCGCATTTCAATTTCACTACGGATCGAATTATCGATTTCGAGGATAGGTTCGATTTTATCCGGTTAGTGTTTCCGAATCCCGGAACTTGATATGCAGTAAGGAGCTCAGCCCTGGCCGAACTCGCATTTAAATTTCACTACGGATCGAGTCCTCCGACAGAGACAGATGAATGACAGACTTTGAATAACATTTTATTACAGCTCGTTAATGGTTTAGATCTCTCATAAACATTAGATAGGACTCAGAATCACAACAATGAAAGTCTATGTACAACTGAAACCCAAAACAAACGGTATTCCAAATAACTACTTGAAGTTCAATTCCCTTTCCGAGCCTTCTTTTCGAATTTTTCATGCATGTATGCAGCCATTGGATCTGCAGAGTGGACAGCTGTGAGCTTGTACGCCTCCTGTTCGGCTGCGGTCATCGGCTTGTCCTCATAGGTGTTATTATACTTCCTTTTACGATCGCCCTGGAAGCACAAATCAGTCCTGAATTTCTAATATGTAGTTCTGCATCAGTCTACTATAAGACATATCACCCTAGTCTTGGAATTTTCTTGTTTGGGAGTGAAAATGGAAAACTACCTCCAGATATTTCTGATGGCCTTCTATTCTTTCCTTTTCAAGTTTTCGCATGGCCTCCTTCAGCTCTTTCTTATCGTCCTCCTCCTTATCGCTTTCAGAACTTGAGCTCGAATTCGAATCGGAAGCTTCCTTAACAAGAAATGCCTCTGGCAAAACTAAAAGCATACACGACCGAGTGAAACTCTGGCCTTTGATTACCTTTCGCGGCCTTTTCGGCCGATCTGCAGCCTTCTGTTTTCTTCTCTTCCGTTTTTCTCTTTTCTTTTCCCTTCGCCGAGCCTCCTGCTTTCCTAAAAGAAATCATTGAAGACTTACAGGCAGTGTTCACAATAGGAATCGTTTTCCTGCTTATCCGCCTATCTTGAGAACGGTCCCAGTCTGATTCCAGTGATGTCTTTGAAATTGTACAAGACCTTCTGGGAACGGAGTTATGGTCCTTCAAAAATTGAGCTAAGGAAACATAGTGGACGAGTTGTCCGAGGCTTGTAACTTCCGTCTTTTGCAGCCGATGTATGCGAGCTCACCTAAGTAAAGAGAGAAGTTGAGAATGAAGGGAAGAACGGCTCTATTGTTTGGAGACCATCGCTCATCTCACGATCTCGAGCATTCATTTCTTCAAGTCGGTGGGCGTGGAAAGTGCATCTGGATGTGACGAGCTGGCGGGTGTCCAACTTTGGGGCCGTAGGGGACCGTTCCGAGCTCATTTTTCTTAGTTTTTTCAACTTTAGGGTTGCGCTAGGCCCCACAGCAGCCGATCTCCACCCAAATGCCGTCAATGTGGGACGCAGATACTCACTTGGAGACATTGATTGCATTCTTTGAGCCCATTTATTACACGTTTGGATAGGGTGAAACGGGCCGTTGTGTAAGACTTATCTGTAAGTTGTGTAAGAGCGAAGCTACGATTTCCTCCTCTGGTTAGCAAATCTTTAGGAAATTTCAACGGTCCCCTCTCCACATTTTCGTTCTTGGACCAAAATTCTTATATGTAGATGTTCCACGACCCAGCTCACCACCCTTGGAAAAACTGCACAACCGCCCTTGACCCTGTGATTGGCCCGTCTCCATCGGATGCGCTGCTAAGGATCGACCTAACATAACGGGACTTGGAAAGCGTGTCGTAATCACTACGTTTCCAGGTAGCTCTTGCTAATGCAATGCACACACTATCCACCAGTGATGTAAATTTGGTACACACTATTCGATGGTATAGCTGTATATAGGGGTACGGGCGGAGTCAGTCCGCCAATTGGCCAATCAGCCACGTCATAGGGGTGGGCAGGCCCCAATCGATTGTCCGACGAAAGGGGTTAACCCTGCCCCGTACTCTCACCTAACCTTGTTCCCAATTTTTTTTTACAATGTTTGAAAAATCTTGAATAGCTATTCACGTACTTCGTTCTCTCTCTCGCTCCATTTCCCTCTCCTTCTCCGAATCTTCTGATTCGCTTGAAGAATCTGACGAACTCTCCGAACTGGATGATGAACTGGAACTACTCGGGTCAGCCGCTTTCGTCTTCGTCATTTCTGCGTTACCCTCACTGCTTTTCGATGTTTCTGGCACTAAACAAGATCGAATATACTTTTCCCAGGAGGAAACTGCGGTTCCTTCTGAGGAGGAACCACATGTCTACCTGACAACTAAGGCATACGATGAACTAAATACCAGATTGTTCAATAAGTTTTGTCGTTCGATAAGAGAGGGCATTGCTACTAGCCCAAAATTTTTTGCTTTGTTGGTACACTCTTCATATGAACGTATGTGAAGTTTCATATCAATCTGTCAATTCATTCTTTGTTTACGAGCCATTTAGTGTCGCCGTGTCACAGCAATGGAAAAATTGAATATCGTGCAGTGATGAAATTCTTATTTTAGGAAGGTGTAGCACCAAAAGAAATTCACGAACGAATGTTAAAGTGTAAAATGGTTGTTCACCTACAATTAGAACAGTAGAAAGATGGGTTGCTGAAATTAAACGTGGTCGTACAAGCCTTGAAGACGATCCACGTGAAGGACGTCAAAAAAGCGCATCTTTTTCTCCTTCTTCTTTGCAGCCACGGAGAGGGGTCCCGTCACAGGTTCAGTAACTCGGCTACAAGTGTTGGGTTCATCCACAAATCCATTGTCGTCAATGTAGTCGGTCTCATCGGGCAGTTGAACAGGTGTGCAGTAGTATGCCCTTGACCGCCGCAATCTGGGCACTCGTCAGGTTTGCTGTTATCGATCCTAAGCAGATATGACATCAGCATGGGCGAGTGTCCACAGCGTAACGAGGCAAGGGTGCACCTGCACGCCTGCCAAGTTCCATCTCGGTCTCGCTAACCTTCGGGGGGTACGACTCTCAGGATGGAGTTTTTGGCAACTCTGCTCAAGTTTTCTTTTACGAATTGGGTATGCTCCGCGTGCAAGAGGCGGAGGCGTTCTTGTTGTGGGAGCATCGGCGAACGGCTTTCTGATACTTCTCTCTCTAACTGGGTTTAGTACTCTTCGCGATGTTTATTGAACATTTGTTGCGCCTGGAGTTAACAGTGGTCTCTCACTGGCATTATGCAAGCTTTGGCGTGTAAGTGCTCATTTGAAGAGCTTCTAGAACAGCCCGTCGCGATTCGCAGAGCAGAATTTCGGATGCGCTGCAGCTTGGACCAAGATGTGTCCGACACGATGTGCTGCCAGAATGGCGCAGCATACTCCAAGGCGGGTTGCACAATAGCCTTATACGTGGTCAGGATCGTTTCTTTACTGCATCCCCAGGATGTTCCACCGAGGGCACGTAAGACGTTGAGTCTTGTTTTCACTGTGGCTTGTTTCTGCTGTGTTCTCATGAAACTTCATTGAAAGATCCAACACGAGTCCAATTAGCTTGGGGAATCGGATGACCGGCAATTGAGTTTCGTCCCATTTCACCATGGGATGGGCACTGTGCACTGCATTATGAATGGAAAAGACGGTGACGGATGATTTGGAGGCAGAGACTGTGAGCATTTTGCGATCGAAGAAACATTTCAACTCAATCAAGTAGTCATTGATTTTACTGGCGGCTACCTTCATGTCGCGATCTCGGCACAGAATAGTAATATCATCCGCTTATGCAACGACCTTGATGTTTTCAGGGGGAACGGGCAGATCTTCTAGATATAAACTGAAAAGCGCAGGCGATAAAACTCCTCCTTGATGGACACCAGCGGCGATGGGGATGCTACTGGAAACATGTCCCTGGAATAGCACATTTGCCCGACGCCCTTTAGTGAAGGCAGTTATCCACCGCTTCTGCCATGGCTTAATGGTAGACTTCAACAGACTCTCTGATAGTAGGCCTAGATTGACAGTGGTAAATGCCTTTGTTAAGTCGAGGGCCACACCAACAGTACGTTGGGGTTTGATGGCGTTGAAGCCGTCCAGAACATAGCTCACAATTTCCAACAAGGCCGTAGTGGTAGGATGTAATCTACGGAAACCATGCTGATGCTGTTGCTTTTTGTGTTCGGCCAGCTCCTCCACAACCAGTTTTTCGGCAACTTTGGCGATGGGTGAGAGTAGACTGATCGGCCGGTACCCTTTAGCCGTGGATGATTTTCCCGGCTTCGGCAGTGGTATAACGCGAGCGACGTTCCAATTTTGGGGTAGATTACATGAACGAAACGATGTATTTATGACGTCAGCAAGAAGGGGCAGCAGTTCACTTGGCATTCTCTTTAGAACTGCAGGGCTCAAACCGTCTGGCCCTATTGCCTTCGAGTTGCTCATCTCTTTTATCACCTTCTCAACCCGAGCAGGCGTGACTGCTTCATCTACATCCATGAGTGGCAATTCACAGAGTTCTCGCACAGTTATTATATTCTGCTTCTCTCTTTTGGTTCTAGTGATGAAAAAATGCTTCCCAAGAGCATTTGCGGCCTCCTTCCCTGACTTGAAGACTCCACCTTCAAATTCAATCGTGGAATTGTTGTCGGGGGTGATCTTTCCGGAGATCCTTCTCAAAGCCTTCCACGTTGCTGCTGCATCATCTCTGAAGTTCATCTTGTCAGTGAACTTTTCCCCAAGTCTCCTTCTTATGCCTGTCAAGGTCCCTCCTGATCTCATTATCCAGCTCAGCGATGTCTGGGTCACGGCGATCTGCAGCTCTCTTTGCGTCCCTTGTCCTTATCTTCTGCAATGTTTCCCTGATGACATTGGGAAAGAAGGTCTTTACGCGGCCTTCAGGGATCGCAGCTTTCAAAGCCTTCAAGATAGCATCAGATAGGTGGCGCTCCTTCTGGTGTACATCGCCATTCCACGGATAATCAGCCGCTTGGCGGAGCGCAACCTCCCTGAACAGGCTCCAGTCTGCAAGGCCTAAATCAAGGAAAGAACGACGACGAACACCTGTATAGGGAGCAAGAGAGTTAGAGAGATCAATATCGACAAAGACAGGGATGTGATCGCTGGAAAGAGTTGTGGATGTCGACCAAGAGCAAGCATTAGAGAGATTGGAAGAGACGAGGGAGATTTCTGGGCTAGAAGATCGGCCGTTGGCAGGGACGAGAAAGTGGTGTTTTTAGACGTAGATGGATGGGGATGTACACGAGAGTGCCATCCAATGGAGTGTTTGGAATAATGTGAGAGGGAAGAGAGGACAGAACAAAAGTAGAGACTCCGCATCCTTGAGATGACCTACTCAGACATTCGCCGGCTCCGACCCCAGCTCGAACGGGGTCCATCCCCAGATTTCTGTCGGGTCCTACCCTTTAGCTTTGTTCCTCCACATAGTCCCATGTGAGACGACATGGGGGGAGAATAAATTTTACTTCTCCCCCACGTCGTCTCAGTTGGAAGAAGTGAGGGGCGAAAACGGAAAAGGGTTAGACCCGACAGAAATCTGCGGTCGGACCCGTTGAGTGTCTGAGTAGGAGTATGATATGCAGTATAGCCCGGGATGTTTGGATGTCTAGAGGTAGCAGAGGAAGAGAGTTTGGTTTCGTGAACCATGATAACATCCGGGTGATCGAGTACGGGCAAAGAGATAATTCAGAAAGCTTGGTGCGAAGGCCGTTTAGATTGATATGTACAATAGATAGGGGGGGGGGTATGTTCTGACGAGGAATATTCCAGTATCGGACATTCGAAGATCTAAAGCTGTGTGGGATGTCGCATTCGATTCGGATCACCGTCCAGTTCTGTTGAACTTCACTGCGAGGAGAGAGGGGGTTCATAAGAGGAAGCGAGGGGCTAAGCCTCTCCAGAGGATTGATACGACAAATCTCAGGGATGAAGAATGCAGAAGGAAATTCCGACAACGCGTTTCTGTTCATATTGGAGTACGGACTAAGAAGAAACTTTGCGACGAGGACTCTTTCGTCAAGTGCATCCAGGACGCTTCGAAAGAGACACTCCCGGTTGTACAGCCCAGGAAGAAGCTCGCCTACGTCTCAGAGGAAACAACATCTACTTACAACAGAGTATGTGCTCTCCGAACTGCAGGAAACTTCGTGGAGGAGAAGCGTCTCAGGAGGAAGTTGCGTCGGCAGCTTCAAAATGACCGCGAACGAGAATGGACGTGTAGAGCTAAGGAGTTTGAGAAAGCTTGGGAGGAGAAGAATCCGAGGAAAGCCTACACGTTGTTACGACAGTATAGCGGCAAGATGAAGAGATGTTCTGCTGTCCTCAACACTACCAATGGAGTTGCAGTTGGTGATGCGACGCTGCTATCATGGAAGGATTACTTTAGTTCACTACTGAATCGTCCAGCGCCGTCAGTACCGGAGCTGCCGCATGTTCAGAGAGCACATTACGATGTCAGTGAGGAACCGCCGACTGAGGCTGAAGTTTCGAATTGTGTCCGGGAAATGAAGAATGGAAAGGCAGGTGGAGATGACAACATCACTGCTGAAATGCTGAAAGCTCTTCCTCCGTCTGGGATTCGTGAAATGACCAACACCATCCGTGCCATATGGATGAGCGAAAGGATACCCGATTCGTGGAGACATGCGATCATCGTACCTCTTCACAAAAAGCTATCCGTCACGGATCCTAAGAACTACAGAGGAATCTCTCTACTTCGTGTCATGTACAAGGTTTTAGAACGTATCATTCTCGAGCGACTCATCAAACATCGTGAGGAAACGACCAGAGAGGAGCAAGCCGGTTTTCGACCTGGAAGATCGACCATCGACCAAGTGTTCGTTGTGAGAAGAGTAATCGAATCGTGGCAGCGGTATTCGAAGCCATTACAGCTTGCTTTTTTGGACTTTGAAGCCGCATTCGACTCTCCTCATCGTGATCGATTGCTCAACGCTCTGCGAGCCGATGGAGTCCCGGAAAAGTATGTTCGACTAATCGAGGACATGAACAAAGGAACAACAGCAGCAGTTCGTACGCCTGTCGGATTTACGTCAGCTTTCGAGGTGAGAACAGGAGTAAGGCAAGGAGCTGTAGCAGGACCTTTTCTATTCAACTTTGCCGTTGATGACATCATGCGTAGAGTTGCAGAACAGTTTCCTGCGGACGTGATCCTAACACCATCAGGACGCTCCCTTGTCGACCTGGAGTACGCCGATGACATTGTGTTATTCGCTGAAAACAACGCAAAACTGCAAAGGATTGTGAACCTCGTTTCGAAGTATGCCGCAGCCTATGGACTTCGTCTTCGTCCGGACAAATGCAAGCAGATGTGGGTCTCTCAGAGGCCTTCTACGGGAGTTTGTGTGGACGGACAACGTATCGAACTGGTGGACGATTTCTGTTATTTGGGCTGTTTGCTGAAGAACGATGGTAGTTATGCAGCGGATATTCAACAACGATGTGCGAAAGCTACGTCTGTACTCAATTCTCTCACCAAGTGTTTGTGGTCTACCCCATCGCGAAGGAAGTCAAGTTGCGCGTCTACTTATCCGCTATTCGCCCTATCATGATGTACGGATCGGAGACGTGGGCAGCACCGAAAACGCAGATGGAAAGGTTGGATTGCACGGAGAGGAAGCTGTTTAGACGTTTGCTCGGATATTTCCGGCCGCGGATGTGCCACAACGAATATCTCTACAACGAGATTGACGCCTTACATCTACGTTTGACACGAGGGAGGTGCCAACATCTCCCAATGCCATCTCAAGCGGCAACGGAAGGTCGTCTTCGTCTGTTGGGGCATATTTTAAGAAGACCGCCAGATCGTCTTGTTCAACACGCTCTAAGGATGCTTCCAAGTCCTGTCTGGAAACGGCCGCCTGGACGTAGGCGAAAGTTCTGGACGGATGTGGTGAAGGAGGATTTGAAATCACTCGGCATTGAAAGGCAATTCAGGCGCGATGTTTCACTCCGCAGGAAGTGGAATAGTGATCAATGGATGGATTGTGTTCAAATTGTGGCTGAGGACCGTGACAAATGGACACGGCTGACTACTAGGACGGCACACCTCGGTGAAGATGCGGAATGACCGCGTCAGGCGAAAGCCAACCGATTAAGTCAAGTAAGTCAAGATAGGGGGCGGTTGGTAGAGGAGGAATTTGAGTTACTGGAGGCGGAGCACACAATACAACGAAAGGAAGAATCGTGGTGCCTCACAGAACTGAGACCCGAACAAGAGAAGTGCACCCACCATTGGCATCCAAAACATTGGACACTGGTTCCATTCCAAGTGACATCTCTGTCGCATGTGGCACATGGGTACTTCTTCTTCTTCGCGGGTCCTGGATTCCTTTCGACGCCGGCCATTTGCAGAAGAATCCTCAGGAGAGCTGCAGCCAGCCAGCACCTCTCCCATGACAAAAACCCTCTCCGCGGAGGGATTGACGTCGGTTTGCACGGAGGTGGTCTTCTTTCCTCCACACTGCCACGGCACGAACGTACCACATGTCGGCAGCAAAAAGCGCATCAACACCAGAAATCAAAGCCAAAATACAGTATATGGTTTTGGAAGATCGTCGATTGACTGAGAGAAATTTAGTAGAGGCTCTACACATCTCATTAGGTAGTGTAAGCCATATTTTGAGTGAAATTTCGGGTTTTAGAAAGCTGTGTGCACAATGGGTGCCGCATTCGCTAACAATGGAACAAAAACACATTCGAATGCGACTTTCTCAGAAACATTTGGTGCGTTTTAAAAAGGATAAAGTGGATTTTTTTGCGTCGATTCATCACTATGGATGAGACTTGTGTCTATCACCATGATCCTGAATCAAAACAAGAGGCTAAAGAGTAATGTGAACCTGGTTGTTCGGCTTCGACACGAGTTCGTGTCCGGAAATCGGCCAAGAAGGTTATGGCATCAGTTTTTTTCTGGGATGCGAAAGGAATTTTGTTTGTGGATTACTTGCAAACTGGTAAAACAATTGATTCTGAATATTATTGCAACTTTTGGACCAGTTAAAGGAAAAAATAAAGGAAAAAAAATCGTGAAAAAAAGACCCGGTTTGCAGAAGAAAAAAATTCTTTTCCATCAGGACAAGGCACCGTGTCACAAGAGCATTTTGACAATGGCCAAAATCCATGAATTAAAGTTCGAATAATCAGAGCGTCCACCGTATTCATCAGATTTGGTCCCCAGCGACTTCCAGTTGTTTCCAGAACTCAAAAAAATTTATGCTTGGCAAGCGTTTTTCATCAAATGAAGAGGTCATAACGGCTGTTGAAGCGTATTTTGCAGACCTACCGGATTCTCACTTCAGGGATGGGATCCACAGATTGGAGGATCGTTGGAGCAAGTGTATTAATGTTTAGGGAGATAATACTGAATAATAAAGTGTATTCTGAAGCATAAAATTGTGTTTTTCTTATCGAACGACAGAACTTATTGAACAACCTGATATACCTTCATCCTTCTTTGGAGGCAGAGTAGCTTCCGTTTCTGTTACAGCTTTCAGACCTTCCTCCCCAACACAGTACGAGTTTTTCACAAACGAATGACAACATTTGTATCCCCACTGGCCATTCTTCCAATATGAACCGAAGACACTCGTGTGGTTCATCGGATATCTAAATATAAAATTCGAGCTACACAATAATAATGGGAATGAAGGATCACAACAGACGGCAACTCACACATCCTCTTCATAGCGACTCAATATTTTCGCTCGCTCCGCTCCTTTCAGCACTTTACCTTTTCTGCTGTATTCCACATACTGCTCGGTTTGTGCGAAGAGCAACTCCTTTGGCGCTGCTTCCAGATATTCTTCACCACCATATTTGGACACGAGAGCCTGAAAACGTAGGAATCCGCTATACCGAGTTCCCGTAAAAGCTTCTGAGTTCCTCAAAGGCACAGGGCACCCAAAAAATCATATTTCAGACATCATACTTATCTTGATGAAGAGCGAGCGCTGATCACAATGGTACCTCTGAAATATTTCAAGACCCCCTACAAAGGGAGTTATGACTCTTAACCAAAATTTGGTGGACGACTTGTCTCAGGCCTGTACTTCTCTTCATTCGCAGTCGCTGCACGAGAGCGATACAGAATGAGGAGACAAACCGGCAATGGAGCGAACGACGGATGCGCGGTTGAAATCCATCCATCCTTCGAGCCCTTGTCGAGTCTATAAATCAGGAAAAGGGTGAGGCTCGTAATGGTGAATCAAGCTCGGGCCCGTGGTGGTCGCATAAATGGAGAAATCGAGGTCTCGCACTCGACAAGTCTTATACAGGAGGGGTCTTCTACACAATAAGATGGTAATCTCAAATTTCAAATCTGAGGGTGTACCGCGCCTTCAAAGGCACAGTTCACAATGTTACGGAAGAACGAGTAAAGAAAAATGGCCAGGAAATCGGCGAATATTGAGATCCTCAGCTCGTCGAATAAGCCCGCTCACCAGGGCTAGGGTTACGCTGTGATCCTCAAAGAGGTGGGCGCAGCTTTAGGCGACGGGAAGAGAAGGGGAAGTTGGTCTTCTGTTAGTCACCAATCAAAAATGTATCTCTTCCAGGAGTGCGAATATGTTCACTAAATCACCAAATTCCGCTGAGTTTTACATCCTTCTGGAAGTTACTCTCAAGATCGAAGCTGAAGAGAGGGTTGCCGCGCCTCTCACGGACTGATTACAGCGCCACGCCTTACCATGCCGCACATATTATGGGAGTTGTCCATCTTAAGGAACAGCTGCCAAAGTATGGAATACCACTCATCTTGTGGAATCTTAACCAACAAGCATAAGCATTAAAACCTTCTCATTTCAAAGAAAATTTGCTGAACGACAGTCAAAGGGATGTCACTCACCTAAAAGATTTAAAGCGCAGAACCATTTCTGACGTTTCAAATTCAACCGCGCCAAATACACCGAAGTCGACATAGGGGCGGATAAAGTTTCAGAGGTTTAGAAGAAATTTTTTACACATTGAGGGTTTATGAGGACTTTCCGATACTATGCTCTACTTCATAGGCATCGTTCACGATGGATTTCGTTTTCGAGTTTTCCATGTATAGTGGGAGCTCTAGTACCATATATGGCTACTATAGCCACCATATATAGCCATATACAGCTACTTTGAAAAAACCCCGAAACAAGCACTGTAAACTACTTTTTCGAACCGAAATGAATGACTTTTTGGAAAGGATGAGTCGACCGCCAGGAATCGCTGTGTTGACCCATAATCTGCCGATCAAATGAAGTTCATCATTCTTTCAGGTGATTTGTGGGGAAGGATAGGTTAACCGATATGTGTACAAAAGATGTCCTTCACGTAATCGTGTAATACAGTGCGTTTCATAATTATAGGACACCCTCGAATTTCCCTATGACACTTCTCCCGTCATCGATGGGGCTTTTCTGTAAAAACTATAGTAATCAGCTTGAGAAATCACCATCATAGTCATATTTCTAGATCACACGAGCATCTCATTTTTTTAGAGCACAGCTTTTCGTTTTTTGGATTGTTTCAAAATTATGGGACACCTTAGGTAATCCGCTTTTTTTTTTGTTCCTACAAGCGAACTAACGACAATTTCAAAGCATATATGTTCTCTACCTCAGTTTTACACCTCATTCAGGTGACTGAAGACACTTCCTGGAAGTTTTTAGAGGACTGCCGTGTTGATTTGTTCGCAGTTCTCTAACACATCACGTTTCCGCTCTTCAGTGACCTCCATTTGATAATGGCTCGACGTTACAGGGTAAAATAGACACAGGTAGCAACCAGGATGTCTGACGAAATCAATGGGTCATGATTTGAAGCGAATTCTCAATGAAGCGTACGCGGGCCAGGACCAGACTCCCGCAGAATTCGGGGTTGAGCATCCTTGCACAACCATTAGACGCTAACTTTGTGCAGCACAACATCGGATAAACAGCCTTAAGGAAGATATCTTTGTTAAGAGAGATTCACCGGATGACTCGGTTCAATTTGGCTCAGCTAAACAGGACAACCGGCTCGGGGAAGTTGAGCTGCCTGACCGATGTTGCATGGCGGATGTTCTTGGGAAGGAAAGGCAGCTAATTCCCTCCTAGATGATGTGTTCGAGTCAGAATAAGTTTAATTCGGGTGAATAGTGTAGACAAACATGCTACTGACATGGTACCGCCAAGCGACAAGGATAGTGCTCTGAATGGAACTTCGATAATTTCGCTGATGTTCATCGAAGCGTTCTGTGAGACTTGAGAGCGTGAGCTAGCCCTCGATTCTACTCGAGTAGTTTGTATTAAGTGCCATTAAGTGCTGGTGCAGTGTATTTTACCCTTTTCGAGTGGGAGGCTACGGCCAATCTTCGTAGGCGAGCCAGACAAGGCGAGGGTTTACGGGCATCAGTCCCAAAGATGTTCTTGGGCAGCCAAGACGTGGCGGTATGGCAAGAGTCAGCATGTAATCCCAACTCAAACTTCAAGGAATACCTTAAAGGTACACTGAGACGTCGAACTTACGCTGGCCAAAGCCAGGTTTAGACTGTGGAAGTAACCAGACGTGTTCAGCTATAGGGGTACGACCAAACCAACTATACAGTCCTTCAAAAACTCCCATGAAAGATCAAATAACATCTGCATACGATAATCGAGCATGGCGATGGCCATACTTGCTATAAATGTATTGCTATTCCGTTGGTATGAACAAGAAACCTGCGGATTATCTAAGGTGTCCTATAATTAAGTCCAAAAAAAATGAAAAGTAGTGTTCTAAAAAAGGTGAAGAGATCGTGGAATCTGGAAAGATGAGTATAATGGTTATTTCTCAAGCTGATTACTATAGTTTTGGCAGAAAAGCCCCATTGATAACAGTAGAAGTGTTAGAGAGAATTTTGAGAGCGTCCTATGATTATGAAACGCACTTATATTTCATCAACTTCTCCTCAATTGTACTTTATCAACTGTTGATCACTTACTTATATGATGGCTGACAGCAAATTGTGCCAGATGCCTGACGAAAGAACGGCCCATTTTGACGGACTTTGACAACTTAGACTTCATATATCTTCACAATCGTGCGCTTTTGACCTAACAAACTCTCCCTACGTTTTGAGGTGGGCCCAACCAATCATTCGAACACAAAAAAGGTGGGTTCAGCGCGTACGATGCCTTTAACTGCGCAAAAAAAGGCTGGGTTCAGTTGAAAAAATGTTACAGGTCATAAAACGGCCAATGTCTCACCGTCGACTGCGTACCACGCGCTGCGCGACCGCACGTGCGTCGGAAGCAGACGGGTTTTGGCCGCCGCGCGACGAGTTTCGGCCGCCGCGCGGCGGCCGAAACTCGTCGCGCGGCGGCCAAAACCCGTCTGCTTCCGACGCACGTGCGGTCGCGCAGCGCGTGGTACGCAGTCGACGATGAGACATTGCCGTTTTATGGCCTGTATATGGATCACACCAAAAATGTACATATTGTCGCTCTCGGAGTCTAATTCCGCTCCGCAATTGCGGACAACGGCTGCTGTATGACGCGAAACAATGATAATCGTGCTGGATCCACCTTTCTTCCAACACGATTCGTGTCGCGTAAGACAACCGCCGCAGTCCACAATTGCTGACCGGAATTTGGCTCCAAGAAAGGCAGTAGTCTGTACCTGAGAAATTATATCAGCGATATCTCACCTTCCGCTGATCGTTGTCGGTCGAGGCTTTCTCCTTATTGAATTCCTTCTTCAATGCTTCCAACTTCGTAGGCTCAGCAAGTGCATGCACATCAATGCCTTTGCATCGCGCCTGCCATGCGAAAACCTGTGCCTCGTTCGCTTCTACAACCTCGCCAGTGTACCTAGAAAATTTCGAACTCATAAATGTATTCGTGCACAAATAAATTACTTCATTCGGCAGCTGGAGGGTGCACCTCTGCCTAGGATCGCATATATACTGTCGACACTTCATGTTAGTCCTAAACCTTAGAAATGAAATTTGTTGGGTTTTCTTCGGAAATTTATATAACGCGGGTGTTAATTTCTCGGTATACACGAATTACGCCATCAAAAAAGAAACCACAGGGCCCGACAAAATAGAAGACATCATTTAGAAAGCAGCAAATCTTCTTTGTCCGTGTGTTATGAAGTGTAGTATACCACTCAAAACATCAATTCCTCCTATATCTAACAGTTCATCGCTACTCACAAACTCGACCTGCTTCGAAATCTACATCAAAATTCCAGCTCCAGAAATTTTTAAATCTTCGTCATCTCCTCTTTCTACCTATCACGCTGCTCAAGTGTATGAGGCGTTTGAACTGAAAAATACCCGATCATAAAACCGGAGCTGGTTCGGGGAAATTCTCCAATGAAAAATTCCGAAAAACGCGACCATCACCCCACTGATAAATTTTCGTCAACCAGTTTTAGTGCTGTGATCTAATATTCACTTGATGTTCCATACGCTTGAGATACCTGATAAGTAGAAAGAAAAAAACGAAGGACAATTGAACAGCTCTGGAGTTCGCCACTTAATCTACATTTTGATGTGAAATTCGATGCAATTCGAGTTTTCTGAGTTCAGCAAACGCGTTTAGACAGAGGAGGAATTGAGCACTCTAACGGAATACCACTATTGATTGAACCGACAATGAAAATTCCCTGACTTACAAGGTGCAGAACATAGAAACCAACCGAATAGCAGAACAGTTAGAATAAAAAAACTAATTCAGGAAGCCTCGTTAAATGAGAGAAAGGTCTACCTCAGAGCAGTCAAAAGCGCTCGACACCATTAGCTAAAAATTCCTTCACATAATCGGGGGAAAACTGGCAGCCACAAGGCATCATAGACAGATGCATTTCATTCCCCACCGTGGCATTGCGACTTGCCCCACCCGTCTATTTGAGAGTCGCAGCGTAAAAACTATAGTGAGGACCGAATATTCGAGTTCGAATAAATATTCAAAATTTTCGAACGAATTTTTATTCGAACATGCGACTATTCGGAAAAGGTGAATATTCGAATATTATTCGAATTCGACTATTCGGAAAAGGTGAACATTCGAATATTATTCGAATTTGACTATTCGGAAAAGGTGAATATTCGAATATTATTCGAATTCGACTAATCGGAAAAGGTGAATATTCGAACATTAATCAAATTCGATTATTCGCAGAGGTGAATATTCGAACGTTATTCGCATTTGAATACCCAAGCTGATTTAACTAAAAATATGAAAATCAGCTCTAATATATGAAGGAATCGACGTACCTTTCAAGACTGAATTCATTTTCTTCACAACTCCATTGTTCCATTTTTTCGAACGTAAGAGCTAATTTTTCCCCACACCGTCTTATGAGGCTACTAGAGCGGTTCTAACTGAGGGAGCCACATGGCAATCACACTTGGCCACGCACATTTTTTCATGCCGTCGCGCAATGATAACACCAACCATAGCTTCGTTAGGTGGAGCCATGTACTCCACCAACCTTCACCTCTCGGCAGGTGAAGGGGGGAACCTTCATCATTGGGAAACCGGTGAAACGCAACGAAAAAGAATGAAAGTGACCCAACACTTATGGAAGTCATTTTCAAGATTGGGTGGGTGTCACTGCCGGTTTTTCGTCCATAACTTTTCTGTGCTTGGAGATAGACCTTTGGTGAAGCTTGTTTTCGAAATCTCGAACGAATTCTGTGTCAACTTGTGCTTCCAGTTTGGAAAAATATTTTCTCGATCCTTCAGCCTAATTCATTTTACGGAACACCTGTTTTTCGCCTATAACTCTTAACCTGATGAAGGATGTTTTTTAACGTAAAACTCTGCCTCCAATAATATATCGGGTTCCTAACTTTGCTCGCTCCTTAAGTCAGCCAAGCCGGTAAAGCCGAGCCCCGTTGTTGGCTTCAGCAGAACTCTGCGTCTCCTACTTACACCATAGAGGCGAGAGCACCCTATGGAGCCAACAACGGGGCTCGGCTCCACCGACTTGGCTGACTTATGGGGCAAGCAAAGTTAGGAACCCGATTTGCCATTCGACGACGAATTTTACGGAGATTTCAAAAACAACCTTCACCAAAACTCATCTTCAACGGTTAAAGAGTTATAGGCGAAAAACCGGTGCTTCGTAAAATGAATTAGGCTGAAGGATAGAGAAAATATCTTTCTAAACTGGAAACACAAGTCGATGCAGAATTCCATCGAGATTCCGAAAGAGGCTTCACCAAAGGTCTATCTCCAAGCACAAAAATGTTATGGACGGAAAACCGATAATTTCAGAATTCCATCGAGATTCCGAAAGAGATTGCACCTTAGCGTGCATTCTAATAAATAAATAAATAATAAATAAATAATTTCAGGCAAAACAATGCACTTTATGGACTGAAATCGGCTGGAAGAAGGGGAACGTAGTTTTCGAAACTCAAAACGCTATTCGATGCAGAATTTTATGGGGATTCCGAAAACAACCTTCACAAAAAGACTATCTTCTAGGGTAAAAAAGTTATGGACGAAAAACTGATTGCTTTTGGTAAAAGAAACGTTAATTCATAAATTGAAATGGGCTGAGAGATTGTGAACGTATTTTCTCAAGTTGATCACATTATTTGACGCTAAATTTCATGGAGATACTGGAAACAGCTCTGCTCGAAGATCCATCTTGAAGAGAAAAAAATATTATGAGCGAAGAACAGGTAGTTTTTCAAAAACCGCTCCTTATTAATTTCATTTGTTGGTGGAAATAAAGCTTAAGAAGAAGAATTCAACTTGTTATTGCCGCTCACTTCGTAGTTGCGCGATATTGCTATGAATGCTCAAATTATTCGTCATTCGAATATTCGTTCATTCGGAATGAAAAATGAACGAATTTATTCGAAATTCGTTCGTTCGGAATGAAAAATGAACGAATTTATTCGAAATTCGTTCGTACAAAACAAAAAATGAACAAATTTATTCGAAATTCGTTCGTTCGAAATAAAAAATGAACGAATTTATTCGAAATTCGTTCGTTCCTTCTATTTTTAAGAAGTCCTCACTATAGTACAAACAGAGAAAAAGAAAAGCACTGAAACTGTACTCCCGGGGTCTCATGTATGTAATAGATTGAAACGAGTTTCCCGCCATTTGAATTTGACGATTTTTAAACCTTTCAGAGTTGGTCCTTCAGCCAAACGCGATATACCGATCAGAAGCACGAAGTTTTCTCTATCTAACGCTGTCTTCCACCTGAATTAACTCCTGCTCATTTGCGAAAAACATGCTACAATTCAGTGGTAGTCTTCAGTACTGAGCATCTTTGCGTGCTTCTATTTACTTTCAGCAAACCCCCTAACCTGCCAGTGTTGACAGAACATTCGAGCCACCTATGAATTAGATGATAGCATTTGCGGAAAATTTTGACCGAGCACAAATTCTGATTTCTAGCGGATTTAGTGATTTTGCAACTTTAGCATTTCTGATTTCTCCGAGATGCTTCGGCCTCGAAGCTTCAAAGTTAATTGCAATAGCTTAGTCCCCACTCAATAGTATTTTTTCGTCATTATTCCATGTCTTTTTTTGAAAATTATATATTTTGGCCATTTTTATCGATTTTCGGGAGAACGATCGATAATTGACGAAAAATGCTATTGAACTGGTCATTACGCCTAATTTTGAAGCTTCGAGGCCGAAGCTTCTCGGATAAGCCAGAGAAGGTCAAGGGTTGTAAAATTACAAAATTCGCTAAAATTCAGTAATTAAGATATGTACGTCGAAAATTTCTGCAAACACTATCATATAGTTATAATGTGGCTCGAACGTCCTGCCAAATATGGCAGATTTGGTCGTTTACCTCGAAGCATATAGAAGCACTTAAAGATGCTCAGTGCTAAAGATTACCACTGAATTATAGCATATATTTCACAAAAGAGCAGACTTTGGCACAAGTGGAAGGCAGCGTTAGATAGAAAAGAAATTGTACTTTTGACAGCTATATCGCAGTTGGAAAGAGGGACAACGCTAAGAGGTTTAAAAACCGTCAAAGCCAAATGGCGGGAGGCTTTCGCTCAAGCCCAAATACATATGGATTGAAAAAAGAGATGGTAAAAACTCATGATTAATGTTAATGACACACAGAGTGCAAGAATCGGCATAATTATACCCCCCCGTAGCTGTACAGATTTGGTCAGCAAAGGCGAAAGCGATCAACCAATGGCGTACTACTTATTAGTTACAAGAACTGCATGGCTCTAAAGACGTACCTGATAAAGTTTTCACCAGAAAACCTCGCCGCCTCCTTCTCCTTTCCTTGCACATTGGCGAACGGATTTTCTCGCATGGATCGAGATTTCGGATCGTAATATGGCGAATTTTCAGCGAGATTGAATAGATATTTAGCCGTATCTTCTCGAATTCTCAAATTTCGAACCTAAACAGGATTCAACTGAAATAATGCTCGACAGTACTGTCAATTTCATTTGTTATAACGTTTCACATACAGTAATTCGAGTCCTAGAATCCATATCCACAGAAACGCCAGCCATATCGGCATCTTCAGCATATCTGTCATCATCCGCTTCACCTCCTTCCTTTTCGGGATCAAGTAGTCCCGCACGAATCTTAAATACATCACCCATTGATACTTAAACAAATCGTCTAGACCCTGAAATATTAATATACGGACGCGATGGAACCCACCTGCTCAGCTCTGATAGCCTTTCTGGTTTCTTCCAGGTGTTCAAATTCATTGATGACCTTGAAAACGATGAATCCATATTTATATTGAAAAAAAGAATATAAATTTAGTGAAATCCACCACAAATGATCTACCTGCTCGTGGCTGCTGGGATCAAATCCATTCCATCTGTCCCTTTTAGCATCATAATCCATCAGCAACTTTGGCTGAATGTGGTCATCCGGCGCTATATCGTCACCTGTTCGGCTGAATTGCGGATGATGAGAAACGAAAAGAGCACTGGGAATCAATAAAGGCGGTTGGGAACCTAATGGTCAATTCCACCTTCCACCCCAAGCCACAATAACCAAGACCTGTACAATTACCAGATTGATAAGTACTCACTTGGCACCCATTTTTCGTGGACGTTCGAAACAATCGCGTTTATTATGGCCCATTGCACCACAGTTTTCACATGCACCTGGAATCCGGAAATTGTATTGACGGCAGCGTTTGGCTATGTATGGTACTGCCGCTACTACATACATCATAGCCAGAACCATCCACGAGCTTTTTCTGGCAACATTGTTCGTAATGCAAATATTTATGCTGAATTGCGGGCAAGGAGTGACATAGAACTTTGAAGTTCGCAAATGCCCATCACATTTATCTGAACTCCGTCTAAACCATAAACAGAAGTTTCATCAATACATTACTTTGGCCACATAACTCGAAAAGTCATCGTAGCCAGAAGTCTTCTCAATCTCTGCACAGCTTGTCGTTTGAATGACAGAAATTTTGGCGCTTTCACTACACCGAGTTAACGAATGTGGGACACGCGTTGCCTACCACCAGGGTTGAGGAGGGTTGCGATCTGGCGCAACGAGGGGTCGTAAAAAATTTGGAGATTTTTTCGGAAAAAAATGCAAATTTGGGGGGGGGGACTCGTAAAATTTTTGAAGAAAATGAGAATTCTCTCCAAAGGATTGAGAAAATTGTCTTTTATCATAACCGCAAGTTTGAATTTTTTTACAATTTTATCACTCAAAAAAGCTAGAGCGGATTTTCATCTCGAGAGGGGAATGGTAAAAATGTTTCAAAATTTTTGAAAATTCCGGTCTACAGGGGGGTCGTAGCTCCGCCAAAAATTGGCGCAACGGCCTGCTCAACCCTGCCTACCACTTCAGACCGCGTGTCCCACCGGTGGGACGGGCTTTTCGAAAATCGACTTCTCCGCCACAAGGACGAATTCTCAAACTTCCTCACGTTCAATGTAGTTACTAAACCTAGACTCGACTGCGGGCGTCGTGGTCCGTCGGCAGCCCAGTATAGTACAATGTTCAAACCTCTGTGAAGATAGCTGGGGCTTACTAAGAAAAATCGTTGGAAAAACTATTTTTTCGAGCGCATAAAACTTCTTTTTTTTCTTTCACTCCCATTTATTAGCTTTGTCGGCAGGAAAACTTGAATGAAATCACGTTCTGTTCACCTGGAAACGTGCTACTATCCTGACTACACCTACCTTGACCCCGGGACAGATTTTTTCAATTGAGACCTTTTTACCCACCGTGACCGAACCGACACAATACAAAATTTGAAAACAGATAGCAGGTTTCTGAATCGCATCAAAAGAAACTTCTCTAAGTGAATCACCGGAACAGTGAAGGCAAAAGAATATACCCGCTTGACCCTGCCGTGACCTCAGGCAGTTGTTTCTCATCATAGAAAGAGTGCTATGACCGGCGATTCTGGTACAATGTTTACTTCATTGATAGCTTCACTATGAAAATGAAAAACGGAAATCGATTTCCATTAAAGGCAGCATACACGCTCGTAAGCATAGTCGAGATAACAGCATAGATCGGTCCGCACGGCCCGTACTATGTCGTGAACGACGTTTGAAGCGCTGAAAACTGTCCAGGATGACAGTATTTGACAATGTTTGAGCAATCTTGCCTTCCACGCCCGTATTTTCACACCCCTTTGAGTAACAGAATGAGAATCGATACTTGTGATAACGTGTGATAATTGAGAGTGATAGCACTACCAAATGGGAGTGCACGAGAGAGATAGCTTGGTTTACTTGAGTATAACATGTCTGCATACCTGATGACTCTCGTCCACTTTCGAGAATGCCGCTCTACTTTGGCTGACCTCTTGAAATGGAGGATTTTATCAGTGCACAAACATGTTATACTAAAGTAAACCAAGCTATTTCTCTCGTGCACTCCCATTTGATAGTGCTATCACTCTCAATTATCACACGTTTTCACAAGTATCAATTCTCATTCTGTTACTCAAAGGGGTGTGAAAATACGGGCGTGGAAGGCAAGATTGCTCAAACATTGTCAAATACTGTCGTCCTGGACAGTTTTCAGCGCTTTTAAACGTCGTTGACGACATAGTACGGGCCGTGCGGACCTATCTATGCTGTTATCTCGACTATGCTTACGAGCGTGTATGCTGCCTTTAAGCACCATTCGAGCTCGTATGTCCCACCGGTGGGACATTATACAGTAACGCGGTCCGAACGTGCAGTCACCCAAAATTAGGCGTGATCGTGAATGGGTTAAAGGCAGCATACACGCTCACAAACCTGGTGGATTCGAGATGCTCAACCTATGCGAGGTGGATCTGTGAAGTCGACAGAAGCCTCATAAAACGAGCGTCAACAACTCCACGAGGAGTTTTTTTTTTGTAGAAGCTCCGCTGCGGCAGATAAGAATAAGAAGACACTGCTGGTCGGGACATTAGCATAAAAAAGTTCGTTCAGCAAATAACATGTCGTGGACGACGTTTGAAGCTCTGAAAGCCATCCAGGATGACAATATTTGAGCAGTCCTGTCTCGCACGCTCGTATTTTCCCACCCATTCGAGTAACAGAATGAAAAGCTAAACTTGAGAAAACATTGGATAACTTAGAATGATAGCACTATCAAAAGGAAGTGCGCGAAAAAAACAGATTGATTTATCCGAATATAACATGTTTGTGCACCGATGAAATCCTCCATTTCCGAACGCAGCCGGAGAAGAGCGGCATTCTCGAAAATGGACGAGAATTTATCGGCATTCAAACATGCTATATTCAGGTAAATCCAGCTAAGCTCTGGTACATCCGTAGTGACCTGTTGATTCCAATTATCACCAGCAGCGGAGCGGTGGGCCTCGGTGAAATATAACTAATGATAAGGAGGTTTCGACGAAAAAGCCACCGCTCCGCGCTGTGATAACCGAAAACATGAGTTCACTTGGAATGAAACAGAGTCTACCTCTCTCATTTCTCCAATTTGATATTGCTATCACTCTCCATCTTTACAGGTTTTCTCAAGTATCAATTCTCATACAGGTTTTCTCAAGTATCGATTCTCACTCTGGTACTCGAAAGGGTGTGGAGAAATACAGGCTTGCGAGACGGGAATGCTCAGCTACTGTCATTCTGGATGGTTTTCAACGCTTCAAACTTCGCTGACGACATGATAGGGGCCGTACGGGCCTATTTATGCTGTTATCTCCACTATGCTTGTGAGCGAGTATGCTGCCTTTAGGTGAATGTAAAAATTCAGTGGAATTACGGTCGAATTCATCAGATGTTCTGTCCTTCAGTTGCAAATCATAAAGATATGAGATGCAGTACTAAAACAAACGGTTGCGAATAAGACCGCAACCGGTAAGGCAAGAGCAGTTGCATGCATACTGATCTCCAACAGACCGCTTTATTTCTGAAGTGCGCTGCATGAGGCCCCCGTCATTATCAGCCGAGCGGCTGTAGCCAGCCCAGTTGATATGTATGCGATGCATTGCTTACTGAGGTGGGAAATCTTCCATTGTGGCCGAACTGAGCCGTGGCCGAACTATTTCAAGCTCTGAATATGTCAATTCGTCGAAATCAAAAAAGTTTCGAGATGCAGAAGTAGAAGCTGCAGACAGGGTACAAAGGAATCAAACACAAAATCCCTTCACAGTACTGAAGGACCAGATTTGAAGCAAAGCCTTTTTAATTTAATTTGAGAAGTGCCTTCAAATGTGAAAACAGATAAGCTTGATTTAGGAATGGCGGAGGGAGTTATTCAGGATTGAGTAGGCCGTTGCGCCAATTTTCGGCGCAACTACGATCCCTCCGTTGTCCGAAATTCCAAAAAGTTAAAAATTTTACGACCCCCCCCCGAAAAGAAAAACTGAATAGCTTTTTTTGAATGACAAATCTGGAAAATTTTTAAACTTAAAAGAATGAAAAACAACTATTTCTACCCCTTTTTAACTTGCCAAGTAGTTTGGAGAGAATTCCTTTTTTTCTACAAAAATTTACGACCCCCATTTTTTTCAAAAATTTTCCAAAATTTTCAAGATCCCCCTGTTGCGCCACGTCGCAGCCCTGCTTAGAAGCACAGGACACCAGAAAATTATTTTTTTGGTTTTATCCTTATCTTGGAGAGGGTCACATTCCGATCATAATGGTATTTTGAAATCGCTCAAGACCCCCTACGAACGGAGATATGGCTCCTTGAAAATGCCTGTATTTTGAAGGCAAAAACTTAGTGAACGAGTTGTCTCAGGCCTGTATTTCTATTGATTTGCAGTCGGGGTACGAGAGCAGAACAGGATGAGGAGATGAATCGGAAAGGGAGTGAAGAACGACGACTCGGTCGAAAATCATCCATCCATCTAGCCGCTAGTAGATTCAGGAAGGGGCCGGGCCCGTGGTGGTCGCTTATATCTCGCTTATTTGGAGGAATTGAGATCTCGCATTTAGCACATGTTATACAGTAGGGGTCTTCTACACAATTACACGAAAGTCTCAAAATTCATATCTGAGGGTGTCCTGTGCCTTTACCCTGCCGTTATTGCATTTTAAAGAGGCATGACTCGGCGTGTATGATACCGGCCTAACCGGGGTCGCAGAAGTGTCGCAGTATATAGAGCACTCTTACATAACAGGTCAGTGCCTATAGTTGCCCCGGGCGAAGAATCGGGATTATTGGGATACTCAACGACTCAACGCATCTGACAATCTTGAAGCAGAAAATCGAAGGAATAAAAAAGACATGTAACACCCACCTTTGCGGAATTTGGTGGCAGCTTTACCAGTGGTGCCCTTCTTATACCATTGATCAATAGTGGCCATATCCTTCTGTCGCTCAGCATGTGGTCGTTGATGCTATAAAGTCTATACAACTTCTAAATCTCAAAAAAAACTATGAGAATGAGGGCAACTAAGGAGAAAATGTGTACCTGAAGTGTTGGTCCTTCGCTGGGCACGTACCAGGGATTTTGTGAGATGAATTGTGGAATATGTGGATTAATGTCCCGTCCAGTCTGGACATCCACCATAGCAGGAGCTGTACCGGCTTTACGTTCTTCCTAAAAAGTCAGAAAATATCTGCTGCTGTAAAAAAAACGTATTTCAACGAAATGGCAGAAGGAACAAACTTCAAGATCCTTCTCTTTTCGATACTCATTTCTACTCTTCTTCTCCGTCATATCATCTCCACCCTGATGGATCAGCGCAGAGGCTGGCACCACTTTACGAAATGACGCCATATTTAAACCCTAAATGAAGAAATAACTGAGCACACAAAAAAACAAAGATAAATAGAGCCACGAAAAACGGAACGACGGGGACAAGAATATGCGCACGCGACTTATGGAGAACGGACACGACTTCGGCCATGAGGTTAATTGAGAGCCCTGACACGGATGTGAGCTGTGCTTTCGGTTTTACAAAGGATTACGGTAAGTATATGATATACTTGAGCAAAGTGATTTGTTTTCAGATGATCGACTTTCCGAACCAAGTCGAAAACTCAGGCTTTTCAAATTATCTGGAATTTCGAACTTTTGAATGATCGCCAGAATCGATCCAATCAAATTCGGCTTTTTTCAATCGGATGTCTTCTTCTTTGCAGCCACATCGAGTATTTTGTCATAGGCGGAGAAACTGGGCGACCAGTAGTGGATTCGTCCATAGATCCATTATGGTCAGCGTGGTAGGTCTCTTCGGACAATTGAATAAACGTGCGGAGTTATGACCGAAGGAACCGCAGTCCGGAAAAATATTAGATTTGCTGCTGTCAATCTTGCTGGCGTGAGACATAAGCATTGTAACCGCAGCGCAGCGATGCGAGTGTGCATCTAGCCCTTCCTCCCAGTTGAGTCTCGGATGTACAGACTAGGGACGGTACTTCTCCTAGTATACGATTTACCGCCGCCTTCTCAAGATGACACCGTACGAACTTGGTGTGCTCCTCGCGCAGAAGACGAAGTCGTTCTTTCTGTGAGACGTGTCATCCTTTCAAGTTAGCTTAGTTCGGAGCATCGGCGAATGGCTTTCTTTCATCTCCCTCTCGCTGGGCTTGGAGCTGACAGTGCTCCTTCACTGGTAACAGACGGGTTTCAGCATGCAGGTGCTCAACTGGGGAACTCCTGGCACATCCGGTGGCGACACGAAGATAGGCGTTTTGTACTCGTCGAATCTTCGTCCAAGATTCTGAGACGAGATATGCTGCCATATCGGTGCCGCGTGTTCCAGGGTGGGCTGAAGAATCGCCTTATACGTTGTCAGCACAGTTTCCTTGCTGCAACCCCTTGAGGTACCGCCTAGGGCCCTGAGAACATTGAGCTTAGCTTTAACGACTGCCTGCTTTTGTTCGGTATTCTTATGGAACTTGAGCGACGGATCAAGTACAAGACCGAGCAGTTTTGGAAATCGAGCTACTGGTAGACGGTTTCCATCCCACTCTACATCCGGATGAGCGCTGTGCTCAGATGGGTCCGTTGTGAGGACAGATACCGTTGACTTGGATGCGGAGATCTTTAGCATCTTCTCGTCGAAAAAGTTCTTCACCGTGATCAGGCACTATTCGATCTTGTTAGCGGCATTACCTATGTTTCTATCTCGACACATGATTGTTATGTCATCGGCATAAGCGACAACCTAAATATCCTGTGTCGGTTCAGGCATATCCTCGAGGTACAGACTGAACAAGGCTGGCGATAGGACACCGCCCTGTGGGACTCCAGCTGGGATAGGAATGCTGTTCGAGACGTGATTCTGAAACATATATCGAGCTCGCCTTCCCTTGATGAATGCTGTTATCCAGCGTTTCTGCCATGGCGGTAATGATGATTTCAGTAAGTTGCTTGACAGGACTCCATGGTTTGCTGAGTCGAATGCCTTGATGAGATCTAAGGCTACAGCCACAGTTCTCTGTGGCTTCTCGGCATTGAACCCATCAATGGCAAAGCTAGTAATTTCCAGCAGAGCTGTCTTGGTGGAATCAGGGGTGTGCAGAAATTTCTGTTTTCTGGTCGTTTTGGCCTTTCTATTTTCTGTTTTCTGAAAAATCTGCGAAAACAGAAAAAATCAGAAAAAATGAACGAAATCCAGATCTGTGGAACAGATCTGCTTATTTAGTCCTTTACGAGGTACTATTTGTGTTCAATGTGCGATTGCTGTTAAGAGCAAGGTTCGCGATAAAAAAAAAGTTAATTGTGGTATCTTATTGAGAAGGTTGGCCTGGTCATCACAAAAGTAAATGGAAAGTCGGAGAAAAAACGCTCAAAAACAAGCTATTGCTGGGTCTCAGCCAGCCCCCAATTAACTAGATTTCTACAATTGCTTGTTTTGTCGTCTTTCATTCTGCATTTAAAATAGTTGCTAGACACCGAAAGACTACTAACTTTTTTAGCGGCCAAATAGAAGGCGGAAAATACGCATTTATAAAAAACCTGTTAGTTAGGGGTGTGCGTACACCCACCATTTAGCCGTTCTAACTTGTTTTTGTGCGCTTTCAATGCAACTTGTCACTTATTTTTACTTTTGTGATGACCAGACCTGCATTCTTATAAAGAAAATTCAACAATCGTTTTTCCCGCGAACCCTGCTAACGCACTCGTAGGGTAGTACTTTGGCACGATAGCGGTAGCATCCCAGGGCAGAGCACGAATTCAACCTCCTCTTGTCAGCAGCTGCTGCAGTTAGTTGGTCGTAGCAGCTGCTGCACACAGCGAGGGTCTGAACCCGATGTCTGTCCAAGGATCCAACCCTTATTGTGCTGACGTTCTTCCATACAGGTGAGTGCTCTGAGAGTTTTGGCCGAGCAATAGCCGATAAATTACTACAAAATGCCTGATTTTCGCGTTACAGCCGAGAACATGGTCGTGTACGGAAAATAGCTGGTTGCCGCAAAATAGGCGTCAAATAATGGTCCTCGAGAAACAGCCGCGGAAGAATGCTCTCAAACGGGAGTGTAAGACGCATTGTTGAGGCAGATTTGGATGTCAACACCGCCGTCGGTTCAACTACCCTTGTTTTCTCGGTTATCCCTCGATTATTTCGCGAACAACATGGTCGCAGCCACCTAGCAGCCAAGGAATAATCAAGAAATACTCGATAATCTGCTCGTCAAGATCAGTTGTTGAGCCTGGTGGGCTATTTCTCGGCCAAGACTCTCAGTGTCTTTAATGATCTTGTATCCGTCATTGCTACTATCAATGTCCTATAGGTCATCTGTGCAGTTTCGTAGATATTATATTTTGAGTATGACAAAGGTATTCAGAATTACATCCTCTCTTCACTTAAAAAAAATGTTAAAATGCAATGAGAATTTTTTCTGAAAATTTTCTGTTTTCTGGCCGTTTTGGTCTTTCTGTTTTCTATTTTTTGACAAACTCGATTTTCTCTTTTCTGGAATGTTTTAGAAAATTTCCGCACATCCCTGGGTGGAATGCAACTTTCTGAATCCGTGCTGAAACACCTGATTATCATTGTGCTCTGCAAGGTCCTTCACAATTAACTTTTCGGCTACTTTCGCGAATGAGGACAGCAAAATAATGGGGCGATATCCTTGACTGAAGCTTGGGGCTTGCCAGGCTCGGGCAGCGGCACGATTTAGCTGTTTTCCGATTCTGCGGGATAGTGCACGAACTGAACGAGGTATATTAATCAAGCCAGTGAGACGCGGAATCGGATGTCGATTCGATCATTCGATTCGGCCCAAGCATAAAATATGGTAGTTTAGTCGAAGTCTACGTATCGATTGAAAATTTGTCTAGAGGTGTCCTTTGGGGTGATGATCACGAATTCGTTGTCCGTTTTACCAATGATGACGATAGTTTACGGTAACCGAACGCCAATGAACCTACTGTGATCTTCGGTCATTCTTCCAGAATCAAAAAAGGATATTGGATTCGTGATCAGCCCCGAAGAAACCCCTTAGACCTTGGAAAAAACTTCAGCCAAGTCTAAGAAGGGTTACTAAAGTATAAAGGCTATAAAATCGCGTATTCTCATGATTTTTACGCGTGCTGGTGCGGAGCGGCGGTTAAAGACAGTGAGAGAGAGAGAGCAATGAGAGACGGAGGGAGCAGAATCGCCCGCACCTCTCGCCCCATGGGTCGTGAGAATTACGTTTTACAGAGGATATATACCCTAGCCGGTGCTATGTGGGAAGGGGGGAGGGGCACTGTTGTATCGCACTTGGACACGCCCATTTTTCCGTGCCGCAATGACTCTCCTGATTTTGGCAGGGGGGGAAACCCCGGGTAAGTGCTCAAATTTAGTGCGGCACAGTAAAATGGGCGTGGTCAAGTCCATCGCCCCATAGTGGCCCCCCTTCCCGCATAGCACCCCGTAGCCTACCATATTCTTAGGAGATACTGAAGCCGAACCTCACAATCGACTCAAACGCTAACGTCGGACAGGGAACGAGATTCTCATGCCGTAAAATAGCGTGTTTTGATGTGTCAATCGCTTCCAACACTACTCATTCTACGACATCATGGAAATTTTTGCTACCCCTGGGAATTCATTCCTAGACTTTAGGCTATGTCAACGAATATTCGGAAAACGAATATTCGGCCGAATAAACGAATAATTCGATTATTCGGAAAAGTCAATTTTTCGAATAATTCGTTTATTCGAATATTCGGAAAAGTCAAATTTTCGAATAACTCGTTTATTCGAATATTCGGAGAAGTAAATTTTTCGAATAATTCGTTTATTCGAAAGAGTCAGTTTTCCGAATTATTCGTTTATTCGAATATTCGAAAATTTTTATTCGTTTGATATACTCTACTAGACTTCCTTGTTTTATTTTAGAAGAAAACTTGAGTTATATGATAATGGGTGCTATATGGGAAGGGGGGGGGGGCACTATGGCGCGATGGACATGGCCACGCCCAGTTTACTGTGCCGCACTAAAATTGAGCACCTACCCGGGGTTTCCCTCCCCTGCCAAAATCATGAGAGTCATTGCGGCACAGAAAAATGGGCGTGGCCAAGAGCGATACAACAGTGCCCCCCCTTCCCACATAGCACCTGATAATGTACGTATAAGGAGATTAAAATGACAAAGAATTTTCAATTTACACTGAGTTTCGCTGTGTACAGCAGGGATGTGCGGCAAACGATTTTGAAGAATCGGCAAACGGAAATCGACAAAATTTGTCCAAAAATGGCCGGCAAACGGCAATCGGCAAAACAAATAAAAAATCTTGTGCAGAAACGATGCAAACGTTCTAAAAGTAGCAGTGAAAGTTCTTCTTTCTCATGCACATTTCGTATTTTGATAGCCATATAAGAAATGGTTTTTGATAAGTGTACGCACGACTGTCCTTGAACCTCGGAATTTTGTTCTAATTCGATAACACCACATGGTTTTTCAATAATGCCACAAGAAGTTCAACCTCTTACGTTGCGTCTTGTTACGTTTATTACCTGATATTAAAAACAGCACCGGAATGAGCATTCTATTGAACACTGCTAATAGTAATGCTGTGGTGAAAGGACAAAAATTTTTCGAGGTTCTCTAGTTTCAACCTTTTTCGGAATATGTAGTAGTCATTCAATTGCTTCGTGCTTCAAATTCATCGGACAAAATTCAGAGTTTAGCGCAATGCAATTTAAAAGGGTGAGCAATCGAAAGTCGTTCAAAGAGAGGAAGAGGTCAATGTGTTCCTTCTTTAGGGGATTATTTTCCAACAAGCGTGGCAGCCATGCCCCTTCTCTGGTAGAAATCGCCGCTGCGGCTCCGCGACAAAGCCATACCGGCACCTACAGGCACCAGTGCGACTCCTCAAAAGCGCCGCTGCGGCACCGCGATCGGTGGCTACGCCTCTACAAAAATAGGACCAACTGAAAGTAACTCACATGAAATTAGTTATGAGCCACACTACAACTGGTGGAGGGGCTACGAACAGAAATGCGCACCTACGGTTGTTAGGTACTTTGTCTGATAGAGACAGAGGGTATCCCCGTTACTGCGGGCAAGAAGATACGGGACGTGGGTAATCAAACTTGGGTGATTGAACCGGCGACACCACACAGGACAGTTCATCGTAGTCGAGGCGGGTTCGCTGATGCATCCTCGCGGAGTCGGTGCGATTCTAACACGGAACCGCTGCGGTACTATCGAGCCAGTGTCGAGACGTTGCTGAGATTCAAGGCATTGCAACAGAATTGTGTCGACACAGTGATAAACGCGGAGCCGCTGCGGTACTACCGAGGAACTATCGCAGCACAGTTGACGGTCGCGTTGCTTTCCCGGCTATGCCGTGGCAAACTTTCTCAAAGTTTGCAGCGTACTCGTTGGCGTGCCTCACGGTGTGTTAACTGTTTGACCGAAGTTTAGATGAAAAATTATCACGTGGAGAAATACAACTAAAACGCACGTTTTCGAACAGTCTTGGTAGCCTCCCCAAGAAACTGCACCGTCTTCGGCATCTCTCCCCCTCCGACCTTTTAAATTGCTTCTAAACTGCGCGCTAACAACTCAAGTGCATGGAATTAAGTAGTTTTTCAAGCTCTCCAGAACTACGACTTCTGAAAACCCGCGGTTATCACACACCACCTCCTTCCCAAACTGTACGCCATCCCTTATTCCGAACTGATCACCGTCGACTCCGTCAATCCAGTTCATAGTCAAGCAGCGAATTTAATCCAAAAGGATGTTCCCCACGACGTGTACACCCTCCCTCACCGTTTTAACTCAAACCTTCAACTTGGTAGCATTGTTCTCAGCGTAATTGTGAGCATAATAGAAGATGGCGAAGTGCATAAGAGCACGAACTGACAGTGAAGTCCAGCATCCTCTACACGACGCTTTGAAAAATATCTGAAAGCGATTGAGCTCTGAACCCTTTCTGCCCTCTCCTGAAGAGTTCAGGGTGTTCATTCTTGTCCCGATGAATCCTGCAATTATTGGTCGAGCTTCAGCAAGGAGAGGGTGCGGAATTCAGTACTCTTCCAGACAAGAGGACACACGCGAGCATTACGCTGCAATACTAGCAATTGCTCTGACATGTCCGCACGGTAGGTAACATCAACTGCTGCTAGGCTTATCGGGCTCCCATTTGCATCCTAATCGCGGCGTTTGTTATCTATTGCGTACTTTTTGCCGATTTTTGTCGAAAAGTGAGAGGAAAACCGGCAAACGGCAATCGACAAAAATCGTCCAAAAACGGCCGGCAAACGGCAATCGGCAACCGGCAATCGCCGCACATCCCTGGTGTACAGGCAAATTAGAAGAACACTTGTAATTTTTTTCCATGATGTCGTAGAATGAGTATTGTTGGACGCAATCGACACACCAAAACACGCTATTTTACGTCATGAGAATTTCGTTCCCTGTCCGACGTTAGCGTTCGAGTTCACAATCGTACTCAGCAACCCAAATAACACCCGTGGACAGAATCAGGAGGGAAAAAATTCTTGATCGCTTCGGTCCAAAAAAGGGGGAAAAAGCCCTGAAAAGACTGGTCCCAATATTTTTTTACATTCATGTTTAAGATCCCTTATAGTCAACTTGAGGCCCTTTGTAACCTGTTTCTGAATAAGAGCACCAAAGTCCTTATTTTCAGAAATTATTATGAAAAAACGAACGAATGTCTATACGCATGTAGTAATATAAGAAAATGATAACAATGAATGCATACGGGAAGTTTCAGTGAAAGACAGAACAGCCTCAAGTCGGTGAAAATAGAAAAACGAACAAAAATAAAACTTGTTGGCTTTATTTGCGTCATCTATGCGCGTCCGCGTCGCGAGTCTTTTTAGAGCACGTTAGCTCAATGGCCTGATCACGTGCAGTATTGTTCGATATATTAGTAGTTACGTTTGTTAAAAGCTGCCCTGAAATAGAAACTTATAAAGGCTAACTCGTACAGCTCACTAGACTGTTAGCTCATTCTCATTAGACTTAAGCTTTCCAATGGCGAACTTTTTGTGCAAAACAAAATTTTTCCGAAATTCAAAAATTGGGATTGACCCTGTATCCCTCTATAAAACGTCGTAATCCATCGACATAAAATTTGGTAGATACGATTAATCTTTTGGTTCGATTCCCAATTCGAAATTCGTCAAAATTCGAGCTTAACCCTTAAAATTTCTCCCACAGAATGATTTAAAGGCAGTGTTCAAGATGAAAATCGTTTTTCTGTTTTTCCGCCTATCTTGAAAACGGCCTCATGCTGATTCCGATAATGTCTCTGAAATCGTAAAAGACCTTCTGGGAACGGAGTTATGATTCCTCAAAGACTGAGCTAAGGAAACATGGCTAAGGAAACGACACGACGGCAACAAAATATGTTGCCGTCTTTATTTAATCGACAAACGGGATTCACTAGGACTTGCCGTACATTTCCAGTGGGCTTTTACAAGACCGTGTTTTGATAGTTGTTGGTATGGGACACAAAAATGATAATCCGTTTTCCAAATGCTCTGAATGCCTCAGAGCTTTGCAGGAGATTTCCAAAAAAGGGCATTTTGATAGCTTTGCATAGTGAAAAGGGGTACACGAATGGCAATTTACAGTGCTAAAAAAATTGTCTCCGATTGAGCTGAAAACTCTCTACTAAGGGTTATTACGGATGCTGATTACGAATCTGAGGCCCATTTGTCAATATTTCCACAAATACGTTTGATTCGGTCCGAAGATGCAAGGTGGGGAAAATTTTGAAGCGACTTTTGACGATTTCGGGAATGCTACGATAAAATTGTCTGAAAACTTTTACAAAGGGGTTATTTATGCAGCATAACACAAATCTGTTGTCGGTTTATCGATTTTCCGAGGATTACGGTATGTAACGGTGGGTATAAGGTATACTTAGTATCCGAATCACTCCTTTTCGGATATCAGACCGGATATCCGAGATTCGGATAATCCGATATCCGAAATTCGAAAAAACGCATAATCTGAGTCGAACCAATATCCGGGAAATTTAAAATCGGCATTATGTGAATCGAACCATTATCCGAAGGGTCAAATATCCGGATAAAATAGATAAAATTTCGGATAAAATCGGATAATTTTTGAATAAATCGGATATTTCTTGAATAAAATAGGATAAAATTACACTAGGCCACGCCCATTTTCCGTACCGCCTTCAATTTGGTTCATCGACCCAGGATTTTTCTCTTCCTTCCGAAATCCGAAGAGTCGTTGCGGCTCGGAAAAATGGGAGTGGTCAAGTGAGATGACCAGGTGACTAGTTATTCAGTGTAGAAGTATTTTTTATATACTTGCTTTGCATACAAATTACTAGCCAGTTGTCCTGAAAAACCTGTGGATGGATAATACTGTGCCTCCCAACGACGATAGAGTAATTGAAGATTTGTTTTCATATTTTTATTTATATGCATATATGAAGGTTGAAGTTTGTACAGGCTACAAAACGGTGAAATTCACATGGTTCCTACGCGTGCTGGTGCGGAGCGGAGGGCAGACGGATGCTGAGGCTTCGCGCGCGCCGCTCGCGCCTCGAATGATGTGAATTACGACGTTTTATAGAGGGTATGTGAACAGTGGTCGAGACACAGAGAAAAATCGTTTGAGCACCGTACTCCAATTCAACCGTAAAATAAAACGCGCTTGTGTAAATGCACTAAAGAGTGCATTTCAGGCCTGTATCGTCTCTGCCAATGCGTAGCTAGATGCCTCCGAGGGCGCGGCCTGGAACGCCGCTCCATTCCATGTAGCGAGAATTTAAGGGTTTTAGCTACGATAGCTAAAACCCGCATATTCTTGTGTCGTTCGAACCATTGTTCTCTCTGACGCTAAACCCGTATATTCTCACTATAATTTTGTAGCGAGAATCTAAGGATTTAGCGGCAGGCTGTGTTGAAATGCAATCTTAACCCGCGTTGGCTACGCGGAACGCAGGGATGCCGTTCTATCAGTCCTGGCCCAGTCAACGCACGAATAACTTGACACTCTGTGGGTGGTCGTGGAGGGTGACCCGGTGTCGCTCTCTGAAAGATCTTGCTAGATACAATTTTGGCCGATGGGATGCTGCAGGCCGTGGGGAAGAAACGGCTATGCGCTCGATCGCAGCAGGGATCGTCTTTCTAGTACGGATCAAGACTGGGTGGGCCAATCGACCGTGTGCTGCAACGAGAATAAGCGTAGAATATGCGGGTGCTTTAGCGAGAATTTACGTAGAATATGCGGGCGCTGTAGCTAAAATTTCACCAACTGTGGCTAAACTTTCCGTAATTTACGTAAATTCTCGTGTCAAAATTAGACTAGATGCCTCCGAAACCCTGGGCATCTCTGGTTTCCGTGTGAGGCATTTAGCTACGCGTTGGCGGAGGTCCCGTTTACTTTTGCGACGTGCCAAACTGACTGTGGCTTGTACAACAGGAGCAGATTTTCTGAAATTGGCCGAAAAAAACGTTTGGTAAGAGGAAAGCACGGTGTGTGATGGAGATACACATGGTTTTGACTCCAGTTGAACACAGCTTCGTAATCTGTTTGTCTGACTCATTGAGGGTACGCTCCTTTCACAAATCCTGACGCGCTCTTCTATGCTAATGTTCACCGCAAACTCAGAGTACTAAAGATTTGATGCATGTGCTTGGACTGACGCCCACAAAAGTTGTGAGGTGTGTGCAAAATTGAAGACACGCTGCAAAATTACCTCCTATTCTTGCCTAACAGAATGGAATCCTTCACGCTTCGCACGTAGAACTGCACGTAAATACGTAGAATCACAATCCTTCACCTTTAAAAAATGGCACAAGCAATGACTAACTAAGTCCGTAATAACTGCGTGAGAACTGCGTTCTTCCAAGCACGTACTCCTGAGAAACCGCTCAAAATGAAGAAGATAACTTTGCGTGAATGATCTACTTTTTTCGCGCCTCCTGGCTATCCTTATTTCAGAAGGGAAGGAGAACCTCGGATGGTGCGATTGTCTTGGTGGGTTAGAAATTAGGCGCGAACAATTTCTCCACTAATGTTCCAAGGTGTTATCGCAGCGGAGGGGGGGGGGAGGGGCACTCTGGCACGTGACCACGCCCATCTTTCCGTCCCGCCGCGACTCTACTGATTTCGGCAGGGGGGAAACCGCGGGTAGGTGCTCAAATTTAGTGCGGCACGGTAAAATGGGCGCGGCCAAGTGCATCGCGTCTTGATAGCCCCCCGCGCTAAGGGGTATTGTATACTTTTGCGACACACGGTCGCGTCGCTCTGCACAGCGACATCGACCGCCTCCAGCCCTTTAAATCTGTCGCTGTCGCAGTGCACTGCACAGCGACAGCGACAGTGGTAGCGACAGGCTATGGCACATTTGCAGCATGTCAGCCCTCCGCGACACGTCGCTGCGACCCACACGCGACATCTGTTCCTACGAAGGCCGCTGCCGTTGCTCCGATGCGGGTCCCGCCGTGATGTGTGTTAGATCGCAAGCCTGTCGCTCATCACAGCGACAAAGTATACCATACCCCTAAGATAGTACCTGTTCCGAAACATATTTTCAGTCTCCACATCCGCAGACACAATCCTGGTGTCATCTGAAAAGCGATATGCCTACGACGTCGAAGAAAAAACGGCGTATCATGTGCGTAATACGAGGTTTGGTGCAATCACACCCAAAACTTTCGGTTTACGGCTTTCTTGGATTACGGTGCTGAAACGATTCTTCTCTGTGTTTCGATTAGTATTGCATGTGAGCATGCTGCGAATGCAATGAAGGACTACTGTTTGCTCAATTATGGATGTTTTGGAAGGCTTGCCTTGAGTGCCTGGTTTATTTTTCACCGTTTTGCCTTAACTTTGTTCCGAAAATATCCGAAGTTATACGAAATTATCCGAGCGGATATCCGTATTCGAATCATTGGAAAAATGGTATTAGCGGAATCGATCCATTATCCGAAAATTTGGGAAAACGCATTATCTGAATTGAACCAATGTCCGGGAAATTTAAAATCGGCATTATTCGAATCGATCCATTATCCGAAAAATCACTTTTGGATAACAAGTATAGTATACGGTAATCATGTCAAAGTGTCAGATTTGACTCAAAATTTCACTGTGGGTGTTATTTGAAACGCTGAATACGAATTTGAGGTTCATTTTTCGATTTTTCAAGGTAAGTAACGCCAGTTAAAAGGCATTATGCCTACCGTAGCCAACAGCAACCCAAAGTCTGGAGGGGATTAGACCCCAGATTCGGGTCCAGCGCCCCAAATAACCCCCAGCTAAAAATTTTGAGCCGAATGCAAAAATTTTTTCTGAACACCCCGAAAATTCCCTAATGGATACGGTACCGTTACCTTTTTTGTGAAATATTGAAAATCCCATTTTTTTTTGAAATCCCTGCAGCCATTTAGGGATTTTAAAGCACGGACCATTAATGTACTGTCACAGACCTACAACAACGACAACGTTGTTTTCCAAACCTCTACGGGAAGTTTGAAGCAGTCCCTAGTCAGATTTGTGAAGAGCACCCTAAACAACACCAAGAAAACTTTCACCCAGACCCGAAGTGCTTTTCTCAAATGCTTTTGGATGATTGTTGCAAATATGGGAAACGCTCAGCCAACAAGGGAGATAGGAGAAAACTGTGATAACTCCGTTCGGAGAACCGTTCATCTACGGAAAAAAATCTGAATTTTACGTGAGAAAGAGATCCTAGAAAAGTACTGAAAAAAGCCCACACTGATGTGGGGGTGCGAAAGGTTGTGCATATCACCTGTAAATTATTGAATCAACGCATTTCAAGAACCAAAAGCTTCTCCTGATCAATTGACAATAGGTTTAAACCCAAAACGTGACAATGAGTGATCGGAATTTCGTTCTTCGGCTTTTATACACACACTCAAAACGCGGTCGAAAGTTAAAGGCAGTGTCCACGATAAAAATCGTGAACGAGATTCCACCAGAAAACAAAGGTCTAGAGTCTGACTGTTTCATCAGTGAAGAAAGAAACACGAAAAACGCTGCGGAAGATTAGTAATCAGCTCTTCTTTTTGAAAGCCACATTTCAACGGTGGCTCAGTTGCGCGGGCATGAGCCTGACCTAGACATCGTGCGTAAATGCGCCCTAATGCTAAAACTCAGCCGCGCTCGCGCTCCAATGCTAATGCAGAAGAGGACCAAACTGTTCCTCGGAAAACTCGACCGCGAGCGGAAGGGTTAGCGCGAGCGGACTTCGGAGCCGTACGGAGCTCTTTCGGACTCGTTTTCGTTCGTTCTTCCGACCCTAGTGCTCCAATGCGACCCTAAACTTTCGATTTCCGGCCAAAAAACGAGGACGAAATTTATCGTGGACACTGCCTTTAACAACTTTGGTAGCACACTCGTGCGCCGTAATTTGGTTAAAAGCAGGCATCACAGCTATTTCAATCAAACAATCGTGGGATAGTACGTTGGCACAATAGTGGTTTTATCCCAGTACAGACATCGGAATCAACCCCTAGTTGTCAGCAGCGGCTGTTGCTCCCAGCAGTATACGTTTTCAACGCATGCTGGACTTCAACCCTTCGTGATTGACAGCAGCAGCTACTAACACTGTGACGACATTGTTCCAACAGTTTTAGAAGCATTTTCCAATGCATGTTGTGCCGCTTCGTAGTTAAATTTCTTCTTGTTGCTTGGATGAAACCTTTGGTTTGTGAAGTGAACGATTGGTTGATTCACACGTGGTTTTCCGAACCTTTAACGTTACTTGAAAAATGCTGAAGCTTTTCAACCACGCTGTATATTCCATTTTAATTGGCGACTTCGTTCTGACATCCATCCCTTCTGATAGAATTTTTTGAGGCAAACATCGGCACGAAAGGATCCTGACCTACTTCTTCGTGTGCTAGTATGTAGAATGTCAAAAATGTCCGAGTCAGTGCGAATTGTAATCGTGCATAAGTCAAACGCTCAATTGCTTTGACTGATTAACCGTTACAGTTTTTTCTGAATCTGCATTCACTGTTAGAGGTGGAGTTAGATTTTCCATAAGTTGACTGACATATAGCCTTTCTCCCATTGGTCAAGCCCGTCCAAGTGCCCCACGTGGGTGCGGGGCGGTATAACATGTTAGGATTCTCGTAAATGACTATGATATTTCTCCATTCCTCTCCCTATCCTCAGATTACGTGTACCACGAGGATCGGCTTGAGAAAACGGGGAAAGCAGTGTGTTTATTTTTTACCGTCCAAGATATGTAATCACCTGTTGGTAAACGCGTGACACTTGGAGAACAAATATTTATTTGCATATGTTCACGACACCCTCCTTGTCAATCCATGCCTGTCCGACGTACATGGGTTTCCCTCCATTCACGTAGCATCTGTAGACATGGATGCCTTCGTCGCCACATCTCATGTCGTATGCGCCTGAACATCCCTTGTAACGCTGAGTTGAACAAAATGATTCAACTATTTTCTTAGCTTCTAAGGTTTTAATTTCTTCTACTGCTGACTGGACTGACTTGTTTATAGGATGCGCCAAATTATGGACATTTGATGAATAATCTATGGAAACCGGACCAGCAAAAAAAACCACGGGGTAATGATGAGACAAAGTTCCCTTCTGCTTGAAAAATATGGAACAGCATGAGTACACTCAGATTCCAGGGGGACGTGTCGACTGCTACACGACTACTCCCCGACCAACATCGCCCCAAGTCCCGCTGAAATCGACGTTTAAGTACCCTCATTATGGAACTAAAGTGAGGAGAGATCCTCAACAGCATCTAGGTCAGACTTCGGCGCTTGGGGTGCGCGTCGACCGTGGCAACCAAGTTCATCTCACCCAAATCTCGCTTCGGCGATTTTCCCAAAAAAATCGTCGCAAGGATGCGGTCCCTTATAGGCTTTTGCTCTGAGAAAAGGTAGGATAATGTGAATCTTCGGGTCCACACCAGTGTGGAGAGCTGAAGGGCCGTTTATTTAAGGCGATGAAATCGAGGAAGCTCTTGCAAGTTATATCACAAACAATTAACGGCTTGTGGCCAAGAGGGCCGTGCTAGTGGAGGTCGACAAGACTCGAAGTGGGGTTAAAGGCACAGTCAAACCTCACGTGTTGCGAACGGTGGATGCCCTGCTGCCGTATGGCACTAAACAAGGGGGTTTTACCCATACTACTTGCGCTGCCTATGGCTAAGATGAAGTGATCAAGAAGACGTTCACGAGACGAGAACCTACGTATACAGCTTCTAATAATACCAGAGATAACTCCTGGCTTCACCAGTAAGTACGACAAACCAAATGTGTTGACTAACCTTTACTTATTCGATTAAGCAACAAGCACAGTATTGGAATAATAATATGAGAAGGTATGAATATTGTATTGGTATCATGGTGAAAATATCGCCTCAGGCGATAAGCCTGACGGCTCTGTAGTGGAGGTGAGTGATATCGTCGTACCTGAGTTTCTCCGCCAAAAGTTGTTCTAAGGGCAATGAGCCCTGCGGTAGGTCCTGGGAGGGAAGTGCAGGCAGCCGGCCGGGGCCGCGGTCGTTGACGAACATCGACTGCCCCCAACAACCAGGCCGACCAGCGAGCGGCCTCATCAGGGCGATCGTTAGATCACTACCGCAGGCGCGTCGGCGCCCGGGCAAGATCACATGGAGGAAGCATCGCCTTCTCGACATCACGGCTAATTTTTGATATTGTAGTCCGGTCGCCGTGTATGTAACCCTGCCATAAGATAAATCTCATTTCGCACAAATAAGCGAGAAAAAGGGAAGAAAATTCGGCCAGGTCCTATGATAGAAAAAATCGGTTACGCCCACCGACAAGCTTCCGATCTCGATAGGGAAGAGAAGCGTGATTGATTTCGTTCAATATCTACGTTCTTCCATTTGTTTTCGTCCTGCATTTTATGGTGGCTTAAGGACGATGATGGCGAAGAACGAGAAAAAAATAGGCTCGAGGCAACTCGTCCGCGAACTTCTCGCCGTTCAAATTCAAAAATTTCGAGGGGCCAAAACTCCGTTAGTAGTGAGTTCTATGCAATTCCGGAGACACCACTGTGAACAGCGTGAAATTTTCTTCCTGCTAAGCCAAATAGAAAAAATCGATCTTGAGGTTGGACTGTGACTTTAGGCCTTCTTCAGAGTTCGATCGCTGTGCGACGCGATCGTGTGCACGGCGACGCGACCGTCGCGTCGCCTGGGAAATCACAGGCTTTGGAAGTGTGAAGGCCCAATCGCGAAAAATGGCGATCACGCATTTTTACGTACACATCCTAATCGACGCCTAATCAGCATAGAAGAATACAGCCATAAACACAGCTTACTGCAGCTGCGTTTATTCTCTGTATTCATTTATGTGTGTATGTAGAATAATGTGGACAATTATTTGTGAGAGCCTGCCGAGGGTGATGTTAAAGGCAGTGTTCACGATGAAAAAAGTTTTCGAAATTCCACTAGAATTGGGTAGTGGAGGGACACTCTGTAACGTTAACGTCGAAAGAACGCATGAAAACGAGCCAGGTAGAGCCCCAAAAAAGCCCGAAGTTGCAACTTCGAGCGCATTGAAAACCCCAAAAGCGCATCACACGCCCACCGACGTGAACAAATGAATGCTCGAGATCGTGAGATGAGCGATGATTTTCAATCATTAGCCCCGTTCTTCCCTTTATTCTCACCTTCTCTCTTTACTCAGGTCAGCTCGCATAGATCGGCTGCAAAAGACGGAAGTTACAAGCCTCCGACAACTCGTCCACCATGTTTCCATAGCTCAATCTTTGAGGGATCGTACCTGCGTTCACAGAAGGTCTTGTGGGATTCCAGAGACACCATTGGAATCAGCATGGGGCCGTTTTCAAGATAGGCGGAAAAACAGAAACACGATTTTCATCGTGAACACTGCCTTTAAATGTTCTCGATGAGAATCTTTTTGCTTTTTTTTAAGGCTTCATGGTTTGTATCGTGCGTTATGAGATTCATAATTGGCAAGCTTATCTGTTAGGCAGTTCACAAGCCGAGAAGATTGAAAAAAAAGGACACAGCAAAAACGTCCATCCCCAAAACAAGTTCAACACAGCCCATGGACGCCTAACTAATACAAATTAATAATAAAAAAGTTTGATTCAGAAAAAACACTGATTTCAGAGTTGCGAGAAGGGAATAAAATAGATGAATTAAACGAATAAATTTCTCTGAATTACCCAAAGTGAAACAAATAAATAATTTTAAAAATAAATTCTTCTTAGAAATAGAAGATCTTCCGCCATGCGAATCACACCTAGGCTGTCGAGAATGAAGGTTAGCTACCTAAAGGACCAGCACTAATAAAAAAACTGAAACAACGCTAAAAATTCCAGAAATTCGAGTGAAGGAACACGAAGCAGTCGCCGCGACCGTTCTAGGCGATTGGCCTTGCCAGATCGCCCAATCGCGCGATTGGGAAACTTTTCTCGCGATTTGTCTGAAAGGCCTGCGACCTGATCGCGCGACGCGACCAGATCGATACGCAGGGTTTTCATCCGGTCGCGTCGCACAGCGATCGAACTCTGAAAGAGGCATTAGGCCAAGGAATTTCCATTCTTGAAAAAAGTCTAGGTAGCAAAGGCCGTTCTCCAGTTCTAGTCTAGACAGTGAACGAAGCTACGGAGGTAGATCGTCGTTCGAGATCGAAGCCCACTGGCCAGGGATTCCACGATCGCCGTACAGCCAGCCGCGAATGGTCGCGCCTCGTTTATTCGCTAGACTAAAAATGATGAAAGGCGTTCATGTCTTTAAGCCTGACAGATCGCTTCAGGTTGCGGCGGAATTATTGTCACACATTCATGCTAATGGATACCGTGACGACAGAACGTCGTGTTTCACGTACATAGCCGTCACAATCACATGCCATACATTCTGTGCGTCGAGTAGTTTCGTATACAGGCCTTTCAAGCCGTCCTAGATATTGCTGGACCGACCATCCCTAAGCACCTCATCTTGGCGAAGCAACTCGAGGATGAATCGACGGTGATTTCGTCCTCGTCATTAAAAAAATCGTAAAATGGACATTGTGGGTTGGCTAGAATGCAAACAAGAAAGTGTAGTCACGCATGAACTTTGAAAATTTTCTAGCAGTCGAGATTCAGAAAGTTTTTCTAGTCTTGACTTATGTTGTTGGACATTTGAAATATTTTTACGACTTCCGGTGACGTATTTCTTGGGAATAATCTTCACCAAAGTACCTTGCCGCCATACTGCGTACTTCTTGACATGAAAAGCAACATCTTCGACATCATCAGTTCTTGAGCCATTGAAGCAACCTGAATAACGCGGTATTCATTATGTTTGATTAGCGAAAAGTCAAGCAGACAGAGAGAGAGAGCAGGGGCTCTGTTCACTCCTGTGGCAGCGATATGACTGGCCTCTGGTGTAGGTCCACCTTTCACGAAATTTGAATTCAAACCGGTAACAGACTTGTCACAGAGGCAGCATCATGACTGCGACAAGAGGATAAACATGGCGTAACTGTTGTGAGGAACGAATTTTGAAAATAGACCTTTTGGTTCGATACGTGCTCGCATGCCGTTGCTCTGAATATTGCAATACTTCAGCAGACCTTTCCCGAGGACGAAGTGACCGCTCTTTATTGAATCGCCGTACTCATCCACGCAACCTTTAAAGGCAGTGTTCAAGATAGAAAATGTGTTTCAGTTTTCACTAGGAGTGGCTAGTGGAGGGGCACACTGTAACATTGACGTCGAAAGAACGCACGAAAACGAGCCAGGAAAAGCTCCGAAAGAGCCCGAAGTTGCCACTTCAAGCGCAAGGCAAACCCCAAAAGCGCAAAACACGCCCACCGACGTGAACAAATGAATGCTCAAGATCGTGAGATGAGCAATGATTTCCTATCACTAGCCCCGTTCTTCCCTTCATTCTCAACTTCTCTCTTTACTCAGCTCAGCTCGCACACATCGGCTGCAAAATACGGAAGTTACAAGCCTTGGACAAATTGTCCACCATGCTTCCCTAGCTCGATTTTTGAGGGACCATAACTCCGTTCCCAGAAGGTCTTGTACCATTTCAGAGACATCATTGGAATCAGCATGGAGCCGTTTTCAAGATAGGCGGGGAAACAGAAAAACGATTTTCATCGTGAACACTGCCTTTAAACACACTGTATTATTTCTGTAGAGTTACAACAGCGTCAGTGATTGATTAACAATATTGAGTAATGCACGCGAAGATAGCAAAAAGTCCAAGACTCACATCCATCACCATGAGACAAAGGTGACATATGACAGAAGATGTGACAGCCCCAAAATCAAATTCTAACTGTGTAGCTCTTCCAATTCAGTGCTGAGATTTGGTTTTGTCACGAAAAGTTGCAGGAAACACTCGACGTATTGATCTCGCCAGATTCAAGAAATTATTCAAAGGCAGTGTCCATGAGGAAAATAGTCTTTAACCTTCGACCGGAAATCGAAAGAACTGGACTATTTGTAACCATAACGTCGAAAAAACGGCCAATAGCGAACAATGATTGTCACTGTACGGCCCAAATTTTTAATATGGCACGCTGGTTCTTTCGATTTCTGATCAAAACTTGGAGACTGATTTTATCGGGATTTTCGATTTTAAAGGTAGAGTTCGCAATGAAGAGGATGTCAGCCTTTCCGCAGAATCTTATGCTGTGGGCGCTTTTCCTCCCAGAAGTGACAAAAGAACGGTGAACAACTGCAAGGGAGCTGGTCAAAATACAGTGCTGCAGTCGGCCAACTGCTGCAACTCGCCCAACAGACTTGTAGCGGATGCGACTGTGGCTGGGGGCGCACCGTCGGCGCCCAGCTCAATCCTACTATGTACCGGCGCGGTCGCAGGGGGTGAGGCATGCCTCGCTACCGCGCTTCTCGTCTCATACGGTGCCTATAAAATGCGGTTCAGTGATCTACGCGGCGCCGGATGGAGTTGGCCTTCAGGGTCTGTTGACACGGCAGTGCCTTGGAAGCGATATCCTACTGGCAGACTCAGGAACTGGTGATTCCGTCTTCCAGGAGCCGTTGCTGATGAGGAAGCCGGCATTCGGGTACCAGCTCGACTTTAGGCAAGTGGCCTGGAGGTCGGTGTAAGCCACTGCAGGATTTTGCTGTGTAGTACATAGTAGGAGAGGTGCGACAATACGATGCCACTTAGTACGCTTGCACAATAAGCAGTGGTTGAATACGCCCACCAATACGCGTTGTGTATATCTAGCCAATATATCTGGCCAGCAAGGAACTTTGAGTGTAAGGGCGAGCCCAGTAGAAGCCTTTTGGTATTAGTGTCTTCATGATAAAAGGGTTTGTATTGAATACACTTGTGTTGTGTTGTTATTCTAATACGCTAACCGGGACGTTCCCCTTATGATTTGCGTATCAAACTTAGTCCGGTGGATGGACAAGGCGCGATGATTGCAGCTGGCCGTGCGGCGTTTACGGCATAATGGGCCAATGGGATTCCGATCGTGTGCGGCGATCTACTCTCGCAGCTCCGTTCATGCGTCAGACTAAATTGAAAGCGAGGATCCTATGACAGTTCTGCGTCTGAAGGTGAGGTGATCCCTACATGAAAGCCGGGTTGAGCAGGTGGGGATTAGGGATGTGCAGAGGTTTCTGTTTTTTGCCCATTTTTGACCATTTTTTCTGTTTTCTGAAAAATAGGCAAAGTTCGGCAGAAAACACAGAGAAGGAAAATTGAGTAGGATTTTCCTAGGGTCAAGAGGCCAGATTGATTCATAAGCTTTATGCGAATAGGTTGAGGGTGAATACAACCTGCGTCCTCTGCAATTCCCCCACGCCAGACACTTTTATCTCGCTATACTTATTATTCATCACGGCGGGCATGGCGCTGGTGGCAGGAGACGCTGCTGTTCGCAGTACACAGTCGGATTTGATCCTCACCCACGGTTAGCCGAACCTACTATCTCACCGAAGTCCATTTCTTCACTATTTTCCAAGTCCAATCATGTTGGCCGCGCAAGAATGGTATCGTCGTTCTCTAGACTGCGAGCAGCCCCGTCGAATCCGGGGTCGCGCGTGTCGAGCGTATGGGGTGGCGCCGTTATGGAATAAACGACCGATACGGTGCTCCATTTCATTTTCCTCATGACAAGCACTCCTTCCTCATCTTTCATTTTTCTTTCTCTCCTTTCCATCTACTTTCCTCATCTTTTTAAATGCCTGATAAAATTATGATAGTTGCTCTTGTTTGGATTTTGCGTATTCAGAAAAGCGCAGAAGCGGTGAAAATGTTTTGAGTCCTGCTTTTTGTGCAAATATAGCATATAAGAAGGTGAGGAGAAGAATGTAAAACAAAGGAAAAGAAAAGAAACATGATGAAGAAGTATTGGCCATGGGATAATGAAACGCTGCACCCGGTCGTTTTTTCCATTACGACGCCACCCCACGCGCAACCCCGGATTCGACACGGCTACCCGGCGTCTAGAGAACGACTATATATAACGCAGATCTTCCGACCTTTCTGACTGAGTATACAAGGGCAAGTCATAGCACACTTTTATAGGAAAAAGAACCGAAATGGTTCATTACGACAGACAATCAGTTCAGCCTAATCGTACATATTTTCCTTGGGGAGACTGCCTTATTCTCTAAAACTCAGTCTTTGCTTTTTCAAGAGTGACTTGCATTCAAGAAATATTAGCAGTTAAAACAGTGTACCTTTGAATCGCTTCGAAATACAGCAGATCAAAAAACTTCCAATTGTAATGTCATCGGAGCCGTCAGCGTTTTCTGGACACGAGTTCACGGAAATATCTTCACCAGAGCCTGAATTCGCAACATCTTTTCGAATTTCGGATAAATTGAAAGCATTCAGAGCTTTTCTATTGATCCCAGATTACAACTTTTTTTTTCAAGCGTTCGTACTGCCTTTGTCAGAACAAAATTCCGCTCCGCGAATATCATCACGCTTTAGCACGCAGCATGATCATAACCGTGCTAAAGTAAGACAAGGGCTAATTGTGCCAGGACCCGATGGTCTCTCCACGATTTTCCACGTGCTGCGTGGTGCAGCAGCGACTTGGCGGAATTTGGTGTTGATTATGAGTATGGTCGTAGTTACCTAAGGGACAACTTCGAGCAGTGTTACCACACTGTGCTGGCCACAGCACAGAGCAGCAGCTAAGGCGACGAATGGAGAACGAGGGCAGCACCTGCTCCTCAAGCAGCAGCTCGTCCCCTTGTGCTGCTCTCGCTATTCTAGTAAAAGTGAGAGCTAGTCGTTCTCCTTGACAGCCCACGATCGTCTGAGATGAAGATCAAGCAATTTTTTAAATTCCAAACACCTTGTTTGGTGGGAGAAAAGGGAAATGGTGAATTGACACATAACTAATCAGATGCCTATATGTGCATGCTCAAAACGAAAAAACTCCTCATGCTGGCTGTAAATATGCTCGTAGCTGTGCAAATAGACTACTTTGAGCAATGTTACCTCACTACGATTGCCACAAAAAAGAGCAGTAGCTGAGGCGACAAATGGAATGGACTAGGGCAGCACGTGCTGCTACGAGCGGCACAAAGGCAGCACGTGCTGCTGGAGCAGCATCTCTTCCCCTCGTACTGCCCTCGCTATCTCCGTTGAGGTGGAAGCCTATTGTGCTCCATTACGACCCCGCGATCCTCTGAGAAATTGTGCCAGATGACTGACGGAGTGCCGGCCTCTTTTGACGGAATTTGAGACATTCAACCTCATTTATCTTTACAATAAAGCTATTCAACCGAACAGCTCTTCTTAGGTGGGCCCAGAGTGAATCATTTGAACCGGAAAAACGGTGAGTGGTTTTCAGCGTGTACGATGCCTTTAAAGGCAGTGGTCACGATGTAGAAAGTTATCGAAAAAACTACAAAAACCAGCTTAGATCAAAAACAGCTGAAAAACTATGAAGGTAGCGCGGTGAAAAACGGGCTAGAATTGGAGTTTCTAGGGCCCAAAGGAGCCAGTTCGTGCACACGTGCATAGCGGCGACCAAACAGATCGCAGTCTCATGCTGAGCAGTCAAAAATCCCCGACATTCAGAGGAAGAAATAAATGCAAATTCACCTAATAAAAACAGTTGAGCAATGAAGGAAAGCACTCCATTCAATGTGTTAGAATAGATGTGTACATAAACCCGAAGGTTCATTGATTGAAATTCAATTTCAAGCCAGCTGATGTTCTTGATATGAGAGATCATCGATGCCGATGATTTGGAGTGGGCTCGTGCACCATCAAAAGACGGAAATCTCAGGCTTCAAATTTGGTCCGAAGCAGTGATTTTTTTGCGATTTTTTCTTATAGGTCCTACTACTCGAGACCCAGAAAAAGGGTTTAGAGAGAAGAAGACGACATGCATATTTAATCGCGACCACTGCCTTTAAACGGTCAGGATAGCAGAATTCTGTGTTTTCGCCTGTGGCACATGTGAATCTTTGAATAAAATACACATTTTTCAACAAAATACTGCAAGACTTCCAACACATTTCATTGCATTCGCCTCACAGAGAGGAACACGAAACTACCCTAAGAACTCATTTCGTCAATTTTGTAGTGATTTATGGCGATGCGGCGCTTTGTGAGCGCCAAAACCCCGCCAATCGCTTTTTTGCAAAATAATAGTGCTGTAGTTAGGCTCCAAAAGAGAGAAACAAGCAATAGAGCGTCGCGAATTTTAAAGACAAGCACAGAAGGAATTTCGTCGTCCCATCAAACTTCTCAGTTAAGAATAATGGGCGGAGTGAGACTCCAGCATTCGGGCACGTCTGTTGCGTTTTCCCACAATTCCTACGTTATTTGAACTCTAATCGGGTACCAAGTAATCAACCGAAGAAGCTCAGAATTGTAGAATATCGTGAAAACTGCCGTTAAACAGAAGTTATTAAGGTGAAGTGACCTCTGTTAGTGTTTTCCTTCAACGTTTGAAAAATCTTGAGGTGGAAGCGCTTCGGAAACAGGCGAAAGTATATATTTCATCGCTCGCGCACATCACTTATCTTCTCTTGTCTCCTTGGAAATAGCGAACAAATCTAGACAGAATAGCAGCATTCGAAGAGGAAGGGAAGCTCTAGCACATCAGTACACACATACATATCTAAGGGCTGCTCTAAGCAAGGCTCCAAGCATTATACCGTATTTTTAGTGTGTTGTCCGCAGCCGCACAACTACGTTGGGCGATTCATTCTGTTTTAAATAGGTCTCAAAAAATAATGTTCACTAGTGATATGCGGCTTCTCTTGTGCAGTAAAGTTTTCTAATGTTAATTAAAAATGCAGTGTGTGAGGAGAAATTTCAATATTGATGTGCGAGGGTTGAAATCAAGAAAACCTTGAGCGGTTGTTGAGATCAAGAAAACCTTCTCAAGCTGTAGCATCAAACTTTGTTGCAGTGTTCTTCTAAATGTTACCTTCAAACATTGGTTCATCATCCATGCATGAGTACTCGACACCGTTTTCAACATGTGAAGTAATGCCTAGCTCGAGTACAGTACCTGCATCTGTGAGACAATTGAGCACCTGAAATGGAAATCTGATGGTTTCACATTTTTGAAACATTCATTTTGAAGCTTGGATTTAATTGATCACTTCGATAGCCTTTTCGGTCGAATACCTTGCGAACCTTTATCTCAGTCGCTCTTACAAGCTTGTATGCTACATTTATCGAGATTGATTGAAAACAGCATACCATCTGTTTTGAAGCCAAATTTACTCTGTTCCTTAGCGCGATCGTGCTAAGCGAGGGCAGAAACAGCGAGAAAGTGTGGGGAGAAGGAGGCATTTGCGCGCAGACGCACGCGATGAACGGATATGAATTTCACTCCGAAGCAGAGAATACATGCTTGCAAAAGTGGTTGAGACAACAAAGTGAATGAGGTCGTACGGCTTCTACTAGAATGCTCACGCCTTCACAAGCGCCGAAAACAAATCAGAATTACAGCACAGGCAATTATGAACCACGAAAACGGCGGGGCTCAGCCCATTCTCTGGCTGAATTCCGCCCCTTGAGCGAAATTCCATACAGACAGCCTTGTCCTATTTGCCAAAATATGGTCATTTTGGCCCGTTTTTACGCTTTCATCAACTTAATTGTCTCTGCTCATCAATAAGGACCAGTTCAGAATAATATGCTCAATACCGGTCACGTTTATTGCGTTTTGGGCGAAAAACAAACGCAAGAAAAGGTTCCTGTTGTCATTTTCCCGTTGGCGGAGGCCCCTACATACATACATATGTACAAAAATGGACCACTTCTAACAAAGTTATAACAAAAAGGCAAAAAAAAATTTTTCTTGCGATCGAACCCGAAAAGATATGTTCGGTACTGTACTGAACTCCGGATATGACACAAAAATAGATTCAAAAATAGAAATAAAAACGGTACAAAATTAGAATAGGCGAAAATAGAATAACAATAGAGGGTGGAAAAGACCTTTTCATGATCATTTCTTGAGGTTTTTTTTTTCGTTTTTTTTCATTGGTGGTACGTACACCACCCGGAAGCCCCACCTCTGTGAAAGGCTTGGGAACCAAAATCATCGTGAACACTGTCTTTAAATCACATGCAAAATCTTTTTGCTGAAGCAAAAAGACGTTCAGTGGCGTTTCCGCCTGCTGAGACGATTTTTCAAAGCGTTAAACTCCCCATTGCTCTCCCTGGGGCCGTATTCATCATTGAAATGCCGGGTAAATCTTACTTTACATTTACCTTACTCGGAGCCGATAACTTACTCACTGCGAAATGGTATTCATCACCCACTTACTTACCCGGGTAAGATCCCGCGCAAAATGTGTTTATTGTGCACTTACCGAAACACTAAATAGGCTCGTTAATTTGAAATTCTTACACCGATTCATACTTTTTTTATTCAAAGGGGCTAAAGAGAAGTGCATTGGTTTGATGATTAATGAAAACTTTGAAGTACATCATAGGGGGCCCCTCCTATATAGAAAATAGCATCATTTAACATTACTGACTATTCAATTTCTTCTAGCGAGAATCTTCCAAAGGCACTCGTCAATTTTTTTTTCTAAATGCTGTCCTACTCTAGTGGAGGATTACTCTATTAAGGAATTTTTCCTCTAGGAGTATTAGGTTGTAGATAAAGCTACCCACTACTCATTTTTGTCTTTTTTCGGTCCAATTTTTCAACCAAATTTGATACACCGTTCAAAAGCGCCAATTTGTTCCTATCTAAGATTTTTTTGAGCTCTCAGCTACTCTTGGTGGGTCACGAGTTTCAGGGAAAAATTTGGTAAATTCTTTTGCAAATGTTCACCGATCGGCCAACGATAAATATGCCCTTTCGTGCGTAATACAAATCGACGAAAAAAAGCCAAAGGATTCTTCTGTATTGCGTCGTGCTTATTTAATTGTAGAGAAAAAACTCAAACACATTATTTATTCGGCACAATAAATTTTGGCATTAGAAAGGCGGCTCTCCTCTGTCGTATACTGCTGGAAGTTTTCTTCTAAAAATCACTTCATTGCGAATTGTCAAGTATTTTTTTCAAAATTCGAAGAAAAAGCAGAAAGTGATGGAAGAAAGTTGACTATTCGCAAATTATCTATGGTGGATGAGAATATTACCTGTACAAATGTACTGTGAGATTTGAGGTCCAAACTCATTGCACAGAAAAAAGTTCGAAATGCGAAAATGTCGAGTACTTAAGCCATAAATTGAATTCGAGCGTTAGGATCACAGATTATCATTTTCTAGAAGGAGCGTCAAAAGTATTAGATAAAGGAACGTCAGCGTTCTCGGCAGCTACACTATTAACATATGACCTGAGAAATTCAATCGGGCCAAGGATAATGTTTTCTCAAACTATTACTTTCGATTCAGCACAATATAACCTAACTCAGTAAGAGTTCGGTGAACAATGGCACGAGGAGTATAAAGCCGAAAAGAAAATCTTTAGTTGCATTTTCTGATGCATTCAAAATTTGGTAAAGAAATCTAGTGGACAGAAGCAAGAAAAGCCTATCGCTTTTTCACGACACAACAAAAACCAATGAGAACACGCATGAAAAAACATTTATAACTTTCTGTTTGTGGAAAGAAACATTGAATTAATCATAAAAAAGGCAAAATAACCAAAAATGGAACGAGCAGTTTTAATTATCGATGAAAATAATGCGCTCCATTGCTGTTTCCGCGGTGAGTGCAGCTGTAGCCGGCTGGGAGTAAAATTTACCCGGCTCCATACGTCGGGTAAATTTTACCTGGATTTTTACTCGAAAATCGCGAGTAAGTAAGCGTGTGAATACCGGGTAAGTGCCAAAGTTGAAGGACTTTACACTTACCTAGCGGGTAAATCATTGATGAATACGGCCCCTGGTTACCACTGAGGTAGATTTAAAAGTGGAAACAGCACAAGCTGCTGTCCAGCACCTGAATACGGGGTACTAGAGCAAGCAGGCAGAATCTGATTCCTGAGGCAGACTGATTTTGGTAGAATAGCACTGATTCGGAGAAAAGTTTTCTCGAAAAGAGCACCACTACCATTGCTTGAAATAAATCAATTTGCGGAGATTAGCTAGAAATATTCACAATCAAACCTTAATCTCTCCGGAAGTGCATGTGACTAGAAAATTTCCATTGCGGACCCATTTTTCGTTCTCGGCATGTTCGACACCGTCGTCAACACAGATTGATAAGATCGAGGGAATGAGGAATATCAAAGTTACCAGCGCCACCTGAACTGATCTAGGCCTTGTCAGTGCAAGCCAGTCGTTTATGTAGCAAAGGCCAATGCAGTAATTCATCGATTAAAAAACGTGAAATTAGAAATAAAACCCACCATATTGATAAACAGATAAGAGGAAAATCGATGCAATAAATAATAAATTACAGAAATCAATGTATAGATCTGCTGCTTGAATCGTAGTATTCCGCGGAGCGTAGAGGATCTGCTGTTAAAGAAAGAAAGCGGTTTATGGGAGTCTCAATTTTTAAGGCAGCGTCCGCGCAGAAAACGGCTTGAATCGTAGTAGTCAAAACCGCTCCGTGGTCTGAAAAGGAGTTTTCCCGGTCGACCATCCAACACGAGGAATAGAAGCACCACGGCAGGCTCCGGCAGGCCGTGAAAATTTAATAGGTATCGTACTCGCAGAGAACCGTATATTATTTTCTCATGTTTTTGTGTAGCTTGGCCTATCTAGTGAACGAAAATGTGGAAGGGGCCCATGAAAAAGCTTCATTTGTAAAGAAAAGTCAATCGGAACACATTGTAAACACGAATTTGAATTTCGTGCCAAAATCCTTTTTGAAGTTTTTCTGCTTTTAGAGGCCTTGTCACTGTCATTTTCGGAGTTTTTCTGCATGTGGAGCCCGTGCGGTATCTATTTTTCATGTTGTCTTACTGTCGCACCAAGATTTTAGGAAAAAGTGCTAGAAGAATGGTGAGAATTGGTGGCGGATCTTCATCTTTGACGCATTCCAACCCCATTGCCCAACGTTTTTGACGCGCCAAAGTTTACCAGTGTGGTTTACCGGGCTCAATCATGAAATTGAGCCTGAAAAATGGAAATTGATTTCCAGCGCGAGCGATGCCTTTAAAATTCTGTATTCTTCATTTCGGGAAATCCTCGCGTTTAAACGTGTGTATTGGAAGCTTCTTATTTTTAGAGAATTCTTGACAAGGAAAAGACCAAAAGAAATATTCAACCGAAGAAGTTACAGGGACTGAACACTTTCAGACGTCCAGCATTTCCGACATTTGTGTATTACACAAGCCACATCGGACAGACGTGTAACAAAGGAAACTGATGACTTCGGGATTTTCAAACGAGTTTTTCTCCAAAATTTGAGTTTTTAGGTGGTGTTTCTGCTATATATCACAACTTGACGGGCCTACCTGCGCAAAATGGTGGAAACTTGAAAACGGTTTTTTGCGCGTAAGCTGCCTTTGAGCTTTCAGCAGGACAGAGAACATATGCCAGGAGGGATGAATGTTAAAAACGAGTATGATGGCTCAGCATTCTGCCACGAGCACAAAGTGCGATGATAATTGCCCTATTACAACACATTAGGACCTCTCAGATCTGTGGTTACACTGCACGAGGAGAGAAATTGAGAAGTGGCATACAGGAGTGGGAAAAGTTTCTAGACTAGTTCAAACAATGGCATAAGACCCTACATCTAGATCTACTTGACGACATTCCCCCTCATGCACAAACCAGTCCGATCAGGAATGCACCTTGAACTTTCTGAGATAGTACGGATAAAAACGATAGCCTGCAAAACCGCTCCATAAAAAAGTCCAGGCCGCGAAATCTATGTTGGATTATTATAGAACTGAAACCCATATTCCAGTCTAATGCAGCAAAGGTGCAACAGTGCAAATCGCTAGAAGTTCTATATGATGGCTCCGACCACGTGGCGCTCCAATTCCTTTCAGGCCAGGGTGGTTTTTGATATGCAGCCAAGGATGCTTAGGACGTGCCGCAGTGGTTTTGGGCAGCTTTTTTGGGAGGGTTAGAGTACGGCTTCGGGATAGATTAGTTGCATTGTGAGGTGGCGTCTCGATCTCCTTTTTGAAAGCACAGTACAACCTCAAAATCGTTTTTCTATTTTCTGCCTATCTTCAAAACGGTCCCACGCTGTTCCCATTGATGTTCCTAGAATCGTAGAAGACCACCTGGGAATGGAGTTATGGCTTCTCAAAAATTGAGCTGCGGAAGCATGGAGGACGAGTTGTCCAAGACTTGTAACTACCGTCATTTGCAACCAATGTACGCGAGCCGACCTGAATAAAGAGAGAGACCGAGAACGTAGGAAGGAACGTTGAGCTCAAAAGATGCTGAAAGGGGCGTGCAAAAAAGGCTTCCTGATGTGAGCGCCACAGGGTGGCTTCCTTCAATGTCTCGCTTATTCGGAGGACTCGAGAGCTCGCATTTGGCAAGTACTATATAGGGTGGGCCTACTTCACAAATATGTGGAAATCTCAGTTTTCTCCCCTGACTTTGAGCTGTGCCTTGAAAGAAGTTGCGAGCATTTCCGCGGGCTGCTTCTCAAAGTACTCCCATGGAACTACCAAGTAAGGTTTCGTGCCATCTCCCTTGTCAGCAGAGGAGGAACCACTGTCATCCACCTGAACTGACTGCAGATTCTAGCTTACAATATTTGAGTATACCCTCGAAGGTGATTCTGAGCATTTTCTGAGATGCGATTTTCGTAGTTCTTTTAGTGAGGTCTTAGCCTGGTTTTGATTATTGAGGTGCTCAGAAACAAGGTCCTTCAAACTATGAAACTTTATTTAATTTAGAAAGTCTTGCCCGGCATTGATACGATGTCAGAGCGTATTACAGCTCTAGAAATCCGTAAGTGTCGGATTGCGGAAAAATACTCGTACCCAGCAAAGGGAAACGGAAGCGGAAATTAACTTCAACCGGAAACGGGGAGCGGATGCGCCGAAAATGGACTGGAAAGAGGAAATGAAAGAGAAAAGAGCACATTTAAAAAACTTCGATTGCCTAGTGAGAGGAACATTCGGACTCATCGGTATTTGTTATGAGAAAACCTGTGTAGAATTAATAGTTATCCTGGTAGCTTGAATTTTTATATTACAAAGTCCAGTTCGCATTTGCAAAGAAGCAGAAATTGTGGCATTGGGAACTAGTCGCCCTCTGCCCCGTGATCCAGTCATAACCGAAAACTATGCTTCAAAACAAGCGGAAAGTTTGTTCAAATCACGTGTTCAAAATAAACATTGGTTGAGTGATTATGTGTGTGTGTGTGTGGGAACGCCGGAAGAGACAATCTTTGCTGCGAGTGAATGGAATCAAAACTAAACTGAAAAACGACTTCTTCGTCGAAGTAAAGGCATTTTATGGCAATAACACCCTTAAAATTCCAAACTGGTTGTAATTTTGATGGCACTTGTCCAAGGGAGACAGCAGTGATTTGTTGCCCTGTGAAGCATTTTTCAATCGAATTAAGCAAGAATTTGACAAAAATCTAATTCTTTGAAAGTAAGCAATCATTCACATTCCAATCAAGTTGGAGTTTAACGACCAAGCGTAGAGAACAAATTTTTATGCGAGCTTTTCGTATGCAGTACCACTGTTTCTTTCGAGGAGCAATGCTGTGTCGATATTACCTGGTTACTCAGAATTTCTAAAACATGCTGTTAGCAAGCTAAAAACCACTTCGTTCGATGCAAACAGCTTATTCGAGTCTTGGTGTGATGCAAGCGAGCTTTCTCAGTGTAGTCGACCCAGGAAGCACCGAGCAAGCAGCCTTACTTAGGGTCTTCGTGCAGTTTCAGCAGCTTCTTGTATGGTGTTAACCAGCTTACTGGGCACTTCGCAAATCCCCTGATAGTATTTCGGTAAGGTGCGAGCCAGCTTCGGTTCCGTGCAAAGAGCCTCAACACTCTGAAACACCGTGCAAGCAGCTTATGAGAGTTGCCGAAGCGTTCCAGCAACTTCACGAACTCGTCGCATGGTACTGACACGCTGTGTTGGTTGATTGATTCCTTTCAGCAGCCAGGCTGGCTTATCGATCAGTTCATTCCTGTTCCCCTCAAAAACTGCGAGTTCTCCCTTAATTTTCTCTTTGGTATATGTGATTGTCTGGAGGCGGTCGGTCTTTCTTGTATGTACGTAGGTTCCAATGTGCAGATTGCTGAGTGACAGAAGGATTCTAGGCTTTGGCAGAATCACAAGCGATGAATAAGTTTTTTGTTCTGCATATTATCATTGCATTATTCGATTGCGCGTATCTAGTCTATTACTTTCTTTTGGAAGGTTAAGGGTAGGAAATTCCTGTAAGGGTGGTTTTGTTCTCGAGAAAATCGAGCAAAAGGTTCAGCGTTGATTTTTATTTCTGTTTTTGTTTGCTAGTTTTCTGGACATGAATTTTTGTTGAACAGGTTTTTATTAAAAGTTTGTTGGGGGATTTCTCGGTGCTAGGCGATTTCGAATAAGGGTTTGGCACTCGGTTGGGATTGTTCCTCCCCATATTTAGGAATTTGTGGTTTTTTCTACCTTTAGAAGGGTTGGATCTAGGGGATTGTTCATTAAAGGCAGCATACATGCTCAAAAAAAGTATTGATTTTATGAAATAAATCGAAGGTTGGGAGCAGATAGTAAGGGGTATACTTGGGCAAATTGAATTTTTTTTTCGAATGATCGACTTTTCGCATAAGTCGAAAACTAGACTTTTTCGAATGATCGATTTCCCGATTTAGCCGAAATTTCAACTTTTCAAATGATCGACTTTTTTCGAATAAGTCGAAAAACACATTTTTCGAATGATCGACTTTTCGATTTGGCCGGAATTTTCACTTTTCGAATGATCGACTTTTTCGGATAAGTCGAAAATCCCACTTTTTTGACTGATCGACTTTTCGAATAAAAAGTCGACTTTTTCAATCGACTTAAAAAATTATCTACCTTTCCATTCAGCCATTCGGACGGTACATGAAGACATGAAAGCCAAATTGACTTTTCGTTCCCGCAACAGCTCCGTTACATACATTTGCGCCTATTTATGAAATCAGAATGCGAAAAAAGAATAGCTTAAGCACAAAAAAGTTGAAAGGATTCACTTGGAATTATTTGCGACTTAGGGAAGTCTTTGAATAAAAATGAAAGAATCGATAATTTTGGAAGCTGGCTTCAGGGCCTAACGGCTACTGTTCGGGGAACAACGGCGGGGAAACACCAATCGAAAACTAAAGCGAGTCTCTCAATTTCACCGAGGAATGGGGCAACGAGTGTACAGTCTGCTCGGATCGTGCTAATATGAACTTGGCGGTTTCTATCGACGGTTAGTGTAAACTAGGTACCACGCGTTATAACATGCGGGCACCGAGCTTGCGTTACCGCACAACAGAAAAAAAATATCCGAACGATCTGCGTTGGCTGTATGAACAGAGCTTTGATAAGAATGGCCCTTTTCCTGGTGCGCGCGCGGATGCGTCGCGGCGTTCTCAAGGTAGCGCACAAGCTGACACCCCGTACCTAGCTCAGATATCAGCCGAGGCCTGTTTCAGCTCCTTAAAGCAGTGTTCACGATGACACTAGCTTTTGAGTTTCTAGTATGAAATACTACGCTAGCAGATGCTATAGGGGATAGGGCCGAAAAAAGCAGCGAAAACGAGTTAGAAATCGATAAAAACGACGGCGAAAAGATTTCGTTAGCCCAGTACGCCTGCTACATATTAGCTCGCCCGCCCCGTTCTGACGAGCTTGTGGCGCCACGGACGTTCTCGATGGGAAAGTGCCAAGGAACTCCGCCTCGTCCAGCCCGATCGATTCGCGCACATTTCGCCATTAGCGCGCACTTGCGGGAACTAGCAGGGCCTGCAAGCTCGTCCACGTCCAGAACGTTACAAGCAGCTATTTGAGCTTAATCTGAGCACTTTTCTCTGCTGTTTATTCACTGTTGGATAGCTCACGACCGAACAACCCGCAAAGTCCAAATGGTGTAGCTGGCATTCCCAACATCTTTTTAGTAGCCAGGTACTATACTTAGTATCCGAATCACTCCTTTTCGGATATCGGAGATTTGGATAATCCTATATCCGAAGTTTTGAAAAAAAAACGCATTATCTGAATTGAACCAATTTCCGGAAAACTAAAATCGGCAATATCTCAATATATCCATTATCCGAAGAATTATCTTCGGATAAAAAGTACACCAGGTACTCTTGAGAGCGGCAAAAATTTCGAATAAGTACGATATTACTCTTTTCGAATGATCGACTTCTCGACTTATCCGGAAATCGCCCTTTTTCGAATGATCGACTTTTCGGCTTATCCGAAAATCGCATTTTTTCGAATGATAGACTTCTCGACTTATCCGAAAATCGCCCTTTTTCGAGTAATCGACTTTTCGATTTAGCCGGATTTTGCACTTTTCGAATAGTCGACTTAGTCGATTTATTCGAAGTCGACTTTTTTCAATCGGATGATGATTTGATCATTCGATTCGACCCAAGTATAGTATGGTGAACCAACGAAGAACCGACGAAAACCGTATGTCAATAGAGAAATAATGGTTATTTTATGGAGCGAAATTGGACGAGTTGCCCGCTAGGTTGAAATAGTGGAGCTAACGGTAGAGTGATTGTGATAGCGAAGCTAATAGCCTGTACACGAATGCTGTACACGAACGATTTCGTCGTTGAAAGTTTTAAAAACTAACCGGAGTGACAATTTTCAAACAATCAATTTGGACGAACTTGGTTCAGGGGATGAAGTCCTCGAAGCTCATGGGTGGAGTTTACAATTTTTTCACCTAATGTGGCCCAAATTTGGTAAATTTGCTCAGTTTTTGACGCTTCCAACGGCGTAAGCGTTCTGATTGGAGCCATACGACCCCAGTAATTTAGTTATCTCAACAAAGTTTTCAAGCATGTCTACTGCATTTCATAATATTCCGTTGTGTTTAGCATTTTTTTACGTTGAAAATTTTTGAACCAAGTTTCATTTTTCCGGATTGTTTGAGCAGAAGTATTCATTGATTGATTCTTCGGTCCTTTGAGTAGTTTCGTTTATAGGGATATAGTGGTTGTCATATTCGGCTTAGTGTTATCAGGCACCTTTGGTGAAGTTCAGTGAAACATTAGGCGTTGCACAGGCTGGATTTTTGTGAGTTGGCAGCTAGCCATTCTCTAGGAACCTGAACATTTTCTCTGGAAATTTTATATTTCCTTTTTTGTCTGTTTAGCTGTGGGGTGGGGGTTTCCTTCCATCTCTGGTTTCCATTTCGGTCTTGCAATTCTGGTGGAGCTGCAATTTGTTTGATGTTGGTTATAGTGATTTTCCATTGATAAGGCTCCCTGAATGGAAATGTACAGTGCGAGGGAATAAAGCACTGAAGATTTCAGTTCGAAAAAAGTCTTGAGCGATTCATCTGGAGGCAGGGAGGCTGAACTTGTGGCTCCAATCACGTAGCAGGTGGCGGAAGGCTCTGAGCCTTTGAATTCGGATCTGGTAGAGAAAAAGTTCAAGGAGAAGCAGCCGGTGCACTCGTTCTAAGAATGCAATGCCCGTCCCTGTCACCTTTGGGATTGAAGGCTCAGATGGAAGTGTTGGTAATATGGATTCGGGATTCAGAGGACACTCAGGGCGAACTGTATGAGGAGGCCAAGAAGGAGAAAATTGAGAATCTCAACAGGACACGGAAAGGAGGTTGACAACTGTCGCCGGTGCCGATACGGATATTTAGATATTTACGCTATCCACGCTTATCGATACCTTCAATAAGGGAAATCGCTGATCGATCAGTTCGACGATTTTTGAAAACTGGTGACAGAACATCTGAAAAGGTCTGCGCAGATACCACCTGAGAAAAAGGCGAGGGTCAAAGAGCTATTTCGTAAAAGCGGTTTTCTTATGGAGACAGGATCGTCCTTGTTTTCCGCTCAACTCCCCACCCCCTATGCTCGGCCTGAACCACATTTCGCTTCTGCTATGCAACTCAAAGTCCATTACCCTTGTTGAGCGAGGACTCAGCCTTCCAATGAACAGCCCACTCACGAGATATTTTGCCTGTCCTCGTTTCGATGATCCGCACTATGGGGTACCACTTGCTCTCCCTACATAACTTTAGATTCTGCTCGCTTCGCGTAAGATCCCGTTCGCTTTGAGTTAGCATCCGCTCGCATCGGCTCACGTTCCTTATTCGTTCCCTTCTGCGTAACGTGAGGTTCTGCTTGATTTGCCTCAGCCTCTGCTTGCTTTGCGTTGGCTTGCGCTTGATTAGCGCTTGCTTCCGCACGCCAAGCGTTAGCTTCTGCTTGCCACGCCTTAGCTTCTGCTTCGTTGGTGTTAGCTTCTGCCTGCTTCACGTCGGCTTAAGTTCCCTTAGCGTTAGCTTCCGTTCGTTTCGGCGCCTGGTTCCACTCGTTCCCCTCTTCCTAACGTAAGGTTCTGCTTGCTTTGGGTGTTAGCTTCTGCTTGCTCCGCGGTCGGTTCGGGGACAATCCGTTACCAGCGGATTGCGTGTTAACGTCTTGTTTCAAAAGTTTTGAGTAGTATACTTCGGGCGGAATCGTATTATGGGAAATATATTTGAATGATTTTCGAGTTTCGAATAATTCAAAATTCAACATTCGAAAATTTTGGCTTTTGAATAATATTCGAAATTCGAATACTTCTTAAAAAGCGGTTTCGAATAATATTCGAAATTCGAATACTTCTTAAAAAGCGGTTCTGAATAATATTCGAAATTCGAATATTTTAGAAACAGACCTTCGATTTGAAAAATTTTGAAAAATTCGAATAATCGAAATGCACAATCATAATTTCATATGAAGTTTGTCTTTCTGATCGACCTTTGAAAGCACAATTTATCAATGCACCATCTTCACCTATTCTCTATTCATTGGACCTGACTTACTCAATTTCGGATATCCATCCGAATGAACCGAAAATTTCATGGTTCGAAATCCGATTCACAGAAAAAACGTCAAAATCCGAGTGATCCAAAATCCGAATCACTGAATAAGTGTCAAAATCCGATTCTCCGAAAAAAATTAAAATCCGTTTGATTCGAAATCTGAATGGCCGAAATGTGCCATGAGTCAAGTGTATCTGGTGTCAAGACTCGAAATTTCATTCTACTGTAGTCATGTAGATGCGTAATTACATTGCAGACATCCGCTTGACGCGCAATGCAAAACTTACGCCGCATTTTCTGCGCATCATCAGCGCGTATTTTGCGCATAATTGGCATTGATCCTCTCCGTTCGAGTTGTATGTGCGGGTAGAGGGCCTTTCATAGTTGCGTCGCTGCGAAATTCGCGGCGCTGCTCCCCAAAACGAGAGACAGTGGGCGTGACCATGACTTGTCGCAGCATCATATTTCTGTCTCTGCGTCACTTGCCTCTTCGCCGCCGTTGGTTCTATTGAAAAACAGTGAAACAGTCGAAATGAGACAGCGACAAGAACGGTCGAAAACATTTCCGTCGCGCAATGTTGCCGCCGTCGCTGCCAGCTCGCGAAGAAGCTCGCGCACTCTGAAAGCACGACGGGCCTGCATAGCAGCCCCCATCACTCACTCCGTCTTCGCGACAGCGGGTTTCGCTGCGGCGCCACTCTGAAAGGCCCTTGTGGCGCATTGAGGGTACGATTGGCTCGCAAAAACCATGTATATTGATTGAACGGGCAACCCTGTTCAAAGAGGATTACACATGAACTCACGGGTATTCACCCTCTATAGAACGTCGTAATTCACATCACTCGAGGCGCAAGCGGCGCGAGCGACGCCTGGGTCTCCGTCTACCCTCCGCTCTTTCACTGTCTCTAACCTCCGCTCCGCATCAGCAAGCGTATGAACCATGTGAATTTCGCCGTTTTATAGCCTGTATGAGTTCGATGTGGAGGATTCATACTCATGATGCTGATTCAAACTAATGCTTTAACATTACACTCACTTTGAAGATATTGTGAAGAATGAACCAAATTTTTAAAATAAGATTGGTTTGCAAATCTTTCGAGAAAAAGATCAATGAATTCTTTCATCATGGTACGGTAGAAAAACCTTTTCTTCTTGGAAACTTTCGCCAGACTGTCGCTTTTCGATAGACTTTTTGCATTCTACCATCCGACCGGATATGGACTCGGATATTCGGACTCGATCTGAATTGCGAATCACCGAAGAAAACGTAATTGTCGGATTGATACGAGGATCCGACCATCCGTTTAGGCTGCCTATTCGAATGACTCGGTTTATCCGATGTGGCTATTTTGAATCTTTCCGTTCGAGTCGGACATCCGAGACCTTTGATTTTTGAGTTATCCGAAATCCGAGTGTCCGAATTTTTTGGATTCGGACCCAGTGTATAGTATTCACCCGACGCCTAAGTTAGGGATAGCGCACGCGTGTAATATTTCGTCACCGTATTACGTGCTCCATCTCAGAGAAGTCCAAGGACGATCCGCGGCGCTTTAGCAGGATCGTACACGGCCGACGACCGGACGATCCCTCACCGAAGCCGCGGATGCGCCGGCAATGCGCCGCGGATCGTCCTGCAGGCGCCGCGGATCGTCCTGACAGCCGCCGCGGACCGTCCTTTTGAATAATGTTATCCAGCCCACCCGATCGACTCATTGGTCGTGGGACAGATTTTGGCATTGGAGTACGCTCTTCGCGCTAGCATTTCATACTCCTCAGAAAGCCTCAATATCACAATTTTGCAGGACTTCTCCATCGTACGAGTTAATTTCAAGAGTAGAACAGCTCGATTAACATGCATAACTGGTTTCGATATAGTTTAGCTGTACAACTGTAGAATGTATGGCTGAAGAAGTATTGTGAAAATATTATATTTTATTGCAATCTTTTAGACATCGGTGATGAATAATTATGATTATGAACAAATGATTAATGTATGATCATGAGCTGCAAATTCTCGAAATCGAGAGCTCATATTTTATGACTCTTAAGCAACAGCTTTGTAATATTAGTTTAGACTGAAGACCTGTAACACTTAGTTATTGCACAATCAGTTCTTCATGGTACCATGGGCATACATTGCAATATGCTGTCAACTGAACAAGTCTCCGAATGCACACCGAAACCAGTTCTACATGTCAATTGAGCTGTTCTACCTCTGAAAGTAAGTCGTACGGTAGAGCAATCCTGCGAAATTGTGATACTGATGCTTTCTGAGGAGATTAGAAGGCTAACACGAAAAGCGTGCTCCAATGCCGAAATCTGTCTTACGGCCAATGAGTCGATTGGGGGTGGGCGAACTGACTCTGTTTCCATCTAATTGGCCATTCTAGAGGTCAGAGAGCCCATACACCAGTCAGCGGCAAAAGCGGCAGTTGCGGCGGCGACCGATTTGATTTTCCGGTTACTCTAAGCGGCACTGCGTGCATTTTAATTGCGTAAGCAAAACACTGAGCGAGAATATAAGGACTGCGCTCTACTAGAATATCCCACTCGATGGAAACAGAGTTCATGTACTGTGCTTCTAGTTGCCGGAGAACTGGTCCGCACCTGATTTTTCACCCACGTGAAACTTCGCGTTAACCCGGGCTTTCCTTCTCCTTACAAAATCAGGAGAGTGTAAAAGCCTAAGAAAAGAAGTTTTCACACAAAATCAGATTTTCTGTTTAAAGGCAGTGGTCACGATGAAAAACATTATCGAAAAAAATACAAAAATCAGCTTAGATCAAAAACAGCTGAAAAACTATGAAGGTAGTGCGGTGAAAAACGGTCTACAAATAGAGTTTCTAGGGCCCAAAGAAGCTGTTTCGTGCACACGTGCACAGCGATGACGAAACAGATCGCAGTCTCATGCCGAGCAGTCAAAAATCATCGACATTCAGAGGACGAAATAAATGCAAATTTAACGAATAAAAACAGTTGAATAGTGAAAGCATCACTTCAGTCAATGTTTTTGACTAGATGTGTACATAAATTCGAAGGTTCATTGATTGACATTCAATTTCAAGCTAGCTGATGTTCTTGATATAAGAGGTCATCGATGCCGTTGATTTGGAGAGGGCTCGTCCACCATCAAAAGACAAGAAAGTTCAGGTTTCAAATTCGGCGCAAAACAGTGGTTTTTTCGCGATTTTTTCTTATAGGTCCTACTACTCGAGACCCAGGAAAGGATTTGGAGAAAAAAAGACGACAAGCATATTTGATCGCGACCACTGCCTTTAACTGTACTCTAAAGTTTCAGAGCTTACAAATCGCGGGGCGGGCCACGTAATCCTGTGCTTCTCTGCGTGAAATTCCACTCCTCTGCGTCAAGTTCCCCTCCGCGATTGCGTATTGATACGCCTCGCGGCCGCACGCGCTCGAGGCGGACGATATTCCTGCGCCGTAGCCGATCAGCTGATTGTAGGTGTTTTTTTTTCTCCAATTTTCTTGACATCTGTGACTAAACCCGTCCTTCTGTGTTTCTTCACATATTAAAGTGTTATATCTAGTTACATGCACACCAATTTTTTCCTTCTAGATGGCTCCGCAACAACTTCTGGGGGAGAAAAAATTCACGGTGGTATTCAATTTTTTATTTCACGTTTATTTTGTGATTCTCTCTTTTGTTTTTCTTCCTCACATTCCAGAGGTTTACATGATTGTTCGGTTTCCTAGGGTAAATGGTTTCATGCCGATATCGATCGAACTCGTGATCAAACCGGAACTATTCTTGAAAAAAAAACACATGAGGGGGAATTACGAAACCAAACAATCATAAAAATTATTTGAATGAAAAAATAACAAAGTCAGAGGCGAATCCCAAAAATGAACGAGAATATGAAAATTTACTTACCACCGGGAATTTTTCTGCCCTAGAACTTGTTGCGACGGCATCTGGAAAGAAAAATTAGCGTGTATATGGGTATAACGGCTTGAAGAAGTTGCAAATACGAGAAAGTCGAAGTCAGTGGCTGGGAAATTGTCTTAAGACTGCGGGGAATGAGGTGGTGGAGTCGTTCAATCCAAAAACAATTCAAAAATATATGTGGCTGCTTTTGGGCGATCGGTATCGAGATGGTGGACTGCCGGTGCGCCCCGAAACCACCCTATCTAGAACACACAGCGCCGAGGATCGGCCGTTTGACCGTCCCACTATCAATCGTGCCGCGGATCAGCCGCCAAGCGCCGCGGACCGTCCGGAAAGCTCATCTGCCGCCGCGGACGAGCCGTGAGTTTGTCTGAGATCGGGAGGATAGGCTGGCTTGAACGGCCAGCCAATGCAAACGGTTTTTCTCTCTTTTTCGCATTTATTATGTAGCTGCCAGCCAGATATAGAGAATACTAGGGTTTTAGCTTCCGAAACCCTCCCTTTCCAAAGAAACAGTTACTTGGAATACGTAGGGGAGCGATTGAGCTCACTAATCTACAATGACTACTCCAAAAATACTGGCTCCTAGTGGTTATAATGGCTTTTGTTTAGCGAATTGACGTCCATTTCTGTGCTTTCTCGGCTTAGAAAGATTCGGTTTTGACAGTTCAGCGAATTTGGCCAAAACATCGATTTACTAATATTGATGAAACATTTCAAGACTAGTAGAATACAACTCGAAGAATAATTTTTCTGTCAAAAACCTGAAAATGTGCTACAGAAAAAGAAGACATAAGGTGCCTAAAAGATGTAAAAATGAGAAATTTGTAGCGGTTTTTCCCATTCCAGCCCGCCTCTGGGAAAAGTCTCTGGAAAAGAACTCCGCGACTGGCCCAGTAAATGACAGCTCAAAACTAATTTTCAGAATCGAAGCTATCATTTTTGAATTCGAAAAAGTTTATCCGAAAAAAAAAGAAAAATTATTAGAAAATTCGAAAAATTTGATCTTCGATTATATTCGAAAATTTGAAATTCGAAAAATCTGAAAACCGGGTAAATTCGAAAATCCGAAATTTGAAAAATTCCATTTTCGAGTTTATTCGAGAATTCGAAAATCGAAAATTCAGATTTTCTAATATATTCGAGAATTTGAAATTAGAAAAAAATGATTTTCGAATTTATTCGAACATTTTAAATTCGAAAAAATTGATTTTTGAACACATGCGAAGGATTTAAATTTGAAAAAGATGACTTTCAAATATATCCGGAAATTCTAAAATTTTTACAGTTTTTCCCAAGTATACTGGTTAGGTATAGTCGCTCTCTAGATGGCGGGTAGCCGCGTCGAATCCGGGGTTGAGCGTGTCAAGCGTGTGCGGTGGCGCCGTCATAGAAAAAACGATCGATATAGCGCAGCGTATCATTTCCCCCATGGTAAGCACTCCTTCCTCATCTTTCCTTGCCCTTTCCTTCCTTTCCATCCTCTTTCCTCATCCTCTTAATTGCCTGATGACTTTCTAATAGTGGCTCGTGTTTGAATTTTGCGTATTTGGCAGCTTTTTTGTGTTTATCTTCAACACTGGATGGTTTTAATTTTAGGTGAGCGCAGAGACGACGGGAACTTCGTGAGTCCTGTTTTTTATGCAAATATGCCATGTAACCTATCTCCCTCATCTCGAGCCGGTCTAAATAGGGCTTGTCGGGTTTATTATGCCGAAACCTCCTTATCGTTGTTGTATTTTGCTTTGACCTACCGCTCCGCTGCTTATTCGGCCAGGTCTCATAAGAGAAAGCTAGGCTTTATAAGAAGATGAATAAAAGGATGGAATGGAAAGAAAGGGGAAAAAGATGAGGAAGGAGTGTTGGCAATGAAGAAAGTGGAACGCTGCGCCATATCTATCAATTTTTCCATGACGGCGCCTCCCCACACTCTCGACACGCGTAACCAAGGATTCGACGCGGCTACCCGCCATCCAGAGAACGACGATAGGATTACCTTAGCCGCCACTGCCATCAAATTGATGACCCTCAGCTTGCGGTTGAAGCTTTTCCCTTCTGCCTCCTTCCTCTCATTTCCGATTTAATTTGACTTTCCCTTCATGCTGGCGTGCACAATGCAGCATTTGGCTTTGATTCAAGCTCTCTCTTCACCACAGTTCTGTTTCCGAAATGTTAAGCCACGTTCACTCGGCTGTCCCTAGTAAAGACGACTCAGGCAATGGGACGGACTTATCGCGCACAAAAATTGTCCAATAGTACTTACCGCGCTCAGGAACCGTTTCTACCGCGAGCGAAAATCCAAGTCGAACTGATCGCGGATAAGTTTCAGTTGCTCGATATCATAGCGCTGTGTGTCCGACAGAAGTGCGGATTTATCGCGCGCAGCTACTGGTAAGTAGAACTTACCGCGACCACAAATCGTTTCTATCGCGTACAACCATGTACAGGCCATAAAACGGCCAATGTCTCACCGTCGACTGCGTACCACGCGCTGCGCGACCGCACGCGCGTCGGAAGCAGACGGGTTTTGGCCGCCGCGCGACGAGTTTTGACCGCCGCGCGACGTTTCGGCCGCCACGCGGTGGCCGAAACTCGTCGCGCGGCGGCCAAAACTCGTCTGCTTCCGACGCGCGTGCGGTCGCGCAGCGCGTGGTACGCAGTCGACGGTGAGACATTGGCCGTTTTATGGCCTGTAATTAGGACTGATCGCGAATGTCGTGCATCGTATTCCGGCTGATCGCGAGCAACGGCACCTTTCGGATCGACCGCGACGGACCCCGCCTCGACTACGATGCTCTGTTCTGTGTGGTAAAACGAGATCGTCGCCGGTTCATTTATCCAAGTTTGAGGTACATCTATAGTATCTCCTTGGTTGCTCTAGCGGAAGTACACTCTGTCCCTACGAGATAAAGGACGTAACGCCCAAAGGTGCTTAACTTTGGTCCTAGGCTCCTACTACTTGTATTATAACTAATAACTACGTTATGCAGATTTTTGGCGGTCGGTCCTTTTTTAACCAGACGTACTGATCGCGAGCCCATTCAGAGCTGACCGCGACCTCCTTAGAGCTGTCCGTCCGCAAAAGCAGCGGGCTGATCGCCGTTGACCACGTGTTCGTTCCTATTCGGCGGCGCGATAAGTCCGCCCCACTGTATGAGGAGGTTAGGCTCTACGGCTCATACTCAACAGCTCATAACAAGCCGCCCTCCGCCTTTGTAAGAAAATTCGTTTTGCTCTGGGAGGCGTAAACTCTGGGAGGCGTCGACGGCGAATTTTTTGGGAAACAAAAGCGTTTGAGGAACAGAAAAGCAATTTAAGGGTTCATTTCAAAAAATCCGCGCATGGGGCCAAACCTGGATCTTGGTATTGCTTTTTTTTCGGGTTTCAAATCTTCATTTAACACCAAAGGCAGTGTTCACGATGAGCATCATTCAAGAGTTAAATTAAAGAACGTGGTGGTTCGGTCGTAAGCTATCGAAAGTGAAGGAACAGCGAAGGAAAGCGCTCAGAATAAGCTGAAATAACGGTTTCTAACCTTCAGGGCGTGGACGAACGTACGGGCCCTGCTAGTTCCCGCAAGCGCTCGCCAATGGCGAAATGTGGGCGAATTGATCAGGCTGGACGTGGCGGAGTTTCTTGGCGATTTTCCAAGACGTCCGCGGCGCCACAAGCTCGTCAGAACGGGGCGGGGCGAGCTAAGCAGGCGTACTGGGCTTGCAAAATTTTCACTTCGCTGTCGTTTTTATCGATTTCTGGCCCGGTATCAATGCTTTTTTCGACCCTACCCTGTCCTGAATCTGCCGGCGTAGTGTTTTTCACACTGGAAACTTAAAGGCAGTGTTCTCGACAGATTTTACTTCCAATATCTCCAAGGTTTACGGAAGGTCGTGCGAATTATATAGCGAGACATTTTTTAGAAGGACGCGAAAGCCGTGTTTTTGAGCCAAAATAGGCTCTCCCTTGCTGACGTTGATTTATGAGCGTGGAGGATTTCACCGCTATCAAGGATGGTTCCTATCAGTGCAATCAGGCGATCATCTCCCTTATCAGCATTCCTTGACTTGATATTCCTGTAATCTGAGTCTTCATTTGTTCACATCGAGGGGGCGGATCTGGGGCACGGGGCGTGTCTGGGACACCAAAGCGCTTGTTTGCAGCCGTTTTTTGCGACTCCTGACTTGTTTTCTACCGTTCTTTCGGCACTGGGTGCCTAGGATCCTTCTCGCCTATCATCGTATTGTGGAAAGTCACCGAGAATGATCATCGTGAACGCTGCCTTTCAAAACCAGAATCATCGTGAACACTGCCTTTTAAGGCACAGGACACCCAAAAAATTAATTTTTAGGTTTTATCCTTGGAAGGTTTTATTCTTGGAGAGAATCTCACTCTGATCACAATGATATTTTCTAAAACGTACAAAACCCCTTTTTCTCTTGATTCGCAGTCGCGGCACGAGAGCGAAACAGGATGAGGAGATATATCGAAAAGGGAGTGAAGAACGACGACTCTGTTGAAAATCATCCATCCATCTAGCCGCTATTGAGATCGAAAATCAGGAGGGGAGCCAGGCCTGTGGTGTTGGCTGGAGGGGGTTGGGCCCGTGGTGGTCGCTTATATCTCGCTTATTTGGGGGGGGGGTGTTTGAGATCTCGCATTTGGCACGTGTTATACAGAAAGGATCTTCTACACAATTACACAAAAATCTCAAAATTAATATTTGAGGGTTTACCATGTCTTTAAGAGACCGCGCGTTCCACGGCCAGCCCTCGTGGCCGACCAGCGCGCTTCACGGCCAATCGATTACGTGAGTTTTTAAACTGAATTTTTGTTGTGAATGACTACGTGAAAAGGAGATATATGGCGCTTAATATCTACATACCAGTTATGCAAGTTGTTTTATGTATGTATTGTATGTATGTATGTATGTATGTATGTATGTATGTATGTATGTATGTATGTATGTATGTATGTATGTATGTATGTATGCATGTATGTATGTATGTATGTATGTATGTATGTATGTATGTATGTATGTATGTATGTATGTATGTATGTATGTATGTATGTATGTATGTATGTATGTATGTATGTATGTATGTATGTATGTATGTATGTATGTATGTATGTGTGTATGTAATGTGCTTCTCTGGGCCAAATTCCGGTCCGCAATTGCGTCTCGACACGCTTTGCGGCCGCACGCTCCCGAGCCAGAAGAGCTTCCAGCGCCGCAGCCGCCGATCTACTGACTCTAGGTGGGTTTTGGAAACCGGAAACTAAGGAAAATTAGAGAAAATTGTATAAAAAAGTCACATCGAGTCGGCTTCGGCGCAGGAAACCCGACTGACTCAAGCGCGTGCGGCCGCAAAGCGTGTCGAGACGCAATTGCGGACCGGAATTTGGCCCAGATAAGCACAGTATGTATGTATGTATATATGTATGTATGTATGTATGTATGTATGTATGTATGTATGTATGTATGTATGTATGTGTGTGTATGTATGTATATTCAAGCAACAATTAGAAGGAACCCGTTTTTCTTGAAGTAAACCTAAAAAAGCGAGTTCATGGCGTGGGTCCGCAGTGTGGACACGCGGTCTCTTAGTGTTATTGCTTAGGACCATGTTATGTGCTTCAGAACGAATTAACTCGTCAAAAGCCACCAACTGTAATTGGAATCCCCTAGCGTTGAACGCTGCACTGAGCGCGGCAGGTTCAGAGTCTGTGGATTGAAATTGAAATCAATGTATAGGGCTGGAGAGGAGGGGTACAGAGGAAAACTTTGACACAAGAGTGGCACGCGGCCAAATAGCCTTGACATAATCCGTCTATTTCCTTCAGTGAATCGCTTCGACGAGAATGTTGAAGTGTCCTTATGTTGTCCAAAACGTTCGATGCGCTCACGATTACATCGTAACCTTTAATCCGACGATTTTTCCACTGTCCTAGAAGGAAAGATTTGGAACAATGTGCATGACAAGACAGTCGCAACCCCATTTTTGCAGAAGTTCACAGCGTTTAATTCGCGTGCAGAGATCATTTATAAACTATTTTAGACTGAGAAAAAAGAAAATTCGGTTCTTCGAAGAAGTTCAATATTTCGATCCGAAAAAAAAACGAATAAAACGATAGAGAATTGATTTTTAGTTACGGACAGTATGCAGAGTGGGATGCTACATTAAAGGTATCGTACGCGCTGAAAACCACTCACCGTTTTTTCGGTTCAAATGATTCTCTGGGCCCACCTAGGAACGTAGGGAGAGTTTGTTCGGCTAAAAATGCGTTATTGTTTAGATAAATGAGGTCGAGTGTCTCAAATTCCGTCAAAAGAGGCCGGCCCTCCGTCAGTCATCTCACACAATGCTGTCTGCTGTCAGCCAATATACATTAGACCCGAATCGAAAAACGGATATCCGAATCATTTTGAAAACGGTGGTCGCGGATGTCCGATTCTTCCGAATGAATTCAAAATCAAAGCACTGCTATTCCAGTACTACTTGCTATCACGCGGGACCTATCTGAATGCTTCCGGATATGCACAACCTTGGTTTTTTAAAAGATTCGGATATCCGATTTTCGATTCGGGTCCAATGTATATCAGCCTTCGTATAAGTAAATTTTCAACATTTGATACAGTGCAACTGAGAGGAAGTTGATGGAATATACCAAACGATTTCGTGAAGAATGACTTTTCTACACACAGAGAAGAGAATGGTGAATCGTGCCGGGACCAAGTGGTCCCAGCACGATTAACACGTTTCGCATGATGCAATAGCCGTAGTCCGCAAATGCGGACCAGAATCTGGCACAGAGAACGACAGTACGTAGGTCTACAAGGAGCACATGAAGCATTGCAATAGGCCTTCACTCTCTGAAAAATCGGGAATACAGCGCGCCACCGTGGAATAAATCACCGCCTCAGGCATTCCTTACTTCTCAAATGGACTGCTTCCAACTTCCATTCGATGTGAGATGCATGCCTTACAATCAGTCAGTACACAATTCACAATCCTGCGCTAACTCAGACAATAGCAGGTGACCTCGAATGCATCCGGAGCCGCGTCCGTGTTGAACTCCGGTTGACAAATTTGGCAATTTTCGGGCCACATAGGTTGGGCTCTGGGTGCTACCGACGAATTTGATTCACTCAGCGCCCTGAGCGCAACTGTCGTTCGACGGTTGCGCCCCGGGGCCACACCGTTGCAAAAATCGATACCTCGACGTGTTTCAGACGCTTTGCCTATCGAGTTCCGCACCCATTTCAGCTAATCGACAGCTTTTTAACGAATTCAGCGTTTTCCGCCCATTTACCCGATTACCCTACCGTACTGGATTTCCTTACATTGATTTGATCCTTAATTGTTCATTTTCCCCGTCAGCCCTAATCCTCCACTTTGAATTTTGATTTTATCACCTTTCCCCTCCCCATTTCACCCTTCGATAATCTGACTTTCCCTGATTGTCCCCTAGTATTTAAAGGCAGTGGTCACGATGAAAAACGTTATCGAAAAAGCTACGAAAATCAGCTAAGATTAAAAACAGCTGAAAAACTATGAAGATAGCGCGGTGAAAAACGGGCTAAAATTAAAGTTAATGGGGCCCATAGAAGCCAGTTCGGGCACACGTGCACAGCACCGATTCAAAAGATCGCAGTCTCATGTCGAGAAGTCAAAAATCACCGACATTCAGAGGAAGAAAGAAATGCAAATTTACCTAAGGAAAACAGTTGAGCAATGAAAGAAAGCACTCCAGTCAATATTTTTGACAAGATGTGTACACAAATTCGAAGGTTCATTGATTGAAATTCAATTTCAAGGCAGCTGATGTTCTTGATATAAGAGGTCATCGATGCCGATGATGTGGAAAGGGCTCGTCCACCACCAAAAGACAAGAAAGATCAGGCTTCACATTTGGCCCAAACAGTGGTTTTTTCGCAATTTTTTCTTATAGCTCCTACTACTCGAGACTCAGAAAAGGGTTTAAAGAGAAAAGAAGATAAGCATATTTTATCGCGGTCACTGCCTTTACCGTGCTTCTCTGAAGTTATCAGATAAACACAACAACCTCCCATTCGTAAATACCAACCGCTAATAAAAACAGTTCAAGCGAATCGCTCCAGCCGCGAAGCGGCTGGAGAGGTTTGGTTTTGCCTGGCACTTGTGATCACTTAGATTTTGGTAAAGTAGTTAATAAAACCTGTAAAACAAATTTTCTAGAGATTTCCTTCTGGATATAAGTGAGAGAGTCTAGAAGACACCCGCTGACAAAATCTGAGCCAAATCGATTGAAAATTAACAAAGTTAAATCGGCGGAAGCTCAGCTAAAATTCGCGTTTTTTCTTGTAACGCGTCCCTCGTGTCCTGTTCCTCGTTCCTCGTTCCTGCCACTAGCCACTGCCAGTGGTCGCAGGCGATCAGTTGGGCAGGTAGGTAAGTTGGTATGTGGACAGATATGATTAACTACTCACTTACTTTAAAGGCAGTGTTCACGATGATTTCCGTTTCCGAGTTTTCTACTACAAATAATGCGTTGGCAACCAAGCATTAAAAAAATTACGAAGAAACAGCGAGAAACGCAATAAAACGTCTTATTTCAGTGACATTATTCTCCAGCCTGGACTAGTTGTCCGATTGAATGAACATGTTCACGGTGGTTGTCACCGGTGAAAAATTGGACTAACCAGAAATCGAAGAATATTTTAGGCAAAACAGTATTAGTTAGGATCCGAAGGAAAGAACGGAGCGACATAGAGTAGGGAATTGCAAAAGACGGGTCCACAAAATATTTCGTCGTCACAACGAAGAGTTCCTGTGAGAGTAAAGAGGTGAGGTGAGAGTAAAGGATTTCTTGCCCTTCTAGTGCGTTTTTCTCGGTTTCTTCGTCATCTCAGTTTTACCCGGGGGCCAAACAATCGATTTGGCGAATAATCTCAAAATCGAAGATTATCGTGAACACTGCCTTTAACATTTACTACTTCACCTTTTACTACTTATCATATGAAGTGATATTATCAGTTGGTAGACCAAATCGCTTAAACACGTCGTAGGCTGTACTTTTCAATACATAGGGCATCTGATGACGTCATCAGAGTGTCATGCAAAGTACATAGGGCATCTGATGACGTTATCAGGGTGTCATCTAAAGTACATAGGGCATCTGATGACGTCATCGGGGTGTCATCTTAAGTACATAGGGCATCTGATGATGTCATCAGGGTCATCTAAAGTACATAGGGCATCTGATGACGTCATCAGGATGTCATGTAAAGTACATGGAGTATCTGATGACGTCATCAGGATGTCACGTAAAGTACATAGTGCATCTGATGACGTTATCAGGGTGTCATGTAAAGTACATAGGGCATCTGATGACGTCATCAGGATGTCATGTAAAGTACATAGGGCATCTGATGACGTCATCAGGATGTCACGTAAAGTACATAGTGCATCTGATGACGTTATCAGGATGTCACGTAAAGTACATAGTGCATCTGATGACGTTATCAGGGTGTCATGTAAAGTACATAGGGCATCTGATGACGTTATCAGGGTGTCATGTAAAGTACATAGGGCATCTGATGACGTCATCAGGATGTCACGTAAAGTACATAGTGCATCTGATGACGTTATCAGGATGTCACGTAAAGTACATAGTGCATCTGATGACGTTATCAGGGTGTCATGTAAAGTACATAGCGCATCTGATGACGCTATCAGGGTGTCATGTAAAGTACATAGGGCATCTGATGACGTCATCAGGATGTCACGTAAAGTACATAGTGCATCTGATGACGTTATCAGGGTGTCATGTAAAGTACATAGGGCATCTGATGACGTCATCAGGGTGTCATGTAAAGTACATAGGGCATCTGATGACGTCATCAGGGTGTCATGCAAAGTACATAGGGCATCTGATGACGTCATCAGGGTGTCATGTAAAGTACATAGGGCATCTGATGACGTCATCAGGGTGTCATGTAAAGTACATAGGGCATCTGATGACCTCATCAGGGTGTCATGTAAAGTACATAGGGCATCTGATGACGTCATCAGGGTGTCATGCAAAGTACATAGGGCATCTGATGACGTCATCAGGGTGTCATGCAAAGTACATAGGGCATCTGATGACGTCATCAGGGTGTCATGTAAAGTACATAGGGCATCTGATGACGTCATCAGGGTGTCATGTAAAGTACATAGGGCATCTGATGACGTCATCAGGGTGTCATGTAAAGTACATAGGGCATCTGATGACGTCATCAGGGTGTCATGTAAAGTACATAGGGCATCTGATGACGTCATCAGGGTGTCATGTAAAGTACATAGGGCATCTGATGAATGACGTCATCAGGATGTCATGTAAAGTACATAGAGTATCTGATGACGTCATCAGGATGTCACGTAAAGTACATAGTGCATCTGATGACGTTATCAGGGTGTCATGTAAAGTACATAGGGCATCTGATGACGTCATCAGGGTGTCATGTAAAGTACATAGGGCATCTGATGACGTCATCAGGATGTCACGTAAAGTACATAGTGCATCTGATGACGTTATCAGGGTGTCATGTAAAGTACATAGGGCATCTGATGACGTCATCAGGGTGTCATGTAAAGTACATAGGGCATCTGATGACGTCATCAGGATGTCACGTAAAGTACATAGTGCATCTGATGACGTTATCAGGGTGTCATGTAAAGTACATAGGGCATCTGATGACGTCATCAGGGTGTCATGTAAAGTACATAGGGCATCTGATGACGTCATCAGGATGTCATGTAAAGTACATAGAGCATCTGATGACGTCATCAGGATGTCACGTAAAGTACATAGTGCAACTGATGACGTTATCAGGGTGTCATGTAAAGTACATAGGGCATCTGATGACGTCATCAGGACGTCGTGGAAAGTGAGTAGCGCTTCATTTGTAGCGTGCGCAACAAGTTTGTTGCTTACTGATTATTATAGCAATCCATGCTATTTGAGAAATATTGAAGATTTTTTCATAGATATTACTTCGTAATATCAATAAAAAGTGAACAATTCTACCAAAAAGGGGTCTTCCAAGCGAAAGAGGTTTGGTTGGCGTCAGAAACGTTCCAACAAAAAGGGAACAATAGGTAAGTAGATTGAGGAGAGTCTACAAAAAGTGAACAATATTCTATGAGAGTAATTTTCTTGGTGAACACTTCTTAACAGCGAAAACATACCGTTGTGATGTTCTACACGGAAGCACTCTGTGGTTCCAAAAACGGTCTTGATCACGCGAGAACCGTTCAAACGTATGTGCATGTAAACCTAACTCTTACCATCAGAATAGAAGATGATGTCGCAAAGACTAAGACAGACGGTTAGGTGTTGCTGTAAGGAGAAGCAAAACTATAAAATAGAAATACAGCATTAAGCAAGAGTAATCCTGTAAAATCTCGTTAAACCAATAGAAGTCCTTTTTCCGAAAGACACTGAACTCATTATCGTAAAATGCCACAACGGTTTGTTTCCGCTGTTAGGAAGTGTTCATCAAGAAAATTACTCTCATAGAATATTGTTCACTTTTTGTAGACTCTCCTCAATCTACTTACCTATTTTTCCCTTTTTCTTGGACCGTTTCTGACGCCAACCAAACCTCTTTCGCTTGGAAAACCCCTTTTTGGTAGTGAATGATTAAAGGCAGAGTTCTCGATAAAATCGGTTATTGTGCTATCCCCATGGAATGGTAGATCTGACCATCACAAATGTGAAAATGAGGTGAAAATTGGAGAAAAAACGCTTAGGAGCAAGTTATGGCTTGGTGTCCTCCCGCCCCCAATTACCGAGATTTGTGTAAAAGCCTGTTTTGCCGACTTTTATTTTGCCTCTAAAGTAACTTCTGAACATTACTGGAGACTACTGATTATTTTAACAGCAAAATGAATGCCGTGTAAGAAAGTATTAATGAAAATCGCGTTAATTAGGGGGCCGGCCGACACCGGTAATTAGCCCTTATACCTTGTTTTCGAGCGTTGCTTACGCGAATTTCCGGGTTTCTACACTTATTTTTAGTTTTGTGGTGGCCAAATCTACATTCTCATGAGGAGAGCTCAAAAGTACTTTTTATCGCGAACTCTGCCTTTAATTTCGGACCGAAAAATTTACTGGAACATCATTATGAACGGGCAAGCCGAATATCGCATTTACGAACACTTAGAATCTGTAAATAAATCCAGTAAACCAACCTAAAAATCCCCAAATCAATGATTTCTTCCGAATAAGGATTTCGTAATTTTTTAGGGTGAATGATTAGATTTGAGCATTTTTTAGAAGACGCCCGGATGGCTGAATCCAAGCAACGTTTTTTTTTTCAATTCTTTTTGAAACAAGAAAAAAATTAGAAAACTTCCCATCAGGGTTTTCTGCGAAATGCATCCGAGAACTCTTGTAAATTTTCTAACTCTCAAATACTGACCAATGTTTGCCCAAATACAGTTTACGGCAAGGGAAAAGGCCGTGGTGCGGTTGTATACTTATAGTTTAGCCATGGCAGGCTCGGTTCCAAAAATCGATAATAAACAGCTGACAATTTTTTTCTTCGTAGTGTTTTTGTATTTCTTTCACTTTTTTCGTGTAGTTCTTGTGTGTATCTCAAGTTAACAAATTAGGTGTATTGATATTGAGTGCGTTGGGGGGAAGCTTACCATTTTTCGACGTTTTCGGTGCTTTTTCCTCCGGAGTTGCGATAAAAATAAAATTTTTCTGTCAATTATGGCGTGAAGTACGCAGAGGTGCAGAGCACTCTAGTGGTCGGCAAAATTTTTTTACTCAATTTTGTAGGTTCGCGAATGTAAAAAATTATAAGTTTTTCTCCCAACATGCACAATACAAACACACCTAAATTATTTACTATGGAGACATTCAAGAATACGAATTTCATGAGTTCATAAAATTCAATTCACATAGAAGATTCGTAGGGAAATGGAGCCTATAGTTTGAAACTCCGAATGTTGCTAACAAGGGAGGTAGGTATACAAAGCGTAGGTCGGATCTGCCAAAACGACTAGTGTCGTTAGTATCTATTCTGGCTCAGTAGTAAAACTGCGCAGTATCCCGCCCCGAGCTGCAGTTTCTAATAAGTTACAAGCTTAAAAAGCTCATTTTTGTGTTTTTTGTACCTTCCAAAAAGCGCGTTAGTCTTCGGAAAATCCGGAAACGGACCTCATAAATGTGTTCAGCTTCCAAAACTACCCCCCCCTGAGCAAAATTTGGGGGAAGGCGCATTTTCCGTACTTTTTCCAGACTGACAGCGTTTTGGACTTGCGCGGATTTTCGGTTGGGCGTTTATTTCTACCAGTTGTGGGTTCTGAAAACGTTCCAGAAAAATGTTCCAGATTTGACTTAAAATTCTCCCAGGGGGGTTTTTTGGGGCGCTGATCACGAATCTGAGGCTTATTAGTCGATTTTCCAAAGATTTCGGCTGATTTCGTTTGAAGCTTCCCAACCGGGGGAAATTTCGAAGGAAAAACGCCACTTTCGAGATTTCCGGTTTTCTACGATAGATATGTCTCAAAATCATTTGCTGAAAGTTATTTGGAGAGCTAAACACGAATCTGATGTCAGCTTATCAATTTTTTTGCAGATTACGATACATTACGGGTTTACGGTATTTCGGTCAAAATCTCAGATTTTACTCAAAATTTGTATACGGGGGTTATTCGGGGTGGAGAATACGAATTTAACGTCCGTTTGTCGTTTTTTAAAATACTGAGGTGGGTTTTGACCCCTAAATGACATGTTACCTACCGTAACATACAGTAAACCTCAAAATTTCGACAAATGGACTCTAGATTCGTGTTCACCACCCTAGATTATCCCTACATACAACTTTTAAGCTAAATACGAGAGAATTTTTTGAAACTCCAAAAAAATGCTCTTGCCTTTTCTCCAGGCTTGAAAAATGCCCATAACTTTTTTGAACCTGCCGCTCGGGGCGGGATACTGCGCATTTTTACTATTGAGCCAGAAGAGATACTAACCATACTAGTCGTTCTGGCAGATCCTACCTACGCTTTGTATACTTCCCTTGTAAGGATGCTGAAAGACTGAAACGTAAAGGCCTGCCCGAATTTTGAGATTTTGTTTCGACTGTCTGAGATAGGGAACTTTCACGGGGTAAAGGCAACTGGCATCCATAAATATGTGCTTGAGTTCGGAATATAACAAAGCTTTAAAGGCAGTGTTCACGATAGAAATCGTTTTTCTGTTTTTCCGCCTATCTTGAAAACGGACCCATGCTGATTTCAATGATATTTCTGAATTCGAACAAGACCTTCAGGGAACGGAGTTATGGTACCTCACATATTGAGCTAAGGAAGCATGGTGGACGAGTTGTCCGAAGCTTGTAACTTCCGTCTTTTGCACCCGATGTATGCGAGCTGATCTGAGTGGAGAGAGAAGTTGAGAATGAAGGGAAGAACGGGGCTATTGATCGGAAACCATAGCTCATCTCACAATGTCGAGCATTCATTTCTTCACGTCGGTGGGCGTGGAAAGTGCATCTGGGGGTGACGAGCTGATGAGTGTCCAACTTTGGGCCGTAGGGGAACGTTCCGAGCTCATTTTTCTCAGTTTTTTCAACGTTAGGGTTGCGCCAGGCCCCGCAGCTGCCGATCTCCACCAAAAAATCAGACATGGTTTTTATCGTGGACACTGCCTTTAAACCCACAGCCTCTCAGACAATAGCAGGCCCTGAGCGCAACCAGCTCCACCTCTCCACGCCCACTGCGACCAAAACGCAGAGCAGTTGATGCTCGAACTTGCGTTGTGTTTCGGTTGTGATTGCAACGTGCAGTGCTTTCGGGTTGGTCTCCGGGCCACATGCGTTGATTGGCGCGCGCATGTCGAAACTCATAGACGACGCCCAGTCCTCAAATTCCCGCGTTTTGGACATTGACCGATGTCGAGACATCTACCTCATTTCCTTTTAAATGGCTCTTTGCTAAATCTTTCTATGATTTAAATAATGAGTTTTCTTTTTTTTTGCCTTACCAACTATCATTACTGTGGTGAACAGATCAGGGTATGGCTATATGCAGTTTTGATTCAATGGAATAAAAGATGGTTTCTGAAACACCCCCTTGCAGAAACTCGGTTCTGGCGAAAGTCTGAGACTTAAAAATAGGGCAGTAGAACAGTAAAGAGGAAATAGGTGGTTATTTCTTTTGGATTATGTTTTTTTCTGTTTACTTGGTTTTTTCGTATTCTTTCCGCGTGTATGCTTAGTAAAGGCTGTAGGGTTTTACCTCAGACCAAATCATATTATTACTAAATTATTTGAGTGATTTTTCGAATTTAGCGTGATCCGGAACTCAAATTTTTTGCTTTCGAATAACAATCGAAATTCGAGTGCTTTGGAAACAGCGGTTTCAAAAAGTAATTGAAATTCGAACAAATCAAAAATAGACCTCTGAATCATATTCAAAATTTGAATAAATTCAAATAGGCTTCCGGATACGATTCAAAATTCGAATAAGTCGACAATAGGCCTCCGGATATGATTCAAATTCAAATATTTCGGAGGCAGACTTCCGAATAGTATTCGAAATTCGAATACTTCAGCGTCAACACATTCGAATTATTTCAAATTTCAACTAATCAAAATACTCAATCATCATTTCATCAGAGGCCTGATCGACTTTTGCAAGCATACTGCAAACGCTTTTGACTCAACCCCAGAATCGTTAACCAGTCTCGGCTTCACGTTTCATGCACACCTTGGGACATTTTCAATTGGGCTGTGGGTTAAAACCTTGTTATATTCCGAACTCAAGTACATATGTATGAATGTCAATCGCCTGTTCCCCGTGAAAGTTCCATAGTTGAGACAGTCGGCGGTAGTATGTCGGCAGAATAGGGATTGAACCCGAAAAAGGTTAGCAACACCCTTGCCGTAGGTACTGCTGATAGCAGGAGCTGCTGCCCATTAGCAGCATATCCTGCTAATTAAAATTAATCCCTCTGTTAATCCTGGCATCGCGAGTTCGGCTCGCGTGAGAAGGATCACACCCAACACCGCTGAAGAAGGTGATTATCTAATTGTTTCTCCGTTCGCAGAACAGGCTCCCGACAAGGGTGGGTTGAACACCAGCATGCGTTGGCAGCACATGCTGTTGTTAGCGCAGCTGCTGCTCACAACAGGTGGTTGTGTCCGATGCTTGCCCTGATAAGCAACCCCTATTGTGCCGACGTACTACCCCACGATTTTGTGAGAGCACGTGTCTAGACTATACAGGCCATAAAACGGCCAAAGTCTCACCGTCGACTGCGTACCACGCGCTGCGCGACCGCACGCGCGTCGGAAGCAGACAAATTTTGGCCGCCGCGCGACGAGTTTCGGCCGCCGCGCGGAGGCCGAAACGTCGCGCGGCGGCCGGAACTCGTCGCGCGGCGGCCAAAACTCGTCTGCTTCCGACGCACGTGCGTTCGCGCAGCGCGTGGTACGCAGTCGACGGTGAGACTTTGGCCGTTTTATGGCCTGTAGGTACGTTGGTTAGAGACACCTACTCTACCAAGGTTCTGCCCGAGAATACGAAAAGGGAACCTGCACCTCGGAACAGAATCTTAAAATTCGGGCAGGGTCTTTACGATTTAGTCTTTCAGTATCCTTGACAGCATTCGGAACTTCAATCTCTAGGCTCCATTTACCAGTGTAGTTATCATGTAAATTGAATTCAGTCAGTATAAATAGTCGAATGAACGAGTTATTCGGTAAATTGACTTTTTCGGATATTAGAATTATTGGAATATTCGTTTACTCGGCCGAATATCCGTTTTCCGAATACTCGTATTGTAAAAGTTCGATAACGGGAGCGCGACTATTGTCCAACGGTGTTTTGCGAGGATTTAATCAAGGCCCAGAAAGATCTGAGAATTTCGATCATATGATAGTTTGCCCGATTTTTAATACACTGCACGGCAACGGAAAAAGGCGGTGGTGCGGTTGCGTACTATTACTGTAGCCATGGCTGGCTCGGTTCCAAGAATCGATAATGAACAGCTGATAATTTTTTCTGCTAAAATTTTTCTTTTTCTCTCAATTTTTCTTGTTATTATTACATGTATCCATACTAAATCATTCAGGTGTATGTATTGGTATCTCAGGCAAACCATCGCTCCGAGCGGTACCGGAGAGCTACTCGAGCGGCGCTGCCTCTCCGCTCCGAGCGAAAATTAGCCATCTACTTGGGTCACAGCAGCCGCTCTCCGGGCCACAGCAGTATCGCTCGGAGCGATCTTCGGTCCCAGCTGGCACTGCGGTCTCTGTTCGGGCGATTTTCAAAAATTTCCTAATTGCTATTTTTTCCATATTTCCGCCTCTTCTGGAGAGGATTAAGCATGTTAAGAGGATAAGGTACCTGTTACAGCCTGCGGGTCAGGGGTGGTATGCTCCAAGGGAATGGTGGGGGAATCTCGGGGGAAGCGGCAGGGATGATGCCGCGCGCGGCGAGGGAACAGTCTGACGTTCACCATAGAAACGTTATCAGCTGTGGCAGTGATAACAGTGCAATGCATAGCACTGTCCCGTATCGATCAAATTCCCCCACGATTCCCTCAGCATCCCCCAGCAATCCCTCGAACAATTTGAGAGGAGTGGCTCATTTGACATTTATTTTCTTGTTTATGTTTCTTTTGTTGAATTATTCTAGTGTTGTAGCTTATTGTGTCTGATTCATAATATTTATTTCATGTGATTTTCCAACAGTTTGAGGTCGCTGAAGTATTTAAGCCTTCAAATCTGAAGTTCCCTTTCTGGAAATCGTTTTTTGGTTGAATTCATTTTCGATAAAATGCTTTTGGATTTGATGTGGGATTTTTCATGAGATTTTAATCGCGCTGCTCACTTCCAACATTTTCAAAAGAAAATCAGCCGCTTGTAAATAGCTGTTTTTAGTGGTATGTATATTCACCAACTACTCCTTTCTTGCAGTATTAATCTGGGCTATTTTTATTTAAAAAAGTTTCTATTTATTATTTGTGGGTGCGGTGGCCCTGAGTTGGGTTCGATCTATCACGAAGGGGGGAAGGGGGTATTTTTTCATTCTCGCTTTTTTTTCGTTTTGCCACTTTATTGGGCTGATGCGCATTCGTGGATTAACACCTCTAGAATTTATCCTTTCAGTAGTTCACGGACAAATAAACTTCCATACAAAAATGAACCCTTATCAGAACGTGCTCAACCCTGCCCTTGGCCACCGAGCTCATGCGAAAAAAAGCATGTTTTATAAACAGGAAGGGCATAACATAAAAATATGAATATAGGGAATAAAAACAGTTCATTTAGCTGTTTTCCGCTTTCCGAAAATGCTGAGAATAGAAAGCGCGTTTGATATCGCGCTTTGTACTCTTAACATTTACGAACGGCGGAATACAGCTAAAAATAAATAATCTGTATTAATTATTAGAAAATGAATTCAAACTCAAACAATGTAGAAAATTAAATTACCAAAACAAGTAAAAAAAGTCCTTCGGAAAAAGATTCAATTTTTGAAGCTAAAAACTCAAGCGACTTCAAAACGTTAAAGGACCACGTGAAATATTTAAGATTGTTCAAGCCACAATACGTGACAACATAAAAAACTCAACATTGGAAATATAGAGGAGAAAATCAAAATAAACAAGCCACTCGGAAGAGCCATGCTGGGTGTTAACGTATGTCTACAGGTGCAACCGATGCGCCTCGATTTTCTGTAATGCATACCATGGACACAGCCTTCCGTACGTTTGAACAGAAAGATCTTGACCAATAACGCGCTTCAAAATTGTTATAGCGACGTGTAATCAACACTCAAGCAGGATTCTCGCCGGAAAACCAGAACTATGGACGTAGTCTATCCTGACGTTTTCTTTGGGGTGCATATTCCACCACTGTACTCCCTTAGAATACGCAGTACAGTGAATTAGGTGTTGTCTTGTCCGTGCCATTTTTGTAGGAAGCCGCTACACAGCTACGTGGTATGAGCGGAAGAGAGGGGTGATGGCCATGCCTCGCTTCCACACATGCAACGTAGCTGCACCGCAGCTTCTTTCACAAAAATACGCGGATCACATAACGACTGATGTAAAGTGTGAAATTAGTAAATGTGGACAATAATATCAAATACTGTGCTTATCTGGGCCAAATTCCGATCCGCAATTGCTTCTCGACACGCTTTGTGGCCGCACGCTCCCAAGTCAGAAGAGCTTCCAGCGCCGCCGATCTGCTGACTCTAGGTGGGTTTTGGAAACTGGAAACTAAGAAAAGTTGAAGAAAATTGTATAAAAAAGCCATATCGATCCGGCTTTGACGCTGGAGACCCGCCTGACTCGAGCGCGTGCGGCCGCAAAGCGTGTCGAGACGCAACTGCGGACCGGAATTTGGCCCAGAGAAGCACAGTACCATGCCTTAAAAATGCATTGCATATTCAAAAACATGATTCATAAAATGTGTTCACAAGAACATCATCAGTTTTCTCTTTTCAACTTCAATGTTCCTCAGTGAAAGTACAGGCTCTAAAACAGCCAAATTCCTTTTCACCCTCCGCGTGGCGGTGCGGAGGCCAAAGGCAGCGAGAGAGCATATGATTGACGAAGAGAGCAGCATCGAACGCACGGACGCGATGGGAATTTCGATTTTCTAAAGAGAAGAGCCCATGAGTGAAGCTTAATGCTTTCACGTTCACTCAATCGCCGCCAGGTTTTTCCTCATTCCACTTTCACAGTATGCGGCTATTGGAAAATGGTTACGGACATCCACTACTACAAATTAAGTTTTGGCTCTTATTTAGACATATTGCTGGAAGCACTACCTCCTTTCACTTTCTTGTCGTTGACCTATCGTAAACTCAGGGAAGGCTGAATAGATGGGTCAACGGCGAAAAAAAGGCGGAAAATTCTTCCCCAGCATGATGTCTAAAACAGTAACAAGATATTCTCTGAAATAACAACACAGACAAGGTGCACGTGATACATTCATTTCTCGGAATATAATCAATATCAATTATGATAAATCAAAATTTATTGGTTGTTTCTGTGCTGTACGTCCTCGAAAGTATGCCATTAGTGCTGGGAGTTGTTGACAATACTTGTGATGTGCCTTCATAAAACACCTGAAATAAAAAACTAGAACCGTAGTTCTGTACTCAGCTCTACCCGTAAATACTTTATTTCCAAACAAAATTCTCTTCAGCGGTAGCAGACAGCTGCTGCTGCAGCACGCAGTCCGAAGATAATCGTGCTGGGACCAAGCAAAACCGTGACGGGACCCCTCGCTCCAGCCCAAACTTACTGGCGGCGTGTGCTGCATCAGCGGTTGTTAGCAACTGCACCGCTCCATTAAGAACAGTAAAAGCCTGCAAATCTGGGAGCGACGCCGCTTTTGAACAATGATGGAGGGTGGGGAGCGCTAAGCAGTTTGATCGCGTACGCGACCGCGCCGCAGTGGTTGTTACGGGAGGGGGGCTGCCGAGTGCTTTTGCCCGCCGCGGCGATCGCGAGCTCGCGGGGGCGCTCGCTGCGAAAAGCGCGACTCGATTGTGCTTTTCAAGCGACTTTGCGGGCTGCTACCGACTTGCAGCTTCTTTGCTAATCTTTGCGCTCAATTTTCAATAGTAATCAATCTCCTATGATATTCAACAGTTTTCGAATGATCTCGAATCTGCCAGCACCATCATTCAAAGTTTTGAGAACTGCTCAGTTGCTTTGTTAGTTTTGCTTGCAATTTTCAGCTATTCGTGATTTTCTGTGTTTTTGCACAAAAACGCTAGTGTTCAGCCGTGAATGATGCAAACCACCATCAGTTGTACGTACTTATTTCATTCTTGCTGTCATGAAGTTAAAATGAACAAATATGTACAATGAAGGTGGTTTGTGTCACACCCGGTTTCGTCCAGGGAGTATAAAATTGAAAAATTCGCCAGGTAAATAGTGGAAACTACAGTTTCGGAATCAAATCTCACCAAAATGATGATACGGAAGTTTCAAAATTGCAGCCGCGCTCTAATAAAAATGACACTGCGGAGTTGCCGGCGACATCGCCTCGAAATCTTTCTGGCCACGCCCCACAAATGCTCGCTCGCGCCGCTCGCATCTTTGTCACTATGGGTCTTAAACCTATTCAAACCTGCTCCAGTAGCCTATTGCCCCCCCAACAAATTTGAAGACCTGTGTAAACATAACAAACCTCCAGCAACTCTAAACGTCACTAAATCGGGTTTTTGAGTAACTCTTTTCCGAATGATCACCTTGGTGATCGTCCAGTGCGGAAAGCCCCAAGAATGATGTAATAAAACCCACATGGATCGGAGTGTTTCCAATATCCAAGATAAAAGGTTGTCGCCCATCCAGCGACCTGCTACGCAGTACCAAGATGGCTGACAATGTGGACCTGGAAGTGAAAAATTACCTTACAAATACGGCAAACTAATGCACCAGAAACTAACCTCGGGAGTAATTTCCGTAAAAGAAAGGAACAAGCTCGTTCCATTTGTCATAAACGCTATGGGAATCGCCAAATTCCTAGTGGGCCAACATGGGTAACAACCTGCAAGGAATACGGCAAGTAGGGGAATTGAAACATCAAAACAAGGTGAAACAGAAACATTTTGAGGGTTCCTCAGAGAAAGTGTGTTCTAACACATTACCACAGGAATGTTTCATTTTTCAGGAAAGGCGTTCCAAGAACATTTCCACGGTAGGAAATCGTATTTGATAGTGATACCAGCCAATGATTGTTCATGAGACCGCCGAAAATGAGCATTTCTTTCAGCCTATTAATTGTTATGTCTTATCGACCCATTTTCCTCCCATGGTAACCTTCGTGGAACGCGCCCCAAAAATCCCCTTGCGTGGTCGTAGTTTTCCCGGGCAAGAAGTGACATCGCATTGAACGGTGTAAGTTGCTCCCTGACTGAAGCTTTTTTACGCTTGTAGCTTCCCGTTAAAATCATTTTCTTTAATTTATGTTAAAGTCTAGCGTATTATTTCTGTACTGGATACTTGCCATATTTACATTAATGTACTATCGAAGCTGCCACAGCTGCAGGAACAAGCGATTCTACTGAGGACTAAATGACTGCACCAAACATATCCGCAGCGATTCTTCCAAAACATGAATTGAGTTTTGCCTTTATCCAGAAATTGCAACTACAGCAGTTTCTTCCTTATGTAGACTAAGCCACCAAACTTCATAGCTCTGCACCATGAGAAATTCACTATTAACTCAACCATGTTTCGGATATTGACGATTTTTTGAATAATCAGTGCTCCTTTATTTTTGTTTCGAAATTTGAAAATGGTCGATAAACCACAAAATAAATGTTGGATAGGGAATTTTTTCGCAGTGCTATTCTGTAAAGATTGGTGCCTTGAAGCCACTGCATAACGAAGAAACTGCAAAATTGATTTCGGCCGATTCACCTCATAAAAAAAATGCGACATCGGTGCTGTCATTTAGTCTTCAGAGGAATCATACATTCCTTCGAAAACGCCTTATTTCGTGCCAAGGTAAGACGGCGTTATCAGCATGCAAAGTATTCAGTCCAAGCATCACAAACGGAGTTGAAAAATGAAAGCGGTGCAAAACTAGATCGGGGGGGGCACCCAAAATTTAAGTGATATCGCTCTCGGAAATCGGTCTAATTCCATGGAATTTCTAGAAACTTGCGAGTGATAACGTTATCACATATCCGATAACGAAAGAAATTTTCATTTTTCATGGGTGAATCCTTTCATCTCTATGGGTGAATCTTGAGTGTCCCCCCCAACTAGTTTTGCGCCGTGATATCTATACGTATTAAAGTATCAAAAAGAAAAGAAAGAGAAACTTCGAAATAAGCATATAAAAGCTTCCACCTGAAAAAACGCCTGAATGGGAATAGTAGAAGCTAATTTGAAAATAACTGTGATCTAAAAAACATACTTGATTATTCATGGCTGCAAAGGAATAGTAATACGCGAAGCGGAAGAGCTGGCAGAAAATGGCGCCTTCGAACCTGAAATTTAAAACAAAAACTTGCGGAAAATACAAATTCCTAAGGAAAAAATGAAGCATGGCACAAAGAAAACACAAAGAATTCAGAAATAAGGGAGAATGAGTGAAAGGATGACAAAATCGCGGTATCTGCCACAAATTTGCAAGCCATTTCGTCGTGATGAGGCCGAAATTCCGCGACGCGGAGAAAAAATTTCCATCCGATGCGAGGGAGTCCAAGGGAAGCGAGAGTTGGCCGTAGAGCGCACGTTTTCTACTGAATTGGGGTAGCGGGGGAATCAATTCCCCCTGCAATTCCCCCGCAATTCCCTTGGAGCATACCACCCCAGGAGGTTAATCCTGCCACAGGCCGCAACAAGGATACCATCCCAGCATGGTCCGCAATGAGGAAGCCTTCCCCACCGCGGGCCATGAGGGATCCCCTCGGCCGCCAAAAATTGTGATCCTGAGAGTGATCCGAGGTCACCTCTCAAGAGTGGCCTCGAAAGGCCAACTACCCGTCTACACGAGGCAAGCCGCCTTTTATACCCGCAGGATTGGTTGTTCTTTGAATGATAACGTGGCTCGCACGTTATCACTCAAAGAACAACCAATCTCGCGTCTCTCTATCTCTGGCGATGGCACCGCTGTGGCTCCGAGAGCGACCGGAGAGCGATTGAGGGGCGAACTGGCACCGGACATGGACCGCGGTGCCAGTTGGCCCCTCGGCCGCTGTCCGGGCGATGACGTCATAATTGGGAGGAGCCGGTCCCGCTCGGAGCTATGGTTTGCCTGAGATAGTGTATGTTGCGATAAATTTACCCTTTTAACGTTTACGGCATTTTTTCCTCTGGAATTGAGTGAAAAAATCACTCTTGTCGATCACGAGGGTTCTCTACACCTCTGCGTACGCAACGACATAATCGACATCAAACTTTTGATTGCTATCACAATTCCTCAGAAAGAAGCACCGGTAACGTTTAAAATGGTAGGTTTTCTCCCAACACACTCAATATTAATACACTCGGATTATTTACTTTAAATACATGCAAGAATTACCTAAAAAAATGGAAGAAACACAAAAAACATTACAAACCAGCTATGTATGGTTACAGTTTAAGTACGCAAACGCGAGCATTCAAACGACTAAAAAAGAATTGCTCGGATCCAGCCATTCAAAGTTTCCTAAAATTTTTATTCAAATGTAATCATTCACTCTGAAGAATTGGAAAGCACTTATTTGGAAGAAATCATTGACTCGGAAATTTCTAAGAGGGTTTATTGGATTCATTTACACAATTGAAGTGTTCTAAGATACTACATATGTTCGGCTTACTCATTCATTCGCTCGAATTTCATTCCAGTATTTTTTCCGGCCGAAATCACTCAGTCATTCGCTTGATTTTTTTTATTATGGGCTGATATTCAGAAATTGGAGGTTGCTGTGAATACCTAATATTTCAGTTAAATATACTAAATAGTTGAGGAGAATCAGGTAAAGTTAGAAGATCAACACTTGAAATGTTGAGGGGAAATGTGACGGAATCAAAATCCAGAGTAGAGAAAAGTATATTAAACTTAGGTATTACAGAGACAGGTCTAGCTCAGAAAAGGAAGAATGAAGAGTCAAATCAATTCAAGGAATTTCGGTAGGGTGGGTTAATAGGGTGAATATGTGGAAATCGCCGGATTCTTGTTTGAAAAGTTGTCGATTACCTAAAACGCTTCCGAAAATCGATTAGCGAAGCATCTGAAATACGTCGAGGTATCGGTTTTCGCAACGGTGTTGCTAAAACCGGTTTATAGAAAGCGCCCGGGGCGCAACCGTCTACGCTGAATGACGTACTATGACATCATCAGCCAACAGTTGCGCTCAGAGCGCTGCGTGAATCAATCATTTTCGTCGGTAGCACCCGGAGCGCAACGTAGGTGGCGTGCATCGCAACATAGGTGGCCCGAAAACTGCCAAATTTTTCACCCAGAGCACAACATGGACGCGGCTCCGGGTGCATTCGGGGTGGGCTCAGGGCTTGCTCTCGTCTAAGCTGATTGAAAAAATCCCAAGGTGTAGGCGAGACTGGTTAACGATTCGGGGGCTAAATAGAAGAGTTTGCAATATGCTTCCAAAAGTCGGTCAGAATTCGGGTGAAATGATCATTGCGAACTTTGATCAATCGAAGTTTAAAATAATTCGAAAATGTTAACGCTGAAGTATTCGATTCCAAATATTATTTGAAAGCCTGCTTTTGAAATATTCGAGTTTCGAATCATATTCGAAAGCTCATTTTTGATTTATTAGAATTTCGGATAATATTCAGAGGCCTATTTTTGATTTTTTTCTAATTCCGAATATTAATCAAAACCACTTTTCTCAAAGCATTCGAATTTCAAATATTATTCCACAATCAAAACTCTCAAATTTTGGATGATTAAAAATTCGAAAAATCTCTCGAATAATTTTCGAACGATATGATTTGGTTTGTAGTAGAACCCCACAGACGTTGCTAAGCAAACACGCACTCACACATTTGGGGGGAAGTTCCCGAGGACAATAGACCTGTTTTGGTCGTTATCACTCAGTCGGGGGGAGAGGAGCGAGACGTCCCCCCGGAGGGGGACGTCTCGCCCCTCTCCCCTCCAATTATACACAACGATAAGGCGTTCGAAACAGTCAACTCAGGGGGAGAACAAGGGAAGTTCGCTTCACGGTTGTTCCCATGGCCTCCCCCCGAACATGATGAACGCGAAAACAAAGCCGCAGCGTATACGGTGATGCAGACGGGCTAGTCGCTAGGTGGTCTCACTTCGCAAGATGAGATGGTAGATCTGCCACTCGAGGACTACGTAAGGCATCTCTGTCTGAATTTCAGAGGAGCTAATGAGCCTCTCTATAATCAGAGGTGAATATTTTTGGACCGATTGCAGTTTTTCAGGAACAGGAGACTGTCGAAAACAGCGAGTCCTAGCAAGCTGATTTTTGATCAATTATTGAACATTGGGAAGATCTGCAGTCGGAAGGTCGCGGCAAGACCTGCAGTCGGGAGAACAAGAGAACTCCTGCTGTGGGAACTTCCCCCATTACTCTGCTGTCGAGACGTCCCCTTCGCCTCCCCCCAATTCGGGGGAAGTTCCCCAGTTGTTTCGAGGGAAGTTCTGCTGTCGTTCTCGGGAACTTCCCCACGAATATCTGAGGAGAGAAAGCGGAAAAATCAAACAAACAGAAAAAACATAACCCAGAAGAGATTTATCAGCTGTTTCCTCTTTACTGCTCTACTGCTCTAGTCTTAAGAGTAAGTTTCAAACTTTTTGCAGGACCGAGATTCTGAAAGGAAAGTTGTGCATAAAAGCCATCTTTTATCGAATAAAATCAAAACTACAATGTAGCCACACATTTTTCTCTCCACCACAGGAATGATACGTCGATGAGGCTTGAAAAAATGAAAACTCATTAGTTAATCCCAGGAAATAACCCAAGAAGGAAACAACCAAAAGGAAGTAGGGGTAGATGAGTCGACAACGATCAAGGTTTAAAACGCTGGAGTTTGAGGACTGGGCGTCGTCTTTGAGTTTCGTACTCAGATATTCGTGGGGAAGTTCCCGAGAACGACAGCAGAACTTCCCTCGAAACAACTGCGGAATTCCCCCAATCTGGGGGAGGCGAAGGGGACGTTTCGACAGCAGAGTAAAGGGAGAAGTTCCCACAGCAGGAGTTCTCTTGTTCTCCCGACTGCAAGTCTTCCCGCGACCTTCCGACTGCTGATTTTCCCATTGTTGAATGATTGATCAAAAATTAGCTTGCTAGAACCCGCTGTTTTCGACAGTCTCCTGCTCCTGAAAAACTGCTAACGGTCCAAAAATATTCACCTCTGAGTAATGGTTATAGAGAAGCTTATTAGCTCCTCTGAAAACCAGACAGAGATGCCTTACGTAGTCCTTGAGTGGCAGATCTACCCCCTCAACTTGCCAAGTGCGAGACCACCTCGCGACTAGCCCGTCTGCATCACCGTATACGCTGCCGCTTTGTTTTCGCGTTCATCATGTTCGGGGGGAGGCCATGGGAACAACCGTGAAGCGAACTTCCCTTGTTCTCCCCCCGAGTTGACTGTTTCGAACGCCTTATCGTTGTGCATAATTCGAGGGGAGGGGAGCGAGACGTCCCCCTACGGGGGGACGTCTCGCTCTTCTCCCCCCGATCGAGTGATAACGACCAAAACAGGTCTATTGTCCTCGGGAACTTCCCCCCAAATGTGTGAGTAATGCGCGCGTCAGTCAACTCAGATATTCGTTGGGAAGTTCCCGAGAACGACAGCAGAACTTCCCTCGAAACAACTGGGTAACCCCCCCCCACAAATTGGGGGGAGGCGAAGGGGACGTCTCGACAGCAGAGTAATGGGGGAAGTTCCCACAGCAGGAGTTCTCTTGTTCTCCCTACTGTAGATCTTCCCGCGACCTTCCAAGTGTTGATCTTCCCATTGTTCAATGATTGAGCAAAATTTAGCGTGTTACAGTGCTTCTCTGGGCCAAATTCCGGTCCGCAATTGCGTCTCGAGACGCTTTGCGGCCGCACGCTCTCGAGTCGGAAGAGTTTCCAGCGCCGCAGCCGCCGATCTGTTGACTCTAGGTGGGTTTTGGAAACTGGAAACTCAAAGAATTTTGAGAAATTATGTATGAAAAGCCTTATGGAATCGGCTTTGGCGCTGGAAACTCGACCGGCTCGAGCGCGCGCGGCCGCCAAGCGTGTCGAGACGCAATCACGGACCGGAATTAGGCCCAGAGAAGCATATTAGAACTCGCTACTTTCGACAGCCTCCTGTTCCTGAAGAACTGCGATCGGTCCAAAAACATTCACCTCTGACTAAAGGTTATAGAAAAGCTTATTAGCTCCTCTGAAAACCAGGCAGAGATGCCTTACGTAGTCCTTGAGTAGCAGATCTACCCCCTCAACTTGCGAAGTGCGAGACCACCTCGCGACTAGCCCGTCTGCATCACCGTATACGCTGCCGCTTTGTTTTCGCGTTCATCATGTTCGGGGGGAGGCCATGGGAACAACCGTGAAGCGAACTTCCCTTGTTCTCCCCCCGAGTTGACTGTTTCGAACGCCTTATCGTTGTGCATAATTCGAGGGGAGGGGAGCTAGACGTACCCCTACGGGGGGACGTCTCGCTCCTCTCCCCCCGATCGAGTGATAACGACCAAAACAGGTCTGTTGTCCTCGGGAACGTCCCCCCAAATGTGTGAGTAATGCGCGCGTCAGTCAACGTATGTGGCCCGTAGAGCAACCTGAACGCACTGCACGATCCAATCACAACCGGAACGCACCGCGAGTTCGAATATCAACTGCTCTGCGTTTCGGTTGCAGTGGGCGGGCAGGGGCGGAGGCGGCTGCGCTCCGGGCCTGCTATTGCCTGAGAACAAATCACGTCGTTTAGAAAGTTTTCAATCGCCAGCAGTCGAACACCCTCGCGAACATCCATTTGTTCATGAATTTAATTGTATGCTTAACTAGCGTAACTTTTGTTATAAAAGTGTTCTAATCTGTGCTGTCAATTATGACAGTTTTGTCCGAGGATGATTGCTTAGGAAGCGTTCATAGCTACATACTGTCGTTCTCGGAGCCAAATTCCGGTCCGCATTTTCGTAGAACGGTTGTTGCATTGCGTAATAGGATAATAATCGTTCTGGGACCACTTGGTCCCGGCGCGATTCACCTTTCTCCCAGCACAAGGACCATCGTGTAGCATGATGCAACAGCCGTAGTCCGCAATCGCGGACTGGAAATTGACTCCGAGAATGACAATAAATATGTAGCTGCACAAGCGCCGAACGTCGCTAGGGGGAGAGCGGGTAAAGTGAAATATTGGCTGTAGCTCGAGCGATTATCGCCATGTACGATCGCTTGAGCTACAATCGGCATTCCATTCTCGACCGCACTTCCCCCGGTGGTAGCCTTTGTTGCTACTTATGGACGCTTCCTTAGACGCGAACAACTCAAGCGGTCGTGTCGCGCAGCCATCGAATATTTTTAGGAAGTAGTACTACAGTCACAAGAAAGGCCCATTGGGGAGAGTGGCCGTTCTCGACGGAAATCTCCTTGTACAACGGAGTCTAGTGAATGGACCGGGTGGCGTCAATAGACCCTCGCGCGCGATCAAAACACTACTGGTCGGTAATGTCGCGAGCACCACACTACGAACAGCGATCGTCATTTGACTAGATGAGACGAGGCCATGTTTTTAGAGACCCCGCTTTTAGACGAAAAACCTGATTATGCTTTCTAGAGCTATCTACGCTTCTTCATAATGTTAGAGGCGTCTTCCCAATATCAGGTTTTTTTTTCGCAAGCTGGACTTGTTGCTGGAGGATTTGTATAGATTCGGCTTGGAAATTACCGGCGAAGGTAATTGACTCGCTGAACACCAACGTAAGATTGAATCGCCGGTTTTCGAAATAATAAGGTGACATACTCCCGCTCGCTGGCATTATACCTACTGTAATGTCAGAATGTCAGATTTGTCTTCGAAAGCCGCACAAGCCCTACATGCAAGTTTTGTGCCAGATTTGGAACAACTCGCAACGGTAAGAATTGACTGATGGACACCTTTACTTTTTTCGTGGAACTATGAGCTTGCTTATAACTTCATTTAGGGTAAACGCTTGCAACCCCAACAGAAAAGAGTTGAGCCAAATCTGAGACTTCGATCGATCTACCGTATACCTACGCATACAGTGTTCACGACAAAATCCCTTCTCTGTTTTTCCGCCTATCTTGAAAACGGTCCCACTCTGATTTCAATGATGTCTCCGGAATCGTACAAGACCTTCTGGGAACGGAGTTGTGGTCCCTCAAAAACTGATCTAACTAGGGAACCTCGCTAGCCATGTATTGGCTTTTGAGAGACTGTGATTGTTTCCTGGTCAACTGAGATACGCTCTTCACGAATATGTCCTTGGATTTTGCTACGGACCTCAAATTAACAAGTTATTACTGGTTAAAGTTACAACGTTGTGATTCACAGATTTTTGAAATTCTCGTGTATCGAGCGAGTGCTTCGTGATTTGAACAGCAGAACAACAGTGACAATAACAGAAATGGTATTCAAGCTTAGAGAATCCGAGCGCTGCGGTCTCCATAACAAAAATGGCTCGGCGGGCGCTCGTGTTGAGAATGCTTGCTGTAATGTGGCATTTATAAACATTGATAAAACCTTCTGAAAAGGTCGAAACATCTAATAGGGATATTTTTCTTGAAGGAAGACATTGAAAACATTTTCAGCCCGAAATGCGAAAAAAATTCCGTCCACGATTACCAAGACTGCATGTGGGGTACCCCATGAAAAAAAGTCAAAAAAAAATGTTCTCGAAATTGAACCAGGACAATCTCGTTTAAGAGCCGATCCGAAAAAAAATCTTTCTTCTCGATCCACACACGTCGATTTAAAGGCAGTGTTCACAATAAGAATCTCTTTTCTGTTCTTTACCTATCGTGAACACGGTCTCATTCTGACTCCAATGATGTCTCTGGGATCGTACAAGACTTTCTGGGAACGGAGTTGTGGTCCCTCAAAAATTGAGTTAGAGAAGCATGGTGGACGAGTTGTCCAAGGCTTGTAACTTCCGTCTTTATGATGTATGCGAGCTGACATAAGAAAAAAGAGAAGTTGAGAATGAAGGGAAGAAAGGGGATTTTGATCGCAAACCATAGCTCATCTCACGATCTCTAGTGTTCCATGGTTCACGTCGAGGGGCGGAAAGGGGCTGGACTTGCCCAAAGCGGCGGGGTTTGCCCACTTTTCTAAGCCGTTTTGCGGCTCCTGGGTAGCTTTTCGTCCCGTTTCCCCGAAGCTGTTCTGCTTCTGAGAGCCACGAGAAGCGTTTGTCACGGGAAATTCGAGGATGAACTTTATCGTGAACAGTGCCTCTAATCTAATTCAAGAAAAATCGGTAAACGGACCACAGAATTGTGCTGATTAGTCCAAACAACCCCTATGGAGAAGTTGTGGTGAAATTTCATTAGAGCGCTCTGGAGATCGCCAAAAGCCACGTTTGGCCCCCAGTGGGAAGCAATGAACCAAATCAGCCGGGCTCTCCGAAAAAAAAATCGACAAATGGACTTCAGATTTGTATTTAGCACACAGAGCAACTCATAGAAAAAAGTTCTGGATTAAATTTATAGAAAAAATTCTTTGAACACTCCAAAAACTGCCTTTCGGGTGCCTGTCTTTTTTTGCGAAACGTAAAAAATTGCTGCTCTCCCTCGTAATTGCTGAAGCATCTAGGAAATTCCGGACACGGGTTATTGTTACAAAGGACCACGCCTGCAACATCCGAAACATGGCTTTCTAAAGCTTCGAGGTATGCGAAAAACAAGATCTAGTTAGGATGAAGGTCCCAGAGTGGGAACATTTGTATCTTCTGCGTTGCGATCTTATTATATACAGATATGATTTAGGGCCGAGATGCCTGCGGCGCAGCGTCGATTTTTGCACCCTCGTTTGGGAGCCTGTGTGAAAACTAATAATGAAAATTCTGGGCAATTTGTTGAACTACTGTTACTGTCCTCATCGAATCGAAAATGCGCTCTGCAGTAGCGGACAGAAGCTGTTGCAGCACTCAGCAGCGTGATAGTCGTGCTGGAGCCTCCGGGTCCCGGCGCGATCGTCAAGGTATAGCGTGCTGCAACAGCGGTTTTCCACAAATGCTGAGCGGAACTTTGTTCAGATAAGGACAGTTCTTGTTCGGAATGCAATCCGGTAGTGTAAAAACTGCCGTTAGTTAGCGTTCATCACTGAAATAATGGCGCTTTTGTTCATGTTCGAACTCTTCGGCCATCCCGCTTAACCTCCTGAAAAAATCTGAAGATTGATTATTCAAAAATCCCTTGACTCGAAAACTAATTACCTTGCAATCTTTCTGCTTACGCCATATCATGCGCCTGGTCGGGATTTACATCGGCAATGCCTAAATAAACTCGAAGCATGTCAGGCCAACACTATTTCGGCTGTCTTGTTGTCGATTTCTGTGTACCTCCAGATTGTGTTGATTGTCATGGATTTCACCCCAGTTTTCGCATAACTCAAGGCTGTTCATTGATATCCATGTGTGAATGAGAGATCCTTTAGAGGAACACCTGTTAATTAATGAGGGCAATCAGTAACGCAGACATCTTTTTATCGGCGTCAAGGTCGAAAGAGAGGTTGTTCGGAGGCGCTGGCGTTCTTCCGCTTCCTTTCGAGGTTCCCCCGGTTTCTACGTGCGACTCCCGTCGTCGTCCGTCCAACCCCTTCACAAATTGGGCGTGTCTGCCGCGAACAATTCTCCCACACCTCACCGCATGCTGCCATGAGAGCGCTGCTTATGAGCATTTCGGTAACGTTTTTTGGATTTTCTAATGACTTTTCGCTATTTTCTTGCTCATTACTCTGACTGCGCCACCGTTGAAAGGAAATACGATTTTTCGATATTTCAAGTTATGTATTTGTTAAATTCTCTATCATAAATGCTGTAAAAGCAGTAGTTGAAAGTTGCCAATACTACTTAATCGTTTTAAAATTCTGTTATTGCGTCAACCGCAACGTGAATTTCTGGGAGGCTAACATTGTTCAAACCACTGTCACCACCTTCGAAGGGTGAGCCGAAATGCGGTCCAGAACCATCGCTCACCCACAACTCATAGAATTGCTTTTTCCATTATGGGGAATAGCCGTTTCAAACCTTTATACCCTCAACACCTTCCTGTAGCAGCTGATACTCCATAATAGTCCTTCTTCTCCTGCTTCCATTTCTTATTGTTTCTTCGAGGATACTTAGTAGACTGCTACACACAGTTGAAGCAATACTCCAAATTAGCTGCTGCTTCATTTCTTCCCTTCCGTATCCCAAACCCTATCTTACAAACCATTTTAGCACAGATCAAAGTGAGCAAAATAGCACCGTGCAAGTATGTCCTTGACACTAGTACTACAAATCGTGAATGTCCCTTGCCCAAATCTATATTTCAGAAAGTTTCTGCTCAAAACAGTATGTGGACCACAAAAATTAAAATTTTCCTCATCACCCAAGTTTCATCTGGAGAAGCCATTTGGGTCTACGAATACGAACATAATGTTTGTTTTCGGTTTCACGGCAACTACGGTATGTGACGGTAGGTCAAGTGCTATCATGAACAGTAACCTACCGTATTCGTCTCTCGAATCAAGGATGATCCAGATATTCCTGTTTAGCGCCCCAGCCACCACTTGGGCAAAGTTTGGGTGACTATGAAAATTCTCATTCTTGGCGTTCACCTAACTTTTTAAGTTAGTAACTTTTCGGATTAGGAGTTTGGGCAAGGGACACTCACAGTTTCCACTACCGTGTAGTAGCAAGAGCGACCTCGCAAGGTACTTCATCTTGCTCAGTTGGGACTGCGCTGAAATGATTTTCCTTGTTAGCGTTACATCTGTTTCTTCCTTCACGTCGATTACGTTTATCATTTATGCAGCGTTAGTCTTATTTTTCCGCCTCTTATGCCCTCGTATTTGTGTTCCACCAGGCCGCTGAAGAAAGACTATTTCAGACCGAAACAAGCGTGTATGTAAGAAGGGCCCGGATCAGGGATGAGCGGAATTCCGATTTCCGAATTCCGATTTCCGATGGTTTTGGGCCTTCCGATTTCCGAATTCCGATTTCCGAAAAAAAGCCTGAAAATGCGGAAGACATCGGAAATATTCACGAGATTAGAAATTTTCGCACTTTTCCTGGCCAAAATCCAGGGGGTTATTTCGGGCGCTGGATTCGGATTCGAGATCCGTTTTCTTTTTTCACAAAGCCAGAGTTAATTGTGTTTGCATGAAAGTTCTCGGGAAAGAAGAATAACTTCAGGTTTTTTTTTGATACGCACAGTCACCAGGGAAGAGTTTAAAATTTCACTGAACTTATTTCCGATTTCCGAATTCCGATGGTTTTTGGCGTTCCGATTTCCGAATTTGAGAAGGCTCTTCCGATTTCCGAAGTTCAGAAAAAAATTTCCGCTCATCCCTGCCCCGGATAAAGTCACGCCGCTGTAAGGCGTGCCACCATGCAATGGGGGAGAATCGATCGTGCGTTGCCGCATAATCGATACTCCTCCATTGCATGCTGCCGCGACTACCCGCGGCGGGACTCGAATCGGCCCCTAGGAAGTGTGAATCTTAGATGTCCCTCGATGAAAGACGTATGTTTTGGGGCAAAAAAAAATCAGCTCTCAAACATTAGCAGCCCGTCGGAACTGATCTGAGTATTTGAGCTGAGCAAGAATGGATAAAGGCAGATTTAGCGCTGATTATCATATTCATTTTTTGTGTTCAGAAATATTCTTAACAGATTTCTGTTTTTCACCTCACACATAGAATGTTTATAACTACGCGAAAAGCTCTTATGGATGCACTTGCTTAGTTTTCCTTTTTAATTTTTTTCCCTTTTTCGGTTCGTTTTTTCTTATCCCTGCGATTTATTCTCGGCTGACCTGTTCCATCTTTACCCATGCTTTGCCCAATCCTTCACCATAAGTGAAAAGTAAGGTGATAAATAATTTTAGACTCCGCAGTTTATAGCAATGTGGCTTGGTGCGAAGCATTAGGAAAGGTTTCGATCGAGATTTAGACTTCTGATCCCAAAGCTTAGATTCTCCATTGCACACAACAGTCAAACCGCGATACATATCATTTTCTCTTCCTCTGTGTACCCTGCTGGGCAAAATGCGTCATAACTTTCCCAAGGTCATGTCTTTGCCTGGCCTCGCCGAAGAATGCGTTGTCAGGTCTCATCTGGAAGATTGGGGGTTGGATAGTCTCGGAATGAAGTGTAAGAACTAGAAAACAAACCACCTATCGAGAGTTCGCGAGATGTAATAAAGAGGGGAATTTGGAAAGTTTGCCATTAATTCTGCCAGTATTCTGGTCTTGGAATATCTACGGAAGAAAATCTGTTTTTTTGTCTAAGTACATATTCTATGTAAAGGCTATGTAAAGTGCTCTATTTACAATACTGAAAGCGAATTCCTTACATGGTTTTTGAAATGCGCTCTGATACCTACCTTTTTTGAATGTGAAATCAAATAAATAACCCAGTTTCAAGGCGCGATTTCTGTTTAACTTTTAAAACCTAATTTCTCCTCAAAGTTTTGCAATTTATCTCAAAATAGGTCACTAATATAGAAGAACTTCGTGATTTTGCCACATTAAAATCCATAAATTGTTAGGAAAAATGACTTTTTTATTTATTTATTTGATACGCCCGCAGGGCGCGCCAACAGTCAAATTTGAATAGAATCAGTGGTTAAAAATGAAGCGTAACGAAATTCGGGCAGGCCAACATCAAGGTAAAAATGAGCACTGTAAAAAACCAAGTACTATAGTTTTTCACCCGAAGTAAAAAATCTATGTCGGAGGCTGATGGGAGGGTTGGATTCATAACGTGGTCATCAAAACTCTTGAAAACAGATCGGCATACATAGCCAACAAAGCAATGTTTGGCCGTGCCAGCCAGCTAGGGCACCTAAAGGCACTGTTCGCGATAAAAATCGCTTTTCTGTTTTTTTGCCTATCTTGAAACCGGTCCCATTCTGATTCCAATGATGCTTCTGGAATCGTACAAGACCTTCTGGGAATGGAGTTATGGTCCCTCAAAAATTGAGCTAGGGAAAATGGTGGACGAGTTGTCCAAGGCTTGTAACTTCCGTCTTTTGCAGCCAATGTGTGCGAAATGACCTGAGTAAAGAGAGAAGTTGAGAATGAAGGGAAGAACGGGGCTTTTGTTTGGAAACCATCGCTCAACTCACGATTTCGAGCGTTCCTTTGTTCACGTCGAGGGGCGGGAAGAGGCGGGACTTGCCCACAATGGCGGAGTTTGCCCACTTTTCTAAGCCGTTTTGCGGCTCCTGGGTACCTCTTCGTCCCGTTTTTTTCGACGCTGATCTGCTTCTGAGAGCCACGAGAAGCGTTTGTTATGGAAAATTCAAGGATGAAGTTTATCGCGAACAGTGCCTTCAAAGGCAGTGTTCACGATGAAAATCGTTTTTCTGCTTTTCTGCCTATCTTGAAAACAGTCCCATGCTGATTCCAATGATGTCTCTGAAATCGTACAAGACCTAGGAACGGAGTTATGGTCCCTCATAAATTGACCTGCGGAAGCATGGTGGACGAGTTGTCCGAGGCTTGTAACTTCTGTCTTTTGCAGCCGATCAATGCGAGCTGACTTGAGTAAAGATAGAAGCTGATAATGAAGGGAAGAACGGGGCTAATGATTGGAAATCTTCGCTCAACTCACGATCTCGAGCATTTATTTGTTCATGTCGGTGGGCGTGTGTTGCGCTTTTGGGGTTTGCCTTGCGCTCGAAGTGGCAACTTCGGGCTCTTCTGGAGCGTTTCCTGGCTCGTTTTCATGCGTTCTTTTGACGTCAACAATACAGTGTGCCCCACCACTACCCATTCCTAGTGGGAAAAAATGACTTTTTTTATGGATTTTTATCAATTTTTTTTACTGTCAAAATATTTAAGAAGAAACACAGAGGATAACAAATGGCATATGAACGTGCTGAATGCGAGAAAACGTCAAGAAATCCACTTATAATAACACTTAAACGCCAGCCCCATTTGGACAAGAGGGACATTGGATGGCTACCGTAACCCTAAATCTTCCACTGAGTTCCACTTTGAAATTTTATGCATTTAGTAGATCGCATTTTTGATGCTGATTCCGAATTTGGCTTCCACATTCCGATTGGACCACTTTGAAGCGATTTATCCAAAAACGACGCCAAACGGCGCGTTCCGGCGCTCTAGCGCGCCCAATGACCAAAAGATAGGGGCGGTATTGTACTGTAAGCTTGAACTCGCTAAAAAACCCTCGGTCTTAAAAAGCAACACATTCATTGCTGATGAAGCTTCTGGTGATATCCCCGAAATCAGATAGATCAACTGTATCCGCTCGACCTATTTCAATTAATCCTTCGCAACATCGATCTACACATTTTCCTCCTCGGTTTAATGTTAGCAAAACATAAATATTCGGCAAGGCTTTCTCCACGAGGGAGAATAAAAAATAGTCAAAAATGAGTGGTCTTGCATATCGTCTGTATTAATTTGCGTTATGGGTCTGGCCGACGGATGTTCGTGTAAACACAAGACATTCAAACACTCGATATTTCCCGCAATTTCGGACACCATAAATGAGTGTGCGTTATTGTTCTACCAGTGCGAAGAACGTAGTGTAAGGCCCTAGTTATACACCGGCGGGACGCTGCGGAAATAGCAAGACAACTATCACTTATATGCGCCCTAACATCGCTCAGGTATGCCAAAAGGAACAGTAGTCGCAGAAAAACGCGCCGGAAGGCCGCACAGAGCAGTTATACACGCCGCGGCACCGTATACTGCATCCTTACGGGACCTGCCCTGTTGGAAATTTGCCAATTTCCACCAGCTGATTATTTTTCAGATTTAAAATTGTTAAAACATTACCAAAACGACATAACGAGCACTGTAATGACGAGAGGAATTGATTATTAGTACTATTCTGCAAATAAAAAGTGTCAGAAGCGAAAAAACCGATAAAATACCATTAAAAACGCCTGGAAATCTTTGTCCGCAGTATTGCGTCAAAGACGCCGAAGACGCAACATTGCAGACGAATCCCAGATTCACGCAGCAAGCGGCGGCAATGTCATCGCGAGACGTTTTCATCCCGCTGGTGTATAACTAGGGCCTAAAAGGAGTAGCGGTTTAGGAGGAGCGCGCACAGCGTCTTGTAGGGTGAGTAGGGCTTAAGGAGCAGCGCGCACTATTTCATGATAGTTGGAATGGCTTCCTGTTACTGGCAAACATCAAACCTTTGTTTCACACTTGATTTGTCTACTCACTGCTGAACGGTTTTTGGCAGCGACCCGAGTTCCAGTATCGTTGATCACTGCAAAGCTGTGTGAGGCGAAGCTGGCCATTATAATTATGATAATAGTTCCTGTACTCTCTATACATTGGATTCGACCCTTCTCGGAAAACTGCAAAAACAGGTTTTTCTCTTCACCTTTACCCTAGTGCCTCAAGAAAAGATTGTTTTTCAATCGAAACTCATTAGAGCAATGGCAAATTTGTTACCGAGTGATACTAAGTATTCGCAAACTAAAGATTATTTGGTATGACTCGGATATCCGCAAAAAGTCGAAAAATCTTGAATTTCTGGTCGTATAATCGCATATTTACTCGCAAGTTGGAATCAGCTTGCCTCTCTAGTCCAGATGCAACTGAAAATAAACTTCTCAGTCTAGGATAAAGCAGAGAAGAGCGGTTTTCGCCGTCATCCTGAATGGGTCGGATCCAATGCATACTACTCTTCCAGTTAGGAAAAAGATCGTCGGGGGTGATATTACTGATTCCAACTTTTACTGATATCACTAGGTTCGTTTGGAAACGTTCCTGGGGTTCAAGATGCCTAAAAAACTGTTCTGCAGTACGTTGATTGGTAGAGAACAATGTCTTAATGTTCGGGCATCACCTGCCATAACTCCTCTGAACCCCTCCGGAATCACAAAGCGCAGAATCATGCTGAGAAGGACTCACTTTTGCAAAAAACTAGAGCTACGTATCCAACTGAGGCGATCTAGCGATAGAACGAGGACAGTGATTTCGCCGAAACTCGGAAACGTGTCCAGGGAAAGGATCCACCGTGGTCCAAATCTGTCAGCCTCTAAGAAGGAATGTCTGCCGGGTAGAGATTTCTTTTCGTGCAGTCCGGAGGATAGCGGTAGGACTACATCATTACGCTAACGAATTGGGAAAAGCTCACTAGCTAACTGAAGTAATGAAGGCTGGTGAACTGAAGCTATCTACGGAAGTGGCTCTTGGGGGCAGGGATTCTTTTTGAGAGAGCTTTTGTTCAGCACATACGTGATCCAGAAAGGATTCAGAGTAGTTAACGATGGAGTCCATCTTATAGAGAAGGGTGGACATGCGAAAACATCGACGCATTCAGACGAGATCACTGCTGGAAGGAAAATGACTTCGATTTTCTTGAGAAAAGAACCAGCACACAATTACTACTAAGCTTGAAGAAATTTATTTTGAAATCAGCCGTTTTTACGCTACTTCGAATGACTCTGCTGTATCTACGCAAAGGCGAACGTACGATTCATGTACTTCTGAGATTTACGCGAATTCCGCTACCGAACGGATGCCAATTTGTCATTATCGGAGGATTACGTGAGAATTGGTCCGCGCCGCGATTTCGGAAGCCCTAATTTCTGAGATTAAACTTGAATAGAAAATTCGACTCTGTGTGGAAGCTTCACTTCTTAAAGGCAGGGTTCTCGATAAAATCGGTTGTTGTGCTATACCCATGGATTCGTAGATCTGGCCATCACAAAAGTGAAAACAAGTAAAAAATTGGAGAAAAAACGCTCAGGAATAAGTTATGGCTTGGTGTCCTCCCGCCCCCAATTATCGAGATTAGTGTAAAAGCCTGCTTTGTCAATTTTTATTTTGCTTCTCAAGTAATGTCTGAACATTTCTAGAGACTACTGATTAATTTAACAGCAAAATAGATGTCGTATGAGCAAGGATTAATGAGAATCGCGTTAATTAGGGGGCCGGCCGACACCTGTAATTAGCCGTTATTCTTTGTTTTTGACCGGTTTTCCCGCGATTTTCTGGGTTTTTTCACTTATTTTTACTTTTGTGATGACCAAATCTACATTCTTATGAAGAGAGCTCAAAAGTTGTTTTTATCGCGAACCCTGCCTTTAAGGCTCCAAACTGTTCTGAGTTTGAAAGGGAAGGAAAACCCCGGGTTGGTGCGAAGTTTTTTGTGGGTGAAAAATTAGGCGCGGACCAGTTCTCCGGCAACGTTTTCGGAGTGCTTTTACAGCTTGTTAATCTGCAGTTCTCTGAACTTCTCTTCCTCACATACTTTTCTGATTTCGCGAGCCCTTTCGTCAATTTATTTTGTGGACTTTCGTGTTCCTAAACTCAAGATAGGGACTAATATTCATGGGCGTTTGATCCTATTAATCAATTCTGCAAAGGTTTTCACTAATTTGTTAACGTCTTCGGTCAAGGATGACGCTCCCTCGCTTTTTCGTTTAGGCTTTCTCCTCTTTTTTTGTGTTGTTTGACAAAGTGTAGTATAGCATTCGGAAGCGCGTTTCATTCTGAATCTGAAGGCCAATGTCGCTTCTCGTCGAGCTTGATCACTTTCGAATTTCACGTTGAATTTTAATGTGTTTTCGTTAAAATACAAAGAGTTTCAAAATATTTTTTGCCTCCCATCTCAACACCAAATCAGTCATGACTGATTCAACATTCAGTCTTTATGAGTACTAGATGTTATTTCTGAAATTGCAGCTCCTCTTCTTTTCGCAAAGACTAAAGGCATTGTAAACGCAGAAAACCGTACATTATTTTTTCATGTTATTGTGTCACTTGGCCTCTCTAGAGAATGGAAATGTCGATGGGGCCCATTAAAAAACATCCGTTGTTTAAAAAAAGTCAATGGGGACACAGTATAAATATGAATTTGAATTTCGCGCCAAAACCGTTTTTGAAGTTTTCCTGCATTTGGAGGCCTCGTCACTGTCATTTTCGTAGTTTTTCAGCATGTAGAGTTTGTACCGTAGCTGTTTATCACGTTGATTGACGGTCGCATCAACATCCTATGAAAAAGCGCTAGATGACTGGTGAGAACTGGTCGCAGATCCTCGTCTTCAACCCTTTCCAACCTCATAACCCTACGTTTTTGACTCACCGAAGCTCACCGGTGTGGTGTACCGGGCCCACTCATGAAATTGAGCCTGAAAAATGAAAAAGGGTTTTCAGCGCGAACGATGCCTTTAAAGGCAGTGTTCACGATGGTTTTCGTTCCTGAATTTTCCACTCAGAACGATGCGTTGGCAATCAAGTGTTACCAAAATTACGAAGAAACGGCGAGAAACGCACTAAAACGTCTTACTTTAGCGACATTATTTTCTGGCCTGGAATAGTTGCCCGGTTGGATGAACACGTTCACTGTGGTTGTCGCCGGTGAAAAATGGGGCCAATCGAAAACAGAACAATATTTCATGTAAAGCAGTATTAGTTAGAGTTGGAAGGAGAGAACGGACCAATAGAGAGTAGAGAATTGCAAAGGTCGGGTTCAAAAAGAACTTCTTTGTCACAACGAACAGTTCCTGTGAGAGTAAAGAGGCGGGGTGAGAGTAAAGGATTTTGTGTCCTTCTAGCGCGTTTTTCTCAATTTCTTTGTCATTCCAGTTCTAACCGGGGGCCAAGCAATCGATTTAGCGATTAATCTAAAAATCGAAGATTATCGTGAACACTGCCTTTAAGGCAACAAGCTTTTTGGTCAAATACTGTAAAGAGATCCATATTCAACGATATTGAGTCTGTGATTTATCAAGATGATTCAAAGAAAAAAATTTAAATTCGAGGTTTGTATAGAGCAGTCGATAAATCGCAAAATAAAAGTCGTTGAATAAGAAATTCCTCATAGTACGCCACGAAGTTTGTTGCTTAAAACTCTTCGCACAAAGAAGAAACTGCGAAGTTGCGATTTTCGTAAAAAATTATAATTCATCCAAATGATATGTTCTCGTGAACCTATTAAGATGATACCATCAAGACGCGAAGAGACTAAATATTGAATCAACTATGACTGCAGTGGTGCTAAGATATGTAGGAAACAAAAGGGAACATTTTCAAATATTCAGTAGTTGGACCACGCACTAAAAATAAGAGTGAATTTTGTATGTCCTTGAAGGAGTCACTCTAACCTATTCTTCGTAGAGCATTGGATGGAACCGTCTCGTTCAAGCAATTTATACAGCTTTCCGCAGCTAGACATTCTGCTTAGTTTTGAAGATTTTTCCTCAACCAGGATCTGAATTCCGAATCGGGATGTTCGGTTTGTCAAAACCACGTTGAAGTCTATGTACATATCTCTTCAGCATATAGGCCAAGTTACCTAGTAATGAGAGTAATTTTAAACATTGAAGAGAGCGAGCTACCTCTTGACCGTATCAGAGTACTGAGCAGAGGTTTCATTGCCTGAACAAAAACTTTTTTTTTGGAAAACCTCATGGAAAAGACTTTTCTTGTTGCTGTAGGGTGGATTTTCTGGTTGGCAATTTTTGTCCTTGAAAAAAAAATAGGCTGACAGACTTTAGCCAAGTTTCAGCCGGAGTAGGTCCCGTGACGGACCGGCATATGCACTAGAGTATGTCAACGAATATTCGGAAAACGATTATTCGGTCGAATAAAGGAATAATCGAATATTCGAATTATTCGATTATTCGGAAAAGTCAATTTCTCGAATAATTCGTTTATTCGAATATTCGCATGAGTCAATTTTTCGAATAATTCGTTTATTCGAATATTCGGAGTAGTCAATTTTTCGAGTAATTCGTTTATTCGAATATTCGGAAAAGTCAGTTTTTCAAATAATTCGTTTATTCGAATATTCGAGCTGTCCAATATTCGAATATTCGGCCGAATAAACGAATAAATCCAGAAAATAGTGGAAGCTAAGTCTCCGGCACATATCCATTTTGCGGTCCAGAGGTGAAGTATGTCTCCAACCAAACTGGGTGCTATCTTAGCGGTGGGAAGCCGCTATGGCTAGATGCACTCGGCCCGCCCATTTTACCGTGCCGCCTTAAATTTGAGCATCACCCGGGGCTTCCCTCGCCTGCCAAAATCAGGATTGCAGCACGGAAAAATGGGCGTGGCCAGGTGCGATACAACAGTGCCCCCCCCCTCGCTTAGATAGCACCCCAGTCTGATGAGAAATTTCGATATTGTTGGTAGATATTGTTTAGGAAATTAAGAGACTTTAATCGTATCGCTTAACAACTACTCATACACAGTGATAAATGCTGGCTTGAATACTCTTATGAACCATATTACTCTTATGAATATTGTTGAGCAGGCCGTTGTGGCGATTTTTGTAACGACTACGACCCCCCCCCTATTTTCCTTTTTTTCAAAAAAAAATCCAGAATTTCACGACTCTTGGGAACAAAATTTTTAAAGCTTTATTTAGTGTGTAACTGTCAATTTTGTCAAAAAAGTGTCAATTTTCTAAACAGCTTCTCTGTAAATAATCTGCTTTTAAATTGTTAAAATGCATACACATCGCACGCGACTGACTTTTCCTACCTCATTTTACCTTACCATATAGTTTGAAAAAATTCTATTTTTTTTCAAAAATTTTACGACCCCTCCCCAAATTTTCATTTTTTTCCGAAATTTTCAACGACCCCCCGTTGTGACCAGTAACAACGCTGCTCAACCCTCCTCATGATATTATGTGATATGTCTTTTCGTGGGAGTAGATTGGCATAGCTTTGATTTATATAATACTATACAAAAAAGGTCAAGAAAGTTGGTAGTGCCGCGAAAGGGGGTTTGATTATGCGTTATCGGTCCATACTTCTCTTTCGAATACTCGTGATTTTGGACGGATATTCGAATTATTTGTATTCGAACGATTCGAATAATTCGATTATTCAGAAAAGTCACATTTTCGAATAATTCGTTTATTCGATTATTCGAAAAGTCAAATTTTCGAATAATTCGCTTATTCGAATATTCGGAGAACTCAAATTTTCGAATAATTCGTATATTCGAATATTCGGAAAGGTCGATTTTTCGAATAATTCGTTTATTCGAATATTCGAAGAAGTCAATTTTTCGAATAATTCGTTTATTCGAATATCCGAAAGAGTCAATTTTTCGAATTATTCGTTTATTCGAATATTCGAAAGTTTTTATTCGTTTGATATACTCTAATATGCACTGATCGGCTCGTCTTTCCGCCGTTTTTTTTTGTAGAATTGTTCCTTGTGAGATGCATCAGCACAGTGGATCTGTCTGATAATGACAGTTGTCTTGTCGTCTCGCCGGAGTACGATGAGGGGTTTTGGATTCTGACGTGGGTGAAAAAAAACCCAAGATATTCTTCATGAATTGTAACACCGGGATGAGACTACAGCCTCGAGACAATTCGTGCACCAAACTTTCGCCGTTGGGGTTTGAGCGAACTTTAAGCAGTCAGAACTCCGTTTGTATAGGATTGTGGACGAATCCAGAGATACGAGTGTAATCAGCTTGTGGTTCTCCATAGAATAAGCATACAGTGAAAAATTATTTCCTGGATGCCTTTAACGACCATTTGATCGCCTCACGTGGATTTCACCTCAGATTTCCGTATTATTTTCCTAACACTCTAATGCTGAGGAATGCAGATATCCTTGGTGGGTATTTCCCGTGACGGCGTCATGTGATGTTTTCTGTTCCTCTTTTGTGCCTCTTTCGTGGCTGACCTTCGGGAATCCGCATTCGACTAGAGAACCTTATGCTGGAATTTCAACAGGTATTAATCGCTCTGACCTCGACCTTCGCATTTTTCTGCGAACAAACTTCTACTGGAGAACAGCCGTCGCTCGGGTTTGGCGCTGCGCTATTTTCAATGAAGGCTCTTCTAGGCCACTAGTGCTTGTGCACTCATAGAAACTACCTCCCACCCCCTACCGGTTGCTGAAGAAAAGGTGAACTTTTACCCATAACATCACTAAGGTTTCTAATACGAGAGAGATCACACAATACGGTCCAGAGTATGAGCAGGCTAAGGTAGAAGCCGTTCATCTCGTCCGCTGAAGAATCTTGAAGGCAAGGTACGACTGAATTTCAAGATTCGCGGTCCCATATCTTTGCAGGCACACGTTGAAAAAGGTGTGAGATTTCACAGTAAGATACTGTTTCGAACTCGAGATACAGGAGTGTAAAATGCCTCTTGTCCGTCGCAATAATTCTAGAGGAGCCTCTCGAGATCCTGCGCTCAGTTCGCCACGTGCCTTTCACGCGCGCTTCTAACGGCATAATATTGATCATTCCTATTGCGGCTTTTCGTAATATGAATGATGAGCAGCCTCAGGCGCTATTTATATGTACTCCTCAACGCCAGCGCGGCGCGTGCGTCACACGCGGGCGGGGCGTTGGAGTATGAATACTATCTATTCGACTGCGGAGACTATGAATACTTCGGCGGCGATGGTATGGCGGAGCGGATTAAAGTGGGCCCTAACTTGGCCGCGCAAGCAAAATCTTTACATGCGTTCACTTTCATGGTAGCAGAAGATAGCACTGAATAAATTTACCATTAAGGAACGGAATGGAATTGAAGATGGATTGATAATGAAAAACTTGTTCCGGCCGTCTCCGTCATGGCGTAGCGGGCGTCATGCGGTGCCGCGCTGGCGTTGAGTAGTATGAACAGCGCCTTAGTATTGATTACTATGATTACTAAGAGCAGCGAAAGTGACGAGCCAAGTGCGCGCAAATAAGCGAAGCTGTATTTTCCTGTCATCGTGTTTCCTTGCAATAGGAGGAAATTGAACTAGAATAGCACAGAAAGGAGCGTTTTCCTCGCGGTTTCCAGGTTAATACCAGAGCAGCCGAAGTCCAGAACTTCCATGAAAGGGAAAACCTCAGAATCGAACTTCTGTCCGGAAATTGCTCTTAAAGGCAGTGGTCGCGATCAAATATACTTGTCTTCTTTCCCCTCCAAACCCTTTTCTGGGTTCAGAGTAGAAGTACCTATGAGAAAAAATAGCGGAAAAGCCACTGTTTTAGGCCAAATTTGAAGCCTGAACTTTCCTGTCTTTTGATGGTAGACGAGCCCACCCCACATCATTGGCATTGATGATCTCTAATGTTAAGAACATCAAATGGCTTAAAATTGAATTTCAATCGATGAACATTAACCTTCGGACTGACCTGCTCGAATATTTGTGTACTCATCTACTCAAAAACTTGAGCTAAAGTATGTAGTTGCTGTCGTTTTTCGACTGTTTTTACCACGTAAATTTGCATTTACCATATTTTCTTCCTCTGAGCGTCGATGATTTTTGACCGCCTCGCATGAGACTGCGATCCTTTTGGGCGGCGCTGTGCACGTGTGCACGAACTGGGATCTTTGGGCCCTGGAAACTCCAATTCTAGCCCGTTTTTCACCGCGCTACCTTCATAGTTTTCCAGCTGTTTTCGATCTAAGCTGATTTTTGTGGTTTTTTTTTCGATAACGAATTTTATCGTGACCACTGCCTTTAAGCCTTGATAGGTACAAGATTTTTGAGTAGTATCGGATTTGTGTGAAATGTTTGTTCATCAATTAGTGTTCGGTTTCTCAATGTACAGTGAAATCTATATATTTCCCAGTCGATGTGGCGGTCCATCCTTTGAAACTAAATAAGGTGTCAAAAGATGTTATCGGCTGCTTTCTCCCGCGCAGCAACATCGTTCTGGGTCAAGTGAGTGGCGGATTGTTCCATTGAGTGCGGAAGTCGAGGCTTTCCCCGAAAAAACTGGAAATAATGCTCGAAGCAGAACTCTTTGATCCATCATTGTCTGCTTGAATTATGCCAAGGAAGAAAATGGGTGAATAACGGGAAATCGCTTATCAGATCGAACATTTCATATGAGTGGTACCTATGAACCTTCACATTCAAATTATACTTCTATGCACCATCTACTTTTCGTGAGGCGATGTTGGAGTGAAATGACAGTTGCAAACCTGGCTGAAAGATCTATGACACTAACCACAAACAAAAGCGGTACCCTTCAGACGGAAAGAATGCGTATTATCGCTCTCATCATGACCACCTTCTCGATGTGTCCATAGTTCAGTTCTTAGAACATTTCTGGCTCGGTCGACACTTAGAGGAAAACATCTGAAACAAGTTAGCTGTCAGTAGAACATTCTGAAACTGGTTTCACACATCTCAGCTGGTTCGCTATCAACTTAGTGTCTTAGGTACACATGAAAATTGAGGGAATCGGGGTTGAGGACTCAACGAACACTCAAAAATGCTGCAAACTCGTCTATATATTGGATTGAGGAATAGTGTACCGCATTTTTAATTTTTTCTCGTTAATTTGCTTGATTTTGGCAATGCGTATTGTAACACTCGAAAGCGTAGTTCTTCCTTTATTCAATGCTTCTCGTCGCTTCACATGAAACTCGACTTCCTACTTGAGCACCAGAGGAGCCGTGATTTATGGAACGTTTGATCTCTCTGAGGACTACTTAGATATTAGCATCAAAACAGATTTGTGGAAAGTCCTCAATGGGATGAATTTCTCTTTACTGCAGTAATTGCAATTTTTATCGACGACTTTTTTCGGGAGTATTTTGCTCCTCCACCGCTCTTTTTGTGGTTTGGACCAAGGCAAGTCTGGTGAATGCAAGTCTTTGCAGTTTCTTTTCCATCTTGCTTTCTAGTTCCGGGGTAGTTCCTCCTACATTTTGAAATAACTTAACGTTTCTTCTTACTGACTAGCATTGCTTGTATTTATAGGTCGTTCACATTGGACTAAGGGTCGAAACGAAGCCGTTGTAAATACTTTGTTTTCAATTCTTTGGTACCCTTTACAGTCACTAATTCGATTGACTAGTTGAGATAATCACTTTACTTTTTGATTTTCTAGATATTCAATGACAGATTTTTCAAGCATTTAAGAAGGGATGATTCATAGTTCACGATGACTTCACCTGTCCAGCGTCGTTGCTGGCGTTTGAGCAGCTTTGAGCATCTCAAGTCGTCATCCTTCGAACCTCGTAATGTTGCAAGGGTCACCAATGTTCCTACAGGATATGATTGGAAGTGTAGGGGTCGATGAGGTGTCGCGTGTTCGAGATGTTCGAAGAACAGCTTAGAAATATTGCACTTCACGATTTTGTGTAAGTTAGGAATGGGGTGGGGTGGGGCTTCAGAATACTACAGTGGCAAAGCCATCCTCTCCAACAATGACGGGACTCAGGTGAAACTAGTTGTTGAGAATCGGACGAAAAGCTCTTGAGAATCGTTCGAGAATCGAGTAGTTGTTCGAAAAGTGGAGAGAAATTGTCGAGAATTTCGGGATTCGCAGTATTTGTCGAGAATTCAGGCCGCTTTGTTCAGAATTCGGGAGGAAGTTGCCGAGGATTTGGGGGAACGAGTGCTTGACGAGAATTCAGACAGATTTCTGGACAACTCCACATGAAATTGAAAATATGTATGTCTCAAATACGTCGAGAATTTCCGAAGCATTCCGAACGATTACTCCAGAATCCTCTTTGCACCACATTCTTCAATGTGGCCACTGCTGTTTTGGTTTTTCTATTCGTGTGGGTCCTGTGCGGTTTTTTCCTTTTTATTTCAATCTTCTAACTGGTTATCGATTATAATTTATTTCACCGAACTGTTGAATATCAAACTCTTTTTTTTTCGAATTTTCTTCTTCTGAAAATAGCGAACATACGAAAACTTGGGATTTTCAAATTAGTGAGTTTTGAAAGTTTTGCAACTTTCAATTACTGATCTTTTTTCCGATGATCGGTAATTGCAGCAGTCGGATTCAAAATATATTATTCAAGAAGGTACCCGAGAAGTATTAGAACAACGTTTGAAATTATGATTGTTCATTCTAATAAATCTGGATTGATTCAGTTCTGACCGAAATATGCAACTCTAAACCGTGCAATGGTTGTTTAGCATTACATTGATGTACAATATGCTAAACCAAGGCAACTTCTCCGTCATTGTCTGGATAGATGTGACACGGATAGGGTTCGGCGCGGTTGTGGACCCCGACAGGGGGGGGGGTCTAAGCTCCAGAGGGGTGGGAGGGAGTGTCTGGCCCTTGGAGGAAGGCCGATTGGATCATCCTGAGGGTGAGTGAAAACCGCCAGGAGCAGTTTTCCACATGGAATCTAAATATACATTGCGGTTTGGCCGCTAGCTGCAGGTGTGGACCCCCTGAAGTCCGCATTTTGCATAGTATGGGTCACGAGTGTAAGATATTTGAGTCGACCGGGTGGATTTATCTTCAATACAAACTTTGACCCCCTAAGATGGAGGCTGAACACCGTTGCAGTATAATGGCTCACACCTTTCTCAGGTGTATTCCCGCCGGAAGTCTACAATTTGGCAAACTAGGAGATACGAGAGCTAGATATATGAGTATAGCGTGGTCGATTTACTCTCTACACAAACATTCACAGTCTTAGAGTATCTCCGAAGACCAGCAATGGTGCTGGGCAAGGCCAATAGCGGCCCATGTTGAACGATTTTGTAGACCCACAGCATATACGATGCACACTTTGCCTCTGCCGGACGTCGAAGTAGCAGGTTGGGAATTTGGCAAACAAATAGGTGTGAAACCATCTTCATGAACTTCACAACCATTGTAATCAACGGTTGGGCGGGAGCCCTAACTTTTGGTAAGTACGTACAGTTGTACTTCAGGGGTGCGTTTCAAGTACATTGCCATCACAAAACGCGTTTATGGAAACATAGCCACGGCCACGGCGGAGCCATTTTCAGTTATAATTCGCATCCATGGAAAGCAAATTTGTCCATGGGAAGGTTGTGTTACCTCCCACGGCGTCGTGGGAACGTTCTTGGAACGCACCCCTGTATAACTGAGTGTTAACTGTCGAGAATCGGGCAAGAAGTTGTCGGAGATTGTCGAGAATTTGGCGAAGAGTTGTCTAGAAATCTCTAGATTCTGCGAAAGTTGTCCTGCATTTGTACGTCTGCTGGACAACTTTTCGTCCGATTCTCGACAACTACTTCTACATGAAGAGCAGAAAAAGTCTGCTCACTGCTGAACCAGGCAGTGGAGAGCGCCTATTATAACTAACTCCAGTGGATTTTCGACATTCAGTTTCCACTTGAGCACTGGGAATGGAACGGAAGTATTTGGATAGAGGCCAAGATCTTTGAACTCACTAGTGACAATATAACTGTGATATGCAACCTGTCTCATGTTGAGATGGCCGTCGATTAGACCCCATCAAGCGCGGAATCTCGATCGGAATCGTCGTCGCGGGCGAACTTGCTTTGAAGCTGCTTGTCCTGGGTGTCGGCGATTGCGTCTACTGATTGCAAGCCGCTAACTGGTTATATTGTTATGTATGAAAATGTTGGCAACAGTTTAGGAAGCTCCGAGGAACATAGTAAATATTCAACTCGTTATAATGAAACCATTCCAGGGAAAACATAAATTCTAGACATTCGCTTAATTTCGACATCGACGAAAGGTTCTCATGTGATCAGAAAGGGAGAGCCTCAGGAAACATAAACGGTGGATGTCGTCCCATATCTGTTTTCGTGGGTTTTCAGCAATTGGAGTCCGCGCCATGATCTTGTGAGTTGTGTAGCACATTTTTGATGTTGCCCTTTTTTTCAACTCTCGCGTGGCATTCTAAGACATGTGCTAGATGACCGGCCCAGGGCTTTTTGGACTCCGCAACTATGCAGCTTTTAGAGACAGTGATTGAAGAGTAAGAGAGGACGAATGAATACATCAGGTTTGGATCAGTTAAAGACAGCAGACACGCTCAAAAAAGTTGTTTGGTTAACTACGTTACTGGGGTCGTATGGCTCCTAGTAGATTGCTCACGACGTTGGAAGCGTCAAACACGAGTCAAAACTACTAAAATTGAGTAATGCAAATCGAAAAACTTCTGCAACCACGCCCCTAAGCTTCGTCAACCCCGCCCAAAAATGCAAACTCGTCCTGATTGATTGTTCTAATACGGTATTTTTGGCTGGTTTTTGACGCTTCCAATGAGGTGATTCTCCCAGTACAGACTCCAAGAGTATACCGGCTACTCTATCTCAACCGTTTTGTTGCTAATATTCGCTGTTTCAACCGCGCCCTGGAAAACTCGTCCATTTTCACCCGATAACGTAAACAGCCATTATTACTCTATTTTCATCCAATTTCCGTTGGTTTTTTCGTTAGTTCCGCATACTACCAGCCCCGAACCCTCGATTTATGTCATAAAATCGATATCATTTTTGAGCGTGTCTGCTGCCTTTAGGCCATTGGTATACCTCCCTGTCGCTGCAGCGACAGGTTTCGACAACTATCACTCATCGTGTCGGGACCAGCACCGGTGCTATGCCAGGGTCGGCCGCAGGATCAGTTTGCGTGCGCCCGTCGCTGGAACAGGTCGCTGAGGGGTGTTATAGTTTTCACTGACGTAACCCTGGTACACTCCGTCGCCGCAGCGACGGCCCTGCGCACAGCGACGGGCTGTCGCTGGCTCCCCTGGACTCCACATATTCATCTATTTCATGATGTTTTATGTAATTTTGGCATATCATGGACAGTAAAGTGACATCAAAAGACAATATAGTTTTGTACGTTTCGGTTTAGTTGTTTACCTGCAGTTTTTTTCAATTGGGCATTTATGTGCTGTCATTATTCCATTCAATTACTTATGAATCGTTCTTTTTATTTATGCATTTGTCTAGGCTGTCGAATGTATGGATTATATTCCAAGACGACGTATTTTGCCTCTTCTTTGAAACTAGATTTTCCGCTTCTCCTACTACCAACTAAAACAGGGATGGTTAAAACGACTATAATGATGATCATATTGTGACAGAATGTGAAAACAATTGGAAATGTCACGAAATCCCTCATAAACTGTGATGGCATGACCATAATCGATTTTTTGTTTGCTGTGCAGATACGCGTGTGCGGAAATGTCAGTCCGCAAAAGCGCGTAGAATTCAATGCGGCGACGAAGACTCCGTCGCCGTGTCCGTCGCCGGCGACCGGCTGTCGCTGAAGTATACCAATGGCCTTAAGGTGCAGCCATACATATATCGCGCCACGAACATCGCGGGTGATGTGATTTTCTTTGCGATGCACATCGCGCCAACACATCGCATCGCGCCGAAGCAAAATCATACTTCTACGTCATTTTGCGTCCTCACCCAAGCAAGCATTGACAAATCTGAAAGAGCAGGGTTTTACAAGTTTGTATGCTTATTTCAGCTATTGATTTGTTTTCGCAGATGTTTAATTTTTCGAAGTTGTCCGCTAATCCAATTCACTGAATTTTGGTGCATCTAAATTTCTAGATTTTACATTTTTGATATTTCGTAGCCGCCATTACTCCTGTGATATTTACTCAAAGAAGTTTTTTTGGATGCGAATCAGAACGTTATCTGCTAACAAATTTTGTATTGTGTAGGTTTGGTCATGGTGGGTAAAAATGTTTAAATTGAACAAAACCGGTTTCGGGGTCAAGGTAGGTGTAGTCATGGTAGCGGCACTTTTCCAGGTAAACAGAACGTGAATCCAACTCAGTTTTCCTGCTGATAAAGCCGGAAAGTGGCAGTAAAAGAAAAAAGAACGCATAATGCCCTCGAAAAATTGTTTTTACTGTGCTTATCTGGGCCAAACTCCGAACCACGATTGCGTCTCGACACGCTTTGCGGCCGCACGCTCCCGAGTCGAAAGATCTTCCAGCGCCGCAGCCGCCGATCTGCTGACTCTAGGTGGGTTTTGGAAACTGGAAACTAAGACAAATTCTAGAAAATTGTATCAAAAAGCCACATCGAGTCGACTTTGGCGCTGGAAACCCGACTGACTCGAGCGCGTGCAGCCGCAAAGCGTGTCGAGACGCAATTGCGGACCAGAATTTGGCCCAGAGAAGCACAGTCATCGATTTATTCGTACTTAGCCCCAGCTATTGAAATTCGTCTTTGTGGCGAAGAAATGAAATATGTCTTTGTGGCGAAGGAATCGTATTTCGGAAAGCGTGTCTCGCAGGTGGAACACGCGGTTTAAAGTGGTAGTTAACGCGTGTCCCACCGGTGGGACACGTGGTCGTTAACGGGTTAATTTTATCGCGACCCTGTCTTCTACTGCGACACCAAACATCACTTCGGCAAAAAAAATCAGAAGTTGTGTAAGAATGTCCGCTTTTTTCGCCAAATATAGGCTTCTCGCTAGAAGTTTACCTTAGAAAATAAGTGTGGGAACTTATTGGAGAGGCTCTCATCTACTCTGGCGAACTGGGGCGTCGACAACAGGTTGATTCGCCCACCATGAGTAACCGCTGGCCAACGCGCCGATATTCGGCGGGGACGTGGCCGCGAGTTATGCTCTGGTCGATATCGAGCTGTTGCACAGCTAACGCTCTAGATACAAGGGAAGTATACGACGCATTTTCCAGCCATGCTGTGAATGATGAAAGCGCAGCCGGTTCAATTAGGCCCTAGTTATACATCGGCGATTCGGTGTTGCTGGTTTTTGCGGGACGTCTGCTATTGGTCAGATTTCGAAATTGACCAATAGCAGACATGCCGCGGAAGCCAGCGGCGGCGAATCGCTCGTATATAACTAGGGCCTTACCCAAGTTTGCGGTACATTGGCTCCGCCCGGAAACTGGACGTCCTGTCTATCCAGTGGTGACCCCAGTGGAGGCTGGGCGACCCAGCCGTGGCGCGTGTCGGTGTGCCGACCGCGACGCGTGTTGGTGTGCCGACTGCGACGCGTGCAGGAGTGCCGACTGCGACGCGTGTTGGAGTGTCGTCCGTGACGCGTGTCGGTGTGAAGTAGTACCTAAGCTAGATGAAACAGTCCTGTAGGATGTGAACCGCTGCTAAATAGGCTGCTAAACGCGACACATCGAGTTGTGAACAGCCCGACAACAGGCGGACGTCGCTGGCCAACGGGTAGGTCTCAGGCTGACAATACGCGCGATTTGACTTTTCAACAGGGAGCGGTTCATGAGAAATAGGCTGCTAAACGCGACACATCGAGTTGTGAACAGCCCGACAACAGGCGGACGTCGCTGGGCAACGGGTAGGTCTCAGGCTGACAATACGCGCGATTTGACTTTTCAACAGGGAGCGGTTTATGAGATGACAACTTATCAACCTGTTGTCGACGCCCCAGTTTGCCTGGGTATGTCTGACATCGAGATCGTGCTCGTGCATTACCACCTCCCACTGTTGCTTGATGCTGTAGGAATTTGCATAGCGAAACGCACCCGCAATGTCCTCACATCGCAGTGCAGGGCGCTGCGATGTGATGAAATCGTGAACGCGCGCTGAACTGCAGACAACTGTGCGAAAAAAAAATGGTTTAAACGCGACGTGAACGCGATGCCATCGCGCGTAGCAGCTGCCACGCAAACGCCTCGTACAACGGCTGATCTCACCGCGGCTTCCCGAATCCTTTCTAGCGCGTGGCGACCAGTGCTAGATCACCCTTCTGAATGCGATAGCATCGCTCCAAGTATAGTTCCCCCTTAACGAATATTTGGAGTCAGGCTTGTGCATAGGCTCGGGTGTGAACGTCGTGGAAAGTTTGCGAAGCTCGAGAGTTGGAAGAAACTCTTGGGTACGTTTGAAAAACATTTCATCTCACACTAAAATTCTGTTGGTGAACATTTTCAAAGCCCGAGTTTTTGAAAACGTTTCAGATCCGTTGGCAGGTGTTGAAAGGCGTCGTATGATCGAAATTTTAGAGAGATTTTCCTGTTCGATGAACCTGATGTATTCAACCAAACAAGAAAGAATGGACGTTTCTTCATTCAGAGATCACCCATCAGACCTCCGTCTTAGTTGGCCGGTCAGGGTCAAACATACAGCTGTCCCATACCTCGAAGAGCTACGTTCCTTTTCCATTGGTGACAATAATTTTCGAAAAGTTTTTAGAAGTTCTTACGCCTCTCTCAGGTGAAGTTCTTGATAAATCTCGGAACTAGAAATTAAGAAAATTGTAACTTTCATTCTTTCCGTAAAGACATATTGGTACACTCCTTACCTTACCGGCGAGCCTCAGGGAGCGCCGGTGTAGCCTCTATCAAAATCTATTCAAAATTTTCCATTTTTAGCCCGACATTTTCAAGCCCTCTCCTCGAATTTCTAATTTTGAAATTTCGCGTCCCTACTCGTCCCACAGGACAGTAACCGCTGTGGCCGATAGGCTAAGAGAACTTTCAATGCACGGCAAGCGCTTGCCGCTCAACCTGCACGGCCATAGCAACGCCGCTCAAACCGTCATGGCGATGTTATCTTTTGTATCATTACTCCATTCTCGGTTTAAGTCCACTTCGTCACAAGTAATTTTCGATTTATCCTACGCTACCGTGTGCGAAAAAACCAGCCTGGAAGTTCTGTGTTTGGCACAGTTAAAGGCAGGGTTCATGATAAAAAACGGGTTTCAGTTTCCACTAGGAATTGTTAGTGGAGGAGTACACTGTAACGTTGACGTCGAAAGAACGCATGAAAACGAGCTAGGAAAAGCTCCAAAAGAGCCCGAAGACTTCGAGCGCAAGGCAAACACCAAAAGCGCAACACACTCCCACCGACGTGAACAAATGAATGCTCGAGATCGTAAGATGAGCGGCGATTTCCAATCATTAGCCTCGTTCTTCCCTTCATTCTCAACTTATCTCTTCACTCAGGTCAGCTAGCATACTTCGGCTGCAAAAGACGGAAGTTATAAGCCTGGGACAACTCGTCCACCATGTTTCCTTGGCTCAATTTCGGGGGGACCATAACTCCGTTCCCAGAAGGTCTTGTACGATTTCAGAGACATAATTGGAATCAGCATGGGGCCATATTCAAGATAGCCGGGAAAACAGAAAAAAAATTTTTATCCTGAACACTGCCTTTAAGGTACAACTTTACCCAGCGAAGCCACAGCGATGCTGCTGGAGATTTCATAGTTGCTTCCCGCGCGTGCCGCGCTGTGTGAAGTTTATTAGTCCACCGCTCGTCCCGCGGTCAGGGGTCATTCATACCTCCGCCGCAGAGCGGTGCGGCGGAGTGCAACTTCATGATATTGATCACGCGGTATCAATATTATAGATTTGCACTACGTGGAGCCGCTCTGCGGAGAAGGTGTAAACGATCCCTCACGCGCGTGCCGCGCTTGCGGTGAGGACTACTAAACAAACATAGATAGGATTTCTAGCAGGAAATACATGCAATCAAACAGCTCTTATGATTTGTATCCTCTGTTTCGGAGTCAATTTTACCCTGCACCTAAGCGCGCCTATGCGGAGAGAAGGGAGAGAAATTTCGGAGGCGAAGGAGACGCAGCGTACGCGGGCAGACGCCTGCGAAAAACGGACATGAATTCCGCTCTAAAATATAGGATAACTGATACTATTCTATGTAATTGCAGTCATTCATAACAATTTCGAGAGAGCAGTTCTTCCCTTTCAAACAAACTGCGACTTCTGACAATTCTGAAAGACAGTATGCACTAGATCACTCTGATGGATGGCTGTAACACATAATTGTGACCACAATACTTGTGCGATTTTCGTGTAATTGCGGAGTAATTGCGACTTCTTTGGTACTTTAGCACTAGGAACTTCCAACGATCTCCCTCCAAAACGGCTCTCTGCGATGCGGAAGTTACGGGTCCGAATTCGGGTATTGGTATACTCTGTTCCAATCGAATCGACCAAAGAGGATAGCAGAGAAGCAGGGCTTGCTCTGCGTCTCTGCGGGTACGCTATACCGTAACTTATAAAGTATCCTCCAAGGTCAAAATGTGCTTTCTAGCGCACCAAATACTTCCGACAGCCCGACTCCGTGGGTGAATAGATGTGTGAGTTGCTGGTTCTGTTTCACTGAGCCTCCGCGTTCCTTGTTCTAGGGCTGTCGGAAACGCTAGACCTGTGGAAGTATTTGGTGGTCTAGAGAGTAAATTTCAACCCTGTACTGTCTTCCAGGCCTCGGAAGACGACGATCTCCGTCGAAACGCTTAGGCCATACCGGATAAACCTGTCCACCATAGTATTCTCGAAGGCAGAAAGAAACAGTAAAACACTATGTAAGCAGTGTAATTTTTAACAATTTACAGTTCTCGACTAACGATGGGTTTTCGTATTTGAGGTTGACGAAATTTCGAAGTCGGATGGCGCTCCAACCCACCATCCTTACCAAAGCTTTCCCTGAAGTCGGCGTACACTCTCGCAAAAGTGGTTAAGACAGCGACGTTAATTAGGTCGTACGCCTCCCAAAAGAATTAACACGCTGATGGAAGGCAAGTTAAAATGACCGTAGTGATAAAAAACATGCAGTTTTCTCGATCCCTTGGCAGTCTTCCACGCAAACACCAAAAAATTGATAGCTCAAATGCGGCCGGGTGGCGGAAATTCAGGCCGAAATCGGAGTAGAGACGCAGAGAAAATTATTTTCTTTATTTGTCTTCAAATAAAATTATCACACAAATTTTCCAGACCAGCTAGGACCAGTTTACATTAGGTATAATGATGTTGTGCCAGACGAGGTTGAAAGGTGGATTCTCTTATTCAAAGCCTGACGTTTCGACTAAACGTCCTCCTCAGAGGCCTTAAAAGGGTCTCGAGAGTTACATAATTCATGATTTACCCTATCAAGCGCCTCCTCTCCCGGCAGCTCTGATGTGTCACACTGAAAACCTGGGAATTAGTTTACATTAGCTTTGTCATCTCAACCATTCTGTCGCTAGTTTCGCTTTTTCAACCGAAATTGAATTTTGCGGTGTAACTCGTCCACTTCCCCTCCAACACTAAAAAACTTGTAATTTCCTTATTAGCATCGTGTTCTTGTTTGCTTTATCGTTAGCTTCCAATGCTAGCCGCTCCAATTCGATTTATGTCATGAAATGGATATAAATTTTGAAGTTGTATGCTGCCTTTAAGAAAAGTCTTTTTTGCGAGCAAACGAATGAGTACCAGCTCGGTTATGCTAGAAAAAAAGTCATGACACATGCGTGCAACAATGTTAGCACGCGAATGCTGACAATGCGCTTGTGATTTGTGATCATCTTCTCGAAACTGGATTCTGTCCCAGTGATGTCATTGACCGGACAGTTTCTCAGCTTTCTTCTCCACCCGTTGTGGAACACCAGGGTTGGTATGAAGAGGAATTTCCGGCCTGTTCGGTCTTTTCCGTTCCGTTAGCGTGATTCCTGGATAAGGTTCTCGCACAGTCCCAAAGTACTCTCTGTTGTTCTTCCTATTCGATGTGATCCCAATTATACAGTGGCGAACGCACTGTTTGATTAATATTTTGCGACAGACATTTCATTAATTGTGTGTGTTTTCGCTCGCAGAAGGTCTAGTCTAAGATGGAAGGGATCTCGAAAACATTGCGAAAACCTTGAAAGTACAATGTAGCCAACCCAATTTAGATAACGTCCATGCTCCTCTTACAAATCAACTTGTGATTCTGATTGCTATCCCCTTTGAGAACCGGTCGCGATCGGTGGTCTCATTACTGAGTTGTGATTTGAAAACTGATTACTAAAGCAAAATTGCGGCCACGATTCTTCTAAGTAGCCAAACCTTAGTAGATAGTCACAGAAGTACAAAGGCTGTACCGATCGCAAACTGCAATATCATTTGACGAACGATTAGTGATTAACTGGTATTCCTTCTGTTTCTTCTAAACTGCTGATAGACCAGAATAGTCTGGCAAAGGTGTAGTTCCAAAAACCTCTGACTCCTCTGAAGGGCAAAAGTGCGCTGCATGATAATATTCATGCATATACATATGTAGCTCGAAGAAGACATTGAGCATTGAACATTGTAAAATTCTAATTTGAGACTGTTAGCAGAGATACGTAGGAGCTCTAATTTTGAACTGAAACTTTTAAGCCATAATGGGCAAAGGTCATGTAACGGACAGACAGAAGTAAATAGCAGTTTGTCAAGCCCGAATAGCTATTGATGCTTCAAGAACTTTTTCTGTTTTTTCAATTTCCAGAAATTTCGTGGATTTCTTTCGAGGTTTGTGATCGTAATGGTCAATCATATGAGAAAAAGGAAGAAAATGCTGGCTCATCCATATACATAAGTTCGAGGATATTCCTAGTGTTATTATGCGGCTAAGTACGTAAGAATGCTAGCCAAAAAAAGTGTCAAATACCGTATTCGCTTTAGCAGAAGTGCTCTAATATTTGGAGTACTCCTCTAATAGAAGTACATACATAAAAAAAAGACCTCAAAATCAGGAGTACAACCCCTATCTACAGTTCACCTCTATGACAAGTACACCTTCGAGGTGCACCTCTAGAATCGGGACCAGAACTAAGCCAAGTGGATTTCTAATTAGGCCCGGAAGGGGGTTTGTGAGAGAGCTTACTGTTGAATTTCCAGAAAATTGAGCAAATGCAATCACTCTGGATGGCTTTGCAGATGATCGCATTCCTAATTTCAAGTCAAATGGATCCTAACCCAGTACCCATCTCCCTTCTCGATGAGAGATGAGAGATGCGATTTCAGATGCACTGAAGCAGATCTCATAGTCAGAAGCAATTAGCTTCATAGACGTGCAGCGGTTCAGAAAACGAAGATGCTCTCAATAGGCAGAGTTGACGATAAAACAGTGGTTGAGCTTCACTTCCCTTTTATCGCACTCAATTCAGGAAAAATTTGTTGTCAATTTTCCGAGAAACAGTTACTGATAGAAAGGTAAAAAAGGTTGAAAGTGTTGAAGCACCGATAACAACAGGCAGACGTCTGAATGCTAAAAATGTGGAAAAAATGTCTCAAATGTTTTCATTAAAGCGAATGACCGGCTTGAGGAAGCCGTGGGTGCTAAAGAAAATCCTCTATATGCCCAGCTTTGAAACTGGGAATGGTCCCTGCCAAAATTTCACGTTTTTTTAAACGCAGCCGTCACAAACACCAACCACACTGCCATTTTCCCCCCAAAAAAATTTGAAGAACATTACTGCTGTGGAATCCATAAATCAACACCACTCAAATAAAAGATTTTCATTGAAATTATTTGGGATTCTTTTAGTGGTATAATTTTCCATTGAAAATGAAGCCTGTCCGAATGAGACTGTCCGCGCATGCGGTCGGCGGGCGTGTCGAATAGCCGTCGCGGTGGCATTTTTCGGACGAGTCTTTCCACGAATGCAGACAGCTGACTGGGATACTATCCGGTAAGCGCCTCAAAATCATGCTAAACGATTGACAGGTCTGCAAAGTGTCTTCGTGGCGACCGCGCGACACGCACGCAGACCGCATGGGCGGACATTCCCATTCAGAGAGACTTTTACTGATTGTGAGAGAATAAAACAGTTTCTATTTGAAGTGGACCTCTATTAGAAGTACACTCATAAAAGAGGCCTAAGAATTGAATTGGCATTTACATATGAAAGAGAAAATGTGGTGTGGGAGAAACCTGGAGGGCCCATGATATCGGCATCCCCATAAAGTTGAAGGCGCTTGATAGATTTCGGTTTGGCGTCCCTTATGGCGTTTAGAACAAAAAGTGTAATCGAAATTAGTAAGTAATCATTTGGAAACTTCTTTTGAGTTCTTTGAAATTCTGTGACGTCAGTGTCTGTTTCATGCGTAAAATTTTTGCCCTCTGCTTGCTTCTTCTCTTTTACCGTCCCTTGGCATGATGGAAATCTCTATTTTTTCTTCAGTATGGAAACCGACCCTTCATTCAGATCTTATTCTCTACCCGCATTCTTCTTCCCACTTTCCGGTGTTTCTCAGCATTTTAGCCTTCGAAGGACATTCATATTAACGCTTTTGAGAACAATTAAATTTCTCAGGAAGAAGAAGTCTCGATAAGTTGAAGTAATTTGCAGGGGAGGGATGGCCTCATCAGTGCGAGACTTGCACTATTTTTCCACAAACAGGTTCTTTTTTGACAGCAAATTCACCCTTGAAAGCGAAGACATGCCTGAGATGGCAACGCGCTAATGGGATTGTCGGACGACATCGTCGAAAGCCTAAACGACCCCTTTGCTTTCACGCTGTGGCTTTTCACAGATTTTACCATAAACTTTGAAAGTGGCGCTTCCGGATGTTGCCATAAATGCCGAGTGGTTTTTAGTTCTCTACCAGACTTCTGACATCTTGTTCGTCAAACTACCATTCAGGTTGTCTGACTCGGAAAGTGGTCGTGTTATAAAGTAAAGTCTTTGAAGGCTAACAGAGGTTGTTCACATTTTCCTCTTGTAAGCGATCCTCAGGTATCATAATGTACAGGTTTGCCCTACAAAGTAGGGGTCATTCTCAGTCGATAATGGATCTGAAACTACTTCCCTTTCTATGCTCGTACACATAAGAAAAACTTATAAGATTAGCCGGTTCATGAATTACTTCGCTTCAGTCACACGGCCCGCCCCCGCGCCTACTAGCAAATCACTAGTGTAGAGAATGCCTATGAGATACTCTCATGTATACCCTGTTTATGACGGAGTGCACAAACTCAATGGTCCGCCACTGGTCCTCTACTGGCTCTCTACTACGGTGATCTACGCGTTCTCGGTCGGGCCCGAAATGCATCGGCGACACCGTAAAAATTCGATACCTCACTGCCGCCACTAAAAACTCACCAGCTGGAAGGCCGAGTGGCTTGGTAGGTGTGTGAATGGCATATTGATCGCTTACGGGCCGCCGATGCGTATCGGGGTCTGTCGATATTCGTAGTAGAGGGTCAGTAGAGGACCAGTGGTGGACCATGAATTTGTGCACTCCGTTTTAAACAGGATATATCCTCTGTCTCGAGGCCAAATTCACTATATTCCTTTGCGCGCTTGTGCGCGGCGAGAGTAGAGATAGCGAGAAAGTGTGGGGAGAAGGAGACGAGGCATACGCGCGCAGACGCACGCGTGGCTATTCGCTTCGCCGCTATGATGACTGCGATTCGTTTATTCGGAGTGAAATTTCTTTTATCGGCTTCAAAACATATGCTGATGAGCGCGGTTAGATTTAACACGACGAAGGGCCCAAGCGATTTGAAATCGCCTGTTAATGGCGCCCGCCGAACGACTTCGAATCGCAGCGGTCGCGCCTACTTGAAGGCGGAACGATAACGTTTCAACATGGCTTCAGCGTCTTTGATATTGAGAGCGTCTTCGGAAATCCACTAAACCATCTTCATTCTAATGTGTCTACTGACTTCGGTTACGTTGACATAGTCTACTGATCTCTTCCCTTTTTAAAAAATATCAAACCACTCCTGGCATACTTAAGTACATAAGGAATGATACAGCCTATCTTGGAAAAAGTAAGCCGGGTTGGCGACCGCACAGTGCGATTGAAGTAGATCACAAGTGAAATTTCTTAGCCTCGCTGAAGACTTCTTAGCTTTTCTTTTGATATTTTATAATCGATTGGACTGTATGCTGGACGATGAATCCCAAACAATGAAGGAAAAGTCATTGGCGAGACTAGGAAAACTCACTTACGATGCGCTTCAACCGCGCCGCGCGGTCATCCACCCGGCTTACTTTTTGGAGATTAGGCTGTATGTTCTAACAGCATAATTTATCCATGCACATTTATTGAGGTAGTTAAACATATGAGGGTGAAAAATTCTATAAATTTCCTTGTGGCTTCAAACAAGGATTTTTCTTAATTATTACGTTTATTATCTTTATTTTTCAAAGCGCAAATGTCTTTCGAATAGTGATTGCGATAAATCCTCTTCCTCAACATTGGAACGAGAGTCTCAGGAGAGGGTGCCAATCCAGCCAAACCCTCCTATATACATTACATTACACACACATTACATTATATACATATCTTTTCTCAAGTTTTCAGGTATATTATATCGTCAGTCAAGATGGTAGAGCCCAAAACGTACCTAAACCCGCGATTCGAGTCAGACTTAACAAAGGTGTTTTCGAGCAAGCCTCATCCATAGTTGGTAAGTTTCATTTCGTTTTTTTTCTCTCTCCAAAGGTTTTTTTGGGTTATTATAAAAAAAGTCAAGAGGCTTGTTTCCCAGCATACCGTATGCCACATCTTGAAAAACATCCATTCGTCTAACGAGGGAACTACTTTTAGTCAGCCTGGCCATTCCGGATGAATCGTATGTACTTTTCTAGAACCGTTTTTGGCATAGAATCCGATTACGACCTTCGCAGCTGCCTAAAAGCACTCTGAAAGAAGTTATACTCATTTTTCAAAGCCTGGTGGCAAGGTAAGGGTACCTCCCCCCCCATAAGATTTTTGGGGTGTTTTGAAAAAATTTCCGGTTCGGCTCAAAACTTGTATGCAGGGATAGTCTAGGATGAATTTTGAGTCAAACCTGAAACTTTGACTGAACTACCGTGTACCCACCGTAATCTACCGTAATCTGTCAGAAATCGATAAGCTGACATAAAATTCGGGTTGAGTACTCCAAATGACCCCCAGAAGATCAATTTCAGCAACATATGTCGTAGCACTCCGGAAATCGTCCAAAGTCGCCATTTGTCGTCAAAATTTCACCCGATGGAAAGCTTTAAACGAATGAAGTCGAAAACTTTGGAAAATCGACACATAAACCACAGATTCGTGATCATTGCCTCAAACAACCCATTAAGAGGATTTGACGTCAAATCTGAAACATTTTTCTGAAGCGCTACCAGAGTATTGTTATTGGTAAGGATAAATAAACGCCCAACCGAAGTCCAAAACGTTACCAGTCTGGGCAAAGTTTGGAAAATGTGCCTTCACCTAAATTTTGCTTATGGGGGGGACGTTGTTTTGGGCGCTGAATACAATGATGATGTCCGTTTCCGGATTTTTTCCTTAGACTAATGCGCGTTTCGGAGGGTACAATAAGTACGGAAATCTGGCGAAAAGCGCCTATAACTTCTTTCAGAGTGGGTTTAGGCAGCTGCGAAAGATCAGAATCGGATTCTACGTCTAAAGCAGTTCTAGAGAAGTACATCTCATCTGGAATGGCCAGGCTAAATAATAGTAACTCCCTTGTAAGAGAAAGTTCTGCGATAAATAATCATTTCGAAAGGTGATGTTTTCTTATCGCAGTCTGCGTCTACATGAATGTTTGGAGATTTTAGACTGTTCCTCTAGTAAATAGCAGAGCTTACATGTTGCAGTATTCTTTGGACTGGCTTTCGTAAATATAAAGGTAAACTGCATTGTTAGATAGCCCTCTTCACCCAAATCCTAGGCAACTTTTCAGATCTGTGAGATGTTGATTTAGAACATTCTAGAAAAAAATGCTAAAGAAGCAAAAAAGCGCCCACGCGCGTTCTGACCAAATCTTACGGACGGTAGTGTACAAGCAAATGCTTCAATGTGGCTCACCTTTCTGTTTCTTACACCTCCCACCTTCGAATTTTTTTCAAGTAAAAAAGAGAATTCGACTGTTCTAGTGGCATAAACCATTGAAACATCTTAGTATCGTGCTCTATCGGGTCGTCTTCTTCGGAAGAGTCCCATATTTCGCAATATCAGTTCCCGAGCAAAGAAAGTCAAGGTGATCACTTGCCATACCTATTTTGGGTAAGTTTCTCGGAGACTGCATCTCTGTTTTATGTCTTTGACACACGACACAGAACCGACGAGTACTTTTGCATTGACTATAATTGGACGGGTTCATGGAAAGCGCAAGTCCACGCTGGCCAATACATGATTCTCTCACCTCGCCGCGCACGAGCATGGGAAGGAACTCTGAGAAAATCTATGGTGATGGCACCGCAATGCGGCCGTGTAGGTGCCCTATAGGCACCTACATGGGGTCATTGCGGTGCCTTCATTACAAATTGCCCTGCCTGCACGCAAATAGCGAAGTAGGCTCCGCAATCGCAGCTCGTTGAAGAGCCGATTGCCGCGTCGGCTGAGCGTTGACACCGCGTAGGTGTTTTTCAAGACACCTACGCGACCTCGCTGCGAAGCCTCCGAGGTGAGCCAAATATAATTGCCCTCCCCATAGTGGATATCGAATAGTTGTTTGTTAAGCAACACACCGATACAGCTGATGATACAGCTTTCCAGCATTTGCCTGTCACCCATCTTACGTTTTCTTCGGAATCCTTTGCGTAGGAATAGTACTCGAACGATTTGGTATTTTAGCTTTTCAAACCCATACGTAATCCAAATAAAATTTCATGCTTATCAAACGCAAATTGCGAACACCTAGCTTTGATACTTGAATGCAGACGTCCTCACCCATTTTAATCGGACAATAATTCAGTTTATGTAGTCTTCATGACAGCTGCGTTAAAATTAGACAGAATCTTACGAGAACCGTTAACGCTATGCAAATGACTACAGATTTTAACCGTTATGGTTTTCGCTGCTATGTCAGAATTCGAGCCTCTGAATCGTTTTGTTCCAAGACGACTCAGCATTTAGAGAAGTGTTCGCCATTTACGGGTGCGATGCCAGGATGAAGTGCAATACCACTGATATCATTTGTGTTTTGAGCACAAAAAAGGAGTTTTTATGCTTCTTTTCAACACTCTGTTCAAAATAGACCATTCTTTGATATAAAGAGATATCTGAAATCAGCATCAAAAGCCCTTTTCAGGTGACACATTGCTTACTCTGGAACAAGATATTTTGGAAAAGTTAGCTTTAACACAATCAACACGGGAAACGCGCTTTCAATTTCGAAGCAGCTATGAGTGATGAGTCCATCGCCACGTCTATATGCCTTGTCTGAGAGTAAGCCATGTGCCATTTTAGAAAAAACACTCGACGTTATTTCCGAAGCGTCTTTATATTCCCCAGCGAAGACCGAGAACGTAAGAAAGTGTGGTTTTCAAGTAATTCGACAAGTCGACCGTTCAAAAAAGCACGGCTTTCGAAACAACAAAAAATGAAAACAAAGTCTGTAACTCGGATGAAGCGATTTTTTTGTGAGAAATCGTCAAAAAACAGCGTATTAGAATTGGGTTCGGATAATTTATTGAACAATAATCACATTATTCGTTTTATACGCGAGTACTCGAATATTCTATTCACCTGGGAACTAAAATTCTCGGATCTCTCGAGAATTCGATTGATTTATGAAATCCAAATATCCGCTGAATCCTTAAGGATTCATTTAGAAACAGAAATATCTATGAAATATTTGAAAAATCGAATCGAATCGGCTGAGTGCTTTTCCGAATATAAATACCAAACGGATAGAGTAAGGTTTTCAGATTAGTTCACTCATTCGGAAATTTTGAAGTTTTAATTTGGAATTTTCATTCAATCGGGCAATTCAAAAAGAGATAATTGAATTACACTCCCTCCTTCATAACTTTCAAAACGGCGATATTTTAAAGATTCGTTCATCTGAAACTTTCTGACAGTTTCCATTGGAATTTTCAATTTTTCGGGAGCAGTTGTTTTTTGAAAATGCAATATTCTTTCGTTTATTTAAAAATGAGTGTCGAATGACCATGTCTACTCGTCCCTCTACCTAAGGGATGAATGCCGAAATTCAGGTGGACTGCGAAAAACACCCAAAAATTCAGGAAATGTAACACACGGCATTGTTTCTTAGATTGTGGCTGCTGCAGTTTTGAAACCGAAATCTCGAAGAATACAAAAAGCGTGAAACGCGGAGACACATGAGCACAGACAGGCGTTCAAGATTATATTAGTCAATGTCGCAACATAAAAAAGACTTAACGCTTGAGATGGAAATTCAGTATAAACCAATTTCACTACACTGGCAGTGTATGCTATGGTCAAAATGTGGATAACATAAAAAAAACGAATTCGGAGAGCACCGGAATAGATATCGGCGAGTCTAGTTGGAAATTTGATCGATACTGCAGTATGACTGATGTGTGCCAGTTCGGAGCAGGGGTGTGCGGAAATTTCTCGAAAAATTTCAGAAAACAGAAAATCGAGTTTGTCAGAAAACAGAAATCAGAAAACAGAAAGGCCAAAACGGCCAGAAAACAGAAATCAGAAAACAGAAAATTTTCAGAAAAAAATACTCATTGCATTCCAACTTTTTTTTCAAGAGGAAGGAGAGTGTAATTCTGAACATCTTTGCTTTACCGGTAATACAATATCTAGGAGACTGACAATTAACTAATAAGACATTGATAGTAGCGATGGCACGTCAATGACAGGTCTCTTTGAGAGTTTTAAAAGAGAAATAGCCCACTAGGCTCCACAGCGGTTCTTGATGTGCTATTTCTCAAATATTTCTTGATTGTTTCTGGACTATTAGGCGGCCAAGGTCATGTTGTTCACGAAATAGCCTAGAAGTAGCCGAGCAATAACGGAGAAATAACCTAGACGTGACAGGCACACCTACACGCGACGCGGCGTTTCCCGGCTCGCCGAGCAGCCGCCTTGGCCTCCTGCAGCTCGGCGGGCCTCCTGGTGCTAGGCGGGGTCCAAGTACCGCCAACTTGGTTAGTTGAGCCGACAGCGGTGTTGACCTCCGAATCATGCACCAGAATTGCGTCGTGTACAGTTCGATTCCGGATTGCCGTTCAGTCCGCAAAGTGCACGCTGATTGCGGAAGAGTGCTGCGGCGCGGTTGCGAGTATCCTCAGACATGGATGTAGGGTCACCCAGGCGGTTTTTGCCTTTGGTGCTCAGGTGATCCGCCATCCCTGTCTGAGATACTTGCGACAGCCCCGCAGCATGCTTTCGGAATCAACGTGCACTTTGCGGACTGAACGGCAATGCGGAGTTGAACCGTACATCCCTTGGAGAGCACTATTTGGCGTCCAATTCGCGGCGAACATTTTTTGGCGATTATTTCTAGGCTATTACGCGGCAACCAGCTACTTCTCGACCATTTTCCGGCTATCACGCAGAAAGCAGGCATTTCTTGGCTATTTATTGTCTATTGATCGGGTGAATTTCTCAGAGAACGCCAGTACGTCAGCACAGTAGAAGTTGCATCCCTCGTTGTCAGCAGCTGCAGCTGACAGCTAGCAGCAGCAGTTGCTATTGATATCGAGGGGTTCAACTCCAGCAAGTGTTGGAATCATATACCGCTGTCAGCAGCAGCTGCTGCTGACAGCGAAGGTTTGCACTCGATCTTTACCCTGGGATGCAACCCCTATTATGCCGAAGTACTGAGTAGGTGAGCAGGGTTCGCGATAAAATCAGTTGCTGAGTCCTCCTCATGAGAACGCAGGTTTCGCCATCACAAAAGTGAGAAAAGTGAAAAGTTGCAAAAGAATCGCACAAAAACAGCTTAGAACAGCTATTTGGTGAGTGTTCGCTCGCCCCAAGTAACACGATTCATATAAGCGCTGGTTTTTTCGTTTAACAACCTATTCATGCTTTTCAAATACCGCACAATATCAGTAGAAAAATGAAAAATCTGATGTTTGATACCGTTACCGAGCATCTGATTTCTCATTTTTCTAGTGATAATCCGCGGCATTTTACGCCTCGCAAATGTATGAATAGGGTGTAATAGCAAGGCGGAAGACGGCAGAACAAACATACATAGAAATTTAGTTAACTGAGGGTAAGGTGACAATCAGCAATATTTTGTTCCTGAGCGTTTTTCCTCTGAGTTTTCACCTATTTTCACTTTTGTGATGATCATGTCTACCTTCTCATGAGGATACCATAACAACCGTTTCTTATGGCAAACACTACGTTTAGCAGCAATCACACCATTGCACACAAGTAGTACCTCGTAAAGGACTAGATAAGCTGCGCTGTTCCACAGATCCGGTTTCGATGATTTTTTCTGATTTTTTTCTGTTTTTTGCGGATTTTTCAGAAAACAGAAATCAGAAAACAGAAAGGCCAAAACGGCCAGAAAACAGAAATCAGAAAACAGAAAACAGAAATTTCCGCACACCCCTGGTTCGGAGGTGTGTCGAACGCGGAGCCGACGGGATACTGAAAGCCTGCACACTCACCGCGGTGCCGACGCTGTTTCACCGAGGAGCCGTGTTGTCTACGCTACCTCTTTATCGGACTACGGAGCCGACATAAAGCTATCGCGGGGCGACTGCGTCACACACCACTTTTCCACGATCGCGGAGCCGCCAATCAACTGCCGATACCCCATCGCGATACCAGCGAGAATCTCGGGGCTATCGCGAAACCAGCGCAACCGATTTTCTCAGAGAACAAACTAAATTTGCCCCCGAAATAGAGGATATACACATCAGTTAGATCTCACCGTAGTACGTAGTCTTATACTGCTATTCTGAACGCAGAGTTGAAGGAGGATTGGAAGCAGCACTCCGAGTCAGTGCTCTTCTAGACTGAAAAAGGAAGTGTACAAGGCGTAGGTCGCTGCTGCGGAAACGAATTGTATTGTTAGTTTAGCTTAGGCATCTGTAGTAAAAGTGCGCAGTACCCGGTCCCGGGCCGCTGGTTGCTAGAAGTTATAAGCTCAAAACGATCATCTTTTGGGATATCAATTCCTTCCGAAATGCGCAGTAGTTATTCCAAAGTCTGGAATCGGACCTAACAATCGTGATCTGCGCCCAAAACAACCTCCCTGAGCAAAGTTTGGATGAAAGCTCATTCACAGAACTTTGCGCAGACTGATAGCGTTTCGGACCTGTACGGATTCTCGGCTGAGCGTTCACTCATATCAATCAGCGGATTCTGAAAGCGCTGAAGAAAAATGCTTCAGATTTGACTCAAAATCCTCTCAGGCAGGTTATTTGGGGGCATCGGTCACGAATCTTAGGTTGATTTATCGATTTTCTAAAGTTTTCGGCATAATTCGCTCCCAGCGAGGAATATTTTGAGAACAAAACGCAACTTTCGGGATTCCCGGATTTCTCGGATAGATGTGCCTCAAAATCATTCTCTGAGAGTAATTTGATTTGCTCAACACGAATTTGAGGTCCGTTTGTCGATTTCCTACAGTTTACGGCAGATTACGGTGGGTATACGGTAGCATAGTTAAAGTTTCAGATTTGACCCAAAATTTGTATGCGGGTATTATTCGGGGTGGTGAATTCGAATTTGATGTCCATTTGCCAAATTTCGAACTGATAACGTCGGTTGGCAAATGACATATTACCTACCGCAACCTACAGTAAACCGCGGAATTCGACAAACCTAACCCTGATTCATTTTTACCTTGATACCTTGATGGTCCATCTTCATCAGTGGTCTTCTCGATGTGGACCACATTCGCTCCAGGATTTCCTGGAAATATTAACCCATTCACGACCACGCCTAATTTTGGGTGGCTGCACGTTCGGACCGCGTGCAATATTGCGTCACCGTATACAGTGTCCCACCGGTGGGCCACCTTTGCTCGAATGGCACGCCACCAAAAAATCGATTTTCGTTTTTTTGTTTATCCAACGACTGTCGACGTCAAAATCATTATGCCAAAGTTTCAGCTTCCATAACTCTTTCCTTACAGAGAAATGGCCACCTAAAATTTCAAGTGTGTAGATAAGACCATCCAGAGAATCCTGCGATTCGTTGAATTCTAGCGGTTTGAAACATTAATTATTGTAGATTACCATGAAAGGCATTCTTCTGTTCTTCAATTGCCAGCAAATGCTTAGTGAAATGATATTTTTCCCGATTTACACTAATTTTTGCATTAGCTACTCCCACTCTCTTGCGGTCTATCGCATTCCGACGCCAGTTTTTTTTGTAGTTAACATTGTTAGCATTCTTTTTGACATTGAGACGTAGAAAATATTCCTAAATTTTCATATTGACTGAAAATGCTGATTAAAATGACTTCAGAGCCATTTTTTTCTCGGCCACCCCCTCACCTCTCCAGTTCGGCGCCTTCTAGGAAGAGATTTTTTGTAAAAGCGATTTTTTTTCAACATTTAGACGTAGAAAATAGTTCTATTATTACATATTGACTAGGAATTATTAGTGTAATAACCGTTTTATAAGTTTTCACTCGTTTTATGCTCTTGCTCGTCCCCATTTTTCTCGTCCGCTCCTCTTTAAGGTAGTTTTCACCGAAGTAGAGCCCCGGCCTAGGATACCAACCGTAACCAAGCAGGACTTCCGAGAGAAGGCCCTAATTGTCTTAAATTGGTGATCTTTGCATGAAATTATTTCTGTGACAAAATACGGGCAAAAGAAAAGCCGATTCTCTACTCGCTAATGGTGCGCAGTATCAGTAATCATATTTCTGTAATATATTGAATAGTGCTATACGATCTAACCACTCTCAGAAGTAAGGTTTGTTTATCGAGTGTTGGAAAAAAGTAAAAATCCGCCATTAATTGCTTGTAAAAATGCAATCTGTACTCAAGTTTGCGGTTTTCGACCTCGCTGCATTCGATGGTTTAGATATATTGTAGCGGTGAAGCTGCCAGCGGACCACGAAGTTTGTAGTCGGCTCTAGGATAGGTAAATACATTGATTATAAGTAGGTTTAAAAATTCCTTCATGCGGTGGAGAAATCGATTTTCGAAAAGGGTGTCCCACCGGTGGGACACGCGGTCCGAAGTGGTAGTCAACGCGTGTCCCACCGGTGGGACACGCGGTCGTGAATGGGTTAATGGTCATCCAATGTGGTAGACCTCTTCGTTCGAATGACGTGTTAAATGTGTCAGCCCAACGCGTTGCAGGGCGGCCATAAGTTCTTTTAACGCCTCGTGGGTACCAGTAAGTGATCCCTGCGCTCTATCGTCGTTGTGTCCTGCAACGTGTCCTGCCCATCTGTGTTTCGCGGACTCGATATGGGACAACGCGTCTTGGATACCAGTCTCCTTTCGAAGCTCCTGACTGCTCTGCCCTTGCTGCCACTGCCTTCGTCGATTCGTATTCAGAAGACATCTCTCCAATGCCCTGAGTGCGGTCCTCATGGCGATAGAGGTGCCCTTATTGTGAGCACATGTTTTGGTACCATAGCAAAGAGCTGGCAGCACAGTGGAGTCAAAGAGTTGAGCCCGCAGCTTAACGTCTTGGACCTCATTGCGCACATTTCGAGTTGTGCCCCTTGCTGCCCAGGCTGCTCTTCTTCGTTGACCGATTTCGTTCGTCAAGTCGTCTGCCACGTTGACCTCTCGACCGAGGCACACGTAGCAGTCGACTTTGTCCAGTTGATTTTCGCCGATTCATTTTTAGCACCCTAAATTACGCTTACATACAAGTTTCGGGCTAAATCCGAATTTTTTTCAGAACACCTCAAAAAATGTGATGGTTACCCTAACCTTTTCGCCAAGCTTCAAAAATGCTCATAAATTTTCGGAACCAGCTGCTCGAGGCGGGGTACTGCAAAGTTTTACTATAGATGTTCGAGAGATTGTCCGAAAATAGAATCTAGGTTGAAAGCGTTCGGAACGCTTTCTTCCGTGCACTCAACGTTTTTCCGAGCGGGGGCTCTGTGTAATCGAGTCGGGGATGTAAAAAACGAACAAACAAATGGAACACGCTGGAACAGACCTGAAGGTGGTGGCGAAACGACCTCTACTTGGCTTTCGTCTCTATTTTCGCTTTAGGTAGAATTTTCGGGTCTATTTTCATTTGGTTGTTGTGAGAAAAATTAAGTTACCTTATTAGTAGTTGTTGAATGAGAAAATACAGAGTGGAAAACCTCTGTGTCCCCCTCGTACCCTGCAGAAAGAGTGGATACTTCGCATGAACATCGTAACGGCGATGACCATGATATCAGAAATAGCTGAAAAAGCCATTTTCACGATGAAAGACAGTCTTATTTTTTCGTTTCCGTCTGATAAGTGCTAATTAAGTAGAGGGTAATAACAAAAAAAAACCACGAAACCTCCAGTTTCCGAAAAAAAAAACAGTTTCACAAAGCCATTCTGAAGCACTTGAGTCCTTGCTCTACGCTTATCTTCTGTTTCCGAGTGAAATTTATTTCCGTTCATAGTGTGCGTCTGCTCGCGCATGCTGCGTCTCCTTCTTCCCACACTTTCTCGCTGTCTCTACCTTGGCTCCGCACAAGCGCGCCAGGGAACAGTGTAAATTTGGTTCGGAACCAGGGGATACATGTTGCGTGCAGGGTTCGGCGCTTGGTGTGGATATCCACACCAGGGGGTCTGAGCTGCGCAATGATGGAGGTAGGGGGGTCTGAGCTCCACCGGGAGACCACGTGAATCATTCTGACCGGGGGTAGTAGGTAAACTGTTTAGAAATATTTTTTGCGAATAATTCGGTATTACCGTCCAATTAACTTGAAACCTTGTTGTAATTAAATTTACGTAAATGTTGCAATTATATTCAAGGTTCTCCTACGGTTGAATATAAGACACAAAGGTTCTGGGCGTGTATCCTGAATAGTTGTGTACTGAATCGCAAACAAGCCCAGATTGGAAGCTACGGAATGGGGCTGAAGAAAAGAGTGGATGCGATGATTGAAGTTATTGACAAAGACGAAGACGACGAGATGTACTAAAGAAAAAATATCTTTCTAGAGAAGAGCAGGTCACTTCGAATGTATGGAAAACACGCTTTAATAAGTGGTTAGATACGAAAATAGGTGCCTCAACATTAGCCAGACTAGAGATGGCAAAAACACTTGCTAGTTAGAAAGAGCGTCGTCTAATCTGGTAACGTTTCGAATTTCATTCTCCGAAACCCACTCATACACGAAACACATTACGCGGATTCAATCTCGCAAGGTGCTTATTTTTTTTCTCACAATTTTTGCAAAGTAAGGGTCACGAAAATAAGATATTCGAGTCGAGAGTGGTAGATTTACCCTGTATACAAATTTTCAGCCTCTAAGATGGACACTGAAAGGCATTTAACTGTGTGGCCCACACCTGTCGCAGGTGCGCTCGCGCTGGAATTCTACATTTTTGCAAGGTATGAGTCAGGAGAATAAGATGATCGAGTCGAGCGTGGTCGATTTACCTCATATAATCACTTTCACCGTCCAACATAGATGCTGAACACCGCTAGAATATCAGGCCTCACACTTTTGTCAGGTGTGGTGCCGCTGAAAAGGGGCATTTTTGAAATTTAGTTGTCATGAGAGTAAAATATTTGAGTCCAGTGTAGCCGATTTACTCTGTATACTCCTTTTAACCGTCCAAAATAGATGATGAACAGCGCTACAGAATAATGCCTCATACTTTTCTCAGGTGTGGCCCCGCCGGAAGTCGTCAATTTCGAAATTTAGGTGTGATGAGAGTAAGATATTTGAGTTGAGTTCGATTTACCCTTCATACAACCTTTTACCGTCTCAGTGTAACGCCGAAGACCGCTACATAGGAAGCGGAACAAGGTAAAAAACGTAAAAAAACGTCCAAGTCCAGAAACTTGGAGTAGGGTTTCAAAACATCTGTAACTTAACTTCCAAAAGAGTTACCCCGGTTTAAGAAAAAATAAGAAACTAGGTTTGTAACCCTACCAAATGAAACTTTACTCGCTCCCAGAGGACGCCTTACAAAAAAATTCACTAGGTGTGGACATTTGATGTTTTGAGCATAAATGTCCACACCTAGCCAGTGCATTTAGGTGTGGACATTCATGCTCAAAGCATCGAATGTCCACACGTTGTAAATTTTTTTGTAAGGCGTCCTCTGGGAGCGAGTAAAGATTCATGCGGTAGCGTTAGAAACCTGGTTTCTTAGTTTTGCTCAAACCCGGGCAACTCTTTTGGAAGTTAAATTACAGGTGTTTTGAAACCCTACTCCAAGTTTCTGGACTTGGACGTTTTTTTACGTTTTTCAACTTGTTCCGTTTCCTATGTAGTGGCCTTCGGCGTTACACTGAGACGGTAAAAGATTGTATGAAGGGTAAATCGACCACGCTGGACTCAAATATCTCACTCTCATGACACCTAAATTTCAAAAATGCCTCTTTTCAGCGGGACTACACCTGAGAAAAGTGTGAGGCCTGATACTGCAGCGGTGTTCAGCATCTATGTTGGACGGTCAAAGTGAGTATATAGGGTAAATCGGCCACGCTAGACTCGATCATCGTTATTTCCTGACTCATACCTTGTAAAAATGTACACTTCCAGCGTGACCGCACCTTTAATCAAAGCCTTACTTGAGCTAAGTTTTTCAAAAACGCATGCAAATTCATGTAATCCGTCAAGAAAAGCCTCGTCCGTGTTCTATTTCAGTGTTAATGTCTTGTTTTTTTAAATGGTTGTTTTTTTAAATTTATACATCTTTTGGAATAAGTTGTTCCTTTTAATTCAATTTTACTACAAAAACAAACAATTAACACTCCTGGGAGGAGGTCCGAGAGAATCGCCAAAAATTTGACCTATTAACGTTTCTGGGAGGGGGTCTGAGAAAATCGCCAAAAGTTTGCTTTTAGAGGGGGGGGGATCTGAGAAATTTTAGCCTTGTCCACACCTCGCGCCGAACCCTGGTTGCGTGTGTTCGGGGTTGGCGTGTATGAATGTGGCGGCGGGGGTCAGGGAGCGCAACGCCGCACGCACGCGTCATGACTTCACTTCAAATTGTGGCGCGTGCGCGCGTCGTTGCGCGTCTCTACCCCAACCGCCACAATCATGCATGCCACTTCGGGAAATAATCTTTTAGTTGGACAACTCTTCCGCTTCGATGGTGGACCACTTTTTATTCATTTTGTGGCCTTTTATTTTTTCGCATATTTCCTTGTTTTTTCTCGAAAGGACGCAAAGTTTATGTTTCTGCAAAAAAGTGAAAATTGGCCAGAAATTTTTCAAGAAGTGGCTCGGAAATCACATAGAACTGTCAGCAATTTCGATCGCCAAATCTAGCATATTGAGGAAGGGAAGTGCGGTCTTTCAAATGCTTGACTGGGAGCCATTTTGAGAGGTCTTTTTCATGACTCCTTTCCAGAACTTTGTAGTAAGGATAACGCCAAGATAAACTCCTTAACGACGAAGACCACTATAGCGGGCTACGATCCTCTATGATTTATCGTGAAGAGTGAAATCATTTCTTTCACTTTCGTGTTTATACGGAAATCGTATGCTCGGATGATATCAATTTTCGCGAACACTCTTCGGTAATCTTTGTGCTTTCAAGACCTGCTCTTCGAATTTGTATTTTTCGGTGTGGGGTGAACGCTCTACTCTAATGTTAATGGGTGATGATTCAGTGGCGCAGTGAGCTTTGGGTTTAATAGTTTTCACCGGAAATTCCTACCTGGGCTCGAGATTCGGTATACGATTACCTTGCTTTTGCCATCTTTTGCATACTGATCAAATTTGAATGCTTTGGACATCGAGATTATCGACTAAACCTCCACTTACTCATGTCTGACCAGCAGTAAGGCTCATTCATGTTTGCCAGGAGGGAATCATCGGGTCATAAGGATTGTGTGGCTTCGCTAAACTCATTTCATGCTCTCAAAATTACCGTTGCAATAAGCGATAAGCTTACGATTCCGAATGAAATGCTGTATAACCAGCTGGCAAGATGAATGAATGGAAATTTTTCAGCTGGACTGGTGGAGTATGAGGTGCCACGGGTGAAGGTGCCGTCCACTCAACAATGCTTCACAGAAGGATGTGTTCAGGTCTGACTAAATTTGTATTTTTCTTAGTTTTGTGCAATAGAGCTATAACATACGTGCACCTAATTTGTGTCAACACAGTACAGGAAGAGCAAAGTATCGGTAGGATCCAAGCCGACTCTAGGCCTGAAAGATTTCTGGTACTTACATAAATTCTCCACGATACAATATTTTTGTGTTGCGTAATAGCCTCGCCAGACTGCCGGAGAAGGCAGAACAGGCGAGAGACAGGAGCCTGCCATACACGCGACGGCCAGGCTGCAGCTGACTGTTCGAGGGGATCTCTACACACCGAGGAAAGAGTTGTCCCGCTCTTTGCGGTTCGAAACGCTCCTCCCTCGCTTCTCTCGCCTCCTCAGGGGTGTTGATACACGATGGCCACCACCCCTTCTCAATGCAAGCGAAGTGGTCCCGAGTGGAATTTAGCCAACTCCTCCCTCGCTATGTAGAGAGTTCCCATCCCGCTGTGCGGTGTATCAAATCCGCGACGATGGGGACCAGATGCCCGGCAACCAGTCGCAAACTCGGGCATACAACGACCCGACGAATAAATTTACATCGATTCTATAGCGAATCTCCGATTTTTCAAGCCTTCCACACCGTTCATGTCAGCAGCGGAGCTGTCGAGATTCTCGTAATTGACTGCTCGATTTCTTCATTGCCTCACATTTTATCTGCTTACATGGACTACATAAACCGGTTTGAAATATGCGAGAAAGGCTTTATATTCAGGGTGATTTATGTGTGACCTTTTCAGATCCACTCCTTCCAAATGACATCCTTTCGACAGCCGTCTTCAGTGGTTTTCGAGCCCTACCCACCAAATCAATTTGTGATCAGAATCACAGACTTCGATTTCTTGTAAGTACCAAGGTGTTGGCATGCGATCCGATTGTTTTTCGTTTTAAGCTTCAAATGCTTTTCAAGGGTGAATGGCCATCTTGGAGGGACAATCAATATCATTCTTCAGCTGCCGATTATAGGAACTGTTCATGTCACTGGTGGGGTTTTGAAATCAGTCTCGCTTGGTGCAGAGCAAGAAACTGTTGTACTAGATGCCTGAACTTCATAGCGCAGGCATCAGCAAGTTTGCACAGTCATCCATTACCTTTTCAGGATCAGGTGTGTCGGTGTCGGCATATTTGGACATCCAGAAGACAATGAATGATGAGCCCTACCTCCGAATGACGAGCTGTCATATTGATGGTGGCATTGTCGACACGAGGGTTGCTGATATGGGACTCCTCACCGACACAATCAATGTGAAATACAGGGTAATTAAAGGAAATGGGCCCTTAACGGGTTATCAGGTCATGTAGGGGCTTTCGCCTCGAGTTTCGAGTGGAACCGAAGAACTTCCATCTGTAGGGCGGCTGCTCGAATAGGCAAATGGTGGTTTTCTTCTTTTACCCCTCTACTCAACTGTAGTTGCCATTTTAAGAACTCGACTAACCTTGCTGTCCACTGTATTTTCATCGGGATAGGGGCTCTCCACACACTGTGGGAGGAGCTGTCTTGTTTTCGCAGTTCGAAGGGTGATGGTCATAGTGTATTCCAACTGCAAGAGAGGCGGGGGGAAACCCGTGTTCCTTACAATCACGCGCTTGGCTCCTCCCCTTTCCGTCCATTCACGCGTGCAGCTCATTCACCTTTCTCGCGGTTAAAATACATTGCGATCATCACCCCAATTCGAAACGTCGCGCTACTCAATTTAAGTGTTTAAGTGAGTAGGTGTCGAATGGAATTAGAGTCGCCGAAGGCGTGCGAAACATCTCCTCCCTCGATGCGTAGAGTGTTCAAGGCAGCGTCGCGGGGTCCCGGAGGAACACGTCTTCCCCCTGTGCTGTGGTTTTTTTTGTTGTCGAGGTGAAAGTACTTCGGACTACATTCCATCACCCAATCATTTTGCGTAAAGCTCTAACGTCAGGATGAAATCACTCATCCGTTGGTTTTGATGCTGCACCTTCGCTATCAAACAGATTCACCACTCAAGAATGTGAAGAAAAGATTTCTACCAGGAAAGGGAAAATGGGTACGTCAAAGTAGACCGAAAGGAGCACGACGGAAAGTTGACGGAAAATCTTGAATATCTCGAGATTCTTCTCCAGCTCGTTTTTTCTGTATTTTTGACAAAAACACCTGAGTGCGGCAAACAGTAGAAAAAAAATTAAAATACTGTCAACGGATCTTTCCGCATTTCTTTAGTGCTACTGTCTGCAACTGCTGCAAATCACTCTTAAAAGCAATTTTCACGATGATTATCGCACTCGAGTTCAACCCTGAAATTATATTGTTTGGTCGTGGAGTATCCAATAATGAAGAAACAGCGAAAAAAAAACGTTCAGAATGAGCTAAAATAACCGTTACTCACGTCCAGGGCGTGGGCGAGAATCATGGGCCCTGTTGATTTTCGAAGGCGCGCGCTAATCGCAAAATTTGCGCGAATCGATCACGCTGGACGCGGCAGAGTTACTTGACAATTTACCATCGAAACGTGTGCGGCGCCACAAGCTCGTCCGCATGGGGGGGCGGACCGGTATAAGGAGGCGCACTGGGATATTTTTCAAAGCGGTTTTTATCGATTTCTGGCCCGTTTTCGCTCCTTTCTTTGGCCATATCCTCTCCAGCAGCTGCCAACATAGTGTTTCACACTGAAACCTTGAGAACGAGATTGATCGTAAACACTGCCTTCAAGCGGAATATATTGCCAAGAGACTAATCTTTTATGGGGCTTTCTCGGTCGTTACAGTCTCTTTCGCTCACTAAAAATTGCTATAACCTCACAACCCTCCTAACGACAGCTGCTCCCGGACTATTGGTGATGCGATGCTCGGACAACTCCGCGGGTACTTTCACGTATACAGGTTACAAATGATGCTGTTGGTCATCAAGAACCGAAACATCTTTGGTGAACTTTAACCACTTCTAAGAAAGGGAATATTGTTAGCAAGACGATTTGTAGAAGGTCAAAAATGTTACAACAACAGATGGATAGAGAATCCAGGGAGGCTATCCAATTGTGTAGTGATTTCTGTGGCTCAAGTTCAAACAAAAAAGTTTGGGGTAAAATTTATACATAGTGTACCATACAAAATAAGAATACTGTATGCGGTTGGATAACGCTATGCATAAGGTGTAATGATATGGAAATCACATTCCGCACCTTTCTCTTAATCCCTGAACCCTAACAATATATTTTGGTTGCTCTCAACTGTTTGCCAAATATTTTTTTATCTGAAAAAGTTGATTCTAAGGTGTCATTAAAAAAAGACGCTAAAGACGCTAAAGCGCTTTTTTAATCAAATCCTTCGAGTGGCAGAGCACTGAAAGGAAGGTGTTGATGGATGTGGGAAACTTACGACAAATCTGTAGATCAGTCATATGTCATATGTACGTCCAAATATTCCTGTCCAAAAATTTTCAAAATTCTATAATTTTCCTTAGAAGTGTTATAATATCGGACAAGTGTAAGAACCTTCTAGAAGGTTCTCCAAAGTTCTACGCTAGGGGTATATGAGGCGCAGTCGCCGCGGATAGCTACCAGAACAAGCTAAAATGGACCAAGGTCGAATTCGTACGTTTGTGTACTGCGAATGGCTGCTGGGCAACGACACGGGCACCGCGGTCGCCAACATCTGGGGTGGAATTCACGAAACGCTAGCCACGTTTTAACCATGGCTAGCGTAACCATGGTTAAGCACATTGTGTGCAAATTGATTAGCCTCAGACCACGGCTAGAACGTGGCTATCGTTTCGTGAATTCCACCCCTGCAGAGCGTGCAAGGAGGATGCAATGTCCCAACGCACAGTAAGCCGCTGGTTCAATCGTTTCGAGAGCGGCGACACGAGCCTCGAGGACAGGGAGCACAGCGGGAGGCCTTCTACGGTGGGTGATGACGAAGTCCGTCGCTGGATCAAGGAGAAGCCGGAAGCCACCACCCGTGAACTGGCGACGACGCTCGGCTGCAGCAAGTCCACCATCCACAATCGACTCAACTTACTCGGCTACCACAAAGTTCTGGCCCGTTGGATCCCCCACCGTCTGACGGACGCCAACAAGCAGAGCCGCGTGGCCGTCTGCCAGTCCCTCCTCCTTCGCCCGCATCGCAAGGAGTTTCTCGAGGACGTGTTCACTGGGGATGAGAGCTGGGTTCGTGCCGTCTGGATCCCGCGCGGAGGAGAGCCGCCGACGACGCCGAAAGCCGACCTGCACCCGCTCAAGATCATGCTCTGCTGCTGGTGGGACACCAAGGGCATGCTGTACTTCGAGCTGCTCCCGCAAGGCAGGACGGTCACCGCCTCCATCAACACCGATCAGCTCGAGAAACTAGCCGCCGTTGTCCGGGAAAAGCGTCCCCGACGGGCCTCGGTCCACCTGCTGCACGACAACGCGCGCCCCCACGTGGCGAAGGAGACCCAGCAGAAGTTGGCGATGCTCGGCTGGGAGACGGTTGCCCATCCGCCGTATTCCCTGAGCCTCGCCCCCTCCGACTACCACTTGTTCCGCCCGCTGAAGCACCATTTGGTCGGAAGAAAATTCACGAACTACGACAACCTCAAATCCGACATCGCGGACTTCTTCGAGTCGCAGCCCCCGGAGTTCTGGGCGAAGGGCATCGGCGACCTGCCCAATCGATGGGCCACTGTTGTGGATAACTGTGGTGATTATACTGTTGATTAGACTTGTTTTTCAATAAAGTTGAAAAAAATTAAAAATGGTTAAAATTTCGGACAAGAGTTATTGGACAACCTGATATGTAGAGTCTTAGGCGGTGCACCCCATGAGGTGAAGGTTATTCGGAGGAGGTGCAGGGTCAATTCTGTGTACTTCCCTCTCAACTGTGTAATCACCCTTTCAGCTTTGCCCTCTAGTCACTTCATCTGTTGTATTGCTCAGTTCTATTGTATTCAGAACGCTATGTCGGCTCAATCGAAAGCCCAGCTCGAAGATGCCATTTGCGAGAACGTCTATCGTCTCACTCAAGTTCATTTCTCAAGTCGCCTAGCCAAGATTCCCACACAAATTTCTGCTCGAACTCTTTTCAAGACTTTCTTCAAGGTCAGTGTTCATACCGGGGCTCTGTTTGAGATCTCGCAATTTATGGTGAACCAGATTTTTCCACTGTAAACTTTGACAGGCACAAGTAAAGCGCAATACACAGTCATTACAATTTCTGTCATTCCTAGATACGCGTAAAGCCACAAACTGTTTTTGGTGTTTCACCTCTTTAGTGGTCGCGTCTAAAAATGCAAGGAGAGTTTGCTTGGTCATCAAAGCACTACGTATTGTGAAGATATTGGAGGTGAAAAGTATGAAAGCTCTGAAAAAACGCCGGCTATGCGTCAGTCATCGAGTACTATCTAGCATGTTTAGTTAAGTTAAGTTTAGTTCATTGCGTCACATAAGGCGAACGTCATAGAACAAACACAAAAAATAGCGTCAGGAGTACCATGATCTGGAGAAGATCAAAAGCGCCATAACAGGCGCAGACAATCCAAAATTCATAACTCTTGAGAAATTCCAACTCCCAACCTTACCTAATGGAATTTTCTATTTCAAAGTAATTGTTGAAGAATAAAAGCCAAAAGGGATCCACTTACCTATTAGGTTCAAAACAAAAAAAAAGAACTTCCGACGTTTGAAAAAAAAACTTTCGACGTACTGCACCAAAAACATCGTAATGTGTAGAAGGATGGTGCGGGAGGTGAGTGCCTTCTGACGTTATTAAAAGGAATTTCACATGAATGTTTTTTATTGCTTTGTGAGGCTTGCACGAAAACATTCCCTGCTTCGGTTTTTCACACTTCCTTCTCCTCACCCTTTGATGGGGTTTAATTCCACCACAATACGCGTTCAAGTTGGCTACAAAACGATTCGGAGAGCATTAGAACCACGTACTCCCACGCCCCCCCCCCCTCACGATAACGTGGCCGTATTGCCGGTTTGTAGGGTAGCACATTAATCACACTAGAGACGCTTATTTCGACCACAGTAAGCTTTCAAATCAAATCGACAACAAGACGCTATGGGCGACAACAGGGCCACGTGCTCCTCGTATGTAGAGCGCGCCATTCTGTTGTCCTCGAAATTACGGCGCTCCTTTAAACGAGCAGTAAGTACAGTAGGGCGCCACATTTCGTGTTCCGCAGTTGACATAAGGGTCGGGGCTAGAGTTTCTCTCCGGACGATTTTTCACGGCTGGGTGTGTCTCCTCCAATGTACACAGCTTCTGCGTGGTATGAAGACTAGGTGAAGAAGATGTCTTCGTATCGGACTAGCCATGTCCTTACTGTGACAGACCACGCTCCCCTCGAAGTGGCTGGTCCCCAAAACGCTACTTTGCAATAGGGAAAAGGTTTCTACGATAACGATGTCGGTGCTGCAAAGATTTTGCACCTGTGCAGCATGTGGCTGTGTTGAGCTGAGCCTTGTTTCCACTGCAGCACGTGAGCCTGCAAAACAGCCTTTCAATTTGACGAGGTACTTAGTCGTATTGAAAGCGTGTTGTGGTTGAATCGGACCCAAAGGTACGCCAGTAGCTACTGATATCGACTCGCTCTGTGCAAAGATTGGGTTTCGCTGATTCCCTCTCGAATGGGAAACTAACATCGGCGTCGACAAAACAACTGATTATCACAATAAGTAATCGTGTTAGGTGAAAGCTGATGTAGCAATTGAATACTGGGAATTTATAGCTTAAAAAGATTGCTTCTGTTTGCCACCGTATATTGTATGCAAGGTAAAGTGCGCCCGAATGAGAATGGCGACCCACGCGGTCGGCGTGCTTGGCAGGCGGCCGTCACATGTGTCGCCCTCGGACGAGTGTTGGATTTCAACGACGGCCGTCCCCTCTCCCACTGATTGATCGGCGCAGTGCTTGCTGCCAGCCGATGGCGGCCTCGTTCGTTGTCGATGGCGTTGGGGACTTTTCGCATGTTCGTCCGAGAGCGGCGAACGCGACGGCCGTCTGTCAAGCACGCCGGCCGCGTGGGCAGCCATTCTCATTCGGACGCACCTTAGCAGACCTCTTATAATCTTCTAAAAACTCAGAATCCGGATTCGTCGTGATCGTGCCTTCAGTGATTCGACCATGTTGTTTTTTCTCGATACTAGAAAAATCTTGCAGGGTTTTTGAGTGAATAGTATATTTATACAGACTCTCAGCATGTATTTTGCACTACGATGAGCAAAGGCACAGTCCAACTACAGCATCGTCCCCCAGTTTACCCGCTTGTTTGAAAAGAATTTCGCGCTGATCACATATGTGTTTCCAGAATCGCCCCGAATTCATTACGAGCGTAGCTATGTCCTCTCAAGCATTGTGAAGTTGAACAGCAAGACAATCGTGGAGTTGTCGCGGGCCTGTTTTCCTTGTCATTCGCAGCTAACGGACTGAAGCAGGTCACAATTTTGAAGGCAGTTTTCCCTACGAAATCAGCCTTCGAGTTTTCACCGGAAATCGAGGGGTGCGATACTAATTTCACCAGCAATGTTGAAAAAACGGCTAAGAACAAACTCAAACGACCCTAAACTTGAGTGCTCCGCTCACGCAACGCCCACTCCTTTGAAGGCAGCTTACATGCTCACAAACGTGGTCGAGATGACAGCATAAATAGACTCGCACGGCCCCTATCATGTCGTCAACGACGTTTGAAGCGCTGAAAGCCATCCAGGATGACAATTTTTGACAATATTCGAGCAATCCTGTCTCGTACGCCCGTAATTTCCCACCCATTCGAGTGCGAGAATGAGAAATGAAACTTGAGAAAACGTGATAATTGAGAGTGATAGCACTATGAAAAGGGAGTGCAGCAGAGAAACAGCTCGATTTACCTGGTTAAAACATGTTTTGTTCACCGATGAAATCCTCCATTTCGAAAAGTCAGCCGAAGTAGAGCGGCATTTTCGAAAGTGGACGAGAGTTAATCGGTATGCAGACATGTTCTATTCAAGTAAATCAAACCGTTTCTCTCGTGCACTCCCATTTGATAGTGCTATCACTCTAACTTATCACGTGTTCTCTCAAGTTTCATTTCTCATTCTCGTACTCGAATGGGTGGGAAAATGCAGGCATGGAAGGCAAGATTGCTCAAACATTGTCAAATATTGTCATCCTGGATGGTTTTCGGCGCTTCAGACGTCGTTGACGACATGGTAGGAGCTGTGCGGTCCTATTCATGCTGCTATCTCCACCATGTTCGTGAGCGTGTATGATGCCTTTAAACAGCTACCGATCAGTAATAAAGAACTGAAAAATCGGCTCTAGGAAAACAGCATATAGTGGAGTCCACCAAAAGTGTCTCATTTACTTATCAATAGGAAGTGGTTGGCTGGGGATCAATGTGCGCGAATCTCATACCAGTACGCTCGACACCGATTGAACGAGAGCGGTTGTGCTGCAACGAGTTTCATGTTCATTGATCTCCAATCGACCGCTTCTCATTGATAAGTAAATGAGACACTCTTGGTGGACTCCACTATACATCCAGAAGGTTACATTCCACTCCGCACAACAAAACTCACCGCATTTGATAATCGGTAGCCTTCTTCAAGTCGGGTTTTCAGTTGTACACTTTTGTCCGTTGAGGGAGTGGGCGCAGCGTGAGGGGAACACTCAAGTGTAGTAGTGCTGTATAGGGCTCTTCTGTGCTCGTTCCAGGCCTTTTTTCGACATTACTGGTGAAATTTGTTTCGGGCCTCTGGGTTTTCGGTGAAAACTCGAACACGGATTATACCGTGGACACTGCCTTTAAGCTGGGCCTGTAACAATTAGAAGAACGTAGATTCCGGTTAAAAATTTTCGCGCGTCTTTTTGCTGTTCAGATCGAAAACTTGTGGTTAGGCGTGGCCCACTTTCTCTTTTCTGGGGGCGTGGTCGATTTTTTCCTTGTTTTTTTTCTCGCTTATTTGAGGTTGGCAAGGATACTGCGGCCAGACCATGATGCCAAAAAACACCCTCGAGGTTTGACTGCAATTTGAGGAGAAAAGTTTCGAAAACTTTATAAATTAACAACTTATGAAAGCAATTAGGAGAGAAATTTAAAAAGCGTAAACGAATATACTGACTAAGCACACTCTCCGATCAAAAATAGTTTTATTTCGCCCTCTATATACGTAAAGTACTTTTCCAATGTCAACTGGAAGAATTTCGCTCCTCATTAGATCACATTTTTCTAGCTTTAATCTTGACTCATCCCCAAAACGGGTTCAAAACATCGAACGCGAATTGAATTCGTTGGTCACGCGAATCATTGTGTAATATTTGTCATCACCCAACTTTTTGCGTTCCGCTCCATTCATAGGTGAAGAGGGATGTGATAATTGAACATTATGACTTCAAAGTGCAACAATATTGTGAACTGATGAAAGAGTTTCTCTTTTCAGTTCTTCTATAACTAGGGCCTTGTTAAATGCCTAACATGCAGGGAGAACACCCCAAATGAGAATCTAGATCTGACTTTTATATGCTCCAAATCTTGACAAATGCAAAAAAGTGCTCGAAAACCAAGTTGAAAGAAAGGTCAAATTAACTGAGAAACTAACTCAATTGATTTCAGTCTGGAAACGACGTGCGAGCGAAATTCGGACCAGGTATGGCTTAGCGTCACCTTTTCAAAATTTTCATTACTTTTTTTGCGTTTTAGTCTCATATGATCATCTGGTTTTTTTTTTCTTATGAAACGAAACATTTCCTAGATTTGCCTGACGGGCGCCGACATCTGGCGCGACAAAAACGCGCCACCGACGACTATTATGACGACGTTGGAGGCAGTGAGAAAAAGCCTTCAGTCACCGTCTCGCCCTCAGTAGTCGACCACAGTACGCTCTCCAAAAATGCATCTGAAGGTGACGAGAAAATTCTCTATGGGTGCCTTGTGGTGTTGGAACACTTGACAAACCCTCTATTTTCTCTAACAATTTTTGTTCAACACAGAACGCACTCGCAAACGTAAATTTTCTCACAAATCACTATGTAAGGATCAAAAATCTAGCAAAACTAAAAACTCGCGATGACTTGCCTTTCTTTATTGCACACCAAGAATCGCTGCAAAAAGTGAATCCAGTCTCCAACAGTCTAACAATCCCCTTGCATTTCGGTCTTCACTAGTCTAAGATGCAGAAAGCCTGAGGCTAAAAATTCAATATCTTGTTCTGAGATACTTGAACTTGGAGGCCTAAGTTTGGAACTTGATGGCGATTCCTACATATTGTGCTATAGACGAAGAGTACTCGTCCGACAACCTCCACCCCCCCCCCCCCCCCCTACTGCGTAGATATAGTCCTCCGCTCCGCAAAAAGGCGCTGGTACGATTGCGGCTAACACTCTAATTATACTGTGGATTCTGTGACGCCTCGCCACGACTTGCTATTCAATAGTCCAATCATCTGGAAATTTAATTTGAGTGCGTTGAGCTCTGCTTCTTAGCTGTGAAAGTCGTTTGAATGATGGAAACGTAGCCATTCTTCAGACATCTTTCGACTCAAACAAACAAAACGGTTAGTTTATCTGAATCTGAAGGTCCAAACCATCTCGCTTTTTTCAGTCCCAAAATCTGTCAAAAGCGCTATAATTGGTGCGAGACCACCGCAAAACACTGGTAAATCCCTATACCATTCGAAAGTGCAATCAATAATGTCTCAGAACCGTTTCCAGTGGAAATCCCACTGAAAAAATGGCCATCGTTTGGAAGCATTTTGCCAACTCTGAAGTGAAATTTTGAAAAGACTGAAAAGTCTTTCAGACTTTCAAAAGTCTGAAAAGCTGCAAATTCTGCTTCCGCGCAAAGGGAGACTCCGGCCTGCACGTACATTGCATGAAAAAAGGAATACACACGAAACCATGAAGAACAAACAAAGAAAGTCGAAAGTAACCAAACACATCAGCTGATCATCCATCTGAGTGAATACGCGCGAGTATGGCGTTGGAGAAAGAATGCTTTCAACGTGCGTCACGCGCTCGCGGAGACTATGAATACTCAAGCGGCGGCGTCAAGGCGGAGCAGAATGGAAGTAATCTTAAGTCTGCAATGCAAGCAAATTGATCACATACTTTTTCCATCATGGTAGCGGAGAATAGCATTGCAATTAACTTATCGTAAAGTAAAATGAATCTGATGGTGAAATAATCATGAAAAGGATGACAGAGGTTTACGGGCATCGCCATCATAGAAGAGTAGGCGTCACGTGCGTGACCAGCGGGGGTGGCGTCAGGCCAATTACAGTCAAGCGAGGCTCGCGCGTCACGAGCGGTGCGCACTGGCGTTGATGTGTATGGAGCTTCTTAGGTCTCCATCATAGCTGGACGACAATCCAATGTAGTCCCTCTCAAGTTACCCGTAGCCCCCTTGAGTCATCCAGGAATTAGCCTAGGCCGAGCTCGATGGGGTGCCGAAATAGTATCAGTGGTATACTTAATCTAACGCTGGTCTTGGTGGGACAAGGAGGGACTCTCCACTGGCACATCGACCAGATGAGATTACAGCCCCGTCCAACTATGTCGGGGACCTTAGCACTAAGTAAGTCACACCACCGCCTTTTTCGGGGCTGTGCACTGTACTGCAGCTCGTTTGACTATGCGGAGTCGTATCCGAAGCCTGCTTTCCATAGACGGCAGTGAACCGGTCCTGTCCTGCAGACTAGTCTGGAGCGCATTCAGTAACCCCAAATTTCCGGTTTTTTGAACTTTTAAAAATCTAAAAAACTCATTTTCATAAACTTACGAGGACACTTGGCACAGGGCGTCTGCGATACTACCGCATGACAATGATTTTTTACTTAATTTTTTTGGAGTAAGCACCTTCGTTGTTACTTTTCGACTTGCGTATTTGTAAATCACGATGTAGCTATACGTGTTCAGGCAGTCGTAGAGCTTCCTTCAAACCGATGGATCTTTCTCGGGCTTTCAATGTGGTAAGACACTTGTCTCAAAAAGTGTCACTACAATTTCGCCCATCCATCCGATGTTTTGTTTCAGGATCGTCTTCGAAATCTCATTATTGATCTTACTCTGTTGGATGCTAGCGCCACTCATGACGACTTCAGTGTTGGAATGTCTGGTCAGGTGTCAAGCACAAAAACAAGTAAGCCCCTTCGCCCCTCCATCTTTACTCGAAATTGCCATAACATGACATCCATTCAGGCGACGTCTCGCCATATCGCGTGCCCTTTCCTTTCCGACTTCCATACAATTCTCAGCGCCGAATGGCAGAAGTTGTTATTTCCGAGTTCACGTTGAACAGCATGCTCTATCAAGCTCACAGGTTCCTTTCTCTAGCGTTCATTTTCCCTCACTGCACTGATCTGTATATACCATACACTCCGCAGTTACATATAAAACTAAGTGTTCGACCACCACCTGGCCGGTATCCATTTGAATACATAAAACACATGATTCTGAAACGCATCTTGGCTCAGCGGGTGTAATATATATCTCAGGCCGGGCTCGGAAGCAAAGGATCCTACTCGACGGTGTGGGCTACGAAAGGATGCAGACGGTCTCAGCAGGTGCAATCACTAAACCCCATTCTCCATGTTTGTGGCACATATCGAACCGAAGGGCCTAGCCATCGGCCCACTCTGAGGAGCCCTTAGCTTTCTAACGTTCAAACTTAAGTCGCTCTCTTGAAGTAACTAACCCTATCGCTGCCTCGGACTCCCTTATTGGCAGTTTGTGTCTTGCCGATTATCTATCGCTTCACCAGCACTACTTCAATTGACTGTGTGCTGAGACCAACGTGGTTCATTTGAGAATGTGAGCTGTAGAAAAGGCCCGTAGCCAACCGTCATTAAAGGCAGTGTTCTCGATAATCTTCAATTTTGAGGTCGTTCGCAGAATCGATTAATGGACCCCCGGGTAGAACTAAAATGACGGAGAAACTGGGAAAAACGGAACAGAAGGTCACGAAATTCTTCACTTTAACCCCGCCACTTTACTCTCGCAGGAACTGCTCGTTGTGACGGTGAAATATTTTGTGGACCCGTCCTTTGCCATTTTCTGCTTTCTGTTGCTCCGTCCCTTCCTTCGGACCCTAACTAATGCTGTTTTGCATAGAAAATTTCCCATTTTCGACTGACCCCATTTTTCACTGGTCACAACCACCGGGAACATATTCATTCAATCGGACAACTAGTCCAGGCCAGACAATAGTGTCACTGAAATACGGAGTCTTTTTGCGTTTCCGCCGTTTCTTCGTAATTCTGATAACATTTGGAGGCCAACGCTTTGTTTCGTGTGACTGAAAAGACAATCATCGTGAACACTGCCTTTAGCAGGAAGTATAATAGTTCATCTTTCATTCAAATATTTATCCTTGAGTGGTCTAAAGGAGGATCGCTTACTCGTTAGCCAAAGCGAGCTCTGAAGAAGCTGTCGACTACAAATTCGACTCTCCGAAGTCAATGGTCCTCAACACTATCTCCCAGAATTCGATGCATACGAGTCCTGGAGCTCAATGTTTTCGGTTACGGATCAGCATAAACCGGCTCTGTTGATCTACTGTTTACTCATACGTGCCAGAATTAAAACAGATCCCGGACCTCCCACCCCATTCCATGAAATCTGCCGCATCTGTTAGCGTCCAACGTGTCTTTTGCAGAGAATGGACACACGTGAGACTCAAGTCCTTCAACGAAACGGATAGCCCGTACGTATGCCCCAATTTCATCAATGGACCAACACAACAACCTTAACCCATCAACTCGCACTCTAGGAGTGATCCAATGGTTTTCCCAATTAATCAGCTGAAGTGCATGCCCTCGATCATCGTATAGGAGCTGATGTATGTATGTGAGTAGCGAGTCAGGGAGCATGCCAGTTCAGGCTCGTAACGAAATGGTGACACTTTGACATTGAACGGTAGTGGCCATCGACCCAAGATTACATGACCAGGAAGCCGGCTGGCACTGCCACGACAGATTACAAGGCACCAGGGTAAGGCGTAGCGGTGTGATCGGCCCGTGAGAGGTGCGGTCCCCCTCATCCAGCTTTGGATCCGGTGCGGCCCCCCACCGAGGTTGTGACTTTAACCCCTTGTGCAAAACAATTTGAGAGGTCTCTTCCGAACAACGCTTCCAAACGATTTTCAGTAAAAACGGACGTTATTGGTCAAGTCACACCGACCGTAATCGACTCGAAATGGTCGGATCGACCTGCGACTCGGCCGACAGCTTTTCCTAATGGCCTTCTTCAAAATAAACACTGCAACAGTTTTACCCAGAGAATTTTTTTCGACCTCCCCCGACGCTGAAGTGCAATCAGCGGATTTTCTTTAAACGGTTGTGGTGGGGCTTACGTTATGACCGGTAGGATGCAAGGTATCTACGGATTGTTGAAAGAACATATGTAACCAGCAACAAAATTTCGGGACCCGCAAGGAATGATCCGCTGTTGTCTGCGGAGCTCACCAATCGACCCTTGTGATCACGGCGCAGGACGATATGTAACGAACCTCACCTAAACAGGTGTTATGAAGAAGTACTTCCTATTCGGTTCACCAACCAGGATTAATGAGAGATCTACCTAACGATCTGTAGCAGAGGAAATTATTTTCGGGTTCCTTCAAATGGCGATGCTCCACCGTGTCTGATGGGCTGCAGGTTTTCAGTCATGAGTACACAACTTTCTTACCAGGTACCTGCTGCTGCTTGTAAGTCTCAGACGGCTGAAACAGAATTTAGATGTCACACCGCACGGGCGGGAGCAAGAAAATGTCACATAAAGGGTAATAAATGACGCCAGTACATCTATTATTGTGGAACACGTGAACGCAAGCTTCCACCACTTCGCTACATTTTTTGAACTTCGCTCTTCCAAACGAAGAGAGCCTTTCAGTAGATTTCACACTCAATTGCGAGGTCTGAAAAAGAAGTGCAGCACCGAGTAAATTTTCTCCAAACGTTTTGTTGCTTTTTGCTAGCACAGAGCGCCCCATCGCCACAAATCAATTCAAAATTGACGGAATCGAATTTCTAGAGTTTTCATGTTTCTGCTAGTGAGGTGAATATAACGGTATGTTATAAGTCTTCCTGACTACGGTGTTTTATCGTAATACTTGTATTTCTTTCTGTGATTCCCAATGACCACAGGCCGAAACAGGTCACATTTCTCTTATGGTGACCGTCTGGTCAGTTCACAATGAGGGATTTTAATGTGTAAATATACAATTTTTGATTGATTTCGGGTATTAACTCAGTTGAACTCCGCCATGGACGGTCCCGAGCAGGGATGTGCGGCAAACGATTTTGAAGAATCGGCAAACGGAAATCGACAAAATTTGTCCAAAAATGGCAGGCAAACGGCAATCGGCAATCGACAAACGGCAAAACAAATAAAAAATCTTGTGCAGAAACGATGCAAATGTTCTAAAAGTAGCAGTGAAAGTTCTTCTTTCTCATGCACATTTCGTATTTTGATAGCCATATAAGAAATGGTTTTTGATAAGTGTACGCACGACTGTCCTTGAACCTCGGAATTTTGTTCTAATTCAATAACACCACATGGTTTTTCAATAATACCACAAGAAGTTCAACCTCTTACGTTGCGTCTTGTTACGTTTATTACCTGATATTAAAAACAGCACCGGAATGAGCATTCTATTGAACACTGCTAATAGTAATGCTGTGATGAAAGGACAAAAATTTTTCGAGGTTTTCTAGTTTCAACCTTTTTCGGAATATGTAGTAGTCATTCAATTGCTTCGTGCTTCAAATTCATCGGACAAAATTCAGAGTTTAGCGCAATGCAATTTAAAAGGGTGAGCAATCGAAAGTCGTTCAAAGAGAGGAAGAGGTCAATGTGTTCCTTCTTTAGGGGATTATTTTCCAACAAGCGTGGCAGCCATGCCCCTTCTCTGGTAGAAATCGCCGCTGCGGCTCCGCGATAAAGCCATACCGGCACCTACAGGCACCAGTGCGACTTCGCAAAAGTGCCGCTGCGGCACCGCGATCGGTGGCTACGCCTCTACAAAAATAGGACCAACTGAAAGTAACTCATATGAAATTAGTTATGAGCCACACTACAACTGGTGGAGGGGCTACGAACAGAAATGCGCACCTACGGTTGTTAGGTACTTTGTCTGATAGAGACAGAGGGTATCCCCGTTACTGCGGGCAAGAAGATACGGGACGTGGGTAATCAAACTTGGGTGATTGAACCGGCGACACCACACAGGACAGTTCATCGTAGTCGAGGCGGGTTCGCTGATGCATCCTCGCGGAGTCGGTGTGAATCTAACACGGAACCGCTGCGGCACTATCGAGCCAGTGTCGAGACGTTGCTGAGATTCAAGGCACTGCAACAGAATTGTGTCGACACAGTGATAAACGCGGAGCCGCTGCGGTACTACCGAGGAACTATCGCCGCACAGTTGACGGTCGCGTTGCTTTCCCGGCTATGCAGTGGCAAACGTTCTCAAGGTTTGCAGCGTACTCGTTGGCGTGCCTCACGGTGTGTTAACTGTTTGACCGAAGTTTAGATGAAAAATTATCACGTGGAGAAATACAACTAAAACGCACGTTTTCGAACAGTCTTGGTAGCCTCCCCAAGAAACTGCACCGTCTTCGGCATCTCTCCCCCTCCGACCTTTTAAATTGCTTCTAAACTGCGCGCTAACAACTCAAGTGCATGGAATTAAGTAGTTTTTCAAGCTCTCCAGAACTACGACTTCTGAAAAACCGCGGTTATCACACACCACCTCCTTCCCAAACTGTACGCCATCCCTTATTCCGAACTGATCACCGTCGACTCCGTCAATCCAGTTCATAGTCAAGCAGCGAATTTAATCCAAAAGAGTGGTCCCCACGACGTGTACACCCTCCTCACCGTTTTAACTCAAACCTTCAACTTGGTAGCATTGTTCTCAGCGTAATTGTGAGCATAATAGAAGATGGCTAAGTGCATAAGAGCACGAACTGACAGTGAAGTCCAGCATCCTCTACACGACGCTTTGAAAAATATCTGAAAGCGATTGAGCTCTGAACCCTTTCTGCCCTCTCCTGAAGAGTTCAGGGTGTTCATTCTTGTCCCGATGAATCCTGCAATTATTGGTCAAGCTTCAGCAAGGAGAGGGTGCGGAATTCAGTACTCTTCCAGACAAGAGGACACACGCGAGCATTACGCTGCAATACTAGCAATTGCTCTGACATGTCCGCACGGTAGGTAACATCAACTGCTGCTAGGCTTATCGGGCTCCCATTTGCATCCTAATCGCGGCGTTTGTTATCTATTGCGCACTTTTTGCCGAATTTTGTCGAAAAGTGAGAGGAAAACCGGCAAACGGCGATCGACAAAAATCGTCCAAAAACGGCCGGCAAACGGCAATCGGCAACCGGCAAACGGCAATCGCCGCACATCCCTGGTCCCGAGCCCGGCTGAGAAAGGAGGAGGGCTGTCCCGTGCCGACGGATTGTAAAACTAGGCTTGTAACCATGGGAGACGATTTGAGGATTCAAACATGTGCTACCGCATCCGGGGCAGCCGATGCGCCGGATCTGATGAACCGAAACCAGGGTTCCGGTGACAAATACTGGTTATACGGATAGAATTTTTTACGCCGAAGCGGGAAGTTCAAGTCGCTGCATGGAACGTACGCACAGGCCACCACGTTGGGCAGAAGGAAGTGATTGCTCGCGAATTGGCACGATACAACATCTCCATTGCGGCGCTCTCGGAGCTACGCATGACAGGGTCTGGACGAACGGTCGTGCAAATCCCTGATACTGGCGCTCAAATTACGCTGTTCTATTCTGGAGGAGATAAGCACATGGAAGGTGTTGGCTTCGCTTTGGATGGCAGGGCGACTAAAAGCGTGCTGGCTTTTCAACCAATATCGAGCCGTCTAGCCGTATTGACACTAGCGGGTACAGTAAAGACGCACATAATTTCTGTCTACGCTCCCACGAAAGTCAGCTCAGACGATGCGAAAGATGGATTTTACACCAGTCTACAGGACGCTATCGACACATTGCCAAGAACGGATTTCATAATTATCGCTGGCCATTTGAATGCTCATGTTGGAGCTGATAGGTCGGGCTGGGAAGGAACATTGGGCCGATACGAACTAGGTGAAGTCAATGAAAATGGAACTCGTCTACTGTCGTTCGCCGCAGGCAATGGACTATTAGTCGGAAATAGTAATTCCCAGCATCCTCGTAAGCATCAACTCACCTGGCGTGCACCGAATGGCAAGGACTCTGCTGTACTAGACTACATTCTCGTCAATACGCGTTTCCGGTCATCATTGCAGGACGTGCGTGTGAAGCGTGGCGCTGACTGTGGATCTGGAGCACTGGACTGGTGCTTATGGAGGCGTCCAAACGTAGCCATTGAAACGAAAATGAGGATCTACCGTTCGCTTGTCGTGCCAGTTTTGCTGTATGGAGCTGAGACGTGGACACTGCTGAAATCGGATCGTGTTTCAAATGCGATGTCTCCGACGGATCCTTCGCGTGTCCTTACGCGACCATGTCACGAATGAATATACTCGCTTACGTTGCGAGACCAACCCTCGATCGAATGCGAAGTCAGAAAACGTAGGTTGCGCTGGTTTGGTCATGTTCGCCGCATGCCAATAGAACGCCTGCCTCACCAGTTGCTCTTCAGACACCGACCGGTGGAATGGAAGGTGCAGCGATCGGCGCCCAGTAAGACTTGGATCAAGCAGGTTGAAGATGATTTGGCGACACGCAGACTGTCTGTGGCTGATGCTAGACTAATGGCACTGGATCGCTCTGCGTGAAAGGCAGTTGTTCGTGATGCACATCTCCCCATGGCACCCACAGCGGCGTACTGGCTCCGAGGTCAGCCTCGGCAGGCCGTCAGCTAATGGGACGGTAAGGTAAGGTAAGGTATTAGCTCAGTTATTTCGCACCACAATTGTATGGTACTCGTTTAAAGCTGTTCAAAAACGGCATCAAATTGAATTCGTAGGACTCTGAAACAATTTATGGCTATGTGGCGCTCTGTGCGCGCTAAATGGCCGCATATCGCCGTTTTTGCGAAAAAAATCTGCTCTATGCGGTACGAGGGAAATTTTTGGCATGATGACGGACCGAAGGCCTGCGGCCCCCCCCCCTACCCGGCGTCTAAGGCTGTGCCCCCCCACCCTCTGTGATCGTCACACCGTACGCCTGAGCCTGCAAGGCACGTCAGAACTGTCAAACAAATGACGGTAAGGCCAGAAAAGTGCCGAGAGCGTCCGTAAAGAAGTTTACAAGTAGTTTGTGTAGGAGTTCCTGAGTACCCTGAGCTCAAACCTGCTTTGCGGATCACCTCCAAGATTGCAAAGGAGGAATAGGCTCTGTCAAGATCGAATCGAGCAGCGCTGTCTCCTTTCCGGAGACACTGTGCCGCAAATGTTCCCATTCTCGAGGAAGCCACCGCACCTCGAAGTCGGAGATCTCTATCGTCCACTCGCGGAGTTAACCAATTCTCTGTCAAGCTGATAGTGAGAAAATAAAGGGTGAAAAGAAAAAAAAACAAGAAATCAGTAATAAATAAGAGAAATTTATATGAGGGAAAATGAAATAAAAAAGAGGGTCAATAAAAAAGGATCCTTCAAAAGGGGAGTCCTGATTTCGCTTCGATTATCGTCTAGATGCCGGAAGTTGGAAGCAGAAATCGTGTTCGCGCTGAAAGATGAGCAGCAGTAGCAACAACAGCAACAGAAACATTCCTCCTCAAGTTGAATGTTGGTTCAGTGCTACGCGTTTCGAAACTGATCCGAGGTTCTTAAAAAGATTTAAATTCCTGAATTTGCCGAAATGGGTTTTCCCAAACATGTTTGGTCCTCCTTCGTTACGCTTCGATTCTGCCGATATGCCTTAATTTAGGACCAATGCTCTGCTATTTCACATCGACTCTCATTTTCCTGGCATCGGATCTATTCTAAAGACGACCTGCAGCATTGACGAAGTTTGTCTGTCCGATCAAGTGGAAGAGGTACCTAAATTGTGGACCGTAATACACTCTACACCTCTCGCCATCAGTTATATTCTCCTTTCAGATTGGTAATACTTATCCCGACAAGAGGCTGGAGCTCATAATACGAACCACGCAACCACCCTTGATAAGCTTTCAGAAAGGTGAGCATTCAACTTCTCTCAAATTTTCTGAAAATTTTGTTTTCTCCTCAAGTAGCCAAGATGGTTTATCACTGGTGTTTACGCAATTATGCTTCACTTTTCGACACCACTTTTTTGTGTAGCTCTTTTTCCATAACGGAGTGCAGAGGCTCGCCTGTCCCAAGCTCCGTCTACTGCAGTACAGCGACCTGGGCAACTTCGATTCCGGCATTCATTGGCTGTCGACTATATCATGGCTGCCGCTTAATTATTTTTTCGAATTTCAGAAGATTAGGTTTCGAATATGTTCTCATTTCCACTTTTCGACTTTTCGATTCTCGAATATGTTCGGAAATCGGCCTCTTCGAACACCCTTTTGTCGACTGGTTCTGAGTCGAAAATGAAAATCAAGTCAGAGTATATGTGGTATAGTGTGCCAAGATCACGCTTTCCGCGACTGGCGACCATAGCTTCGTTCGGTGGAGTCATGTACTCCACCAACCTTCACCTCTTAAGGGAGGGGGACCTTCACCATTAGGAAAACTGATGACAACCGGTCAAACGCCTTGAAAAAGGATGAAAGAGACCCAACACTCATGCGTCATTTTCAAAATTGGCTGGGTGTCACTGCCGGTTTTTCGGCTATAACTTTTTTACCCTAGGAAATTGCCCTTAGGTGAAAGTTGTGTTTGGAATCGCCATAAAATTCTGCATCAAATACCGTTTTCAGTTTCAAATAATACGTTCCTCTTCCAACAGCCGATGTGAGTTTATAAAGTGCATTTTTTCGCCTGAAATTATCGGTTTTTCGTCCTCAACTTTTTTGTGCTTGGAAATAGACCTTTGGTGAAGGTTTCTTTCGAAATCTCGATGGGATTCTGCGTCGACTGGTGTTTCCAGTTTGGAAAAATGTTTTCTCGATCCTTCACCCTAATTCATTCCACGAAACACCGGTTTTTCGCGTATAACTCTTCAACCCTTGAAGACAGGGTTCTGGCGAGGATTGTTTTTGAAATCTGCGTAAAATTCTGCGTCGAATGATGTATCGGGTTCCTTACTTTGCTGGCTCCATAAGCCAGCCCGGTCGATGAAGCCGAGCTCCATAGTTAGGTATCTCCATACGGTGCTCTCGCCTCTATGGTGTAAGTAGGAGACACAGAGTTCTCCTTGAGCCTACAACGGGGCTCGGCTCCACCGATCTGGCTGGCTAATGGAGCGAGCAAAGTTAGGAACGCAATATGCCGTTCGACGAAGAATTTTACGTGGATTTCAAAAACAACCTCACCGAAACCCTATCTTCAACAGATAAAGAGTTATAGGCGAAAAACCGGTGTTTCGTAAAATGGATTAGGCTGAAGGATCGAGACAATATTTTTCCAAACTGGAAACATGCAGAATTCCATCAAGATTCCGAAAACAACCTTTATCGAAGGTCTATCTTCAAGCACAAAAAAAGTTGTGGACGAAAAACCGATAATTTCAGGCGAAAAAAAATGCACTTTATAAACTGAAATCGGCTGGAAGAGAAAGAGAAGTAGTGTGAAAACGCTACTCGATGCCGAATTTGATGATGATTCAGAAAACAACCCTTACCAAAGGGCTATCTTCTAGGGTAAAAAAAGATATAGACAAAAAAAATTTAATGCTTTTGGTAAAAGAACCGCTATTTCATAAAATGAAATCGGCTGAGAGATTTCAAACGTATTTTTCTCAACATGAAAAAATTATTCGACGCAAAATTTCATGAAAGTTTTGGGAACCGCTCCGTTCAAAGATCCGTCTTAAAGGGCAAAAATTATATGAGCGAAGAACAGGTGGTTTTTCAAAAATCACTTGGAAAAAACTTCCGAAAAATTTTGGCTCCAAGACAGCTCATAGGAAATTTTCCATGAACTACGCAGATCATTTCATTAAGGATAGTGAATTTCAAAAGGAGGTCATCTAACGAAAAAAATGTTCCAAAATTAATGGTTAAAAAGGAAAATGTACTGAATGCAAAAAAGAGGATCGAGAAAACGTCAAATTCTGAGGTTGCAAGGCTATGGGGAATCTTCACCAATCCCCACTCAGGTATCCTAAACAACCTTCACCTCTCGGACCGCTGTCTCCACCCCTACGAGCCTATGCTGGCGACGCGACGCACTGTTTATTAGGCCCTAGCTGATTACGGGGCACTTACCAGGGGTGTGCGTTAATGAAATTTATTTTTTTCGTTAACCGTTAATCGTTAATTTTTGAAAAAAAAACCGCGTTAATCCGTTAATGCGTTAACACGTTAATTTTGCATTTCGTTAACAATTTTGAAAACATTACCTGACCACCACGAAAATCGATAAATAACCAGACGTCCCAAAAAAAACATGAAACACGTTCCATACCAAACACCGCAGTCCGTACACTCCAAACTTGGAAATCATCTTAATGGATTATTAATACTATCAGCCAGAACAATAAACGAATACTCTTCAAGAATAGGAATCCTGACATGCAAAAAAGCATAGATGGATGGAACATTAACGAAATAAAAATTAACGTGATTTCGGGAATTTTTCGTGAACCGTTAATCGTTAATTTTTGAAAACAAAACCGCGTTAACCCGTTAATGCGTTAACACGTTTACGTTATTAACGCACAGCCCTGGCACTTACCACCCGACCGAGCGGCGGCTGCTGCGAAACGGTATCGAGCTCGACTGGCGCCCTCGTCGTCTAGTGTCTCTGCAGAGATAGAGTGGAAGGCTGCCAGCTGCTGGCGCCGGCTCTATCTCGTCATGCCGTTCAAGGGGAAGCTCAAACGATGGCTGGAACTGTGAGGACGGTGTGGAATGACACTTCTTGAGTTATGGAGTGATTGACAGGGGGAATACAGTAAAGGGAAAAAGAATAAAGCAGTAAGTATAAGGAACAACTGAATTTTAATGTATTTTGCTGTTTGTGAATTTTTACGGAGTCAGGCACCTGTTTTCTTTAATTTGCAGTTAGAAAAAATGTTTTGTGGTGATAAACACAGAGGAAACTGAAATATTATTCCAGAGAAAAAGAAAAATTATTCAATAGACACGTCTTCCAAGCACAGTGAGTATCAAAGTTCTTTCCCCCCTGATCGTTACATATTCGACACGAAAATCGTCGGATAACTGCAAAAACCGCTTCCTCTCTTCACCACCAATTTCATGTTCCAACAAAATATTGGTTTTTAATTGAGATCTATTGCAGCAATCGTACGATACCAGTTTCAAGAACGAAGGGATAAGGAAAATATGTAGAAGTCATAGGAAAGAGAGGAGAAAATGGAAAAGAGAGCCTCGGAAGAGAGGAAAAGAAAGAAAGATATAGAAAAGGAGTAGACACGATAAAGAAGTTGAAAGCAAAAAAAGATGCAGTAGCGAAAGCAGATAAGTGGGAAAAAGAGGAAAAACGAAAAAAATTCAAGTGAAATGACGAAAAGAGGATGAAAGGGGTAAAGACGAAGAAAAAAGAGGAAGTGACGGAGGGAAAAAACGGAGATGAAGAAAAGAAGATTAGAAGGAAGTCGAATAGAAGAATAGGAAGAAGACGGAGAAAAAAGATGATGACGGAGCAGAGAAGGAAGAGGAAGTAACGAGATGAAAGTGAAGGAAAGAACACTAAGGGAAAGAAAGAAAGAGAAAGAAAGAAAGAAAGAAGAAAATGATGGCACGAAAAAAAGAAGAGAAAAGGCAACACGAGAAACAAGGGAAAAGAAATCGAATTTATCCAATAATGGGTAAAGATGAAGAAAAAAATAAGAAGAAGATTCCCGTTCTTCATTATCAAATAAGGTTGGAGATGAAGAAGAAACTTTCGTTGAACCTGAATGTTCATCGTGTTCTAACCTTGCTTCAGCCCATCGAAGTCAGATGCTATCTCCATTTATGTACTATGTATGAATACTGGTTTGGATTTATGCCCACATACTAGAGTTGCTTTAATTTAGACCAAACTTTTTTGTTTTAACATCGTCATCAATTTCTTGAATCACTTCTTCTTCTTCCTCTTTTCCTTTCCCCTCTTCCTTTCTTTCTCCACATTTTCTTTTTTTCTCCTTCCTTTTCTTCAACATCTCCCTTTCCGTTACTCATCCTTTCATTCAACCCCTTCATCTTCTTCCTCTTTTCCTCTTCTGTTTCAGTCGTTTTTCCTCATATTTTTCTTTCTTTCAGTTTTCCTTCTCTTTCGTCAACCTTTTTCGTCTTCATCTTATACTTTACTCTTCTTCTTCTTCCTGCTCATCCCTTCTTTTTTGGTCCCATTATTTTTCTCTTATTTTCCCTTTTCAGGCCTTTTTCCCCCAATTATGTAATTTCGCATGAACCAGGGAGACATTACTTTTATGAAAATAAATTAACATCTCGTGATAAATTAAACGAGGGGAGGGGGGTGTGAGATTCCTTTGAGATTTCGGTTTGAAGAGGTATTGCAATACGATTTTATTACTGTGCTTCTCTGGGACCAATTCCGGTCCGCAAATGCGTCTCGACACGCTTTGCGGCCGCACGCGCTCGAGTCAGTCGGGTTTCCAGCGCCAAAGCCGACTCGATGTGGTTTTTTTATACCATTTTCTTCAATTTTTCTTAGTTTCCAGTTTTCAAAACCCACCTAGAGTCAGCAGATCGGCGGCTGCGGCGCTGGAAGCTCTTCCGACCTGGGAGCGTGCGGCCGCAGCGTGTCGAGACGCAATTGCGGACCGGAACTTGGCCCAGATAAGCACAGTACATGGAAGGACCCCAAACAAAAAAAAAATTGGGAGACAATGGAGATTTAAAAAAGTCAAAATAAATAAGCATAAAACTATATTTACCGATGATTTTAAACGAATAAAATCTCAGCGAGGAGCAACCTAGTTGCTATGGATATGAGTTGCTTGAGAATAAACGCCAAGAGAATTCGTATCTAATATTATTTCATTTTGCAAATAAAAATGAAAATTTCAAATATTTACTATTTTACATGCAAATTTTTGGCGCATGGCTAATTTTATTTAGCTAGGAAGTCTCGCTTCACGTTTATGATATAAGCGTTAGGTTCATGGAATGACTACTTAATTAAAATGTAAATGTTGTCAATTCAATCGATCAAAACGACCGTATCACTATCTGAATGAATAAATCGATTCGAATATTATAATCTTCGAAATGCGTGGAAGAGAGAAGTTTTTAGTCACGCTACGATGGGAGGAACTATCAAAAATACCTTCCGGGAGACGCTGTAAACTCCTAAGTAGAAAGGAACATCGGGATCTCTTCTCTGTAGATCGAAACTCAGAATAACTAAGCCATTCGACCAACATGGTGTTTTCAAAAAGTTACACGTATTTCTAGGGACATTTTAAAACACTTCCTTCAAGAAAATTCAAGAATTAATTTGAAAAACTATGCGAAGTACTGGCCAGTGTATCCACCTAGCCAGGGGAAGGCAATGACCTCAATTGCTCACGTGATATTCAGAACAATTACGAAATTCTCTATCAAAGTCGCTGTCTCATCTTTGTATTGTACCCATCACACAGAGGAGCGGCTGGCGGCGTGCTCGCTCGGCAGCCGGGCCCAGGGCTGGGCACGCGTCCCGGGTAACCTTAGGGGGGTGCATATTAGACGTTGCAGAGAGGGCAAAGGGGGGGGGTGCCTAAGCCGAACACGAAAAAAAGAACGAAGTTTATGTTCTGTCGAATTTCAGGAAAAAAGTAGTACGCACTATTCTTCTGAATTGTCATATCTTCTTCTCCGCTTTTTGAGTCAAACACTTAAAGAATTCAAATCATTGATAGAGATGCAGGTTGTGTTCGCAATAATTCATAGTTGCTGTCGATGTTTGTTTCGATGAAGGAATAAACACCACTCTGCTATCTTGTAGCAAGTAAGGATTGATGTGGTGTCATGTTTCTTTGATGCAACGTTCATTGATTACGCGGGTGGTTACCGATTCGAGGCAAAGATACTAAGACAGCGCCCAGGAAAACTATCATTCAAGTTCAAAAAATATTAGCGAACTGATGTATAGCCCAGGTCGCCCATTTTGTGCCGGTCGAAGCAAGGCTTATCGGGCTTATCATGTCAAAATCTTCTTATCACTGTTATACTTTGCCATGACCGACCGCTCCGCTGCTTACTCTGCCCGGACTCATCCGAGCAGGCTAGGATTTATTTCGACAAATTAAAAGTACAGATAGCACAGTCAGCATCACAACTAGTCAATAGATTTTTATTCATGAGAATGTGACTTATGAAGAGAGCCAACTATAAAAAAAATGAAGACTGCAAGTTACTATGAAAGAAGCGAATGACCGTGCCGTCCCCATTGAGAAGTACCCTTCACATAAAAACCCGAGTTTAATCCACCTTGAATGCCGCAATCTCTCATAGACTAGGCTAGCCGTGCGATCTGGTGTTTGTCCGCAGCTACACAACGCGCACTGGAGTGGACGCGCACGCAATATTAATTAAAAAATGTATTTTATTACAGAACGGGGCGGAGAAAATGATTGAAACTGGAGTAAATGGAAGCAGGCAGAGCTAGGACTCTTTCAATGTATACAGTATAGAAATTTAATGTAAACAAACTAAGTTGGAGCGGAGTGAATTTTTCGGACGTAATAAGGTTCATTCAAATGAACCTAGTTGATTAAAAACACCCACAAACATGAGAACTAAGAGCATTGCGAGAAAGAGGAGAATCTGGCAAACATTTTAATAGCAATAGGTTTCATATTCAATGTGATTTAAGGACCTTAAAACTCGTCCCGGTTTTGTCCCGGTTTTCGGGGTAAAACCGGGACGAGATTTAAGGTCCTTAAATCACATTAAAAACCGGTACCAATGATGCTAAAATGTTTGCCAGATTCTCTTCTTTCTAACAATACCCTTTGCTCTCAGTTTAATGCTAGTTTTGATCAACTAGGTTCGTTTGAATGAACCTTGTCACGGCTAAATATTTACACCCGCTCTAACTTTGTTTATTTACATTAAATTTCTAAAATGGGTACATCCAGAATAGACAATTTTCATCATCTTCCATTTCCTTTGGTTTCAATCCTTTTCTCCTCCCTGTTCTGTAATAAAATACATTTTTTATTAATATTGAGTGCGCGTCCATTCCCGTGTGCGCTGTGTAGCTGCGTACTGACACTGTATCACACGGCAAGCCGATTTTTTAAGGGATAGCGGCATTCTAGGAGGCGAAAACTCGGGTTTTCTACTCCCTAAGAATCACATGAATCCTAACATTGTTCCGCAACACAAAATAGTTCTGATTTCCACATCAGAACAATCAAACCTGAGTTAACTAATCCTTTATAGGTTTATGAAAACATTCGACAGGAAACATTAATTATTGCAATAGTAGTAGTTCTGTTGTTGGTAATTGTTCAATTGTTTTGTATTGAGAAATGTTTTATCTTTTGTAATAACTTACCGTCTTACTAACAAATTTTCCTCATGGGGTTGTTTTGAAGTTCAGAAATTACACTACCCTTTTTGTGGCCATTTTCGGAATTTTCTCTATTCAGTGCTTTTTTTATATTCTTGTTTATCAAAATCAGGAAGTCAAGATCATGGCTGTCCAACTATTCGGAAAACAGCCGATTTCGATCTCCATAAGGGGGTGCCTAAAAATTACCGAGCTAAGGGGGGTGCATATTCAGAATCGCCATGCCGGGACGTGTGCCCAGCCCTGGCCGGGCCGCTGACCACTCTCCGTCTCTGCGCGCTGACTCTCTTTCTCTGCCGCTGCACTCATCGCGCGAGAGAGAGGCCGTCGCGCCGCCGTGGGGTGGTAAGTGACCGAAGACGGCCCTAGCTATACACCATCGGAATGAAAAACGTCCCGCGATGACATTGCCGCCGCTTGCTGCGTGGATCAGGGACTCGTCTACAATGTTGCTTCTTTGACGTCCTTGACGCAATATTGCAGACTAAAAATTTCCGGTCGTTTCGATTGTATTCAATCGATACTTCACGCCTCTATCATTCGTTTTTTGCAGAAAGTCACTAGAAATCTATTGCTCTTGTTACAACAGTGCTCGTTATATCGTTTTAGTGATGTTTTAACAAGTTCAGATCTGAAAACTAATCCGCTGATGGAAATTGGCAAATGTCCAGCAGGGTAGGTCCCGCAAGGATACAGTATACAATGCCGCGGCATGTATAACTGTTGGGTGCGGGCTTCGGGCGCGTTTTTCGTGGGCAACTCTTCCTTTTGGCATGCCTCAGTACAGTTAGCACACACATAAGTGGTACAATACCCGCGCTATCTTTTGTAAACACGGGGAGCATTTGCCGAACTTGGCAAAAAAGCGTCGGTTGGCTGTAACTTACGTGAACGGAGACATTTTCAAATTCTGAAAACGTAGACGTGTTCACAGTGAAATTTTCTATCTAATGATGTGCACTGTTTGCCCTAACTCTCTTATTTTAGCATGATTTTGATTGAAAATATTTTTTGCTCTGCGTCGCTAAAAACGTCGCATGCGACGGGCGTGCGGCCGTTCACAGAACAGTTGCAGGCAGAACCATATTAACATCCATATAAGTTGAGTTACTATGACGTTCTTCCTTAACTTTTGCCCAGAGTGGATGTGAGACGGGAGTTGTTGCAGTACGATGTTTGTGTAAAGAGAACTAAGAGGGTTGACGGTTTTCAAGACTTAAACTTACCGATGGGTGAGACAACTTTGTTTTGTTACAAATCTATCAATACCACCAAATTTCCTCCTTTAAGCTTGTGGTTACCAAGCGTTTATCTTTTCACCTCCTTCTGTGTTGCCTATTTTCCTCCATGGTTAATAATCCACCACCTCAGAACTGGAAGAGTTCAGATTGGGCTACTCGACCAAGACATGAACAATATGCATTTCTTCAGAATTATTTCTGGCTCTCATTCTCGAACCTACCATTTATTGATTCCATCAGTCTTTTTAGAGGTGAAAAATCGAGTGTTGAAATTCTAGTGACCGCAATTCATTACGTCTGGATTCAATAGGATGTAAAAACAATTGCTCTAATCTGTAAGATCAGTGCTAATCAGCGGTGCAACAGATATCTCATTTCGAAAAAATGCATTTCATTAGATTGTTCTGTACGGATGGCGGACAATGGTGGCGATCTATGACGTCATGATTGTGTGCGCCGCCTCCATGAGTGTGTGGCCATCGTTATACCAAAAGTTTGCGACCGCGACTGGTGCGGTCAACTGTTGCGAATCATGCCGGGACCAGGCCCACACAGTAGAAAAATGCTGTCGCAAGAACAGTTTGCAGCACCTGTCGCGGTCGCTGGCTCGAAAGGGGATGTTAGGGGTCAAATACAATACCGCTCATAGGATTTGGTCAGAAGGCGCGCGAGGTCGGGTTTTAGCGTCTTTTTCGTCTTTTTTGTGTAACTCGCTTCAAAGTCAACTTTGAGGGAAACTGCGGTGATATTCGTGATCCTGATGTCAAGGGCTACCAAACGGTATAGCCCTTGTTGGGGTTTCGTTTTAAACTCACGAAGTTTCACAGGCAGGGTATACTGTATATTACCATTTGGTGGGGAGGGGGGCTCGGCGTCCTGTCTCTGCGCCCTCCTGGCTCCCACCACAGCCTCTGCAGCGCGCCCCCCGTCTGTGGCCTAACTGACTCGCGTGCTGCCTCTCCTCACCACAACTTCGACCAGCAGCGCTGATTTTGGCCGGTCCCTCAACCGGCAATCCATTCGGTGTGGGTGCGTCCATTAACCGATGCCACAGGAGTTATGCCTATCACACCCCAAATCGAGGACACTTTAAATATTGAAATGGGTAAACAGAAGATATACGAATAGAAGACATAGAAGACGGGAAACTCTCGGGTTTCAGAATGCCGCAAATAGCATGGTTCAAATTCTGCTTTTACATATTCAGATTTTTTACGAATATTCGACTTTTCGAAAAATTCGGGATTTTGAAGCTCTCGAATTTTCGTTTTTTTTTTTCGAATAATTTGGAAAATTGCCTCTCACAAATAATTCGAAGGCGACTTTTTCAGTCGAATGATTTTTCGAATCATTCGATTTGGTCAAAGTATAGTTCAGGCTGGACACTGATCTCAGATGTGGTGTTTCAAGTAACTTCGCAGGAGCCAGAGTACTAGCTTAACTTCACAAAAGGTGGATTTCTTAACAGATACATCTCATTGAATGTACAGAAGGTCTTGTGAAAAAACGAGATATTTTCGTCGACCGTTCTTATGACCATTGCGCTAACTGAACGTAAACAAAACACGCATCCTACAACACTTCAAAGACGTGTGTAAAAAAGAGAAACAAGCTGCTTTTGAAAAATCAAGCAAAAGGCGAAGAAACAGTTGAGCAACATTGCCGTGGAATAATCCAAAAAGCCATATTTCATCGTGACCACAGCCTTTAGGTGCGCAGAAAGACCATCACTTCGACCGAATTATTACATAAAATGCCATCAGCCCATCAGCGACGACGCGAGTGCTGCGACGTGCGTCGGAAGCAGACGAGTTTTGGCCGCCGCGCGATCGCTTCGACGCGCGGCGGCCAAAACTCGTCTGCTTCCGACGCACGTGCGGTCGCGCAGCGCGTGGTGCGCAGTCGACGGTGAGACATTGGCCGTTTTATGGCCTGTATTCACAAAATATTCGAATGATACATGTATACATAAATAAATAAATAAATTACGAATTATTAAAATTCGAAAATTTTCTTTCTTGAGACATATTCGAAATTCAAATACTTCGTAAGAAGCGGCATAGAATAATATTTAAAAGTTTAATATTCCAAAAACAGGCTCTCGAATATTATTCAGGATTCGTTCAGAAATCCACCTTTTGTTGAGCTTAGCTAGTATTGTGGCTCCTGCGCAGGGTTGAGCAGCCCGTTGCGCCAATTTTCGACGGAGCAACGATCCCTTTCCATGTTGAACATTTTTTTAAAATTTCCGAACTTTTTAGGATCCACCCTCCAGGATGAAAAGATCTTTCTGAGAGTGATAAAGAAGGATAAGGATGGAATTTGTGGTGAACTTCGGTCAAATCGTACAACACCCCTATTTTCATTTGTTTCCAAGAATTTTCCGATTATTTCACGACCCCGTTGCGCCAAGTCGCAGCCCTACTCAACTCTGCTCCTGAGAGGTTATCTGTGTTCAGCTTGAACTTTATTTGAACGAATCGAATGATTCGAAAAATCATTCGACCGAAAAAGTAGACTTGAAGTTATTCGGAAAGTCGAATAGTCGAGAAATGCAAATTCCCGAATTCATCGAAAAATCGATTGTTCCACAGAAGCCAATTCCCGAATTATTTGAAAAAAACCGAATATTCGGGAAGTTCAAAATCTCGAATTATTCGAAAAAAAACGAATATTCGAGAGCTTCAAAATCCCGAATTTTTTGAAAAGTCGAATATTCGTAAAAAATCTGAATAAAGCATAATTTGAACCATGCTGTTTGCGGCATTCTGAAACCCGAGAGTTTCCCGTCTTCTATGTCTTCTATTCGTATATCTTCTGTTTACCCATTTCAATATTTAAAGTGTCCTCGATTTGGGGTGTGATAGGCATAACTCCTGTGGCATCGGTTAATGGACGCACCCACACCGAATGGATTGCCGGTTGAGGGACCCGCGAAAATCAGCGCTGCTGGTCGAAGTTGTGGTGAGGAGAGGCAGCACGCGAGTCAGTGAGGCCACAGACGGGGGGCGCGCTGCAGAGGCTGTGGTGGGAGCCAGGAGGACGCAGAGACAGGACGCCGAGCCCCCCTCCCCACCAAATGGTAATATACAGTATACCCTGCCTGTGAAACTTCGTGAGTTTAAAACGAAACCCCAACCAGGGCTATACCTTTTGGTAGCCCTTGACATCAGGATCACGAATATCACCGCAGTTTCCCTCAAAGTTGACTTTGAAGCGAGTTATACAAAAAAGACGAAAAAGACGCTAAAACCCGACCTCGCGCGCCTTCTGACCAAATCCTATGAGCAGTATTGTAGAGTCCCGGCGCTGAAAGGAGCGGCGGAGGTAGGGGCGGCGCGGCGTGCCGCGCCGCAGAAGATTTCGCGCCGCAGCCGACCTCCAAATGCTATGAACGGGTCGCGGCAAACTGGAGCGGCGACGCGCTTTTGCGTACTACGTACAGAGCTATGCACCTGACATCTAAATATCGAATTAGCTGATAGAAATATTCAGATAGGCAAAGTTGAAGGAAGATTGAATTTCACTGCGGTTTGTGCCCTGTCCACATTTTCACATGAGAAAGCAATATAATATTAGTTTTTAACAAGGAACAGTTGGCGATCATAGCGACTTCGAAACTTGAGAATTCTCCCTTGAAAATATATTCCGTGATCGATGCGCACCCTTCACTTTTTTGTATTAATTTTTTTGAGTCATTTTGCTTAGGTTTTAACTAGACTTGGGACCCAATCGAAAAGCTATTCGAAAAATATTTTATCTAATGAAATATTCGATTTATTCAAGAACCTCAAATTCAATTTATTTTCAATTCGATTCGTCCATGAATCAGGATTCTTAATTTCTTCTGGCCTTCGGTTCATTCTGGGGAATAAATTATTTGTTCTATCTAGTGATCGATTGTTTCGGAATTCAGCATTAATCGGTGTCTCGTATATTCGATTCATTCTAGATTTCACATTAACCGGTTCTTCTAATATTCGCTTTTTTGGAAACTGAAATATGGAGATTTCCGAATATTCGAACAAGTTTGGGTCACGACATTAGAATACTCTTTGCCACTGAAAAAATTGGAAAACACTCGAATAATATTTCGTAATAAATCCGAATTACCATTTTTATTTAAATATACGGACGGATTTCCCGATCCTTCGAATAGAATAGAGGACAAGTTTTCGAAAACTTCCATTCATTCGAAATAATTTTGACGAAGTTCATTCAATCGGAAATTTGAAAAAAATGTCTAATTTCTTCATTCAATGATTTATTAAAAAAAGCTTTCTTCAAACAAAAACCCATTAACCCGCGATTTTTCTTGCAAAAGTGGTCAACCGAATTTTAAATTCAGTCGGCGTATTCTTCAAACATGGTAATCGAATTATTAATTCATTCGAAAACTAGCGTCTAGTTTTCGAATGAATTAATAAATGAATTGAAAAAAAATGAATTAATCTTGTACTCACTATTACTTATCGTGGCAACTCTACCTTTTCAAAAATAGTGGTTCACGGAAGATCGGCTTTTAGCTGAGAATTTACATGGGAAATTTAGGATTCAAACTTTAGTAAAAAGTTAGCATTTGAATTGGTGTCGAACTCTTTAAAACACTTCAAAAATCAAGTTTCAGAGCTCAAAACCCCATCACTAGAAGTGACCTCGATTTAGGTACATAATAAGACAGACACTCACCTCATAAACATATATAAGTGATCATTTAATCATGGGAAGCGGGCTCGACCATCAGCTGTCGCCGCGCCACTTCGCCGCACCGCTCGAGGTTGCAAAGCGGCGCCTCCTAGCCATGCGGCAGCCGCCGGCGGCGGCCGCTGCCAAATTCCGCCTTGACCCAGCCTAATCGACCCGCCGCGCCGCCTCGCGGCGCCGCTTGATCGATACGGATGCACACCATGCTGCCGCGCCGTTGCGCGGCGAGACTCTATTCGGCCCCTTATGCCTGAAATGTGGAAACCGTGCGGTAATCGGTCGCTGTCGCGGCTGTACGTCGCAGTGCAGTGTATACATTCCATCCGATGGCCAAAATCGCGTCGGATCGGATTTTCGGATATTGCCGATTTTGAAAAACCGACTCATCATCGGATAAAACGAATACTGGCCCAAACGAGAATTTCGGATAACGGATCCTATCCGAAACGAGAATTTTTGACCGGATCGGTTATCGGATATCCGACCGGATAAAATCGGATCCACCGGACGATTCGGATGAAAAAACGGATAAGAAAAATTTTCAGTAGTACCGAAGATTCAACTCCGTGTATTCAAGCAAATAGCATTCTAAAACCAAATGTAATCTTCATATTTTATTCGTGAAAACAAACGAATCACCGGTTTCGGGAAATTTTAAAGCAATAGTTGACATGAGCAGTTGGACCGGTACTAGAAAACCTTCAGGGCTGGAATTCACGAAACGATAACCAAGTTTTAGCCATGGTTTGAGGCCGATCGATTTGCACACGATGTGCATAGCCATGGCTACGCGAGCCATGGTTGAAACGTGGTTAGCGTTTCGTGAATTCCACCCCAGATTGGAAAAAAATCACAACAAACTATCTTGGTGACCATAAAACAAGACATATTTGGAGATCACGGACTGATATGGTTGCTTTAATCGTACAGCGCATTTGAAGACACGCGTTCAGTCGACTATTTCGGTGTCGTCTTCCGACACATCGTCCTCTCCGAAAGTAGATTCGCCACTATCCAAGTCAACTTCATCATAATCGGATTTGACCTCACTGCGCCCGTACTTCTCGACGACTACCTGTTGGTACAGAGAAAGTTTTAAGGTCTGACGTTTGGAAAGTAACAACGTTTGGAACGAATGCTGGGAAATTAAATATTTGGGGCCGCGTTCCTCGCAACGTGGTCGGCCGCAGTACGCCGCTGCTCGCGCGAGAATTCCAACAGCGGAAACCAGAAGCCTTTTGAGGTAACAAAAATGAGGCGTAAGCAAAATGCTCTGGCCGTACACGGCACGAAACATAGAAAAGTTCCAGCACAAGCTTCAGGAATTATTTCGGCTGTTTTTTTTTTCAATGTTAGCGTCCGGAAAAAAGCGGTTAACTTCACAACACCCAGAGTTTCCCTCCCATTTCGAAATGAGAATAGTCAGTGACCGAGAGGTTTGATATTCTATACAAAGTTGTTTTTCTAAGTGGGCTTATTTGACAGATATAGGACTACCTAAGATAGCGGCGGGTAAGAGTGCTCATAGAATTGTGACGAAGGATGACACGCTGCGGTTCTTCGCCACTGAATGGAAGACTAGGATTTGAACAAATTCAAGTACAGGTGTAAAAAAATTCTTCCTGGTTCCCTCTCTACGTTTCCAAGAGAACACACGTACGTATACGTTCTGCTGCAGCCAATTCACGCATCAACATTCTGCGTGCCCTTGCTGGCACCGCCTGGATCAGCACAAAGGAAGCTCTGCGTAAAACGTATAGAGACATGGTACTGCATGTTTCGGAACCTCCGAGCACTCGCCTAGAGGACTGCAGATGGCTGAGCATACACGTTTCATGACTGAATAGTTGTCTGCTGCCCAACACATTCTCGTATATGGCGGTGTGCCCCCTCTAGTCGATGATAATGAACCTGACCTGCCCTGACGTACTCGAACCATCCTAGCAGGTCTTCGATGCGGTCATTCTACCTACATACGTCAAGGCCTACGCACAGAGGATTGACCAGTCAGTCCCCGATAAATGTCCTGATTGTCGACGTGTTGGACATGATTCATTGCATCTATTTTCATGTATGGTTAGACCTACAACCCTGTCTGCTCAAGATTTATGGTACAAGACGTGTGAGGTGGCCAACTTTCTGCGCCTCTGATGCGATGCTTTCTAAAGGCTGAGAAGAAGGATAGTAGACGAATCTTCTGGATTTCGAAATTTCAATTTTGGCGCCGACAATGCGTCAAAATACATGTGCGCGCGTAAATCACAGGCGCTTATTATCGTCATTTGTGTCGTGCAGGTCGACGGAGATTGATTTCGAATTTCGGACAAGGCAGAAACAGTGGGCAGTGGGTCATTCTGTTTTATCCGAAATTATCCGATTTTCGTCTGATTTCGATCCGTTCGATTATCCGTTTTCAACCGTTTTTCTATCCGATTATCCGGTTTTCTGATCTGATCCTTCGATTTTCATTTTTTCCGGATATCGGATATTTCGGATATCGTGTTTTTCGTCTGATCGGATTTTGGATCAATCCGAAATCGCCATTTTGACGTCGGATCGGATTTCGGATAATTATCCGATCGGATTATCCGACCCGGATATCCGAAACCGACTCCGTCGGATGGAATGTATAGTGCAGTGCACTGCGACGGGTGTCAGCGACAGCGAGCCAGCCAAATCCGGCATCGTGCCGGGTGTTTCTTGGCCCTGAGCGACAGCGACGGCTGGCCCTCAGCGACAGCGACGTAGCAGTGCTCTGCGACCGCGACAGGCCTGTCGTGGGGTATAACAATGGCCTGTGTGTGTGTTCCATTCATGAACGACGGTGCCATTTTGGCCCAGCAATTCTGGTGCTATCCTCGTCAGAATGAGGGACAAATTCACAACTCTTTCCGAGCATTGGGCTTTTAGGCTTCCACGATGCCAATTTTTGCATGGTGGAAGCACTTTTATGAACTGGCGAATTATCCTGCACCAGTCTGGCGTATCCTATCAATAATCTTTATTAATTTACACGTATAAAAGCAGTAAGAATTATATTAGACTGACGACGGTATTTTCTCCTAATGAAAGGCAGGTATATTTCCTTCAGCATCTCACAGTACTTCTCGCTGTTCAATAGCACACTTCCGGGGTTTATCGCCAACTTTGTAGCAGCTCTCATCGAGATGCCACCCCAGACGTGCAGCTTTCGCTCGTGAACGAAGCCTCGAGATGTAGTCCCCTTTCTTGACATAACAGAATTTAACAGAACAGTCGGCTGAAAAAATTAGTTCCAATTTGATAATTCTATCGGGTAGAAATTTATGTTTTTTTTTCTGAATTACCTTGAAATGTGGACTCATCAGAAAATACGCAATCCGAGAAATCCTTGTTGCTCTCTACCATAGCGCTGCAAAACTCCAGTCTCCACTGCTTATTCGGATTTCGGATTGAGTGGCAGTACTTGGTAGTTTTTCTTTGAAAACCCATGCCATTTCTTAGATAGCGCAGTTGCGTTTCGCTTACAGCCACAGTTCGCAAAGCGTAGATTCTTCTCCCAATCGCAGGTATTGTGACGGAGCTGTTGGCATTGTAACTTTTAGCGATGATGTTCCGTATTGCTCGAACATGAGGAGCCAACGAACGAGCTCGGTAAGGAATTCGACGTCCATGCATGCTTTTCGAGTGAAACTTGGTCAAGAATCTTCGTATCTGCTGATATGAAACAGAGTTGTCTTGCGCAAGAACGGCCATGAAAATATCAGCGATGGAACTCCCACTTCGCCTCTTACCAAGAATTATATATATCAGCGTTTTTCAAAAGAGTAATTTGTAGAACCGCTTCGCAGACAGAAATATGTGTGGTGTGCGCGAAGAATGGCACGTAGTGATTAATGGACAGGGAAAGTTGTCATTGTGTTCGGTGTCGTCGGTTATCACGCGAAGGGCGCGAGTTCGAGTCTTGCTGACGGCCGAGTTTTGTCTGCGTGGTTAGCGTTGTTCGTGATCACGCAGAAGACGCGTGTTCGACCCCTGTTGACGGCTGAAAATTGCCAGCTGCGGCGGCGCGCGAGCAATGCTGCGCGCGCAAAAGGTGCAAGTTTGATTCTTGTCGGCAATCGCGTTTTGCCAGGTGTTCCAGCCGACTGGCGTACGAGAGCCAATTAATTTGGATCACATGTGAGAGTATTGATAGAATGTTTCGACTAAAGCAGACCATAGAGTTTCTCATTAATAGTGCTCTACCAAAAGTTTTTAGTATGGTTATGCACATTCTAACACAAATCAAGTGTAGTGCACTGTGTTGGTGCGTAGTCGGTTGAAGGATCTATTGTTCTGATGCCCTCACCTCTGCAGACTTTCTCAGCTACGATGCCCTTCCATTTTCGCAATCTTGGTAAAACCATAGGGTAAGAATAGAGCTCAGAAATGCAAAAATTATCCTATTTTTCATGGGCGCTTGTGCAATTTTTCGAAATGAGATATTTGTTGCACCGTTGAATAGCACTGATCTTACAGATTAGAGCAATTGTATTTACATCTCTATTGAATCCAGACGTAATGAATTGCGGTCACTAGAATTTCAACACTCGATTTTTCACATCTAAAAAGACTGATGGAATCAATAAATGGTAGGTTCGAGAATGAGAGCCAGAAATAATTCTGAAGAAATGCATATTATTCATGTCTTGGTCGAGAAGCCCAATCTGAACTCTTCCAGTTCTGAGGTGGTGGATCATTAACCATGGAGGAAAATAGACAATACAGAAGGAGGTGAGAAGATAAACGCTTGGTAACCACAAGCTTAAAGGAGGAAATTTTGTGGTATTGATAGATTTGTATTAAAACAAAGTTGTCTCACTCATCGGTAAGTTTAATTCTTGTAAACCGTCAACCCTCATAGTTCTCTTTACACAAACAACGTACTGCACCAACTCCCGTCTCACATCCACTCTGGACAAAAGTCAAGGAAGAACGTCATAGTAACTCAACTTATATAGATGTTAATATGGTTCTGCCTGCAACTGTTCTGTGAATGTGCCGCGGAAGTTGCCTGTCCACAAGTTGAATAACTACTACTCGAAATTTCGTCGCATGACCGCCGCGCGTCCGTCGCGCGCAACGTTTTTAGCGACGCAAACCAAAAAATATTTTCAATCAAAAGCATGCTAAAATAAGAGAGTTAGGGCAAATAGTGCACATCATTAGATAGAAAATTTCACTGTGAACACGTCTACGTTTTCAGAATTTGAAAATGTCTCCGTTCAGGAAAAATGCAGCCATCGGACTTTTTCTGGTGTTAAATAAAGGATTTTAGAAAGTTCAACTCACACGAGTGTAAAAACGGTTCCACCGGCAGTTGTTTTGTTGAGGATTTATGGAATTTACCCTTCTACTTCTCTTATAGTTACTGCTCAAGGTTTCGTCGCGAGCCCGCCGCTCCTCCGTGGCGCGCGACGTTTTCAGCGGTGCAAAGCAAAAAATATTTTCCTTCAAAAACATGCCAAAATAAGAGAGTTAAGGAAAACGGTGCACATCATCAGATAGCAGATTACGCTGTGAACACGACTACGTTTTCAGAATTTGAAAGTGTCTCCGTTCACGTAAGTTACAGCCAACGGACGCTTTTTTGCCAAGTTTGGCAAATGCTCCCCGTTTTTACAAAAGATAGCGCGGGTATTGTAGTTGTCTTGCTATTTTAGCAGCGCTAAGTATGATCCCGAGGCCGGCTTAGTCAATCATTATACCCGGGTATAAGGGTGAATCAGGGTATAACCTTTCGCATTTCCTAGGAAAGTGAGGATGATTACACCCTGCTGCGCCATTATACCCGGGGTATAATCTTTGAAGAATCCGCCCTCCGGTCTAATGCGCAGTTTGTTGTAGTGAAAGGAGGCCGGGGATAGGGATGCTGTCCACTTCGTTATGGGGCCACTCCCAACACTGAACATGAGACTCAATCTTCCCGTACGACTCCCGTGGTACACAAATGTCTGAGCTTATGTTGCGATTTGTGCCATCCGTTGTTAAGGTGCAGTACACCTTAATCTTAGTTTTCTGCTTTTTCAACCTACTGGGACGGTTTCCCTGATCATCCCCCTCTAAAATCGTTTAAATTCCTTTTTTTAGACCCCTAAAAATTGTCTGAATTCAAACGGTAAATGCGCAGTCGGCAAGCTGCGCCAAACCTGCATTTTGTGATGATGACTATGGTGTAGTAAGGGAAAGGAATGGAACTAACAGAGGAATCCCCATTGGTATTAGGTAGAAGTCAACAGAAATTCACCGTTTCTGAGACTTTTTCAGAATCTGGTTATGCCCTTCAGAGCTGCCTATGCTCACCGCCTACATTTAAATTATGAGCACTTTTCCCTTATAGGGTTTTTCTGGGGTGCTCTTCACAAAAACACGTTGGTACTTCAAATTCTTGATTGGGTTACGGCATCTTCATTATATCACCGTGGAAACTCCTCGGACGATTAGCGGCCCCGAGCCGCACTCAACAGAAATCGGAGCCGTCTGACAGTCCGACGGCTCGTTCTTCCAATCTTCGGGCTACTGCTGTTGCTGTCCGAATCATCCAGTTAGCCCGGACAGCAACATCAGTGGCCCGGAAGGCAAAAGTAGTGCCCGGGACAGCAACACCAAGGGGTTCGCAGATTGGGAGCACGAGCCGACTCTCGGGTGGCTCTAGGCGGATAATCGCCTGAGTCGGCTCAGAAACTCAACGGGTCCGACCACAGATTTCTGTCGGGTCGAACCCCTTTCCATTCTCGCCCATCACTTCTTCCAACTGAGACGACGTGGGGGAGAAGGAAAATTTATTCTCCCCCATGTCGTCTCATTTGAGACTACGTGAAGGAACAATGGTAAAGGATCCGACCCGACAGAAATCTGGGGATGGACCCCGTTCGAGCTGTGGTCGGACCCGGCAAATGTCTGAGAGAGTATCGACTCACAAACCTCAAATCGCCTGAGTCAGAGTATCGACTCACAAACCTCAATTCTGCCACCCTAAATAAACCACATATAAACGTTTTGAACCAAGTATGAAACAGTTATTCTCAGCTGCCAAGAAATGTTTTTTTAAAAAATGTGCGTTGTTTTTGCCAACTTCTATAGTTTCCTCCGAAGTTGACAAGTCGGTAAAACGGACTAAACGCACCTCTGCCACCGTTCGCGCGTTTGTAGGAAGATGTCTGACACTATCTCGGCTTGGTGCGGAGCCACCGTGGCACTGATGCTGGACTATTACTCAGATAAAAACAGCCCACTTCCCGCCGGCCAAGTCGGGCTAGTCGACTTTGCGCGGCTCCAATTTTGTGGGCGTGGCACAGCGCCCCACTTTGCGTCTACGACAGTGCCGTAGACGTTGTTTATCTAGATTTTGCTAAGGCGTTTGACCGGGTTTGTCATAAAAAGCTAGCTACCAGACTGACAACAGTGGGAATTCATCCTCGTATAGTTCTTGGATAGAAGAGTTTCTTCGTGATCGTACCTTCATGGTGCGAGTGAATTCAGCAATCTCTAACCCACGGACCGCGCCATGTGGTGTTCCGCAGGGCGGTGTCCTTTCTCCGGTACTTTTTAATATATTCACTTTTGATCTTCCTACCCTTGCATCTGCCTCATCTCATAGGAGCTGTGCTTTTGCTGACGACTTGAAACTCTATCATCCCGTCTCTTGCTTGGACGACAGTGAGGTCCTTCAGAATGCTATTAATACGGTAGCTCGATGGTCTAAGATATGGGATCTCCCATTGTCGAGCAGTAAAACGAAAATTATGCATCTAGGCCGAAACAATAGCCGTCTCACCTATGTCAGTGATGGTATCGTTCTTGAGAGTGTTAGAGAAATCAAGGACCTCGGCTTTCTGGTTAGAGAAGATCTGGGTTTTGGGGCACATTGTGACTTAATTATAAGAAAAGCCACTAGGGTAATGCACAATCTGTTCAGGGCTCTGTCCACTCGTAATACCACTGTCCTCCTGCGAGCTTACAAAACTTATATCCGTCCAATACTTGAATACGGCACAGTCATGTATAATCCCAGTAAAAAGGGAATGAGCCTCAAGTTGGAAAAAGTGCAAAATAGTTTCACACGCAAGCTCATGATAAGGGCCCTTGGCTTTCATTATGACTTGATTCCCGGCAGTGCAACAAGGAATACAAACTTCGGGTTGTGTTCACTTGTTAGAAGAAGACGTAAATTTGATATGATAATGATCTATAAGGTTCTTCATGGACTCACTGGCATCCGATCCAATAGCCTCTTCGAGTTGAGAGCATCTAATACCAGGGGTAGTCATTTCAAACTTGCTCTTCCTAGAGCCAGAAAAAGCTTAAGGCGTTTCTTTTTCGTTCATCGAGCTGGTACGGGGTATGACAAATTCAGTAAAAGGAATAACGTTCCTCACAATCTTATCTCTTTCAAGCGCATGCTGGAAAAGTACCTTGAGTCGTAGGAATTCTCTTAGACGTGCATGTTAATCATATCTTATGCTTTCATGCCACCGTTTTATCTCATTTTATCTCTATTTTCACTTGTTTCTATTTTTAACCTGTTTTATTCTGCCCAATTAGCACCCTCAGGACTTTGTTCCTAGAAGGGCGAGTGTTCTGCTACAAGAGTTATTGTTCTAAACATGGATATCCATGTAATAAACATACATACATACTTTCCGCAGAGAGAGAGGCTTTCCCGTCCTCCAGCGGAGTGTCGGCCGGCAGTCGGCTATTCCTGGGGGTCATCGAACACTCACTCATCGATTCTCACTTTGATATCATCATTGCACCACCCACTAGAGTGGAGCCAATGAACAATTGCTGAGAAGAGAACGCAGTGTTGAGGCTCTCTCTAAAACCCGCGCTGTATGCGACGCTGGTCTTGGGCAGGTGAACCACTGTCCGTTAATGGCATCTGCGAATGGGAAAACTGCAAGTACCAGTGGGTGTAGGAAGCTTCCGCGTTTGAGTTCACTCCTTACTTGTCAAGAACAGTTCAAGATGAAATCCCCAGAAGCGGATTTTTGAAATTTTGTTTTAACAGACCTTTACTTAAAGGGTGATTCTTAACTGTGCTGCAAACTGCTTTAGGATTGTCTTCTGTCAGTCATCAGATTAGCCGTTAGGCGGTGGTAGAAGGGCCGCGGAGCGCTTGTTTACTGTTTAAGGGCAGTCAACGAAACGGCGCTGCCGACTGCCCGCGACCGATCTATTGACCTTCCGCGGGAGAGGTTACGGGACTTCGGCTAGTGGTACTGCGGGAAGTGTGATGTCTCTACCTGAGTACGTCCCATACGAGGTTTACGTTGTCAAGCCATCTTGTGGCAAATTTTCTCGAAATAAGCGCTACATTTGCGCACATGTGCCAAAATTCAGCGATAAGCTGTTAGTAGTGACTGCTCGCTGTTGATGGTTTCCACAGCGATTCTTTTCGTGCTTCTTACTGATTTTATATCAATGAATTTCAGATCAGATGACATTGATGCTGGAAGGACGTTGCTTGTTCTTTTTGGAGGGTACTCGGCAAAGAGTCGGTGCCATACCGTTCACGGCGGAAGCAGTGGTACAACTGTATACGGTCGGATCTCTATTGAAAGGTATCACAAGAAAGTGCAACTGCCTCACATATTCAGAGTGAAAAGTCGTGTTATACAATCCAAGTCTTATAAATAGCCGATTGTGGGGAAACTTTCATCACCCCGGAGTTATACAAACAGAAGACCTTTCCAATTTTGCTCTTATCACAATCAACTTACATTTCCCAACAATTTTACTATGTTGATAAGCAACTGGAAGATTCGTTAGTACTTATTTGGTCATTTATTTGAGTAAGCTAGTAAACACACATACTAAAAACGGAGCAAAAGTAAGAATTAAACAACATCAGCACAGATTAGCAATAACATCTATGGTTTTAGCAAAAGTTTCGCCAATCTCCTTAAATATTTGGCCAGGATCATGCTTGCCGTTACCAGTGACAATGTGAATCAGGCATATCGATTTTTGGTCGATATAGATGGTCAACATTGTGCCGCGCCGCTCGTCGCTGTAAGGGGTCGTTTATACTTCCGCCGCGGTGCGGCGAGATGCATTACAGCCGTATCGATGAGGCGTTTAGAGTTTTTCTGCTCGAAATCTTCCAACGGCGCCGCACGCGGCCGCCGCCTGGGTGCTGCCGCGCCGCCCGGGGAGAGGAGGCGGCGCGGCGGCCGAATGCGATCCTCTTTAACATCACATGCTTTTTTGCTGATATTTCATATACATTCTCAATTTCGTTCCTCTGATTGATCGCTTGATTCTTCCGAGGTCCTAGAAGTTGTTTAGAGTATGCTGGGTTATGATTTCCTTTTTTTTGCTCTTAAAATAATTTTTTCTTTAGAAAAAAATTCTCAGAAGACTATTTGCTTTCGAGTGCGGTGTTATGATACAAAAGACTATAAATGTTTCTTTTGCAGAAGAAATCACTCATTGCAATCGACCTTGTGCTATCTCAGAGCTACTCCAGGCAGTGTTTAGCGTAATTCTGCGACTTCGCCGCGTCAGTTTGGCGCAGCTCGATTATACATGATAGTGACGCAATTTTCACGCGACGAGCCGCACCGCGCCGCCTTACTTTTCGCCGCACCGCTCCGCGGCGGAAGTATAAACGACCCCTAAGGCCCGGATCATACTTCGAGCGACGAGCAACGGGACACAATGTTCGCCGTGAATATCGACCAAAAATTGATATACCCGATGTGCACTTTCGCTGGTTGCGGAAGGTATGATCCCGGCCTAAAACGGTAGCGCAGCTTTCTGGGAGTGCATCATGGAAGCTTGAGACCTCTCGGCAAACTTTTGAGTCATCGGCAGGTACCGTTGGCCGCAACTGCGGACAGGATTTGTCTCCGAGAACGGCAGTATATCGTCTACAGACGACACAATTCTTGTGCAAGATATGTATTACCCAGCTCTGCAGAAAGAATATCAAAGAGCGTTTCAGAAAGTATACCTCCCTAGGGCGTTGCACTATGGACCTTAACATACGCGCACCGAGTTTGCGTCAACGCACAACTAGGAACGCAAAGTATCACTACTCAGACAACAGGTGCGGACTGACCGCTGGCAATCAAGGCCTCTCCGGGCGGTACGCCGGCAAGTTGCGGGCGGATCGCTGCTCATCGTGGCCTTAGCGGGCGGATCGCTGGCTATCAAAGCCCTTGCGGGCGGATCGCCGCGTTTTGGCGGGCGGATAGCGGCACCTGGAAAACTTGATCACGCTAGCGGGCGGATCGCCGGCAAGCTCTAAAGCGGCGATCCGCCCGCAACCTGCCAGCGATCCGCCCGCAATGACTTTGATAGCCAGCGATCCGCCCGCTGAGCTATGAGATGCAGCGATCCGCCCGCAACCTGCCAGCGATCCGCCCGCCACTGCTTTGATAGCCAGCGATCCGCCCTCTCAAATTTCACACGCAGAAACTTGTCAATCATTGACTTTTCTGTTATCAGTATCATGCTCAGAGTAAACAAACCGAAGGGTATAAAAGGCGCTCCAACGCACTGAATGCTCACTCGGCATTTCGAGGCCGATCCTGGAAGGTGACTTCAAGTCGCCTTTGAAGGATCACTCAGAAGCCGAAGAATAATTTTTGGCAGCTGAGGGGATGGTCCCCACGGCTAGGGGGGGGTGGTCCCTCACACGGAGACCGTGGTGGGAACCCACGGAAACCAAAATGTGGCATCGAGGATGGATCGCTGGCTACTGGCGTGCGGATCGCTGGCTACTTCCGGGCGGATCGCTGGCTACTGCAGGGCGGATCGCTGGCTACTGCTGGGCGGATCGCTGGCTACTGCCGGGCGGATCGCTGGCTAATGCCGGGTGGATCGCTGGCTACTGGCGGGCGGATCGCTGGCTCCTGGCGGGCGGATGGCGGGGGGGGATGTCGATCCGCCCGCACCTACTGTCTGAGTACTGTCCGTGACCATTGTATGTTGCCTCTTCGAGAGCACGTTTTGACTCGTTAGGCTGTGAACTATCGCTGAGCACTTCCACGAGTCGAAACGTGGTGGGCCTGTTTCATATTTCTATCGTTGATGGCCGCCGTTGCATTCCTTGGGTACCACTCGACGTGCAACGCGATCTTGATCAAAGTTCATGGCTATCATGCCATCACGTCGCACGGCCATGATACTCTGACAGAGGCCTGGTGGGAGTGGCACCATACCTGTAGCTAACGTATACAGTCTACGACAACGGAAAAGGCGATTTTGCTGTTGCATATTTTCACTAAGCATGCGCCATAATCGACGGCAAAGTTGTATTTTTCTAATGCGTCCGACTAAATCGAATGCGAAAGCCATAAGTCCCCCCACGACACATTTTTCAATTCATCTGAAGCCTTTATCATGATACACACAGAATTATTAAGAAAAAATTGAAATAAAAATGGAAATAACAGTTTCAACGAAATTATTTGTTTCTGTTATTCCTGCGTGTGTCCATAGTAAATATCTTGGATATATAAGTAATGCTCGTGTGCGGGTTAAGACTCACCGTTTTTCAACAATTCCAATGTTTTCTTGCTAAAAATTAAACAGAAAATTACAACTTTGTCAGCGATTATGGCGCAACCTACAATGTGCTTAGCATAAATACGTAACCGCACAATCGCCCCTTCCAGGTGCCGTGGACTGTTATTGAAGCTACCAGCAGAACTTGCACACCTACCAGTAGCTCCTCAGGAGGCGTTTTTAGCAGTATCTTTTCTATCCCCTAAATCCCATTATCAAAGAGTGGTGAGGAAGGAGCGAGAGATACGCGGATTAGCGTTTTTTTCGTTTCCTTCTATAGTTTGAGGGTGGGTTTTGTTGTTAGTAATAGTGAAACAATTGTCATCTACTAAAGTGTGGGAGTTTCAGGAAAGTTTTCAATTCCGAAACTCACATTCACTCAAGGAGTTGAGTTCTTCGGTTTAACCGTAAATGACCTGGACGGACTGAGAAAGTCAACAAAGACTGCACTGGAGAACATGGCGAATTCCATCTTCAGCGCAGGAATTCCTCTGTCAGCGTCACTCGCCGAGTAAGTCCTTGCTTCTTTTTCCAAGTGTTGCCCCATTCAGGGGTAGCATGCTTGAACGAGGCGGTGAGGCTCAGGATGCGCAACGCCGCACGCGCGCGTCATGATTGCAATTAAATTGGGGCGAGAACGTGCGATGTTCTCTGTGAGAGTTTTGGCCGAGAAATAGCCGCGAAATGCCTGCTTTCCGCGCAATAGCCGGGAAATAGCCGGTCGCCGCGAAGTAGCCGAGGTATAGCCGAGATGTAGTTGCTAAATAACAGTGGCTGCGAATTACCCGCCAAATAATGCTCGCCGCGAAGTAGCCGAGGAGTAATGCTCTCCAAGCAAGTATAGGACGCATCCCAGAGGCATGACTCAGATGTCCACACCTCCGTCGGTTCAATTATCCAAGATTGAGGTACTTGGACCTCGTTCAGCCTCTGGAGGCCCCGCCCAACCGCTGACGGCCCCGCATGGCGGTCGTGTCTCGGCTAATTTTGGTTACTTCTTATTTCTAGCTGTTTCTCGGTTATTTCTCGTCCGTTCCGTGAAAGCCTGAGAAATAGCAGAGAAGTAGCCCACAAGGAGCCGCAGCGGAGCCTGGTGGGATATTTCTCGGCTATTTCGCTGCTATTTCTCGGCCTCAACTCTCAGAGTTGCTCATCGTTACCCGAGCTGCCGCATTCCTGCATGCCACATCCGTTCCGCTGCTCTCGGCGGCTAAAGATTTGAGATTTTTTCCCGATTTTTGTTCAAGTTCATTGATGTTGAGCCTCCCAATTAAAAAAAAATTTTTTTATAGCATTTAAGAAATGCAACCCTATCCTCCAATTGCAGATCACCACTCCGACTGTCCGCCATCCATTTCTCAGTTCAGCCTGGAGTTGTTCTTCTGCAGGCGAACGTGGACCTCTATAGCTCCTTCTACAATCGAAATTAATTGTTATCCATTTGATGGCCGATTTTCTTAATCCTTATTGTGTCAATAATTCTGCTGCGCTTTGCGGCTGTCTCTCATCCATCTCACATTATCACAAAGGGCGTTAGCACTATGCGTGAACTGGTAAAACGGGCGTCTCAGTTCTGTAAGAATCATGGTATACTGCTCTTACATTAGCGGGTTTTCCTTCCATCTGAAGTGGCGTGGCCTTACTCACTCTATGAATGCTCAGGTATCTACATTATATTTATGAGTAATGGATGTGATTACATTCAGGCCAAATCAAACTTCTGTTCGTTGTACAGTTGACTTCATGTAAATTTGTTCGTAGCGGTGCTCATCGGGTTGTTATATTACATATTTATCTCTCTTCTCTCGCATTTTCTAGTGAACAGGGTAGTTCTACGATTTGAATTGTTGCGAGTTATTTGTAGGCAGACGTACATGTGTTATGAAGCATTAGTTTGCTAAACATTCTTCACAGTCACAATCACATTCAACCTATTCAAGGACCGACGGAGTGCCAGCAAAGGACTCCTCATTTTGGAACCGGCGCTCTTCTGCACTGATGCACCTTCAAAAAGCTAAAAATTAAAAAAACCGATACGGCACCTGTTTTGGAAAGAATGAAGAGCAGGCTTGGAAATTCATTCTAAAACAAAAAACGATATAGCCCGTTTTCACACGACTGCTGGATAATTCGCTATAATCCCGCTTCGACTTTATCCCTATTCCCGCTATATATCGAAGTCGATCGAAGCTTAGAAACCCATCAACTTGCAATATACAAGGTACACTGCATGACCAACCCACTAAATACACAAAAGTCTCCCGAATTTATTCTAGGAATTCGACGAGGTGCGATCGTTGCGGCGGGGCATACGGCGTTCGCGACACCACTGGCCTGCTGGGCTTCGATCGCACGTGACGACCTACTTCCGCAGCCCGTCCATCCAGTAAATTAGATATTAAAAGAGACCGTACACAGTAACGCTCGAAAAGTCTTCGGGCGCATGGTTCTCGTATGAAACTTTCAAAAAGCGTCCGAATGGAAATGTCCGCCCACGCGGTTGGTGTTCGTACCGAGCGGCCGTACAACGAAACGGGTACTTCTTAACGATACTAATTCTTCGATAAATCGGGTATAACTATCCATGATGCTCGCCTCCGATACGTCCGCTCAAATTTTGTTTTGTGCGCGTAGAAAGTTTGATGGACTCCCCTAGCACCCGAATGGTGATAACAACCATCCGATTACCGCAGCGAATTTAGATAATTTGTCTCGGGGAAATTCATTCTCCCAGTGATTCGGCCCAATTTTTTAGCATTGTACTCTAGTTTACCAATACGTATACATCTACAGAAGAAGCAGAAGCGGTCGAATGGAGATTAATGTGCATCAACCTTATTGCGAGTCGACCGCTCTCGCTCAACCAATGACCAGCGTCTGGCATTGAGTTTCGTGGATATTCATCTTCAATCGACCGCTTCTGCCTCGCCTGTAGATGAATACGTCCGAAAAACCGCCGTGGCCGGATGTGGCCACCCCGTTCGATACGTATGAAAACATGGAAGAGGGAGGTTGAAAGAACACCCTGTGTGGCAGACGCAGTCAAGATGTATGAAATGTGTGGAATGAAGTCATGTATATATATATATATATATATATATATATATATATATATATATATATATATATATATATATATATATATATATATATATATATATATATATATATATCATGCATCCGCCTCATCAGATGTTTTTTCTTCAACCCCTTCTCATTCATGTCTTCCATGATTATCGACCGAGCTGGCTACGGCCGATCGGACAAGAATGAACGGACAAGAACTTAATTAAAGGCAGTGTTCACGATAGATCTCACCTTCAAGTCCTCAACCGTATACGGAAAGTTTGATACCCCTAATAGCAAGGCATGCTTCAAATGAATACGAAAGCCGTTTTCAAACATGAGAAGAAGGGGCAATCATCAGAGACGTAGAGCCCGCCAATCACAGCCCTTCGCTCCCCTTCCCAGCCCTTTTTGTTATCTGAACATATTACAGCCACCATCCGCTTTGATCGGTGGTTCTTAGGCGGCGTTCAGAGTTCAGTCGTGACGCGACTTTATAATTAGCCTACGTATCGATCAAGCGACGTCGCGTCGTCTCTAGGTGTTCACAGTGATGAGGCGCGATACATGTGAAAGTACGCGCACTTTGCTGCCGCGTGACGTCAATCGCATCGCCTTGCAATGCAACGCGACGCGATGGACGTCGCGTGAAGGCAGGCTCGTCGCTGATTTTCTACAGTGTTTTTTATTAACGCTACCAAATCTAGCAATGGAGCAATACGCAATTTCCCAGCATTCGCGCAGTGTTCACACTAGAAATCACGCACGACGCAAATTTCGCGTCGCGTAGGTACCCAGGTAAGAGCGCTGAGCGAACCCTGGGTGACTACGCGCGATTTCTACGCGTACTTACGCAAATTCTCGTAAGCAAGCAATTGCAATTTTTGTCTAGCAATACCAACAGTTTTTTGTGTTCTTTCGAGCGCATGTGATCCTAGATCTGCTCATTTTACTCCTTTAATCGTTAGATTAGGTTGTGTTAATCGAAAAACACTAAACGAAAGCAACAGCGACTCTCCCATCGCGCGACGTTCATCGCTTCGCGTTTCATTGCAAGGCGACGCGATGGACGCCGCGCGGAAGGAAATTGCGTCATTTCGAATGTATTGTGCCTCTTCACTGTGAACACCCAGCGACGACGCGACGAGACGTCGATTGATCGATACGTAGGCTGGTTATAATATCGCGTCGCGCCGCGAGTGAACTCTAAACGCCGCCTTAGGGGGAGTAGGTGTGATGTGAATGCAGTAAACATTGAAGTTTGGGGTCACATAAGGCTATTTTAAGCTCGATTTTCGACCGTTTGCCCAACGCTGTTGCCACAATAGGCCCCGAACTCTCCAATTACCTGTAAAAACTCAGGGACTGTTCTTTGATCGTAGACACAGCCTTCAAGGAATTTTCGAAAATTCCGTGTTGATACTAGTATACCATACTAGAAACAGCATGATTCCGACGTCATCTGAAAAATGTACTTCGGTTGTTCTCACTTATTTCAGAATCCTTTGCAGTGAGCGCCTCAAAACTCCCTCTTTTCATGTCTAAAGAGACAGAAGAATACATATATGTAGCGAAAACTGGAAATCGTCACCTGCCTCATCCTAATTCGGCATCTCCCTCAGGACGCGGAAACTCCTTACAGCTCTTATTAAACAGTTTGAATCAATGATGAACCTTTGCTTGCGTCACTGTGAGATTAAGGTTCCATCGGCTAAAAGCACCGTTCTTATCGGAGCGGACTTCCTGTCCGCCGTTCCAGACAACCGTTGTTGCTCAAAGGTAATCGCGCTGGGACCATGGAGTTCTGGTACGATTGTCTTCGAGCTGCGTGCTGCAACTGCTGTTTAGAATTTTGTGACGATAAGGGTAGCAAAGAAGTGTGTGAGCAACCAGGACACATAGGTTAGCTTTCATCTAACCGGGCTCAACTGGAGGCGTGTTCCCATAGGGCATCAAATTCCATGCAATTCTCACGAAAAGCCGACTTTCAGCATATCTCAACAAATATTTGCCACAGCAACAGAAGCCTTCGCAAAAGAAGCGGGCAAAGGAGCGTAGGCTACTTCATGAGGACAGGGTTTCAAGGATTAGATCAATAGGGGAGAAGTGATGGGACGGATCTGGGACAAAATCACGCACAAAACGCAGGGGCCCAACTCATTGAATGTGAGCATGATCGTGGATTTGACATCACCATCATAGGCCATCCGAAACCGGTCAGTCGTGGGGGCCGAACTGGATGAGCTAGGGGCTTGACGGCGATTTCGCGCGATCGATGCGAATGGCTACTGAACGGCGATCATTTCTTGCCCTATTTTAACATCCGATCTGTTTCATATATTGAAATTCCATTCAATATGTCATGCTCTTCCAATTATTGTAGTCACGGCAAGGGTTAAGTTATTTCGTTATCAATATTCAACTTATTTTGGCAACGTTTGGGCTGGGACTAAGAAGTTTGAGGTAGAATAGTTGTTTTAATCAAAAGCCGGGCTCGCGATAAAAAGTATATATCAGATTTCGGCATAAAGTCAAGGTTCATCTACCCGTAAATAGAAAAAATCGAGAAACCACTAGAAAACATATGAAACTATTGAGTCCGAGCTGCATAGATAGGAGAGGTGGCCGGGATGGCCAATCCAACTCAACGTTTTGGCCTATAAATTACTTAACAGAGATTTTTTGATTAAGAAATATCGTAAGGCAATAGTTATTTCAGTTCAATATTCAGTAGAGCTGTTTCGTATCACGACCCTACTGGAATAACGAATTAGATTTTCTGTGAGACGTCTACTATCAAGTCAATAATTGTAAAGCCATTTTTTGGTTTTCGAGAGCCTCAAATTCTCCGTTAATCAAAAATTTCAATGCGGTGCGCTTGGGGTCTGTCCGAGCCTTGACAGCCGGTCTCAAATTACTTCTTGGCGTTTCTCTCTGATTTTTTGTTGATTTTCGCTATAATATGAGTCACACACGTGCATAACGGAAATACAGCCACCGTTCTTACCGCAAACCCTGCTAGGAAAGGCAAAGGGGTTTAATTTTTCGATACAGTTAGATGCCCTTCGAGAGTCTCACAAGGGAACTATTTTTGATCAGAGCGGCCATTCCAAACTAATTAAACTCTTCTAGAACTATTTCTGAAGTAGAATGCGACTATGCCCTCCGCTACCTGTAATCACTCAGAAAGAATTCATGGGCGTTTTTCTACTCTTCGCAGCAGGTAGGTAGGTAGGGGTATCAGACAATTTTTGGAGTCTTGCATACTTTTCCTTCAAAATTCACTCAAATCTTGTATTGAGGGGTAATTTATGGGGCCGAACACGAATCTCGAATTCGTTAGTCGTTATTACTAACAATAAGTCTACTGTATATAACGGTAGGTAAGACGTCATGTTGCTGGCGAAGCCTACCTCAGTACTACGAAAATCGACAAATTGACGTTAGTATCGTGTTCACCACCCCAAATAATTTCGACAGAATTTTTGAGGCATTTCTGGTATTTAAATCGAACTACTGTATACACACCGTAACCTACCGTAACTATCAAAAATCGTAAACGTACCTCATATTCGTGTTAAACACTCCAAATCGCCCTCAGAAAAAAATCGTGAACCAAATCTGAAGTGCGAAAAACCAAACCTCTCCAGCCGCTTCGCGGCTGGAGCGCATTCAGAGATCGACAAAGCCGTGTTTTCCCTCAAATTGTTCTCCCTACGGAAGACTTGTACAGAATGTGTTGAAAACTTCCGAAAATCGCCAATCGGTAACCCGGTTCGTCATTAGCAACACGATCAACACGATCAACCCAATCGAGAAGTTTCTAGGCCTTTTCTGAAGCTTTTTTTCTTTCATACGCCCCAGAATCATCTGATTTATAATTTATGAAATAACCAAAAACCGAAAAACAGGGGGAAACGCCTCCAACATTGCACAAAGCTATTGTACTAAATATGTAACTCCGATGGGCATATTCGGATTCCACATTCAGAAATAGTTCTAGAAATTTGCGCCTCATTTGGAAGTGCCACTTTGGCTAATAGTCGTTTTCTCGTCAGTAATCAGTCAGACGCCAGTCATATTAAAATCTCTGCCATCCTGTTTAGTTTTTGATTGCCCTAACTCAAACCCTTCAGGATTACATGCGTATTTTGGATTCCACGCTAACTAACCGTATTTGAAGAGAGTGAAGAATTCATACACATGTTATAAATATAGCTGGAAAGGTACATAAGTGCTCGCTTTCACCCAAATGTTCCTCAAATCAATGTTCCGGTCCACAACCTTTTTAGGCAACTCTTAAGAAATGTTATTTGTTCATCGAGAGTTCGATATATTCATTCATAGGCTATTCTTCCGATTCGGATTGATCGTTCACAAGGTATGGCACTTTACTTGTATCTATTCAATTTGGACTGAACACTTCCCCAACCACCTCGAGAAGGACACCAAAGCCTTATCTCCACATATGTAGATTATGCAGGGTACGCTTTAAATATGGTGACAAGGGTTCAAATCTCATCCCGTCGACATATGAGGGTCGCTAATCACCCAGTGTAGCCTGTTTTTTTCATCCAACCTCTCTCTCCAAATGCACAAAGTTTGGGAGCTCAAAATGGTTTCTGAAGCAAGCGGTGAACGAAAGGGTCCCTGATTTTTCACAGTAGAACTCGTCATTGAGTCGGCTTCAGTATTGTTGCTTGTTCCTCCATGTGACCGTGAAGAACTGCTCCAATAAGGCCATTTTGAAGCTGAGGGTGTATGCTTCAAAACCTACTATAGCTAAAGTCCTAGGACCATCTATTGAAAAAAACGCTAGACAAAATTGCGGAGATTCATTTTTGGCCCAGGTCAGTGTTCAAGACAGCTGACTTCGTACAATTTTCTTCGTTTACCTGACGACGTAGAGGTGTCAAATTCAAAGCATAAGTGCGCGTGAAAATTTTTCATCGACCTGTACACATATCACCGAATTTTCTCAGAATTCGATAAAATCGATCAATTATTTGCTTGGAAATCAGTGAGAAGTACAAAATTGGATGAACATGTGCTTCCGCACTTGACCGCGAAGTTAGCCGTTTGAACGCCTCCAGGGAATGAAAATGTGGGTGCGCTGAAATTAACAGGGCAAGCGTATAGAATTCAGTAACTTGCCATCACCTTCTTCCTGTAGAGGCTCTCAAGACATCAACTATGACATCTTTTCGAGCAGACACCTTCTGCTTCAAAACGACCCCTCTAGAGCAGTTCTCTAGGCCCACACACATGAAGCAGGAAAGGTCACCACGATTCGATTAATTTCTTACAAATCGAGGACCCCTTAGGGGCCGAATAGAGTCCCGCCGTTGAAAGGCGCGGCAACATGGAATGGAGGAGTATCGAACATGCGGCGCATCACGATCGATGATCTTCCATTGCATACTGCCTCGCCTTTCAGCGGCGGGACTCTATTCGGCCCCTTAGGCGTTTGTCCAATTGGTTTCCAAAACGGTTTCATGCTACGAAACTCTGTACAATTGAAGAGAGAGGTTCATTGAAGAGAAAAGACCACAGAAGCCGATTAGACGCACATATGTCGACGGGATGAGATTTGAAACTTTGTCACCATATTTGAAGCGCACCCTCTACAATACATATTTGAAGCGCACCCTCTACAACACTGCTTCGAAGCTTGCAGGTTCAATAGCTTAAGGAAAAAGGTATTCAATGTGAATTGCCTGATTCGACCAATGCACACATATGGTCTGTGCAGAATTCTTCGCGCGATCGGTGAGTCGCGCAAGCGGTCTGTGTGGTGTGGTGCGACGTCTTATGTCTCCCCAACAACAACTTGAATTCAAAACAACATTCAAGACACTTTATTCACAATTGGTCTTGCGGCCACGGAGTCAGCAGCAACAACAACAACAACAACAACAACAACAACTTTCAAGCAACAAGCAACAAGCGCAACAGCAACAACAACAGCAGCAGCAACAACAGCAACAATGCGGCAGCAGCAGCAGCAACAGCAGCAACAGCAGCAGCAGCAGCAACAGCAAGCAACAGCAGCAACAACAACAACAGCAAGCAACAGCAACAGCAACAACAACAGCAACAGCATCAACAGCAACAACAAGCAACAACAGCAACAACAGCAACAACAGCAAGCATACAGCAACAGCAACAACAGCAACAACAGCAACAAGCAACAACAGCAACAACAACAACAGCAACAACAACAACAACAACAACAACAGCAACAACAACAACAACGCAGCAGCAACAACAACAACAACAACAACAACAACAGCAACAAGCAACAACAACAACAACAGCGCAGCAACAACATATACAACAACAACAGCGCAACAACAACAACAACAAGCAACAACAACAAGCAACAACAACGAACAACAAGCAACAACAACAACAAGCAACAGCAACAACAACAACAACAACAGCAACAGCAACAACAACAACAACAACAATATAACAACAACAGCAACAACAACAACAACAACAACAACGCAAACAACAGCAACAACAACAACAACAACAGCAGCAACAGCAACAACAACAACAGCGCAGCAACAAGCAACAACAGCAACAACAACTATATATGGCAACCAAAAGCAACATATAAGCAACCGCTCTTTTTCTTATAACAACAACAACAACAACAACAACAACAACAACAACAACAACAACAACAACAACAACAACAACAACAACAACAGCAACAACAACAACAACAACAACAACTAGCAACAACAACAACAACGGCAACAAGCAACAACAGCAACAACAATAACAACATATAAGCAACATATAACAAGCGCAACAACAAAGCAACAACAACAACAACAACAACAACAACAACAACAACAACAACAACAACAACAACAGCAACATATAACAACATATAACAACAACAACAACAACAAGCTAACATATAACGCAACTTATAAGCAACAACAACAACAACAACAACAAGCATCTCCACAACAACAACAACAACAACAACAACAACAACAACATATAACAACAACAACAACAACAACAACAACAACAACAACAACAACAACAATATAACAACAACAACAACAACAACAACAACAACAACAACCACAACAACAACAACAACAACAACAACAACAACCGTAACAACAACAACAACAACAACAACAGCAACAACAACAACAACAACAACAGCAACAACATAACAGCAACATATAAGCGCGGCGCAACATATAACAACTTATATAACAGCGCAACAGCTTATATAAGCAAGACCATAACATATATATAACAGCAGCGCATAACATATATATAACAACCATCGCGGCGCAACATATATATAACAGCAACGGCAGCAACATGGCAACGCCAGCAACCGCGCAGCATATAGCAACATATAGCAACATATAACAAACCATAACATAACAACGGCGGCAGCGGCAACGATATCTCTCTTTTTGGCGCCATAACATATATAGCAAATAACAAGCGGCTAACGCAGCTTATATAAGCTGCAACGGCATATAACAGCGATATGCGGCGACGGCAATATGTAACAACAACCATAACGACTCAATAAACTCTCTCAACAACATACAACAACAAGCCATACAACATACAACAACAAGCTCAACAATAATATATTTAGCAACAACCATAACCTTATATCCACTCAAGCCATAACCTTTGACATCGCATATAACAACAACAACAACATATATGGCAACAACCAACATACAACATGTGACAACATGACAACAACACTTCCTCTGCAACTTCATATAACAACATATAACAACTATATGTAACAACATATAACTCGATTTCTCCTCTTCTCTCTTCTCAAATTTCCTCCTCTTTCTTCTCTCTATTTAGTCCTCTCTTTCTTTCTCTTAACAACAACTTATAACAACTAACCTCTCTTTCTCTCTTTCTCTCTTTTCTCTCTATTTCTTGCTCCTCTTTCTCTATTCTCTCTGCTCTCTTTATTTCTCAACATATAACCTTCAAGCTGTCTCTCTTTCTCTCTTAGCTTTTCTCTCTTTCTTTCTCTCTTTCATGCTTCTCCTTCTCTCTTTCTACACTCTCTTTCATCTCTCTTTCTTCCTCTATTTCGTCCTCTCTTTCTTTCTCATTCTCTCTTTTCTCTCTATCTTCTTTCTCTCTCTTTCTCTCTTTTCCTTCTTCCTTCTCTCTTTCTCTCCTTCTTTCTCTCTCTGCACTTCTTTCTCTCTTCTTTCCTTCTCTTATCATTCTCTCCTTTCATCCCTCCTTTCTCTCTCTAACTCTCTTCTCTCCTTTCTCTTCTCTATTCTCTCTCTCTTTCGCTCCCTCTTTCTTTCTCTATTTCCTCCTATCTTTCTTTCTCTATTTCCTCCTCTCTTTCTTTCTCTCTTTCTTTCTCTCTTTCTACTCTCTCTTTCATTTCTCTCTTTCTTTCTCTATTTCCTTCTTCTCTCTTCTCTTTCCTTCTTTCCTTCGTCCTTCTTTCTTTCTTTCTCTTCCTCATCTCTTTCCTTCTTTCCTTCTCTCCTTCTTTCCAACATATATAGACATATAGCAACTTCTCTCCTTCTCTCCTTCATTAACAGACTATGTAACAACATATGCATAACATAACCTTCTTTGCCTTCTCTATATATTCATATCCCTTCTAACCTCTGTGTCTTTGGAACATATAACAACATAACAACTTCTCTACCCTTCTTTCTCTTCATAGCTCCATTATGTAGCTTTCCTTCCTTCTCTCCATTTATATTCTTTGCCTTCTCTCCTTCTCTCCTTCTATTCCTCAGCTAACAAACTTCTCTCCTTCTTTCAGCTAACTTCTCTCCTTCACCATTTCCTTCTCTCACCAGCTAACCATCGCTCCTTCTTTCCTTCTCTCCAGCTTCTCCTGTCCTTCTTTAACCCTATATTCTCCTTCCTAACAGTGCTTTCACTGTATAGCTAACAATAACTCCTTCTTTAACCTTCTTTCCTTAACACTTTCCTTCTCCTCCTTGCTTTCCTTCTCTCCTTCTTTCCTTCTCTCCTTCTTTCCTTTCCTTCTCTCCTTCTCTCCTTCTTTTCATTTCTTTCCTTCCTCTCCTTCTCTCCTTCTTTTTTCGTTCTCTCCTTCTTTCCTTCTCTCCTTCTTTTCCTTCTCTCCTTCTTTCCTTCTCTCCTTCTCCTTCCTTCTTCTGCCTTCTTTCCTTCTCTCCTTCTCTCCTTCTTTCCTTCTTTCCCCTTCCTTCTTTCCTTCTCTCCTTCTTCCCTTCTCTCCTTCTCTCCTTCTTTCATTCTTTCCTTCTCTCCTTCTTTCCTTCTTTCCCTTCTCTCCTTCTTCCCTTCTCTCCTTCTTTCCTTCTCTCCTTCTTTCCTTCTCTCCTTCTCTCCTTCTTTCCTTCTCTCCTTCTTTCCTTCTCTCCTTCTTTCCTTCTCTCCTTCTTTCCTTCTTTCCTTCTTTCCTTCTTTCCTTCTTTCCTTCTTTCCTTCTTTCCTTCTTTCCTTCTTTCCTTCTTTCCTTCTCCTTCTTTCCCTTCTTTCCCTTCTTTCCTTCTCTCCTTCTGTACCTTCTTTCCTTCTTTCCTTCTTTCCTTCTTTCCCCTATTTCTTTCATGCTTTCCTTCTCTCCTTCTTTCCTTCTCTCCTTTTTTCCTTCTCTCCTTCTTTCCTTCTCTCCTTCTCTCCTTCTTTCCTTCTCTCCTTCTTTCATTCTTTCCCTCTCTCCTTCTTTCCTTCTCTCCTTCCTTCTTTCCTTCCTTTCTCGTTCTTCTGTTCTTTCCTTCTTTCCTTCTACTTTCCTTCTTTCATTCTTTCCCTTATCTTTCCTTCTTTTTTTCTTTCCTTCTTTCCTTCTTTCATTCTTTCCTTCTCTCCTTCTTTCATTCTTTCCTTCTCTCCTTCTCTCGTTCTTCTCTTCTTTCCTTCTTTCCTTCCGTGGCCGTATACATGGACTCTGTTTCATTCCAAGTGAACTCATGTTTTCGGTTATCACAGCGCGGAGCCGTGGCTTTTTCGCCAAAACCTCCTTATCACTAGTTATATTCAATCAAAAAGAGGTCTTCCAACGAAAGAGGTTTGGTTGGCGTCAGAAACGTTCCAACAAAAAGGGAACAATAGGCAAGTAGGATGAGGAGAGTCTACAAAAATTGAACAATATTTTCTGAGACTGATCTTCTTGACCGAAACTTCTTAACAGCGAAAACAAACCGTTGTGGCATTTCACGAGGAAGAGTTCAATAGTTTCCGAAAATGGACTTCTATTCGTTGACGATATTATAGGAAAATACTCTTATTTGATGCTGCACTTTTGGTTCGCTTCTCGTAGCAGCTGGAGCTAGCCGTCTGTGTAGGTGAAGTTGGCATCATCTTCTTTTCTACTGATAACTAATAGGTGCACATAAATAAACGTTTTTATCGTTACTCCCATAATCGGAGTCTATTTGGAACCACAAAGTACTTCCGTGTGGAACACCGCAACGGTTTGTTTCCGCTGTTAAGAAGTATCGGCCAAGAATATCAGTCTCAGAAAATATTGCTCAATTTTTGTAGACTCTCCTCATCCTGCTTGCCTATTGTTCCCTTTTTGTTGGAACGTTTCTGACGCCAACCAAACCTCTTTCGCTTGGAAGACCCCTTTTTGATAGAATTGTTCACTTTTTCTTGATATTACGAAGTAATATCTCTGAAAAATCTCCAATATTTTTCCGATAGGACGGACTGATATGAGAATCAGTAAGGAATCGACTTGTTCCGCACGCTACAAGTGACGCGCGGCTCACTTTACGACGTCCTGGTGACGTCATAAGATGGTCTATGTACTTTACATGACATCCTGATGACGTCATCAGATGCCATGTGTACTTTACACGACATCATGATGACATCATCAAATGTCCTATGTACCTTACATGACATCCTGATGACGTCATCAGATGCCCTGTGTACTTGGCACGACCTTGGTACGACGTCCTGTTGACGTCACCAGATGCCCTGTGTACTTCACACGGCATCCTGATGACGTCATCAATGCTCTATGCCTTTGGCAAACCTGGGCACGACGTCCTGATAACGTTATCGGAAGCCCTACGTACTTTACACGACATCCTGATGACGTCATCGCAAGCCCCATGCACTCTGATGACGTCATCAGAAAGTAACAAACTTGTTAGTCACTTTCTTTGTCCCTTTCCATCGAAAAGTACAGCCTACAACGTGTTTTAGCGAATTGATCTACCAACTGATAATATCACTTGATATGATAAGCAGTAATAAGTGAAGCAGTTAATGTTAAACAGTAAGTAACAAACTTGTTAGTCACTTTTTTTGTCCCTTTCCTTCGAAAAGTACAGCCTGCAACGTGTTTTAGCGAATTGATCTACCAACTGATAATATCACTTGATATGATAAGCAGTAATAAGTGAAGCAGTTAATGTTAAACAGTAAGTAACAAACTTGTTAGTCACTTTCCTTGTCCCTTTCCATCGAAAAGTACAGCCTACAACGTGTTTTAGCGAATTGATCTACCAACTGATAATAGCACTTGATATGATAAGCAGTAATAAGTGAAGCAGTTAATGTTAAACAGTAAGTAATAAATTTGTTAGTCACTTTCCTTGTCCCTTCCCATCGAAAAGTACAGCCTACAACGTGTTTTAGCGATTTGATCTACCAACTGATAATATATCACATGATATGATAAGCTGTAATAAGTGAAGTAGTTAATGTTAAACAGTAAGTACTCATTGTCTACCCACTCACCAGCCTGCTTATCTATCCACATACCAACTTACCTGCCTGTTCAACTGATCGCCTGCGACCATTGGCAGTGACCACTACTAAGGGTGCGTAACGCACGAGGAGGAGCGAAGCACGAAGCGCGAAGCGCGAAGCACAAAGCACGAAGCAGGAAGCAGGAAGCATGAAGCAGGAACAATATAAGGACTCGCCGATCTAACTTTGTTAGTTTTGAACCGATTTGGCTCAAATTTTGTCAGCATGTGCCTCCTGGACCCTCTCACCTATATCCCGATAGAAATCTCTGCAGAATTTGTTTAACAGGTTTTATTAACTACTTTACAGAATTCTAAGTGATCACAAGACCCGGGCAAAACAAAACCTCTCCAGCCGCTTCGCGGCTGGAGCGATTTCACCGAGTCCCACCGCTCCACTGCTGGTGATAATCGAAATCAACAGGTCACTAGAGATGTACCAGAGCTTATGTAAGAGGAAAAGAATCATTTTGGCTTTCCGGATTAATCAAGCATACTAAGATCCTTTTCGAATAATCGACTAAATCGATTGAACCGAAGCCGATTATTCAACCAGTTGATGATTCGATCATTCGATTCGACCCAAACACAACCGAGGCACGGAGCCGGGTGGGGCTATATCAGTCTGTTTTCTCCCAATTTTAAAGGCAATTGGGTTGCGGCAGACCAACCAACTGCTTATTTACGGAGGAAAAAGGCGAAAACGGTATTCATAGTGGACATAAAAGCTCAGAACTTTAAGTGAACCATGGGAGAAGCATGGTTCAAGGACGATTAAAAACATGATGGGCGTAACTTCGTACAATCAGAAATATGTAAGTGGATCTGGCGTCCACTGAAATACCGATGCCCATTCGTTTTGTGTTGAAATGGACGGGTTAGAATAGTGACAAATAAAAGGGGTGGCAGGTGTTAAGAGAGTATTTAAGAGTTCTCTTTCCTCATTGTGAAAATTTATGATTCAAATTACAGTTCCGACTCGAGTTTCTCATCGGCTCGCTGTTGTGCACTGCTATTTGCGGCTATGGTCTTGTATGGCTAGGCGAACAGGTAAGAGAATAATAGGGGCGCATAAGCACTCTGAAATCTCACTACATCATGCATATGTATGTAAAACACTCTTAGTTCCTCTCCCAATGAGTTACAATTATATCCGTTTAGACTACAAAGGACCCACAATTTGTGTTTTCGCCAAGAAACGCTCCATGGAGATATGAAAGCGCGGTACGTCTCATCGTTTGATGTGTTTTTGCTGTAGAGCTAGTTCTGGACCTCAGCTAATGTTACCTTTCATGACATGTTGATTCTCATCAATGTGAATCGATTTCCAAAGATACCTTTTGCGATAACTTACAGTGCGTTCAGAAATGATAGGCTCACCCTTGAAAACAGAGGTTTTCAAAACGCTTCACAGTTTGGCGATCCATACTGTTCACTATTGAATTCAGCAGTGCAAAAAACTTGTGGATACTCAATTTTATGAATACTTTACGATTTTGAACAATTTTAAGATAAATTTTCGGATTTTTCACCGTTCAGAAATCAGAGGCTCACCCTGTAAAAATTCAAATTTCTTACTTCGAAAAATTTCCGGTTACAAGTCCATTACATATCGTTGACGTGGGTACATCGTACATCGTACTGCTAGTATGGGGCGTGGTACTGCTCTCACTACTTCTGAACAAGCCCAGATTCGTGCCCTCGCCTCTGTTGGACTGAGTCAGCGAAGAATAGCGGCCCAATTCGGACGTTCGCAACGTTGTGCTGAGCAGTTTCTTAGAGATCCGGCTTCTTATGGGAGGGCGAAGTTCATCGGACGCCCTAAGAAGGTCGCCAGTCAGGATGCCTGAAGGATCAGTCGCCTATGTTCCAACAGCACGCTGTCGCTGAATCAAGTAAGGTCTTAATTATCGCTTGATGTTTCAAACACAACTGTCTGGAACATCTCAAACGGCAATGAAAACATTGTTCGCCAAGTTGTGAAGAAGGCACCGTCATTGTTCGCCAACCATAAAGAAGCTCGACTGCAGTTTGCAAGAAAGAACATGGCAACTCGACTGGGCAAAGGTAAGGCAGTCTCCCATAAGCGAAGAAAACTTGAAAAATTAGCTCGAAATTGTTCAGGTTACTTTCTCCGACGAGAAAAAGTTTAATCTAGATGGTCCTGATGGAGCTCGGTACTAGTGGAGGGATCTCCGCAAGGATCAGCTGATCTTTAGCCGGAGAAATTTTGGTGGCGGCTCGCTGATGTGTTGGGGAGCATTTTGCAGCAAAGGTGTTTTGGAGATGGCCTTCACTTCCTGTCGGATGGACTCGAAGGAATACCAGGAAACTTTGAGGACACATCCACTGCCGTTCTTCTCTGAAATACGACGTCAGCGCTTCTTTTTCCAACAGGATAACGCTGCAGTACATGTGTCGAAGTCTACAAAATCCTGGTTGGAACAGGAGCGAATTAATCTGATGGAATGGCCTGCGTGCAGCCCTGACTGCAGCCCCATAGAGAATATCTGGGGCATAATTGTGCGGCAGGTTTATGCGAAGAACAAGCAGTATGCCACTGTAGGTGAGCTTAAAGCTGCTCTTCTCGAAGCCTGGACCAAATTGATAAGAATGCCATATCAAATTTGATCCTTTCTATGCCTAAGAGAACTTTTGAAGTCATTGCTAATGGTGTGGACCTATATCACACTAGATTTTATTGTTTGTTCAGGTTTGTTCAATAAATATTTGTTTTCGCAGGGTGAGCCTATCATTTCTGAACGGTGAAAAACCCGAAAGCTTACCTTAAAATTGTTCAAAACCGTGGAGTATTCATAAAATTGAGTAAGCACAGGTTTTTTGCACTGCTGAATTCAATGGTAAACAGTATGGATCGCCAAGCTGTAAAGCGTTTTGAAAACCTTGATTTTCAAGGGTGAGCCTATCAGTTCTGAACGCACTGTATGAGAATGTCGGCCTCAAAAAGACGTTAAGTCTACAGGGTGACTGTTACGTCGGCAGGGGCAATGTATTCAGTGATAGGAGTATTACATTGTTGTCCATTTTATGGTAAGTCTTCATTCCATCGTCGACGTAGAGATAAGCTCAGCGCAGCTAGCTTCAAACGAAATTCTCGGAATATCCTGGGTTGATGAATTGTTATTGTGGCTTTATAATACGCGTTTTCGTCCTCCATCGCAGTTCTTATGGTAAAGTGGCATTAGAGGCAGTGTTCACGATAAATATCATATTCGACTCCGACTCAAAGTGGATTTCACTGGTCGTGAGTTAACGAATGGTATAGAAACAGCGGAGAAAAGCGCTTCGATTAAAGGCAGTGTTCCCGATGATTTTCGTTCCCGAGTTTCCCACATAAAACAAAGCGTTAGCCTCCAAGTGTTACCAAAATTACAAAGAAACGGCGAGAAACGCGTTAAAACGTCGTATTTCAGTGACATTATTCTATAACATGGACAAGTTTTCCGGCTGGATGAACATGTTCATGGTGGTTTTCACCGGTTTAAAATTAGTTCAATCGAAAATAAAAAAAAATTATGCAAAGCAGGATTAGTTAGGGCCCCAAGGAAAAACGGAGCAATAGAGAGTGAAAAGGGCGGGTCAACAAAAGATTCCATCGTCACAACAAGCACTTCCTGTGATACTTAAAAAGCCGGGTGACACTTACGGATTTCGTGCACTTCTGGTGCGTTTTTCTCAATTTCTACGTCATTTTAGTCCTACCCGGGGGCCACTTAATCAATGTAGCGAATAATCTCAAAATTGAAGATTATCATGAATACTGCCTTTAACCTAAAACAGCGGTTTGTAACGTAGGTACATGTTCAGGGGGAAGACGAGTTTGCGCGCTCTGCTAGTTTCCGCAAGCGTGCGCTATTGGCGAAAAGTGCGCGAATCGATGAGGCTGGACGTGGCGGAGCTGCTTGGCAATTCGCCATCGAAAACTTCCGCGGAGCTACAAGCTCGTCAGAACGGGGAATGGGGGGCGGCTAAGCAGGCGTACTGGGCCAACGAAATCTTCATTTCGCGGCCGTTTTTATCGATTTCTGACTCGTTCTCGCTGTTTTCTTCGACCCTAGGGGTTGAGCAGAGTGCCAACAGGGCGCGGAGCGGCCTGATGATGGTGAGCCGTATTGATAGATCGCGGCGATCTATCAATACTGCTCTCCATCATCAGGCCGCGCCGCGCCCTGTTGGCACTCTGCTCAACCCCCTATCCCCTCCAGCATTTGCCAGCGTAGTGTTTTGCACTGCAAAATCTAAAATGAGGTTCGTAGTTAACATTGCCTTTGAGTCTTCAAAGTTGCATTTCCTTTTCTCTCAGAGACCTCTTGTAGATTTCCGTGAAGACCCAATTATATTCGTACATCGGTCAAGTTTGAAGTGTGGTTTGAGCACTGTTCACGCCACCTATCTTAACTTTTTTCAGCAAGATTTATGCACCAAAAACGATGCAACAATCGAACAAGGAGATGCCTAAATTGTCAACACGGAGTGTAGTCACCGCCGGTTCCAAAATTGTTGAAGAAAACTGGTTTCGCTGTAGCCCAAAAGGCGGTTAATGCCGCGGCTGCGAAAGTGTGAAAAGAGCGATGCCTCTCCAAAGGCACAGGACACCCGGAAAATTGCTCTTCAGTTGTATATTTACCGTGGAGAGAATCACAAACTGATCACATTGGTATCTCTGAACTCGCTCAAGGCCCCTCGTGAACGGAGCTACGGCTCCTTGAAATGCCCATATATTTAGATTCGAAATTATTCTGACGATTTGTCCCAGACCTGTATTTCTGTTCGTTCGCAGTCGCTGCATGGGAGCGAACCAGGATAAGGAGATAGACCTTTAAGGGAGTGGAAATCAAAAATGAGGTTGAAATTCATTCATCCATCTAGCCGTTATGGAGTTCAAAATCAAGAAAAAGATGTAGCTCCCATGGTAGTGGCTGAAGGGGGTTGGACCCGTGGTGGTTGCATATCCCCTATTTCGGAGTTAAATTATTTCCGTTTATCTCGTGCGCCTGCGGGCGCATGCTGCGTCTCACTTTCCCCACACTTTCTCGCTGTTTCTACCCTCGCTACGCACAAGCGCGCGAAGGAACAGAGTAAATTTGGCGGCCAGATAGAGGACAAGTATATCTCGTTTATTTGGGAGAATTGAAGTGTCGCACAGCACTTGACAAGTGTTATATAGGAGGGGTCTACTACACAATTACATGCAAATCACAAAATTCATGCCTTAGGGTGTACGGTGAAGACATAATCCTAGCTCGTGAATGAAATTTGATATTATGGCCCTGTCGCTCTGTATAGCAACCCTACCAAACACGGAATCTCAACTCTTCAGAATAAGCGAGAAAAATTTAGCACCCGTTTTCCTCCGCCCCCCCCCCCCAAATGCGTCATTTCTGTGGCGCAACGCAGGCCCTGACCATCGCCGTGGACGGTAATTGACTCTGGGCGATGATTTTTGGTGTCACGGCCATCTGTTGACCCTTCTCGAGCAGCACGCGCCGATTCTGTGTCCCATGGCTGCTACGAGTTTGCGGTGGCACAGTGTGCATCCAACATCGCCAAACTTAGAAAGTCACTTTGCAAATGTGTTTTAGATTTTGAATATTTGTTGCCTCAATGTTTATGCATGACTGTATTCTCTATACCCTAATACAACTTTTTAATCCAAAAATGTGTAGCTCTTTTTGGATTTTGGTGGTTTTGACAAGCTATACGAATGTTTGCGGAATTTCGGGGACTTATCAGCCATCCTTTAGGTACTATCGCAACATTGGCCATTAGACGAGCAGCGGTTTTGGCCTGGGAAAAGCTACGATCTCAAAGGTTACCTCGATATCATAGGTAGGCCAACCCTCATATTCTGTGCATTCCTACTATAAGATAGCATTATTCCAGTGGCTGGCAAGGAACATCCTCGATACGGTCGACCGAACATTCTCAACCTGAAGTATCTGGATGAGGTTGCTCGCATTAACCAGTACATCATTCATAATATCACGGTACCTGTCGACATTGAGGGAAAGCATTATGAGGTAGGAAGGTGAGCATGTTGCCGTGTCTTATGTGCCAGTTGTCACCCAACAATGCTGTTTAGGTAGCTTACACTGATCTCTGCATGAGTTTTGATTGGGCTTGTTATCTCAACGATCATCTGACAATGCTGATGCCCAAGACTCGATGGGGAAACTTCAGTGGTCCAATTGCCGAATTCGCTAGCGACATCATTAACAGCGAGGTATTCCTTTCATTTTGAAAGGGCTTTCGCAGAAATGAACTGCATTGGGAGAACAATATCCGATTGTACTAGTCATCCTCACAAATGAATATTTGGTGGTCCCAATCTTCAATTGATTCGAGTCGGATTTGCAGGTGAATATCACATATCCAATTGGATGGAGAGGATCGGAGCCGATTTATTTCGGAGCTCTCGTTGGTCGACCTCATCTCGTTGATAAACAAGGTCATTTCGATCACGCCACCGCTCTTCGGCTCACTTACAACGTCAGAGAACAAAAGGTATCTTGCCAGTGAAAAACGACGAAATTAGGAGGTCCGACGGCTAAATTCCGGCCACCCTAGGAATCCTGCAGGGAGTGTGAATCAGGAGATTTCTCACACCCACATCAGAATTGATAAAAATCACAGGTGGTTAACCCATGGCCAAAAATCGAACGGATGCACCCTATACCCCCTCGGATACAATTGGATGCTTTTTATCTCGAGGGATTCTAACATCCAAACGTATGCACTAAACACTTACTGGTTATACAGATTTGCGGTAGAAGAAAGGCTAAGGGAGTTCCCAAGACCCTAAAAATTCAAAACGCAAAACTTTTTTCCGCAGTTTCTAAGTCTTCCGCACTGAACACACCGGTTTTAGGCATAGTGGCGTAATTTGAATGATTTAGCGTTTCTGAGGAGTTCTTCCTCTAAAATTTAAGTTGTTTTTTAGGCCTTTTTTTATATTATCATGTTCTTCCTGGAGTTACCTGCTCAAAAACAAGAAATAGGATACGATTTCTCCAAAACTGCTTTTAACTTCTATAGGCATCCAAAATGACATGAACAAAATGCAAGATTTAGTGTACATTTTGATTTAAAAGCCTAACATGGAATAGGGTAAGATTTCAGGCTCTCAGCATGTTTCTTTTTCCTTTCTGAAAATCTCATTGCTTTCAGGTAGGTAACATTAGTTTCATATGGAGAAAGAAACTTACAGCTTGGTTGACAGACAAGGAGCGACCTCCGTCGGGTAAGAATTTCAGTTCTAATTTTCTAATGCATTTGTTTTCGTTCAATTTGGAGATCAAGAACCTATGCAGATGCACTTCTTTTCAAGAGCTCGTCGAATTTGGTGTGAATCATAACGAGTCTTTGCCGGAGGGACTGCAGGATGTTGCTGACACTTTGACGCCAAAATTCGTTGGTGAGGCACTCTCAGGAAATTTGTGAAGTGGCATCATTTAACATTGCGCTCGATCAATGAACGGACCATGTACGCGTTCTCTACCGCCATTCGCAACGGCGATTTCGATCGCCGACGGCAGCACATGATACGAACCAGCGCTTCCTCATGAACACAGCGAAAACACTGAGATATCATTTTAAGGTCTGAGGCGTTCCGAAAGAGTTGTGCATTGCGAAGTTCCCCAGTAGTGAGATGTCGTTATTTTTGCCTAAACACCATAATCAGCCGCTATATTTCGCCATGGCCCACCGCCCCCTCCGCCGCTGATGTACAAATCAAGAGCGACTTCGAAATACTCTAGAGATTATGTGGTCGCTTGATAAGTAGCTAGGTGCACCCATTTTCAGCTCCCTGGTTAAAACTGAGCTCAGGAACTCTATTTCAGGCGTTCAAACAAGGAAGTAACGCCGCCTCAAAAAAAGATTTTTTTAACCAAATTTGCAGGGTTCTGTCCATTTTTCGGGAGTCTCAGGAAATCACTTCGAACCGATTCCCGGTGGGTATCCTGGCTCTTTACGCTCTTGTGAATACAAAAAAGAGCCGTGTTTCCACGGTTGATCTGAACCTAAAATCTTAGATTGTAGAGTAGGGCGAAGCCGAGTCATAGTACAATAGAATCTGGAACGCGCTTATCGCTCGGCAAAATACTCTTGTGAACCCAGCACACGAAAACTAGGAACCACGGACGAGATAGCCAGCTTTGACGTCATAGCAAGAGCGCGTTTAGGGGTTTGGTATACTATGTCGCTGTAATGAGCGACAGGCATGCAATCTAACACAAATCGCGGCGGGACCGCATCGAAGCAACCGCAACGGCCGTTGTAGGAACAGATGTCGCGTGTTGGTAGCAGCGACATGTCGCGGAGGGCTGACATACTGCAAATGTGCCATAGCCTGCCGCTACCACTGTCGCTGTCGCTGTGCAATGCACTGCGACAGCGACAGATTTAAAGGGCGGGAGGCGGTCGCTGCTGCTGTGCAGAGCGACGCGACCGTGTGTCGCAAAAGTATACCATACCCCTTAATCTAGGTCCTTGGAAAACCGAAAACGCGAACAAGGCGACGCCGCGCGCCTACGCAGCCAGACTCGCCGCAGCTTTGCTTTTTTTCGCGCAATGGCTCTACAATCCGCTGAAATGTCTAGCTTTTGATTTTTAGGGAAACGATCGAAGATTTATTGATCTTGAAAATATCACAACACACGAAAAAATTGTAGTAGCACTTGATTGAGCAAGTGTCCGAGATGATACAGTTTTATTCGGCTAACGTTTCGGCGTTTTCGCCTTCGTCGGAGCCTGGAATGCGAAAGACACATAAGGATTTAGCCGACCAAGCACTATTTCACAGCAAAAAGAGAAAGTTCTCAAGAAAATAGGCGAAACACAACGTTGTAAGGCATTTTAAGGGTACTAACCTTCAGAAAACAGACCAAGGCCTGCCAGACGCCCTCAGTTCAACTCAGATGGCGGGTGAATGAGCGGGACCACATCAGACCATCCACCTCGTTAGCCTTCAGAGCCGATCAAGCCCATTGGCAAATAAAAGCCCACAAAGGTCAACAAAAGGGGCTAGTTCTTGGGTGATCGCCACACATTCGTCCTTTCTGTTAATTTGTGGGTTTCTGGAGTCTATCCAGAAGGCCTCCAGAGTTCTGCGAGCAGCGATATCTGGTTCCCGTGCAAGAGTCGAACGTGGAATACACGAAAAAATGTTCAAGCCTCGAAAATAAAGAGTAACGGCCACAATTGGAAACATTGTACTCGTACGGGCACCTCTTGAGCACAAGTTGTACACAATTGCTGCACAAATAACCAAGAAGCCCCAGAACAGCATTCTAACAAACTAAATCGGAGGTATAACCGCAGTTGAAACATTTATTGGGGCAACATTTTGGGCAAGGGTTTTCCTTGTGGTCCCATTTCTGACGCCCGGATGGGCTGCGTCTGCAGTTCAAACTGTAGTCGAGGATGGTTAAGACCGCTACTCGTCATTAATGTCAACTTCATTCCTAAAGTAACAAACATGGAGTATGCTTCGAAACTGTGCAAGAAAACGTGTCCTGTCCATTAGGGACTTTTTGGCTGAGGTAGGGTATCCGATTCGGGTAACTGAACGCCCAGTCGAGGCCAGCGATCAACAGTCGGGTAAACACAAGGGGGTGTTCGGCCGCACCATAAATCTTATTTGTTCGTAAGGCCCTAGTTATACACCAGCGGAATGAGAACGTCCCGCGATGACATTGCCGCCGCTTGCTGCGTGGATCAGGAACTCGTCTGCAATATTGTGTCTTTGACGTTTTTGACGCAACATTGCAGACTGAAAATTCCCGGGCGTTTCAATTGTATTTTATCGACATTTCACGCCTCTATCACTTGTTTATTGCAGAAGGTCATTAGAAATCTATTGCTTCTGTCATTGCAATGCTCATTATGTCGTTTTGGTGATATTTTAGCAAATTTAGATTTGAAAAATAATCAGCTGATGGAAATTGGCAAATCTCCAATAGGGTAGGATACAGTATACAGTGTTGCAGCGTGTATAACTGCTCGGTGCGGCCTTTCGGCGCGTTTTTCTGGGATAACTCTTCCTTTTGGCATGCAGTAGCACAGTTAGAACGCACATAAATGGTAGTTGTCTTGCTAATTCCGCAGCGTCCCGCGGGTAAAAAAAAACTGAGGGGGGGGGGGTTTGGGGCCTAAGGCCTCTTTCAGAGTTCTATCGCTCTGCGACGCGACCGAATGAAAACACTGTGTATCGATCTGGTCGCGTCGCGCGATCTGGTCGCCGGCCTTTCAGACAAGATCGCGGGAAAAGTCGCCCAATCGCGCGATTGGGCGACTGAGATGGCCAGATCGCGTCGCCATGCAGTGCACGGCGACGCGACCGATCGCGGCGACCGCTTCATATGTCCTCGTTCAAATTCCTCTTTTTTTACACGTTGATTCAGACAAAATCAGTATAAGTAGGCAAAACAATCATAATACAAAAAAATTATTATCATAAAATGATTATTATCATTAAAAAAATCTACGATACATACACTTGAGGGTGACAATAAAACTAGGATCCAGACCACAATTGACAATGTAGTTCAATGGTCTAAACGAAACCTTCTCCCTCTTTCCACTCAAAAAAGTCATGTACTACACCTGGGTAGAACTACTAATCCGGAAGGCGGGTACAATATCGATGGTTCAATACTCCAGCATGTTAACCTAAATAAAGATTTAGAGTTTCTTGTCGATTCGAAATTGAATTTTGATAAGCATTTGGATAGTATTGTTGCGAAAGCTGAACAGAAACTTTCCTTCTGTTCAAATCGCTGAAAACTAAAGGTCCATTGCTTTTGGTTACAGCCTATGGAATTTACGTTCGATCTGTTCTTGAATATGGTACCTGTATCTACTTTCCTCATTAAAAAACCTGCGTTGCCAAACTAGAAAGAGTGTGAAACAACTTCACAAGGAAGGTCTTCATAAGGTCTCTTGGCTTCACGTATAGGAGTAATCCCCATGGCATAGTGAGGAATCGTATGCTTAATTTGGATACTTTACATTACAGACGCAAAAGAGATGATTTAATTTTGGTATATAATATTATAACTGGAAGACTGGGTCTCAAAGCTCATTCATTTTTCAAACTGGTTGAATCAAATACTAGGGGAGAAAGGCTCAAGCTTAAATTCCGTCAGCCGCGCACCTCTTTGGGGCGCAGCTTCTCCATATTCAGAGACGGCATGGAATACTTGAAGATGAGTCATACTGTTCAGATACCGATCAACTTCACTAAATTCAAAACACTTGTCAAAAATTACCTTCATTGTCAAGAAAGGATCTATCAATCGTTTTACGCTTTTTCCTTTCGAAACTTGTCATTTTTCAAGTTCCTCGATGTTTTCGTTGTTTTTCTGCCCTTTCTATGTTTCTACACGTCTGTAAGAGCGTGTAATAAAGTTAAAGTTAAATGGCAAAGCACAATGCACCTTTTTATCATAAATGACTAGCCAAGTGCGCGACATCGCGAACATGAAACAGGCGTCGATTAGAATGTGTACGTAAAAGTGCGTGATCGCCAACTTCCGCGATTGGGCATTCACACTTCCAAAATCTGCGATTTCCACGGCGACGCGACGGTCGCGTCGCCGTGCCCAAGATCGCGTCGCAGAGCGATCGAACTCTGAAAGAGGCCTAAGTCTGTTACGACATGGCTTGAATTAATAAGTAGTGGACACATTCGAGTTCGAGTGGAGCGTTCGTGCACCTTTATGAAATGCTAACAATATTGCAAAAATCCCCAAAAAACTTGTGACGTTTCGAAGATATACCGCCAAACGCGCAGCGAGCGACACTCTCTAGAGACGCGAGCTGTCAATGAAATTATATTTCTGTTGTAGAGCAGTTCATATAAATCGTATTTAATTTTCAGGAACATGCACGATTCTGTTCACATTCTGTTTTCTGGTATCGGTAGTGTTGATCAATCATGGAAACGGATTGATTGGTATTGACTGGGTTCGTAGCAAAGCAATCGTTGCATGTGCAGGTAAAGGCTTTTCGCCGACTTCAGTCGAGCGAATGAACGAACTACATAGAACACTTCATAACCCAATTAGGGAAATTTTCAAGACTGCATGTTTTCCGCCATTTATCTTGCTCCTAAACTACATAGTTATTGCTCACGAAAATTTTTACATTCGTGTTCTCTCTGGGATACGGAAGTTCTGGTGCCCATAGCAAGGCATGCTGAAAATGAGAAGCGAAACCTTTTTTTTGCACTAAAATAGGCCCTTGCTTATTTACGTTTACTTCTGGGAGTAGAGGAATTGACCGCTATGAATTTATGATATCCATCAGTGCAATAAAGAGTTTTAGCTCACCTAACAACAGTTGCTTGATTTATTTGGTGCTATCTTAAAGGCACTGTTCGCGATGAAAATCGCTTCTCTGTCTTTTTGCCTATCTTGAAACCGGTCCCATTCTGATTCCAATGATGCTTCTGGAATCGTAAGAGACCTTCTGGGAATGGAGTTATGGTCCCTCAAAAATTGAGCTAGGGAAAATGGTGGACGAGTTGTCCGAGGCTTGTAACTTCCGCCTTTTGCAGCCAATGTATGCGAGCTGAACTGAGTAAAGAGAGAAGTTGAGAGTGAAGGAAAGAACGGGGCTTTTGATCGGAAACCACCGCTCAACTCACGATTTCGAGTGCTCCTTTGTTCACGTCGAGGGGCGAAAAGGGGCGGGACTTGCCCCCAGTTGCGGGGTTTGCCCACTTTTCGAAGCCGTTTTGCGGCTCCTGGGTAGCTTTTCGCCCCGTTTTTTTAACGCTGTTCTGCTTCTAAGAGCCACGAGAAGCGTTCGTCATGGAAAATTCGAGGATGAAGTTTATCGCGAACAGCGCCTTTAATCTCGTGCTTTCATTTTTTTACGTCGAGGGGCGGAAAGGGGCATGAGGCGTTTTGTGGACTAAGAAACACATATATGCAGTCGTTCTTGTGCCTTTCCTGGTTCGTTTTCTGCCATTTTTTTACTCTGAAAGGGTAAGTTCCTCCCTGCTCATAATTTTATTGTGGAAAGTCACCGAGAATGATCATCGTCAACGCCACCTTTAAAATATTCGGCAACTAGTTTAGAAGAAAAAAAATAAAAGACGACAAGGCAGGCATCTATGAAAAACTTGCTGGGCTAGTTCCTGAGCGTTTTTTCTCCGACATTTCACGTAATTTCACTTTTTTGATGGCCAGATCTACCTTCTCATGAGGAAAACACAACATCCGTACTTATTGCGAACCCTGCCTTCAACGTCAGTGCTCCTGTCCCCCAGACGAATGTCTTCCAATTTCTAAGACCTAGGAGGGATTGCATTCTTTGTCGTCCCCAGCAGGCATGTGCGAAAAACTTTGAAACCGAAAAGACCGAAAGGCGAAAAGTTTTCGGTTTCGAAAACGAAAAGTTCCGAAAAAAAAACGAAAAAATTTTCGCCTTTCAAAACGTGATCTTTTCGCCATTTCAAATTTTTGACTGGAAAAACAAGGCAACGTGATCGACGTGTGTCAGATAATGACAGAGTTATGCTTTATTAGAGAGACAAAAGTATCCGCAATCAACATATTAATGCTAGGGATTTAAGCCTTGTTGCAGGGGCGAATTCTGATAAAATTATAGCAGTGAACACCTTGCGAAATTCTTAATGCGAACTCGTTGTTCAAAACTGCAGTGGTTCTCTGGGCATGCATGCCCAAGTTTTTTCGCGTTTTTGATCAAAACTAAGGGCTCTAAGGTCGTCTCTAACTTTATGAAAAAAAAACTGGATTCGTAGAAGTTGAAGTGCAAGTCATAGATCTAAACGGAACAAACGTTTTACAGAGACGAACATCCTTATTTCCTGATATCACGCAATTTCAGTGTGAGCGGTCGCGTCGTGGTCAGCACTGACCCGCAGCTCAGTATCCCGGCGTTATTGGACGATAAAGACCGCGACGCAACCACACGCATTGGGTTGTGGTGTCTATACAGGAGCTCAGTTCAACCACTTTCTTGGAGCTACAGTACTTTCACTATTAGAAGTACACCTCTATTTCAAGCACACCTCTAATAGAAGTACACCAAAAAGAGGGCTGACATTTGGGAGTACACCCTTTTGTCGAAGAACACCTCTAATAGTAGCACATTTCAAAATAAGACAAGGGAAAAAATCTAGATTCCAATACAGAGTTACGGCTCATAAAATGACGATGGTAATAACGAGTGTGCAAGCATTGGCTCAGTCGAACTTGAATAGCTGACTTTTCAAGGTTCTTGATCACAAAAATCTGCGTTTTGTAATTAAAATTTTCGTTATGAGAATTTCAGCAAACAAGGCTGAAAAATAGAAGTACACCCTCTACTTGAAGTACACCCCTATTAGAAGGACACCTAGAAAAGGCATGAAAACTAGAAGCATATGTATATACTTCTAGAAGAGAAAATAAGGTTTATATGATGCCGAACCCTCAAGAAAATTTTTAATCTCGGTTTTTTTTGTTATGGTTTGGTAGAGGGTGCAGAAGAATTTAGGTTTTTGCTCCCAGGATTTTCGGACATGCTCCTGTTTGAAATTTACGAACCTTCAAAGAGCAATTTTCGACATTTTTTCATTTAAATCCTAAACAGAAACGAATTTTCCTGACCATTAAAGGCATTGTTCACGATAGATTTCACTTTTGATATCTCCACCATTTACGGAAGGTCTTGTGTACCATACGGCATGAAGAGAACGCTAAAACCGTATTTTTGTACTAAAAGAGAACCACCTTTACAATGGATGACACCTTCAAATGCAATCAAGCGATTTAGCCCGCTTATCAGTCATTTCTTGACTTCATTCTTCCATGTCATCACAATCTCGAGTGTTGCTTCGGTGAAGATTTAACGAGCAGCTGAGTCAGAGCGGCGCTGGGGCTTCGATGGTGCAGTGCAATAAGGCACTCCCCCGAAAAGGGAATATGCTGGTTCAATCTCGCCCGGATCCAAGCGTTTCGCGACAAGCTCAGCACCTTGCGTTAACATACCATATCGTGTACTGCGACGTTAAACTGCAGTTACGGCAAAAAAATATACAAAAATCGTGTAAGACAATCTCGAGAGTTCATTTGTTCATGTCGAGGGGCGGAAAGGGGGCATGAGGCTTTTTGATGATCTCAGAACGCTTGTTTGCATTCGTTATTTTGCCGATTCTTGCTCATTTTTTTCTTGCTGCAGACGTCTGTGGGCAGCAAAGGATCGACTGCAAGTCGCATCAGAACCGGCAGTTTTAGACCGAAAAAAACCGAACAATTTTTAAACTTTTTCGTTTTTTTTTCGATATTGATTCTTTTCGCCAAAAAGGGCGAGAAACGAAAAGACCGAAAAATCGAAAAACGAAAAACGCACACCCCTGGTCCCCAGGCAGAGTGCGAACACGATCCCACCAACCTCCTGCCAATGCGCTACATTCGCCCCATGAATACCTTATCTGTTGGAAATGAACGCGAAAAATTTCGATTCGACAGTAAGACTAAATAACATCGACAGATTTTCAATTTCTGAAACTTTTGCTCTCTGGCATAGAAACGATTTGGCAATGTGGTTCGAAAGTTTGAAAAAAAAAACTTCAAAATATCTTGAAATTTCATAAAAAATGAGTTGGCGTAAAATAGCCTGAAATAACGAAAAAGCTAGGAAATCAAGTGAAATAACAAAAAGTACAAGTGAAATAACAAAAAGTACGATTTGGCGCTCAATCGTGGACCAACTATTGATAATTATTGACAGACGAGGGATCAGATTTTACAAGCTTCTCCGTTAATGTTATCAAAGAAAAATCTAGCGCGCATCCGATTCGAGGGTTACTTTCACCTAGCTTGACCTGTGCTGATTCTCCTACTACAGCTTTCGAGAATGATAAAAACAAAAAATTTCCGCTGTGCGCTTGATTTTGCTTTGATAAGTTTAACGGAGAAGTTTGTAAACTCCGATCCCTCGTCCGTCGCTAATTATCAATAGTTGGTCTATGATTGACCGCCAAATCGTATTTTTAGTTATTTCACTTAAAGGCAGGGTTCGCGATAAAAACAAATTTTGAGCTCTCTTCATAAGAATGTAGATTTGGCCATCACAAAAGTAAAAATAAGTGAAAAAACCCAGAAATTCGCGGGAAAAGCGCTCAAAACCAAAAATAACAGCTAATTACCGGTGTCGGCCGGCCCCCTAATTAACGCGATTTTCATTAATACTTGCTTATACGACAATTATTTTACTGCTAAAGTAATAAGTAGTCTCCATACAGGTTCAGAGATTACTTTAGAAGCAAAATAAAAGTTGAAAAAGCAGGCTTTTACCCAAATCTCGAAAATTGGGGGCGGGAGGACACCAAGCCATAACTTGCTCCTGAGCGCTTCTTATTCAATTTTTTACTTATTTTCCCTATTGTGATGGCCAGATCTACCACTCCATGGGTACAGCACAACAACCGATTTTATCGAGAACCCTGCCTTTAATTTACTAGCTTTTTCGCTATTTCATGCTATTTTATGCCAAATCATTTCTTAAGGAATTTCAAGATATTTTGAAGTTTTTTTAAACTCCAAATCGTTACAATGCCAGGGAGCTAAATTTTCAGAAATTTCACATAATTTTCCCGAAGGTTCCCTTTCTGACTTGAAATTTGCTCAACGATTTCCAGTTTGGTGAGATGAAACCTCCAACAGACGATATTGTCGTATGACTACAATTTTTGAAACTTGCGACCAACAACCATAAAAATACCACTCATCGCCGGGTGATTTTCGTGGTGTATTCCAAAGTGGGGAAATGGAGGGACGCTCGTGATTGGACGAACATGGGAGGAGCGAAGCGCGCGATTGAAAGGAACACGAAGTCTTCCCCCTCGCTTGCGGCTGAAATACACTACGACCATCATCCCTCACCGCCGCATTTTGCGCAGCAGGTGAAAAATCGATATTATTGATCATAAATATACGATTTTGCATGATGAGAGGAATTTCCCCAACAAGGGACCTGGAGCCGTCAACGATCAACACTCATTGCGGCAGTTTATGCAACAGGCGAAAAACCGCAATTATTGATTGGTGTTTATCGATAATGTTAGATGAGTGAAATTTGCGAACCAAGAGACCCATACCCATCAACAATCACCACTCAGCGCCGCATTTTGTGCCTATAGCGCAAATCGATAATATTGATTATCGATCGATGACGTGTCATAAATACGAAATCTGGCAGGTTCAGTACTTACACCCCCCAAAGGCCTGTGTTAATTGGCTGCACATCCACCCACACACTCTGGTCTCCACAGCCGTAACATGCCCTTGCAGTTTTTGCGCTCCACGGCTAATTTAGTATGTAAACCCACGATTTTGAGGTACCCTCCAAAGTTAAGTTATCAACTTCAGATTGGAATCGGAGCGACCTGCATCCAATTGCAACGTCCTGTCCAAAAATGAGCTTCCTAGCTCAATTTTAAGTGTACCAGCAAGATCGTGAACGCCAACTGGAGAAAGAAAAGGAGATTAACAACAAAATCGAACGGTTTTTTAATTTTTTCTCGAAAGTCATGGAACCATTCCAAACCACTTTTGAGTGTTCTCACCAGCTTTTTGCGTTCTTTTCAATGCAATTTAGAGCTGATTTCTTCGTTCCCTCTGAAGTTAGATTTCGAAAGAGCGGTTGCGCGCGTGGCCGGTTCAAAAAAGTCTGGTAAGCGCTTCGCGCGCACCACAGATATCATGCCTATTCTATGACAAATATAACGTCAGCGTAGATCCTAGTTAGACTTTGCGTACCCCATTGAAGGTTGGCGCAAACTCGGAGGACATATGGTATAGCATATGGAACCGAGTTTGCGCCAACCTTCAATAGGGAACGCAAAGTATCACTAGGATCCATGGCGACTGTTAGTGGAGAGGGATGTTCAGTTTTCTGCAGGTATTTGGTGCCCTCTATTGGCCGTTGTGACCTCATTCGGACTACTTCTTTGGCTCGGTGAACTCTACAATGCGATTGTCAACGTCTCTCCATTCCTCGTTTTGTGTGAGTTTCAAAGACATCGTCCGCGCAATTGCTCGCACTTCGCTTCTCAGCAAAAATCTGACCTTGGTCTCCTGTATGAGTGAAGTTTCGCGTTTCGTTTTTTTTATACGTAACGCAGAAATGGTTGTCTAAAAAGGGAGATCATGGCGTTCATTGCCGGCAGTAAGAAAAAGCATGCTGACAATTGGAGCTCACGAGGATAGTGAAAGTGACATATCTATGAAGACGCTCACGCAAACTTAGGCGCTATTCATACTCCTCAACGCAAGCGCGGCGCGCGCGTGAAGCGCGGGCGTGGCGTTAAAGTATGAATAGTTTCTACAAGCTTAACGGGCGTCGCGCGTGCCGCGCTGGCGTTGAGTACTATTAATAGCGCCTTATGAGGCGGGTTAAGAACTGCAAGGTTTGGTTCCCCTTAAACTCGAGCTCGAGTGCCAAACAGACCAGAACCCAGCTCTCAACTTTGGCTCTGAATTCCGAGGAGATCCGCTTCATTAACATCCGGGATAACCTAAAGAATTACATAGGTGAAGCTTACTCCAGGACTGCAGTGCCTACGTCGAGATGATCGGCCAGAATTTGTCAAAGGAAGACTCAGCGAAGCCCTGAAATTCGTACCGTTTATCACTCGGCATCTCAGTTCCATTGAGAACAGCCGATGCTGTCCTGGCCAATGAGTAGAAGTTTAACTTTGATTGATTGGATAGAGATCAGTTTCACTGGAGGGCTCTTCATGAAGTGCCACCGTCATTTTTCCTTCGCAAATTAGGTGGTGAAAATGACTTAGTCATGTGGAGCAGCTCTGGGCCGTGGAACTGTAGGGAACATAGTGATTTTGACAGCATGAACTCTTAAGGTTATCAGGCTCTTGTATAAAGACGTCCGCTTCCACGTTTTTGTTCCCACATGCTTGAGAAACTGATTTTCTTACCAGCTTAGAGCCGCGGAGCACTCTTCACCTTGCATTAGGGTCTGGCTAATGAGCAATAGAGTGATATTTCAAGTTCGCCCGGTTTTTTTGCTGTTCTCAATCCATGAGGGACTGATGAAGATTATAGGTAATGTAGTCATAGCTAGAAGTCTGTGGCTGTCTTGCCATCTGCAGTGATTGACAGAAGAAATAGTTTTGGTGCGAGCAAGATTGGTAGGTGAAGTAATAAAGAAGGTACCCCTTAGAATTGTTTAAGTCTAAGTGAATTGAAGCTTCTCTGCATGCTGGCAAAGATGGTCCAAGTATCAGAACAACAAGCATTCAAGAAATTCCATGAGTTCCAAAACTTAGAATTTCAAACGTAGAAGGTACAAGTGTAGTCGGCTTGGATCGCTGTGATACTTTGTATTGTGCGTTGGCGCAAACGTCGTGTGTATATGTTATAACATACGTGCGTCAAGTCTGCGTCGAAACACCATAAGGAACGCAGAGTATCAGGGCGATCCGTGTCGAATTTATATTCTGAGACCGAATATTTTTGGTACAGAACTGTTGAGGAGCTCTGTGTATTGTCTATAGTAGAACGAGTCAATGATTTCTTCCTACAGGTATTGGTATCGATGATCTATTTATCATGTCCGCGGAATGGCATCGAACGAATCCAGACCATTCTCCTGCTCGTCGGATCGCAGACACTCTCTCTGAAGCTGCTGTAGCCATTACAATCACTTCTGTCACAGATATTGTCAGTTACCACTCACTTCTTAGTGTAGAGGTCACCTCTTCAGCAGCGTGTACTGACAATTATAAGATCACAGACAAAATTAGGACCAGAATAAGGCAAAGAGTTCAGAATTTAGCGCGAACTAAACTTCCTCTAGAGTATGACTTTCTATGGTCTAACTAGAATCTGTTTCTGATTCGCGCGTATAGTTGGGGTAACCACGAAAGAGATGGCTACAGACACCTTAGCAGCCTGCGCTGCATCGTGTGCGCCCATGATAAATGTGGTGATCGATCGGCGCACCTGACAGGCGCGCGAGCTGCTGAGTGGTTCGCAGCGGCATGTTGATCGAATCCACACCGTGGGTGTGGCTATGGAGCAGTTCGGCTGGTACACGCGCCGCGCGCGAGAGAAAAACGCTGCGTGCGTCGTCGCCCTTGGGGCGCGTTAGTCGAGCGCCAACTAGTTTTTTTTTCAGAGAGCCCAGGTTAACGCGCCCCAAGGACGACGACGCGCGCTGCGTTTTTCCATCGTGCGCGGCGCATGTGCCAGTCGAGCTTCTCCTTAGCCACACCCGCGGTGTGGATTAGATCAACATGCCGTACGCAGCCATCTGTTTCGCGGCTACGTCCACCATAGCTCTGCTGCATCACAATCTGCGGCAGTCACCTGTCGCCACATACCAATGGCAAAAGAGGTCTCCCACGCTGTGCACGGGAAGTTGGCAAATGTGAAGCTTAGAAGATAAAGCACTGTCGAAATTTCGATTCCGAGATTCGCACCCCTAGAAATTCCCGGGCACGTGCTAAAGAAAGGGGTTAGGGTTCAGAGTTCAACACTGTCTCAATTCGAGATATTTTGGCGTTAAAGGCACAGAACACCCAGAAAATTAATTTTCAGATTTTATGCTTATCTTGGAGAGAGTCACACGCTGATCATAGTGGTATCTTTGAAATCGTGCAAGACCCCCTTTGAAAAGAGTTATGGCTGTTCAAAACTGCCTAGATTTTGAGGGTGAAAAATTAGTGGACGAGTTCTCTCAGGCCTGTATTCCTCTTCATTTGCAATCGTTGCCTGAGAGAAAGCTAGGATAAGGAGACAGTCTGGTACTGGACTGAAGAACGACGACTTGTTGGAATTCATCCATCCATCGAGCCGCTATCGAGTTCGAAAGTCTGCTAGGGGGTCGGGCCTGTGGTGGTGAGCGAAGGGGGTCGGGCCTGTTGTGGTCGCTTATATCTCGCTTATTTGAAGGAAATAAGATCTGGCATTTGACACGTGTTATACAGGAGGGGTCTTCTACACAATTACATGAAAATCTCAAAATTCATATCTGAGGGTGTACTGTGCCTTTAAACCGAGTTGAGATCGAGCGTAAAATCGAAAAGAGTGTTAACTAAAGGTGAAAAAAGTTACAATATAATGGAATAGCTGCGCGAGAGCCACAGTTACGAGCCAAGTGCGGGCTGGCACGCGAAGTTGCACTGTGCCACAGTGTTGTCTTCCTGGTATATATGTACGTGGATATTATCACTAGCGGAGGGGTTCAGGTTAAAACAGCGCTGAAGAGAGCATTGTTTTTGCCGTTCCCGGGTAAAACTTTCAGCAACAAAGGGCCAGCACTCATTAGAATGAAAGTGTCGGGAAGGAACTCTTGCTCGGACCTTGCCTTTAAAATAACAGCATTCAAATTCCATCTGTCAGAAGAATCTCGTATCCAGACATGGATCTATGAAAAACATTAATGAATTTTTTTATTTTGAACAGTTCATTCTAAATAGATTTTTTCTCTTCCGGAATGATTTTTCTTCCTTTACCAGTAGTCACCATCTCAGTTGCAGATGACTTTCGGTATCGGGATATTCACTACCCTACCGGGTGTCCGGATGTTCTGTCTGTATACCTGTCTGCAAGTCACATTTACTTATATTTATCAGGTAGATGTTTGAGGAAAAACCAACTTAATCTCCCTCGTTGAGGTCAGCTCACCTTCCTATATTCAGCTCACCTTCTTCTCTCCGATTCTTGCTTATGCGGCTGAAATGGAGAACAATGGCATTCATTCTCTCCTGTTTTGCAGAGCATTGGAACCAACTGCACAGGGTCTGCCTATTGCCCTCATTTTGGTTTTTTTTTCATCCCCCTCAGCAATATAATTTCTGGCACATGTACGAGCTTCACACGAAATTTCTACAGCTGAGGTTTTCAGTGTCCAAATGGAAGCTGTTTTTCATGGCTGGTTCAGTATCAAGAAAATCCCAACAAACCAAAACACCGCTACACGATGAAAATCACCAAACGGGTTGGTTGTTCCTTTAACCTACTCAGAGGCAGTTTCCACGACAAAGAAAATGCAAACCGAAAGTCCAAGGACCGCTGCATCATTAATGTTAGAAAATCGCTAAGTACGGTCAAAAAGCCCAGTACGGTCCTAGGCTTGAGTATTTTGCTCGCACCATGCCTCTACCTGAACGGCCACCGATCCACGCAAGGAGGCGAAAAATCGATTCCAGAACAACAGGCATTGGAGAGATTACAATTTTTCCGCGACGTCTAGCCCAACAGAACTTACCTCGTTTGACGACCGATTCACTTCTTGGTCGGTTTTTCAGCGGTTCACTTCAAGCAGCTGCCGTTGAGGGAGTGGACGTCGCGCTAGCCAAGCACACACGTTAGCGGGCGTATAGAGCTACTTCGAGCTCGTTCTTAGCTGCTCTATCAATTTTGTTGATTTGATGGGCCTGGACAATATCTTCTATCACTATTTTCTGTAGGATACATTAAAAATACTACTATACATCTGAGGATAGAACTGGGCCCGTAGCGAACCCCCCGCCGTCACCACATAAAGATGGCAACCAACCTTAAGTACCTTGTGACCCGATGCCAGCTACGGCCACCAACTTGGAGCGCCGTACCATTGTTCAACATAAACCCGGTAGCAAAACTCGGAGGCGCGCCGGACATGAACCATAGCGATGACCACATCGACAGCGCGCCCAACCACTGCGCTATTAGAGCGGATAACCGCTGCCGAACATTGCCCTCTGACACGCATGACTTAAGAAAATTTTTCGCAAGCAGAGGATCTGGTGAATTCCCTTAATACATCTAAATACGAAGGATACGTTTCTCCTAACAACTATGTACATACGTTATACGTAACTGTCTTCCGCATAAGCATTTTCTACATACATTCTGAAATTTCTCAGAGAACTCATCTAATACTCATACCCTTTCTTGATAGCACATGCAAGGTTAATTAGTAGTCTCAGTTAGTAGATCTATTAGTAGATTAGTAGTTTGTGTGTGCATGCATATGTATACATAACCTCTGGTACATCTCTAGTGACCTGTTGATTTCGATTATCACCAGCAGCGGAGCGGTGGGCCTCGGTGAAATATAGCTAGTGATAAGGAAGTTTCGACAAAAAAGCCACCGCTCCGCGCTGTGATAACCAAAAGCATGAGTTTACTAGGAATGGAACAGTCTAGTATATGGATCATGCAAGGGATAAATTTCATGCAATTTAAATACTTATTCAAACACTTCGAATGCCTCCAACAATGCACCAAAGCAAGTGCCGACGCGTACCCTTAACTAAAACAAGTGGCCATCGATGGCGCTGCTCTGGCAGTAAACGGGCCGCATTCGAGCCATGTGAAAAAGAAAAGGAATGTTAGAGGGCTTTAAAACAGCTTCAAACTTTCTAGTTAAAGGCAGTGTTCACCATAAATCTCGTTCTCGAGGTCTCCGAGTGAAACACTAAGTTGGCAGGTGCTGTAGAGGATAGGGTCGAAGAAAGCAACAAAAACTAGGCAGAAGTAAATACAAACGGTTTTGAAAACTCTCCCGGAGCGCCCCCTCTATCCCGGTCCGCCCCCAATCGGACGAGCTTGTGGCGCCGCACACATTTCGATGGCTAGTTGCCAAATAACTCTGCCGCAGTTAGCTTTATCGATTCGCGCAGATTTCGCGATTAGCGCGCGCTTGCCGAAATCAGCAGGGCTCATAAATCTCGTCCACTCCCTGATTTATAAACCGTTATTTTGACTTATTCTGGACGTTTTTCTTCCCTGTTTCTTCACTATTAGTTACCTCACGACCAAACAATCCCATTTTTGTGTCCAACTTTAGTGCGATATTCATCGTGAACACTGCCTTTAAACACGACCATTTGATACTGCCAAAACAGAAAGGAACAACATCAAAGCACCTAAAGAAGGGTTGTTCCAAAGTTCTACAATTTTTTTTTCAAAAGTGAGCGAATTTTTTTTTCAAAGCACGAGCGAGCTTTCAATTACGCACCCAAATTTGCCTACTGTATGCAACGATTTGTGAAAAAAAAACCTGCCAACACAGAAACAGTGAGAAATTTCTGAAGGTTGAGGTTCCTGGCAAAAGTAAAGATTTGACATCCCCATTTTTTTCAAAAAATTAGAAAAAATACTCAGTTAAAGAGGGAAGGTAAAGAAAAATGGAAAAGCTTTTGAAATATTCCTGAGAACGATTTGGCGTAGAATAATTTGATTTTTGGGAAATGTAGTGAATTAGTTGAAAGTATGATTTGGCAGTCGAGTTTGAACCAACTATTGATAAGAGTTATGCAAAATGAGAGATCGCATTGTATGAGCTTATCCGTAGAACTTATTAAAGCGAAATCACGCGTTATATGGAACAAACACTCGATTTTACTTCACTTAATACGTGAAGATCGCGGCATTCCACCTCCCAAACGAGCTTTTACTTCTTGCCTTATCACGCGTGATTTTGCTTCGATATGTTCTACGTACAAGCTTATGCAATGCGATCTCTCATTTTACACAACTCTTATTGTGGTGAGCGCGAAGCGCTCACCAGATTTGGCTTTGATTCGCCATCGCGCAACCCCCTGATCTCAATATCAGGGTCCAGAGTAAACGTAGGAAGACCGTTCTTTTTGCATTTAATATACTTCAGAAAGCTGAATAATTGTTCAAAAAATGGTCCGGAATGGTTACCTGAGATTCGAGAAAAATTGTCAAAACCACGTGATTTTGGTCGAAATAAGGGTTCATCTCCTTTTTTTTATTCAGTTGGCGTTCACGATCTTGTTGGGACACTTATCGTCGAGCTAGAAAGCTCATTTTTGGCTAGGGAGCTGGTTTTGTTTGCACCTAGCTCCTGTCAAATTTAGAAGTTGGTAGCTAAATTTTTGCGGAACCTCAAAAATGAGGGTCAAGAAAGACAAAACACGTAAACATGTTATTATAAACCATCCGACGATTACTAATTCGTAAAAATGAACTAGTGAAATAAACACCGTTACTGATAGGCTTTTACTCACGCCTTGAACCCCTCCCCCGTCACTGCCCCGGAGCCATGACGTCACGGCTCCGGAGCAGTGACGTCACCCTCCCCCCCCGGAAAGCGTCTCCGCTTTCCTCCAAAAATATCCCTTTCTGACAGTGACTCGAAGTCGCCGTCCAGGGCCGGCCCTGTTGGGCCGAATGCGGCTCTCCATGAGGTGAGGCGCCTTTTATACCGGTCGAGCACGTGATAGATCACAGGAGAAATCACGTCAAATCGGGACAAAACTCGACGTGAATGACTATGTGTGCGTTTGGCCTACTATGCCTTCTCTGGCCTCTATTGTCGTAAACTACCTTCTACGACTTCTTCCCATCTTTTCCCTCTCTTCCTCTCGTGGAGGGGCAAGCGCCGGAGGAGAGCAGGGGCCTCCCCTGAAGCCCCCCTCGGGGGAGGCGTGTGCTGTCGCTCCCCAGGTCGAAGACGGGCTCTATTGTCCGGCGCTTGCCCCCCCCCCCCCCGCAGAGTCTGAGCAGGATTGAACGCTCCCTGAGACGGGGCAACGCTTCAATCAATGCGGCGGGATCTCGGAAGTACTTTTGGAACGCCGCACGGTGTGACTTGGAAGTGCGCCATAGAACGCCGTAGATAGTGTGCGGGATCCCAGCAGGAGTGCGCAAGACGCCGTAGAACCTGTGTGGGACCAAAGTGAGAGTGCGCCGGACACCGTAGAAAGTGTGCGCGACCCAAATGAGAGTGCGCCGGACGCCGTAGAAAGTGTGCGGGACCCAAGTGGGAGTGCGCGGGACGCCGTAGAAAGTGTGCGGGACCCAAAAGGGCGTGCGCGGGACGCCGTAGAAAGTGTGCGGGACCTAAGTGGGAGTGCGCCGGACGCCGTAGAACGTGTGCGGGACCCAAATGGGCGTGCGCAGAACACCGTGAAAAATTTGCGGGACCCAAATGGGTGTGCGCAGAACGCCGTCTAAAGTGTGTGGGACTCAAGTGGGAGTGCGCCGGACGCCGTAGAAAAAGTGCGGGACCCAAATGGGTGTGCGCAGAAAGCCGTAGAAACTGTGTGAGACCCGAATGAGAGTGCGCCGGACGCTGTAGAGAGTGTGCGAGACCCAGGCGGGAGTGCCCGGACGCCGTAGGAAGTGTGCGGGACCCAAGTGGGCGTGCGCAGAATGCCGTAAGAAGTGTGCTGGACCCAAAAGGTTGTGCGCAGAACGCCGCAGAAAGTGTGTGGGACCCAAGTGGGAGTGCGCCGGACGCCGTAGAAAGTGTGCACGACCCAAATGGGCGTGCGCAGAATGCCGTAAAAAGTGTGCTGGGCCCAAAAGGTTGTGCGCAAGACGCCGTAGAACGTGTGTGGGACCTAAGTGGGGGTACGCCGGACGCCGTAGAAAGTCTGCGGGACAAAAATACAAGCACGCCCATGCCGATCACTGTTTCCGCAGAGCTACCAAAACAATTCTTGAGCAAAACATGATAACGAACGATAACACATGCTCATAATATGCGGGGTATAAAAGGGCGGAAGAGCGGTATGCATTCACTCACACACCGCTCTCTTCGAGAAGCCACTGGGGAGTGGCTGAGGAGGTCGGAATTGTGCAAACATGATTGTTGGCTATTACGATGTGCTCATATTTAGGCTGACACTTGGAAAATTTTCAAAGGAGGATACGATAGCCCTGCGGAAAAAATTATCGTCATGAGCGTGCTCGTGACCCCAATGGGTGTGCGCAGGACGTCATAGAAAGTGCGCAGGACATCAGTGGGAGTGTGCAGGACGTCATAGAAGGGGAGGGGCAAGGCATCAGTGGGCTCACTTTCAGTTAACAGCACGAGGCATAAATCATGATAGAAAGGAAACCTTTAGGAAAAATAAGTGAAATTCCTAAAAGTTTAGGTTCCTGGCAAAAGTGAAGATTTGGTACGGCCATTTTCTCGAAAATTTGGAAATATACCCAGTTAAAAGGGGAAGGTAAAAAAAAATGGAAAAAAAAGTTTTGAAATATTCCTGAGAACGATTTGGCGTAGAATGATTTGATTTTCGGGAAATGTAATTAAATAGTTGAAAGTATGATTTGGCAGTCGAGTTTGAACTAACTATTTATAAGAGTTGTGCAAAACGAGAGATCGCATTGTATGAGCTTATCAGTAGCACATATCAAACCAAAATCACGCGTGATAAGCAAGCAGTAAAAGCTCGTTCGGGAGCTGGAAGTCCGCATTCTTCACGTATTAGGTGACGTAAAATCAACTGTTCGTTCCACATCACGCGTGATTTTGCTTCGATATGTTCTACGGATAAGCTCATACAATGCGATCTCTCATTTTGCACAACTCTTATCAATAGGTGGTTCAAACTCGACTGCTAAATCATACTTTCAACTATTTCACTACATTTCCCAAAAATCAAACTATTCTACGCCAAGTCGTTCTCAGGAATATTTCAAAACTTTTTTCCATTTTTTTACCTTCCCCTTTTAACTGGGTATATTTCTAAATTTTCGAGAAAATGGCCATACCAAATCTTCACTTTTGCCAGGAACCTAAACTTTTAGGAATCAATAGTTGGTTCAAACTCGACTGCCAAATCATACTTTCAACTATTCTACTACATTTCCCAAAAATCAAATTATTCTACGCCAAATCGTTCTCAGGAACATTTCAAAACTTTTTCCATTTTTCTTTACCTTCCCCTTTTGCCTAAGTATATTTCTAATTTCTCGACAAAGAATGGCTATGCCAAATCTTTACTTTTGCCAGGAACCTAAGCTTTTACGAATTTCATTTATTTTTCCTAAAGGTTTCCTTTCTAACATGATTTATGCCTGGTGGTGTTATTGAAAGTAAACCCACTGATGCCCTGCCCTCCCCCCCCCCCCCTTCTATGACGTCCTGCACGCTCGCACTGATGTCCTGCACACGTTCTACGGCGCTCTGCGCACACCCATTTGGGTCACAAGCACGCTCATGCCGATCATTTTTTCCGCAGGGCTACAGTAACCCTCCTTTGAAAAATTTCCAAGTGTCAGCTTGGATATGAGCACATCGTAATAGCCAACAATCATGTTTGCACAATTTCGACCTCCTCAGCCACTTCCCAGCTGCTTCTCGAAGAGAGCGGAGTGTGAATGAATGCATACCGCTCCTCTGGCCTTTTATACCCCGCATGTCAGGCCCCGGTCATAGTTGGATGAGCCGACGTCTCCAGCCCGGTCGATACACACAGAATGCATTCGAAATGGGTTGCAAAAATCACTCGGTGTATCCCCCCGCACGCCCCAACACCCCCAACACCCACCCGGTCGATACGTATGGTTAAAATGATGGAGTGAGGTTGAGAAAATCACTCGGTGTATCAGACGCGGTCGATATCCATGCTATACGTGGATGACGGCGGATGAGAAAATCACCGGGTGGGCGGACCGTTGATAAAACATTGCGTATCACTGGGAAGCTAGCCTTACTGCTACCTCTGTTTCTTCACTATGCTCTCCTTCACTATTTCTCTGAACAGGTCCAATCCTGTTGGCCACGTAATCATCGTCAGATCTAGTTGGATACACCGAGTGATTTTCTCAACCTCACTCCAGCATTTTAAAGGCAGCATACACGCTCGCAAGCATAGTCGAGATAACAGCATAGATAGGTCCGCACGGCCCGTACTATGTCGTCAACGACGTTTGAAGCGCTGAAAACTGTCCAGGATGACAATATTTGACAATGTTTGAGCAATCTTGCCTTCCACGCCCGTATTTTCACACCCCTTCGAGTAACAGAATGAGAATCGATACTTGAGAAAACATGTGATAACTTAGAATGATAGCACTATAAAAAGGGAGTGCAGTAGAGAAAAACTCGATTTACCTCAATATAACATGTTTGTGCACTGATAAAATCCCCCATTTCAAGAGGTCAGCCAAAGCAGAGCGGCATTCTCGAAAGTGGACGAGAGTCAATAGGTATGCAGACATGTTATACTCAAGCAAACCAAGCTATTTCTCTCGTGCACTCCCATTTGATAGTGCTATCACTCTCAATTATCACATGTTTTCACAAGTATCGATTCTCATTCTGTTACTCGAAGGGGTGTGAAAATACGTGCGTGGAAGGCAAGATTGCTCAAACATTGTCAAATATTGTCATCCTGGACAGTTTTCGGCGCTTCAAACGTCGTTGACGACATAGTACGGGCCGTGCGGACCTATCTATGCTGTTATCTCGACTATGCTTGCGAGCGTGTATGCTGCCTTTAAACATACGTAACCACCGGGTGGGAGTTGGGGGTGTTGGGGGTGCGGGGGTGTTGGGGGGAGTCGGTGGGTTACAGATGCAAATAGCACCAAATCTGAACGGGGCCTTATGAGCGTGTGTTATCGTTCGTTATCATGTTTTGCTCAAGAATGGTTACGGTAGCCCTGCGGAAAAAAATGATTGGCAAGGGCGTGCTTGTGTTTGGGTCCCGCACACTTTCTACGGCGTCCGGCGCATTCTCATATGGGCCCCGCACACTTTCAGTGGCCTAAGGCGCGCTCTTAAATGGGTCCCGCATACCTTCTATGGCGTCCGGCGCACTCTAACATGTGTCCCGTACACTTTCTATGGCGTCAGGCGCACTCTAACGTGGGTCTCGCACACTTTCTATGGCGTCCGGCGCACTCTTACATGGGTCCCACACACTTTTAATGGCGTACGGTGCACTCTTACATGGGTCCCGCATACCTTCTATGGCGTCCGGCGCACTCTAACATGTGTCCCGCACACTTTCTATGGCGTCAGGCGCACTCTAACATCTGTCCCGCACACTTTCTATGGCGCCCGGAGCACTCTAACATGTGTCCCGCACACTTTCTATGGCGTCAGGCGCACTCTAACATCTGTCCCGCACACTTTCTATGGCGTCAGGCGCACTCTAACATCTGTCCCGCACACTTTCTATGGCGTCAGGCGCACTATAACGTGGGTCCCGCACACTTTCTATGGCGTCAGGCGCACTCTAACGTGGGTCCCGCGTACTTTCTATGGCGTCCGGCGCTCTTACATGGGTCCCGCACAACTTTTTCGGCGTTGGGCGCACTCCCGCCGGGGTTCCGCTGGCTTTCTGTGACGTCCCGTCCGGTTGTTTTGGGCGTAGCCCTTATAAAACACAAAAGTCTGCAATTACAGAGTGCACACCGTAATCTGACGGACTGACTGACTGACTGAATGACTGAATGACTGAATGACTGACTGACTGACTGACTGACTGACTGACTGAATGACTGACTGACTGACTGACGGACGGACGGACGGACGGACGGACGGACGGACGGACGGACGGACGGACGGACGGACGGACGGACGGACGGACGGACGGACGGACGGACGGACGGACGGACGGACGGACGGACGGACGGACGGACGGACGGACGGACGGACGGACGGACGGACGGACGGACGGACGGACTCCACTCTCCTTTATTACTATGGAATGATGTTTACGTGTTGTTGTCTATCTTAAAGGCAGCATACACGCTCACAAACATGGTTGAGATAACAGCACAAATAGGACCGCCTGGCCCCTACCATCTCGTCAACGGCGTTTGAAGCGCTGAAAACCATCCAGGTTGACAGAATTCGAGCATTCCCGTCTCGAAAGCCTGTGGAACCCCACCCTACGAATAACAGAATGAAGAGTGAGGCATGTGAAAACATTTGATAGCTTAGAGTGATAGTTCTAGCAAATGAGAAGTCTAGGAGAGAAACGGCTTGGTTTACCTGAATCTAACATGTCTGCTTACTGATGAAATGCTCCATTTTATAAGCCAGCCGGAGTAGATGGGCTTTCTTGAAAGTGGATGGGAATTAATCGGTATGTAAACAAGTTATATACAGGGAAATCAAGCTGTTTCTCTCGTAGACCCTCATTATAAAGTGCTATCGCTCTAAATTATCAAATGCTTCCACATGCCTCACTCTTCATTCTGTTATTTGTAGGGGTGGGGTTCCACATGCATTTGAGAGGGGAATGCTCAAATTCTGTCAACCTGAATGGTTTTTAGCGCTTCAAACGCCGTTGACGGCATGGTAGGGGCCAGGCGGTGAAATTTATGCTGTTATCTCAACCATTTTTGTGAGCGTGTATGCTGCCTTTAACCCTCAATTTTGAGGTGCCGCGAAAATTGAGCTACAAACTTCAAAATTTGACAGGAGCTAGGTGCAAACATAATCAGCTCCCTGGCCAAAAATGAGCTCTCTAGCTCAACGATAAGTGTTCCAACAAGATCGTGAACGCCAACTGAAAAAAAGGGGACGAACATTTTTTTTTCGACCAAAATGACGTGGTTTTGACACTTTTCTCGAATCTCAGGTAACCATTCCGGACCATTTTTTGAACAGTTATTCAGCTTTCTAAAGTTTTTTTTAATTTAAAAAGAACGGCCTTCCTACGTTTACTCTGGACCCTGATACTGAGATCAGGTGGTTGCGCGATGGCGAATCAAAGCCAAACCTGGTGAGCGCTTCGCGCTCACCACAATAAAAGAATACAGCAGGAGGAATGACAGTGCTCGCCAGAAAATAAACAGGTGATTACGAGCAATTGATTTGTGCTTTCTTCAGAGACGGCCAGCGTGTTTCAGATATGACCTCTATCTCATCATCACCTGCTTCTCTAGCGGTAGTCTTTACAAGATTCTCCCTTTGATCACATATAAAGGCAGCATACACGCCTACAAACATGGTGGAGATAAGAGCATGAATAGGACCGCACGGCCCCCACCATGTCGTCAACGGCGTTTGAAGCGCTGAAAACCATCCAGGTTGACAGAATTCGAGCATTCCCGTCTCGAAAGCCTGTGGAACCCCACCCCTACGAATAACAGAATGAAGAGTGAGACATGTGGAAGCACTTGATAATTGAGAAAGATAGCACTATCAAGTGAGAGTCTACGAGAGAAACAGCTTGATTCACCTGATTATAACTTGTTTAAATACCGATTAATTCCCATCCATTTTCAAGAATGCCGCTCTATTGCGAGTGGGTTACAAAATGGAGCATTTCATCAGCAAACAGACATGTTATATTCAGGTAAATGAAGCCGTTTCTCTCGTGGACTCTCATTCGATAGTGCTATCACTCTAAGTTATCAAATGCTTCCACATGCTCCACTCTCCATTCTGTCATTCATAGGGGTGGGGTTCCACAGGCTTTCGAGACGGAAATGCTCGAATTCTGTCAGCCTGTATGGTTTGCAGCGCTTCAAACGCCGCTGACGACATGGTAGGGGCCGTGCGATCCTATTTATGTTCTTATCTCAACCATGTTTGTGAGCGTGTATGCTGCCTTTAAGTTTTTGAGAGAGGCTGTCGTTCTTGAAGCGAATCCGCTGAACCCGTTATGGATTTTGTTTAGACCACTGTGAAAATTGAGCTTGCACGTGGACTTAGGTAAAGGTGATCAAAACCGCTCAGTGTTTGCCATTGGAGCGTGTTATCTTACCCCCGCCGCCATCACCTCGGACGTACCCACCCCATGACCGAGATCGCAGCCGTTGCCTCTCTTGTCTTTACGCGCTGTTTCACTCGCTGTCTCTCGTATTGCGCCGCCACCATCGACCTCAGCGCCTACCTCACGTCCACTCAGAAAAATCAAAACAAGTTACTTGTAATATAAATGTAACTTACTTGAATCTCTCAAGTGACTTACATTTACATTACATGTAACATAAATTTATATTACATGTAACTTAAATTTATATTGCATGTAAGTTACAGTTATTTTACATGTAACTTACAGTTATATTTTCACTATGGGTGGCCATCACGTGACGCAGACGACACGCGACACAGAGAGCGCGTCCCAGACCACACACTACGCAAAATTAATGTTGTGCGGGGCTTTCTCTGCTTGGGTGGGGTCAAGTACCTCAAACTTGGGTAATTGAACCAACAGCAACGCCAGTCGTAAGGCCGACCCCGCAAGAGCGTCGTACATCCCCCTAGGAAATATCTTCTCGGCCGATTTAAGTTACTTGCGACTTATACTGTGCCATTTAACTTACTTGTAACATATCGGAGGCGCAGTGCACAATGTGTCTTCTCAGAAATCGAAAACAAGTTACTTGTAACATATCTGAGCCGATGTAAGTTACTTGCGACTTATCTCAGGTCATTTAAGATACATGTAACATATCGGAGACGCACCGCACGCAGTATCCCGCCGATATGTTACATGTAACTTAAATGACCTGAGATAAGTCGCAAGTAACTTACATCGGCTCAGATATGTTACAAGTAACTTGTTTTCGGCCTTTTATGTTACAATTAACTTGTTTTCATTTTTCTGAGCAGTGCACAATGTGTCTTCTCAGAAATCGAAAACAAGTTACTTGTAACATATCTGAGCCGATATAAGTTACTTGCGACTTATCTCAGGTCATTTAAGATACATGTAACATATCGGAGACGCACCGCACGCAGTATCCCGCCGATATGTTACATGTAACTTAAATGACCTGAGATAAGTCGCAAGTAACTTACATCGGCTCAGATATGTTACAAGTAACTTGTTTTCGGCCTTTAATGTTACAAGTAACTTGTTTTCATTTTTCTGAGCATGGGTGGCTCACATACCGTTGACAAATGGTTGCCTCCGCTGTCGCTATCTATGGCGGCCCGCATGCATTAAAGGCAGTGTTCACGATAATATTCAATTTCGAGATTATTCGCTATATTGATTAAGTGGCCTCCGGGTAGAAATAAAATGACGTAGAAGTTGAGGAAAACCCGCCAGAAGTACACGAAATCCTCAAGTATCACCCCGCCTCTTAAGTATCACAGGAAGTGTTTGTTGTGACATTGAAATTTCTTGTGGACCCGTCCTTTGCAACTCTCTTCTCTTTAGTGCTCCGTTCTTTCCTTAGGGCCCTAACCTATCCTGCTATGCGTGAAATTTTCTTTTATTTTCGATTTACTCAATTTTCCACCGGTGACAATCACTATGAAAATGTTCATCCAACCGGGCAACTAGTCCATGTTATAGAATAATGTCACTGAGATACGACGGTTTAATGCGTTTCTCGCAGTTTCTTCGTGATTTTGGTAACTTTTGGAGGCCAACGCATTGTTTTATGTGAAAAACTCGGGGACGAAAATCATCGCGAATACTGCCTTTAAAGGCATCGTACGCGCTGAAAACCATGTTTCGTTTTCAGGCGTTTTTGAGTTGTTAGCCCCCTATAGTGACTAAAGGTAGCGAAAAGCCCGCTCAAAAACGTTAACTTTTCAAGAAAAAACGTTTAAAAAAAAGCTTCTGAAAGTTATTTGAAATTCGCGCCGGCATCGACTCGGGATAGTTACGCGGAGGGCGCAAGGAACAGTTCTACAATTCGTCCATTGGCGCAGCGTTAGAAGCAATCGCTCGTTGTGTGACGAGAAATTTCCAGTCGATAATGCCACTTTCGTCCGACGGTGCGTCAGCGTACAGTGGCATGCCCTGTACTTAGCGACACGACGTTCTGCTCAAATATTGCGAAAGTGCCAAATGACTGACGGAAGGGCCGGCCCCTTTTGACGGAATTCCTTACTTTACACTTCCTCTATGCTCACAATGGTACGTTTTTGAGCAGCCAAGCTCGTTGTACGCTCTCACAGGGGCCCAAGGAAGGGATTGAGCGTAAAAAATGGAAAGTGGATTTCAGCGCGTACGATGCTTTTAAGATAGGAAAGCGCTCACGTTTCGCTGCCTGCATGTGAGCCACATGCTGATGGTGCGGAGGCAGCGCTGAGTTAGCAACATCAGGGGTGTTTGCTACGGGCCCTGGTGTCAACCTTTCTATGGCTGCATGCAATATAACAAATTCAGAAACCTTAAAGGATGAAAAGGGATGGAAGTCAAAATTGAGTGGAGCCATCAAGAAACTAGAGACCAAATTGGAGCAGCACGAGAAGGTTCGCTCCTTTCCGGAATTCCTCATGGAAATTCAAGAGTTTGCTCTATACTTGTAGGCATTTATCGAAAAAGGGGATACTCCTGCTCATTTACTGTAATTTTCAGCACTCCGAAGAAATCCCGCACGAAGAAACATTTGTGAATAAACTATTCAGGGAGATCATCGGACCTTTTCTTCTTGAGCGCAGCACACAGGTAATATTTGGAAAGAATAAATCAGAAAAACACCTTGTCTCAAGGCGCTAATTTAAGGTCTGCGCTGTGCTGCTTTATGTAATTTATTTGGCTCTTGCTGTTTTCGGTTGCCTCAATATCAAGGAAGGGCTGGACCCGAAGTTTCTTGTGAGGGAGTCTTTCTATCTTAGCAACTTCTACAAGCTCATCGATGAAACTTTTTGGTATGAAGGTGGGCCACATTCTTTTACTGCGCCTTCTGAGTTTGACAAAAAGTCTGTCTCACGCACACGCCGGGTTGCACGACTGCACAAAAGCGAGCGAACCCACAGTCAAAGAGATTTGCAGCACACTCGCAGCACGTGCTGCAAATTAGTCTGCTCGAGCAGCTCCTCCGCTTGGTGTACTGCTGGCCCCTTTATTGTCACCCTTCATTGATTTTCCTGGCACGAATTTTGGCAGCTTCTTTTGCTAATGTGCTGTGGATTTCTTTGCTGTCAGAATCAACCCTTCCATTTATAAGTACGACGATGGCGGTACATACGGCAGCCACTATGACTGTGGCAGATGTCTTTTTGAGGTTTTCCGAAAGACGACCTCGAGTCTTATTCTGGATAATAGTTTTGGATGCTGAGGTATCGTTCCCATTGTCCATCGCGAGGAAATGCTCTTTACTGTTAACCGTGGCGAGGATGATGTTCTTGCAGCGAAATTAGGCGAGGTTGGCCCGCTTTGCTGCGTACCAGGACCGCACTAACCTCCGCAGAGGGAATTGTAAAATCCATCGGAATAATACTGTCTGATCATGCTCTCAGCGTGCGTGTCGAGGGGCCGTCGCGAGGGCATTTTCTGGACGCGTAATTCGATTGACAGGAAAATTAGATGGAAAGTGGACATTATACCGCTAGCTATTTGCAGTTGTGCGAACGTTTGCCCGAAAAAAATGCCTTCGCTACAAGCGCTTGACACGCACGCCTACCGTGTTAGCGGGCAATCCCATTCGGAAAGGCTTTTACCCAAATTATTTCTCCATCTGCGCGAGATGCTAATGATGATAATTAAAGGTCGCACTTCAGAGCCAACATCCAGTTCAACCCCTCATTGTCAGTAACAGGTGCTGCTAACATCAGTACGACCTGCCACTGATGAGGGGTTGAAACCGAGAACACGTTAGCAGCACCTGCCACTGAGGAGGGGTTGGAACCGAGAACTCGTTAGCAGCACCTGCTGCTGACAGCGAGGTGTTCGAAGCTATGTTAGCGCTGGTGCCAAACCGAATGCGCTGTCGTCCAATCCTTCAAGTTCGTGAGATGTAGCCTATATACATCAGTGTTCAGGTCTACAAATGCAAGTTGTTGTGAATCGGCCACCGGATCTCTTCAATCCATCCAAACGAGCGGAATTTGCCAAAATGATGGGAGGTACAACCTAATACGTCCCTCCCTAATTCATGGAAGACTTACACACAAGTTTGCAACAGTTTGATGCAAATGAAATTTCAGACTTTGAGAATACTCATTACACCATGAATCACAATGCGACTATGATATGGCTAAACGCCTTCGAACTGCACCTGCAGCGAGAGGAGAACGAGCTCAACATCGAGAAGCCTACCAAGTGGGTTTCCATTCGATAGCTGCCCCAAGAATCGATCTTGCTCCTCATTGGCGATTTGGACGAACTCTTCTCCAGCACTTCTGCGTGGTACCGCCGATGTCGTGACTGGCTATTGGTGGCTGGCGGTCGTAGACTCTGGGAGAAGGATATGGTATGGGGACAGACAGAAGAGGTGCTGTGTGATTCAGTTGATCAATGTCGCTATCTTCTTCATGATTGGTTCACTAACAAAAGACTTGATTGTAGGATTTCTACACACTGAAAGCTTTCCGCTTTCAACTCGGCCTCAGAAACTATCGCACGCCCACAGATCATACAAACAGCTGCAAAATGATGCGAGAGGTTGCAGCCAGATACCAGCAGTTCAACGTCACTACATTCCATGAATACTACCCTTTTGCCGATCAGGTTAGCCCATTATCATGTACATGGTCTAGCCGATTGTTACCCTGACGCTAAACCGGGTCAGCGGGATCCTGCGTTCAGAGTTCTCTCAAAGTGATCAACTGTCATTTCGACTGAGCGACTTCGTGTGGCGTAGTCGCTAGCTGTTCACGGCGAGCAGACGCAATACGTGCAAGCTGGCACGGATATGGAATTCGAGCGCCGTCGTTAATCTCATGTTCCAACGCAACGCGGCGCGACTGACGTCACGCGAAGGCAAGCCGCTACTGTCTCTTCAAATGAATCGCAATAAGCTCAACAAGGTCTTTAACAGTAACAATTCACGAGGTAGAATAGAATAGTTAACATTTGGATAAACACGAAAGAAGGGCCTTCTACTCTTTTTAGAACGGAGTGCACAAACTCATAGTCCGCTACTGGTCCTCTACTGGCCCTCTATACGGTAATCGGCGTGCTCTCTGCCGACCCTAATATGCATTGGCGACCACGTAAGCGACCGATACGTCACTGCCGTCACCCACCAACTGGAGAGTTGGACGGCGGAGTCGCGTTGTGGGTAGGTGGGTGGCGCAAGTGACATGTAGATCGCTTGCAGGGCCACGATGCATACTGGAGTCGGCCGAGAATGCTCTGATTACTGTAGCAGAGGGCCAGTATAAGACCAGTAGCTGACTACGAGTTTGTGCACTTCGTTTCAAACTTTGTATAATTGATTGCAAAACGGACTGGCGCCCGAACGTAGCTGCTTTGCTCACGCCTGGCTTGTTCGTGGTCCGCGTTGTCAACAATCAATCTGTCAACCATGTATTATCTCTGTGATCCAATTAGGAAGCCGCACTGCGCTATCGCGCGTGAAATCAATCGATTGGAAGTCATCAATCCTTCGTTCACTCGCAAGCCACATTCCCGCCAAGCAGCGTATCGGCTTCTCTATTGAATCTCATGGACCGTACAAAGTGTGCCCGAATGAGAATGGCGGCCCACGCGGCCGGCATGCTTGGCAGGCGGCTGTCGCATGTGCCGCTCTCGGACGAGTGTTGGATTTCAACGACGGCCGTCCCCTCTCCCATCTTCTACAGAGCTGATTGGTTGGCGCATGGCTTGCTGCCAGCCGGTGCCGGCCCCGTTCGTAGTCGATGGCGGTGGGGACTTTTCGCATGCTCGTCCGGAAGCGGCGAACGCGACGGCCGCCTGCCAAGCACGCCGGCCGCTTGGGCCGCCATTCTCATTCGTGCACACCTTACGTATATAGTCCACCCGATCTCCAAAATTATGTAGTGTAGTCCACCGAATTTCACACATCTTATCAAAGAGAAGCGGTTGGAAGGGGATCAATATGCATCAATTCGTAGGCAACACGCTCGCCATCAGTTGAGTGGGAGCGGTTGGGCAGCAATGAGTTTCATGTCCATAAATCTCCGACCAACCACCTTTCATGGATGAGTACATGTGCAACTTTTGGTGGACTACGCTATACTGAAATTCGGAAGCATTGCCTGTGTGTAGTCGAAACGCTGAGGTGGCATAGTTTTTCAACCGCCGTGAAGCCCAGTTATTGACATACATGATCCTGCCTTTTCGTTTCGCACGCAAACCATCTTCAGGAAACGCGTCTCCTCCGACATCATTAATGTAGTCGTGTATCGACAGTTGGAAGGTTTTAATGGCTTCCTTTACATCGTTCTCGACATATCATTCTTTTGGTGAAAGTCGATATCTTCTACCCAATTTGTATCTGGAGAGTACAACGAACGTTCGAGTACAAAAGAGTGAGGTATTGGCAGTCCAGAGCGCGAAGAAGCTGCTACTCTGACATGGTTTAGTCTTAAATCTATAATCTCCCCGCGAAACCATTAGGTGATGGGGAATCTGCTCAGAAGGAATTCTTTGAAACTTCGGAATGAACTGCATACACGCCCTACTAGTATAGCGTGTTGGGGTTTCCCGGCCTGTGAGGTGCGCTCGAAATAAATACCTGAACTTTGATGATCTGCACTTTTAATTCGCTTGCGCTGGTTCGCTTCCCAGTAAATCTCTCATGTTCTAATCATAAATTTTGTTAACTATATCGGTATCAATTTCTCTTCAGTACCTCGAGCTTAAACCGTCGCTGGTGCAGAACTTCACCTTTGGTTTACTTTCCATGTTTGCTGTGACGGTGATAATGATTCCAGACGTAAGAGCAGCATTTGCCGTGGTTCTCTGCATAGCAAGTATAAACGCAGGTAAGCAATGGACTTGCTCAAAGTGGGCGTTATCATACCGAATGAATTTAGGTGTGCTTGGATTCATGACCTTTTGGGGAGTAAACCTTGATAGCGTTTCGATGATCACGGTAAGCCTCTAAGCTGGATGATTGTAAATAACATACTCATAATGAGTTGCTAGGAGCAAAATGGGACTTCAGGTGATTATGTGCATTGGATTCGCCGTGGATTTGTCCGCTCACATCGCCTATGCCTACTCTCAAGCCTACGGAAGCGCTCATGAGCGAGCGGTATACGCGCTGGAAACCCTTGGCTGGCCGGTGTTTTTGGTCAGTTAGATATTTGTTAAAGGAAGCGTTCACGATGATCATCCTCGTTGACTTTTCACAGTGAAATGATAGGCGAGAAGGATCCTAGGCTCCCAGTGTCGAAAGAACGGTAGAAAACGCACCAGGAGCGGCAAAATAACGGCTGCGAACAAGCGTTTTGGTGCCCCAGACACGTCTGGTACCCCAGATCCGCCCCCTCGAAATGAACAAATGAAGACTCAGATTACAGGAATGATCAAGACAAGTAAGTGCTGATAGGTGAGCTGATCGCTTCTTTGCACTGATAGGTATCATCCTTCTAGCGGTCAATTCCTCCACGCTCGAAAATCAACGTTAACAAGAGAGGGCCTATTTTTGCTCGAAAACGCGTCTTTCGTGTCCTTTTCAAGCATGCCTTGTTACATAGGGCACCAGACCTTCCGGAGATATCGGAAGCGAAATTTATCTTGAACACTGCCATGCAGCGATTTCAAGGAAACGTTAAAATCTGTCCTCATTCAGGGAGCTTCCTCGACAATTCTTGGCATCATGGTGCTCACTCTTGTGGACTCATACATTGTACAGATTTTTTTCAAAACAGTATTCCTCGTGATCTCCTTTTCGATGCTTCATGGACTGCTATTTCTCCCAGTTCTGCTTATCCTAATCATACCAGAAACTAGGGTAAGTCGTCATGGTCAGAAAGAACATATCTGTAAATAATATCCAAATTTGATCCTTTCAGCGCAGAAAACAGGCGAAGCCTCGAAAGCCTAGAGCCGTGTTCACGTGCGACAGTGCAGTTGGACTCCAGAAGAAGGGCTCGCTCAGGGACATTGAACACCGGCCCGCCATGGACGGAATGGAGAAGGAGTCCGATAGATCATCAACGTATTCTAAACAAGCGAAAGAACAGCCTCCAGATGAGGATGTCGTTAAGGCCACAGTCGATAGACTGACTGGAAAGGTACTCCCTCCGGACAGCGCTGGATGACCCAAATCAATTATATTTAATATTATGTGAATGTATACATGAGTCTTTCATCTTTCAGTGTTATGCCAGAGTTGCAATCAGTCTTAATAGACGTCTATCTTCTCTAGATGTAAATTTTCTGTGCTCGGCGACAGCCACTGCGACCGATTACAACTTCGGCACAACTACTGACTAATTGCTTGCCTTTCTCCGAACGGGAATCGAACTTTCTTAATGAATATTTATACTTCCTATATGTTACTCTTGGTTGCCCACGCACCGTGTGCGGTCTCCCGTTTTCTCAGTCGATGGGTGGCATGATGCCTCTGAGGAAGCGGTTCGGTATGCCCTCTCATTCCGTGAGGCCGAAATTTCAGTGATTTACCACGTTTCCTGTATTTGGCTACAATCTCAGCCCGCGCTAGTTACGCTGAACGCAGTGAGGCGCTAACGAAGAATGTTTCTATAAATAGTTAACTCTGTTCAAACACATTTAGATGACAGTCCAAGTGACTAAAATAGAAGCACCTCCCATGACTTGGGAGCTTCTACGTAGTCAGGACACTCCACGAGCATCTGGGGTAGTAGTAATCCATCCGAAACTACTAGTTTCAAAATGATCAAAACCTGAATGTATCCCGCGCGTTTAAACCTCGCATGAAAACGCGAATTTGAGGCGAATAAGCGATAATTGGGTACGAAATCGTATTCCTAGTGTTGCTCGACCCTGGAATAACCTACCTTCCAAATTTGGTGCGAAGTGGTTCGGTGCTTCACATGCAGTGCTCCCTTCTTTCGAGGTAGCAGCTAGAAAACCTCATGGTTTCGGGCAAGCTCGCGAGCTCGCTGAAACTGGCAGTATGCGCTGCATTCTCGCAGGGTGGGCAGAGCACGATGAAATAGTGCAGATATGATGGAGACGCAAGACACTTCCAGTCTCCTGAGGAACAAGTGATGCGGAGGATTTTTTCGTCGATCATGCGAGGTCGTCCAACACTACATAGATGAGGCTCCGTCCACTTCTTGCAAGAGCATGCGATTACGCAAAATCGATGTTCACCGTGGGTACACGATTTGCTAGCCGCTCACTCACACGCGCTCCCCCTCGCGCGCCCTCGCCCGCTCCCTCTGGCTCGCTTGCGCCAGCACCACGAAGGAAGCAGCAAGCTTCAATCTTACTGCTCCATCACTGGAGCAGGAGGCATTAAACCTGCAGCAAAACTGTTGCCCTTGTTTTCCATAATCCCATTACGGAAGCAGAAAACCGCGGGAAATTACATACCAGCCGCTGCGCCGACTAGAGCGACTGATCACCGGATCAAACGATTTCAATCGAACGAACGCGAGGTATGGGTGTTTTCCTGTGTTGAATTGCGGGCACGGGCTGCTCCAGCGTTGAGGAGCGTCGAGAGGCGCGCGAGAGCGGGAACGCCCGCTCTCGGTACTTATAGACGATGCCTGAGCGACAGTCAGCTTACGACAGCCGGCTGGCTGCAGTCGCCGCGCACGGTCAACCTAGCCGCACATTGCGGCGCACATCGCTACCTCCTTAGATGATTGGTGATGGACTGAGGTTATGCATATAGATCGCGGTTTGTGCGAGCCTTCAATGCAAAGAACATTACAACTCTTTACGTAGACACTGAAATGAGGATTTTGGTCTCAGTAAAGCTGTATATATTACGGGATACGTGAATGTATTGCATTGATAGAGAAATTCAACAATTTTTCCAAGGGGCTGGAACTCCGAAAGGGCTTAAATTTTACGTAAATGTGAAACATTCTCCAAATTTTTGAGGGGTAGAGCCCGTGGTCCCAGCACGATTGCCTTCGAGCTGCGTGCTGCATCAGTGGTTGTAAGCTACTGCAGACCAGGATTTCGTTTTAATTTCTAGAAAACAATTTCCTAAAAATCAAAGAAAGATGAAGAAGCATATTCGAGCAATTTCCCAGATAAGCGAAAAAAATTTCGTTTGGTTCAACAGAAAGCAAAAACTTTTGCTACTGCGATCGTTCAGAAGTTACAAACGATAATCAGAAATTCTCATTCGTCTACGGATGTAGTAAGCAATGAAAATGGTTACAAGAATCGAAAGGTGAAAACTTGCGGCAAGAAATGACAGCAATAATATTCATAATAAAATCAAAAAGTATAATGAATTCCGTTGAAGAGTGGTGAGGAAAACGAAGTCTCAGCCTCACGTTATTGAGGTCCTAGAATTATTGTCCGGTGGACAGAATTCACTCGAAAATGGTACAATTAAAATAATTCATTAAATATGTGTTATACATCTGACTAAGTAAGAAACGAGTTTTCGAATCCGCTGGACCAGCCACTTCATTTTATACACCTTGAGTGAATAATTTTGAATGCATCATTCCTCCATCGTTTTTACTTTTGAAGTAATTTATTTATTATTATTGAAGACGCGTGAAATACGCGTAAAAAACAACGCAGGAAATGAACGAACTCAATACTTAATGGGTAGAATCCAAGTACACAAAAATGATCTCAACAGAAAAAGTCGAAACCGTTTAGCAAACGCATGAGCATAAAAGTGAGAGGGGGAAGCTGTATAGAAGACATGTAAGACAGCCTGTTACTCCGCAGAAGAGACTTGAAGGCATTCAGAGACATACTCAGAATGCCCGCATTATCGCACAACATTTGGTTGAACTTTCTTCCGTTACGATAAGTGAAAGATGTGATCTGACCCGTGACCTCGCTACTGAGATATAAAAACCTGAGCCTGCCGTTCCGGCTTCTTGTAATTAATGTTCCAAAAAACTTTAATGGATTCAAGGATAACTTTCTAGTTAGTAATCTCCATGTTCTCTGTTCTTCGAACCTCGGCATCGTATAATAGACTTTGTACTGATATGCCAAATGAGGTTAGTAGGTGGGGCTTTATTTAGGCCGTAAATAAAGCTCCACCTACTAACCTCGTTTGGCATATCAGTAGAAAGTTTCTAGTTAGTATTTTAAACAGCATAATAAGATCGGCTATCTCTGTTCTTCTGCAAAGACTAGGCAGCTTCAGAACCCTGACTCTTTCGGTACCTCAAAGTACTTGGGAATATGTGAGGCCAGGGGTGCGTTCCAAGAATATTCCCATGGCAAAACGCGTCCATGGAAGCGTAGTCACGGCCACGTGGGAGCAATTTTCAGTTATAATTCGCGTCCATGGAGAGCAAATTTGTCTATAGGAAGGTTGTTTCTCCTCCCACGGCGTCTTGGGAACGTTCTTGGAACGCACCCCAGAACATCTCATCATCAGTTTGCGGGTGAAAATGTTTCGAACAGTTTCCAACAGACCAATATCCCCCTTCAGAACCGGGTTGAAGACGGCTATTCCGCACTCAACAATGGGCCTTACGTAGGTTTTGTAGGCCCGTAGAAGTACCTGGGGATTATTGCTTCTGAATATCTTGAAAATGTTGTAAGTACGATAATTCGCCTTCCTGACCAAATTTCTGTAGTGCGGCCTCAAACTCAAGTCTCTGATTATTTGAAAACCTAGATCTCTGACGTCAGGAACACACTAGAATTTGACACTTCAACGTTTAGGTCCAACCAACGCTTCGATTATCTCCACTGATTTGTAGGTGATTAGATTTTTCTATTGCTATCGGGAGCTCCCACTCATCTGCCCAATGGCCTATGTAGTCTATTGCGGCCTGAATGCCCTCAGAATCCTCATCATTCACCACTTTCTTGTAAATTTTAATGTCGTCTGAGTACATTTTAAAGGTTACACCAAAACGTGAAACAATATCAGGACGTTCATACGTATAAACTAAGAAAAATAGTGGTGATAGAACGGCTCCCTGCAGAACTCCGCTTCAGGCTGAATACACCGAAGAATACACGCCATCAACTTCAACTTGATAGGTCCTATCGGAAAGGAAGATTCGCGCCCAACTTATCAGCAGGGGATGAACCCCAATGACGTCCATTTTTTGAAGCAGTTTTCGCATTGGGACTTAGGTTTTTTGGGAGAGCTTGAAAGAATGTTCCCACTTCCATCCAAAAGATTAGGAATAGAGTTTCTGTTACCAGTACAGGAACCCACGTATATATAGAACCTGTTCTTGTCATTCCCCTGGATACCTTTCTTCTCCAAATGGAGGTTGTATTTAGACAGGGCCTTTTGAACATTTTTATTATAGGACTCATACTCTTCCCGAGCGTCTCCTTCCCACACGCGCCACGGTCCCTACGTATTACCAGCCGTTGAAAACCCACAAGCTTCCCCCACTAGATGCGAGTGAGGCCTTGACGGATGACCGAATCGAGAAGCGCCCCATTGTATCTTCTTGCGCAGGACCCACCGCTGGTGTCAGGTGGTTTTTTCATCACATACTGTAACCTCTTCTGAAGTTCGTTCTATCGCACCTGCTGAACACTGATGATTTCCTCCGTGGTCTCACGAATTGTGATTTCTCTTCTACAGATGTGCAATATCAGAGTTTTGACGTAACCGCGCTGTATACTAACGTAGACACAAACACAGCTATCGAGGCATGTTTGAGTTCCCTACGTGAACATAAAGAAGACATACGGCTCAACAATCTGAAGATCGACAATTTACAAATATTGTTACGTGCGGCCGTAGAGTTCAACTTCTTCCGACTCCAAAATGTCATCTACCGGCAGAAGCGCGGGCTAGCAATGGGAAATAGACTCGCACCATTGTTAGCAATTCTATTCATGGACAGGTTAGAAAGAAGTTGCTTGAGAGCAGATGTGCTCTACTATGATTGCTACATTGACGGAATCATCGTAGTGGCCAACTGTCACCAGTACGGGAACCCACGTACCTATTCAGGCAAACTGGGGCGTCGACAACAGCTTCATAAGTTATCATCTTATAAACCGCTCCCTGTTGACAAGTCAATTCTCTCGTGTTGTCAGCCTGAGACCTGCCCGTTGCCCAGCGACGTCCGCCTGTTGTCGGGCTGTTGACAACTCGATGTGTCGCGTTTAGCGCCCTTTTAGCAGCACTTCACATCCTACAGGACTGTTTCATCGAGCTTCGGTAATACTTTTTACCGACACGCTTCGCGGTCGGCACACCGGCAAGCGTCGCGGTCGGCATTCTGACACGCGTCGCGGTCGGCACTCCGACCCGCGTCGCGGTCGGCACTCCGACACGCGTCGCGGCTGGATCGCCCTGCCTCCACTAGAGCAACCACCGGATAGGCAGGACCCGTAGATGCTGGGCGGGGTCAATGTACCGCAAACTTGGGTAATTCAACCGGCTGCGTTGTCATCACTCACAGCATGCCTAAAAAATGCGTCGTATACTTCCCTTGTATCTAGAGCGTTAGCTGTGCAACAGCTCGACATCGACCAGAGCATAACTCGCGACCACGGCCCCGCCGAATATCGGCGCGTTGGCCAGCGGTGACTCTTGGTGAGCGGATCAACCTGTGGTCGACGCCCCAGTTTGCCAGAGTATAGAACCTGTTCTTGTCATTCCCCTCGATAACTTTTTTCTCCAGGTAGAGGTTTGTATTTAGACAGGGCCTTTTCAACTTTTTTATTATAAGACTCATACTCTTCCCGAGCGTCTGGGTGCCCGAAAAACGAGGCTATATCCCACAAGAGAGATCTATAGTTGGCCATATTCTTAAGACGATCTGGTAGATTCAGTTCCCTTCGTAAGACTTCCCGTAGTGGCACAAACATTTCGATAACGTGTTCGATAACTCCAACAAAAGTCTCGTACATTTCGTCAACAGTTCCAGGGCTATTCATAATTCCAATCCAGTCGACAATGCTCAAATGTTCTTAAATTGTCTCTTGATTGGCTTTTTTTAAAATCCCTAATAAGTTGTGGTCGTTCTGGTGCAATGTCTACGGCAAGAGTGAAAGTTACTGTCGCATGATCACTACCACCAATAGGAGCTTTGACATCAACATTTTGTACGAAATCGGTTTCGTTACATAGTACGAGGTCTAGTAGCGAACCGCCTCTGGTGGCCCCAGGCACTAATTGTCAAAGACCGTGGGTGTCAAAAGTTTCGCAAAATGTGTTCGCTGGATTACCTATCCGCGTGTTGACGTCAGTATGTTGAAGTCCCCTAGAACAATGCAGGGCGAACTGTAGGAAACAAAATCATTTATTGCTGGCGTTGATGTTGAAACTCGAGATGCGTTGGATGATATTTCAACGAACCGCTTTTTATTCGCAACGTTTCGGGTCGTGGACCCTTCTGAAGATTTCTCTTTGCAACAACCAGGAGCTCGGTAAATCCCTACAAAACGGAGAGTGGAATTACAAGCAAATGTATCCCAAACTAGAATCTCATAGGAGTCACTGACAGATTCGTGAAAAATTCGGTTATAAGACAGCGACTCTTTAATCAAAAGAATAACACCGCTTCCTTTTTATATGTTCTGTCGCACCTGATTCCCTCATACTGAGTAGATACCACACCAAGAAGAGCACTCAAATCATTTTTGGAGCTTAGCCATGTATCTGTTAGAAAGATCACGTTGTAGTTATTCTGGCAAAGATTTGATATCAAAGAGTCACGGTTTTTCACAAGAGATCTAATGTTCGAAAGTGCGCATGATATCATGCAACATGAGTTCCTTCGAAAGCTCAGCATTCCCTTAGGATTGCTGGGCTGTGAAGCGATCATGCTTGCGTTAGCGCTCTGAGACTGTGCCTGTGACTGCGACAAGTCCTCGATCGCGGTTGTTACGTTATTGTCTGTTGCGAACTTACGAGCAGCAAGACGCTCTTCACGTATTCGCTCTCTCTCCTCCCTGGTTAGAGATGAGCGTAGGTATATGCCCTTTTAATGAGGAAAGAAACGCAGCCGTGGAACACGCCTAACCGCCTCAACTTTGAACCTGGATGAAAGCAAGACTATTTCTAAGCTCTGGTACATCCCTAGTGACCTGTTGATTTTGATTATCACCAGCAGCGGAGCGGTGGGCCTCGGTGAAATATAAGTAGTAATAAGGAGGTTCCGACGAAAAAGCCACCGCTCCGCGTTGTGATAACCGAAACCATGAGTTCACTTGGAATGGAACACACTCATACACTGAGGGAGGCTAGCGCAGCTCTTCAAGGGGGCAACCCTCCGGGCACCGGCGCTTGCCCCCCCCCCCAATCGGGGGTGGGGGCTACCGCCGAAGTGACTATTTGGCTTGATCGAAGCCCCCCCCCGTCACTGCCCTGAAGCCCCCCTGTCACTGCCCTGTAGCCCCTGTCACTGCCCTGAAGCCCCCTGTCACTGCCTTGAAGCCCCCTTGTCGCTGCCTTGAAGCCCCCTGTCACTGCCTTGAAGCCCCCTGTCACTGACCTGAAGCTCCCCCCCCCGTCACTGACCCGGAGCACTGATGTCACGGCCCCGGAACAGTGGCGTCACGGCCGTGAAGCAGTGAAGTCACCCTTCCCCCCCCCCTGAAAGCGTCGCCGCTCTCCTCCAAAAATATCACTTCCTGACAGGGACTTGAAGTCCCCGTCCAGGGCCGGCCCTGTTGGGCCGAATGCGGCTCTCTATGAGGTGAGGCGCCTTTTATACCGGTTAGGCACGTGATAGATCACAGGAGAAATCACGTCAAATCGGGACAAAACTTGTAGGTCGTTTGCACTGGTCTAAGGGTAGGAACCAGGGGTGTGCGGCAAAGGAATTTGAAATTTCGGCAAACGGCAACGGCAAATCACAAAAATGGCCGGCAAACGGCAAACGGCAAAACGGCGAACGGCAAAACCTGTTTTTTGCTATAATACACCAACATTTGTTTAGTCGTGTGCTGTTCCATGCAATATGTATTAGTTACTATGTGCCTTGCGTTTCACAAGAATTACAGGAAGAAAAAATCCCGTAAATTGAAAGCTACTTGAAAGTCTCAGGTGATCAGAGAATGCCAATAGCGCTGTTCTATATGTGATCTGTATAGGAGTCCCTATCAAGATCAACAAGGCTGGATGATTAGTCGACACTGTGGCGAAAGACAGACCACACCTAGCTCATGACAAGGGCCACGCACAATTTTTACTGTAAGTAGCAAGTAGTACACTCAGGATTCTCTTTTTCGCTCACTTGATATGGTTTCACTTGTGAGGCTACAGGAGTGGAGTGAGATTAGTCTAGTTGTATGCACAATAAAAGCAAATTTCGAATTTTCACGAGAAATCAAGAGCTCCGAAGGGCGCGTTGATCGATTGCACAGAATGAAAGAATCTGGTGACAATTCGACTGTCACATGCGACGCGCGCGACGGAAAGCCGCTGCGCTCACGTCGCCGCTGGAGCGCCGCGTGCAGTGCGTTTAGCCAGCCGGACTGCTCTTGGGCGCTTCCCTTTCTGTGTATTCGGTCTACAAGCCGGAACGAGGCTCATTACGACAACAATGTCGGCTAAAAGCGAGCAATAAGTCACTCTTAACGGTCCCAAACTTAAATGAGGTGTGTTCGCACCAACGACTTCCCCTGTGGCTACAGACGATATTATCATTTTTTCATCTTTACATCGTTCCTTAAAGGCAGTGTTCACGATAAGATTCGTTTTTCTGCTTTTTCGCCTGTTTTGAAGACGGTCCCATGCTGATTCCAATGATGTTTTTAAAATCGTACAAGACCCTCTAGGAACAGAGTTACAGTCCCTCAAAAATTGAGCTAGGGAAGCATGGTGGACGAGTTGTCCGAGGCTTGTAACTTCCGTCAATGTATGCAAGCTGACCTGAGTAAGGAGAGAAGTTGGAAATAAAGGGAAGAACGGGGCGATTGATCGGAAACCATCGCTCGTCTCACAATCTCGAGCATTCATTTGTTCACGTCGGTGGGCGTGGAAAGTGCATCTGGGGTGTAACGAGCTGACGGGTGTCCAACTTTAGGGCCGTGAGGCACCGTTCCGAGCTCATTTTTCTTAGTTTTTTCAACGTTAAGGTTGCGCTAGGCCCCGCAGCTGCCGATCTCCACTAGAAAATCAGACATGGTTTTTATCGTGGACACTGCCTTTGAAAACCAGGGCTGTGCGTAATTACGAATTACGATTTACGAATTACGGGCGTTTTTGGCAATTTTTTTACGATTTACGATTTACGAAATTTCGGGCCAAAATCGTAATGAATCGTAACAAATCGTAACAAATCGTGAAAATGTGGTTGAGGGAACAATGTAAGCTTGTTGTCTAGGGTATAGACGAATTTACCACTTCTTTCACACTCCTGATATTTGATTACTCTTCTAGATTTCAATTTTCGACGCAACCTTAAGCCTAGTTTTGACTGCAGGTGGTCGCTGCGGCCATGCGAGGGACAACTGTTCCTTTTTCATCGCGCGTAATGGGAAGCCGCTCCAATTGTGATCGCTTCGTGGCAAACGTCCTACATCGCTGGGTCGCGGCGACGAAATCCTATGTTTTACTGCATCGCTGCTCGAAGAGCGATTCTCAATAGTCGCTGACCATCGCTCCATCGCGGCTAAAATGGCAGCGATGGAGCGATGGCCAGCGAATGACATGTTTCGTCTAATGAACGTTGACCCCTTCACATGACAAGATCAGTGTTTTCGAGTTGAAACGCGTTATTGATGAATACCAGCCATTAATTTCACTGATTGATTGAATTTCTTCTATCATCCGTGGGCCTATGCACTATGAACAGAATCGCTGCCGCTGCTACATCGCTGCAGCAGCGGGTGCAAAATCGCTGCGATGAAAAACAGTAGCGATGCAGTCAAAACTAGGCTTTAGCCTGGCATTCCCAGCCGGGCGTAGTCACCTGTAGGTCGGACACGGCGAAATAAAAATGTTGATAACGAAATTCAAGTGTGACCGACCGTTCCACTTCTGTCAGTGACCACCCTCATGATGAACACGGGATACGCAGACATTTGACGGAGCTACTGTAAATCAGAGCCAAATTTCGGTGCGCAGTTGGAGACAACCGCTGTTGCAACACGTGCAAGCAGAATCATGCTGGGACCACGAGGTCCAAGCACGATAATGCTTAGAGGCAGTGTTCACGATAAAAAGATGTGTTTCAGTTTTCACTAGGAATAGGTAGTTGAGAAGCACACTGTAACGTTGACGTCGAAAGAGCGCATGAAAACGGGCCAGGAAGAGCCCCAAAAGAGCCCGAAATTGCCACTTCGAGCGCAAGGCAAACCCCAAAAGCGCAATGTTCGCATTCCGACGTGTACAAAAGAAAACTCGAGATCGTGGGATGAGCGATGATTTCCGATCAGTAGCCCAGTTCTACCCTTCATTCTCAAGTTCTCTCTTCACCCAGATAAGCTCGCATACATCGGCTGCAAAAGACGGAAGTTACAAGCCTCGGACAACTCGTCCACCATGCTTTCCTAGCTCAATGTTTGAGGGACCATAACTCCGTTCCCAGAAGGTCTTGTACGATTTCAGAGACATTATTGGAATCAGCATAGGATCGTTTTCAAGATATGTAGGCGGTAAAACACAAGAAGATTTTTAACGTGGACACTGCCTTTAAGCTGCAGGCTGCAGAAGCGGTCGTCTGCAACTGCGGACAGGAACTCCACCTCGATATAGAAATTAATGAGGTTTGGCTCTAAATACCTGGCTGGCTTATAAAAAAATATAGGTTGAAACCCAATGTGCACTTCATTGTACAAGTTCACGGAGATTCCGAAAACAATCACCACGCATCCATCTTCAGCGGTTCAAAAGCTACAAGCAAAAAACTGGTATTTTGTGAATTGGAATTCACTGAAGGACCGGGAAAATATTTTTCTGACCTGAAAACTATTCGACAAATAGTTTCATGGGGATTTCCGGAGCAACTTCTGGCAGATGTACATCCCCGAAGGCAATTAGCTACGAGAGGAAAATGTGGTGAATCCAAGAGTCAGTTTCAAACAGTTACCGACTCTCGTTGAACCTCGGCATTAGTTCAATATTGTTGACGTTGACTGCAGCTTTGCACGAGGTGGTATCAGGCTTCATTCGACTGACGTTTCGACGGTTTCGCCTTCTTCAGAATCTGAAAGAGCCAAATCCAGCTGTGAAAACCATACACCATAAAGGTAAACTCTCTACGGGATGTCGAATCCGAAACTTCCAAACTGATATTATATGAGTTTGGAAATTTGGGAGTCGAATTTCTGAAGAGAGTCAACCGCTACGGTGTTCGATTGCATGTTTATAACTGGATTTGGCCCTTTCAGAATATGAAGAAGGCGAAACCGTCGAATAAAGCCTGATACCACCTCGTGCAAAGCTGCAGTCAACGTCAACAGTATGAGCTCGGAACAATTTTACAAAAATGTATGGCAGCACAGTTTCAACTTTTCAAAAAGATTATTAAATGTTTTTGAAATTGAGAATTCAGTCAAATTTTAAAAGCAAAAGAAAAAAATTTCAAAATAGTTTATTTTCGAAATCACAGATTTATAGAGAACCTTCACCTTTCTGCAATCCAGAATTCTGAAAAACCTTCACCTCTCGAACCGTTGTTTTCACCCCAACAAACTTATGTTTATGGGGAGGAACGCATATACAGTTGACCGCAATGTTAATAGGACATGGTGCGGTTGCGAACTCGCACTAAAACTACGGTAGAATCTGGCACTTTGCCAGAGTTCGTCATCGATCGGCGCCAACCGTCGTCTCTCTGCTCACGAGTCCATCGAAAATATTATTGAACCTTGCCTCTAATGACCGCTGTGAATACTGTTAAATTCAAAAAAGCCAGACAAAGTATTTGCAGATTTTATCAACTTCCTTTTCCAATTATGACCATCAGCCCACCAACCGACTATAGGCGGGCCGATTTATACGAGTTCTCAACCGGGTTGTATGTTTAAAAGCAGTGTTCATTAGACTTGGGACCGAATCGAATAATTATTCGAATAATATTCGAATAATTCGAATATTCGAGTATTCGAATATTCGATTCATTCGGGAATTTCAATTTTGGGGTTTATTCGAATATTCGATTTATTCGGGAATTTAAAATTTGGATTTATTCGAATATTCGATTTATTCGAGGATTGAAATTTTGGATTTATTCGAATATTCGATTTATTCGAGAATTGAATTTTTGGATTTGTTCGAATATTCGATTTATCCGAAAATTTAAATTTTGGATTTATTCGAATATTCGATTTATTCGGGAATTTCAATTTTGGATTTATTCGAATATTCGTTTTATTCGAGAATTTCAATTTTCGATTTATTCGAATATTCCATTTATTCGAGAATTTAAAATTTGGATTTATTCGAATATTCGATTTATTCGAAAATTTACATTTCGGATTTATTCGATAAAATTCGGAAAAAAAGTGCCTCACATTCGAATTAGACAAGACCTATTTCCTTTGAAACAGAAACCCTTCAAAGAATTTTTTCGCAAATTGAGCTATCCATTTTTGTGAGTAACATTTCCGCTGTTCGTTCTTGTGTGCAGGTCTCCCATCGCGCGCTGTACACAATCACCAACGCATATTGATTAGGGGCGGTGCTGTCCGAAGTTGCCGCAACAGGCTGGACAGGTACTCAGAAAAATCAAAACAAGTTACTTGTAATATAACTGTAACTTACTTGAATGTCTCAAGTAACTTACATTTATATTACATATAACATACATTTATGTTACATGCAACTTAAATTTATATTACATGTAAGTTACACTTATGTTACATGTAACTTACATTTATATTTTCATTATGAAGGCCATAACGTGACGCAGACGACACGCGACGCAGAGAGCGTGTTCCAGACCACGAACTACGCGAAAAAAATGCTGTGCAGGGCCTCCCATGCTGGTGTGGGGCCAAGTACCTCAAACTAGGGTAGTTGAACCAACATCAACGCCAGTCGTAAGCCTGACCCCGCGAGTGCGTCGTACATTTCCCTTGGAAACATCTTCTTGGTCGATTTAAGTTACTTGCGACTTATATTGTGCCGTTTGAGTTACATGGAACATATCGGAGGCGCACTGCACCCAGTAACCTCTCAGAAATCGAAAACAAGTTACTTGTAACATATCTAAGCTGATGTAAGTTACCTGCGACTTATCTCAAGCCATTTAAGTTGGGGCCTCCTAAACAGGCAGCAGCGACCGTTTATCCAATCGTTTTTAGCACTGAATACGCAGGAAGTTGGCAAGTTGAAACTTGTTGAAACTCGCAGAGCATTTCTACTGGCAAAACAATGAGATGGAACACTTATGGATAAACAGTCACTGCTGCCTATTTAGGTCTTCTCATTTAAGTTACATGCAACATATCGACAGGAAACCGCTGGCAGTTCGCCTCCAATATGTTACATGTAACTTAAATGGCACAATAAAAGTCGCAAGTAACTTACATCGGCTTAGATATGTTACAAGTAACTTGTTTTCGGGTTTTTATGTTACAAGTAACTTGTTTTCGGGCTTTTATGTGACAAGTAACTTGTTTTCATTTTTCTGGGTAGCCGTCGCCCACTGGCGCTGGGCCGCCTCCGCGAAATCAATAGTGTGTTCTCCTGCTCCCATTATTTTAGGCCGTCGCCGCCGTAATGGTTGATAGAGGGTATCCACGAAAGTGTGGCTGCCCCCTGTCCCCTATTGTGGGAGCTAGTTAAGCCAATCTCCTCCGATTTTCAACCCCTCCGTCACTGGTCTCCTTTCTTTGGATTTCGTAATTGATTCTGTATACACATATACGAAACGCAAATATAAGAATTAAACATGAGAAGCGAAGACAAGTTATGCAACTCAAACTCACATTCTGCAGAAATTTCTCTCGCCGCGCTTTTTCTCCTCTTCTTTTCGAATACTCTGCTATCTTGATGCTCATCACCTTTTCGAATAATTTGCTTTGGGGCAATATGTGTATCGTCGATCACTGGGCGAGAGATAGCCGCGACGCAGCGATCTAACGTGATATCACTTGATCGATTTTCATGACTATCATTACCTCCTCGCTTGCGTGCGTGCCACGTGTGTTCGTCGCGGCGATCTCTCAACCACCATCGGCATAGAATTCGCATTCAGCACCCCGAATTACCTCCGCATAGCAATTTTGAGTCAAATCCGAGACTAACCAAACTACCGCATACCCACCGTAATCTAACGCAAGCTGTCAAAAAATCGATATACTGCATCAGATACGCGTTGATCACTACAAATAACCCTCAAAGAAACAATTTGAGCAACATCGTAGCGCTCCGGGAAACGTCAAAAGTCGCATTTTGCCATCAAATTTCCCTCCCGATGAGAAGCTTTGAACGAATTTAGTCGACAATCGACAAAGAAACCTCAGCTTCGTGATCAGCACCCCAAACAACCCCCACCCCACCACCACCACCTCTAGGGGAATTTAAGGTCAAATCTGGAATGTTTTTCTTTAACGCTTTCTGAAGCCCTACTTGATTTAGGTTAACGCTCAACCGAAAATTGGTACATGTGGGAAATGGTATCACTTCGTGGAAGCTCTGGAAAAAGTGCTTTTGCCCACGCTTTGTCCAGGGGGTTGTTTTGTGCGCTGAACACGATTGAACGTTTTCAGCATCTCGAAAGATCAGTATGCGTTTTTGGATGGTACAATAGGTATGCGAAACGGAAGAATGCCTATTACCGATTTTTTCAGAGTGACTAGGCAGCTGTGAAGGGCATATTCGGGCCCTACGTTCAAAGTGGCTCTAGAAAAGTACAGTTTATGTGGGACTGCCGATTTGGCTATTAGTAGTTTCCTTGTTAGTGTTCTCCGTCTTGAAGGTAGTTCACGATAAAAACAGTCTCCTAGTTTCTTCGGAAGTCGAAGTTCCGGGGTGATATTTACCTTGATTTCGAAATGTCGAATATTCTTCGAATATTCGAATAGGATTCGAATATTCGAATAGTTGGTCGACTTTTCGAATATATTCATTCATTCGGAAATTTCGAAAAGGTTTTATTCGAATGTATTCATTTATTCGGGATTTTTTAAAAGGCATTATTCGAATGTATTCATTTATTCGGGAATTTTTAAAGGTATTATTCGAATGTATTCATTTATTCGGGAATTTTGAAAACGCCTTATTCGAATATATTCATTTATTCGGGATTTTTGAAAACGCCTTATTCGAATATATTCATTTATTCGGGAATTTTGAAAACGCCTTATTCGAATATATTCATTTATTCGGGATTTTTTAAAAGGCATTATTCGAATGTATTCATTTATTCGGGATTTTTTAAAAGGCACTATTCGAATGTATTCATTTATTCGAAATTTTTGAAATGGCCGTATTCGAATTATTCATTCATTCGAAAACTCGGGTCGAATGCCCATCTATAGTGTTCATGATGATTTTCGTTCCCGAGTTTTCCACTCAAAACAATGTGTTGGCAACCAAGTGTTACCAAAATTACGAAGAAACAGCGAGAAACGCACTAAAACGTCGTATTTCAGGGACACTATTCTCTGGCCTGGACTAGTTGTCCGATTGGATGAACATGTTCACGGTGGTTGTCACCGATAAAAAATGGGGCTAATCAAAAACGGAAGAGTATTCTAGGCAAAACAGTATTAGTTATGGTCTGAAGGAAAGCACGAAGCAACAGAGAGTAGAGCATTGTAAAAGACGGTTCCACAAAAGATTTCATTGTCGTAGCGAACAGTTCCTGTGAACCTTATTAGGCGGAGTGAAATTTGAGAAATTCGTGCCCTTCTGGTGCGTTTTTCTCGATTTCTTCGTCATTTCACTTCTACCCGGGGGCCAAACAGTCCTATCAGCAATTAATTTCAAAATCAAAGATTATCGTGAACACGGCCTTTAAATGGCTGCTTTCACTCTACAACTTTGATACCACTTGGTTTTGTAATCTTGGAACTTGCAGGGATCTGAATGCTTCTGGAAAAGGGTTAAGGGGCTAAGACTTTGATATTTGAAAAAAGACATTTGGAGGGTCATAAACAACTTAGAACTTGAACGAACTTCTCTGATTACTTCGTCAAGAGTTTACAAGAGAGTTTATATTCTCATCAGTTACCCATTTAATGGGTACAATTACACATTACATCAGCTGGAACTAGTCAAAATAATTATTTGTAACAGTTTCGAATTGCTGACCAATACAAAAACTCCCATAAGGGCTAATCCATTTGTTTTGACGTATTTTTGCCAAAAAATTGCCGTTTTAGGCGAAAATTTCGGCAAACGGCAACGGCAACAGCAAACCCCAAAAATGGCCGGCAAACGGTAAACGGCAATCGGCAAACGGCAATTGCCGCACACCCCTGGTAGGAACGAAACCAATGTAAACTCGTTGCTCTCAACTTATAGATACCCTGATTGATTTTATAACAAGATCGACTTACTAGTTCTTGAAAATTTTCAAATTACTTATTGACGTGAATGACGATGCGTGCGTTTGGCCTACTATGCCTCTCTGGCCTTTATTGCCGTAAACTACCTTCTACGACTTCTTCCCATCTTTTCCTTCTCTTCCTCTCGGGGGGGGGGGGCAAGCGCCGGAGGAGAGCAGGGGCCTCCCCTGAAGGCCCCCTCGGTGGAAGCCTGCGCTGTCGCTCCCCCAAGTCGAAAACGGACTCTGTTGTCCGGCGCTTGCCCCCCCCCCACAGAGTCTGAGCAGACTAGAAGACGGGGACGACCATGTGTTGGCGCACCCATACGGTAAACATTGGTTGGAATACACCCCAGTAATAGAAACCTGAGGAATAGGTTAACACGTGTAGAATCTTGAGAGATCGTGTCGAAAGAGGTAGAAGCTAGAGATTTCGGAATATTCGGAATAACAATGGAGCGTTCTCGCTTAATTTCATCGAAATCTGTATTAGACTTAACATTACGAGAAGAATCATCATCATTGACTACAGTAGAGGCTCTATTAAGCTCAGAAACAGCCAGTTTAGCCTTTAAATCAGAACTTTCCTCCTTCAACAGCTCCGCGTTGCGCTCCGCTATCTGTTTGACCTCTGCACACATCAACATGCGAGGAAACTCAGCACCTCGCATGTTGATGTGTGTGTATGGTCCCGGTTTCAATCAGTTCATTCGCAACATAAGACCTCGCAACATAAAACTCGTAGCTTCGCATGGACAACTACCGTTCCTGTCGTTTGGAACTGGAATATGTAATACCTCCGTTGGAAAACTTAATACCGAAGGACCTCGCTTCTTTGAGGAAGGAACATCTATGAGATTGTAATTTTGCCGTTATTTTTTTCTTACTTCACATGATAGACTGCGCGAGATTCAGAACTTAGAACAACAGAGTAAAATCGATGGTTTATTTTCATAAATGGTGAACTTTTCATCAAATTATCCATATTTTTTTTGAAATATGCTCTGACACATACAAATATTCAACTATGAAATTCTAGCAATGTTTGAGCGATGGGCTACAGGTTCTCAGCCTCCAGAGCGTTGCTTAATCATCATTAGCTGAAGAATTTTCGAAATTTCCCCAGTGTCCTGCAAATTCGAACATCAGTGACGTAAAATATCATTAGTTTCGGGTCGGGTCCAGACCTAATAGCATTGTTTGAATTTCGCCGCTGAAGGCAATTAAATGTAGCATTAACGTCCTCAAAAGTGGTCGAAATAGCGATGCTAATGGGGGCAGCATAGCTTCTGATAGAATGCTCACGCCGTCGGAAACTTCAAAAACAAGTATAAACTACCATATTTGAATCATATCAAATCCAAAAACTTTGCAGTCCCCGCCCTTCGCTTTGATGTCTTCACCTCCCTATACAAACTAGCCCAGACTGATTTTCGAATACGGCCACTTCCGTTTCTGAAACTCCAACCACATAGGTGTTAACAGCACGGTTTACCGCGGGAATTTCGTTGCTCCTCGGCTACTAGACTACATTTTTTTGCTGTCTTCTGGCCAGTCATAGTTTCCTAATGCACTGTTTTTTTTCAACCAATTCATTTGTCATTGGCTACAATAAATAAAAATTTTAAAAAATTCAATTACAGTTCACGGCAACGGAAAAAAGGCGATTGTGCGGTGGCAAATTTTCACTAACTATACTGTAAGTTGCGCCATAATCGACGGCAAATTTGTAATTTTCTCCTGATTTTTGAAGAAAAAACATCGAGAACGTTAGAAATACGGGGACTATCCTAAACGGGGGGGGGGGACTCAAGATTCAAGTCAGAAATGAAATGAACCACCGATCTATAACGCTATCAATCATTTCTATAGAATTTAATCAATAACAATGACTGATAGCAGCACCAAGCATTTTTTATCAAATTTTCAATTCATTTCTATGAGGTGGTTCATTTAATTTCTGACTTGAATCTTGAGTGACCCCCCCCCCGTTGAGGATAGTCTCGAAAAACGGTCAGTCGCCCCACACACAGACACTATCAATATACCTAAAGTCTTTACTACGGGTACACGCAAAAATTACAAGAAAAAATCATTTTTTCTCGGCTAGTTGCCCTTTTTTGTATTTTTTAACCTGCTATTCATGCGTGCATCCTTGATTAATTCTTTAGGTGTATCGATAATGTGTGTATGGGGGGGGAGTGGGGAAACATGCCGTTTTTCAACGTTTCTCAACGTTTCCGGTATTTTTCGTGGACTGTAAAGCCCGTGTACACAATAAAAACAGTCTTCAGCTTTTCACCGAAAATCGAATGATTCTAGGCTAACTGCAATGGCAATGTGGGAAAAACGAGGAACGAGAAGCCCTTCTCAGGCCCTAAACTTCAATATTCTTGTCGCTCCACCCATTTCTTCAACGCCCGTCGAGGAAGTGAGCGGTGTGGGCATGCCAAATTCACGATCTGCGGCCGTATACGGCTTTTTTGAGCTCGTTTTAGACCGCTTTTTTTTTCGACATCATTGCTACAATGGACGCCGGTCATTTCATTCTCCGTGAAAACTCGAGCACTGTTTTTATCGTGTTTACTGCCCCTAGGTAACCTTTAGGTAAAGTAAGCTAAAAGTCGTTAGATTATAAATTTTAGTATTTCGTGTATTTTAGTATTTTAGTAATTTTAGTATTGGGGGTGTGTATACAAGTCTGTTGGTACCTGCTCGTTGGTGCCCCTGCTTCTACTGAACCCAGCAGACGTTTCGAGTGTACACAGGGAACGTTCGAGCGACATAGCGTGCACAACTATATCGCGAAAGTATCCCGCACATTGCATAAAGGTGTCGCCGTCCGGCACACTAAGGCCTCTGGTCCATAACACCTTAGGATCCGTACCTAGGGAGTTCATGGAGTCTTTGGTCACAAGCCACAGTTTCGCCACCCTGAACTGTCGATCGCTGTCGAGTGATATCCAAAAAACTGCGCTATCCAGACTTCTGAGCTATTTCCATGCACCGTTTGCTGCTTTGCAGGAAACCCGCTTCAAGGATAGACCCGTCATCAGCGTCGGAGAGTACACCATCTACTGCGGTAACGCTGACGAAAGGAGAGTGGGAGGCTGTGCAATAGCTGTAAGGAAGGATTTCAATGGTATGGTCAAGGAGTTCGGCTCAACGTCGTGCCGGAATGCATTCGTACGACTGCGGGATCACAGAGGATTCAATCTGTGGATAGTGAGTGCTCATGCACCCACTGAAACCGCCGAAGAAAATTCGAAGGATGCGTTTTATGAGGAACTCAATACGTTGCTGGCCAGGATACCTTGTCAACATGCTGTTGTCGTGGGGATTGACGCAAATGCGAAGATGGGACTTGATCAGGAATCCGAAGTACTCGGTAAATGGTTCTACCCAGTGGAGCAGACATCGGACAATGGCTACCGCCTTGTCGACTTTTGTGAACGCAGTGGTCTAATTATTGCATCGACATTCAAGAGGAAACATTGTCGCCATCAGCGTACGTGGCAGGGACCAACCCAGCTATCTCCAGAAGAGCAGCGGAAGCGGAAGATGACAACTTTGAAACTACAGCTTGACTATGTCCTGACGAGGAATATTCCAGTATCGGACATTCGAAGATCTAGAGCTGTGTGGGATGTCGCATTCGATTCGGATCACCGTCCTGTTCTGCTGAACTTCACTGCGAGGATTCATAAGAGGAAGCAAGGGGCTCAGCCTCTCCAGAGGATTGACATGACAAGTCTCAGAGATGAAGAGTGCAGAAGGCATTTTTGACATCGCGGTTCTATTCACATCGAAGTACGGACTAAGGAGAAACTTTGCGATGCGGATTCTTTTGTCAAGTGCATCTAGGACGCTTCAAAAGAGGCACTCCCGGTTGTACAGCCTAAGAAGGAGTTCGCCTACGTCTCAGAAGAAACAGCATCTACCTACAACAGAGTATGTGCTCTCCGAACTGCAGGAAACTTTGTGGAGGAGAAGCGTCTGAGGAGGAAGTTGCGTCGGCAGCTTCAAAGCGACCGCGAGCGAGAGTGGACCTGTAGAGCTAAAGAGTTCGAGAAGGCTTGGGAGGAGAAGAATCCGAGGAAAGCCTCCACGTTGCTGCGACAGTATAGCGGGAAGATGAAGAGATGTTCTCCTGTCTTGAACACTACCAATGGAGTTGCAGTTGGTGATGCGACGCTGCCAATATGGAAGGATTACTTCAGTTCACTACTGAATCGTCCAGCGCCAACAGTACCTGAGCTCCCGCATGTTCAGAGAGCACATTACGATGTCAGTGAGGAACCGCCGACTGAGTCTGAAGTTTTGGATTGTGTCCGGAAAATGAAGAATGGAAAGGCTGGTGGAGATGACAACATCACTGCTGAAATGCTGAAAGCTCTTCCTCCGTCTGGGATTCGTGAAATGACCAACACCATCCGTGCTATATGGATGAGCGAAAGGATACCCGATTCGTGGAGACATGCGATCATTGTACCTCTTCACAAAAAGCTATCCGTCACGGATCCTAAGAACTACAGAGGAATCTCTCTACTTCGTGTCATGTACAAGGTTTTAGAACGTATCATTCTCGAGCGACTTATCAAACATCGTGAAAGAACGACCAGAGATGAGCAAGCCGGTTTTCGACCTGAAAGATCGACCATCAACCAAGTGTTCGTCGTGAGAAGAGTAATTGAATCGTGGCAGCGGTATTCGAAGCCATTACAGCTTGCTTTTTTGTACTTTGAAGCCGCGTTCGACTCTCCTCATCGTGATCGATTGCTCAATGCTCTGCGAGCAGATTGAGTCCCGGAAAGTATGTTCGGTTAATCAAGGACATGAACAAAGGAACAACAGCAGCAGTTCGTACACCTGTCGGATTTACGTCAGCTTTCGAGGTGAAAACAGGAGTAAGGCAAGGAGCCGTTGCAGGACCTTTTCTTTTCAACTTCGCCGTTGAAGACATCATGCGTAGAGTTGCACAACAGTTTCCTGCGGATGTGATCCTAACACCATCAGTACGCTCCCTTGTCGACCTGGAGTACGCCGACGACATCGTGTTATTCGCTGAAAACAACGCAAAACTGCAAAGGATTGTGAAACTCTTTTCGAAGTATGCCGCAGCCTATGCACTTCGTCTTCGTCCCGGCAAATGCAACCAGATGTGGGTCTCTCAGAGGCCTTCAACGGGAGTTTGTGTGGACGGACAACGTATCGAACTGGTGGACGATTTCTGTTATTTGGGCTGTTTGCTGAAGAACCATGGTAGTTATGCAGCGGATATTCGACAACGATGTGCGAAAGCTACGTCTGCATGCAATTCTCTAACCAAGTGTTTGTGGTCTACCACCATCGCGAAGGAAGTCAAGTTGCGCGTCTACCTATCCGCTATTTGCCCTATCATTATGTACGGATCGGAGACGTGGGCAGCACCGAAGACGCAGATGGAAAGGTTGGATTGCACGGAGAGGAAGCTTTTTAGGCGTTTGCTTGGATATTTCTGGCCGCGTGTATGCCATAACGAAGATCTTTACAAGGAAATCGACGCAGTACATAAACGCTTGACACGGGGGAGGTGCCAGCATCTCCTGACGCCATCTCAAGCAGCAATGGAAAGTCGACTTCGACTGCTCGGGCATATACTAAGAAGAACGCCGGATCGTCTCGTACAACACGCTTTAAGAATGCTTCCAAATCCTGTCTGGAAACGGCCACCTGGGCGTAGGCGAAAGTTCTGGACGGATGTGGTTAAAGAAGATTTGAAATCACTCGGCATCGAAAGACAGTTCAGGCGCGATGTTTCGTTTCGCAGGAAATGGAATAGTGACAGCTGGATGGAATGTGTTCAAAATGTGGCTGAAGACCGTGAAAAATGGACACGGCTGACTACTAGGACGGCACACCTCGGTGAAGATGCGGAATGCCGCGTCAGGCGAAAGCCAACCGATTAAGTCAAGTCAAGTCAGTATTTCGCGATTTTGGCTATTGTGCACGTAGCAGGAATACGGAACCCGAGAAATTCCTGTTAAATACAGATAAAAACATCCATCCAACCCTAAGGCAAATGAGAGAATTCTCAAAAAAATTGCACCATAAATGCGATGTCGAGCATTTTCTGCGGAAGGAAAAATTATCTTCTGTAAAGTGCTCTTTCCTGCTCGGTATTGTTGTTTATTCATGTTAATATCTTTCTTAATCGGCCTGCTATATATGTAACTCACTTTGACATTTTGGTCCCAAACGATGCACCAACCGGTGATGGAGGAGGACTTGGCTGAGTTGCACTTTCCTTCGCCTTCTTCGTCGTGCCTAAGATTGCCTGTAGCTTATCATCCTAAAAAAATCTATGGATCAGTTTTCCTAGTTCATGTCGTTTCAATGATGAGGATATCTGTTGTAGACAAAAAAACCTCTTCCTCTTCCTCAAATTCATCGTGTTTCATGAAAGGATGTCTCAATGCAAGTGCGAGCGATTCGTCCTTCCTTTCGTGGAAAAACGGATTCATTAGGGCACTGTGGATGGCTGAATGAAGGAAGGTAAGCGGGTAAAAAGGAGATTTGGCTTTTTTGTGCTTCATCAAATTAAAGAAACTGTGAAAGCAGTGGTTTTTTTTATATTGGGAGCTCCACGCTCCGTTTCCGAGAGTGGAAGCATTGTTCGATGTAAAAAAAAAGATCAGGATCCGGAGGATATGTGAGAAAATAATAGATTCTTTGTATATAGGATGTGATAGGATGTAATAAACTCGGGAGGAAAAATGATCGTGACCACTGTCTTCAATTACCACTAAGCTACGAGGCAGAAAAAAAAACGAAACGAAATCCATAAAGCACAAAATCATAGCAATCCTGGAAAGCACACACTTTCAAATGCGTCGAGGTTTTTTTCTCTTATATTCGTTTTAAACCTTGCAAAAAAACAGATTCACAATGTCAAATATACCCATCAGCAGAGCTCAATTTTATCGTTTGCGGTATTTCTCGTCTGCGATAAAAATGGTCCAGACAACTTCCTGCCGCCACTCGTTGACAGAGCCGCTACGAAAGTCGCTGCTGTCCCGATGGTCCGCGAGGTCACCACGTCGCCGTTGCCACTCTACACCTCGCCACGCTCGTCCGCTGCGTGGCGTCCCCTATTTTCCATTATATTGCCCTGTCGCAGCGAGACTCGAGCGATGCCACTCTGCAGAGCGCCTGTCATTGTTATGAATCCTTGATCTCAAGGCTATTCTTCAAAAAGTAAAGACCGCTAGCGCATGAAACTTCTAGACGGTGTTCAGCTAGTCCAGCCCGACCTAAGTAACGAGATTTTCAGAAAACTTTCAATTTGACCGAACCTTTAAAAGCAACAAAAACGAAGGAAGAAAGCAACTTCACTACGATAGTCGTTCATTTTTCTCGTGCAAGAGTGAGCAGTTTTGCTATGTTGAAGTACTTCCAAAGAAGTAAAAAATTTACATATTTGCGTCTTCATCACGTAGAAGAAAATATCGAAGTACACAAACAGCGACATTGGACCAAGATTTCGGTTTCCCATCGAACGGAGGATCACGTGCCGATAGCCTGGAATTGCTGATTTTTCAGAAGCCCTTCTTTTCGGGACCATCAGACCGGGACCGGAGTACATACATACCTATTAATGAGTCATTGTGCGCTCTTAAAAAAGTCCTGCCCTCCCAAAGCTTGAGGTACTCGGTACATATGAATTTTCGCAATGTTCAGGAGGCGTGTTCGAAAAGCAATTTCCTGCGAACTCCTTCTTTGGTCTTTTATTTTCGAACTCATCTTTATACTGTTACTATTATACTTTATACTGTACTGAAAATTAATACAATTGGAAAGGAGTGTATAGTTAACGGTATTAATCATTAATTGTAATTATTACGGTAATTAAAAAGCAGTTCTTCTACCACAAAACGCGGTCTTCCAAGCGATTCCGGGGTTCACCCTAGGAAATAAGAATAACACTTCGTGATGACTCGAAATAACTCCCCAAAGGGTTTTCGAAAATACACATAATGATTTACTGCTCTTTTTACATAACCGGAATCAAAACTACACCGTTTTGTAGAGTCCTGATGGGCAATGTTCTACATCCAAGCAGGGTTTGGCCTCCTGACGCGGATCCGTACCATACACATATTTGCAGAAAAGCAGCTTCCGACATCACTATCTGTAACAAATTGTAAACAAAGCCCAGGATGACGAAAGGAGGAGCGTCTTGTTGACTATCGATCTCTATATGGAGGAGTGTTTTGATTTTATTCCGGACTTATGAGTCCACTACACAAGCCCTTGACCACGAGGAGAAGTTTCGATAACACCCGCTCAAGCGATGTAATAAACTTCACATTGAGGCAGTAAGACACGGCAGGAATTCTGATTAAAAATTGCTCTCATGGCATGATTCAGGTCACTTGTTGTGGAAGTGTTTATGTATGTGGTTGCAGACACGAAGTTGCGTAATCTCCCGTTGTGTAGGTAGATGCCCACCAGGGGTGTGCGGAAAATTCTTTTCGGTAAATTTTTTGCCGAAACTTTTTACCGAATTTTTTTCTCGGTAAATACGGTAAAAACGGAAAATTCGGTAAAAATTCTGACTTCGACTTTTTGGTGCCTACTCCATACGATAGCACAAATGACCGATAATATTTATGCATCATTTTCAATAGTGCATGAGGATAGTGCTAATAATGAGTGAGTTTTACATATTGATCTGAGCTCAACGGCTGAACCTGATCAGCGGGACTTTGATATTGAGAAAGAGTAGCGTTGCGAAATTTTCTGTCGTCAAGGCCTTTCTGTAGTCACTCAAAATCAGGCCAGCTGATGAAAACATCCTTCCTGCCTCAACTGCGCCGTAAGGCCGTAGTTATACATCGGCGGGACGCTGCGGAATCAGCAAGACAACTACCACGTATGGGCGTCCTAACTGTGCTGATGCATGCCAAAAGGAAGTTTTGTCCCAGAACAACGAGCCGAAAGGCTTTACGGAGCAGTTATGCAAGCTGCGACACTGTATACTGTATCCTTGCGAGACCTACCCTTTTGGAGATTTGCCAATTTCCATCAGCTGATTATTTTTCAGATCTAAATTTGTTAAAATAGCACCAAAACGACATAATGAGCACGGCTATGACAGGAGCAATATATTTCTAGTAACTTTCTGCAATAAACAAGTGTTGGAGACGCGAAATATCGATAAAATACAATTGAAACGCCCGAGAATTTTCAGCCTGCGATATTGCGTCAATGCCGCAATATTGCAGACGAGTCCCTGATCGACGCAGAAAGCGGCGGCAATGTCATCGCGAGACGTTTTCATTCCGCTGGTGTATAACTAGGGCCTAAAAGTACCTATTGGACAGTGAGGAAAGGTGCGGGTACGATGATTTCACAATGGAGTCGTTCCAGAACTGCAGTGGATTCGGTTTTGTGTCCGGGGGGCTCCGAAAAGAATTTTTCTAGTTCCTGAAACATCTGCCTCAGGACTCTGCTGCGTTGCAAACCTATTGACATTTTTGAATAAAGTATGGCTTTCTCGGAGTCTCGATAAGAAGAAGCACGTGACACAAAGGGTGAAGGGGTGCGCCCGAAGAGTCACTCTGATATGGGAGGGACCTGAGAGCGAATGGCGCGCGCACCTTCTCGCGGACGAGTCCTTTTTACATCGCTTTGCGCTTTTCTTGGGTATTCCTGGAATTACTAGCTACCCTCAAACGATTTCGTTTCTTCTGTCGACCGCATTTTGAGAATTACTAGTTCTCTCAATCGTTGCTCCTAGCCACGAAAAGGTGTCCACGAGAAGGTGTGCGCGCCATGCGCTCTAGGGCCCCGCCCACATCGGGGTGCCTCTTTTCCCTCCCCAGGGTAAAGAGATCGCTTGAACATTCAAAATGTAAGACAAAGGGTTGAAAAAGAATAACGAATAGAAGGACGAAGAAGGATATCGCGCCAAAGGCATGCCATAACACTAGCAAACCCGTGAAATACGAGTAAGAAGCAGGCCGACTAGGCAAAAAACACCTATTTTTTCTGTAAAAATTTCGGTAAATTTCGAGGAAAACTCGGTAAAACGGTAAATCAAAATTCACCGAAAAACACCGGTAAATCTGGAAAATCGGTAAACGGAAAATGCACACCCCTGATGCCCACACGACAGATGCCCAGGGCTTCAGAGGCATCTAGTCCATTTCTAACGCGAGATATTCACCAAACTGCGGAATTCGCAGCCTCAGCTGGTGAAAATACACGTAAAATCTCGCTACATCACACCACCGCGGAAACACTATGTTCGAATGGGGGATATTCTATTTATTTATTGATGGCCGCGGACCTGTCAAGATCCTCGTGATTTTACGGTACATATTCCGCAAAGAGCGTTTCACAAACCTGATGAAATGAGAAAAATGCATGAAAAGAGACACTGGTAACGAGACAATGTGTTTGAACATACAATGATGAAAAGTAGAGTGAGCTTATTCCCAAGAATCCTCTGCGTAAGCTAATTTTTTGGCCATGAACTAAAAGGAATTCAGTGATAAGAGCATAATGTCCTCACTGAAAATTTCTTTGAGGAGAGGTAGGACCCTGACTCCGAAAAACTTGGACCTACCCTGAGTTTTAGCCACTGGAACTCTGATTTTGCTTCGATCAACCTCCCTGTCCTAATCCGTACCAGAATGGTGATCCCAGTTGCGACTGACAGCATGGTCGCTTATCTTCCACAGCCTACGGCAAATCCATACACGCGGCCTATTTTACCCTTAACCGTCGTATGATCTTCCAGAGAGCGACTTGGGGCGACTCTCCTCGAACCGCCACACATTTTCGAGTAATCACTCCGCGAGATGGCCAAACCAACGAAGGTCGAAAGGGCCTCACTGCATTCAGCGTAATCAGCGCTGGTTGAGATGGCCGTTCAACACAGGCTGTAGCCTAATACGGATGTTCTCGTTGCATTTATGGCGAGAAACTCCTAATTCAGTGACAGCGAGAAGAATGAGGCGAATTTAGCCTGTTTTTTTTGAGTGGAAATTCCGTATAAATCGTCCCTTGTACCATCGAGGCCGAAATTCCCGGGTTTCCGCGGATGTCGCCAAATGCGAAAATTTTACCTTGAAGGAATGAGCTCGTAACAGGCTCCCTCGGAGGTATCTTGCCACTCATCGGGAGAGTATGTGTAATTGTCGCAAAGTAAGCAAAAAAGTGCGAAAAAGCTGAAAGCACATCTCACTTTATCGAAGGTGGCTTGCTTTGACCTGAAATCAATGTGAACTCCAGTTGTGCTTCTCGTGGAAACACGAAACATTGCTGTTTTGTCATAAGGTGGAAGATCAAGCAGATCCAGAGTGACGTAGCAAGATGAGGCGTCCGGAGGCCTTTCAGTGGGAAGAAAGAGGGAAATCATCTGAAACAACTTTCCGAAATCTGCAATAATTCGATTGAAAAAGAAGGACACATCTGCATCGCAGAATATGAAGATAGCATTTATCGATGAAAACAGACATGCACAGTCTGTGTAAAAACAAAATTTCTGTGACTCCTCTATGGGCGTGTGCGAAACGAGGGGAGAAGAGAGAGCAAGAGAGTGGGGGGGGGGGCGACGAAGGGAGCAGCGCGCGCATACGCGCGGGGCGAATAATGGGAATTTTGTTTCGACACAGACCATAACTTATTTACCAAAAACGGATATTGCAATGAATCATCTTCAATTCAAAGCAGTGAGACTTTAGATACAGTTTGCCCTTCATTATGAAGTAGAGAAAGGAAACTGACTCACTGTGACTTTTAGAGTGACAGGCATTCGTTGAGGAACGCTATTGCTGTAGATGTCAAAATCCAGCGAAGAATCGCAGAGACAGTCTGGCTTCCTCACATAACTATAAAATCAGTTAACAAAGAGAATCGATGTGCATTACGTAGTCGATGCAAAGCAGAGCTATGGGACCTCCTTTTCCAAGATATTCGGAAAGTGAAACGGAAGAAAATAGCTTTAAAAAAACAACGGAAACGAAAGAGAAAGTTTACAGGGTGTTTCAGTGACACATTTGGTCGCTTCTTATTGCTTCAATTCTTATTGGGTAACTTGTGATTTTAAATAATGAACAAAAAAATCGAATTGAGATCTTCCTGAGGCATTCCACTCTTAACACTGGCTTAACACATATAGCAGCCCGTTGAAAGTACTAGGGCACTCGCTAAGCCCCCACATCGAATTTCTCTACTCTTGCGCAGGGAGGCCCACGAATAAGGGGAATAAAACAAGGAAGCCCCACGAACGCCTTCATTTTCGAAGAAGAAATATGGTTTGAAAAATCGAAAAACATTCAGCTTCTTACCACGCCTTTATGGTGTTCACATAACTAACAGGATATGAGGCTCATCATCATGTTAATAGTGAGTATACATTGGATCCGAATCAAAAAAAATCGGATACTCGGATTCCGGATAACTCAAAAATCAAAGGTCTCGGATATCCGACTCAAACGGATAGATTCAAAATAACAACGTCGGATAATTCGAGTCATTCGGATAGAAAGGCTAAACGGATATTCGGATCTCGGATCAATTCGAAAATTACGTTTTTTCGGTGTTTCGGAACTTGGATCATTCGGAGTTTGCAATTTTTTTAGGTGAGTCGGAATCCGAAAATTCGAGTCGGATATCCGGTCGGATACAAATGGGTATAATGCACTCTGGCGAAGATTTCCAAGAAAATAAGTCTTCTACCGTACCATGATAGAACAGTTCATTGATAATTATCTTTATATCGAAATATTTGCAAACCAATTCTATTTTTAGAAAAAATGTGTTCATCAATTTCGTGAACACCCGTGAATTTCTGTCTGGACCTCTTCGAACAGGGTTGCCCGTTCGATCAATACACATGGTTTTGGGAGCCAATCGTACCCTCACTGCACCATAATAGCAAAAAACATACTAAACGAAGAGGATGAATGCCTTATATGAGCAAAATCTATGCTGACGATGCTTAGAAAATGGCGTCTACAACAGGTTGGTCCGCCCACCATGAGCCACCGCGGATAGCCTGAGTGGTGTTCAGAAGCCAGCCATAGCATACTAATCATGGCAATATTGGAGCATATTTATTTTTAAAACCGGAAAGAAAAAAATTAGGGTTTCAGAGTAGCTACTAGTCCAACAGGAACTCTGAAGCTGTGGCCAGCTTTCAGTGCATTACCGCTCGTAGGATTTGGTCAGAAAGCGAGCGAGGTCGGGTTTTCGCGTCTTTTTCGTCTTTTTTGTATAAACCCCTTCAAACTCAACATTGAGCGAAGCTGGTGTGATATTCATGATCCTGGCGTTGAGAGCTATCCAATGGTTTAGCCTATGTGGTTGTTACGTTGAGAACTATACAAGTTTTGCAACCAGCCAGGTTTGTGATTGCGGTACCGTGGCTGATGGGGAGCTACTGTCTCCGTGTGCGTTTCCCTATGTCTACCGTATAGAGAGAGGTGTTCAATTGTGAAATTTCGATGGTTCTCCACGAAACCCCAAAAATAGCTATACCACAGAATAGCCCTCATCGCCTGGATTATGAATATCTCCCTAGTTTCGCTCAAAGTTGACTTTGAAGCAAAAAGTTGACTTTGAAGCGAGTTATTCAAAAAAAAAAAGACGCAAAAACCCGACCTCGCTCGCTCTCTGACCAAATCCTACGAGCAGTAGTGTACGATGTTGTTTTTGTTTGATAGTTAGGGACCATAACAATAGAAGCCGAATTTGCGACAGCTGTTTCTATTTTGTTGAACTGAGTGGGATGAGGAGGGGCCTGCTTAGCTTTTAGTGTGGTTCTGTTTGAGCATGAAGTGTGTTTCTTTATTTATGTATCTTTTGCTTCCAGGCTCTGACGAAGTCGTGATTACCGAAACGTAAGCCGGATAAAGCTGTATAATCTCGGTCTACTGCTCATGAATACCGATACGATGCTTCTTAATTATCTTGCGATTTCCATAAAGAAATCACTCGAGAGCTATCCCCATTGGTGTGTTCCCGGAAAAAAAGACTAACAACCCTCACCCACATCCAACTGTTTGCTCGAACATTGCATGATTCACCATCATTTCCGGACAGTTTGTTTGGAAATTTAGTGCGACCATTTGGACTCCCATCATCCAGTGAAGCTGAAGGAAAAGCTCACCTAAACTGAAATGACGGCCTAATAATGCGTTCAAAGCCAAAATTTCACCTACGTTGGGCAAGAAGTTATCAGAGGTAATCCGGCTGTTGGCTGGATACACACGGACCAGTCGTTTTGAGGTGTGTTTTATGAAGTTGTTGGCAAGTCGCTGCATCGGATCCTTGTAAATCTTCGCCGAAGTGTCTTCACTTAGCGAACAAATCAGGAAAAATCGTCGGTCCACTGAATTCGTTGTTTGATGAGATTCTCCTTTTCGGAGCCATCAGAAATGAATTTCTCCTCGATTTCAACAATTCATCTCGATCTCACTACCGAAGTAACTTTTTTCGTCTTTTATACGAAATTCCAACGATTACACTCTACCGATGTTAAGAAAAATAAGACTTTACAACTCGCCATTCCAGATATGCGGCATTTTCTCCGCTGTGAGGTAATTGACAATTCGCGACAGATCGCTGGAAGAATGTTTTTCCATTTCGGGGCTTAGCTGTAGCTCCCGCACTCTTTCGTCCAGCAGATTCAGCTCCTCCTAAATGAAGAACTCCGTGGCACTAGTTTCATTCATTGTATATAAGGACAGTTTCGCCGTTCGATTCGATTCAATTTTAGAGAAAAAAATAAAATCTCAGATTTCTTCCTTTTTTTCGGTATAAAAGTTATCTTGAAAAAAATTCTGGGAAAATTGATCCTGTTGTGAAATCTACTCCGCCTTCCGGACCTCTTTCAAATTTTGGGTCATTGTTTCTGAAGGTGCCCCCAGACAAGCCTGAAAGGAAGACTTCCTCCTTCTGTGATTACTTAACCTATTTTTCCCTCTTTTCGTCGCGATTTCTTATTGTTTTCCTTAACGGTCATGGTCGATAAACTGTCATAGAATGTGCTCACAGCGGTTGTTCCTATGAAACACGTCTGCAAAAACAGTGACAGCGAAATGAATCTGTACTTGAATACTTCCCATTTCCAGACGGAATTCACATAAGCAACCGCTGCTGCGACACGCAGTGCAGGCAAAATCTTGCTGAAACCACGAGCTCCCAACGACTTCCAAAGCGTCTCCTGCCCAGAAAAATAAAAACAAGTTACTTGTAACATAAAAGCCCGAAAACAAGTTACTTGTAACATATCTGAGCCGATGTAAGTTACTTGCGACTTTCATTGTGTCATTTAAAGGCAGTGTTCACAATGATTTCAGCCCCGAGTTCTTCACATAAGACAATGCGTTGGCCTTCAAGTGTTACCAAAATTACGAAGAAACGGCGAGAAACGAATTAAAACGTCGTATTTCAGTGACATTATTCTATAGCAGGGACTAGTTGTCCGGTTGGATGAACATGTTTATGGTGGTTGTCACCGGTGGAAAATGGGGTGAATCGAAGATGGAAGAATATTTTACGCAAGGCAGTATTAGTTAGTGGCCTAAGGGAAGAACGGAGCACTATAAAGTAGAGAATTGCAAAGGACGGATTCACAGAAGATTTCATGGTCACAACAAACAGTTTCTGTGATACTTAGGAGGCGGGATGATACTTAAGGATTTCGTGTGCTTCCAGTGCGTTTTTCTCGATTTCTACGTCATTTTAGCCCAATCCGGGGGCCACTAAATCAATATAGCGAATAATCTCAAAATTGAAGATTATCGTGAACACTGTCTTTAAGTTACATGTAACATATCGGGAGCGCATTGCACGCGGTTTCCTCTCGATATGTTGCATGCAACTTTAGTGACTTGAGAAAAGTCGCAAGCAACTTACATCAGCTTAACTATGTTACAAATATCTTGTTTTCGATATCTGAGAGGATACTGCGTACAGTGTCCTTCCGATATGTTACATGTAACTTAAATGGGCTGCCGAGATGTCGTACGTTCGCGCCGTGGCAGTGTGGAGGAAAGAAGATCGCCTCCGTGCAAACCGACGTCAACCCCTCCGAGAAAAGGGTTTTTGTCATGGGAGCGGTGCTGGTCGGCCGCAGCTCTCCTGAGGATTTTACTACAGAGGGCCGGCGTCGAGAGGAATCCAGGTCCAGAGCAGAAGTATCCATGTGCCACCTGCAGCAAGGATGTTACCTGGCATAAAACAAGTCTCCAGTGCTTCGGATGCCAAAGGTGGGTGCACTTCTCCTGTTCGGGCCTCAGTTCTGTGAGGCATCATGACTCATCCTTTCGTTGTGTTATATGCTCTGCCCCCAGCAACTCTGATTCCTCAATTACCAATCGCCCCCTCTCCGTTGTTCACATTAATCTCAACGGCCTTCGCAGCAAGTTATCTGAACTCTCTCTATTCGCAAGTTCTCATCACCCGGATGTTATCATGGTTCAAGAAACCAAGCTCTCTCCATCTACCACTTATCCCCAACCTAACATTCCGGGCTACACAGCCTATCACATGCCAAGGTCTGCTCTTGGGGGCGGAGTGTCTACTTTTGTGCAATCTGCCTTACCTTCTCATATTATTCCCAATACTCCTAAGGACGGTACTCTTGAGTACGTTCCTGTCCACCTCCCCCTCAAAACCCCTTTATCTCTATTTAACGTCTATATCCCCCCTGTAACATCTTGCCCCCCGTCTTATAATCCTATACCTCTCCTTAAGCAGTTGCACGACTGCTCACTCTCTCCCTCAGCTGTCTTTGCGGGTGACTTCAATGCTCACACGTTCTGTTCTGCTCTTGACTCTGACGCCAGAGAGGAAGATGTCGAAGAATGGGCTGAGGAGTGTGACCTGGTTATCCTCAATGATGACCAGCCCACTCGTCTCCCTGCCAACGGCCGAGCTTCTAGCCCAGATATCTCTCTTGTGTCATCCAATCTCTCTAATGCTTGCACGTGGTCCACATCCACAACTCTCTGCAGTGATTACATTCCTGTCCTTGTTTATATTGATCTCTCTGACTCTCTTGCCCCTTACTCGGGTTTTCGTCATCATACTTATCTTGATTTAAGCCTAGCAGACTGGACCCTGTTCAGAGATGTTGCACTTCGCCATGCGGTCGACTACCCATGGAATGGTGATGTGCATCAGAAAGAGCGCCATCTAGCAAGTGCCATCCGCAAGGCCATGAAAGCAGCAATTGCTGAGGGTCGTGTCAAGACTTTTTCTCCAAATGTCAGCAGGGAAATACTGCAGAAGATAAGAACCAGAGATGAGAAGAGAGCCGCAGGCCATCTAGACCCGGACATAGCTGTGCTGGATAATGAGATCAAGCAGGATCTGGATAAGAACAAGAAGGAATGCTGAGAGAAATTCACTGAAAAGCTGAATTTCAAGGCTGACGGAACCACGACGTGGAAAGTGTTGAGGAAAATTTCCGGCAAGTCCGCTCCCTCCATGAGCTCCGATATTGAGTTCGAGGAGAACGTCTTCAAATCAGGGAAAGCGGCTGCTTATGCGCTCGGCAAGAACTTCTTCATCACACGTGCCAAGCGAGGCGTGCAAAACAGAGTCACGGTTAGAGAACTGAGCCGGTTGCCGCTCTTGAACGCTTCTGAGGCCTTTACTCTCACGCAAGTAGAGAAGGCTATCAAAGTAATGCGGAATTCCAAGGCTATCGGACCTGACGGTATCTCCCCAGCCATCCTGAAGAAGCTTCCCATGGAACTTCTACCGATGCTTGCAGATATCATTAACACTTCTTTCCGGACCTGCATTCTACCCCAAGCTTGGAAGACCGCTAATGTGATACCGTTGCCAAAGCCAGGCAAGTCCCATAGTACGGCAAAAGGCTTTCGACCTATTAGCCTTTTATCTCCCGTTGCCAAATTAGCTGAAAAGTTGATCGTGAGGGACCTGGCTGAGCAAAATGAGCGACAGCAGCATCAGCATGGGTTCGGGAAACTTCACTCTACTACTACTGCTCTATTGGAGATCGTGAGCTTTGCGGTCGACGGATTCAACATGAGAAAGCCCCTAAGAACGGTGGCCGTCGCCCTCGACCTGACCAAAGCGTTTGACTCTGTTAACTTGGGACTGCTGTCCGACAAACTGCTGAAGTCCTCGCTGCCATCCTGGCAGAAGCGATGGATTGCAGCGTTTACCAAAGGCCGCCGGGCTAAGGTTCAATTCCAGAATCACGTATCCGATAGCATTCCAATCGCAGCTGGTGTTCCGCAAGGCGGAGTGTTGTCCCCTGCCCTATTCAGCCTGTATCTTGAGGATCTTCCCGAGCCACCACAGGATATAAATATTGTTTTGTACGCCGACGACATCACCATCATGTGCTAGGACCGTGACCTGCAAGTAGCCGCTAACAAGATCAGCGCCTATCTCGTCGAGTTGAAGCTTTTCCTCGATAATATGATGCTCACAGTCTCTGCTGCAAAGTCTTCTGTATCAGTGTTCACAACAAGCACCAAGGAACACAGTGCCCACCCAGATGTCAGATGGGATGGTAATCGTTTGCCAGTAGTAAGATTCCCTAAGCTGCTTGGTCTTATACTCGATCCGTCACTGAAGTTCCACAAAAACGCGGAACAGAAACAGACAGTCGTCAAGGCAAAGCTTAATATTCTGAGAGCTCTCGGAGGAACATCATGGGGAAGCAGCCGGGAGACTATACAGAGAACCTACAGAGCAATACTTCAGCCGGCTCTGGAATATGCGGCACCAGTGTGGCAGCACCTGGTGTCAGACAGCTCCTGGAATTAGCTGCAGCGTATACAGAATGCTGCGCTTAGAATCGCTACCGGTTGTGCAAGGAGCTCTCCAATAGAACATCTTCACGCGGAGGCCTGCATATTGCCAGTTAAGGAGCATTGTGAACTCCAGGCACAGCAGATGTATATTAATGTTCTGAGACAGCCAAATCATCCGGCAAAGAGAATTATGAAGCCCATTAGAGAGAGGTCGATTAGGACGCCGTTCGCAGATGCTCCTCGTAAAGTTGATGTACAGAGATGGGCCGACTCCAACATGGAAAGGCTTCGTCTTCTGCGCGAGGAGCACACCCAGTTTGTTCGAGGATATCTGGAGAAGGCGGCTGTGAACCCTATTTTAGGAGCAGTGCCGCCTCGGGTTTGCGAGACCGAGTCTCAACTCGGCCGGCAAGCCAGATGTGCTCTCGCCTCGCTGCGCTGTGGTCACTCTATTCTGCTAATGTCTTACGCCAACAAGATCGACAGCAGCCGACCAGACGCATGCCCGGACTGTGGTGCTCCCGGACACGGCACGGCGCACTTGTTGATGTGCCCGAAGAGACCCACCTCCTTAACAACAATGGACCTCTGGACGAATCCTGTGAAGGCCGCCCAGTTCCTCAAGCTATGACAAAAACCACTTTGAGGCTGCAGAAGAAGAAGAAGAAGGACTTAAATGGCACAATATTAGTAGCAAGTAACTTAAATTTCGAGAAATTGTTTCCAAGGGGGATGTACGACTCACTCGCGGGTTCAGGCTTACGACTGGCGTTGCTGTTGGTTCAATCACTCAAGTTTGAGGTACTCGACCCCACACCAGCGGGAAGGCCCCGCGCAGCATTGTTTGCGTAGTGTGTGGTCTCGGACGGGCTCCCTGCTTCGCGTGTCGCCTGCGTCACGTGATGGCTACTCATAGTGAAATATGAATGTAAGTTACATGTAACATAAGTGTAACTTACATGCTATATGAATTTAAGTTACATGCAATATAAATGTATGTTACACGTAATATAAATGTAAGTTGCTTGAGACATTCAAGTTAGTTACATTTATATTACAAGTAACTTGTTTTCATTTTTCTGAGCGGTGGACAGCGGTTGTCTGCAACTGTGAATCATCAGACTCTTTCGTTTACTGTTTGCAAAAGATGATGAGTTGATTGCAAAACGCTTGGCTGCGGGCGAGATTGAACCAACATATTCCCTTCTCCGGGGAGCGCCTTATCGCACTGCACCACAAAATCCCAGCGCAGCTCTAACTCGGCTGCTCAGTAAATCTTCACCAAAATCTTCAGTCTACTGTTCTCCTTCCATTTTTCCTTCAAACTGGTGGAGGAACTGACCGCATTGAGACAAGGAACGCTTGGTTTTCGTCCGGATTCCATAAGAGATATAACACTTTGCTTCCGATCACAGTCCAAGACAGATATGACACTCGATTTCCGTTGAGAATATGTCTGAGCCGGACTGACGACGTTGAGGGATGGGACAGCTACTTTGACTTCAGAATCCACTTGAGATATGCTGCGTCCACTGAATGCCGTAAAAGACGGAACACTCGTTTTTCTATCAGAATCGATGAGAAGTGATAGACTTTGTTTTCGCTCAGGATCTGTCAGTGAAAGGCTGTCGAAAGAGCTCTCCATCACTGTACTGAGGCTGTTGTCCTCTGACTGCTGATCTGAAATGTCTTTTGATGTTTTAGGATGAAGAGGAATGGAATTAGATGGCATACTTTTCCGTTGTTGAGGATTTTTCGGAGGTTTCGCCTTTTTGGCCTTGATCACAATTTTATACTTGAGGTCGTGTGGTGATGGCAACAACTGATCTTCTTCTAGCTGAAACCATATGACTTCGACGAACGTAGTGGGAATTCGTTTCGATTATTCCAACACTAAAAATATGTAGCAGCAACGTAAGATTTATAGACCAACTGGATGACTGTCTAGAGGATCGACGAGCAGCTTCGATCCAAATGTTTCGCGGAAGATCTGCACCATCTGTTTCTGTCGTTGTTGGCTGAGATGGTTCTCGATCGATAAGAGGACGGGATACGGTGAAGTTTTGAACGCACATTCATCGATAGCCTGACACACATCCTAAAATAGTATCGATGGTGGAGATGTAAAAACGAGACGAGGGTGGGATTGGAAATGCAAAATATGGGCCCCAATTTCGAATTTCTCAGGCGCTCTTGAAAGACTCGGAACTGCTTCAAAACGGGAAGAAGGGATTTCAGTAACTGAATGAAAGCTAACCGCTTCGCCCACGAAATATTCTAGCTATAACACGTTGTCTGAGAAATCAGGTTGCAAGCGACCGCCTCAAAGATTCAGATCTGTCTTACTCTAAATGGTGACGAAACCGCGTGTGTTCAATCCCGATATCAAGCTCGTTGTGAGCATTTCGTTGCCGTTTTTCATTCGTCTACTTATTTCTCTTTGTTGTTTGACGCTCGTCTGTCAGAATTATACCCGTCTGTCAATTCAGCAATTCAATCTCGTTCTGGGGTGATATGCATGAATAAAGCGGATGGGGTAGGGACACGCAACGTCGTGCGCACGCGTCACGAACTGAATTGATATCGCGACCCAAGCCTGAGGTGCTGCGCTCTATGATCTTCGGTGCCGAATTGTCTGAGAGTTTTAGCCGAGAAATAGCCCACCAGGTTCCGCTGTGGCTGCTGGTGGGCTAGTTCTCGGTTATTTCTCGGCTATTTTACGGCTTTTCACAAAATAGCCGAGAATCAGCCGAGAAATAACCGAGAAATAAGGAGAAGTAGCACACCGACGGCCGTCGCCTGCTCGCTGAGCCGTCATCCTGAGCCGCCTGCGGTTGGGCGGGACCTCCAGAAGCTGAGCGAGGCCCAAGTACCTCAAACTTTGGTGACCGACGGAGGTGTTGAAAGCTGAATGATGCCTCTGGAATGCACGGTCCCTGGAGAGCATTTTTTCTCGGCTATTTCTCGGCGAGAATTATTTGGCGGCAGCAAGCTATGTCCCCGCTATTTCTCGGCTAATATGCAGAAAGCAGCCATTTCGCGGATATTTTTCGGCCAAAACTCTCGACGTTCATGCATGTTACCCTGGTCATTTTGACCATAACACGAGCTCCTTATCCAGTCCAGAGTGCGTAAGGTAACAAGAAACGCGTAGGGTCCCATATAGAAAACCTTTTACTATACGAACCAACAAATTTCAAGCCGGCTGCGCCTATTTTGGCTTTTGATTGGTTTTGAGCTCTCCGCATCACCCCATCACATCTTCTGGTCATTCTTATAATTTTGAGACGATCGGTTTGAATGTCCATCATAAGACCTCCAAAAGAGCTAGCCGATGGACTGAGTCCCACCCTGACGATACGGGCATGTGAATCGAATCCACACCGCGGGTGTGGCTAAGGAGCAGTTCGGCTGGTAAACACGACGCGCACGACGATAAAACGCTGTGAGCGCTCATCGTCCCTGGGGCGCGTTGGCCGAGAGCACTCAAAAAAAGTGTTGTTGTTCCATTTTAGCCGTTCCCCTTTATCGTTTTTTTTTTGCATTTTGTTCATATAGGATGATGTGTCAGACGTAGGGTCGGCGTCGGAATCAATATCATCATCTCCCATTCCGCTCCAAGAAGCAAACAAAAAGAATTCTAAAAAAACTTGTATAAAAAGTGCGAATTCCACTGAAACGGTGGTATGAGAGGCATCGCGTCTAAAAAGCACATTATAAACAAAAAATACGACTAAAATGCAAAAAGTGATAAAGAGGGACGGCTACAATGGGACAACGACTACTTTTTTCGGAGGTCCTCTAATAACGCGCCCCAAGGACGATGAGCGCGTACAGCGTTTTTCCGTCGCGTGTGCTAGCCGAACTGCTCCTTAGGCGGCGTTCAGAGTTTTTGCGGCGCGATGCGATGACACATGTCAGCGCGACGCGAAAATCGCGTCGCGCTGAAATCAAGGTGTGAACGGCGCGCGAACGCTTGGCGACAACGCGCAATTGCGTAATTTCCGCAATTTTCCGTACCCAAGCAAAACTAATCAATATTCGATCCTGTTCTGTCTATTTAAGTGTAATGTACCTTTTTTCATCTTTTATCTCTATTATTATGGCACATTTTCGTTTTCGTTGCGACAACTTGCTTCTTTAAAGGCACAGTACACCCTCAGATATGAATTTTGAGATTTTGATGTAATTGTGTAGAGGACCCTTCCTGTATAACACTTGCCAACTGTGAGACCTCAATTCTTCCAAATAAGCGAGATATAAGCAACCACCACAGGCCCGACCCCCTTCGCTCACCACCACAGGCCCGACCCCCTACCAGATTTCCGAACTCGATAGCGGCTCGATGGATGGATGGATTCCAACAAGTCATCGTTCTTCAGTCCATTGCCGGACTATCTCCATATCCTGGCTCACTCTCGCGCAACGATTGCGAATGAAGAGAAATACAGGCCTGAGACAACTCGTCCACCAATTTTTCAGCCTCCAAATTCAGGCATCTTTGAGGAGCCATATCTCTGTTCAAAGGGGGTCTCGGACGTTTTCAGAGATACCACTGTGATCAGCGTATGACTTTCTACAAGACTAGCATGAAATCTGAAAATTGATTTTTTGGGTGTCCTGTGCCTTTAATGACGAAACAATCAAAACGACATCGGGAGCAAATGATGCTCAGAATTTTTTTTGGAGTTGATAGTACAGAATAGGGATGTTTCGGTTAAATGAAACCGAATTATGCTTGTGTCGTTTGTAAACCGTAAAAAAACTTTATAAGTCGTCAACCCTTTGAAACCATCACCCTAATCACACTGTCTTTAAACATGCAGACAAAGTTGTTTGCAGTATGATCTGCGAACAATACAATAACCCATGACAATTTCAATCAACCTAGTTTTTGAGAATTCTTGAGAAAATTAAAAACGCCCCTTGAGTCCCCGATGATGGAAGAAAAAATGATGACAATCGCTCCGCGACCACCGCGTCGCGTTGCATTGCAATTAGCGATTATAATTTGCGCGTCAAATTCGATGCAGCGCGCCTCTTCACTGTGAACACCTAGCGACGACGCGACGCGACGTCGCTTGATCGATACGTAGGCTAATCATACGTCGCGTCGCGCCGCGAATGAACCCTAGGCGCCGCCTTAGCCACACCCGCGGTGTGGATTCGATCCACATGCCGACGATACGAACCAGAAACGTGGGAATTCGGGAGCAGAAAGTGCACCTAATCAGTCCGTCCGCGCCCGCCCGCCGCCAACCCGGTCGATATTGATCTTCTTCACGCAAATCAGGTTCCCACGACTGAGATGCAGTTGACTAGGACATTATTCTTTGCTCGTCTGATATTCCTACTGATCAATTCGCAAGTCCAAAAAATGCTTTTGCGGCGACCAATCAACACGCGCGCCGACCGCGTGTGAGGCAAGCTGATTCGTACAGACTTTACACGAGTTGATCCAGACCATGACACCTCCATAACACCGAAAACATATTTGTGGAAGTATATCGGTTCATTCTGGAATTCTTGCACACAGCGAGATTAGCCGAAGTGTTATGAACTCACTTTGAGTGGCACTTCATTCATTCGCATTACTGCAGATGGTCCATGTGTGATCACTGGTCCTTCGGAACCGTCCCAGCAGTCCAATTCAACGCATCTGCACCCTGACAGAAGGACCTACACAGAATCAGTAGATTGTAAAAGGGAATTAAGCTGGAGGGAGGGTGTGTATTGTATATGGCACACCTGTCTGTAAATCTCTACATCTGCTACTGCCTCCTTATGACTGGACGATGGGAACAGCTGAGCCCCTTTGACTTGTAAGCCTAAAAACTTTCAACTAAATTAAGATGTAGCGGGCAAGATAAAAATCATCTCAGCGGCTTAAAAGGCAGTGTTCACGATAATCTTCAATTTTGAGATTAATCGCTAAATCGATTGTTTGGCCCCCGGGTAGGAGTTAAATGACGGAGAAATCAAGGAAAATGCACCAAAAGATCCCGAAATCCTTCACTCTCATCCCACCTCTTTACTCTCACAGGAACTGATCGTTGGGACAATGAAATCCTTTGTTGATCCGTCTTTTGTAATTCTCTACTCTCTGTGGCTCCGCTCCTTGCTTCGGACCATAACTAATACTGTTTTGCCTGAAATATTCATCCATTTTCGATTAGGCCCATTTTTCACCGGTGACAACCACCGTGAACATGTTCATCCAGTCGGACAACTAGTCCAGGCCAGGGATTAATGTCACTGAAATACGACGTTTTAGTGCGTTTTTCGCCCTTTCTTCGTAATTTTGGTAACACTTGGTGGCCAACGCATTGTTACAAGTAGAAAACTCGGGAACGAGAATCATCGTGAACACTGCCTTTAAGAAAGAGGGATAATACTGTCATAAAATACCTGTGAAGGCTTTAACCAAAAAAACCAAAGTTCCATTGATGTATAGAGAAACGGTAACATAGCAGGTCCACAACTCAAGAATAGGCTGATTGGGAGCAAAAAAGCATTGATTTAGGAGAATTTAGGGGAAAACTTCGCAGTGGAGGAACTATTGGCAACCAAATTACTGCGGCTGGATACTTCTATACTATAAAAAGGCTTCCATCATCAGCGCTTCTTCAGCTATTGGGGAATTTTCGGGCTCGCTTTACTTTAGATTTCCTTGCTTGCGACCTATTCACGATCACGCCTGATTTCGAATGAATTCACATTTTGACCGCGTGAAACATTGCATCCAAACAATTGTACCAACTGTGGGAGCGCTTCTCTGAGAGAATCCCCCGCGATCGTTCACGGATAGAATCCCCTCGGTTTCTGGTAGGGGCCGAGAGGATACTAGCATGGGGCTATCGCGTAACGATCGCGAGATTCTGCCAGTCTCAAACCGAGAGCGTACCGCGTTCGTTCATCGATGCTCCCACAATGCTCTATAGCGGAGTCGCGAGGAATCGAGCCTGGGCCTATCATGGAACGATCGCGAGATTCTACCAGCTTCAACTTGAAAGCAAATCGTGTCTATAAATTGATGTATTCTGGTTGTTACATCGCGGAACCGCGATGAACCGAGCCCGAAACTATCGCGGGACGGTCGCGAGATCCTGCCAGTCTCCACCCCTGATCGTACCGCATCCATCCCCTCTCGATGTTTCACCCAAGCGAGTGTTGCCTATCTGGTCAGCACGAAGCTATAAGGAATTTCCCTTGCCGTATTCCGTCCTGCTTTACAAATCTGCGTATCATGAGAACGCGGAACCGGGGGGAAACGATCACGGTACCATCCCGGATCGCGAGTGCACCACGGTACTAGCGCGGTAAACCTCTCAACGATCGCGGTAGCATCACGGTACGAGAACGAGAATACCAACGGATGAGTCAATTGGGTAACTATCGCGAAACGAACGCGGATCGCGGGACTAGGGGGAGACGAACACGGTTCTATCGCGAATCACGGGAGCATCACGGTACTAGCGCGAAAGATTCTCTCAGAGTAGGGTGAAATGCAATGCTACGAAAAATTCAGTCTCTAGAGTTCCCGTATTCAAATTAGTCTAGTGAATGGACGGGCTCCGACCCTAGTTCGAAACCCCGTTGGCCGGCGATGCCGCCAGCGCCGCACGGCCAGCCGCAGTGATCGTCCCTGGTCCATTCACTAGACTAAATCTGATAAGGAGACCATACGTATCTGGTTTTCATCGTCTGGATCAGAGAACCCTCACAGCTTTTGCTCCAGTTACTTTTTGCGGAGAAATACCTTTCTAAGGAAGTATTCGTCAGCGATGTTACACCAGGCTCAAAGGCACTGTTCGCGATAGAAATCGCTTTTCTGTTTTTTCGCCTATCTTGGAACCGGTCCCATTCTGATTCCAATGTTGCTTCTGGAATCGTACAAGACCTTCCGGTAATGGAGTTGAGGTCCCCCAAAAGTTGAGCTGTGGAAGCATGGAGGACGAGTTGTCCGAGGCTTGTAAGTTCCGTCTTTTGCAGCCAATGTATGCGAGCTGACCTGAGTAAAGAGAGAAGTTGAGAATGAAGGGAAGAACGGGGCTTTTGATCGGAAACCATCGCTCAACTCACGATTTCGAGTGTTCCTTTGTTCACGTCGAGGGGCGGAAAGGGGCGGGACTTGCCCACAGCGGCGGGGTTTGCCCACTTTTCTAAGCCGTTTTGCGGCTCCTGGGTAGCTTTTCATCCAATTTTCGACGCTGTTCTGCTTCTGAGAGCCACGAAAATCGTTTGCCATGGAAAAATCGGGGATGAAGTTTATCGTGAACAGTGCCTTTAAGGGCGCATCGGGGTATATGTACACCACACACTCCAAGAAACTCGGGTATGCCACATCTAACGACCTCCATACTCTACCAGCGTGTAAACCATTGTTAATTTTCTCGCGCCAGTCAACTAAATCAGCTGGCAGACTAAAATACCGCTGCTATCCAAGGGAAAAAAGGGACGAAGTTGTCAAAGTGAGCAACTAAAGCGTATTGTGGCTCGATGCTAACTCAGAGAAGTCCAAGGACGATCCGCGGCGCTTTCGCAGGATCGTCGGCGGCCGACGATCCTTCACCGAAGCCGGGGAAGCGCCGGAAATGCGCCGCAGACCATTTTGCTAGCGCCGCGGATCGTCCTGAGAGCCGCCGCGGACCGTCCTGAGAACCGCCGCGGACCGTTTTTTTAATAATGTTATCCAGCCCACCCCCGATCAACTCATTGGCCGTGGGGCAGAAGATGGTATTGGAGTTCGCTTTTCGCGCTTCCATACTCCTCAGAAAGCCTCAATATCACAATTTTGCAGGACTTATCCATCGTACGAGTTAATTTCACGAGTAGACCAGCTCGATTAATATGCATAACTGGTTTCGATATAGTTTAGCTGTGCAATTGTGAAATGTATCGCTGAAGAATTATTCTGAAAATATTATATTTTATTGCAATCTTTTAGACATCGGTGATGTACTCTGCTTCTCTGGGCCAAATTCCGGTCCGCAATTACGTCTCGACACGCTATGCGGCCGCGCGCATTTGAGTCGGAAGAGTTTCCAGCGCCGCAGCCGCCGATCTGTTGACTTTAGGGGGGTTCTAGAAACTGGAAAGTAAACAAAATTGGAGAAAACTATAAAAAAGCCATATCGAGTCGGCTTTGGCGCTGGAAACTAGACTGACTCCAGCGCGCGCGTCCGCAAAGCGTGTCGAGACGCAATTGCGGACCGGAATTCGGCCCAGATAAGCACAGTATAATTATGATTATGAACAAATGATTATGTAACAAAGGATTAATGTATGATCATGAGCTGCAAATTCTCGAAATCGAGAGCTCATATTTTATGAAGCAAACTTAAGCAACAGCTTTGTAATATTAGTTTAGAGTGAAGACATGCAACACTTAGTTATTGCACAATCAGTATTTATGTTACTATGGGCATACATTGCAATATGCTGAAAATGAAGAAGTCTTCGAATGCACACCGAAACCAGTGCTACATGTCAACTGAGCTGTTCTACCTCTGAAAGTAAGTCTTACGGTAGAGCAATCGTGCGAAATTGTGATACTGGTGCTTTTTGAGGAGATTAGAAGGCTAGCGCGAAAAGCGTGCTCCAATGCCGAAATCTGTCTCACGGCCAATGAGTCGATTGGGTGTGGGCGAACTGACTCTGTTTCCATCTAATTGGCCATTCTAGAGGTCAGGGAACCCATACACCAGTCAGCGGCAAGAGCGGCAGTTGCGGCGGCGATCGATTTGATTTTCCGGTTACTCTAAGCGGCACTGCGTGCATTTTAACTGCGTAAGCAAAACACACTGAGCAAGAATATAAGGACTGCGCTTTACTAGAATATCCCACTCGTTGGAAACAGAGTTCATGCACTGTGCTTCTCTGCGTCAAATTCCCCTCCGCGATTGCGTATTGAGACGCTTCGCGGCCGCACGCGCTCGAGCCGGACGAGATTCCTGCGCCGTAGCCGATTGTAGGTGTTTTTTTCATTGTATTCAACTTTCTTGGGTTCTGTGATTAAACCCGTCCTTCTGTGTTTCTTCATATATTAAAGTATTATATCTACATGCACACTATTTTTTCCTTCCAGATGCCTCGGCGACAACTTCTAGGGGAGAAAAAATTCACGGTGGTATTTAATTTTTATTTCACGTTTAATTTTGCAATTCTCTCTTTTTGTTTTTCTTCCTTACATTCCAGTGATTTATATGATTGTTTGGTTTCCTAGGATAGATGGTTTCATGCCGAAATCGATCGAACTCGGGATCAAACCGGAACTATTCTTGAAAAAAAGACACATGAGGAGAATTACGAAGCCAAACAATCATAAAAATTATTTGAATGAAAAAAAAAACAAAATCAGAGGTGATTCCCAAAAATGAACGAGAATGTGAAAATTCACTTACCACCGGGAATTTCACTGCCCTAGAAGTTGTTGCGACGGCATCTGAAAAGAAAAATTAGCGTGCATGTAGATATAGCGGTTTGGCGAAGTTATAAATGCGAGAAAGCCAAAGTCAGCGGCTGAGAAATTGTCTTGAGACCTTCGGGGATGAGGTGGTTGAGTCGTTCAATTCAAAAATGTATGTGGCTGCTTTTGGGCGATCGGTATCGAGATGGTGGACTGCCGATGCGCCCCGAAACCACCCTATCTAGAACAAACAGCGCCGCGGATCGGCCGTTCGACCATCCCACTATCAATTGTGCCGCGGATCAGACGTCAAGCGCCGCGGACCGTCCGGAAAGCTCATCTGCCGCCGCGGACGAGCCGTGAGTTTCTTTGAGAAGGGACGCTTATTTTTTACCTTTTCTCTTGCAATGTAATAGACCAGGTTTCACTGGCATGGCGAGTATCCTTTGCGACAAATTTGATCCCGACCGAACAATGACACAATAGTGGTGCATCTGTAATTTTGAAACGCACTGTACCCCTTCAAATATATCCATCGCTGGGATAAGCCGACGTACATATAATCAACGAATCCGTCCTCTGTGATTCCAGATATTTTATGCCTTCTCAAGGGTTTTCCCTCTTTTAGGATACGATAAATAGTCTAAAATACTACAAGGTGATTGAGTTCTTCGCGAAACTGTTGGACTCAGGCAGAGCGGAAGCCTGCATCGCTTGTTTCTCGTTCAAGCAAAGTCGCGCTTACCGAGCTCTTCAACACTCGACACGGGCCATACTGCTACTTTGCGTCCCTTGTTGTATGTACGTTGACCCGAACACGATGCACATATGTTGTGTAACATCCTCTGCTTCGGAGTTAATTTTATTTCCGTTCACCGCATGCGCCTGCGCGCATATGCTGCGTCTCCTTTCCCCCACACTTTTTCGCTCTCTCTCCCTCGCTTCGCACAAGCGCGGAGAAACAGAGTAAATTTGGCACAGAAGCACGGGTCGTCTATACTTCCGTCGCCGAGCTGCGCGGCGAAACGCTTTCCTATAACACCGATCGTGCGGCGCCGCGTGATCAATACCATAGAATTGCACTGTGCCTTGCCGCCCCGCGGCGGGAGTATAAACGACCCCTAAGGGACGCAAACTATCAGTACGAAGCGTTCCGGTTGTACGTAGTTTGCGATTGCTGACCGCTTTGCGTATAACTCATCTAAATTGTAATAACATTCGATAAACCTGGAGAGACCTCAGCTAAAATTACCATCCATACCCGCAAACTCGTTAGAAACCCTACTTTCGGCCCTTACCTGTGCAGTACGTATTGTGAGAAGAATTGATGAAGTAATGCGAAAGCGATGCGTGCAGTGAATCCGCAACTGAAAAATGTACTATATTGCATTATCTTCGTTAAAGGCAGCATTAGCGCCCAAAATGCTATCGATTTCATGGTCTGAATCGAAGGCTTGGAGTTGCTAGTATTGAGATTTGACACGAAAACCTCGAAAAATTGAAGGAAATGAAGAGACAACGGGTTGTTTTTGAATTTGGTTGAAAACGGACGACGCGTTCACAAGGCACACGAGCGCAAATATGATTGGATTATCGATGTTACTCCACTAGCATGGTCTGGTGCTGAAACTTGACGCCGTCTGATGCCTCGAAAAACAAGCCAAAATGAGCTTGTCCGGGCTATTTTTAACAGTGAGGTGTGGAGCCCCGCCCACTTTGCCTGTGGAACCCCGCCTTCTCGGACAACTTTATTGGTTTAAAACGGTGGCTTTGGCTAGTTTTTTACGCTTCCAACGACGTAGACGTTTCAGTATTGGTCGTCTGGGTTAACTAACATCGTTATCTCAACTACTTTTGCGAGCGTGTATGCTGCCTTTAATGCACCCTAGTAAGGGAGTTTTGAGCACCGATTGATTCCTTTCGTTCAATGCGACACTTGTTTCTTACCTCGTTCTTGGGTGACATTCGTCGCGTCGATGCAAAAATCGCTCCAGAGGTAGTGCACGAAGATTTCGAAGGAGATGTCCCTGTCTTAAAAACCACATAATGGTTGAATCATGATAGAGTCTTCTAAGAAATTACACAAGCATCAGTTTACAGATCTTACAAATGGATGGGCAATTTAGATCAAAGGCATCGTTACGCTGTCCGCTTTTCGGGCTTGATTCTATTGGATTTAGGAATAAGTTCCCGAACTTTTTTGTTTTGATTTCTTTCCGTGATTTGCTGTTGTGCTTAGCAAAACATAATATGTATAGCATGATATGTTCGAGTTTCACATTCACAAACACTGTGTGGACCAAATCTGAATATTCTAAAAGTTTATTTTTCTTTCTATTAGAATACCACATTGGCCACAATTGTTTGACCTTTTGATCCTTCTGAGAGCTAGATGATAGCATCAAAATGTTTCCGGAAATTCCTCAATGAGGTTAATTTGGCATTTTAAAAAAATTCAAAATTTTCAAATTTTCTTTTTTGCGAACACATTAAGGCACCAGGCTCTGTGGGTTAAGCACCGTGAGAAGTTTGCTACTGGAAGACTTCTATTTTGCGTTTATCGACTGTTTTTTTTCGAAAATCGATTGCTGAAAAAAATAGTCGATAATTCACAAAATATCATTGATGATCTGGGGAACACTTCGAGGCACTCAAGTATAAAGTTTGGGGGATTGAAGCTTTCGCACAGAGGACTGATTGCAGAAATTGCACTTTTTGCACGGAGGCTACATCCATCGCATTAAAGGCAGTGGTAGCGATGAAAGTAGTTGTAGAAAAACCCATGAAAATCAGCTTGATTCGCAAACGGCTAAAAGACCACGAAGGTTACGCGGCATGAAACGAGCTGTAAATAGAGTTATTAGGATCCTAGGTTGTCAATTCGCGCATACGTGCATAGCTCCGCCCAAAAAGATCGCAGTCTCATGTTGAGCAATCAAAAGTCATTAACACTCACAGCCAGAAATAAGAGCAAATTTAGCTAATGAATGAAAACAGTTGAACAATAAAAGCAAGCCCTTCATCAATGTCTTACTCTACGAGGACAGAAATATTCGAGCAGGTCCTACAGAAGGCTATTGCTCATTGATTGAATTTCAATTTCAAACCAGCTGATATTACTTGCAAATTACAAAACCCGCGCTAAGTTTTGTAAAAACGGGGAGCATCTGGCAAACTTGGCAAAAAAACGTCCGATGCATGTAACTTTGTTGATTGAAGACTTTTTTGAATTCTGAAAACGCTATCATATTCACAGATCAAATTGCTACCTAATTATGTCACCTGTGTGTCGAAGTTCCCTAAGAGCGCTTAGTTCTTGAAGGAAATGGTTTTTGCAATCTTTTTTCAGAAACATCGCGCGCGGCTAATGCGGCGAAACTTTGAGCAGTATTTGTACAAGTAATCGAAGAGCAATCGCTATGTTTTCTTCGAGAATTAGGAGCAGGTGAGAGAATCTCAAGGTTTGCTCAGGTTGAATTTTCGAAATCCTTCATTAAATAGGCTTGAGAACTACCTCAGAAGTCGGAGTTTTGTTCCGAAATAGCCGAACTCATAAATGAAGGATTTCGAAAATTCAACCTAAACAAACCTTGAGATTATCCCACCTGCACCTAATTTATGAAGAAAGCATACAGATTGCTTATCCCTTACTTGTACAAATACTGCTCGAAATTTCGCCGCATTCGCCGCGCGCGACGTTTCTGAAAAACGATCGCAAAAACTATTTCCTTCGAAAACAAAGCGATTTAAGAGAATTTCAGTGCACAAGTCATATAATTAGGTAGCATTTTGATCTGTGAATATGATAGCGTTTTCAGAATTCAAAAAAGCCTTCATTTGAAAAAGTTGCATGCATCGGACGCTTTCTTGCCAAGTTTGCCAGATGCTCCCCGTTTTTACAAAACTTAGCGCGGGTATTGTATCTCGACCGATGTATGTTACATGTAATGTATCATTCTCTCGCTCGCAGGCCAAATGTCGCACGTAATATGTTTTTGATGGTGACAACATAATACTTGTAACATAAGAGACGATTACAATATACTTGTAATACCTCTCCGTCAATGTAAGTTACATGCGAATTATCTCTACTCAAGTAAATTACATGTAGTATAAGTGTAGCATGATTCAAATATCTCTAATAATTGAGGACCTATGCTGAACACCTTCTGCAAACCTGCGCAGCATACGGGCCGCCTCATAGCTTAGCCATGAGCGCATGCCCATTGGACTGACATTTGACCGGGTGGTCACTCGCACTGGCCGAGCAGGAATCGTGAGGAGGATTAGAGGGATCGACAAACAATATTTTTGAAGCGGGCTTAAGTCCATTGCTTCAAGTATAAAGCTGTGTGCTTCAAGTTTGCTGCTTCAGGCATGAAGCAGCGAGCTTTAAGCTTCTGGGATGTCCACGAGAGCTTGAAGCGTGATGATTCGTACCTGAAGCAGTAGCCTGGAACTTGCAGCTCCAACCCTTAAAGCATCGAGCTTCAATTTGCAGCTCTAATTAAGTTACATAAAATATGAGTGTATGTTACATGTAATATAAGTGCTGGTTACATGCAATATAAAGGTAATATACATGAATGTCTCAAGTGTCTTACACTTTATATTACATGTAACATGTTTTCATTTTTCTCAGTATATTACATGTAACATACAATTATATTACATGTAACATACACTTATATTTCATGTAACTTAATTAGAGCTGCAATTTGAAGCTCGATGCTTCAGGGGTTGGAGCTGCAAGTTCCAGGCTACTGCTTCAGGTACGAATCAGCAAGCTTTAAGCTCTCGTGGGCATCCCAGAAGCTCAAAGCTCGTTGCTTCATGACTGAAGCAGCAAGCTTGGATCCCACAGCTTCATACTAGAAGCAGTGGGCTTAAGCTTGCTTCGAAAATATTGGATGTCGCTCCCTCTAATCCACCCCACGATTAAACTGAACCATGGGGGGTGAGTGATCAACGACTCGGCCAAGGCGAGTGACCACCCGGTCAGACGTCAGTCCAATGGACCTGCACTCATGGTCAAGCTATGAGGCGGCCCGTATGCTGTGCAGGTTTGCAGAAGGTGTTCAGCATAGGCCCTCAGTTGCTGGAGATACTTGAATTATGTTACACTTATACTACATGTACTTTACTTGAGTAGAGATAATTCACATGTAACTTACATTGACGGAGATGTATTAAAAGTATATTGTAATCGTCTCTTATGTTACAAGTATTATGTTTTCACCATCGAAAACATATTACGTGCGACATTTGGCCTGCGAGCGAGGGACCGATATATTACATGTAACATACAGCGGTCGAGATAATTTGCAAGTATTATGCATTGGCCAATTTATATTACATGTATATCAAATCAAGCCTTTTATATTACATGTAATATGTTTTCATTTTTCTGAGTAGGGGGTCTTGTACGATTCCAGAGACATAATTGGAATCAGGATGAGACTGTTTCCCAAGATAGGCGAAAAACAGAGAGACGATTCTGAGGTTGGACTAGGCCTTTAAGGGAGCTTTCATACTGCAAACACGGTTGGACAGTTTGTCACTTATATCACCAAGCAAAACCTACAAATTAATCTGTTTTGGAACGACTCCAACTACACGGTTCAGTCGTACAAATTGAATCGTCCCAATCGAAATAGATTTGCATGATTTGCTTAGTTTGGTCAGTAATAAGCTGTCTGGCCGTGTTGAAATCAAGCATTTCTTCAATCGTCTAGTGTTGAAAATCGGGTTCTAGTAGGCTTTGAAAAGTCAGATTTCAATGATTTGTTTTTTGGGGTGTCGTGTCGTAGTTTAATGAAGAAATGGTACTAGAGCTTCCAGCATAATTGCAAAACTCGAAAAACAGGTCCATTGTGAAGGATGGCTTTGGAGGCACAGTCCTTCTTTAGGGATAATTTTCGATATTATTTTAGGTTGGTGGAAAAGTTTCCGGACTTTTCACGACTTTGAATGGAAAACATTTTTTCAAAAACGAACAAGGCTCATCCAACAAAATAATTTCCATCACATTCAAGGATCTTTCGCCACCGATTGGGCAGACCATGAATTCCCGACGCGTAGACCTCTGGCTGTTTCGAGTCGAAGTATTCTTCTAAGGCCATTTTGGCTTCGTCATCGTTAGTGAACTGTTTTCCATCCAGGAAGTGCTGCTTAGAGCGGAACAGATGGTAGTCGGAAGGGGCAAGATCTGCGCTATATGGAGGGTGAGCAAGAACCTCACAGCCCAGATCCAACAGCTTCTGCCGGGTTATCCGGGATACGTGTGACTGAGCATTGTTGTGAAAAAGGCCAACAGTGTTCATTCCAGGGACCTGGACCTGGGCTGAGAAGTTCTTGCTCACCCTCCATATAGCCCCTTCCGACTACCATCTGTTCCGCTCTAAGCAGCACTTCCTGGATGGAAAACAGTTCACTAACGATGACGAAGCCAAAATGGCCTTAAAAGAATACTTCGACTCGAAACAGCCAGAGGTATACGCGTCGGGAATTCATGATCTGCCCAATCGGTGGCGAAGGATCCTTGAATGTGATGGAAATTATTTTGTTGGATGAGCCTTGCTTGTTTTTGAAATAATTGTTTTATTCAAAGTCATGAGAAGACCGAAAACTTTTGCATCAACCTAATAGCTCAGCCGCCGTGTATAGCAACCATGCCAAGCGCGAAATCTCAATTCGCTCCAATTAGCGAGAAACAGCTAGGAGAAAGCAAACCTCGTCTTCAGAAAAGGAAAAATTGGGCAATTCTACCGACAAGTTTTCCATCTTGATAGGGAAGAAACGCGCGATTGACTTTTCTGTGTTCTTCCATTTGCTCTTGGTCGTACTTCAAATTGCGATCAACTCCAGGGCGATAGCTGCGAACAACAAGAAGAAACATGCTCGAGACAACCCGTTCGCAATCTTCTCGCCTTTTAAAATTCAAACTCTTTGAGGGGCCATAAAACCATACATAGTGAATTCTGAGCGATTTCAGAGACACCTTTCTGATCAGTGTGAAATCCTCTTCAAGTCAATCAGAAAAACTAAAAAATGATTCTGAGGATGCACTGTGCCTTCAAACTTGGAGGTGAATGACAATCTTGTACACGGGCATAAGCCCTTTACTATCAGAAGGAACAGATCACCGACCGACCCTCGTCTTCGTATGCAGTTAGCCGGGTGTGTGTAAGAATGCATGCATACTATGCTTGTTATCCGAAGATAATTCTTTGGATAATGGATCGATTCAGATAAAGCTAATTTTAAATTTTCCGGATATTGGTTCAATTCAGATAATGCGTTTTTTCCAATGATTCGGATACGGATATCCGGTGGGATAATTTCGGATAACGTCGGATATTTTCGGAATAAAGTTGAGGCAAAACGGTAAAAAATAAACCAGGTACTCAAGGCGAGTCTTTGCAAACGTCCATAAATGAACAAACTGTAGTGCTTCATGACTGTTGCAACATGTTAACATACAAACTTCAAGCTCCCGATATGCATATTAACTATGAAAACAAATCTTCAATTACTCTATCGTCGTTGGCAGGCACAGTATTATCCATACACAAGTTTTTCAGAACAAATAGCTAGTAAAAGTATGCAAAGCGACTATATAAAAAAACTTCCACACTGAATAACAAGCCACTTGGTCATCTCACTTAACCACGCCCATTTTTCCGCGCCGCAACGACTCTTCCGATTTCGGAAAGAGGAGGGAAACCCTGGGTCGATGTACTAAATAGAAGGCGATACGGAAAAATGAGCGTGGCCTAAAGCGGTTTTATCCCAACTTATCCAAAAATTATCCGATCTTTTCCGAAATTTGACCCGTATTTTATCCGACTTTATCCGATTTTTATCCGAATTTTTGATCCTTCGGATAATGGTTCGATTCCGATAATGCCGATTCCAATTTTCCCGGATATTGGTTCGATTCAGGTAATGCGTTTTTTCGAATTTTCGGATATCGGTTCGGATATTCGAAGAGGAATGATTCGGATACTAAGTATTATGGATACAGGAAACAGAAAAAGTTTTCTTCCACAAGTCATTCAATACTAGAAGAAACAAATACCTGAAGAATAACCAAGAGATTTGAGAAGGATGTCCATTCCTCTCTCGCTTATGGGCGGGTGCCTGGCCTCGTTCAGTCGGGGGTCTCGTTGAAAAGTTTGAAGAAATCGCAGAAAGTTCTTGCGGGAGACGAATGTACTTCCATTCTCACAACTGGAAAAGATTGTGCGTGTTTGTAAACGATGATCATAGCATTCTTCTTATGAGCAGCTACTTTGCAAATACTGCGGCCCAAAAAAGGACTCACAGTCCATCAAAAACTCCTTTTAGTCCGCGAGTTTCGCCAAGTGAGAGGACCAGCTCTAGCAACTCTTTGTCAGTGATCTCCTCTTTCAACACCGTATGTGTCTGGAATATCTGTGATATCCAAGAAAAGTATCTGAGTAGGTGAATAATATGAATTTTTCTGAAATTTTATTTTTTTAATCGCGAAAAAACGCGCTTTCATAGGTAACCAACTAATATTTCGAAAGGTTGAATTAGACTACCTGCACGGAATTCGAGCGATATTTTGTCAAAGAAACTCCTGCAACTTGTTGTTTTACACATGGAATTAGGGCTTCTTTCAATCTGCAACGACAGTTGATTGAAGAAACCTTTCCAGCAACTCAGATGGATATTTCAATTAAATTTCCATTTCCTTGTTTCACAAAGAGCTCAACTCACTGTTCCAATTCTCTGCTATGTGCTGCGTACCAGATGGGAGCAAGACGCTTCCGCAGGTGGTAGAGGACGCCAAAATGACGCCTTCGCGTGTTCATTGATAGCTTGAACAGAAATTCTGCCCATTTCTCCACAGTTCCCTGAACAGGTCACTAACCTACGAAGCACGTAGCAAACATATTTGAAATGGAGTACGAATTTTGTATATATAGTGCCTCACTCTGTGGGCACCGTCCTTTGTTCACAAAACAATACATATATAGTAACAAAAATATCACACTGAAACTGATTGGAGTTCGAATGAGTACTGGACTGATAACAATTGAGAATTTAATAAAGAGCGCCTTAACAAACCCCTCACCTAAAAAGGGAACAAACTATAGGGGTAAGAATAGGTTTTGAGGGTTTCAAAAACATGGCATAATTGGCGTGTTCATTTGTGCAGTATGCAAATAGAGCAGCGCGTTTAAGCTTCTTCAATTCTATCCAAAAATCCATGTTTGCCATTCCGGTGAAATGTGAAAAATATAACTTATTTCTGCTCTAACCATGGTGCCAAAAAAGCACTTTCTGTGGGCAACACTGTTACCTGATCTAATTTGGAGGAAAAGCAGTTGATCAACTTCGATTACTGTGTGATGCTGATGGGAGCATGTAACTTCAACAGAAACATCTTGAAACTGCTCAAAAAGTTTTTAAAACAAAAAAAAAATTCGAAGAAAACGAAAAAATTTTTCAATGAAAAATCTAGCAGCTCCAGCCTATAGAAACTATCTCTTTAAAACGCAACCAACAATATTTGATGCACTTGAGCAAAAAACTAGAGCTCGAATGTTCCAATTTGCAAAAACGCTGGGAAAGGCGATCTTTCAACACGACAATGCACGGCGACATGTTGCCCACAATTGTCAAGGAAACCTGCAAGGTGAACCAACGGGATCCGAGACTTCCTCGGAAACATTCCCTTGAAATTGTGAAGGATGGATAGAGTAACGAAACTGTATGTTGGGTTTTCTGATTGGGCATTCCAACAGACCGAAAAATTAGAAAAGACAAGAAGAATTAGTGAATACATTCTCTTCAAATAGGCACCATGGCAGTACTTTTAACTTTTCAGATGCGCAAATCGACTGGATAGTGCACCTGGCAACCATAAACCTTGCTGGATATACTGATATATCATGATATGCTTTATTTGGTTAGATCTGAAAGATTTTTTTTTACTTTTTTGCTATGTCAAGTTGGTCCAAATAAGAGTGTTCGCACACACGCTCGATGTGCGCGTCAAGCGGACGCCACAAACACATTTTTAGCCTAAAAATCGATTAGAAGGAATATTCCACAGATATTGAATGATATCCCAGTGAGCTAACTGCAGACCTAGCAAAGATCTTTCGAAAAATGGCTCAACGACGGTCGCTCGACACGCACGTCGACCGAGTGGAAATATATCTGTGCGAAGCCAAAATCCAAAGCGATAAGGTGAAAATTTTAATTTTTTTTGGATGAAGAGACGAAATTCTCATATATTACAGGGACCCATGCGATGAACTCTGTGAATTTAGTAGGATCGAAAAAAGCAAGTTACGCTGTAAAAGAGAAACATGATAGATAAACGAACGAATAGGTGCAAAACAAGCTCTGCAGAAGTTGCCGTACGAGAATCGAATCCGCAACTCCAGCCTTTCCTCGTCGTTTACTATTCCGCAGTGATATCCTTTTGACAACTCTGGCATGCTGGTTGAGGCAACTTCAGATAAGTGATTGGGGGAATGAAATGTATATCGTGCATGGAAACAGCTTATATGTATATCACGAGTGCGCCAGAATAGAACTGTCAAATATTTCAAAGAACAATTTCCTTATAATTTAATGTGTTTTGAGCTTATGAAAGCACTCCATCTGATTCCAATGAGGCGCTGCAGTCAGTTTCAATTTGTTTTTTTCTATTTTCCGGTTTGTCGCAAAACCCTTTGGGAAAACCTTGCACACATTAATGTTTCTCCATGCATTTTCCACAACTTCCAGAGAGACGTTTATCAGCGCGTCCCGCCTCCCGGAAAGGATGTACACGCTCTAGAGGAATGTCCTACCCCCCCCCCGTTGTACTCACTGGACACTGCTCCTTCCGACTAGCTCTTGTTCCGGTAATGAGCAATGAGCTGGTGTTCTTAGATCAACTCAAAGAAAGAAACATTGTCCCAACGTGGAATCCTCATGCTGTTCTAAATACAGTGGAAAGTCGTCGCTAACAGTGGACAGCAGATTGGGTAGAATACATTTCGGAGCGCCCCCTGAATAGAGCTTTCAAATCACAAAAAGAATCTAAAAAATCATTATTACCATTGCTATTAGCCGAATTTCATGATATTATCCACGTGCTGTAAGTAGTGTCAACAACGCTCTAGATACAGTGCGGTCGGCTGCCAAGGGTAAAAAGGCGGCGGCGGGCGGCGACCGCCGCCGTTTTTGTGCGGCGCACACTCAGGAACTGTTTAACGCGTTAAACGACTTACTCGGCTGATTATGTTTCTGTGACATACTTGAGGCAGCCCTATGATTCCACCAAAGAAGTTTGGAGAAATTTCGACTTCTTTGAATTTTTCCGAAAAATTTAACTGGAAGAGTGGCGAGTCCTCAGATGCTGATAAACATTTCCAAAACAACGTTATATCATCAGAGATAATAGTCAGTGGTGCAAAATATTCGGTATTACAAAAATAAAATATTTTATCAAAAACACACCGAGCTGAGAAAAAAAAATACTCTAGATGAAAGTTACGATAGAGCACTGCGCTGGTCGATTGAAATCAATTTTGATTCCAGACAGGCTTGTGGTGGTTCAAATGTTATAATGTTTCAAATAATTTGTGTGCGCAACCTCGAAACTATCAAAGAATTTTCTTGTCGATCGGGCATTTTCAAAAAAAAACTGAATTTTCGTGTTTTTTTCGGGAATCCAGTGTCTGTTAAAAACCCCCAACAAAAGTATTCCTTTTGGGTGATCAATGCTTACTGTCAAGATAAGTATGTGACACCACTAGTGAGTTATTTGCTCTTTTTCGGTTTCTGATTTCCAAATTATCATTGACTCAACATTGCTCTGCAGGACGCAATTAAATTTTATGAAACCCTTGACTGTATAACTCCTATAAAGTAGATTTTCCGGAAGAGTTAATTATGAAAAAGTTCATGTGGGCATCAATAAAAAATATCAGAATAGGAAAAACACGAAAACGAGAAAATTAGAATTTTTTTGAAAAATTCGTCTTTCTTGTTTTTTATTCTTTGGTATTCAGCAGATATTTAAAACATTTATTGGGCAGTGCAGCGATTATAACCCTAATCTCGGGTGAGAACACATAATTCTACCCTATGAATTAGTTTGAGGCAGATTTATCAAAGAAAGGGTGATAAAGGTTTTTTCAAAAAGAGCTCCGCGCTCACACTGTAGACGTTTTTTGATTTTTGGCCGTAAGTGGATTTATATGAATAAAGGGGCTGTGGCACTGCAGCAGGTGTTTTTTTCCGCGTGTCAGTGAAGGTTTCTGAAATCCATGGAGGTTTTTTACAGAAAATGACTAAACTTCGATTTTGCAAAATATGATGATATCAAAAGTTCTATATTTACACCAAAGTCAACCACTTTCCGTTCAAGCTCAATCAGTGCTCTTGCCACATGAAAGAAAAAAAGGGTTGCTATTGAGCCTCACATTATGGACGAAAATCATAAGGTGGTGATAGAGAAAATAGGAGCCGAACCCAGCTCCACACGCTAATAATTCTTTGCTTCAGAGTATACTGATTCAAAAAGGTTTCATATCGTGATATTGAAGCGGAAAGGTTGCACACAGAATACCAATGAGCTAAGTCTCTTAATAGTGGTAGAATAGAATCTTAAACGTGGATGCGAAGAATCTCGATTTTTTCGTTGATGGAATTCTGAGCTCTGGGCCCGATCTGGGCTCACTAATGACAGACGGGTGACATTGAAATTAAATCGACGAAATTCGTACTCGCACACAAAAACACCTAAACAATATTCAGATACATAGAAAAAGTTCTTGTGCCAAATTTTGTGCGAAATGTGATTCTTCGAGGGTAGCTGTGAACTGAAAATGACCAAAGTTTAGACTGAAAGCGAAATTTCAAGAAATGTGAACTCGTCAATACTGATAGGATTTCTTTACGGTAGTATAGAGATACGAATATGTAGTTTATGGCAAATATCCTGACTCCTCTGAATATGCCCTGATTCGTTCCTCTGGCATCGATATGCCGTCGCCCTGCTAATCGCTGACTTCGCACCTCCAGTTGGACGCGTCAGGTCACCACAACGGCCCACCAACAGCACAGGACTCAACCCATGTATCTCTTCACAAAGAAGTAACTTCTGAAATTTACAAACTATTGATTAATTAATCGGGAAAACAAGAAAATTCGAAATTCTATTCAACTAATCGTAAGAATTTTCCGAATTCTCATTCGAATCGAATAGAAATAAAAACAGACTTTTTCCATTTTATTTACTCATTCGAAAGAAGCGAGATTTCTATAGCCTTTTCAAAATTGCCGAATGAATGTACGCATTCGAAAAAGGCACATTTAAACTTTCCTAATGAGTGAATTTTTCGATTAACGCGTATTTATATTTTCGAATGAATGAGTGGGTTCGAGAAAATCTCAAATCTTTTGAATGAGTAGAGAAAATGGAAAAAAGTCTATTTTTATTTCTATTCGATTCAAGTGAGGATTCGGAGGATTGATCCGATTAGTTGAATAGAAATCGAAATTTCGTGTTTTTCCGTGATGCATACATATGAAAACCATGAACATTCTCAAAATACCAAGACTTCCGATGTTACATCTTTTCTGAAGAGATATATGGGTTGAGTCCTGTGCTGTTGGTGGGCCGTTGTGGTGACCTGACGCGTCCAACTGGAGGTGCGAAGTCAGCGATTAGCAGGGCGACGGCATATCGATGCCAGAGGAACGAATCAGGGCATATTCAGAGGAGTCAGGATATTTGCCATAAACTACATATTCGTATCTCTATACTACCGTAAAGAAATCCTGTCAGTATTGACGAGTTCACATTTCTTGAAATTTCGCTTTCAGTCTGAACTTTGGTCATTTTCAGTTCACAGCTACCCTCGAAGAATCACATTTCGCACAAAATTTGGCACAAGAACTTTTTCTATGTATCTGAATATTGTTCAGGTGTTTTTGTGTGCGAGTACGAATTTCGTCGATTTAATTTCAATGTCACCCGTCTGTCATTAGTGAGCCCAGATCGGGCCCAGAGCTCAGAATTCCATCAACGAAAAAATCGAGATTCTTCGCATCCACGTTTAAGATTCTATTCTACGACTATTAAGAGACTTAGCTCATTGGTATTCTGTGTGCAACCTTTCCGCTTCAATATCACGATATGAAACCTTTTTGAATCAGTATACTCTGAAGCAAAGAATTATTAGCGTGTGGAGCTGGGTTCGGCTCCTATTTTCTCTATCACCACCTTATGATTTTCGTCCATAATGTGAGGCTCAATAGCAACCCTTTTTTTCTTTCTTATGTGGCAAGAGCACTGATTGAGCTTGAACGGAAAGTGGTTGACTTTGATGTAAATATAGAACTTTTGATATCATCATATTTTGCAAAATCAAAGTTTAGTCATTTTCTGTAAAAAACCTCCATGGATTTCAGAAACCTTCACTGACACGCGGAAAAAACACCTGCTGCAGTGCCACAGCCCCTTTATTCATATAAATCCACTTACGGCCAAAAATCAAAAAACGTCTATAATGTGAGCGCGGAGCTCTTTTTGAAAAAACCTTTATCACCCTTTCTTTGATAAATCTGCCTCAAACTAATTCATAGGGTAGAAATATGTGCTCTCATCCGAGATTAGGGTTATAATCGCTGCACTGCCCAATAAATGTTTTAAATATCTGCTGAATACCAAAGAATAAAAAACAAGAAAGACGAAATTTTCAAAAAAAATTCTAATTTTCTCGTTTTCGTGTTTCTCCTATTCTGATATTTTTTATTGATGCCCACATGAACTTTTTCTTAATTAACTCTTCCGGAAAATCTACTTTATAGGAGTTATACAGTCAAGGGTTTCATAAAATTTAATTGCGTCCTGCAGAACAATGTTGAGTCAATGATAATTTGGAAATCAGATACCGAAAATGAGCAAACAACTCACTAGTGGTGTCACATACTTATCTTGACAGTAAGCATTGATCACCATAAAGGAATACTTTTGTTGGGGGTTTTTAACAGACACTGGATCCCCGAAAAAACACCAAAATCCAGTTTTTTTTTCGAAAATGCCCGATCGACAAGGAACTTCTTTGGTAGCTTCGAGGTTGCGCACACAAATTATTTGAATCAACATTATAACACTTCAACCACCACAGGCCTGTCTGGGATCAAAATTGATTTCAATCGACCAGCGCAGTGCTCTACCGTAACTTTCATTTAGAGTATTCTTTTCTCAGCTCGGTGTGTTTTTGATAAAATATTTATTTTTGTAATACCGAATATTTTGCACCACTTACTATTATCTCTGACGATATAACGTTGTTTTGGAAATGTTTATCAGCATCTGAGGACTCGCCACTCTTCCAGTTCGATTTTTCGGAAAAATTCAAAGAAGTCGAAATTTCTCCAAACTTCTTTGGTGGAATCATAGGGCTGCCTCAAGTATGTCACAGAAACATAATCAGCCGAGTAAGTCGTTTAACGCGTTAAACAGTTCCTGAGTGTGCGCCGCACAAAAACGGCGGCGGTCGCCGCCCGCCGCCGCCTTTTTACCCTTGGCAGCCGACCGCACTGTACACCTTTTTCCTGTACGGTAAAAATCGATCAAAAAGGTATTTATGATAGGTATCAGGTTATTTATTGTTTATTTCATGTATCTCACCGGATCGTCCTCTGGGTGAAGGAAGGTGCTGTAAACTGGGTGTATGAAGTCCACATTGCTCACGACAGTCATCAACAATTGCAGGTTTCTGTCGCCATCCCTCACTGGCACCTAACGATACAATACAAACTATAAAGTGTGGTGCATTTCAGTTCAACAGCATCATGCTCAGGGTGCCACAAAATCATTCTAGCTAACATCACGTCAATAATAGTTGCCAGAATAAAACCAATAAAACATTGTTAATCAAAAGTCTTAATTTCAGAGTGAAGCAAATACCAAAGTCAGACCAGCTTTTTTCTGTTCAGCAATTTTTCTCGTCTCAAGTCAGCTTTATGATTTACGAGCTAATGGCTTTACGAAAAGGATGAAATGAGCGACCCAGCTGAGAGTACATATCTCGGTACTCTTTCGAATCAGAAAACCCACTAGAGAATGACAACATGACACTAGCAACCACTTTGGCGTGACTGGCCGTTAGGCTGGTTAAATGAATCAGCCTAGGGTTTTCGAAATGAGCCAAATCAGTCCAAGGTTCCAGAGACTTGAGCTCATGGTGTCGTGCTCAAGCAGGTCGTCTAATACGAAAGTGTACCCATATTCCTCCATGTGTAGGCATCCCCTGGTCGCCGTACGAAGCCCTCTAACAGTGATGATCACGGAATATGGCGCGCGTGCCGCCCCAATCTGCTTGAAATCCTGCAACACCCTTGACGAAGTCTTAGCCACACCGTGTTGAGAAAGACCACGGTAAGGTTCTTATTTGATGCTCTCAATGTGAGAGATTTTATAGAACACTCTCCATGTCTAAGACTCCGCCCAACATGCTCTAGGAAGATGAGGGGTTGACGATGGTATTGATGATACGTTTTTGATAGCCGCTACGGTTACGATATCTCCAACATTGGCGTCAGGCCTCTTTCAGAGTGCGATCGCACTGCGACGCGATCGAATAGAAACTTCTTAAATCGATCTGGTCGCCGAATGATAAGGTCGCAATACATTCAGACACAATAGCCTCATAAAGATCTGGAATCGCGCGTTACGGCCATTAGACGCCTCGAACGTATCGCTATTCATTGCATGGCGATGTGATGGTCGCATCGCCGCGCACACGATCGCGCTGAAATGTGACCGCACTCTGAAAGAGGCTTCAGGGCCAGCTGCAGTCGTTTGTAAATATGGGAAGAACACAGTGGCAAATGGTTGTCGATGGAAACCCTCACCAAATCATGATCGCATGGACGCTGCCAGAAGGGTCGACAGAATTCATCAAGGCTAGACTACGCTCGACCGAACATCCGCTTGCAAGGAAAGAACGTGGATGTACCTCAAGAAAGTGGAAGCCGATACTTCTCGATACTGGATTGCTTTTTCTGATGAAAAGAAGCGGAGCCTGGGTAACCTAGCTAGCAATGCAATACCAATGACTGTGGTACACCCGCTTTTTTAAGAACAGTAATAATTCTTTACAACCATAGATGGCATACATGCGACAAAAAACCACTATTACGAATACTCTAGAAATACACTTATTCTAACAAAGATTTCTCAGCGCTTCTTGATTGATTCAGATGAGAGAAAGAACGACACCACTTTTCAAAGCAACATAGATGTGTATTTCGAACTAGCCCTGACAGTGAAAGATTGAGCTCTCGTATTGGACTTCAGTTTTGGATACCAAATTTTGAACTAGATTCTTCTTGTTCTTGAGGGAAAGAGTGTGTAGGTAGAACTTTGAAGTGTTGGCTTTGACCTCATCGAACAATATTTTGGACACAGAGCACACATCAATTACAACCTTTGTGAAATAAATGAACAAAAAACCGAGAAACTGGTTCTTGTTTTTTTTTTACGCTGGCAAGCCGGTGGAGAAGGCTCTATAACATTTCTCATAAGTTGACAGCATCAAAACCGAATGCAATCGCTGTCCATCTAAATAGAGGAAGGTCCAGACATAGTCGAAGGGTATCGTAGGACTTCATGCTGTTGAGGGCGAAGCGCGCGCCATATTTGGTACTCGTCACGGCAAAAAGGCATTCTGCGACGACCATTAGTGTTTTTTCTCTCGACTACAGGCTTGCAGATCCTCTGAAGCCCACACGGAGGGAATCGTCTCAGCTGCGTCGCTGCCTGCACATTATATGTGCTTCTCACGCATACGACCAAGCGTCAAAGTGGCCTTTTCAAAATTAAACCGACAAGCTCACACATTGGAGCAGTTATCGAGTACCAGGTTTTTTAGCCAGGTTTTTTTTTCGCTCATCCCCCGCGACCTACCGCGGTCCTCGGGAAGTGGGAAATAGGTTTCAACTTCGTGTACAACATCACCGTCGAGCGAGAAACAAGCCGCGTAAGAAGGATTTCATGGCGGAGAGAGTTCAGTCACCTTACAAAACGTTAGTTATGTTCAAATTTTAACACACCTCATTGCAGGCAGCTTGCTTTCCCGTTCTAACGTCAACAATATCTTGAATGAAGATGTAGTTGGAAACTGGCTGAAAATAATACCTTTCCACTGGCAAGCCATGCACCGACGGAAATATCAGATAGAACTCATCAATGAGCTATTCATGCTCCCAACTTTCCTCTCCGCCAGAGCGGGACTCCATAGAAAAATTCTATCTCTCATAGTCAGAGCGGTATCATTCATTCTTCACTACAACTCCAAGTGACAAGCTCCGCCCCTCCGGCTCCGCCATGGCGATGCCGCTGTATCATTCATACTTTACAAGAGGAGCGGGAGGCGCGGGAAGGAAGGAAAATCATTCGGGCCGCTTCGGCGGACAAGTAGGTGAGAAGTACGAATAGCCCCTTGTTGAGAAAAATGCGAAAAAAAATTGCGGACGCAACCTCAGAAGTTTCTTTTTTATGGTGAATCCGACTTTTCTCCTTCTTCCAATAAAGAATGTGCCCATTGGGATCCACTCGAATAGTCACATATTGTGGGCCTCGATTTGCCTTCGATCCGCTCTGCAACTTAGCGCTCTACCTTATTTCCTGTACTACAAAAAACGTCTACAATACCACCCTAAAACTTGACAAATCATCGAGAGAAAAAAAAGCGTTTTCGCGTTTTTTTTTAGCCCCTTTGGAATGACTCTGTCAGATATGGGTTTTTTTTATGGGGGGGGGGTGAGAAAGATATTGCTAGAATCGTCTCATTAAAATCTACGAGATGGTATAAAAATTTCGTTGATATCTTAAACTATGCCTTAGTTATAGGTATGTTGTTCTTTTCATAACACGGTTTGACACGTCAGGACGCTCGGTCGGCGCTTTCATTTTTTGAGCAACATACCTATAATTAAAGTATAGTTAGAGATATCAATGAAATTTTACCACCATCTCGTAGATCTTGATTGGACGATTCTAGCTGTATCTTTCTTACCCTCAAAATCCCAAATTTCACAGTCATGACAAAGGCGCAAAAAAACCGCTTTTTGCGAAGTTCGAGGGTGGGTATATTGCGCACACAAAGCGCCGCATCGTAATAATCTAAAAGTTACAAACCGAATTTTATAAGGACCTCTCGTGATTTTCAGACAGGCAAATGCAGTGGCCGGTGAAAGTACAGTTAAGTCCGTGGCTTGCTTCCTCAAGAAGAACATTCAAATCTCACCGGCGGCTGGTGGTATGGTAAGCTGATCAGCCGCGCTCTTCTCTCGGCATGATTCGATTAGCGGGCCGGCGCACGCGACCGCCGCGCCAGCCGCGGGTCAGATTTTGATATTTTTCTAGAGGGAGCGAGCCACGGGCTTAAAGTCATTGCACGCGCAGAAAACCGTATATCATTTTTTTCATGTTTCTTGTGTAGCTTGGCCTCTCTAGCGAACGAAAATGTCGAGAGGGCCCATGGAAAACCTCCATTTGTAAAGAAAAGTCAGCTAAAACAACTGTAAAATTGAAATCAAATTTCGCGTTAAATTGTTTTGAAGTTTTTTTCAGCATTCTGAAGCCTGGTCACTGTCATTTTTGAAGTTTTTCTGCATGTGGAGTTTCTGCCGTAACGGTTTTTCATGTTGTTTGACGATCGCATCAACATTCTATGAAAAAGTGGTAGATGACTGGTGAGAACTGGTGGCGTATCCTCATCTTTAACCCCTTTCAACCTCAACCCTACGTTTTTTAAGCGCCGAAGATTACCGGTGTGTTCTAACGGGCTCATTCATGAAATTGAGCCTGAAAATGAAAAGTGGTTTCCAGCGCGAAGGATGCCTTTGACTACATAACGTCTATCACTGGTTGGGGGAAGTCGCGCCGCTGCTATGATAGCTTTATCATAGAAGACCGCTCTGCTTCCAAGATAGCGTGATAATATTTGCAACGCGGCTTCCTGGAGATAAGGTACAAACCCTAAGTCGTTTTGACTGCGGTTTTCTGTAGAAACATGTGTACATATTTTCTCCTGGAAATTCTTTCAATCACTGGTGAAAACGAGGATTTCTGCTTGCATGACCGTCTCTACAGCTCAGAATTAAGAATTTCGAGGTGGAAGTACGCAAGTATCAATAAACTGATAAAGCCACATCTGTTATTGTATTGGTGCCGATCGAAGCAAATCAAAGATAGCCTCGGGAATCAAATCGGACCACTTTGAAGCGAGCTATGGCGATGCGGCGCGCAAAAAACGCCGGTTTTGCAAGAAATCTGCGCGAAACCGTTCTCTCCGCCAAATAAAATTCTGAATACGCAGCTGCCAGGAATCAGCCGCCATACTTTTCACTCTCACTTTTCAGTATCAATGTGACTTCCTCCCCGACTGCTCTGCACTCGACAAGTTTGGAGTAAATTGAAAAGAAGAACAACAAAAACACTCGACATGTCATATAAGAGGTTCAAAAAACACCGGACAACAGCATTTCTGAAAAAATCTCTACTTACCAGGCGATTATCAAGTAGAAGAAACTTGCTGCCTTTCACGAAATCTGTCGAAACTTCAAGATAACCATTCGGTGTCATGGAACATGAAATGAGAAGATAACTTTGCATGCAGAGGTATTTCCATAAAAGTTCAGAGGAGCAAATATTCCATATTTAACATTGAGTATGCAAAACTCTGCACAAAAAATCTGTCCAGAGGCTTACATTTTCATGAGAAAGCGAATCGAGTTTCGCCACATGGAAGGGCTCGAGACTTTCTGTTCCAAACATGCGTACGATTTTTCGAACTAAAGCAATATACGCAGCACCTTAGACGCAGGTGAAAAGTTGGGTTGCATTGTGGCGATCCGATGGTACAGAAGACCCAAAAAATTTATTTTCCAGGCTGTCAGCTCATTTTGCAGAAAATCACGCTAATCACAACGATATCCCTGAAATCGCTCGAGACTCTCTACAAACGGAGTTGGCTCCTCGAAAATGCCTATATTTTGAGGGCGAAAACTTAGAGGACAAGTTGTCCCAGGTCTGTATTTTTCTTCATTCGCAGTCGCTCCACGAGAGCGAACCAGGATGAGGAGATAGACCGGCAAGGGAACGAAGAAAGACGGGGCGGTTGGAATTCCATCTAGTCGTTATTGAATACGAAATTCGTAAACGGGGTGTAGCCCGTGGTGGTGACTGAAGGGGTCGGGCCCGTGTTGGTCGCTTATATCTCGCTTATTTGGAGGAGTTGAAATCAGACAAAAGCTATACATGAGAGGTCCACTACACAATTAAAGGCAGCATACACGCTCGCAAAAGTTGTTGAGATAGCTACGCTAGTGGGATCGCGCGGGCTCCAGTAGAATGCTCACGGAGTTGCAAGCGTCATCAATTAGCTAAACTGCCCGCATTCAAGCCTTACCGAGTCCCCAAATCATCCTTTCTCCGCCCACCAATACGGACTCCGCCCCTCGATACCAATATTCAACGCTCGATTACGATAATTTCGGCTCATTTTTTACACTTCTGAGGGCGTAAGCGTTTCAATAACAGCCATGCGAATCTATTAGCGTCGTTCTCCCAACCAATTTGTCGCGAGTCTCGCTATTTCAGCCAAAGCGGTGTAACTCGTCCACTTCCGGACCAATGCAGAAAGAATCGTCATATTTTCATTTCAATCGAATTTTTCGAAATTTTTGTCACTTCTCAATACTAACAGCTTCAAACCTTCGATTCATTACATAACATTGATATTACATTCAAAAAAGTATGCTGCTTTCAAGTCAAAATCACAAAATTCATATCTGAGAACGTACTGTGCTTTTAAAGGTAGCGTTCACGGACTTTCCCCAGTGAAATAATTGAAGAGAAGGATCCTTGGCTCCTGGTGTCGAAAGAGCGGCGGAAAACGAGACAGGTAAGGCAAGAAAAAGGCTGCAAACGAGCGTTTTGAAATCACAGAATGCCTAATGCCCCCTTTCCGTCCCTCGACAATACGAAGAAAACTCGAGATTGTGATGGCATCAGATAATCAAATTAAAGAAGCACTGCGCCAAAGGTTCCGTAGAGCATGGAGATGTGACGATAGTGAAATCTGTCGTGAACACTACCCTTAAAGGCACAGTACACCCTCAAATATGAATCTTGAGATTTTCATTCAATTGTGTAGAAGACCCCTCCTGCCAAATGCCAGATCTCATTTCCTCCAAATAAGCAAGATATAAGCCACCACCACAGGCCCGACGCCTAACAGATTTTCGAACTCGATAGCGGCTCGATGGGTGGATGAATTCCAACAAGTCGTCGTTCTTCAGTCCACTACCGGACTGTTTTATCATCCTGGCTTTTTCTCACGTAACGATTGTGAATGAAGAGAAATAAAGGCCTAAGACAATTCGTCCACCAATTTTTCACCCTCAAAATACAGGCATTTTTGAAAAGCCATAACTCTGTTTATGAGGGGTCTTGAACGATTTTAGAGACACCACTGTGATCAGCGTGTGACTCTCTCCAAGATAAGCATGAAAACTGCAAAGTAATTTTTTGGGTTTCCTGTGCCTTTAAAGGCAGTGTCCACGATAAAAATCGCTTTCGAGTTTCCACCAGAGAACGAAGGTTTGGAGTCTGTTTCATCAGTGAAGAAAGAATCATAAAAAACACTGCGAAACATTCAAAATTAGCTCTTCTTTTCGAAAGCCACATTTCAACGGTGGATCAGTTGTGCGGGCATGGGCTTGAAGTAGACAGCGTGCGCAAATGCGCTCCAATGCTAAAACTCAGCAGCGCTCGCGCTCCAATGCTAATGTAGAAGCGGACCAAACTGTTCTTTGGAAAACTCGACCGCGAACGGAAGGGCTGGCGCGAGCGGACTTCGGAGCCGTATGGAGCTCTTTCGGGCTCGTTTTCGTTCGTTCTTCCGACCCCAGTGCTCCAATTAGACCCTGAACTTTCGATTTCCGGCCAAAAACCGAGGCCGAAATTTATCGTGGACACTGCCCTTAAAGGCAGCATACACGCTCACAAACATGGTCGAGATAACAGCATGACTAGGACCGCATGGCCCCTACCATGTCGTGAACGGCGTTTGAAGCGCTGAAAACCTTTGCGAGCCTTTATTTTCCCACACCTTTGAGTAACCGAATGAGAATTGATACATGAGAACACATTTAATAATTGAGAGTGATTGCACTATTATCCAATTGGAGTGCACGAGATAAATAGCTTGATTTATTCGAAGATAACACGTTTACATACCGATTAACTCTCGTCCACTTCTGAGAATGCAGCTCTACATACTTCGGCTGACTCTTTAAAACAGAGGATCTCATCGGTGTTTAAGCATGTTATATTCAGGTAAATCGAGCTGTTTTTCTCGCGCACTCTCCACTCTCTTAAAGGCAGCAGACACGCTCAAAAATGATATCAATTTTATGGATTAAACTGAAGGTCTGAAGCTGTTAGTATTCAGAAATAACGAAAAAGACGAAAACGAATCGACGGAAATTAGGATATAACGGTACGTTCTATATTGGCCCAGAAATGGACGAGTTGTACGGCACTGGCTGAAATAGCGGAGCTAGCAACCAATTTGTTGGGATAACGACGCTAATGTACTCGCACGGCCCTTTCTGGAACGCTTACGCCATTAGAAGCCCAAGAAGTAATCTAAAGTGGCCGCAATCGAGCATTGAATACCTGTATGGAGGGGCGGAGCCCGTATCGATGGGCGGAGCAAGGATGATTTCGTGACTGACTACGGCTCAAATACGGTCATTTGGACTCGTTTTTAACCCTTGCAACTTCGTGAGGGCTCTTCTAGGGCCTGCACCACCCCACTAATGTAGTTATCTCAACAACTTTTTCGAGCGTGTCTACTGCCTTTAAGAGAGTGCTATCCTTCTGAGCTATCACATGTTTTCTCAAGTTTAACTTTTATTCTGTTCCTCGAAGAGGTGGGAAATTACGGGCATGCGAAACATGATTGCTCAAATATTGCCACATATTGTCATCCTGAATGGTTTCCAGCGCTTCAAACGTCGTTGACGACATGGTAGGAGCCGTGCTGGCCAATTTATGTTGTTATCTCGACCATGTGTGTGAGCGTATATGCTGCCTTTAAATATTTCTATATGCGGGAGTGTCGTAATAAAGATATAAAATCCTGCTTCTCCAATCTTGCAACCTCGGCATATTGATCTATTCTTTACTTATGCTTTCTGTCTTCGAGGTTCGTAGGTGGACAGATTTATTATATTGGCCTGAGCGTTTTGACGGAGATCGTCGTCTTCAGAGGCCTAGAAAGCAGTGCAAGGTTAGAATGTGCTGTCTAGACCACCAAATACTTCCACAGCTCTAGCGTTTCCGATAGCCCATCAAGATAGAGAGCGAAAGCCCAGTCAAATAGAATTAATGGCAGCATACACGCTCGCAAGCATAGTCGAAATAACAGCATAGATAGGTCCGCACGGCCCGTACTATGTCGTCAACGACGTTTTAATCGCTGAAAACTGTCCAGGATGACAGTATTTGACAATGTTTGAGCAATCTTGCCTTCCACGTCCGTATTTTCACACCCCTTCGAGTAACAGAATGAGAATCGATACTTGTGAGAACGTGTGATAATTGAGAGTGATAGCACTATCAAATGGGAGTGCACGAGAGAAATAGCTTGGTTTACTTGAGTATAACATGTCTGCATACCTACTGACTCCCGTCCACTTTCGAAAATGCCGCTCTACTTTGACTGACCTCTTGAAATGGAGGATTTTATTAGTGCATAAACATGTTATATTGAGGTAAATCGAGTTTTTCCTCTACTGCACTCCCTTTTTATAGTGCTATCATTCTAAGTTATCACATGTTTTCTCAAGTTTCGATTTTCATTCTCGTACTCGAATAGGAGTGAAAATACGGGCGGGCGAGACAGGATTGCTCAAAAATTGCCAATTATTGTCATTCTGTATAGTTTCCAGAGCTTCAAAGAGCGCTGACGACTTGCTAGGGGCCGTGCGGGCATATTTATGCTGATATCCCGACCATGTCTATGAGCATGTATGCTGCCTTTAAGCCTGTTGAGAAAATAATGTCTTTGTACCAGTGGTATGCGTTTTTCGTTTTTCGATTTTTTCGTTTCTCGCCCTTTTTGGCGAAAAAAATCAATATCGAAAAAAACGAAAATGTTTAAAAAATTTTCGGTTTTTTTTTCGGTCTAAAATTGCCGGTTCTGATGCGACTTGCAGTCGATCCTTTGCTGCCCACAGACGTCTGCAGCAAGAAAAAATGAGCTAGAATCGGCAAAATAACGAATGCAAACAAGTGTTCTGAGATCATCAAAACGCCTCGTGCCCCGTTTCGCCCCTCGACATGAACAATTAAACTCTCGAGATTGTCTTACACGATTTTTGTATATTTTTTCCGTAACTGCAGTTTAACGTCGCAGTACACGTTATGGTATGTTTACGCAAGATGCTGAGCTTATCGCAAAAAGCTTGGCTCCGGGCGAGATTGAACCAGCATATTCCCTTTACGGGGGAGTGCCTTATTGCACTGCACCATCGAAGCCCCAGCACCGCTCTCACTCAGCTGCTTGTTAAATCTTCACCGAAGCAACTTTTGAGATTGTGATGACATTGAATAATGAAGTCAAGAAATGACTGATAAGCGGGCTAAATCGCTTGATTGCATTTGTAGGTGTCATCCATTGTAAAGGTGGTTCTCTTTTAGTACAAAAATACGGTTTTAGCGTTCTCTTCATGCCGCATGGGACACAAGACCTTCCGTAAATGGTGGAGATATCAAAAGTGAAATCTATCTTGAACACTGCCTTCAATGGTCAGGAAAATTCGTTTCTGTTTAAGATGTAAATGAAAAAAATGTCGAAAATTGCTCTTTGGAGGTTCGTAAATTTCAAAGAGGAGCATGTCCGAAAATCCTGGGAACAACAACCTAAATTCTTCTGCACCCTCTCTCAAACAATAACAAAAAAAACCGAGAATAAAAATTTTCGTGGGGGTTCGGCATCATATAAACCTTAGTTTTTCTTCTAGAAGTACATACATATGCTTCTATTTTTCATGCCTTTTCTAGGTGTACTTCTAATAGGGGTGTACTTCGAGTAGAGGGTGTACTTCTATTTTTCAGCCTTGTTTGTTGAAATTCTCATAAAGAAAATTTTAATAACAAAACACAGATTTTTGTGATCAAGAACCTGGAAAAGTCAGCTATTCGAGTTCGACTGAGCCAATGCTTGCACACTCGTTATTACCATCGTCATTTTATGAGCCGTAACCAGGGATGTGCGTAATTACGACTAACGACTAACGAAATTAACGACTAACGGGCTTTTTGGGTGTAACGAGTAACGACTAATGACTAACGAAATAGAAAATATTTTTGTAAGCAATCCCGAAATTCGTTAGAAAGCCAATAGTCATTCAAATCGCGCTCCAACCCAAGGCTAGCACCAGGATTGATACATATTGCCTTGTTGGGTGTTCGAGGTGGATGGCACAAAATAACCATAGCCCTCAGCGTTTATAATTTCTACTGACACTGCTTCGCAGTTCTGGAACCCCCACATTAAAACCTCAACCGAACGTTACGCAAGGTTAGGCGAAGCATTTGTGCGACTTCGCCTCGGTCGCGCTACTTTATCGTAGGTTCACTGAACCGCTTCCTGCTTTGACCGGCTCTAGCGGAGATTTTTGCAGAGGACACTGTCAGAGGTGATAATATGGAGCGGTGCCTGCAGGCCACAACTGCCCAACGACGGGAACTGTATTCCATGACTGGATTGTAAAGGGTGTCGTCCTTCGATTTTCAGTCATAAATTCAAGATATGGGGTTTCTATAAAGTGGTGCTGGTACCTCTCAGGGGTAAAATTTCAACTTGGAAGCTAATTTCTTCCGACCTTTCCCCGTAATGGGAACAAGCTCTGAACAACGCAAGCGCTGGGCTCGCGACGCTGAAGAAAGAACAATTAGTGCAAAGTCGGCGCAATCCTCCGTGTTGCCACCACCGGGTAGATCTCAAATAACATAATATAACGCAGAATGGCAAATTTTGCGCTGGAAAAAAGCGAGAGTTCAAGGTTTTTTCGGTTTCCCATATTGTTTCTTTTCTTACCGAAAAAAAATTACAAAAATCGATAAACACATTCCATTAGGCTTTCGTGCATATTTTAAATTATGTATATGTAGGTTCGCAGTTTGAAATAGGTTCTTTAACAAGGAATGTTTTGTTTCTTCAATGGCCATGGATGTTTTGGAAAACATACATCTCTTGATGCCTTCTTCTTTTTCTATTCATAGGAGCTTTTTTCTGCCTCAACCGTGATAATTTTCAAAGCATAAATCTTTAAGGACTAACGATGAACGACTAACGACTAACGAATTACAAAATTTCTATTACGCACATCCTTGGCCGTAACCCTGTATTAGAATCTAGATTTTTTCCCTTGTCTTATTTTGAAATGTGCTACTATTAGAGGTGTTCTTCGACAAAAGGGTGTACTCCTAAATGTCAGCCCTCTTTTTGGTGTACTTCTATTAGAGGTGTGCTTCAAATAGAAGTGTACTTCTAATAGTGAAAGTACGGTAGCTCCAACCAGCGAAAGTGGTTGAACTGAGCTCCTGTGTACACACCGCAACCCAATGCGTGTGGTTGCGTCGCTCTCATTACCGTCCAATAACGCCGGGATACTGAGCCGCGGGTCAGTGCTGACCACGACGCGACCGCTCACACTGAAATTGTGTGATATCAGGAAATAAGGATGTTCGTCTCTGTGAAACGTTTGCTCCGTTTAGATCTATGACTTGCACTTCAACTTCTACGATTCCAGTTTTCTTTTCATAAGGTTAGAGACGACCTTAGAGCCCTTAGTTTTGATCAAAAACGCGAAAAAACTTGGGCATGCATGCCCAGAGAACCACTGCAGTTTTGAACAACGAGTTCGCATTAAGAATTTCGCAAGGTGTTCACTGCTACAATTTTATCAGGATTCGCCCCTGCAACAAGGCTTAAACCCCTCGCATTGAAGGCAGCAGACACGCTCAAAAATGGTATCGATTTTATGACATAAATCGAAGGTTTGGAGCTGGTTGTATTGGGAACTGACGAAAGAACGAACGAAAACTGTGCGCAAATAGAGCAATAACGGTTATTTTGTTATCGGGTGAAAGTGGACGAGTTGTTCAGCGCGCGATTGAAACAGCGAATATAAGCAACAAAACGGTTGAGATAGAGAAGCCGATATACTCTTACAGTCTGTATTGGAACGTTAACCTCGTTGGAAGCATAAAAAACCGGTCAAAGGGACCGTATTAATATTATCAATCTGGACGAGTTTGTATTTTGGGGCGAGGTTGCAGAAGCTCGTGGGCGGGGTTGCAGAAATTTTTCGATTTGCATTACTGAAAATTAGTAGTTTTGACTCGTTTTTGACGCTTCCAACTGCCTGAGCAGTCTTCTAGGAGCCATGCTACTCCAGAGACGTAGTTATCTCAACAACTTTTTCGAGCGTGCTGCTGCCTTTAATATGTTGATTGAGGATACTTTTGTCTCTCTAATAAAGCATAATTATGTCATTATCTGACACACGTCGATCACGTTGCCTTGTTTTTCCAGTCAAAAATTTGAAATGGCGAAAAGCACGTTTTGAAAGGCAAAAAATTTTTCGGTTTTTTTTCCGGAATTTTTCGTTTTCAAAACCGAAAACTTTTCGTTTTTCGATTTTTTCGGTTTCAAAGTTTTTCGCACATGCCTGCTTTGTACCCCATAACCCCACCATAGAATACGCGAATCTCAGAAAATGATCAGCCGTTGAGCCGATTTGAGCGATTGATCACCCGGTCAAAGATTGTCAATTGAATCAAAACAAGGTGGGGGTGTTTGCCAGTGCTTAATTACGGTGTGAAGTACTCCACCGTTGTGGAGCGGTGAGAGGCGCACAGCAGCGGGATTTATTATATTGGCCTGAGCATTTCGACAAAGATCGTCGTCTTCAGAGGCCTGGAAAGCAGTGCAAGGTCAGAATGTGCTGTCTAGACCACCAAATACTTCACACAGCTCTAGCGTGGCCGATAGTTAGTAATGCCAGTCAAATAGATCCAACAACCCACACATCTATCCACCAATAGAGTAGTGTTAACGTCTGATTTTACGAAAGACCAGTAACGAGTGGGTGATACTGTGCGCTGTGCCATGTGATAGAAGATGATGGGCGAGTTCGAAATGTGGTACAAACGGCAAAACGTCTTCAGTCAAGGATTGGCTCTCGAAACGGCTGCAAAATCTGGGATCTTTCTCGTGTTTCCAAAAAGCTTCCAGAGCCTATCTCATATGCCGTCTCAATTGCAAAATGTCGCACTTCAAAATCGTCACCGTTGTGATCTTCAGTTCTGTGCTTGCGCAAAGGTGTTGTAATGACGCTACGCCTTTTACCGGCTAGATGTACTTTCACACGTGTAGCAAGCATTCTTCCTGTCTCACCAATATTGGTAGCGTGACATACTAGACATTCGATCTGGTAGATTACTCCTGCTTTCGAGCAGTCTCCAGCCCTACCATTTTGACAGACAACGCAGTTTTCTGACACACACTCCACATCGTATAACCTATTTCTTACTAACTCACGTTTGATACTGTCACTAGGTATGTTTACAAGGAGAACTTCGTTGTCCAGGTGTGCACGTACGATTCTGCGCTGTATTGCTGCACTGATCTGGTCAGAAACAAAAGATATACACAACGGGATCTTGTTTTGATGTAAGGATTTTCTCTGTGTTACATGATGCCTTCTATGTCGGTTGAGTGGTACATTGTAGCCATCGTTGACAGCTACAAGCGAGGCTAATCGTTTTGATTCTTGGCGATCGCTTCTACCGGTGCACATCTCCGTCGCTGCACGAAACATGTTAAACACAACCGCTCGTTCCATGGCAGTAGGGTGAGCTGATGTTGAGTGAATTAGGATGTTTTTAGAGCTTGGTTCCCTGCACCATTTCACTCGCACGGTGCCTCTACACAGGTTTATTTGCGTGTTGAGAAAAGTTAGCCACCCATTGATCGGAGTCTCTTGTGCTAGTCTAATGTACTGCGCCTGCTCGTTCAGGATTCGGAAACACTCATCCATTTCAGATTGTGTTGAAGTTATGACACAGCAGTCGTCGATGCACCTGCGGCACAATAATGGATGACGAGCGAGTAGCGGCTCTCCTATTCTACCCATGAAGCATACTGCCAATACCGGTGCCAGCCGCTGTCCCATCGCTGGGTCTCATATTTGTGAGTAGTAGACACCTGACCATCTGAATATGTTGCAACACAAGCACTCCTTGATTAACGTCATAATTTGCTGTTTGCCGAGTCCGAAGGTGTTAATTGTGCATATATACCTATCGAGCATCTCAGATAGTGCCTGTAGTGCTTGGTCATTCTGAACGTTGGTATAGAGCGACGCGACATCGAAGGACTCGATTATGCAACCCTCCTGATCTTGGCCAGGTGCTTACTTTCCACAAAAAAGAGGCCTAGCCATGGGACAGCGGCTGGCACCGGTATTGGCAGTATGCTTCATGGGTAGAATAGAAGAGCCGCTACTCGCTCGTCATCCATTATTGTGCCGCAGGTGCATCGACGACTGCTGTGTCATAACTTCAACACAATCTGAAATGGATGAGTGTTTCCGAATCCTGAACGAGCAGGCGCAGTACATTAGACTAGCACAAGAGACTCCGATCAATGGGTGGCTAACTTTTCTCAACACGCAAATAAACCTGTGTAGAGGCACCGTGCGAGTGAAATGGTGCAGGGAACCAAGCTCTAAAAACATCCTAATTCACTCAACATCAGCTCACCCTACTGCCATGGAACGAGCGGTTGTGTTTAACATGTTTCGTGCAGCGACGGAGATGTGCACCGGTAGAAGCGATCGCCAAGAATCAAAACGATTAGCCTCGCTTGTAGCTGTCAACGATGGCTACAATGTAACACTCAACCGACATAGAAGGCATCATGTAACACCGAGAAAATCCTTACATCAAAACAAGATCCCGTTGTGCATATCTTTTGTTTCTGACCAGATCAGTGCAGCAATACAGCGCAGCATCGTACGTGCACATCTGGACAATGAAGTTCTCCTTGTAAACATACCTAATGACAGTATCAAACGTCAGCTACTAAGGAATATCGTCAATCACTGGATGAGGGATCGCCGCGACGCTGCTTGGCGGGAAAAATTGCGCGCGGGATAACGAAGAGAGAGTGGCTATTGATCGAACGATTTGCGCCCAACTGCTGAGCGCGGCTATCTCTCTGTGAGACACCAACGGTAAGTTATACGATGTGGAGTGTGTGTCAAAAAACTGCGTTGCCTGTCAAAATTGAAGTGCTGGAGACTGCTCGAAAGCAGGAGTAATCTACCAGATCGAATGTCTAACATGTCACGCTACCTATATTGGTGAGACAGGAAGAATGCTTGCTACACGTGTATTGGAACATCTAGCCTGTAAAAGGCGTAGCGTCATTACAACACCTTTGCGCAAGCACAGAACTGAAGATCACAACGGTGACGATTTTGAAGGAAAGTGCGTCACTTTGGCAATTGAGACGGATATTTAAGCGCCAAAGACTCCAGGAAGCTTTCTGGAAATACGAGAAAGATCCCAGATTGAGCAGCCGTTTCGAGAGCCCATCCTTGACTAATGACCTTTTGCCGTTCGTACCACATTGCGAACTCTAAGTACGGCCGGTAAGCGGTGCGTGTGTATGTGCCCATCATCTACTATCACATGGCACAACGCACAGTAACACCTACTCGTTACTGGTCTTTCGTAAAATCAGACGTTAACACTGCTCTATTGGTGGATAGATGTGTGAGTTGTTGGATCTATTTGACTGGGCTTTCGCATTACTAACTATCGGCCACGCTAGAGCTGTGGATGTATTTGGTGGTCTAGACAGCACATTCTGACCTTGCACTGCTTTCCAGGCCTCTGAAGACGACGATCTCCGTCGAAACGCTCAGGCCAATATAATAAATTTGTCCACCTACGAACCTCGAAGGCAGAAAGCATAAGTAAAGAGAAGATATTAACAATGAATTCAAAGCGAGACATCAACTTTACACGCGAATCCAGCATCTCCTAGAACCTTCCCTTCAACCTCTCAGCATTAAAATGCAGATCAAGCTCAATGTTTCAGAAGAAGTGGAGTAGCAACAGCTGAATGAACTGTGTCAAAGCTGTGGATGAGGAATGTGCTCATCTTATTATACGGACGTCACACCTTAGTGAAGATGCGTACGACTGCGTCATGCAAATGCCAGCCGATTATTTCAAAAGAATGACGTATAGCTTTATAACACTTGATTAGCTTTTTGCTTATGTCGATTCTTTAGAAAAAAGTCTAAAATTTTCCTGAATGAGGTAAGCAAGACATTAAGGTTGTGGGCATTTCCTAATTTTTTTTCAAATTGAAAAAAGTGAATCTGCAATGCTTCGCGCGTTGTACTGAATTGTCAGAACAATTATCCATCTCCAATGAAGCTGAATCAATTAAAAATAGACCAAGCCTTCATCATTAGCTAAAGTGCGTAAAATTCGGTTTATTTACTTTGCACAACCACGGAAGGCCAACTTCGAAGAGATGGAAAGTGCAAATGGAATAACAATGAAGCTTCTATTCTTCCCGACTGTAAATGTTGAGGGAAAAATGGTGCACACATTCATTTTGCAGACACGAGTTTTCCGAGAGAAGACGTATGAGAAGAGGGGTAGATCTCCAATGAGCGATTGTTGTCCTGCCGACCGATTTGCGACAGGTCTACTAATTGGCAATACTAAATTCTAAACAAAAGCGAACCGGTCGCAGAGGCCAACAACAGCTGTTACGGAGACTGTATCGAAGTTCTGACAGAATCGCTGTTGACATGCGCCGAAAACTCCTAGATAGCAAATTGTTGGACAAGGAAACTGGGCGCTTTTGAAATGTGGTGACAAGACTTTCTAATCTTGACGCACCAATATGTGAGGGTTTCATAAGCAACTCTTTTTTCTGCTGTTTTTACGCAACCTCTCTCTCTCAGAATACTCCGAATTTCGAAGTTTAAAATCATTTTTATCGATAAATGGCGAACAGATACCTGAGGAACACTCAAATTCCGGAACAAACCCGCCGCACAACCGATTCTGGTAATCGTTCCACGGAAATCGGAATTCCGCTCATCTCTGGTGCCCCACGAAGTCCAGAAGCTCCCGTGGACACCACTCATAAACGGGTTTCGCTGTTCTCGCTCAATCAAGGTCTACTGGCAAATGAATAGGCGGACTGTTGGTTCAGAACAGTCCACTGGATTGTTTTCTCACAGCCCGCCCTGTTGATTTTCACACCACTATTGGGCTGACGTTGAGAAATTTTCAATTTGATAACTATATGGCGCCATACGCGACTCCGGTGCAACGGCGCAGGAGCTTCCTGCACTTCTGGTCTCCCTTCAGCCTGCTGTGGGCGGACAGCAGATATACCTGGTCTGGATGGTATGAGCACACGTTCTGCTTCTTTCTGACGAATCAACCAACACTGTCAACCTTAATCTCATTTTTATTTAGCCATCCATATCATCGACCGTGGATTGCGGTTCACTTAGACCCCAACCACCTTTATAACCCTAGAAAATCGAACACTGATCTCTCTAAATCTTTCAACTCTGTCGCCGATTTTATAGAGCTGACGAACACAGCTTATCAGATTTTGAGTAATTTCGAGCACTTTGGAAATGTGTATCGTCATATGTTCTAAAGTTTGCGCTGCGATGGCGGTGCCGCGCTTCGAATTAGCCTCCGCCATACTATCTTGAAAATCAATATCGAAAGAACAGCGAGGAAAACTCGAAGTTGAGGTCTTGAAGAACACAATATGTCAGGATAGCGAAAATGTGAGCATTGATGTCTTCTATAAAGAAGGAGCTAAATCACGCGCAAATAATTTTGGAACACCCCGAAGCTGTATCCACGACAATGTTTTCGTCAAGACGTCAAACGGAGGTACTTCTGATGATGTTCTGGCAATCCGTTCACATTTTACGTAATTTTTTTTTTAAATCGATAACATCCAAAACTAGATGAGGAATTCAGAAATCGGAGATGAATTATTGATTCCAAGCAGGGCTGTGCGGAGGTGTTTCGTTTCCTATTCCGTTTCCGTATTTCCGATGTTTTTTGGCTGTTCCGTCCTGCTTCCGTTTGCGACTTTTTGGGCCCGGATATGGAAGAAAATAGTGTTACACGGGTATCGGTAGTGAGTCTAGGCAAGGATGTTCGGAGGTTTAATACCCGCGCTAAGTTTTGTAAAAACGGGGAGCATCTGGCAAACTTGGCAACAAAAATGTCCGACGCATGTAACTTTTTTGAATAAAGACTTTTTCGAATTCTGGAAATGCTATCATATTCACAGATCGAATTGCTACCTAATTATGTGACTTGTAGACCAGAGATCCCTAAAATTGCTTCCTTTTTCAAAGAAATTGTTCTTGCGATCGTTATCAGAAACGTCGCGCGCGGCGAAGTGCGACGAAACTTTGAGCTGTATTTATACAAGTAATGGAAGAGCAATCTGTATGGTTTCTTCATAGATTAGTTGCAGGTACGAGAATCTCAACGTTTGTTTGGGTTGAAAATTCGAAAACTTTTATTTAAGAGTCCCATGTTTTCGCAACAAAGCTCCGACTTTGCAGGAGGTTCTCAAGCGTGTTTATTGAAGAATTAGGAAAATTCTACCTACACAAATCTTGAGATGCTCTCAACTGCACCAGATCTATGAAGAAATCATACAGATTGCTCTTCAATACTTGTACAAATGCTGCTCAAAGTTTCGTCGCACTTCGTCGCGCGCGACGTTTTCGATAAACGATAGCTATTTCCTTAAAAAAAGCGATTTCAGGGAGCTTCGGTCCACAAGTCACATACTAAGGTAGCAATTTGATCTGTGAATATGATAGCGTTTTCAGGTTTCAAAAAAGTCTTCATTCAAAAAGTTACGTGCATCGGGCGTTTTTTGCCAAGTTTGTCAGATGCTTACTGTTTTTACAAAACTTAGCGCGGGTATTGTATCATGAGGGACTAAAAATCACTTTCGATCTGCCTGAGATCCTCGACAATCACTTGCCTGAGATCCTCGACAAATTTCGGGTCCTAAAATCCCCCCCCCCTGGAATGGAGACTCAAAATAGGCGTGGCAGGAATCTCACTGGTTTTTAGAGATTGTTTTGAAACAGCTTTTTCTCTGTCAATGATTCTTGCGAAGCTTTCAGCTTAAGTCCTCCTATTTGTCTGTCTACCCCCCCACAACAACAATAAGAATCAAGTCACGTTTTTTTGCAGGTGCAGCCTGTTCTCCAGGAAAGAGTCTGGGCGGAGGCAGGCGGAGGTGGCCACGGGCAACGGCACTAAGCGATAGAGGCGGATCACGAGTGAATTCTCCTTTTCTCACCGAAGAGTTTTATATTATTATTTTTTGAATGTAATCGTGTATTATTAGCTGCAGTCGACAAATAGTGTTCAAATTAAAATCTAAAAAGTCGCCGGTGAGAATCTGACGATTGGCTTCCTATCAGCCTTGGACACGCAACGCGGTAGCCCGCGTTCATCTACACCTGGTACAGCCTGGACCCATTTCTGGGGGACAGGCTGTGCACTGCTCCAATACCGAGTAATTTTTGAAACTCTCTTTTCGGGTTTCTCAGGAGCGAGGATTTGAGATGGTGGAATGCCTCGAAGTGATTTTATGTAGTTTGAATAACTGTTAGTTTATAGACTGAAACTATAGGTTACCGAATGAGAGCTACAAGCAATGAGAAAACGTGAAAATGAGACAACTCATAATTTTTGTCTCTTCCGTTTCCGAATTCTCGTTTCCGGCGTTTTTTGGTAATTTTTCCTCCGTTTCCGTTTCCGAAAATCTTGAAAAAGATTTTCACACAGCCCTGATCTCAAGGTACCACGGTTCTCAGCCAATATGCCCTCAGGGAAAAATTATTGGAAATAAGACTACCTTGAACTTGAAAAAGGAGTGGACCCATTGAGGTGCTCAGGAGATTTGGGAGCTTTCCTAAGAACACCATGCTTACCCCTGGATGTTCTCCGCCGACCTTGCCCACAATCTTTTTTCGAACTCGAAAGATTTTTCAGAATTAAGATTTTCGATTTCTGAAAACACGGTTACTGCTATTCAAAAAACAGCCATTGCCTGTTGTGGCCGGTCGATATGTATGATAAACGTGGACGAGGGAGGTTTAAAAAACACCCGGTGTGGCCGGCTGTGGCCAACGCAGTCAATATGAACGAAATAAGTGAAATGAAAATATGTATATCATCCATAACTTATATTATCTCATGAAGTATATCGGTGGAGTTGGTCACAGGAGGCTACAACCGATCAACCAACTATAACCGGGGCCTGAGGATGGCCGGCAACATCTCATGCCTTAGCAAATCTGTTGTGCTACTTGATACACAATATATGCAAATCAAGTATTTCTGGCTACCCGTCCAAATGAGCAGAAATTCACTCACACTCCGATCGATCACTCACTCCGATTCACCCAAGACAGCTCTGACAAGCCTAAAATGCGTATAACCGTTCTAGCCCAGTATCCAAATGAGTTGGTTTATCCTGTGTTACTATTTGAGGCTATCCAAAGGAGTCCTATACCCGAATATTTGTGATTTTTTCACTGCTCTTAGTTCAGGAACTCAAAAAACAGTGGAGAAATCGAATTACGTTCTTTCTTAAAGGCAGTGTCCACGATAAAAATCGTTTTCGAATTTCCACAAGAGAACGAAGGTTTAGAATCTGACTGTTTCATCAGTGAAGAAAGAATCATAAAAAACACTGCGAAACATTCAAAATTAGCTCTTCTTTTCGAAAGCCACATTTCAACGATGGATCAGTTGTGTGGGCATGGGCTTGAAGTAGACAGCGTGCGCAAATGCGCCCCAATGCTAAAACTCAGCAGCGCTCGCGCTCCAATGCTAATGTAGAAGCGGACCAAACTGTTCCCCGGAAAACTCGTCCGCGAGCGGAAGGAAAGCGCGAGCGGACTTCGGAGCCGTACGAAGCTCTTTCTGGCTCGTTTTCGTTCGTTCTTTCGACCCCAGTGCTCCAATAAGACCCTGAACTTTCGATTTCCGGCCAAGAACCGAGGATGAAATTTATCGTGGACACTGTCTTTAAAGGCAGCAGCACGCTCAAAAAAGTTGTTGAGATAACTACGTCTCTGGAGTCGCCTGGCTCCTAGTAGACTGCTCGACAGTTGGAAGCGTCAAAAACGAGTCAAAACTACTAATTTTCAGCAATGCAAACCGAAAAATTCTGCAACCCCGCCCCAAAATACAAACTCGTGCAGATTAATAGTACTAAAGCGGTCACTTTGGCTGGTTTTGATGCCTCCAACGAGATTAACGTTCCAATACAGGCTGTGAGAGTATATCGGCTTCTCTATCTCAACCGTTTTGTTGCTTATATTCGCTGTTTCAACCGCGCGCTGAACAACTCGTCCACTTTCGCCCGATAACAAAATAACCGTTAACCCTCTAATTCCACACAGTTTTCGTTCAATTTTTCGTCAGCTCCAAATACAACTAGCTCCAAACCTTTGATTTATGTCATAAAATCGATACCATTTTCGAGCGTGTCTGCTGCCTATAAGTACGTCTCATTTTTGATGGAGAACCAAACGAAATCACGTCAGTCAGAATTTGGTGGTCTGAAAAATAAAACTGGCGGAAATACTTAGTTGCAATCGGTCTAGGGAAGCGCCTAAAATCCTGTAGCGATTTTGCGTGGCTTGATTCCCTATCCAGGGCCAGCTTTGAACATTTTTGGTATCATTTTTGTGCACTTACAAGAGAAGTGTTTAGAGTGGTAAACGCAACTGCGAAAACGACTAGTATCTTTAGTATCTCCTGTGGCTCAATGGTAAAAATGCAGAGTATCCCGCCTCGAGCTGCAGGTTTCAACAAGTTATAAGCATTTTTCAAGCTTTGTGAAAAGGCACGGGTACCCATCAGGCATTTTTTTTTGGGAATTTCTAAAAATTCTCTCGTATTTTGCTCAAAACTTGTATGTAGCGGTAATCTGGGGTGGTGAATCCGGATCTGGAGTCCGTTTGTTCTCTTTAAATTCTGAGGTTTATTGCAGGTTACGGTAGGTACTATTTCATTTAGGGACAAAACCTACCTAAGTTTCTTGAAAATCGATAAACAGACGTCAAATTCGTATTCTCCCTAACGAATTATCTCCGTATACAAATCCTGAGTCAAACCTGAGACTTTGACCAAACTACCGTACACCCACCGTTATCTACCGTAATCTCCAGAAAGCGAAAAACGGACTCCAGATCTGTGCTTAGCACTCCAAGTAACAAATAGAAAAACATTTTGAGCCATTTTTACCATAGCGTTCCAGAAATCGTCAAAAGTCGCGATTTGCCATCGAATAAAAGCCCGATTGGAGGCTTTGAACGAATCAAGTCGATAACTCCGGAAAATCGTCAGATAAGCCCCAGATTCATGATCAGCGCTCCAGATAACCCACCTGAAAGGTCTTCGAGTCAAATCTGGAACATTTTTCTTGAACGCATCGAAAGCCCTCTAATTGGTATGAATAAACACCCAACCGAAAATTTGTACAAGTCCAAAACGCTATCAATCTGGACAAAGTTTGGAAAACGTGCCTTCACCTAAACTTTGCTCACAAGGGAGGTATACAAACCGTAGGTCGGATCTGCCAAAACGACTAGTGTCGTTAGTATCTATTGTGGCTCAATAGTAAAACTGCGCAGTATCCCCGAGCTGCAGGTTCCAAGAAGTTACAAGCTTAAAAAGCTCATTGTGCTTTTTGTACCTTCCAAAAAGCGCGTTAGTCTTCGGAAAATCCGGAAACGGACCTCATAAATGTGTTCAGCGCCCAAAACTACCCTCCTGAGCAAATTTAGGATGAACGCACATTTTCCGTACTTTGTCCAGACTGACAGCGTTTTGGACTTGCACGGATTTTCGGTTGGGCGCTTATTTCTACTAATTTAGGGCTCTGAAAGCGTTTTAGAAAAATGTTCCAGATTTGACTTAAAATTCTCACAGGGGTTTTTTTTGGGGCGCTGATCACGATTCTGTGATTTATTAGTCGATTTTCAAAAGTTTTCGGCTCATTTCGTTTGAAGCTTCCCAACCGGGGAAAATTTCGAGGGAAAAACGCCACTTTCGAGATTTCCGGTTTTCTACGATAGATGTCTCAAAATCATTTGCTGAGGGTTACTTAGAGTGCTAAACACGAATCTGGAGCCCGTTTATCGATTTTTTGCAGATTACGGTAGATTACGGTGGGTGTACAGTAGTTTGGTCAAAATCTCAGATTTCACTCAAAATTTGTATACGGGGGTTGTTCGGGGTGGAGAATACGAACTTAACGTTCGTTTGTCGATTTTCAAAATACTAAGGTGGGCTTTCCCCCTAAATGGCATGTTACCTACCGTAGCCTACAGTAAGCCTCAAAATTTCGTTAAATGGACTCCAGATTCGTGTTCACCACCCTAGATTACCCTTACATACAACTTTTGAGCTAAATCCGAGAAAATTTTTTGAAACTCAAAAAAATGCCTGCGTAATGCCTTTTCGCGAGGCTTAAAAAATGCTCATAACTTCTTTGAACCTGCGGCTCGGGGCAGGATACTGCGCATTTTTACTATTGAGCCAAAAGAAATACTAACCATACTAGTCGTTTTGGCAGATCCGACCTACGCTTCGTATACTTCCCTTGTCAGGGTGGTAGTTTTGGGAGCTGAACACATTTATGAGGTCCGCTTTCGAATTTTCCGGAGACTGATGGGCTCTTTGGAAAGCACAAAAAGCACAAAAAACTACCCTATAAGCTTGCAACTTCTTGAAACCAGCAGCTCGGGGCGGGATACTGCGCATTTTTACTATTGAGCCACAAGGGATACTCACGATACTAGCCGTTTTCGCAGATGCGTTCGCCACTCTAAACGCTTCCCTTGTTAGACATATTTGACGCAGAAATTGATAAATAGGTAGCATTCTACCGACAGGAGGGCTCTCTAAAACAGGTGGGTCAGCACGGTACTGTGAAGATTCCGGCCCGCAGTTGGAGAGAACAGCTGTCGCATATACTGGAAATTTCTTCGAGTACTTCTCAAAACGGTGTTATTTTGAAACCCAATGTCAAACGTCTTTCGATACGGAAACCCCTCATCACTGAAGTGCTGAATTGTTTCCACATCGGATGAGGTTTGGGCTATTTATGGGCTTACTACTCATTACCAGTTACGAATTACGATTTACAAATTACGAGGAATTTGAAAAATTACGATTAACGAAAATACAAAATTCAGTTACACACGGCCCTTTTACGCACTACCACAGTTACGTGAGCGTTTGTTGGAGAGGGGGGTAGTACCTTGAAGGTTAAGAATGGTGGGGTCGTAACTTCTCAGGTGTTATCGCATCGCCGTGCTGAACCATGTTTGCTGCCTCTTTTCAAAAACAGGAACGCTATCCAAGGTCTGCGCAAACGGAATTTCAAGCTTCTCAAACCTCGGGCATCATTTCCGGCGAATGCAAGTATTGGCTTCGGATTTTAGTGCTTCTTGAGGATGATGTCCCAACACCATAGAAATTTTTCTAGTATTCATGGCTCGAACAAAAAGATAAAACAGAGTTTGCACCGAATGCGGTCAATTCTGCGACTTGGATGGCTCCCAGAAGCGAGTCGACGGCCCGGCGTATGATTGTTGACCACCCATAACTAGGGAAGCGTTGCTAGCGCCAGCACGTGACAACCAAGAACTTTGCTCTCTCAAAGATTGACCCAATACCTATACACATAGGGTGTCATGAACTTCACAAAGGAAGAATTCCAGAGAGAGAGTCAAATGGAAAGTTTGCGAAAGAGAAAATTCAAGGCGTTATCAAAACTTTGGAAGTGTTCGCGTATCAAGCGGAATCGTTAGGAAGGGCGTGTTAGAACTGTTATCACAAACAAACGCATTCTCTAATCACGTCCATTGCCACCCACTTGTCTGTTCGGTGGTTAAGATGCTAAGGACATCTAAACTGACAATCTACCGCGGAAAATTAGGTGAATTACAGCCACAGGACACCCAAAAAAAAATTTCACATTTACTCAGGAATTTCTGACAAGGTTACATGCGAGTTAACGACTCCAAACATGTTACCTGTGACATTTCTTTCACAAGTTTAATTTACGTGTAACTTTCAACATTGCACGTATGTTGCGCGGCAAGAGTTGACTAACATGTGACATAAAATACTCGCGTGTAACATAAACATAATATTTTAGTGCACATATAACTTACATAGGCTGTCGAAAGTTGCGTGTAATTAGACTAATGACGGGTGTGTTACATGAGAGTTTGCGTGCAAAATGTTTATTGTAGGATTCGGATGTGACGCGACAGCCCGTCAAATATTCGGCAAAATTTAGATTTGCGGGTAATCGTTGGTGTAAAACAAGTTGGGGGCAAACGCTCAAGATTTATCCATTATAAAATTGAAAATTCCCCTGATATCAGATGCGTGATAGCGTTACCAGTCATTGTTTCCAAAGAAACTTCATGTAAATATATAATTTCTTCAAGCGGTATCATTTATTCTTTACTTGATCCCTGTGTGCCCCCACAACAAGAGCGGTAGTTTTCGAATGGGTGAGTGCTGTTCTTCTCCAAGCGGTTGTTCGAATGTGGTTAACAGAGATTCCGGCAATGTGCCTTCAGCGGGTGACGGTAGTAGTCGTGGTGGGACCTCCTACCGCTCGACTGCGACGCGTGTTCGGCAAACGCAGTTTCAGAGTCATTTAGCGACTATTTGACCGGCTTTTCCTCGGGATTTCTTATCTGAATAATGAGTAGTGTTGTTTTACCGCTCTTAAATGGGATCAGCAGGCAACTTTTTCGCTCGTATTTGCCAGAAGTTCTTGAACGTGGTTCTGATGAAGTATACGCTCCGTAATCAATCAATATATTCATCATATCATACTTCATCTTTGTTGATCCTCACCAAAGTTAAATTGATCTTCTACTTGAGTTGAATTGAATTTTCGTTGGAACATTTGTTTTTTATCGATGTTCACTGCCGTTGAAATTATTTGTTTTTATAGTTGAACTGAATATTTGTTGAAATCCTTCGTTTGATGTTGAATGAAAATAGTTAGTTACCTCAAGTAAATAGTTGTGAATTATGACCACTGTTCGATTACCACTGAAGCCGAAACTAGGCGAAAAATACGGTGCGGTACCGATTGCCACAAAGCCATAAAATACTTCGCAACTTTCTTTTGAGAGTCTGAGTCGTTCGGTCTGGTATAGATATGTAACAGATATCATCATTTCATGCCGTTGTGGCAATCGGTACCGCACGGTATTTGGAGTTTACTGAAGCCGAACGTCACGCCTAACATTGAAAGATGAGAAAAAAAACGTATCGGATTCATTTCAGCAGAAAAGAACTCAAGACATCATTTCTGAAAGTTGGGCTCCGCAGAAAAGGTCAAGGATTTGGCATTGCTCCTAAATGTTGTGAAATTGTTTTATTGGATTTGGCTCTCAACTTGATTTTTCAAATGTAGTGAAATTGTCGAATTGATTTGGCTGTGATGATACTATATGCAGATAACATAATCATTAAATCTAGTGAAATTGTTGCAAACGGATTTGGCAGGAGCTCTATCAATTATCACAGTCAAATCACGCGTCAGAAGGCGTTTTCCTTGAAGCGCATATTGAATCGAATGAGAACAGGAATAAACCTAGCAGCAAAAACGTTTCTATACAATGCGAACCGTGAAAGCGTTGAGGACACGAAGACATAGAGTCAGTAGCGAGTAAATTGCGTTAGATTTCGTTTTCATGATTTTTATCTCATCGGTGAGGGAAGGTCTGGTACCTTATTGTTAGTGGGAGCTACACTGAAAGGGCAGAATAGCATTCGGAAACCTTAATTCTAGCCCATAAGGCCACGTTTCGTTCAGCATTGTTGACTGAGGATTATTTTTTTTTCTTTTTGTCTTCATTCGCTCGCCAGAGGACCTTCTGACGCGTGATTTGACTGTGATAATTGATAGAGCTCCTGCCAAATCCGTTTGCAACAATTTCACTAGATTTAATGATTATGTTATCTGCATATAGTATCATCACAGCCAAATCAAATCGACAATTTCACTACATTTGAAAAATCAAGTTGAGAGCCAAATCTAATAAAACAATTTCACAACATTTAGGAGCAATGCCAAATCCTTGACCTTTTCTGCGGAGCCCAACTTTCAGAAATTTCACAACTTTTTACAAGGGTTTCCCTTCTACAATATCGTCGAGCTCCAGAAGTCAAGTTGTTTTTTTTTTCGAAAACATAGTGGTAGAAATGAAGAAACAACCGCTCCGCTGCTAAGACTGCGAGATAATTGTTGCAACGCGGCTTCCTACAAATAGATGCAAGGCATATACTCTTTGAATTTAAAAGTCGAAAAATGAAGAAATGAGTTTCAAAATGACCCAATTGTACAGGTTCTAGGCACTCTTCTAGACGGGGGGGGGGCACGCACCACTCAAGACAGAAATGAAATGAACGGCCCATTGGTGAGGCTACCAGTCGAAGTATTTCCGTAGAGCTCTAATAAAAACAATGATTGATAGCGCAGTATCAGGCCTCTTTTATCAGAGTTTTCCATCATTTCTATGAGTTTTTGCGTAGCTTGGCCCCTCTAGTGAAAGAAAATGTTGAAGGGGCCCATGAAAAACCTTCATTTGTAAAGAAAAGTCAATCGGAACACATTGTAAATACAAATTTGAATTTCGCGCCAAAATCATTTTCGGAGTTTTTCTGCATGTGGAGTTCGTGCCGTAACCAATTTTTCCTGTTATCTTACTGTCGCACCAACATTCTAGGAAAAAGGGCTAGATGACTGGTGAGAATTGGTGGCGGATATTAACCTCATCGTCCAACGTTTTTGACTCGCCAAAGTTTACCAGTGTGGTCTACCGGGCTCAATCATGAAATTGAGCCTGAAAAATGGAAATTGATCTCCAGCGCGAACGATAGTTAAGTGCGCCAGAAGAGGACTACCGTAATCTCAGGAATGATGTTATTCGGCTCTCGTAAACAAATTTGATGATACCCAATTGATCAATGATAAAGTATAAAAGAAGTGAAGAGCGGTGTGTCTTGATTCACACACCGTCCTTCTCTAGGGTCAGCAGTTGAGGATCTGCCTGGACTAAAAAGCAGGGAAACATCACCACCTGTAGGGAAGATGAAGCGAAATCGGAGTCAGAACTTAGAAAATTTTAGAGCCAACTCGAGTGAGATTACGGTAGCCCTGTTCTGGCGGACTTAACTATCGTTCTTGTAGATTCGGAGGCCTGGGCATACGGTGTCCTGAACATTGAACTGAGGTCCTGCACACCCTACTGAGATCCAGCACACATTCCATGAAGTCCTGCTCATCCTTACAGGGTCTTGCACACGTTTCATGATGTCCTGCACACTCCTACTAAGGTCCTGCACACATTCCATGATGTCCTGCACACCCTATTGGGGTCCTGCACACGCTTCATGATGTCCTGCACACTCCTACTGATGTCCTGCACACATTCCACGAAGTTCTGATCATCCTTACAGGGGTCTTGCACACGTTTCATGATGTCCTACACACTCCTACTAAGGTCCTGCACACATTTCATGATGTCCTGCACACCCCTATTGGGGTCCTGCACACGTTCCATGATGTCCTGTGTAATTTTACTAAGGCCCTACACACATTCCATGACGTCCTGCTCAACCCTACTGGGGTCCTGCACACGCTTCATGATGTCCTGCACACTCCTACTGATGTCCTGCACACATTTCATGAAGTCCTGCTCATTCTTACAGGGGTCTTGCACATGTTTCATGATGTCCTGCACACTCCTACTAAGGTCCTGCACACATTCTACGACGTCCTGCACACCCCTACTGGGGTCCTGCACAGGTCCCATGATGTCCTGCACACTCCTACTGATGTTCTGCACACATTCTACGATGTCCTGCACACCCCTACTGGGGTCCTACACAGGTTCCATGATGTCCTGCACACTTCTACTGGGGTCCTGCACAGGTCCCATGATGTCCTGCACACTCCTACTAAGGTCCTGCACACTCCTACTGAGGTCCTGCACACATTCTACGACGTCCTGCACACCCCTACTGGGGTCCTGCACACGTTCCATGATATCCTGCGCACTCCTACTGAGGTCCTGCACACCCCTACTGGGGTCCTGCACAGGTCCCATGATGTCCTGCACACTCCTACTAAGGTCCTGCACACTCCCACTGAGGTCCTGCACACATTCTACGACGTCCTGCACACCCTTACTGGGGTCCTGCACAGGTCCCAAAATGTCCTGCACACTCCTACTGAGGTCCTGCACACCCCTACTGGGGTCCTGCACAGGTCCCATGATGTCCTGCACACTCCTACTAAGGTCCTGCACACTCCTACTGAGGTCCTGCACACATTCTACGACGTCCTGCACACCCCTACTGGGGTCCTGCACAGGTCCCATGATGTCCTGCACACTCCTACTAAGGTCCTGCACACTCCTACTGAGGTCCTGCACACATTCTACGGCGTCCTGCACACCCCTACTGAGATCCAGCACACATTCCATGAAGTCCTGCTCATCCTTACAGGGGTCTTGCACACGTTTCATGATGTCCTGCACACTCCTACTGATGTCCTGCACACATTCCACGAAGTTCTGATCATCCTTACAGGGTCTTGCACACGTTTCATGATGTCCTGCACACTCCTACTAAGGTCCTGCACACATTCCATGATGTCCTGCACACCCCTATTGGGGTCCTGCACACGCTTCATGATGTCCTGCACACTCCTACTGATGTCCTGCACACATTCCACGAAGTTCTGATCATCCTTACAGGGTCTTGCACACGTTTCATGATGTTGTCCACACTCCTACTAAGGCCCTGCACACATTCCATGATGTCCTGCACACCCCTATTGGGGTCCTGCACACGTTCCATGATGTCCTGTGTAATTTTACTAAGGTCCTACACACATTCCATGACGTCCTGCTCAACCCTACTGGGGTCCTGCACACGCTTCATGATGTCCTGCACACTCCTACTGATGTCCTGCACACATTCCATGAAGTCCTGCTCATCCTTACAGGGGTCTTGTACATGTTTCATGATGTCCTGCGCACTCCTACTAAGGTCCTGCACACATTCTACGACGTCCTGCACACCCCTACTGGGGTCTTGTACATGTTTCATGATGTCCTGCGCACTCCTACTAAGGTCCTGCACACATTCTATGATGTCCTGCACACCCCTACTGGGGTCCTACACAGGTCCCATGATGTTCTGCACACTCCTACTGATGTTCTGCACACATTCTATGATGTCCTGCACACTCCTACTAAGGTCCTGCACACTCCTACTGAGGTCCTGCACACATTCTACGACGTCCTGCACACCCCTACTGGGGTCCTGCACACGTTCCATGATATCCTGCGCACTCCTACTGAGGTCCTGTACAGGTCCCATAATGTCATGCACACTCCTACTGAGGTCCTGCACACCCCTACTGGGGTCCTGCACAGGTCCCATGATGTCCTGCACACTCCTACTAAGGTCCTGCACACTCCCACTGAGGTCCTGCACACATTCTACGACGTCCTGCACACCCTTACTGGGGTCCTGCACAGGTCCCAAAATGTCCTGCACACTCCTACTGAGGTCCTGCACACCCCTACTGGGGTCCTGCACAGGTCCCATGATGTCCTGCACACTCCTACTAAGGTCCTGCACACTCCCACTGAGGTCCTGCACACATTCTACGACGTCCTGCACACCCTTACTGGGGTCCTGCACAGGTCCCAAAATGTCCTGCACACTCCTACTGAGGTCCTGCACACCCCTACTGGGGTCCTGCACAGGTCCCATGATGTCCTGCACACTCCTACTAAGGTCCTGCACACTCCTACTGAGGTCCTGCACACATTCTACGACGTCCTGCACACCCCTACTGGGGTCCTGCACAGGTCCCATGATGTCCTGCACACTCCTACTAAGGTCCTGCACACTCCTACTGAGGTCCTGCACACATTCTACGGCGTCCTGCACACCCCTACTGAGATCCAACACACATTCCATGAAGTCCTGCTCATCCTTACAGGGTCTTGCACACGTTTCATGATGTCCTGCACACTCCTACTGATGTCCTGCACACATTCCACGAAGTTCTGATCATCCTTACAGGGGTCTTGCACACGTTTCATGATGTCCTGCACACTCCTACTAAGGTCCTGCACACATTCCATGATGTCCTGCACACCCCTATTGGGGTCCTGCACACGCTTCATGATGTCCTGCACACTCCTACTGATGTCCTGCACACATTCCACGAAGTTCTGATCATCCTTACAGGGTCTTGCACACGTTTCATGATGTCCTGCACACTCCTACTAAGGTCCTGCACACATTCCATGATGTCCTGCACACCCCTATTGGGGTCCTGCACACGTTCTATGATGTCCTGTGTAATTTTACTAAGGTCCTACACGCATTCCATGACGTCCTGCTCAACCCTACTGGGGTCCTGCACACGCTTCATGATGTCCTGCACACTCCTACTGATGTCCTGCACACATTCCATGAAGTCCTGCTCATCCTTACAGGGGTCTTGCACATGTTTCATGATGTCCTGCACACTCCTACTAAGGTCCTGCACACATTCTACGACGTCCTGCACACCCCTACTGGGGTCCTGCACAGGTCCCATGATGTCCTGCACACTCCTACTGATGTTCTGCACACATTCTACGATGTCCTGCACACCCCTACTGGGGTCCTACACAGGTTCCATGATGTCCTGCACACTCCTACTGGGGTCCTGCACAGGTCCCATGATGTCCTGCAAACTCCTACTAAGGTCCTGCACACTCCTACTGAGGTCCTGCACACATTCTACGACGTCCTGCACACCCCTACTGGGGTCCTGCACACGTTCCATGATATCCTGCGCACTCCTACTGAGGTCCTGTACAGGTCCCATAATGTCATGCACACTCCTACTGAGGTCCTGCACACCCCTACTGGGGTCCTGCGCAGGTCCCATGATGTCCTGCACACTCCTACTAAGGTCCTGCACACTCCCACTGAGGTCCTGCACACATTCTACGACGTCCTGCACACCCTTACTGGGGTCCTGCACAGGTCCCAAAATGTCCTGCACACTCCTACTGAGGTCCTGCACACCCCTACTGGGGTCCTGCACAGGTCCCATGATGTCCTGCACACTCCTACTAAGGTCCTGCACACTCCTACTGAGGTCCTGCACACATTCTACGACGTCCTGCACACCCCTACTGGGGTCCTGCACAGGTCCCATGATGTCCTGCACACTCCTACTAAGGTCCTGCACACTCCTACTGAGGTCCTGCACACATTCTACGGCGTCCTGCACACCCCTACTGAGGGGTTGCTGTAGTTCCACGACGTCCTGCATACTCCTACTGCGGTCTCGCATAGTCAACCGACACTTCAGCACACCCTGCGACGACTTCTTATCTTTGGTGCGCATGGTACAAACACGCGCCACGCTCAAAAACAACCCTTCCGCATAGCGTCCTGTTCCAAGCCGGACGTTTAGAGTACACCACCCTAGAGAGCAAGGTATTTATATGGAGTCTCTAAGAAAACAATGACTGATAACGAAAAACCCGTCATTTTTATAAACTAATCTTGAGAGGCCGGTTTCCGAGTTTCAAACGCCCGTTAGGGGCCCAGAAGTCATTATGGTGAGTTCTGACAATTATTTTCGTCATTCCCGTGGTCTATTACATCTAGTCACAAATTTTCGAGCGATTTGGTCCACGCCTTCCAAAAAATGGTTTTCGACGGACGGAGGTGGAGGCGGAGGCGGAGGCGGTGGCGGAGGCGGAGGCGGAGGCGGAGGCGGAGGCGGAGGCGGAGGCGGAGGCGGAGGCGGTGGTGGAGAACGTTTTTGCGTACTTTGAGAGGTCATAACTTCAGAAAGCGGGGACCAATTGGGATGAAAAGTTGCACACATATGTAATTTCTTGCAGCGCGTCGAATAGTGTACAGCTCATACCTCTGTTGACGGTATGAATAGGTGATCTCATTGTAGGGCATCCGCGCGGGAAGAGATCAAAGCCAAATCCTGGTGAGCGCTTCGCGCTCACCACAATTTGAAGGCGCGAAAAATTGCGTCAGATTCATTTTAGCAGGGAAGAATTCATGGGCAAGTTACATGTAATATCGCTCAGTCGTTTAGTTACATGCAACGTGGTTAATAAAAATTACCCGCTATTATAGGCATGTTACACGTAAAATTGGCGTGGCAAGTTACAGGCGACTTTGTCAAAGTTACTTGCGATGTTGTGCAAGTTACATGTATTATTAGCGCAACTTAAGTGTTACTTTAATGGGAAATTTTGCCAAGTTACCCGTAACATCGCTTCAAGTTACTTGTGAATTTGAAGTAAGTTGCGTGAAGCCATCACGCAACTTGCGTCAAAGTCTCAGGTAACTTAACCAGAAATTCCTGAGTAATGCTTATCTCGGAGAGAACCACACGCTGATCACAAAGGTATCTCTAGAATCAATCAGGGCCACCTCAAAAGGGAGTTATGGCTTCTTGAAGCTACAATACCCGCGCTATGTAAGGTTTGTAGAAATGGGGAGCATCTGGCAAATTTGGCAAAAAAGCGTCCGATGCATGTAACTTTTTTGAATGAAGACTTTTTTGAATTCTGAAAACTTCATCATATTCATAGATCAAATTGCTACCTAAATATGTAACTTGTGTGCCGAAGTTACCTGAAATAGCTTTGTTTTTGAAGGAAATTGTTTTTGCGATCGTTTGTCAAGAACGTCGCGCGCGGCGAAGTGCGGCGAAACTTTGAGCAGTATTTGTACAAGTAATGGAAGAGCAATCTGCATGCTTTCTTCACAAGTAAGGTGAAGGTGAGGACATCTTAAGGTTTTTGTTGGTTGATTTTTCGAAATTCTTCATTAAACACGCTTGACAACCACCTGAAAAGTTGGAGTTTCGTTGCGAAAACCCTGTACTCTTAAATAAAGGACTTCGAAAATTTACTCAACACAACCTTTCAGATTCTCTCACCTGCACCTAAATTATGAAGAAAGCATACAAACTGCTCTTCCATTACATGTACAAATGCTGCTCGAAATCTCGCCCCACTTCGCCGCGAGCGACGTTTTTGAAAAACGATTTTGAAATTTATTTCCTTCGAAAACAAAGCGATTTCAGGGAACTTCAGCGCACAAGTCACTTAATTAGGTAGCAATTCCATCAGTGAATATGATGGCGTTTTCAGAATTCAAAAAAGTCTTCATTCAAAAAAGGTACAAGCATTGAACGCTTTTTTGCCACGTTTGCCGGATGCTCCCCGTTTTTAAAAAACTTAGCGCGGGTATTGTAGCTGTACATTTTTTCAGGGCGAAAATTTCGCGGACGATTTACCTCAGGCCTGTATTTCTCTTCAATCGCAGCGGTTGCGCGAGAGCGAACCAGGATAAGGAGACAGACCGGTAAGGGAGTGAAGAACGACAACGCGGTCAAAATTTATCCATACATCTAGCCCCTATTGAGTTCGAAAATCAGGAAAGGGCTGTGGCCCGTGGTGGTTTACTGGGGAATCGGCCCCGTGGTGGTCGCTTATATCTCGCTTATTTGGAGGAATTGAGATCTCGCATTTAGCACGTGTTAAGGGCTCTGCAGAGTTGCAGCGACCAGCGACACGTCGCCGAGGGAGAGGTTCGGGGCGGGGTCGAAACCTGACGCGGCGTTGGACACCTACTCAGGAATTTCTGGTTAAGTTACCTGAGACTTTGACGCAAGTTGCGTGATGGCTTCACGCAACTTACTTCAAATTCACAAGTAACTTGAAGCGATGTTACGGGTAACTTGGCAAAATTTCCCATTAAAGTAACACTTAAGTTGCGCTAATAATACATGTAACTTGCACAACATCGCAAGTAACTTTGACAAAGTCGCCTGTAACTTGCCACGCCAATTTTACGTGTAACATGCCTATAATAGCGAGTAATTTTTATTAACCACGTTGCATGTAACTAAACGACTGAGCGATATTACATGTAACTTGCCCATGAATTCTTCCCTGCTAAAATGAATCTGACGCAATTTTTCGCGCCTTCAAATGATGTCTTGAGTTCTTTTCTGCTGAAATGAATCCGATACGTTTTTTTTTCTCATCTTTCAATGTTAGGCGTGACGTTCGGCTTCAGTAAACTCCAAATACCGTGCGGTACCGATTGCCACAACGGCATGAAATGATTATATCTGTTACATATCTATACCAGACCGAACGACTCAGACTCTCAAAAGAAAGTTGCGAAGTATTTTATGGCTTTGTGGCAATCGGTACCGCACCGTATTTTTCGCCTAGTTTCGGCTTCAGTGGTAATCGAACAGTGGTCATAATTCACAACTATTTACTTGAGGTAACTAACTATTTTCATTCAACATCAAACGAAGGATTTCAACAAATATTCAGTTCAACTATAAAAACAAATAATTTCAACGGCAGTGAACATCGATAAAAAACAAATGTTCCAACGAAAATTCAATTCAACTCAAGTAGAAGATCAATTTAACTTTGGTGAGGATCAACAAAGATGAAGTATGATATGATGAATATATTGATTGATTACGGAGCGTATACTTCATCAGAACCACGTTCAAGAACTTCTGGCAAATACGAGCGAAAAAGTTGCCTGCTGATCCCATTTAAGAGCGGTAAAACAACACTACTCATTATTCAGATAAGAAATCCCGAGGAAAAGCCGGTCAAATAGTCGCTAAATGACTCTGAAACTGCGTTTGCCGAACACGCGTCGCAGTCGAGCGGTAGGAGGTCCCACCACGACTACTACCGTCACCCGCTGAAGGCACATTGCCGGAATCTCTGTTAACCACATTCGAACAACCGCTTGGAGAAGAACAGCACTCACCCATTCGAAAACTACCGCTCTTGTTGTGGGGGCACACAGGGATCAAGTAAAGAATAAATGATACCGCTTGAAGAAATTGTATATTTACATGAAGTTTCTTTGGAAACAATGACTGGTAACGCTATCACGCATCTGATATCAGGGGAATTTTCAATTTTATAATGGATAAATCTTGAGCGCTTCCCCCCAACTTGTTTTACACCAACGATTACCCGCAAATCTAAATTTTGCCGAATACTTGACGGGCTGTCGCGTCACATCCGAATCCTACAATAAACATTTTACACGCAAACTCTCATGTAGCACACCCGTCATTAGTCTAATTACACGCAACTTTCGACAGCCTATGTAAGTTACATGTGCACTAAAATATTAAGTTTATGTTACACGCGAGTATTTTATGTCACATGTTAGTCAACTCTTGCCGCGCAACATACGTGCAATGTTGAAAGTTACACGTAAATTAAACTTGTGAAAGAAATGTCACAGGTAACATGTTTGGAGTCGTTAACTCGCATGTAACCTTGTCAGAAATTCCTGAGGACAGCCCGCAGAGTTGCGGCGACTTTGCCGTCAGCGTCCCCGTTCTACCATTGCGTACGCCATCATTCATTCGACGGCACAATTTCTTATTGTGAGCAATATTTACTTTGCAATGCTTGGAAAGCTTAGGAAGTACCTATAAAGAACCTCCAAAAATAATATCAAAAAGAAGCAGTGAAGTTAACTTGAAATTCACGTTAATTGAAGTGATGATGTTTACACCTCAGTTATTAACGTGAATTTCAAGTTAACTTCGAAGAGTTCGAGATGCCAAAACTAGAAGACAATTTGTTGCAATTGCGTACACGAATCTTGAAACTCTCTTGATTGGGGTCGCGACGCTGGCATGATAGCTTCATCTTTGAAGCCTAGCGGTTGTTTTCGAATAAACACAATGGTAAAAATAGAGAGACAACCCATTCGCTTCCACGATAGCGTGATAAAGGGTCTGCAGAGTTGCAATGACCGGCGACTGGTCGCCGAGCGTCAGCCTTGACGCGGCGACAAAAATGTTTCCGAACAATATCGTCGCCGCGTCGGTTGCCGCTCGCTGGCAGTGACGCAGGGCCGACGCGGGGTTGAACCACTCTGCGGTGCCCCCTCGTCGCCCCTCACGCCGCGTCAGTTGCCCTCGTCGCCGAATGTAATCGATATTGCATCACCCAGCTCTGTTCGTCCATGCGAGCAACGCCACAGCTTCAACTCTGCAGACCCCTGTAGTAGCTGCATCGCGGCGTTCTTTAGTTCGGATACAAACCATAAAATCCTACCACTAGGCCACGTTGGGCAAAAAAAACGGAGAAGAAACCCCAAACTGGATAACTATAGAAACTGTACGCTTCCAAATGTTGTTCAATTAAAGTTTTCTGTGTTCAACTAAAATAAAACGCCTCGAAAAGTTCGATTCGATGGAAAAGTCGAGAAAGGTGCTCGAGCCAATCGAAAGCGACGTCCCTCGCCGCGGCAGCCGCCTTCTCCCGCTGCTTGGCGCCCCCTATTCTCCAACGCTGCCGTGCGGCAGTGGGACTCGCCGCGGTGCAACTCTGCAGCGCCCTTTATACAGGAGGGGTCCACAACACAACTGCATGAAAATTACGAAATTGATTTTAAACGGTTCACTGTTAACGATGAACAAGTTTTTCAACGGAAACGTAAGCTTTGATCCTTCTAATTAGGAAAGCACTATTGAACGATCAGGCCGATTGCAACGAAACATTCCAATTCGGTGTACTTCAAGAGTGTTTTCTGAATTTAAGCTAGGGGTCTTCGAGCTGCTCCAGGGGGGTCTTCGGGCCGAGTTAGGTTCCCTCAATGGGGTGAGAACATTTATCTACCCAAAGAAGTTTAAGAAAAACCATGAGAAAGATTTCGCACTTGGCTCGAAACTTTATCGGGCTGTCCATCTGTCAATTTCCGAAAAGCTTGGGACGTTTGGTTCGAAGTCTCCCACAGGAGCAGATTTTCGGGGCAAAACGGAACTTTCGATTATATCCAAAACGCTACGATGAATTCGCCTTGGAAATTCCCTGTTGAAGATATTGATGTGCTTCACGTGAATCTGATATTGTTTTATATGGTAGCCAAGCCTAATTCTCAGATTCAACTGTAAACTTCTCCGCGAAGGGATATTTGGGGTGCTAACCACAAAATTTCATATCCATTTGTCGATTTTCGAAGCACTGAAGTGGGCTGCCCTAGGTAAATCGTCATATATCTATCATATTCTACAGTAGGCCTCAGGATATCGGGAGGCGAACCTCCTATTCGCGTTTGGCACCCCAAAATAACCTCCAAAAATTAAGTTTTGAGCTAAATACAAACCGATTCTCCTGAACACCCTGAAACGTCTGACGGATATCCTTGCTTTTTCGCCCAGTTAAAAAAAAATTCTACAGCAACCCGGTCCCAAGATTTTCACTGCACCAACAAACTTAGATTTTGTGAACACTCAGAATTACACCTTTGTAGACAGAGGCATTTCGTTGCAGATGAGCGGCTCAACCTACAGAGAGAATCAGTGAAGCCATCACGGAAAGCCGTCAAGAAGCGGGTGAAAATCACTTGAAGCAGCCGACCCTTGGGCTCACCCCGTCCTCCAGGATCGCAATCTTTCACAAGTCTTAAAGGCAGTGTTCACGATGATTTTCGTTCTTGAGTATTCCACTCAAAACAAAGCGTTGGCCACCGAGTCTTACAGAAATTACGAAGAAACGGCGAGAAACGCACTAAAACGTCATATTTCAGTGACATTAATCTCTGGCCTGGACTAGTTGTCCACTTGTATGAACATATTCACGGTGGTTGTCACCGGTGAAAAATTGGGTCAGTCGAAATGGAAGATTATTCCAGGCAAAGTAGTCCTAGTTAGGGTGCGAAGAAAAGAAAGGAGCAACAGAAAGCAAATAATTGTAAAGGACGGGCCCACAAATGATTTCATTGTCACAACGAATAGTTCCTGTGAGAGTAAAGAGGCGGGGTGAGAGCAAAGGATTTCGTGACCTTCTGGCGCATTTCTCTCGATTTCTTCGTCATTTTTGTTCGACCCGGGGGCCAAACAATCGATTTAGCTATTAATCTCAAAATCGAAGATTATCGTGAACACTGCCTTTAATTAGAACAACAGCAAAGAAAAAGACTTTGATGAGAAGCAGGGGATGAGGTGGATCTCATCATCACATGGAATAGTCTCATTACTTCACACCGGTCAATCCTTTCTTCTTATAAATCAAGCGTAACACAAGTGATCCTGTCTTGGCCGAAAACAGAAGCGTTTCACTTCTTTCTTTTGCCCCAGTTGTCACAGTGGGTACTTGACCTCATGTGAGCAACTTGCAAAAAAAACTCAGCAACCTCCAGCGCAAACACAAGCAATGCTCGTTGACATCCCTGAAGTGATACGAAGGGTGAGCTTTTCGTTTTGAATCATGAAATTTGGGCACCGTTGATGCTAAATCACAAGATACATAAGGAATAACAAATGGATACAGCTTCCCCATCAAATCCCGTCCTAGCAGCAGCCTATCTTATTGTTAGCAACGGCTTCCAATAGTTTCCAAAGGTCATCATAATTTTGATGCAGATAACATTCAAAGCCCCTCTAAAGGTGAACACCTTGACCGATAACAGAAAGGTCATTGAAGATGAAAACAATGATGACGCCGCCCCAAGGTTCTTCCTTAAAGGCACAGTCCAAGTTCAGTGGTAATTTTTGATATTCTGGTCCAGTTGCCATCAGGGGTGTGCGTAATTACGGTTTACGATTTACGATTTTACGATTTACGGTGTTTTTTGGTCTCGTAGTTACGATTTACGATTTGCGACATTTTGGACCGTAAATCGTAATTTTTCGTGAATAAAAATACATGCAATGGAAGTAAATCGCAAGATATCTCCAATTGACCTGCTCTAATCCCACTTTGGGTATATCAATGTTTTTGGTCAGGAGATTGGACCAACCCAGGCGTGCGATTGCAGCACGATAGCGATGCCGGATAACAGATACGCGTTGAGCGCCGCGCACTTGTCACGAGCTGCCGCCTACAACGCATTGCAATCTAAAAGCACTCTTCGCGAAGAACTTCGTTTCCGCGTTTTTCCATGAAGATCGACTGTCTTGAATTCTGTAACTAGATTAGCGTCAAAACATCGAGCGAGGTAGTCCAATAGATCTAAAATTTGCTTGGAATAGTGCTCCTGGCCCGCCTTTTGAGTAGAGTACGCCTACTCAGAGTCCACAAACATCAGAGGAGCGCTCGTATTTTACCCCAAAAGTTTTAGGCTCAAAATCGTTTTCTCGAGTTAAGTTCTCTTTGTCCACAGCGAACGGACCCTCAGAAAAGGCGTGAGCGCTAATTTACACGCCCATCTACGCTTTTTCTCTTAAACCCTTACCTCTCCAAATGGGAAGGTTTTATGGGGCGGCTTGGCTATACTTCGCAACAATGGTTGCTAAACTAAACACAGCGACAAAAATTAGAAAGCGTTTTCCGTGCTTACGTTGCCTTTAACAATCTACAGTATTGTCACCATAAAGCTACGATTCTGCAAGTGATTTAGTGGATATAAGAAAAATAACTTGGGCTGGGTGACCGATACTGTGCTCTAGATAAAATAGAGCTTCCACGGATAGGACTGATACTGTGCGATTCCCATTGAAGGTTGGCGCAAACTCGGTGCCATATTTTTAACGCACGTGCACCGAGTTTGAGCCAACCTTTAGTAGTGAACTCGAAGCATATATCAGTGCGATTCTTACCGACTTCATAATCGGTGTTGCGGTTTCGCTGGCAAATGGGAGGAGTTCTGAAGTTCGGCCATTGAGACTCGCTCAAATACGGTCATTTTGGTTCGTTTTACGCTTACAACGGCGTTAGCGTTTCGCGAGAAGCATTACGAGCATAATCGTGTCCCTGTTGCCCGGCAGATACGCGTCAGCTGAATCGGACAGGCGGATTTCTCAAGATCTGGGAAGAAGTTGTGGAATGAGTGATAAGGGAAAACAGAGAAATGCGGGTAAGGCGAAGCCATTAGGGGTATGGTAGAAACGGTCGCGTCGCTCTGGAAAGCGATAGCGACCACCTGTCGCGGAGCTCCGCCCTTTAAACCTGTCGCATTCGCAGGGCGCTGAAGAGCGACAGCGGCAGCGATAGGCTTCGGTATATTTGCAGTACGCAGCCCTCCGCGACATGTCGCTGCGGCTCACGCGCGATAACTGTTCCTAAGACAACCGATGCCGCTGCTCCTATGCCGGTTCCACCGCGATCTGTGCTAGACTTCATGCCTGTCGCAGACGACAGCGGCAAAGTGTACCATACCTCTTGAACGTAGTTAGCTGTCATATACTGAACACAATCTAATATATACATACTCAGTACGTAAAACGGTTTCATAGTTTCTCTTGTTTCACCACAGTAATAATATTTTTAGTGGTTATAGTAATTAGTTGCTGTTTACGATTTACGATTTACGGTGGTTTCGTCGTAAATACGTTTTACGATTTACGAAATTTGAAACTTCATTTACGCACACCCCTGGTCGCCATATATAGAAAGCCTGCCGGGCCCGAAATCTCATTTCGCGTAAATAAGCGAAAAAAAAAGCTAGGAAAAAGTCGGCCACGCCCCCTTGAAAGAAAAAATGGGCAACGCCTACTGGCCGGTTTCCGACCTCAATAGGGAAGAGACGCGCGAATGATTTTATTCAGAATCTATGTTCTTCCTTATATTTTCGGCCTGGCTATATATTATGAGCTGCTTTAGAGTGATGGCTGCAAATAACGAGAAAACACTGGCTCGAAACAACTCGTCCGGGAATTTCTACCAAATCAAATTTAAAATTTTTGAGGAGCCGTAACTGCGTTCGCAGTGAGTTCTGAGAGATTCTGGAGACACCATTGTGATCAGCGTGGAATTTTCTCCATGATAAACAGAAAAACCAAAAATCGATTTTGAGCTTGGACTGTGACTTTAAAGGCAGTGTTCACGATGAAAAACGTTTTCGAAATTCCTTTAGGATTGGGTAGTGGAGGGACACTCTGTAACGTTAACGTTGAAAGAACGCATGAAAACGAGCCAGGAAGAGCCCCAAAAGAGCCCGAAGTTGCATCTTCGAGCGCATTGAAAACCCCAAAAGCGCATCACACGCCCACCGACGTGAACAAATGAATGCTCAAGATCGTGAGATGAGCGACGATTTTCAATCATTAGCCCCGTTCTTCCCTTCACTCCCAGCTTCTCTCTTTACTCAGGTCAGCTCGCATAGATCGGCTGCAAAAGACGGAAGTTACAAGCCTCGGACAACTCGTCCACCATGTTTCCATAGCTCAATCTTTGAGGGACCATACCTGCGTTCACGAAAGGTCTTGTATGATTTCAGAGACACTATTGGAATCGGCATGGGGCCGTTTTCAAGATAGGCGGAAAAACAGAGAAACGATTTTTATCGTGAACACTGCCTTTGAGGTGCCGAATACCAGCACATGCACTGCGCTTCGGTCCAAATCGGGACTGTGCGTAATTACGAATTACGGTTTACGATTTACGAATTACGGGCGTTTTTGGCAAATTTTTTACGATTTACTATTTACGAAATTTGGGCCCAAAATCGTAACGAATCGTAACAAATCGTAATAAAACGTGAAAACGCGGTTAAATGAGCAATGCAAATCTGCGGTCTAGTACGAATATAATTTCAACACTTTCAATACAACACAACTTCAACACTTTTAAATTTAACACACTCCTAATAATTGATTACTCTTCAAAATTTCAGTTCTCGGTGATCCCGTACCCTTGTATGCCCGGCCGGTCGAAGTCAGCAGTACGTCAGTGATGGAGAACTACAATTGTTGATAAAGAGCTTTAGCTATGACCAATCCCTTTCCCACTCTGACGGACCCAAACTTATTGTTCGGTTTCAACCTTTCCTTGCCCCAAGCCGAGCCAGGTTGGTAGCTTCACAGCTATTTACTTCCATGGAATGCTCTTGTCACATGATGTACACCAGAGACGCAGACCTTTGTTGGAGCTGCAGTCTATATGGGACCAAAATTTCGGTTCGCAGTTGCCGACAACCGCTGTTGCAACACGTACTGCAAACAGAATCATGTTGTGACCGCGAGGTCCTGACATGATTGATATTCGTCCTAGCACCACTATCTTCTAGCTCTCTGTAGACTTCTAAAGCGGTCGTCTGCAACTACGGACAGCAATTCCATTCCGATATAAATCGACAGTAAATATGGGGCTCGGCTTTAAGGGCCTGGCTGGCTCATGGAGCAAATAAAAATTGGAACCCAATATACACTTCGTTGCAGAGTTTTGCGGAGATTTCAAAAACAACCTTCCCCACGCATCCATCTTTAGCGGTAAAAAGATACAAGCAAAAAAGTGGAACTTTGTGAATTCAAATCTGCCGGAAAATCGGTAAATTATTTTTCTAACCTGAAAACATTATTCGACGAAGAGTCTCCCGGGGGACTCCCAAAACAACCTTTGATGTCTATCTCCAGAGGCTACGAGAGGAGAGGTGGTAATTTCAAAATTCGGTTTGAAACATTTCTGAGAAATTATGGCTGCAGAGTCTCCTACCTTTTCAAATAAGTTTTCAAATGTTTTGATAATGAGGAGCAAATCCTGAACGCAAAAGAGAAGAAGATGAAGAAACTAATTCTTGAAAGCACAGATTTCGAGGGAGCTCTCACCATTTTGCATTTCAAAAACCTAATAAACCTTCACCACCGTCTCCATCACAACAAACTTACGCTTATGTGGAGGAACGCTTATAACTCCGTTCAGAGCAACGCTTTACAAATGTAGAGAGCAGACTCGTTTTCTGCGTCAAGAAGTGGTTTTGTAAATCTATATCCTCTTTGGGATGGCCCCCTTATCCAAGCATCCTTCCTTAAAAGGTTAATGCTAAAACTATCCAACCGTAAATTTTTCTCATCACAGTGTTGCCCTCCTTGGCTTCAACTGAACTGTGTTTGGTAGAGCGATAATTCCCTATGCTTTCGTATTCAAAAGTTGGGCGAAACCTGGCTTAGGTGTGGTACTTAGATAAACTTAGAGTTTCCATTTTGTCTATCAAAGTCGTTACTTTCCCACGTATGTGTACTGAATATTTATTCAATTGCGGCTCTAAAAATGCCACTCTGAAACCCAACCTCCAACCTCCTTCCATATGGAAACACCTCGTCACTGAAATGCTACGGTGTTTCCACATCGAATGAGGTTTGGATCATGTGTGGGCTTATTATTCATTATCAGTTACGATTTACGAATTACGAGGAATTTAAAAATTAAGATTTACGAAATTACGAAATTCACTTACGCGCAGCAATGGTCTGAGTCCGATAATAATCAAATAATTATTCGAATTATGGAATATGCGATTTATTGGAAAACCTAGAATATTCATGTTTCGAATATTCGGTTTGATTTTAGTTCCCTCCATTACTCAATATGACAACAACAAGCGACGGCGATGCGCGTAGCACTCACACATTGGTGGGCACTTCCCGAGAACGACAACGGAATTTCCCTCGATACAACTGGGAAACTTCCCCAAACCGGGAGCAGGCTATCCCTTTTTCTCTCAACTGCAGGTCTTCCACATGGCTTCGCAACCCGGCACCCCTTGTTCATTCATTGATCGAAAATCAGTTTGCGCAAACTCGCTACTTTCGACAGTTCTCAGTCTTTAGTAAGTTGAACTAGCATCGAAAATTTTTACCTCTGACCAGAGATGTGGGTCAGAGGTAAAAACTAGGACTTTGACAAGTCGGCAAACGACAATCGGCGAAATCTGGATGAAAGAGACCGGCAAACGACGAACGGCAAAAAACGTTTGTTCCCAAAACCATATAATTGCCCACAAAAGTAAAACGAATTTTTTTCCTTTCGTTGCCACTTACAATATCTACAGTGTGCTTGTGTAACATGGAGACAAAGCTTGCTAATCTTGTTGCGCCGATACAAGCACGTGCTCCAGCACCTCGTGTGATCTATCTTTTCTCTGCGCCTCTCCGAAAATGCCAAAAGAGAAGAATCGATTTTGAAATTGGTGGATTGGCAGCAGACTGAAGAGTCCCCAGTTTTTACGAATTAATCGCCGCTTGGTTGACTCCAACAATCGTTCCTCATTCCCTCATATGAACGTGCGGATCAGCTCCGGTCATTTTGGAGCAGAGGTTATCCTCTGATAATGTGCCAGTCTGAAGTTCTCGAATCCTCTATCGAATCAGTGAGTCGTCGCGAACCAAAAACTGCCCCGGGCATTGTTTGGAATAGCTGCATCCTTGCCGAACCTTGCCACTTCCCTGACGTCTTCAAGGCGACAGACTTGAAAGATATGTGCGTTTGAAGATCTCTTCTCAGCATGTGAAGTGTGTTCGGATAAGACTGTCCACCACGCGGTCGTTGTGCAAATCGCGCGGCCGTCGCGAAGGTGTCTTTCGGAAGGGCTTCCGAACGGCTGCAGACAACTGACTGAGGCATTATTCAATATGTCATGTCAACCGGTTCACAAGTCCGAACAAATGCCAATGCCACTGTTGCTCAGCACGCACGCCGACCGCATGAGCGGACAGTACCATTCGGACGGACTTTGCACAGATTGCCGGATTCCCACGAAAATCGCTTACTTATCGGTTTTCCTAGAATTTAAATGGAGACACACAGATCGATGAAGCATTTTGTACCGCAATTGACCACAGATGTTTTCCCAAATCTCTTCAGGGAACTCCAAAACTGGTTCAAATGTGAGTAGCGCAAAATTAAGCAGTAGCGCTTCTTGTTTACGACATGACGCTCTAGTATTCTCTAAAGGCAGTGTCCACGATAAAAACCATGTCTTTTTTTTTTGGTGGAGATCGGCAGCTGAGGGGCCTAGCGCAATGCTAACGTTGAAAAAACTAAAAAAATTGAGCTTGGAACGGTCCCCTACGACCCCAAAGTTGGACACCCGTCAGCTCGTGACACCCAGATGCACTTTCCACGCCCACCGACGTGAACAAGGAATGCTCGAGATTGTGAGATGAGCGATGATTTCCAATCATTAGCTCCGTTCTTCCCTTCATTCTCAACTTCTCTCTTTACTCAGGTTAGCTCGCATACATTGGCCGCAAAAGACGGAAGTTACAAGCCTCGGACAACTCGTCCACCATGTTTCCTTAGCTCAATCTTTGAGGGACCATAACTCCTTTCCCAGGTCCTGTACGATTTCAAAAGCATCGTTGGAATCAGCATGGGACCGTCTTCAAGATAGGCAAAAAAGCAGAAAATCGATTCTTATCGTGAACACTGCCTTTAAACACGAAGTCCAAGGAGTCCAGCCATAATACGTTTTTCAAGAAGTCAACCTCTATGACCCTACGGGAGCAGATCTCTACGTTCACATCCGGTATGAGGAACAATTAACAAAGCTCACTACTCAGACACTCGTAGTTAAGTTCCGCCTGACCGCTGTTGTTTCTGCTTGTCTCGGGGCAAACGTCTGGTGCTTCGGGCGAAACGGAGTGTTTCAGGGAAACCCAGGCGCTGAAGAAAACGCCGAAGAGCGATGTCTAAGGTTGAACGGCCGACGTTTCAGTGCAACGAATTCGGCCTTTATGCGGCAGCGGTCTGGCGGAACACAACTGACAATGAGTGTCTGAGTACGCAACGATTTATCCGTTAAAAAAATGGTGGCCTCCCAACTCCTGCGAACCATTCATTTTCAGTTCCAGGGAAGTACTCCACGATTTCGGAGACTCAGGATTGCTTAAATACGGTCGCTTTGGCTCGTTTTTGACTCTCCCAATGGCGTAAGTATTTTGGTGTAGGCCAAACGAGTCTATTGGTGTCGCTGTTTTAACAATTCTTCCTTTTATGTTGTCTTTAAAAAGCGCCAAGTGTCCGTGGGGAGAAGTCCAATTTTCAGTATTGCAAGAAGCAATCCCCGATCTTCAACGCGTATGATTTTTTTTTCGCACAACTGCAACATGGTTTACGAATTGAATGGCAGGAACCATACAGCATTGTGCTCCGAATCACAAGCAAACATACATCTGGGGTTTTTTCACACTACCATCTCTGTCGAATTTTGTCGAAAAAGCGAAGAAAGTCGGCGAATGGCGGCATTTGACTGGAAACTGCCGATAAACGACAAACGGCAACCAGCAAACGACAATCGCCGCATTCCTGCCTCTGATTGGGTTATTCTCTGAAATCCGGACAGAGACACCCTACACAGCCCTTGAGAGGCAGTTCTGTCCCCCACAGATAGCGAAGTGCGAGACAACCCCAAGACTGGCCAATTCGCATCACTTTATAACGTCGGCATGGATCCGGAAGAAACTCCGTGTTCAGTGTTGAAGGTTGGCGCAAACTCGGTGCCATATGCTATAACATAGGTGCACCGAGTTGGCGTCAACCTCCAATGGTGAACGCAAAGTCTCTTCAGGGTCCATGCCGATGTTACGTTGCTGCGCTGTTTTCGCGTTCATGGTCCTCGGAGGGCAGCCAAGGAAATAACCGTGGAGGGAACTTCCCCCCCCCCCTGAACAATTGTTTTAAGCATCCGTTGTAATTCATTCGGCGAAACGTCCACTTCGGAGGGGACGTTTCACTGTTCTCCCCTCGATCGAGTGATAACCAGGGTTTGGCTCACGCTGTGACGATCACGGAGGGGGGACGCAGGCTTGTGCGTCGGGAAGAGGGAGGGGGCCGCGGCCTTCGCCAGTAAGCAGCAAAAATGGTTGTTATTCGGCGGCGCGAAAGTTCATGAAAATGAATAGAATGAAATTGTAATGAGAGAAACAATTCCAAAATTAGTTTCAAACATAAAAATGACTTTAATTTATTCACAAAATCTTCATAATTCTCTATTTTTTCATTGATCACACTCATGACCCACCAGGGGAGCGGCAGGAATTTTTATGTCGAAAGGAGGGACCGCATAAATTTACAGGCTGCGGAAAAGGAAGCCGTATCTGTCATGGATCCATTACAGCGCCACGCCTTAACCTGGTGATGACGACCAAATCATGTCCATTCTCATCGGGAGCTTCCCCACCTGGGGCCGTGTTCATACCTCTCCCGCCAGGGAGAACAATCGTTATGTATTAAGTTTCATCAATTTTCTGTGAAAACATGGGAAAGCTAGAGTTAAGCCTGCTAAGATTTGAAGTTTTGCTATAATAAACCTAGAAAAACCGGCTACTGTCGCGAAGGGAACGCTCTGGCTCTTGTTCATCACATCATTTCTGTGGGTGTGGCCCAATACTCGAGCGGAGGCGGGGCATGCACCGAGACGACCACGCGGGCGCGCATATAAGGCGACCGAGATGGGGGAGCGATATAGTTGCGAACTGCACAGCTTCGCGAAGGGAGCAGCCTACGTGGCGCCGTTGAAGAGTGACGGTTCCTTTTGACCGAGAGCAAGCCTAAGTGGCATCAGACGCCTGCCTAAGTGGGCCAAGTCTCGCCTCGGTTCGCTATTGACCTGTGTGGTACTGTATTGTAATTGATACCTATTTATCTAGTGTAACTTGAGTATTGTCTGGATTATTGTGAATCATAAACAAGTATTGATTCAAGTTTTCTGCACTGTGACAACGGTTTGATCCCGTGATATCTCGAAACAGTTTGGTCCGGTCATCTCATACCCCTAGACACAGCCATACCACCGGCACACTACCTCCTTAATTGGCGCTGCTGTAGGGCCATCTGTTTCGAAGCGACAGAACCGAGCTATTACTATCGAAGACTACCTTTTATGGTCCAGTATAATCTTCCACAACCGTCCTTTTACTACAGAGTATACTTCTGCGACTCGACAATTTTTTCGAATAATCGAGTTTTCGACAAAGTCGATTTTCGAAAATTTCGAATAATCGAGTTTTCGACTAAATCGATTTTTCAAAATTTCGAAAAATCGAGTTTTCGACTAAGTGGATTTTTCAAAACTTCGAATAATCGAGTAGTCGGATTGACTCGATTTTTCGAATAATCGAATAGTCGTGTTTTTACTTACTCAATTTTTCCAATTTTCAACAATTGAGTTTCTGAAGCACCTTATCTCGACTATTTTGAGCATACCACATTCTACTGCTTCAAGACATTGATTAAAAGTATATCTGGCAATGAAAAACGCCATCTTCACACAGTAAGACGGCCGGAACCAATACTCATGTATTAGAGGCAGTGTTCGCGATGATTTTCGTTCCCGAAATTTTCACATAAAACAATGAGTTGGCCTCAAAGTGTTACCCAAATTACGAAGAAACGGCGAGAAACGCATTAATACGCCGTATTCTAGTGACATTATTCTATAACATGGATTAGTTGTCCGGTTGAATGAACATGTTCATGGTGGTTGTCACCGGTATAAAATGGGGCTAAACATTAATGGAGGAATATTTTAGGCAAAACAGTATTAGTTAGGGTCCGAAGGAAAGCACGGAACATTAGAGAGTAGAGAATTCCAGAAGACGGGTCCGCAAAAGATTTCATTGTCACAACAAACACTTCCTGTGATACTTAAAAGGCGGGCTGATACCTAAGGATTTCGGGTACTTACGGTGCGTTTTTCTCTATTTCTTCGTCATTTTAGTTCTACCCGGGGGCCACTTAGTCAATATAGTGAATGATCTCAAAATTGAAGATTATCGTGAACACTGCCTTTATGTCGATTAGCAACATCCATCGAACAAATTCTAAAACCTTTGAAAACCAAACAAATTTCACTATAGGGGAGAAATACGGTTCAACGAGATCATTTAATGGATGAACAATCAGAATTCATCTTTGGAGACGATAATCATGGAAAAAGCCGGAGCTGAGTGTAACAATAATTAGCCAGGGCAAATCGTAGTCTACTTCTAGATCAACCAAACTCATAGTGGACTCTCCGTCATCATATTCAGCCTCTTCAGCTAGACTTTAGCCGTTTTCCTCGTCTTTTTAGCCTTCATGGCCTTTTTCGTCTCCTTGCCCGATTTTTTCGACGGAGAGTGCAGCTTCTTCTCCGTATCTGCGAAGCTGGGCTTCTGTTGCCACAATAGAAGCTGTTAGTTTTCTGGATCTCCCACCATTTTTCTAAAAGAAAGGAGAATAAGGCCAAGCATCAAAAACAAATTTGAAAACTGTTGTGATGAAAGATCACAGAGTGGTCGCCGTGTCAGTCAATCACCACGCAGGCGGAGTTTGCTGATCTAGGCGCGAAAACCCGCCAATCACAGACCACCCAATGCGCCATATAAACCCCCTCCGATGCACTGTTGCAGATTCCATCCCGTCTCCTGCACCTGTTCCAGCCACCGTCACTCTGCTCCTGTTGCCGCCGCCTCCAGTTGCCGCCACGCCCAACGAGCCGTCGTCAACCAGCACCCGTCATCACCCACCGACCGCCATCATATTCTACTGCCGTTTCGACACTATTTACTGCCGTTTCGACACTACCGCCATCATATTCTACTGCACTTTTTGACTGCTTCGTATTCTCGCCAATAAAACATTTTGCTTACTCTGTACTAGTCGCAGACGTAACAAAAACCAAAAGTTTCGGTTGCACTGCGACGTTCCGCTGGTCCCAATGCATTCAAGCCTCTTGCATGCCTTTTTTCTCGAGCAAGGTGAAATAATTAACCGTCATGTATTAATTTCCAGGCTCACGCGACCGTCTTGTTATCTCTGATGAGCTTATCGGTATGCTCACACCTGAGGATTGAGGAATTTTAGCGTAAATCAATGCCGGCAATAAATGAAAAAGATGGTCGTGAGCCGGACGAGAACATTCGAGAGCTATGAGCAAATAACAACTGGCGGCAAATTAGGTGCATGGTCTGCAACTGTATTTTGAAACAGTTTAACTGACGGAGAACTTCTTTGACTCGAAACAGTCGACTATAGAATTCATTCGACTGTTCGGGTCTATCGAATAATCGAGTCTGCGACTAAGTCGATTTTTGAAAATTTCGAATAATCGAGTTTTTGACTGAGTCGAGTTTTGAAAATTTCGAATAATCGAGTTTTCGACTAACTCGATTTTCAGGAATTTCGAATAATCGAGTTTTCGACTATTTTGGTTTTTCAAAATTTTGAATAATCGAGTAGTCGAATGACTCGATGTCGACTGTTTCAGTCGATACCACGACTCGATGACTCGACTCGACAGAAGTATACTACAGAGTAAGGGGAAGGTTGGAGAAAGCCAAGTCACTTATCATCATTTTCTAACAGAACAGCCGACGTTATGTTTTCAAACAAGGTGGTGCAGTTCATTCCATAGCCATCGATTCACTCCCCGGTGAGGGCTACCTTGCATATCTCGGAGACGGTTAGCATACGGCCCTGTGTGTGTGTACGCTTACACTCATGCACTCGGTATTTCTGCCCCAAGTATGACCGCATGTGATGCGAAGTATGTACCTTACGCATCACAACACCGCTAGCCCACGGAAACATAAAGTTGAATTTCGCGCCAAAATCGTTTTTGAAGTTTTTCTGCATTTGGAGGCCTCGTCACTGTCATTTTCGAAGTTTTTCTGCATGTGGAGTTAGTGCCGTAACTGTTTTTCATGTTGTTGATCAACATTCTATGAAAAAGTGCTAGATGACTGGTGAGAGCTGCTGGCGGACCCTCAGCTTTGGCCCCTTCCAACCTCATAACCCTACGTTTTTGACGCGCCGAAGCTGACCGGTGTGGTCTACCGGGATCATTAATGAAACTGAGCTTGAAAAAATGGAGATTGATTCCCAGCGCGAACGATACCTTTAAGCTGATGTGTATCAAGCAAATGCTCAAAGGGACGCTGCGGCCAACTATATAGTGCCCAGAACACCAGCTTCCGCTTCTTAAACTACCTGTCGGCAACGCGAGAATAGTTTTGGTGCAACAATCAAGTCTGCAGTGCTGCGTTTAGCCGCAGCGTCCGACCTTAGACTCGACACACATACTCAGGTACTCAAAGCGACGGCCGGCGAACCTCTATGCCGAAAGCGACGGCCGGCGCCCCACATTTCGAGGGTGCCGGCCAGTGGCGAACCATGCTGCATGCCACGCACACGCAGCGCGGATATTGGCTCGCCCGCGAACCACAAAACACGCCACGCCATCTTCAATTCGGCCGGTTGGAAAGACAATTGATAATGATCACGACTGATCTCGTCGTAACGTGGTTATCACGTGCACAGCCGGTATAAAAGGCGCCTCATCTCACTAGAGTCCTCAGTTGGCATTCTACTGCCAGCCCTGGAAGGTGACTTCGGGTCACTCTCCGGAGGCCAGCATATTTTTGACTGCTGAGGGGATAGGGGTATCCCCACGGCTGGGGGGGGGGGGCGGTTTTCGCCGCGATCCGCGGGGAGGGTGGTTTCTCACCGTAGAATGCGGCGGACCGAGGCGAGGCGTTTCTACGCTGTGGGGCCGGGGTGACATGCTTGAGGCAAGCAATAATACAAATAGTGATCGCGGGCCATCTGGCAAAGGTCGGCGAGCCGTCGACATACGGCTGGCCGGCGAACCAAAAGCGGGCGGCCGGAGGACGGAGACCGCGGGCCAGCTGGGAAAGGTTTGCCGGCCGTCATCCTGGGGTGCGTTCCAAGAACATTCCCACGGCTAACTCGCCTTTCATGCTTTGGGACAGCGGCAAATGCCGCACTTGGACCCACGGCAAAGTCAGCGTTTTGCGACATCTGCCGCGAATCGCTCGTGCGGCGGCGGCGTTTGCCGCGAATTACCGTGGTGGGACCAACAGCAAACTGGGCGTTTTGCCAGCATTCGCGGCGATGGCAAAATCAGCTGATTCCTCCACATTTTTCGCGTGTCTGCCTCCGTTTGCTTGTATTTCGCGCTTTTCGCATCGCCCGGTGTTTTTTGTTATTTTTCTGGTAGTTTTGGTACTTTCTCCTGGTATTGAGGGGTTTGCAATGATTGTTGGCTTCAAAATACTTCATGCTGCCCCATTTTTTCTGTATAGGAGGCGTTTTCTGCGTTTCAAATCCTCTGTTTCTCAGAAGATTTGTGAAATCTGCATACCAATATTGATATGAAGTAAATTATTCAGCAAACTGGATTTTTGTGCGATTTTAGATTGATTTTGCAATTTTTTTGGATTTGCGATTATCGGAGCGCCAAAGGCCGAAAAAGCGTGAAACCGGGGTTTGGAAACGTGAAACGCGTAATTCCGTGTGTTCATATTCTGTGTTCAATATTTGGGAAGGCTTAAGTACAATATATGTTCGAAACACCGATTTTTTCGCAAGGGGTGACGAAGATTTGGCCTGAAATCGCTACCGAACAGAAGAGGTTTTTGTAAATGAGCTGATTTGAAATGAATTTGAAGTCGTTTTTACAAATCTAATTCGAATCATTCATGTTCAGGAGGAAGTCACGGCTCACAATCAGGTGGCTCTTGATGATTAGCTGCAACGATTAGGACTCAGGACCACAGAAGCAGCGTATGAGTGAGTGGATGCAAGTCAAGGAATCTATCAAGGTTGGTTTTGTTCTGAAAGTTCATGGGTACTTAAGGAAGAAAGTGCGGTTTTTCGTTAGCTAGGTGGTGCAAAAACATATATCCGACTGGGATTTGTTACGTACCGTGATGTATTTTGTCGCAGTCTGCATGTACACGCGTCTGTGATAGAGTGTTGCCCGAATATTCGTTTATTCGAATAATATTCGAATATTCGAATAATTCGAATATTCGAATATTCAAAGAAGTGGATTATTCGGGTTATTCGAATAATCGGATATTCAAAGAAGTGGAATATTCGTTTATTCGAATATTCGAATATTCAAAGAAGTGAAATATTCGGTTTATTCGAATATTCAGCACGAATAATTTGAACATTCGACAAGATCGCACTTCATTTTGCCCTGATTTTAAATTTCAAACATCTTAGCGTAGTGACTACTAATTTCTCACAATTCTTCGGTACCTCATAAATATAAAGTTACTGTGCTTATCTGGGTTAAATTCCATTCCGAAATTGCGTCTCGACACGTTTTGCGGCCGCACGCGCTTGAGTCAATCGAGTTTCCAGCTCCAAAGCCGACAAGATATGGCTTTTTATGCAGTTTTCTTCAATTTTGTTTAGTTTCCAGTTTCTAAAACCCACCTAGAGTCAACAGATCCGCAGCTGCGGCGCTGGAAACTCTTCCGACTCGAAAGCGCGCGGCCGCAAAGCGTGTCGAGACGCAATTGCGGACCGGAGTTTGACCCAGATAAGCACAGTATAGCAGGTATTTCCAATATATTGAATCGCTCGTAGGATTTTGTCAAAACGCTAGAAATGCCCATTTCACCTTCAGTTATAGAGAAAAGTCCAAATCTCGAGAGGTTCATAAGCATAGCAACACTTGAGCAACATGGAAATTTCTTACGATGATGGCCAGATTGAGCCATTTTCATGTGTATTTTCATGAAACTGGTTTGAGGTGATGCTATTTATCTACTTTCCCGGTGAACTTCACCTGAATTCTGACGCAAAAGCCCAAGTTTTCTCCTTCCATAATGCTGGACGTGGATTTCGATGGTTTCCAGCCACCTAGGACGACTAGCTGGATGTAGTCTCAAGTTCGCTCCACATCCTGAGCCACTCAACGTCTGTTGTCGCCCAGATGTCTCATGGAGCTGGGAAGCAAAATATTACACGGCGAGTTCCCAGTGACATGGTGTCGGTCTCAATGACTAACTACGAATTGTCGCTGAGATTCCGGAGTAGGACATGGCTAAGCAGCACTAGGAAGTTCGCCATCGCATAAACCGCGCATAACTCAACTGAACTCAACTAAGCTAAACCAAACTAGACCGAAGCAGACCACAAATTTGGCGGCAATTTAGCGGGTATTTTGCGGCTATTTCACGGCGAGCATTATTTGGCGACTATTTCGCAGCCAGCATTATTTGGCGGCTATTTCGCGACAATTACTCGGGAAAAAGGCATTTTGCGTCTGTTTCGCGGCTATTTCTCGGCCAAAACTCAGTGTATACGCTCGTAAACGTGGTTGAGATAACCACGGAAGTATAATGGTATGGCTCAGAACACAACGCCTACGCATTTTGAAGCGTCAAAAACGACCCACAATGACGCTACACGTGTGAGAGGTTGGCCCCGCCCCGTATCTGCCCGCCCTTGCATTTGCGTCCTTATCCAAAAAGGTGTTCTGGGCCATTCCCACCATCGGCGACGCTTGTGGGTGGTACAATGAGTACAATAAGTGAGCCATACACATCCACAATGGTGGGAATGGCCCAGCACTCCTGTTTGGGGGAGGACGCAAATACAGGTGCGGGGCCGACTCCTCAGTCGCGTAGCGTCACTTGTGGTCGTTTTCGACGCTTCAGAATGCGTAGGCGTTGTATTCTGAGCCATGCCATTCAACTTCCGTAGTTAGTATCTCAACCACTTTTACGAGCGTGTATGCTGAACTTAAAGGCAGTGTTCACGAAAAAAATCGTTTTTCTGTTTTCCCGCCTATCTTGAAAACGGCCCCATGCTGATTCCAATGATAACTCTGAAATCGTACAAGACCTTCTGGGAACGGAGTTATGGTCCCTCGAAAATTGAGCTAAGGAAACATGGTGGACGAGTTGTCCGAGGCTTGTACCTTCCGTCTTTTGCAGCCGATGTATGCGAGCTAACCTGAATAAAGAGAGAAGTTGAGAATAAAGGGAAGAACGGGGCTTTTGATCGGAAAGCGTCGCTCATCTCTCGATCTCGAGCATTCATTTGTTCACGTCGGTGGGCGTGTGTCGCGCTTTTGAGGTTTGCAATGCGCTCGAAGTGGCAACTTCGGGCTCTTGTGGAGCTTTTCCTGGCTCGTTTTCATACGTTCTTTCGACGTAAACGTTACAGTGTGCCCCTCCACTACCCATTCCTAGTGGAAACTGAAACATATTTTTTATCGTGAACACTGCCTTTAGGTGATAAGAGTGCAGCCGGTTCAATTACCCAAGTATGCAGTACATTGGCCCCGCCCAGCATCTGGAAGCCCTGCCCATCCGGTGGCGGCCTCAGTGGAGGTTGGGCGACCCAGCCGCGACGCGTGAGTCTACCGACTACGCTTCGTGTCGGTGTGTCGACCGCGAAGCGTGTCGGTTTGCCGACCGCGACGCGTGTCGGTGTGCCGACCGCGATGCGTGTAGGTGTGCTGACCGCGATGCGTACCGATGCGCCGACCGCGACGCGGGTCGGTGCAAAGTAGTTCCTAAGCCACATAAAAGTCTTGCTGGATGTGAACCGCTGCTAAATAGGCCGCTAAACGTGACAGGTCAAAATTTCAACAGACCGACAACAGGCGGACGTCGCTGGGCAACGGGCAGTTGACAGGCTTCCAATGCGAGCGATTTGAGTTGTCAAGAGGGTGCAGTTTATGAGATGACAACTTCTCAACCTGTTGTCGATGCCCCAGTTTGCCCGAGTGGATTGGATGGGATAGCACGCAATAGTGTTCCCCAAATATTCGTTTATTCGAATAATATTCGAATAATTCGAATATTCGAATATTCAAAGAAGTGGATTATTCGGGTTATTCGAATAATCGAATATTCAAAGAAGTGAAATATTCGTTTATTCGAATAATCGAATATTCGAAGAAGTGAAATATTCGAATTATTCGTTTATTCGAATATTCAAAAAAATTATTCGTTCCAACACTCTAGTCTGTGACTGCTGCAGAGTACACCTAGACTCTGTTTCATTCCAAGTGAACTCATGTTTTCAGTTATCACAGCGCGGAGCGGTGGCTTTTTCGTCGGAACCTCGTTATCGCTAGTTATATTTCATCGAGGCCCACCGCTCCGCTGCTGGTGATAATCGAAATCAACAGGTCACTAGGGATGTACCAGAGCTTAGGTATGTGAAAGGGAATTCTGCTTCGACCAGGGTAAGGTATAGTGCTGTGGTGAGTCAGTGAGAAGCGCGGCCCCCTCCTCTCAGTTTGCAAATTCGTGTGGTCCCCTTCCTGGTTCTTGTGCATTTGTGCCACCGCAGGTGGGTCTTGAGGGTAACCTGCAGATAAGTATAAGAAAGCATGATTTGATGATTCGTTGGACCTACTAGTCTTGCTAAATACATCGCATTTCTGATAATGTTATTGTTTTTGAGTGGTGGCCGGCGCAAGAACTGCGGCTGCCACAGTCCCCATCGCCCAGAACTGCGCCCTCCCTCCTGTGTGATAACCACAACGTCAGCCGAACCCTGGTGTCGACCGTACATCGCAGCTGCTAACTAAAATCGCGCATTCTGTTGAGACCTCAACTCCATCCCTATTAACCCTTTTTTAACTAGAGAATCCATTTGGTGAAAAATGCCGCTTCAAACGAAATTTTTAACTGTTAATGTGATTCACTGACGTTTCAATCCATGTTTGTAGCTGCTAAAGGCTTCTGTGAACCGAGTTGTGGATTTCTTCAGTTGGGCGAAGCGGCAATGGTACCCACAGGGCTGGGTCAAACAGACCGTTGTGTAGGACCCCAGCGGGGCTACGACCCCTCTTAGTTATCAGAATATTCAGGAACTTTCACGATCCCCTACTCATATTTTCGATTTTGGGCCAAACTTCCTGCTATCTCCACACGAAATGCTAATTTTTGGGTTTAAATTTTCTCGATCCCTTTCAACCCTGCACGCAAGGCCAAGTAAACCGCCATAACTCGGTTAAAGAAGTGTTCAGCAGTTACAAAATTGTGGTGAGCGCGAAGCGCTCACCAGGATTTGGCTTTGATCTCTTCCCGCGCGGATGCCCTACAATGAGATCACCTATTCATACCGTCACCAGAGGTATGAGCTGTACACTAGAGTGTTGCCCGAATATTCGTTTATTCGAATAAAATTCGAATATTCGAATATTCGAATAATTCGAATATTCGAATATTCAAAGAAGTGGATTATTCGGGTTATTCGAATACTCGAATATTCAAAAAAGTGAAATATTCGTTTATTCGAATAATCGAATATTCAAAGAAGTGGAATATTCGGTTTATTCGAATATTCGAATATTCAGCATGAATACTTTGAATATTCGACAAGGTCGCAAACCATATTGCACTGATTTTACATTTCAAACATCTTAGAGTAATGAATCGTAATTTCTAGCAATTCTTCAGCATCTCATAAATATATCGTTATAGCAAGTATGTACACTACTGTACAGCATCTGCCGCTGGGGTTTCGGCTACGCCGGCATTTTGAGTTTAAGGCAAATGAACCGAAATCCGTTAGCACTATGTGAGATTGAGCACAGAAGTTCTCAGGCCTGTTTCTCGTTCCTAGAATCGTCTTCCCTTGCAAAGTACTGTGCTTATCTGGGTCCGATTCCGGTCCGCAATTGCGTCTCGACACGCTTTGCGGCCGCGCGCTTTTGAGTCGGAAGAGTTTCCAGCGCCGCAGCTGCCGATCTGTTGACTCTAGGTGGATTTTAGAGACTGGAAACTAAACAAAATTGAAGAAAACTGCATAAAAAAGCCATATCGAGTCGGCTTTGGAGTTGGAAACTCGATTGACTCGAGCGCGTGCGTCCGCAAAGCATGTCGAGACGCAATTGCGGACCGGAATTTGACGTAGATAAGCACAGTAAGCGGCTGCTGCTGGCGTCCGGCTGAACAGGCCCATAAGCTGGTTACGGCGACAACACTCAAAGAAATTACAAAGCATTCCAAACATGCAAACAGTGTTAACCTCCTTTTCTGTTCAGTGACACACTAGCCCTTCTTTAGTTTTATGAGGTCCTGAAGTGGTAGTTCATTTATATTCATTTCTGTCATGATAAGGACAACCGCTGTTTGAGATTTAGTAAGTGCCCCCATGACAAACCGACACCCTGCTACTGCTACTTCTATTGCCTAATGAAGCAGATGTGCGGTTCAAGAACGTTACCGTGGCGAAACACGTCCATGGAAACGTAGCCACTGCCGCGTTGAGGCAATTTACAGTTATAACTCGTAGCCAAGGGAGGCAAATTTGTCCATGAAACGGCTATTTTTCCTCCCATAGCGTCGTGGGAACATTCTTGGAACGCACCCCAGAATGATGTTTGTGTTTCCCGGATGCAGATTTTGATTAACTCTCATTTCCATGATATATAAACCCGATTTAGATAAGTTACTGCGAATAAAGAACTAAGCAGTTGAAATGCGTTTCTAAGGGGGAGGGTACGTGAGGAAAGAGGGGTCACACGGTCTTTGATGACCGCACAAAATGATTTTGGTGTCCTGCGCTCACCCACTTCGGTTCCACACACTTTCAACGGCGTTGTGCGCGCTCCGACTTGGGTCCCTCACATTTCATACGGCGCTCGGCCCACGTGGGTCCCGCACACTTTCAACGGCGTCCCGCGCGACTCCACTTGGTTCCAACACACTTTCTGGGGCGTCCTGCGCACTCCCACTTGGGTGCCGCACATATTCTAGCGCTTCCGGCACACTCTCGCTTGGGTCCCGCACGCTTTCTATGGCGTCTGGCGCACTCCCACTAGGATCTTGCACACTTTCTATGGCGTTTGGCGCACTCCCACTTGGGTCTTGAACACTTTCTACGGCGTCCGCCGCACGCCCACTTGGGTCCCTCACACTTTCTATGGCGTCTGGCGCACTCCCACTTAGGTCCGGCACACTATCTTCGCGATGCGTACTGCAGAAGCGGTTGTCCGCTAGTGCGAACCGGATTTTGCTCAGATAAGGACAGTAGGTTGCTCCAGCAAACGATTTATAGAGCACATACTTGGGCAAATTGATAGCCGCCAGCTGGTTTGATGTTTAAAAAACCTTATCGCGTCCGAGGTCAAGAGTACTAAGGCTTCTGTAGACATTTTGTTTCAATTCTGAGTACACTTAGCAAACTCGAAATTTTTTTCACATCCACATTTCGAATGACAAAATTCAACTTCTTTGAAACTCGGACTTCCGAACATATTCAGGGTCTCAGTTTTTGGTTTCCCGAGCTTTGTCGATTTTTTCTGAGGAGAATGATGTTCGAAAGGTCGAGCGGAGTCTGCACGAAACACACTTGTAAGACGATTAGCAGCACCAAGCTGCGTGCGAGGTCCGGATTTCTCAAACTCAACTAAAGCGTTAATATACGGGGTGCTTCGAAAATGCTGACAGTAGCTCACTTCCATCAGCGCTCAGGTTAGGCTTCAGACATGTGGAGAATGCGTTGAAATTGGTACGCAAGCCGACCTCATTTCAAGCTCACTTCTGCAATTTCTTCCAAGCAGCAAAAAAATAGTTCACAGTATCTCTTCAAAAATTGATAAGATACTGTGAACTGAACTACCGAGTTCTGGTACGCTTAGCTAAACGGTTATTGATTAACAGCGATGAGATCGGGAAAGCTGATCTCAGCCCTGGACAATTCATGACTTGTTCACAGGAAAACCGTTCCTTTGAAAAATTCATCCAAAAAGAACCGGAGATTTTGGGTCAAGAGTGGGTATTTGATGTTGTTGACATCTACCCCGACGGTTCGATACGAGATATGGCAAAATCGATCATCCCCCCTCGTCATCAAGAATTCTGTAACGAAGAAACGACGTCTTCTACGGGTTTGAATGCTGGATTGAATGAGATAGTACGCGATAGCGTGTTGCTGGAATATTCGTTTATTCGAATATATTCGAAAAATATTCGAATATTCGAATAATTCGAATATTCGAATATTCAAAGAAGTGGATTATTCGGTTTATTCGAATAATCGAATATTCAAAGAAGTGGAATATTCGTTTATTCGAATAATCGAATATTCAAAGAAGTGGATTATTCGAATTATTCGTTTATTCGAATATTCAAGAAAAATTATTCGTTCCAACACTCTACTGTACACCATTCGATGCGCTGCAAGAAATTACATATGTGTGCAGCTTTTCATCCCAACTGGTCCCCGCTTTCTAAAGTTATGACCTCTCAAAGTACGCAAAAACGTTCTCCACCACCGCCTCCGCCACCGCCTCCACCTCCGCCTCCGCCACCGCCTCCACCTCCGTCCGTCGAAAACCATTTTTTGGAAGGCGTGGACCAAATCGCTCGAAAATTTGTGACTAGAGGTAATCGGCCACGGGAATGAAGAAAATAATTGTCAGAACTCACCATAATGACTTCTGGGCCCGTAACCGGCGGTTCAAACTCGGAAACCGGCCTGTCAAGATTAGTTTATAAAAATGACGGGTTTTTTCGTTATCAGTCATTGTTTTCTTAGAGACTCCATATAAATACCTTGCTCTCTAGGGTGGTGTACTCTAAACGTCCGGCTTGGAAGAGGACGCTATGCGGAAGGGTTGTTTTTGAGCGTGGCGCGTGTTTGTACCATGCGCACCAAAGATAAGAAGTCGTCGCAGGGTGTGCTGAAGTGTCGGTTGACTATGCGAGACCGCAGTAGGAGTATGCAGGACGTCGTGGAACTACAGCAACCCCTCAGTAGGGGTGTGCAGGACGCCGTAGAATGTGTGCAGGACCTCAGTAGGAGTGTGCAGGACCTTAGTAGGAGTGTGCAGGACATCATGGGACCTGTGCAGGACCCCAGTAGGGGTGTGCAGGACGTCGTAGAATGTGTGCAGGACCTCAGTAGGAGTGTGCAGGACATCATGGAACGTGTGCAGGACCTTAGTAGGAGTGTGCAGGACATCATGGAACCTGTGCAGGACCCCAGTAGGGGTGTGCAGGACGTCGTATAATGTGTGCAGGACCTCAGTAGGAGTGTGCAGGACCTTAGTAGGAGTGTGCAGGACATCATGGGACCTGTGCAGGACCCCAGTAGGGGTGTGCAGGACCTCAGTAGGAGTGTGCAGGACCTCAGTAGAAGTGTGCAGGACCTTAGTAGGAGTGTGCAGGACATCATGGTGCCTGTGCAGGACCCCAGTAGGGGTGTGCAGGACCTCAGTAGGAGTGTGCAGGACATTATGGGACCTGTGCAGGACCTCAGTAGCAGTGCGCAGGACATCATGGGACCTGTGCAGGACCCCAGTAGGAGTGTGCAGGACATCATGGGACCTGTGCAGGACCCCAGTAGGGGTGTGCAGGACCTCAGTAGGAGTGTGCAGGACATTATGGGTCCTGTGCAGGAACCCAGTAGGGGTGTGCAGGACGTCGTAGAATGTGTGCAGGACTTCAGTAGGAGTGTGCAGGACCTTAGTAGGAGTGTGCAGGACATCATGGGACCTGTGCAGGACCCCAGTAGGGGTGTGCAGGACCTCAGTAGGAGTGTGCAGGACATTATGGAACGTGTGCAAAACCTTAGTAGGAGTGTGCAGGACATCAAGGAACTTGTGCAGAACCCCAGTAAGGGTGTGCAGGACGTCGTAGAATGTGTGCAAGACTTCAGTAGGAGTGTGCAGGACCTTAGTAGGAGTGTGCTGTGCACAACCCCAGCAGGGGTGTGCAGGACGTCGTATAATGTGTGCAGGGCCTCAGTAGGAGTGTGCAGGACCTTAGTACGAGTGTGCAGGACATCATGGCACCTGTCCAGGACCTCAGTAGGAGTGTGCAGCACATGATGGCACCTCGGCACGACCCCAGTAGGGGTGTGCAGGACGTCGTAGAAAGTGTGCAGGACCTCAGTAGGGGTGTGCAGGACCTCAGTAGGAGTGTGCAGGACATTATGGAACGTGTGCAAAACCTTAGTAGGAGTGTGCAGGACATCATGGGACCTATGCAGGACCCCAGTAGGGGTGTGCAGGACGTCGTATAATGTGTGCAGGACCTCAGTAGGAGTGGGCAGGACATAATGGGTCCTGTGCAGGACCCCAGTAGGGATGTGCAGGACGTCGTAGAAAGTGTGCAGGACCTCAGTAGGAGTGTGCAGGACCTTAGTAGGAGTGTGCAGGACATCATGGGACCTGTGCAGGACCACAGTAGGGGTGTGCAGGACCTCAGTAGGAGTGTGCAGGACATTATGGAACGTGTGCAAAACCTTAGTAGGAGTGTGCAGGACATCATGGGACCTATGCAGGACCCCAGTAGGGGTGTGCAGGACGTCGTATAATGTGTGCTGGATCTCAGTAGGAGTGTGCAGGACCTCAGTTTAATGTTCAGGACACCGTATGCAAGCCAGGCCTCCGAATCTACAAGAACGATAGTTAAGTCCGCCAGAACAGGGCTACCGTAATCTCACTCGAGTTGGCTCTAAAATTTTCGAAGTTCTGACTCCGAATTCGCTTCATCTTCCCTACAGGTGGTGATGTTTTCCTGCTTTTTAGTCCAGGCAGATCCTCAACTGCTGACCTCTGGAGAAGGACTGTTTGTGTATCAAGACACACCGCTCTTGACTTTTTTCATACTGTATCAGTGATCAATTGGGTATCATCAAATTTGTTTACGAGAGTCGAATAACATCATTCCTAAGATTACGGTAGTCCTCTTCTGGCGCACTTAAAGGCATCGTACGCGCTGAAAACCACTAACCATTTTTTCGGTTCAAATGATTCTCTGGGCCCATCTAAGAACGTGGGAAGAGTTTGTTGGGTTGAAAACGCCTTATTGTAAAGATAATTGGGGTTGAATGTCTCAAATTCCGTCAAAAGAGGCCTGCCCTCCGTCAGTCATCTGCCACAATTTGATGTCAGTCATCAGTATACCTATCAGTGGTGGGAGGACACATCGTCCTAGGAATACGCGTGGGTAGGGCCTACAAATGTAATGACTCATATATCATAGATCACGATGGTTTTTCAATTTGAAACTCATTTTAATTGAATCAAGAACTGCTTGATTACAGTCTTCCTGCATATCCATTCTAGCTCTCGAAATTCAATTTACCCAGATTCAACTCAGAATGGCTCAGTCCATAGCAACTAATGACCGTGATATTTTGCTCTACGTGCTTTGCTGATGATACACTCTTGATTCGTGGCCCTTTTTATTAGCTCCAAATTGCAATTGTTGGCTAACTGCCGTGTGTATTTTATTATTACTGTAATTACTGTAATTGTATTTACTGTAATTGTATTTTATTATTACTGTAATATTACTGTAATTGCTTTGGCCTGCCTACGGCGGGTATTTGTATTCTGTGTGCGTCGGCAACGACGTATTATAATAAATAAATAAATAATAAATATAGGTAAATTTTCAACATTTGCTACAGTACAACTGAGTTGAAGTTGGTTGAATATACCGAACGATTACGTGAAGAATGACTTTTCTACACGCATCGATTAACCTTTCCTTCTCAACAAATCAGTTGAAAGAAAGATAAATTTCATTTGATCGTGAGATCGTCGGTCAAAACAGCTATCTCTAACGATCGACTCTTCCTTTGTCAAAAGTTGATTGAGATATCTTGGGTCTAAAAAAGGGGTTTCTGTAGATTTTTCGCGGTTTTTTCAACGTAGCTGTTACACAGGGAACTATAGCTCTCATTATCTCTCCCTCGGTGCCGCGCTGGGCGGTCGACGTTTTCCTACCTCTATCTATTAAATCGAATTGCTTTGTTTTTTCAGTTTTCCTCCTGATTTTTTCACCTAATGTTTCTTTGATTGATTTGCGCTGAGATACTTAACTTTTTTTGCACATCTTCCTCATTTTCAAGGTGGATTTTTCCATTTCGTTCAAAACTCTACCCAGTCTTTTGGTGTCAGGCAACCGTTGATTTTATTGATTTCGCACTGTTGAACTCTACTCATGCACACCTTGACTGTCTTCCCTTTCTAAACATATTTCTGTAGCTGCATTCACCCTTATATCTACTTTTCCTCTATAGAACTTTCTTATCAGTTGGAGCATAATCTTGTTCCGGTTGCCTATCCCACAATAATCATATTTTTTCTGAGTGTGGTCGATCAATTCGATAAAATGGCTATCACCCGCTCCTCCACCAGTAAAATTGTTTCTCGCCCTTCTTCTGGTGCTATAGGTGACGGTCAGGGTGGGCAGTCGGAGAGCCAGAGTGGTGACGTCGACTTTGCAACTCTATCAGTGGCTGAGCTGGTCAACCGCGTCATGGAGATCAACAGAGATCCAATTGTTGGGCGCATGCTTGTCGCTCTTTCGCAGAAGATTCCGAAGGACTATTCCGAGGCTATTGAGAGCGATAGGCGCGCGCACAGCATTGTGATTGCTGGAATTCAGGAAGCTCCAGGCGAGGTCAAACCAAGCGAACGCCAAAAAGATCTTGAGTCCAAGGTTGATGCCGTTCTCGATGCGCTTGACATCGAGTCACGCTCAGCTGTCTTCCGAATGGGCCGCTTTAACCCGACCCGCCCGAGGCTCGTAAAGGTGGTCTTGCCTACAACGGCTCATTGGCGCCGTGCACTCTCGAACGCTCGTTTGCTACGTACTGCAGGCTTTCCTGACGTGTTCGTGCGTAAAAGCATGACGGTGAAGGAAAGGGATGCAGACAAAGAGCTCAGGAGACAAGCACGTGAACGTAACGATGAGAGTGGTGTCCGTGAATGGGTCGTGTATAAAGGACAGCTGATGCGAGTCTCGGAAATCCCAAAAAGAAGGCTGGGTGCCGTTTCGAGAGATGCTTCGGGAGATGTTTCGGGTGGCGTTCCGGCTGACGCTCCGGGTGACGTTTTGGGTGGCGTCTCTGGGGATGTACCGCGGAGCGTTCCGGGAGGTGTCTCAGGAGGCGTCTCGGGAAACGTTTAGCGCAGCAAGGTAACCCTGGAATTATGTGCTGTCTTCTTAATGCCCGAAGTGTAGTAAATAAAATAGATGACCTGCATTACTTTATAGTCAGTAAGAAACCTGATTTGCTGTTTATCACAGAAACTTGGTTAAATGAGAACGTTTTTGACTCTGAATTGGTTGGAAATCTTCCCTTTACGATTTTCCGCCTAGATCGCGTTGGTCGTAGGGGCGGTGGTGTGTGCTGTTTAGCGAAGGGTAATCTTACCGTCGAATTGATTTCTCAAGTCTCCACAAACTTTAGTGACGTTCTTTCGGTTCAACTATTTTCTCCTTGCAATGGCGCCTACACTCGTTTTGTATTGGTTTACCGTCCTCCGAATTCTACTACGACTGATGATGATCTCTTGATTGATATGCTCAGTGATGCTATCTCCACCCATACAAACACTGTTATTTTGGGTGATCTGAACTTGTCAATTGATTGGGCTAACCAGCGAAGTCTAAATTCCACTGGGTCTAAATTCCTAGGGTTTTTTTCTGATGTGAGTCTGCAGCAACATGTTCATTATCCCACTCATGACAATAATATTTTAGACATTGTCCTCTCCTCCTCGTCTTCCAATATTGCAAATGTTTCCGTGCTACCCCCTCTCGCCACATCTGACCATGCTACTGTTTGTTTCAGATTATCAGTGGATTTCGACAATGATCGATTCATTCCTCTCCCTGATTTTCTTAAGGCTGACTACAGCGGTCTCAAAATTTACCTTTCTAATATTGATTGGCTCCTTATTTTCGAAAATTATTCTTCTATGGCTGACGTTTACCGAAGGTTCTGTAGAGTTATGTATCAGGCTTTAGCCCTTTTTGTTCCCTTCAGATCATTTAAAGCTACCACAATTCACTTTCCGCCACACTTGATGAACTTGTTTGATCAAAAACAACGTCTTTTTCATTGCCTACCTAGTCCCCTATCGAATGCTCTTTACAAGAGAGTTTGTTCCGATTTGAGCAACCATCTGAGAAAATTTCTGGCTAATTATGAAAGGAGACTGGGAGCGCAGCTCTCTTTACAAAGGCTTCATCTTTATATTAGATCCAAACTTAAGCCTAAATGCTCTCTGCCAACGTTAACTGATAATTGTGGCTTCATGTATCGAAGTGATGAGGAGAAGGCTGAGGCTCTCGGTTCCTATTTCGCTAGCGTTTTTACCACGGACAGATTGTCGGGTAATCTTCTCCCTAATTTCCCTTCTATGCACCGTGAATTTACTGACATTTATTTCCATCCTCACGAGATATCTTCCATACTCAAAAACCTGTATAGGGGGTGTGTATACAAGTCTGTTGGTACCTGCTCGTTGGTGCCCCTGCTTCTACTGAACCCAGCAGACGTTTGAGTGTACACAGGGAACGTTCGAGCGATATAGCGTGCACAACTATATCGCGAAAGTATCCCGCACATTGCATAAAGGTGTCGCCGTCCGGCACACTAAGGCCTCTGGTCCATAACACCTTAGGATCCGTACCTAGGGAGTCATGGAGTCTTTGGCCACAAGCCACAATTTCGCCACCCTGAACTGTCGATCGCTGTCGAGTGATATCCAAAAACTGCGCTATCCAGACTTCTGAGCTATTTCCATGCACCGTTTGCTGCTTTGCAGGAAACCCGCCTCAAGGATAGACCCGTCATCAGCGTCGGAGAGTACACCATCTACTGCGGTAACGCTGACGATAGGAGAGTGGGAGGCTGTGCAATAGCTGTAAGGAAGGATTTCAATGGTATGGTCAAGAAGTTCGGCTCAACGTCGTGCCGGAATGCATTCGTACGACTGCGGGATCACAGAGGATTCAATCTGTGGATAGTGAGTGCTCATGCGCCCACTGAAACCGCCGAAGACAATTCGAAGGATGCGTTTTATGAGGAACTCAATACGTTGCTGGCCAGGATACCTTGTCAACATGCTGTTGTCGTGGGGATTGACGCAAATGCGAAGATGGAACTTGATCAGGAATCCGAAGTACTCGGTAAATGGTTCTACCCAGTGGAGCAAACATCGGACAATGGCTACCGCCTTGTCGACTTTTGTGAACGCAGTGGTCTGATTATTGCATCGACATTCAAGAGGAATCATCGCCGCCATCAGCTTACGTGGCAGGGACCAACCCGGCTATCTCCAGAAGAGCAGCGGAAGCGGAAGATGACAACTTTGAAACTACAGCTTGACTATGTCCTGACGAGGAATATTCCAGTATCGGACATTCGAAGATCTAGAGCTGTGTGGGATGTCGCATTCGATTCGGATCACCGTCCTGTTCTGTTGAACTTCACTGCGAGGATTCATAAGAGGAAGCGAGGGGCTCAGCCTCTCCAGAGGATTGACATAACAAGTCTCAGAGATGAAGAGTGCAGAAGGAATTTCCGACAACGCGTTTCTATTCACATCGGAGTACGGACTAAGAAGAAACTTTGCGACGCGGATTCTTTTGTCAAATGCATCCAGGACGCTTCGAAAGAGGCACTCCCGGTTGTACAGCCTAAGAAGAAGTTCGCCTACGTCTCAGAAGAAACAACATCTACCTACAACAGAGTATGTGCTCTCCGAACTGCAGGAAACTTCGTGGAGGAGAAGCGTCTGAGGAGGAAGTTGCGTCGGCAGCTTCAAAGTGACCGCGAACGAGAGTGGACGTGTAGAGCTAAGGAGTTCGAGAAGGCTTGGGAGGAGAAGAATCCGAGGAAAGCCTACACTTTGCTACGACAGTATAGCGGGAAGATGAAGAGATGTTCTCCTGTCTTGAACACTACCAATGGAGTTGCAGTTGGTGATGCGACGCTGCCAATATGGAAGGATTACTTCAGTTCACTACTGAATTGTCCAGCGCCATCAGTACCTGAGCTCCCGCATGTTCAGAGAGCGCATTACGATGTCAGTGAGGAACCGCCGACTGAGTCTGGAGTTTTGGATTGTGTCCGGAAAATGAAGAATGGAAAGGCAGGTGGAGATGAAAACATCACTGCTGAAATGCTGAAAGCTCTTCCTCCGTCTGGGATTCGTGAAATGACCAACACCATCCGTGCCATATGGATGAGCGAAAGGATACCCGATTCGTGGAGACATGCGATCATCGTACCTCTTCACAAGAAGCTATCCGTCACGGATCCTAAGAACTACAGAGGAATCTCTCTACTTCGTGTCATGTACAAGGTTTTAGAACGTATCATTCTCGAGCGACTTATCAAACATCGTGAAGGAACGACCAGAGATGAGCAAGCCGGTTTTCGACCTGGAAGATCGACCATCGACCAAGTGTTCGTCGTGAGAAGAGTAATTGAATCGTGGCAGCGGTTTTCGAAGCCATTACAGCTTGCTTTTTGGACTTTGAAGCCGCGTTCGACTCTCCTCATCGTGATCGATTGCTCAATGCTCTGCGAGCAGATGGAGTCCCGGAAAAGTATGTTCGGTTAATCGAGGACATGAACAAAGGAACAACAGCAGCAGTTCGTACACCTGTCGGATTTACGTCAGCTTTCGAGGTGAAAACAGGAGGAAGGCAAGGAGCCGTTGCAGGACCTTTTCTTTCAACTTCGCCGTTGATGACATCATGCGTAGAGTTGCAGAACAGTTTCCTGCGGATGTGATCCTAACACCATCAGGACGCTCCCTTGTCGACCTGGAGTACGCCGACGACATTGTGTTATTCGCTGAAAACAACGCAAAACTGCAAAGGATTGTGAACCTCGTTTTGAAGTATGCCGCAGCCTATGGACTTCGTCTTCGTCCCGACAAATGCAAGCAGATGTGGGTCTCTCAGAGGCCTTCAACTGGAGTTTGTGTGGACGGACAACGTATCGAACTGGTGGACGATTTCTGTTATTTGGGCTGTTTGCTGAAGAACGATGCTAGTTATGCAGCGGATATTCGACAACGATGTGCGAAAGCTACGTCTGCATTCAATTCTCTAACCAAGTGTTTGTGGTCTACCACCATCGCGAAGGAAGTCAAGTTGCGCGTCTACCTATCCGCCATTCGCCCTATCATGATGTACGGATCGGAGACGTGGGCAGCACCGAAAACGCAGATGGAAAGGTTGGATTGCACGGAGAGGAAGCTTTTTAGGCGTTTGCTTGGATATTTCTGGCCGCGTGTATGCCATAACGAAGACCTTTACAAGGAAATCGACGCAGTACATCAACGCTTGACACGAGGGAGGTGCTAGCATCTCCTAACGCCATCTCAAGCAGCAATGGAAAGTCGACTTCGACTGCTCGGGCATATACTAAGAAGAACGCCGGATCGTCTCGTACAACACGCTTTAAAAATGCTTCCAAATCCTGTCTGGAAACGGCCACCTGGGCGTAGGCGAAAGTTCTGGACGGATGTGGTTAAAGAGGATTTAAAGTCACTCGGCATCGAAAGACAGTTCAGGCGCGATGTTTCGTTTCGCCGGAAATGGAATAGTGACAGCTGGATGGAATGTGTTCAAATTGTGGCTGAAGACCGTGAAAAATGGACACGGCTGACTACTAGGACGGCACACCTCGGTGAAGATGCGGAATGACCGCGTCAGGCGAAAGCCAACCGATTAAAGGCAGCATACACGCTCGTAAGCATAGTCGAGATAACAGCATGGATCGGTCCGCACGGCCCGTACTATGTCGTCAACGACGTTTGAAGCGCTGAAAACTGTCCAGGATGACAGTATTTGACAATGTTTGAGCAATCTTGCCTTCCACGCCCGTATTTTCACACCCCTTTGAGTAACAGAATGAGAATCGATACTTCAGGAAAACGTGTGATACTGAGAGTGATAGCACTATCAAATGGGAGTGCACGAGAGAAATAGCTTGGTTTACTTGAGTATAACATGTCTGCATACCTAATGACTCTCGTCCACTTTCGAGAATGCCGCTCTGCTTTGGCTGACCTCTTGAAATGGAGGATTTTATTAGTGCACAAACATGTTATACTCAAGTAAACCAAGCTATTTCTCTCGTGCACTCCCCTTTGATAGTGCTATCACTCTCAATTATCACACGTTTTCACAAGTATCGATTCTCATTCTGTTACTCAAAGGGGTGTGAAAATACGGGCGTGGAAGGCAAGATTGCTCAAACATTGTCAAATACTGTCATCCTGGACAGTTTCCAGCGCTTCAAACGTCGTTGACGACATAGTACGGGCCGTGCGGACCTATCTATGCTGTTATCTCGACTATGCTTGCGAGCGTGTATGCTGCCTTTAAGTCAAGTAAGTCACTCAAAAACCTGAAACCATCCTTAACTGAACCTTTCGACGGTATTCCTCAGATAGTATACAGAAAGTGTTTTGATACTTTGGCTGAGCCGCTTGCAATCATGTGTAATCTTTCTTTTCTTCTCGGTGATGTCCCTCCGATGTGGAAGACGGCAATTGTTACTGCGATTCCCAAGTCAAGTGGAAATAACAACCTAAGCAACTTTCGTCCCATCAGCATGACACCTACTCCTGTGAAAGTTTTCGAAAAAGTGATGTACAATAAACTTTTGTCCTGGCTCACTAGAAATTCTCATATCCCCCTTGAGCAACACGCTTTTCTACCTGGTGCTTCTACTTTAACAAATTTGGCTGATTCTGTTTATGACTGGAGCAGAGCACTAAATTCAAGCGAATTTGTTGATATCATTTATTTTGATCTCTCTAAAGCATTTGATAAGGTGTGTCATCGGAAATTGCTCATTAAATTAGCTTCACTTGGAATTAAAGGCAAGGTTTTGAAATGGGTACGGTCGTTTCTGTCGGAAAGGTTCATCACTGTTAAGGTTGGTTACAGTTTCTCTGAAAGCTATCTCTGCACCGGTGGCGTACCTCAGGGTGGAGTTCTTTCCCCATTACTGTTTACTAGCGAGACCTAGCGAAGTTTTCGCTCACAGAAACTTTTGCGTGAGCCAACTACCTGAGACGGATTAGTTAGTTAGAACGGTGGTGACTGACTTCCGTCTAACCGAAAGTTGCTGTACGTAGGTATGGACTCTCCTAAGCAGAGCAGGGTGCCGTACATTTACAGCAGGCCGTGGGGGTATCACAATGTGGGATCAAAAAGCAAAACATAAGAAGCCAGCAGTAAATCGTCGGTTGCTACCGGCATAAAATTCACAACCCCTTCTGCACTTCCTACCCTTACTCTGCCAATTCGAGACTTGATGCCGCAGCAAAAGAGACTTGATGCTCATGTACAAGTCGGCATGAAGTCTTAATTTGCCGCGCTAAATTCACTGTATGGGTGAATTTGCCGCTAGGAGAGGTGAGAATGAGGTGAATTTCCCGTGAAAATGGTGCGAACTGGCAGCGAGAGAGGGTCCAATTTACCCTGAAAATGAGGTGAATTAACCTCGAAAAATGGGTGAATTTACCCCGAAAATTTCACGAATTTGAAGGTCCACAGCAAGGAAGCCCCCTTGTCCGCAACATGAGCGTAATCTTCACCGAGGTCTGCGGTGAGGAGCCACCCTCTGCGGACCCCGGCGTAACTCGTCCCCCCGTCGTGAGGATACCCACTGTATCCTCCCAGCAACCAAAATTATGCTGGCCTCCGGAGAGTGACCCGAAGTCACCTTTCAGGGCCGGCAGCAGAATGCCGAATGAGGACTCTGGTGGGATGAGGCTGTTTTTATACCGGCGGTGCTCATAGTAAACACATTGAGACGTGATCACATTGAGACGTGATTATTCGTTTTATCATGTTTTCGCTGGGATGTTTTCATTTGTTTAGAAATTTCTGAGATGCCAGCAACGGCGGTCATTTCACCCTTTGCGCTGAGTGGTATCCAGCCGCTCAACAACTGATATGCATTAACATGTTAGCGCAGGCGGTATTTTCACGCTTTGCGCTGACTGATATCCAACCGCTCAGCAAATTCACCCTTTGCGCGGATAAGCTTTCATGACGGCGCTAAAGGTGAATTTGATGCCTTATGATAACAAAGCGTGATAAAGGCCGCTTTCGCCGAAGCATTAAGTCTCGAATTGGCAGAGTACGTCGCTACCCACTGCCATTTCTTCCAATTTGTAGAGTTCACAAGCTATTAATCTCGCCTTACCGTCTCTATCATGATAAGGACAAACGCATTCTCATTTTATATGATGTTTCCCTAGTTCACCAACGTCATGCCCTTGTTCTCAATGAATGAAATTAGTAGGTGGTTGTTTATGTTTTTGTGGTGCAGATTTTGATAAGCTCAGACTTGCAACATATAAAAACTGGTTTTTGGAAGTTAGGGAATCGAAATGACTGAGCGGTTGCAATGAGTGGCGAACAGAAAAGGTGCGGAAGTGGACCTGCTGCTTGTTTCCTAAAACTGGCAAGAAAATGTCTCAGGAGTTCTGCGTCAATCTCGAAACGCGTCGCACGCTTCTCAAAATTCATGTTTTCTAATCTGTTTTCTTCTCCACAAAAGGTTAAGATTTAGCATTAAAAAATTTAAAAAACCTTTTTTTCAAATTCTTCACTCTTGGTAACGTCCTGCACACTCCCACTGCGGTCCTGCTAACTTTTGATGACCTGCACACTCCCACTCGTGACCTGTGCATTTTCTATGACGCCCTGCACACTCCCACTGGGGACCTGCGCACCCTCTATGACGTCCTGCACCCTACCATTTGGGTCCTGCACACTATCTGTGACGTGCTGCACACTCGCGTTGGGGTCCTGCACACATTCAATGACGTCCTGCTCACTCCTACTCAGGACCTGCACATTTTCTGTTATGTCCTGCACACTCCAGCTGGGGTCCTGCACAATTTCTATGACGTCCTGCACACTCCCGCTGGGGACCTGCACATTTTCTATGATGTCCTGCGCACTTCCACCGGGGTCCTGCACACTTTCTATGACGTCCTGCACACTTCCTCTGGGGTCCTGCACATTTTCTACGATGTCCTGCACACTCCCGCTGGGGTCCTGCACAATTTCTATGACGTCCTGCACACTTCCTATGGGGTCCTGTACACTTTCAATGACGTCCTGCACACTCCCGCTGGAGACCTGCACATTTTCTATGATGTCCTGCACACTTCCACCGGGGTCCTGCACACTTTCTATGACGTCGTGCATACTCCCACTGGGGTCCTGCACACTTTCTACGACGTCCTGCACACTTCCGCTGGGGTCCTGCACACTTTCCATGACGCCCTGCACACTCCCACTGGGGTCCTCCACACTTTCTATGACGTCCTGCACACTTCCGCTGGGGTCCTGCACATTCCTACTTAGGGCCTGCGCACTTTCTATGACGTCCTGCACACTCCGATTAGGGTCCTGCACACTTTCTATGACTTCTTGCACACCTCACTGGGGTCCTGCACTCCTTTATGACGCCCTGCATTTTTTGCATCGCTAGACGACTCGCAGAAGTTATCATGACCCACGGCCAAAAGTGCGCTCCACGGACAAACTCGGTTGCCCTGGAGGCACGTAAGAGGTGACTCGGGCTGATTTTTTGGTAATCGATAAATGTCGCACCCACCTAAAAGTTGGTACCATTTCATACAAGTTTTGATCGGCCATTCCTAAGATATGCGGGACACATGCACACACATACACACACACACACACACACATCGGGACATAACTGCTTTAAGTATAAGGATTTTATATACTATGGATCTGCCAAATCTTCTCAAAACTAATGGTAATGTACACGTACAGATATATGCGGATGACATCAAAGTTTACGGGATCTTCGGTGTAGAAAACGCTGATGTGATCCATTCTGCTCTTCAGACTTCAATCAACAACATGTGTGATTGGGCAACGGACTGGGGCATACCTCTCAACCCCAGTAAGTGCTCAGTGATGCATGTTGGTGATTTGGTTAGAGCGGATTACCTTATTGATGGAGTGCACCTTCAATCTTGCGACTATGTTAGAGATCTTGGTGTGATTGTCGATAATAAGCTCAAATTCAGCTTCCAGATTGAGAAAGCTATCAAGCGAGCCTACACAACTTTATATGCTATTTTGCGAAATGTGAAATGTTCAGATGCGGCCGTGCTTGTACGCCTGTATAAGGCTTACGTATGGCCACACCTTGAGTATTGCTCACAGCTGTGGGGTCCATGCCTCAAAAAAGATATTCTGAAAATTGAGCGAATCCAGCATATTTTCACGCGTAACCTCTGGTATAGATCCTCCGACTGCCCATTTCGCAATCAATTACCCAGCTACGAAATTCGTCTAAAACTGTACTGCTTGAACTCTCTACAGTACAGACGGATCTTCTCAGACCTTGTGTTTTGCTTCCGAATTCTTAGAAGAGAAGTGAGATTGCGGGCAAGCAAATATTGGCTCTTCATGCCGTCTAGTACTAGGCTAGGTAGATTTTCTTTGCATTATCCCAGAATTAATAGGAACAGGTATGCGATCATGCACAATATTGTTTTTTATCGGTGTGCTAGATGGTTTCAACTGTTGCCTGCTGAAGTGGTAGGAGCTGAAACTACAACTGAATTCAAAGGGAAGTTAAAACGACTTGACCTTCTTGGTATTCTAAACATTCCTAATGCTTCCCGATGATTAATTATCATGTTTCAGTAACATCGATTCCTTGTATGGCTTACGGTTTGCTCATCGTGTTAGCATATCGGTCGAGAATACGGAAGGCATACAACTCGTTTTTCACCTAGCCTGCACCCATTGTCACTGCCTCAGACGTCATTTATGGATTCACGGCATTTGCTAGGATATGGCGAACCTTGTTTTTCCTGATGTGATGGGCGAGGTTCGACGTGACAGATAGCTTGTTTCCCGGTTATTACTGTCGATAGCAACGTTGTATCTATCATTGAGTTCCCATTTGATATCTTATATGGTCGTCCCTACTACAGTTCGGAGCCATTCAGTTGTTTCATCTCTTCTTCACTGAACTAGTTTTCGTGCCAGACGACTGCAGCTAGGAACCTATTTGCCTACATTTACACTTAGCATCCATTGGCACCCGAAACTGTATTAAGACATCTCGCCCAGATACCTAACTGTGGTCGGAGGACCTATATGCATCCAAGGAAGCCGCGTGGGTAGGGCCTCTTTTACAACAATCTTTACAACAGGATACGGATTAGAATGAATTGCTCTTCTAGAACATGAGAAACTGATGGTTTCAGTCTTCTGGCACTATATCAGTTCGTTATTACTACCCCCTCTCTGCCATTACCGGCTCCAAACTTTAACTAGGGTCGTCCTCCGAAAATTGGGTGATGGAGCAATGATTTTGCGCCGGCTGTTGAATCTTTGCGCTGAGTTTTTCATGACATTTGTTTTTTCCTGAGTTTCTATCCATTGTTTTCGTTGTTGTTGAGCACGTCGGAAACGACGTATAAATAAATAAAAATAAATTATATATGGAAAACTCGAAAACGAAACCCATCGCGAACGATGCCTTTAACTATCGTTCGCGCTGGAAATCAATTTCCATTTTTCAGGCTCAATTTCATGATTGAGCCCGGTAGACCGCACTGGTAAACTTTGGCGCGTCAAAAACTTTGGACGATGAGGTTAATATCCGCCGCCAATTCTCACCAGTCATCTAGCACTTTTTCCTAGAATGTTGGTGCGACCGTAAGACAACAGGAAAAATAGTTACGGCACGAACTCCACATGCAGAAAAACTCCAAAAATGATTTTGGCGCGAAATTCAAATTCGTATTTACAATGTGTTCCGATTGACTTTTCTTTACAAATGAAGGTTTTTCATGTGCCCCTTCAACATTTTCGTTCACTAGAGGGGCCAAGCTACGCAAAAACTCATAGAAATGATGAAAAACTCTGATAAAAGAGGCCTGATACTGCGCTATCAATCATTGTTTTTATTAGAGCTCTACGGAAATACTTCGACTGGTAGCCTCACCAATTTTCCGTTCATTTCATTTCTGTCTTGAATGGTGCGTGCCCTCCCCCGTCTAGAATAGTGCCTAGAACCTGTACAATTGGGTCATTTTGAAACTCATTTCTTCATTTTTCGACTTTTAAATTCAAAAAGTATATGCCTTGCATCTATTTGTAGGAAGCCGCCTTGCAACAAGTATCTTGCAGTCTTAGCAGCGGAGCGGTTGTTTCTTCATTTCTACCACTATGCTTTAAAGAAAAACAACTTGACTTTTAGAGCTTGACGATATTGTAGAAGGGAAACCCTTGTGAAAAGTTGTGAAATTTCTGAAAGTTGAGCTCCGCAGAAAAGGTCAAGGATTTGGCATTGCTCTTAAATGTCGTGAAATTGTTTTATTGGATTTGGCTCTCATCTTGATTTTTCAAATGAAGTGAAATTGTCGAATTGATTTGGCTGTGATGATACTATCTATATGCAGATAACATAATCATTAAATGTAGTGAAATTGTTGCAAACGAATTTGGCAGGGGCTCTATGAATTATCACAGTCAAATCACGCGTCAGAAGGGGTTTCTCTTGGAGCGCATATTGAATCAAATGAGAACAAGAATAACTCTAGCAGAGAAACCTTCTCATACAATGTGAACCGTGAAAGCGTTCAGGACACGAAGACATAGCATTAGTAGCTAATAAATTGCGTTAGATTTCGTTTTCATGATTTTTATCTAATCGGTGAAGGAAGGTCTGGTACCTTAGTAGGAATAACATTCGAAAACCTTATTTCTAGTCGATAAGGCCAAGTTTCGTTCATTGTTGGCTGAGGATTATTGTTTTCTTTTTGGCTTTATTTGCTCGCCAGAGGACCTTCTGACGCGTGATTTGACTGTGATAATTCATAGAGCTCCTGCCAAATTCGTTTGCAACAATTTCACTACATTTAATGATTACTAGCGAGACCTAGCGAAGTTTTCGCTCACAGAAACTTTTGCGTGAGCCAACTACCTGAGACGGATTAGTTAGTTAGAACGGTGGTGACTGACTTCCGTCTAACCGAAAGTTGCTGTACGTAGGTATGGACTCTCCTAAGCAGAGCAGGGTGCCGTACATTTACAGCAGGCCGTGGGGGTATCACAATGTGGGATCAAAAAGCAAAACATAAGAAGCCAGCAGTAAATCGTCGGTTGCTACCGGCATAAAATTCACAACCCCTTCTGCACTTCCTACCCTTACTCTGCCAATTCGAGACTTGATGCCGCAGCAAAAGAGACTTGATGCTCATGTACAAGTCGGCATGAAGTCTTAATTTGCCGCGCTAAATTCACTGTATGGGTGAATTTGCCGCTAGGAGAGGTGAGAATGAGGTGAATTTCCCGTGAAAATGGTGCGAGCTGGCAGCGAGAGAGGGTCCAATTTACCCCGAAAATGAGGTGAATTAACCTCGAAAAATGGGTGAATTTACCCCGAAAATTTCACGAATTTGAAGGTCCACAGCAAGGAAGCCCCCTTGTCCGCAACATGAGCGTAATCTTCACCGAGGTCTGCGGTGAGGAGCCACCCTCTGCGGACCCCGGCGTAACTCGTCCCCCGTCGTGAGGATACCCACTGTATCCTCCCAGCAACCAAAATTATGCTGGCCTCCGGAGAGTGACCCGAAGTCACCTTTCAGGGCCGGCAGCAGAATGCCGAATGAGGACTCTGGTGGGATGAGGCTGTTTTTATACCGGCGGTGCTCATAGTAAACACATTGAGACGTGATCACATTGAGACGTGATTATTCGTTTTATCATGTTTTCGCTGGGATGTTTTCATTTGTTTAGAAATTTCTGAGATGCCAGCAACGGCGGTCATTTCACCCTTTGCGCTGAGTGGTATCCAGCCGCTCAACAACTGATATGCATTAACATGTTAGCGCAGGCGGTATTTTCACGCTTTGCGCTGACTGATATCCAACCGCTCAGCAAATTCACCCTTTGCGCGGATAAGCTTTCATGACGGCGCTAAAGGTGAATTTGATGCCTTATGATAACAAAGCGTGATAAAGGCCGCTTTCGCCGAAGCATTAAGTCTCGAATTGGCAGAGTACGTCGCTACCCACTGCCCTTTCTTCCAATTTGTAGAGTTCACAAGCTATTAATCTCGCCTTACCGTCTCTATCATGATAAGGACAAACGCATTCTCATTTTATATGATGTTTCCTAGTTCACCAACGTCATGCCCTCTTGTTCTCAATGAATGAAAATAGTAGGTGGTTGTTTATGTTTTTGTGGTGCAGATTTTGATAAGCTCAGACTTGCAACATATAAAAACTGGTTTTTGGAAGTTAGGGAATCGAAATGACTGAGCGGTTGCAATGAGTGGCGAACAGAAAAGGTGCGGAAGTGGACCTGCTGCTTGTTTCCTAAAACTGGCAAGAAAATGTCTCAGGAGTTCTGCGTCAATCTCGAAACGCGTCGCACGCTTCTCAAAATTCATGTTTTCTAATCTGTTTTCTTCTCCACAAAAGGTTAAGATTTAGCATTAAAAATTGAAAAACCTTTTTTCAAATTCTACACTCTTGGTGACGTCCTGCACACTCCCACTGCGGTCCTGCTAACTTTTGATGACCTGCACACTCCCACTCGTGACCTGTGCATTTTCTATGACGCCCTGCACACTCCCACTGGGGACCTGCGCACCCTCTATGACGTCCTGCACCCTACCATTTGGGTCCTGCACACTATCTGTGACGTGCTGCACACTCGCGTTGGGGTCCTGCACACATTCAATGACGTCCTGCTCACTCCTACCAGGACCTGCACATTTTCTGTTATGTCCTGCACACCCAGCTGGGGTCCTGCACAATTTCTATGACGTCCTGCACACTCCCGCTGGGGACCTGCACATTTTCTATGATGTCCTGCGCACTTCCACCGGGGTCCTGCACACTTTCTATGACGTCCTGCACACTTCCTCTGGGGTCCTGCACATTTTCTACGATGTCCTGCACACTCCCGCTGGGGTCCTGCACAATTTCTATGACGTCCTGCACACTTCCTTTTGGGGTCCTGTACACTTTCAATGACGTCCTGCACACTCCCGCTGGAGACCTGCACATTTTCTATGATGTCCTGCACACTTCCACCGGGGTCCTGCACACTTTCTATGACGTCGTGCATACTCCCACTGGGGTCCTGCACACTTTCTACGACGTCCTGCACACTTCCGCTGGGGTCCTGCACACTTTCCATGACGCCCTGCACACTCCCACTGGGGTCCTCCACACTTTCTATGACGTCCTGCACACTTCCGCTGGGGTCCTGCACATTCCTACTTAGGGCCTGCGCACTTTCTATGACGTCCTGCACACCCGATTAGGGTCCTGCACACTTTCTATGACTTCTTGCACACCCTCACTGGGGTCCTGCACTCCTTTTATGACGCCCTGCATTTTTTGCATCGCTAGACGACTCGCAGAAGTTATCATGACCCACGGCCAAAAGTGCGCTCCACGGACAAACTGGTTGCCCCGAGGCACGTAAGAGGTGACTCGGGCTGATTTTTTGGTAATCGATAAATGTCGCACCCACCTAAAAGTTGGTACCATTTCATACAAGTTTTGATCGGCCATTCCTAAGATATGCGGGACACATGCACACACATACACACACACACACACACACATCGGGACATAACTGCTTTAAGTATAAGGATGTTATCTGCATATAGTATCATCACAGCCAAATCAATTCGACAATTTCACTACATTTGAAAAATCAAGTTGAGAGCCAAATCCAATAAAATAATTTCACGACATTTAAGAGCAATGCCAAATCCTTGACCTTTTCTGCGGAGCCCAACTTTCAGAAATATGGATTTGAAATTTGTCTGCCTAGGCACGAGTGAGTTGTTCGGCCGGTGTGAGTTGAAGTTGAATTAACGTTCCAAGGATTGAAAGTCTAGCATATCATTTTTTGATCGAGCAAATGTTCATCCAATTACACTATGCCATTGTGGCGATGAGTTCTGGGATCACGATTTGATCTTTATCATTTTATATGTAAATAGACTGTAGTTAGGACAGACTTCATTTAGGGAAAGAGTCAACCCTGCGGTTTATTCCAGCTATCTTCATGATTTCCATCTGTAAATGGACTGATGGAAATCAAACGAGAGATCAGGGTTCGGCGTGGGTGGTTAGCTCTTCAGGAGGGGAGGTCTGAGCTGTGGATGGGTGGAGGGGGGTCTGAGCTCCGCTAGGAGACCGACTTCTAGTCCTTCTTGAAGAAATCACCCGTCCACGATCTAATTCATTGTTAATGTCTTTCTTTAAGGAAATGTTCCTCTTAAAAAATAAAAAGAAACAGATCAACTAACGCTCCAGTGGTGGGTTTCAGTCAAATTGAGCTTCTCCATAGCTCGCCCAGAACCCTGTGGCAGATTGATAAGACCATCACTTCTTGAAAAGGTTTTTGCCCATATCCTAGAGAAAGCTTGGTATCTTGCATTTATCATCATGGAAGATAGTTGATAACTTTCAGGTCAAGAATTTCCTTGTTGTCGGCAGTCTTGCGAAGCAGATCTTGGAGGCAAATCGAGCATTATTGAAGCTCATATAGCTACCGTCGAGATGCGAGCATTCATAGTTTCTCCCAAGATTTTTCGTTTATCCACTAATGTGCTAGCGCTTGACGCTGGCCATATGCGGAAATTGGTGCTATATGAGCGGGGGGGGGGCACTGTCGTATCGCGCTTGGCCACGCCCATTTTTTCGTGCCGCAATGACTCTCCTGATGTCGGCAGCAGGGTTGAGCCGGCCGTTGTGGCGATTTTTGTGGCAGCTACGACCCTCCAAATTTTCCTTTCTTTCCAAAAAATTCTTAACATTTTACGACCCCCCTCAGGGGGTCCCTGGCACCAAATTTTTTAGCTTTATTTAGTGTCAAATTTTAAAGAGAAGCGACAATTGTAATATTTTCTAGGGTCCAGTTCGGTCGCGGCTGACGTGTGGACGCAAAAGAGTCACGTATTAAAAATTTTACGACCCCCCTCCAAATTTTCATTTTTTTCCAAAAATTTCTAAAAATTTTACAACCCCCGTTGTGGCCGGTCACAACGCTGCTCAACTCTGTTCGGCAGGGAGGGAAACCCCGGATAAATTTTCGTCCCATGTCACCCCACCCCCAGAAGGGAAGAAACGGTAAAGCCGTGAAGGTCGAGCGGGTTGTGTCGCGACACAACCAGATAACAGCTGCTGAAATTTCGGCATGAAAATTAAAATTTCGAGCGTACGGAAAGAATACTAGCCCTTTTATGAAGCTGAAATAAGTGGAATTTTGCGAAAAATCTTGTTCTTAAAACAGGGACAACGGATTTTCGAAGTCCTGGATAGCGGTCCGCTTGATCCATCAACCCGTGCTCGATCAGTTGTTGTAGGGTTTGTACATCATACCGTCAATATTTCATTTGAACATTGTGGAAGCATTTATAACCAAGGGTTGGTGCAGATGTTCGGAAAGTGTGGCTCATCGTTAAGGACTATTTTAGAGTTCCATCGCGGCGCGATGAGATGTTCTCTGTGGGCATCGATCGATAGCGCGCCGCTCGTGGATGCGCATATGAAGCATGACATCGCGCCGCGGTGGAACTCGGAAACCCTCTAGTATGCTCGCGCGGCGTTTGCATTCTGGTGAGCCCGCTCGGTACAAATTTCTTTCCGAATGCAGCATTATGTCGCTTCCTGAGCATTTTCATGTTTCCATTCACAAAAAATCGACTCGTCATGCTACATGTCCTGGTTTCATGCTGGGATTTCGCATGACTAATTCATGGAATTCGATTAACTGCATCAGCTATTCCAAGGAGCCTTAGCCAACCCTATGGACACTGTAGTAGCTGAAGTGGGGGCCAGCAGACGCGCTACAATGCAAAAAATCAATTTCTCAATAAAAAAATTTCAGAATTTCGCTCTGGGCTTGCATTCGCTTTGAAAAGCAGCACATGCGCTCGCTGAGGTGGTTAGGATGACGAAGTGTACGTTTTGAGTTCCATATTTATATTTTCCCTTTGGGAGTTAGAAGACGCTTTCATGAAACGGGGGTCCGCATGTATGCCAGTGTCAAGTGCGGTTGTGTTATCAGTGTCAAGCGGGGTTGTTATATTTCTCAACAGGGGGGAGGTCGCAGAATTTCTTGTTCAACAATCTCTCACCACAGGGTACCCTTTCTCGACTCGCCGACTCAGACTCAAGGATTCACTGAGACGCGCCCGACTATTTAACCTATTTTCAGACTATTTCGAATATTTCAAGTTGAAAAAGGTAGAAATCACTTTCCTCTACCAAAAAACTGCAATGTTTTTATGCAAAAGGGTTCAGAATTACACCTTGGGGGATCGCAAAAATCTAATATTTTTGGAAAAAAAATTGATGGCGGGGGTCGCTCCGATCCGAAAAATTGCACAATGCCCCGCTCGACTCTGGTCAGAATTCCGAATCAAAACCAAATTTTGGGAACGCGGCCGTAAATATTTTCTGAAAATTTCCAGCTGTGGGAGGGTATCGTAACTCCGCAGAGGTCCTGTCCAACCGTTTTTCACACTTACCTTCAGTTTTTCTTGCTTACTGTCCCGCTTCCTACGCAGCGTTAGACCCATGAACGCGTTTCACATCTCGTTGCGTATCCAGATTTGTAAGCGTCATAATCCATGAAACCATTTGGCTGTTATTAATCTACATGTAGTTCAGGTGGATAACTTTTGTGGAAGAGCGTTGAGCGACCACATTTTGACAACAAAGCCTTGCCGGTTTGAGGTCACGAGGCATACTGTTGAAGGCACAGGACACCCAAAAACTAATTTTCAGATTTTATGCTTATCTTGGAGAGAGTCACACGCTGATCACAGTGGTATCTCCAAAATCCTCCAAGACCCTCCTTGAACAGAGTTATGGCTCTTCAAAGATGCCTAGGTTTAGAGGGTGAAAATTTCGTGGACGAGTTGTTTCAGGCCTGTATTTCTCCTCGTGCCCAGAAATGGACAGAAGAACGACGAATTATTGAAATTCATCCATCTACCGATCCGCTATTGAGTCCGAAAATCTGTCAGGGGGTCGGGCCTGTGGTGGTGAGCGAAGGGGGTCGGCCTGTGGTGGTCGCTTATATCTCGCTTAATTGGAGGAATTGAGATCTCGCATTTGGCACGTGTTATACAGGAGGGGTCTTCCACACAAATACATGAAAATCTCATAATTCATATCTGAGGGTGTACTGTGCCTCTGAGGTACGATTATCCTGTAACTTTTTTTCCAATTTTTCTCGAAGCGTGACTTCAACTGCGGGTGTGCAATCCACCCTAACTGAAAAATGTGGTTTTGGTTACGTACAATCACCAAGTACTCTGCAGCAACGGCTCGCTTCCGAGTTTGTTATTAATCGATAAGGGGAAAAGCCGAAAAAGAGTTTTTATTGGTCATCGTTTTCTTTGTTTCTCTCGTTTCTACGTGTTATTTTGGGTGTATGTGTAGCAAGAGCTTTCGTTGTCTAGGTAATGTGTGTGGTAAACTTACCGTTTTCGAACGTATCCGTGCATTCTTCTCCAACATTCAGAAAATATCAAAATCTTCCGTCGATTCTTTTCGCCCTCTATTGCAGAAAACTTTGTAATGTTGTTCGATTGTGGAACTTTGCAGCCGCATAGCTATGTATTTCCACACTCAAAAAAATTCCTCTTGAACTTGAACTTTTATGGCTTGCGCTTTCTGCTTTAATAGAGTCCGCGGGCTGAAAGAGGCAAAAACTTGCCCTTTGCGCCTCTCCCGCTCATGGTTATCCAGCTTTGCGGGCTCAGAGACGCAGAAGGAAAGTTCATGCCTCTTTCGGCGCCCCTATCGACGGATTCGACTTTAACAGAACATTACGAACTAAATGTTCGAAAGTACAGTTTTGAGGGTTTTCTCTCGTAGGCTCAAATGACTCGAGTTGCGATCTGGATTCTCTTTTCTTCGAAAGAACTTGACTAAACTAACGAATGACTTCAGATTAACATACATATCTTAATTCGTTACATTTTCCTTCAGGATCCAAAAAGAAACAAGCGGAAGATTAAGTTCCTCAGAAAAGGGTATTCCATTGTTTTTCCCCGCAAGCGCACGGCAAGGATGCTTCCTTCAACAACAGTTTATGACAGATTTTTTTCTCCTGAAACGGAGTTGCTGAAGCATTTTCCAGTCATTGCAAGCTAGTACCGAGGTCAAGCGGTGTTGCGAAATTTCGCCACGGGGATGGGGTGGCGAAAACTTCGACCCAAAATGAAGGTTAGGGGGGGATCGCAAGAATTTTGGATATTTTTGATCACCAAGGGAAAGGATCGTGACATTGCTTAGGTTATAAACGCTTGAGCCCGACCACTGAACAAATTTTCGGCGTCTGACAATTTTAGTAATCAAATATATACAGTCCAGAAATTGCGCCTCGGGGGGGGGGAGAGATCGCAAAAATTTTGAATTTTGGGGAAAAAAATTGACAGTGGAGGGAGGGTCGCTGCTCCGATTTTTAAAAATTACGCAACGCCTCGCCTGATCCTGGCTGGTACACGTCGGCGGATTAAAGGCAGCATACGCGCTCGTAAACGTAACTGAGATAACTACGGAATTAGAATGGTATGGCATCGAACACAACGTCCACGGATTTTGAAGGGTCAAAAAAGGCCCACAATGACGCTACACGAGTGAGAATTTGGCCCCGCCCCTGTATTTGCCCGCCCCCTGTATTCACGTCTGCCACCAAAACAGGGGTGCTGGGCCATTACCACCGTCGGCGAAGTTTGTGGTTTACCTATTGTACCTATTCTACCACTTCCCATAGTCACTGACGGTGGAAATCGCTCTCCACCTCTGTTTTGAAGGAGGACGCAAATACAGGGGCGGGGCCAACTTCTCACTCGTGTAGCGTCATAGTGGGTCGTTTTTGACGCTTCAAAATCCGTGAGCGTTGTGTTCGGTGCCATAACTTTCTAATCCCGTAGTTATCTCAATTACGTTTACGAGCGTGTATGCTGCCTTTAAGCAGCGGAGAGATAACTCATGAAGTATATACATTATACTTCGAGCCGCACATGACTCATACGAATTGCAACTTGACGCAGCGTATATAATCAAGGTCGACCTGAAATCAATATGCCGGGTGGTGGCCATCGTGTATCAACACCCCCGAGGAGGCGGGAGAAACGGGGGAGGAGCGAGGTTCTTGATTGGACGCAACACGGGGCTAGCCCATACTGCGTCCAATCAAGAGCCTCGCTCCTCCCCGTTTCTCCCGCCTCCTCAGGGGTGTTGATACACGATGGCCACCACCCTAATACGCCTAATATACATTCTCGCAGTGGCGGGGATAATGAAACCGGCTTTCGGGGCGAAATTTACCTGGTTCCATAGCGCGCTGTGTCTCAATCTCTCGGGTTGTGCTCTAAATGCACAAAAATGGAGCCGTATTGTAGTTTCGGTTCGATTTCCTCACGGGACCACTTGCGTGAATCTACTAGCCTGATGTTTCGAACTGCGAAAGGCGGGTCAAAGCCTTCATTTTTTTTTGTATTGAGGCCGCAACCCTCTCTCGTTGTCCCTTCCCCTCTTTCAGCGCTCACAAGCAACGAAACCAAGTAAATTGCGCTCTGAACAAGGGTGTAACGGTTTATTATGGAAATCATGGCATGTCCTGCCGCTTCGATGCTCTCATTGAACAAGTCATCAAGCGGAAATCGTAAGAGAAAAAGTGGTCTTCTGGTTGTGCACATATTAAGGAAGAGCAGAACATCAGGAAAAACCATAACTGAAGCAGGGTTTTCGTAAAACGCCAAACCTAATTTCATCTATTCAGGAAACCCCAGCGGGCTCCGCTGAAGACAAGGGCTTCCACGCCTTCGGTTGCCATGACCTGTTTTGGCGGATAAGAGAATGAAGAAGATTAGAGGACTGCCCCGCATACGCCTAACTCAGCGACCGGTCCTTCTCTTGAACATTGTGTATAACGAATAAGATTTTTCTCGTCTGAATAAATTTGCAATTCTATTGCTTTTTTTCTGAAGGTTGATAAATGTCCTAATAGCAAGCGGCATTTTTAGTAAGGAAAAAATACCAGCCTACAATGCAAATGATGTGAACGAATAACACAGGAGGTTTAGGGAGTCGCTGGCGGAAATTTCGAAGACGTCAAGGAATATATTTCAATAATATAAGAGAGTCCGAGCCAGACAAAGCGTTTTGTGCCTAATGGAAGCCAGAAAAAATATTTTAAACAGTAATGAATACATTCGAGTGATCTATAGCTGTCATTGGCATTCCTAAGCACGCTGAATGTTTCTAGCACCAAGTTAAACCCACACTGAGATGAGGAATGACATTGTGAGGTGGCATAATTTACCTTACTGTCTATAACCATCATCTTGGTCATAATATCGTAGCCAAGCAGGAAGCAAAACATCGGTTAAAAAATAAGTTCAAAAATGTTTATTTGTTTGAAATGTTCCCGGTGTTCCGTAGTGAAGTCCATGATTCGCAAGTTACTGGGTTTATTTCCGAATACTACACAACAACAAAAGTGCATTTAGCTGGATAAAAAAAGTCTCACTATTTATACTGACCTAAACGGTAAATAAACTCATCCCTCAAGGCCTTTTCAGCTCAGTGTAGATTTAACCAAAAAAAATCGCAGCTGAAATGAAAAAAAACAGAACATGTACTGAAAATACTTTCGGCGAAGTCGAAAGCTCAAATATTTCCGAATACAGCCAGCAGAAAATTAGGGGAGCAGAATACAGGAATGGAATAGATCCTGTGGAGATCTAGCAGAAGAGGAATACAGCATAACTAGGTCGAGGTTGATAGCTGCTTCCACTTCCGGCTGATTTCACTGCCGAGAATGCTGGCAAAATGCCAGAATCAACGCTGGTCCCGGCACGATAGGTTGCGACGAGGCCAGCGGCCGCGACGAAAATGGTCCGGATCATTCTTGTCGCTGCCGCAGACACCACGACGGGGTCACCGAAAACGGCGACGGAGCCAGCGAAAAACAGCGACGGGGCTAGCGATTCACGATGCCGCTGCCGCAAATGCATGAAAGCTCCACTTTGCGGCGTTTGGCGCCGGCGGCAAATGCCGCGTCGCTTTTCTCGTTTTTCTATTGAAAATCTGCGGCATTTGCAGCAGTCGCAAAAGCATGAAAGGCGAGTAAAGTTTTCCATGGAAACGTAGACACTGCGACGTGGAAGCAATTATCAGTTACTACTCGTGGCCATGGGAAACAAGTTCGGCCGTGGAAAGGCTATTTGCCCTCCCTCGATATGGTGGAAACATTCTTGGAACGCACCCCTGAGTACCTGAGTACACACATGAACGGGAATTCCGAACTAGACGAAAAATACCGTGCGGTACCGATTCCCACAAAGCCATAAAATACTCTGCAATGTTCATTTGAGAGTTTGAGCGGGTCGGTCTGATATAGCAGTGCAACTGGTATCATCATTTCATGCTCTTGTGGCAATCGGTACCTCACGGTATTTGGAGTTTACTGAATTCCGACACGCGGACTCCTCCACCAAGTGCGTGTCGTTGCATCGAGTCAAATGCTGCTCACTAACTCGCTGTTGTCGCGACTGCTGCGACGCGACAGCTCGCGCTTTATTGGGCTCCGTCCACTACCTGCAACGCATTCGCGCGTTTCACAGTCACATCCTTACAAACTTCGACTGAGCTGGAAAGCATCATTCTAATCGCGCGCACGTGTCACATACCCTGGCAAACTAGGGCGTCAACAACAGGTTGATCCGCCCACCATGAGACGCCGCTGGCCAACGCGTCGATAGATCTGGTCGACGTCGAGCTGTTGCACAGCTAGCGTTTTCGCGCTCTAGATAAGAAAGAAGTAAACGACGCATTTTTCAGGCATGCTTCAAATGACGGGAGTGCACCCGGTTCCATTACCCAAGTTGGCGGTACATTGATCCCGCCCAGCATTTGGAGACTATACATTGGATCCGACTCACTCATTTTTGGATATCCATCTGAATGAACCGAAATTTTGATGATTCAAAATCCGATTCACCAAAAAAACGTCGAAATCCGAGTGATCCAAAATCCGATTCACCGAAAAAACGTCAAAATCCGGGTGATCCAAAATCCGATTCACCGAAAAAAAAAACCGAAAATCCGTTTGATTCAAAATCTGAATCACCGAAATGCGCTATGAGTCGGATAATGATTCGGATACCGAATATCCGAAATATACCTTGATTCGCATAGCATAATGAGTCGGATATAGGTAGACTCGGCTGATATGCTAGTACTCAAAAAAGTGTATCTGATGTCATGACTCGATATTTCATTCTACTGTAGCCAGGACTGTTTCATCTAGCTCAGGAACTACTTTACACCGGCACGCGTCGCGGTCAGCACACTGACACGCGTCGCGGTTGGGGCGCGAAAACGCTAGCTGTGCAACAGCTCGACCAGACCATAACTAGCGGCCACGGCCCTGCCAAATATCGACGCGTTGGCTCATGGTGGACGGATCAAACTGTTATCGACGCCCCAGTTTGCATGAGAAACTACAGACATACAATTGGCGCACAGTGTGAAATTTTCGGGGCATTTCTACGCATCTTCAGCGCAGACTTTGCGCGTAATTGGCATTGATCCTCTTCGTTTGATTTGTTCTTGCGAGTATGGCGCATTGAGGGCACGATTGTCTCCAAAAAAACCATGTGTATTGATCGAACCGGCAACCCTTTTGAAGAGGTTCAGACAGGGGGCCGTATGCAAGAATGAGACGGTTGGGCAGGGGCAGCGCAGTCGGCGCCTTTAAAGATTGTCAGTGCTTACAAGACAGGACATGTCTATCGTGGTGGATCACAACTCAGGACACGTATGTCGTGCCCAGTAGTTTTTCTCTCTGTGCCCTAGCCGCCCCAGCTAGGGACTTAGGGCACAGCGGGAAGACTACTGGGGCACAGCATACGTGTCTTGACTTGTAGCCAGCTACTATAAACGTGTCCTGTCTTGTAAACATCGGCGATCTTCTTCTTCTTTGCAGCCACATTGAGGGTTTTGTCATAGGTTGAGGAACTGGGCGACCAGTAACGGATTCGTCCATAAGTCCATTACGGTCAGCGTGGTGGGTCTCTCCAGACATTTGAAGAGGTGTGCAGTGTCATGGCCGAGGCAGCCGCAGTCCGGGCCAGGGCTGGGCACGCGTCCCGGGTAACCTTAGGGGGTGCATATTAGACGTTGCAGAGAGGGCAAAGGGGGGTGCCTAAACCGAACACCAAAAAAAAAAGAACGAAGTGCATGTTCTGTCGATTTTCTGAAAAAAAATACACACTATTCTTCTGATTTGCCATATCTACTTCTCCGCTTTTTGAGGCGAACACTTGAAGAATTCAAATTATAGATAGAGATGCAGGTTGTGTTCGCAATAATTCATGCCAAAGTTTGTTTCGATGAAGGATGAAACACTACCCTGTTATCTTGTAGCAAGTAAGGATTGATGTGATGTCATGTTTCTTTGGTGCAACGTTCATTGATTACGCGGGTGGCTACCGATTCGAGGCAAAGATACTAAGACAGCGCCCAGAAAAACTATCATTCAAGTCAAAAAAAAAAGATTAGCGAACTGATGTATAGCCTAGGCCGCTCATTTTGAGCCAGTCGAAGCAAGCCTTATCGGGCTTATCATATCAAAATCTTCATATCACTGTTATACTTTGCCATGACCGACCGCTACGCTGCTTACTCTGCCCGGACTCATCCGAGCAGGCTAGGATTTATTTCGACAGTTTAAAAGTACAGATAGCCCAGTCAGCATCACAACTAGTCTACAGATTTAATTCATGAGAATGTTACTCATGAAGAGAGCCAACTGTAAAAATTGAAGACTGCAAGTTACTATGAAAGAAGCGAATGACCGTGTCCTCCTCATTGAGAAGTACCCTGTACATAAAAACCTGAGTTTTATCCACCTTGAATGCCGCAATCCCTTGAAATTTGGCTAGCCGTGCGATATGGTGTTTGTCCGCAGCTGCATAGCGCGCGCTGGAGTAGACGCGCACACAATAATAATTAAAAAATGTATTTTATTACAGAACGGGGCGGAGAAAAGGATTGAAACTAGAGTAAATAGAAGGAGGCAGAAATAGGATTCTTTCAATGCATCCAGTATAGAAATTTAATGTAAACAAACTATGTTGGAGCGGAGTGAATTTTTTGGACGTGATAAGGTTCATTCAAATAAACCTAGTTGATTAAAAACACGCATAAACATGAGAAATATGAGCATTGCGAGAAAGAGGAGAATCTGGCAAACAGTATAATAGCAATAGATTTGATATTCATTGTGATTTAAGGACCTTAAAACTCGTCCCGGTTTTGTCCCGGTTTTCGGGGTAAAACCGGGACGAGATTTAAGGTCTTTAAATCACATTAAAATCCGGTCCCGTTGAGGCTAAAATGTTTGCCAGATTCTCCTCTTTCTCACATTATCCTTTGCTCTCAGTTTTATGCTAGTTTTGATCAACTAGTTTCGTTTGAATGAACCTTATCACGACTAAATATTTACACCCGCTCTAACTTTGTTAATTTACATAAAATTTCTGAAATGGGTACATCCAGAATAGACCACCTTTACTATCTTCCATTTCCTTCAGTTTCAATCCTTTTCTCCTCCCCGTTCTGTAATAAAATGCATTTTTTATTAATTTTGTGTGCTCGTCCATTTCCGTGTGCGCTGTGTAGCTGCGTACAAACACCGTATTGCACGGCAAGCCGAATCTCTGAAGGATTGCGGCATTCTAGGAGGGTAAAACTCTTGTTTTCCACTCCCTACGCATCACATGAATTTTAACATTGTTCCACAACACAAAATAGATTTTCACATCAGAACAATCAAACACAGATTAACTAATCCTTCATAGGTTTATGAAAACATTCGACAGGAAACATTAATTATCGCAATAGTAGTAGTTCTGTTGTCTGTAATTGTCGAATTGTTTTGTATTGAAAAATGTTTTATCTTTTGTAATAACTTACCGTCTCACTAACAAATTTTCCTCATGGGGTTGTTTTGAAGTTCAGAAATTACACTACCCTTTTTGTTGCCATTTTCGGAATTTTCTCTATTCAGTGCTTTTTTTATATTCTTGTTTTTCAAAATCAGGAAGTCAAGATCATGGCTGTCCAACTATTCGGAAAACAGCCGATTTCGATTTCCCGTAATGGGGTGCCTAAAAATTACCGAGCTAAGGGGGGTGCATATTCAGAATCGTCATGCCGGGACGTGTGCCCAGCCCTGGTCCGGGCAGACATCTGATTTGCTGCTGTCTATTTTGCTGGCGTAGGGCATAAGCATGGTAGAATGACCACAGCGCAGCGATGCCAGGGTGCACCTGGCCCTTCTTCCGAGTTGAGCCTCGGATGTGCAGACTTGGGGCGGCACTACCCCCCAATATGGGATTAATGACCGCCTTTTCCAGATGGCACCGTACGAACTGAGTATGCTACTCGCGCAATAGACGGAGTCGTTCTTGCTGTGAGTCGTGCCATCTTTGCAGATTGACTTTGCTGGGAGCATCGGCGAATGGTTTCTGATCTTTCTTTCTCTGACGGGGTTTAGCACTCTCCAAGAGGGGTGATTTAGTTGTTTGACAATGTTGATGAAAAATTGTTGGGCCTGAAGCTCACAGTGCTCCCTTACTGGTAAGAAGCGGGTCTCAGCGTGCAAGTGATCGACCGGGGAAAAACTTGCACATCCAGTGGCGATTCGAGGAGCCGCATTCTGTATGCGTTGCATCTTAGTCCAAGAGGATTCCGAAACTAGATGCTGCCAAACTGGTGCGCCGTATTCTAGTGCAGGCTGGAGAATCGCCTTATACGTTGCAATAATGGTTTCTTTGCTACTACCTCATATTGTACCGCCCAGAGCTCTGAGCACGTTAAGCTTCGCTTTAACGATAGCCTGCTTCTGTTCCGTGTTCTTATGGAACTTGAGCGATGGATCGGGCACGAGTCCGAGAGGTTTTGGGAAGCAGGCGGCAGACAAACGATCTCCATTCCATACGACATACGGATGTGCGCTGTGTTCAGATGGGTCTGTTGTGAGTACGGATACCGATGACTTTGACGCAGAAATCTTCAGCATTTTGCGATCGAAGAAGCTTTTCAGTGTGGTCAAGTACCCGTTAATCTTAGCGGCGGCCACATTTATGTAACGATCACGACACAAGACAGTCATATCATCAGCGTAAGCGACCACCTTGATATCTTGGGGAGGGGCGGGCATATCTTCGAGGTACAGACTGAAGAAAGCAGGCGACAATACGCCGCCCTGTGGGACTCCAGCAGCGATCGGAATGCTGTTTGAAACATGGTTCTGTAACATCACTCTAGCCCGTCTTCCCTTAGTGAATGCAGCTATCCAGCGCTTTTGCCATGGCGGGATTGATGACTCCAGTAAGTCCTTTGATAAGATGCCAAGATTCACTGTGTCGAAGGCCTTGGTGAGACCCAAGGCAACAGCTGCCGAGATGTCGTACGTTCGTGCCGTGGCAGTGTGGAGGAAAGAAGATCGCCTCTGTGCAAACCGACGTCATCCCCCTCACAAAGAGGGTTTTTGTCATGGGAGAGGTGCTGGCCGGCCGCAGCTCTCCTTCGGATTTGCCTGCAAAGGGCCGGCGTGGAGAGTAATCCTGGACCCGCTCAGAAGTACCTATGCGCCACGTGCGGAGAGGATGTTAACTGGAGACATACCAGCGTCTAGTGCTTCGGATGCCAAAGGTGGGTGCATCTCTCCTGTTCAGGTCTCAGTTCTGTGAGGCATCATGACTCATCCTTTCGTTGTGTATTATGCTCCTCACCTTCCATCTCAGATTCCTCTATCTCAAATCGCCCCCTTTCCATTAAGCATATCAATCTAAACGGCCTTCGTGCCAAGCTTTCTGAACTCTCTCTCTTCGCACGTACTTACCATCCAGACGTGATCATGGTTCAAGAAACCAAGCTCTCTCCATCCCCTAACTATCCTCATCCCAATATCCCAGGCTATACTTCTTACCATGCTCCAAGGTCATCTCTCGTTCTATCCTCACTTCCCTCACACCTCATTCCCGGCACCCCCACTGACGGTACTCTCGAGTACCTCCCAATCCATCTCCCCTAAAAACACCCCTTTCTCTTTTCAACATATACATTCCACCTGCAACTTCATGCCCTTCATCTTACAATCCTATCCCACTGCTCAAGCAGCTGAGCGACCGCTCCCTCTCATCCTCGGTCGTTTTCGCGGGTGATTTCAGCGCTCACACCTTTTGCTCGTCTCTCGGTCCTGATGTTAGAGGAAATAACGTCGAAGAATGGGCAGATGAGTGCGACCTGGTCATTTTAAATGATGATCAGCCCACTCGTCTCCCTGCCAACGGCCGATCTTCTAGCCCAGACATATATCTTGTCTCGTCCAACCTTTCTAGCTGCTGCTCATGGTCTACCTCGACTACTCTGCCAAGTGACCACGTTCCTGTCTTTGTCCACATCGATCTATCCAATTTTCTCGCTCCCTTCTGGTGTTCGCCAACGTTCTTATCTTAATTTAGGCCGAGCAGACTGGCGCCTGTTCAGTGAAGTTGCGCTTCGCCTATGGGCAGATTATCCGTGGAATGGAAACGTGCACCAGAAAGAGTGCCATCTATCTGACGCAATTCGCAAGGCCATGAATGCGGCTATTCCTATCGGTCGCGTCAAGACGTTCTATCCAAATGTCAACAGAGACATCGGCGATCTTCAAAAGCGCCGACTTCACTGCCCCTGCCCCAACCGCCCCGTTCTTGCATACGGCCCAGGAATTCGTGGGTGTTCACCAATTTGATGAACACATTTTCAAAAATAGAATTGGTTTGCAAATATTTCGATATAAAGATGATTATCAATGAATTGTACGATATTATTAATCAATGATATTATCAATATCATGGTACGGTAGAAGACCTTTTTTTTTGAAAATCTTCGCCAGAGTGCAATATACCCACTTGTATCCGACTCGGATATTCGGATTCCGACTCACCGAAAAAAGGTCAAAATCCGAATGATCCAAATTCCGAATCACCGAAAAAACGTAATTTCGGATTTATCCGAGATCCGAGCATCCGTTTAGCCTCTATATCCGAATGTCTCGGATTATCCTATGTTGTTATTTTGACTCTATCCATTTGAGTCGGATATCCAAGACCTTTGATTTTTGAGTTATCCGAAATCCGAGTATTCGAAAAATCTTTATTGGGATCCAATGTATAGTAGAGACCCAGCCCATGCGATGGCGGCCCCAGTGGAGACTGGGCGACCTAGCCGCGACGGGTGTGGGTATAAAGTAGTTCCTACTAAAAAGGCCGTCAAACGCGACGCATCGAAATGTCAACATCCCAACAACAGGCGGAAGTCGCTGGGCAACCGGCAGGTCTCAGGCTGACAATTAGACTATGTCAACGAATATTCGGAAAACGAATATTCGGCCGAATAAACGAATAATCGAATATTCGAATAATTCGATTATTCGGAAAAGTCAAATTTTCGAATAATTCGTTTATTCGAATATTCGGAGAAGTCAATTTTTCGAATAATTCGTTTATTCGAATATTCGAACGGCCCAATATTCGAATATTCGGCCGAATAAACGAATAATTTCAGAAAAATAAGAAGCAGTCTTCGGCACATGTCCATTTTTGCCGTCCAGAGGTGAAATGTCCCCGATCAAACTGGTAGAAAGTCCGAATATAATCGGAATACTCCAATATAAAACATGAGGTAGTCAGAAACCTAATGCTAGGACGTCGAATCTCATTGCTAATACCCCGGAAATATGGCATTCTAAGTGGTCTCTATTAGGACTTACCACATTCACAGAAATCATGCGCAAAAGAAATCATTTTTAAGTTACCGATAGACCCTCGATTCTATGAACCTCATTTATGTCAACTTCTTGCACTGAACCTATCATATGAGTGTTTCCAAACATCTCGTTGAAGAGAAATGACTCAATAAACGCTTGCTGGTACGCCGCGACACGCAACGCAAGCTCCCAGCCGCGCACGGCGTCCCACCTGGCCGCCGCCCCCGAATTTGTGGGCAGACGTAACAGATACTGTTTTTCATCTGATGGAGTATGTCCCAAACAGATTCGAGCGATGTTCCAGAAACGGCTACCTTACGCTGCTTGAGTATTACGTAATACTTAAAGACGGTGTTCACGATAATCTTCGATTCTGAGATTAATAGCCAAATCGTTTCTTTGGTCCCCGGGTAGAACTGAAATGACGAAGAAATCGAGAAAAACGCACCAGAATGGCACGAAATCCTCTACTCTCACCCCAACTCTTTACTCTCACAGGAACTGACTGTTGTGACAATGAAATCTTTTGTGGACCCGTCCTTTGAGATTCTCCGCTTTTTGTTGCTCCGTACTTTCCTTTAAACCCTAACTGATTCTGTTTTGCCTAAACTATTCTTCCAGTTTTGATTATCCCCATTTTTTACCGGTGACAACCACCGTGAACATGTTCATCCAATCGGACAACTAGTCCAGGCCAGAGAATAATGTCACCGAAATAAGACGTTTTAGTGCGTTTCTCGTCATTTCTTCGTAATTTTGGAAACACCTGGAGGCCAACGCATTGTTTTATGTCAAAAACTCGGGGACGAAAATCATCATGAACACTGCCTTTAATTGCCATGAATTTAGGTCAATCGCTGCAGCTTTGAGCCAGTTCTTATTGAACATTCACCTTATAATTTGCAGAGGTGAAATGTCTCCAACCAAACTGGGTGCTATCTTAGCGGTGGGGGGCCACTATGTCTGGGTGCACTTGGCCCCGCCCATTTTATCGTGCCGCACTAAATTTGAGCACCTACCCGGGTTTTCCCTCCCCCGCACAAATCAGGAGTGATTGCGGCACGGAAAAATGGGCGTGGTCATGTGCGATACAACACTGCCCCCCCCCGCTCAGATAGCACCTTAAACTGATAGCAAGTTCGGATATTGTTGGTAGATATTGTTTAGACAATCCAGAGAATTTGATCGTATCGTTTAACAACTACTCATAGACAACTACTAGAACCATGTTAGTTTGAATACTCTTATGATATAATGTGGAACGTCTTTTTCGTGGAAGCACATTGGCATAGCTTTGATCTATATAATACTATACAAAAAAAAGGTCAAGAAAGTTGGAAGTGCCGCGAACGGTGGTTTGATTATGCGCACTCGGTCCGTACTTCTAATTCGAATACTCGCGATTTTGGCCGAATATTCGATTTATTCGTATTCGAATCATTCGAATAATTCGATTATTCGAAAGAGTCAAATTTTCGAATAATTCGTTTATTCGAATATTCGGAGAAGTCTATTTTCCGAATAATTCGTTTATTCGAATATTCGGAGAAGTCGTTTTTCGAATAATTCGTTTATTCGAATATTCGGAGAAGTCAATTTTTCGAATAATTCGTTTACTCGAATATTCACAGAAGTGAATTTTTCGAATAATTTGTTTATTCGAATATTCGAAGGAGTCAATTTTCCGAATTATTCGTTTATTCGAATATTCGAAAATTTTTATTCGTTTGATATACTCTACTGACAATACGCGCGATATGAGTTGTCAACAGAGAGCGGGTTATGAAATGTCAACTTATCAGCCTTTTGTCGACGCCCAAGTTTGCCTGAGTTCTGCAAAATGCCTGCTTAACCATCGGCGCCTATGCTCGATAATGTGCGCGACAAGTCGTGAATTCCGATATTCGTAAGCAGAGAAATGCATGTACACATAGAACCTTCCCTACAGTAATAACTCTTCATTCATCGGACTCCATAAAAAGTCATATGAAAAAACAACCTGTCCTCCGAAAAGTACGCAGGGTGAGTGAAACCGGCGACCGCGCTCCGCGCTCGTGCAGATCACAAGTGAATTTTTCCACCTCTTGTGGACGAATTTCCGGTTTTTCATCTGAATTTCCATGACATATCCGACTGAATACCACAAGAGTAAATTCAAGCCATAAGAGAAAGGTAATCTGCGATACTATACAAGCGGACGTCCAGTCGCTTCTGCCCGGCTTACTTTTTACGACAAAGGCTTCAGTGAAAGCTATGGATTAAAATAAAGAACCCATAGTCGAGTAAAACATTATTCACAATATAGAATCGATGGATGTATTGACTCGAGAAAATTAGCATCACAGTTGAGATAAGCTGTGCTCAATACATCGCATCGTAGAATACATATCAAAACATCAGAAGCTTATCATGCACTAGATCACAGTTATGCATTAGATCGCATCGGACTTCTGCGTATCCCAAGTACCGAGATTAGGTTGGATTTTGGCAGAAGATGGCATTTGCGCCTGAGAGATATGAAATGGTGCAGGGGGTTCGGATATTGCATTAAAAGGGAACCAAAGCATGGGAAAAAAGAAGGGAGAGCACGGAACTTGAACCACTAGAATGGAGGTCGGTTACCAGATGACGGTCAGAACAACGACAAGAAAGAGAGGTGTTCGATGTAGCGAGAAAAAAAAGTCGAGAGGGTCATATCCTGCTCGAAGTCGAGGAGTATGAACCTTGTGGAAGAATTAAGGATTGCCAATTGCATGAAAAAAATCAGAGGGTCAGTTCATGGACAAGAGGAAGGGGGGAGATCGGTTCATAGACAAAAGAGGAGCGTCGAATCCCATGCGAAAGTGAGCGAGTTGGATCTCGAGCCGCCAAACCAGGGTAAAATCTTGTGCAAGAAGTGAAGTTAGGCGGATACGCAGAAGCCTGAGCCAGCAAATAGTAAATATAATCGGTTAGACAGTGACAAAAAGGTACTCGTAGAAGACTTAGATTCCGTATGTAAAATGTAAAAATTTGGATCAATGACGTTAAGGTATTCTTAATATACAGGTGGCCATTAACCATCCTCCTACTGCTCTTGCTTCTTCGCGGAGCCGATTTTCGTCATGCTCATCTGAATAGAAGCTTTCTAATACAAACCAAAGTAACATCGACATGTATACTACTTAGACGTTCCGTTCCCCATTGGAGGTTGTTGCGCACTCGGAGCACCTATGTTAATGCATATGGCATTTAAAAAATCGAAACTCCTGAAATCGGGGTGAAATGAGAATTTTCAGGGGCCGGAACTCGGAAGCGGGAGAAGTAGCAAGATTGAATACTTCGGAGTTTTCGAATCGGAGCAGAATTCAGGAATTTGACCAGAGATCATTTGCATAGGAGATTCTTAAAAAAGAACAGGTTTCGAGAACACCGATCTAACCAGCTCATAATCGCTACAGATGTGGGGGCGGGGTCACTTTTGAAATGAAGACTTCTTAAAACGGCAAAAGGAGAACTAACCTGTTGTGCGAATTCAAGACTACGCTTAGTCTCTCCCACTTGGGCCAGTGCTGGATTGAGGGCGACGATGACCATCGTCTTCGAGTTGCCTGCTCCGAGACTATTTCGCAGCAGCATTGTCAGCTTAGAGTTACGATAGGGAATATGTGGGTTCTGAAACAAACTTATTGGCAAATTTTCCTACCAAACAATACTAGCACAATGTGAAGCGTACTACTGAATTCGGCGAAATGGACGGGCAGAACGGGTTAGTCAAAAGTGTGGCGCGGGAGCCTTCATGCGCGCAGTCAGTGCTTTTCAGGTCATTTTAACACTTCTGCCACACACAGGCACAGCAGGTCGCGCCAATCGCAAAATGATGCCGGAACCGTGCGTTAGACGCATTTTGCCCTTGACCTGGGAGCTTTTAATATTTCCAGCGAAAAGTTCATATCGGCCATGAAGAACACGCGTCGCCGAATCCTTCAGTCCCGCAGCATGCTTAAAGTTCACCGTCTGGGAAATATTCAATAGCAGCGCGAGCGGGAGCCATCCTACTGACACCGTGTCGGCAGGAAAGTATGGTCGACGCCGCTGAGCAGTGATGACAACATGGCGTGGTTTCTCAGACAAAGTGAGTTGAGCGAGTTGCGCTGCCGAGATGTCGTATGTTCACGCCGTGGCAGTGTGGAGGAAAGAAGACCACCTCTATGCAAACCGACGTCACCCCCTCCACAAAGAGGGTTTTGTCATGGGAGAGGTGCTGGCCGGCCGCGTCTCTCCTTCGGATTCTCCTGCTAAGGGCCGGCGTGGAGAGAAATCCTGGACCTGCCGACGTCACCCCCTCCACGAAGAGGGTTTTTGTCATGGGAGAGGTGCTGGCCGGCCGCGTCTCTCCTTCGGATTCTCCTGCTAAGGGCCGGCTCGGAGAGAAATCCTGGACCTGCTTAGAAGTACCTATGCGTCATTCAGTTGCCCAAGCCTGGCAAACCTCAGTCATCAGTAAAGGGATATCGTCCCATTAGCTTGATGTCACCTTTCGCTAAGGTAGCCAAAAAGCTCATTGTCAAGGATCTAGCGGAGCACAACGAGAGGCAGTTGTTTCAACATGGTTTCAGGAGGCTACATTCCACAACTACGGCTTTGCTAGAAAATACCAGCTATGCTATCGACGGGTTCAACTTTAACAATCCATTGAGAACTGTGGCCGTTGCCTTAGATCTTCCCAAGGCATTCGACACAGTAAACCATGAAGTTCTGTCAAGCAACTTACTGGAATCATCAATACCGCCGTGGCAGAAACGCTGGATATCGGCATTCATCAAGGGCAGACGAGCCAGAGTTATGTTCCAGAACCATGTATCCAATAGTATTCCTATTGCAGCTGGAGTCCCGCAGGGCGGCGTTTTATCGCCTGCTCTCTTCAGTCTGTACCTCGAAGACATGCCCGCCCTTCCCCAGGATGTCAAGGTGGTCGCCTATGCCGATGACATGACAATGTGTCGGGATCGGGATATACATGTGGCCGCCTCCAAGATCAATGAGTACCTGGTCACACTGAAAAGCTTTTTCGACCGCAAAATGCTAAAGATCTCGGCATCCAAATCGTCGGTATCCGTACTCACAACGGATCCAGAGCACAGCGCCCACCCGCATGTCGAGTGGGACGGAGATCGACTACCTGCTGCTCGCTTTCCCAAACTGTTCGGTCTGGTGCTCGATCCATCGCTCAAGTTTCACAAGAACACCGAGCAGAAGCAGGCCGTCGTCAAAGCGAAGCTTAATGTGGTCAGAGCCCTGGGCGGTACATCTTGGGGCAGTAGCAAGGAAACAATTATCAGGACCTACAAGGCCATACTTCAGCCCGCTCTGGAGTACGCTGCACCGGTGTAGCAGCACTTGCTATCAGAAGCCTCCTGGACCAAGATGCAGCGTGTACAGAATGCCGCACTTCGTATAGCTACCGGATGTGCAAGAAGTTCCCCAGTCGAGCACTTGCATGCGGAGACACGAGTATTGCCAGTAAAGGAGCGCTGTCAGCTCCAGGCCTAACAATTTTTCATCAATATCATGAAGCAGCCCAGCCACCCTTCACGGAGAGTGCTGAAACCCGTCCGGGAGAGAGACATCAGAGAGCCACTCGCCGACGCTCCAAGCAAAGTCAATCTGCAAAGATGGCACGATTCACAGCAAGAACGACTCCGTCTGTTGCGCGAGGAGCACACACAGTTCGCACGGTGTCATCTGGAAAAGACGGCGGTAAATCCCATCCTGGGAGTGGCGCCGCCCCGGGTCCCTGCCAGCTTGCAAAAGCTGAAACTCGAGCTTGACCTTCTCAGTTTAATTTGCGTACCGCTCGCTGTCCTTCTCATTTCGTGAACCCGACAGTACACGCAAGTGCCAGAACCACAACCCTGACCCGGCGTTTTTTTGGAAACAATAGAGGCTCAGCATCGCTAATTCAACAGCATAACCACCTCTGAATAAGGTTGCTGTTCTGATCAAAGTTTGCGCATCATCGCCTCAAGATTCAGGAGCAAACTTCAACACCCTAACCTTGCTCAGCTGACTCCTTATGCAGTGTTGCAGATTCGAGAGGGCTGCGTTGATGTGCGTCATCTCCTTGAAGCGATCGCCCTCGGCTCCGGACTCCTTCACGCGCTCCGATCCAGCCAGGTCAACAAGGTGCAGTGAAGCGTGACGGGACGCTCCTGAAAAAAAATTTCGACTCTGAAATTTTTCTCTCTTCTCGAACAACTATTCCAGAGGACTAACCTGAGGTTTTATTGAATCCCTGTATAGCCAGCTCGAACACGGCATGACTTCGACTGGACTGCTCGTTGCACTTTGTGGCAGCCGTTGACCTTGTACTGTCTGCTATGGCTAGGATGTTTCCAATCTGAACGGAATATACCGTGTACTACAGACCACCCATGGAGCCTAGTCTTTTCTGACCCGCTCGCTGGATCCTTTACACAATCCATGAAAACTGGTACCTGCAGCCTAGTCTCACATTTGATAATCCGGTTAGTTCACTCTCGAATTTAATGTCTTGATAACAACCCCTGACAGATACTCCATCCAACCCCTTGTCCGTGGTTGTAATTTCCCGAAGACCACTAAAGTAGCTAAGTCCCTCCAACCTATTCCCTTACTTGAATTTCTGAAAGTTGGGCTCCGCAGAAAAGGTCAAGGATTTGGCATTGCTCTGAAATGTCGTGAAATTGTTTCATTAGATTTAGCTATCAAACTGATTTTCTAAATGTGGTGAAATTGTTAAATCGATTTGGCTGTTATTGATGCTATATGCAGATAACATAATTATTAAATGTAGTGAAATTGTTGCAAATGGATTTGGCAGGCGCTGTAAGAATTATCAGAGTCAAATCACGCGTCAGAAGGGGTTTTGCTTGGAGCGTGTACTGAATCAAATGAGAACAAGAATAAGTCTAACAACAAAAACGTTTCATACAATGTAAACCGTGAAAGCGTTGAGGACACGGAGACATAGCGTCAGTAGCAAATAAATTGCGTTAGATTTCGCTTTCATGATTTTTATCTAATCGGTGAGGGAAGGTCTGGTACCTTAGTGGGAGCTACACTGAAAAGGCAGAATAACATTCAAAAACCTTATTTCTAGCCTATAAGACCACATTTCGTTCAGCAATGTTAATTGAGAAGTAGTTTTTTTTTTCTTTGTCTCTATTTGCTCGCCAGAGGACCTTCTGGCGAACGATTTGACTCTGATAATTCATAGAGCGCCTGCCAAATCCATTTGCAACAATTTCACTACATTTAATGATTATGTTGTCTGCATATACCATCAACAGCCAAATCGATTCAACAATTTCACTACATTTAGGAAATCAGTTTGATAGCCAAATCTAATGAAACAATTTCACGACATTTTAGAGCAATGCCAAATCCTTGACCTTTTCTGCGGAGCCCAACTTTCAGAAATTTCACAACTTTTTCCCAGGGTTTCCCTTCTACGATGTCGTCAATCTCTAGAAGTCAAGTTGTTTTTTTTTCTTGAAAACATAGTGGTAGAAATGAAGAAACAACCGCTCCGCTGCCAAGATTGCATGATAATAGTTGCAACGCGGCTTCCTACAGATAAGATACAAGGCATATACTTTTTGAATTTAAAAGTCGAAAAAATGAAGAAATGAGTTTTAAAATGACCCAATTGTACAGGGTCTAGGCACTATCCTAGACGGGGGATGGGGCCACCCACCATTCAAGACAGAAATGAAATGAACCGCCAATTGGTAAGGCTACCAGTCGAAGTATTTCCATAGAGCTCTTATAAAAACAATGATTGATAGCGCAGTATCAGGCATCTTTTATCAGAGTTTTTCATCATTTCTATGAGTAAATCTTGGGTGGCCCCACCACGTCTAGGATAGACCCAGGGTCAGCCGCTCTAGCCAAACTTCACCGGTTCATGCTGATGTGGCTCGTCTGCGCCGGCCCATATGTCTGATTCGAAACAAGAACGATAGTTAAGTGCGCCAGAAGAGGGCTACCGTAATCTTAAGAATGTTATTCGGCTCTCGTAAACAAATTTGATGATACCCAATGATTGATTAAGGGTGAAGTACAAAAGAAGTGGAGAGCGGTGTATCTTCATTCACACACCGTCCTTCTCCAGAGGTCAGCAGTTGAGGATCTGCGTGGTAAAGTATAAAAGAAAGAAAACAGCACCACCGGTGGTGAAGATGTAGCGAATTCGGAGTCAGAACTTTGAAAATTCTAGAGCCAACTCGAGTGAGATTACGGTAGCCCTGTTCTGGCGCACTTAATTATCGTTCTTGTTGATTCGGAGGAATGGCTTGCATACGGTGTCCTGGACATCAAACTGAGGTCATGCGCACGTACCTTGATGTCCTGCACACTTTTACTGAGGTCCAGCGCGCATTCCATGACGTGCTGCTCATCCTTACTGGGGTGCTGCACACGTTTCATGATGTCATGCACACTCCCACGGGCCTCCTGCATACATTCCATGACGTCTTGCATACTCCTATTGCGGTCTCGCATAGTCAACCGACACTTCAGCACACCCTGCGACGCCTTCTTATCGATGGTGTGCATGGAACATACACGCGCCGCGCTCAAAAACATCAGTCCCGCTCAGCGTCCTGTTCCGAGCCGGACGTTTAGAATATACCACCCTAGAAAGCAATGTGTATATATGGAATCTAAGAAAACAATGACTGATAACGAAAAAACCCATCATTTTCATAAACTAATCTTGAGAGGCCGTTTCCGAGTTTGAACCGCCCGTTAAGGGCCCAGAAATCATTATGGTGAGTTCTGCCAATTATTTTCGGCACTCCCGTGGCCGATTACCTCTGGTCACAAATTTTCAAGCAATTTAGTCCACGCCTTCCAAAAAAATGGATTTCGACGGACGGAGGGTGAGGCGGAGGCGGAAAACGTTTTTGCGTACTTCGAGAGGTCATAACTTTAGAAAGCGGGGACCAGTTAGGATGAAAATTTGCACACATATGTAAATTCTTACAGCGCATCGAATGGTGTACAGCTCAAACCTCTGGTGACAGTCTGAATAGGTGATCTCGTTGTATGGCATCCGCCCGGGAAGAGATCAAAGCCAAATCCAGGCGCACCACAAATTCTTATCACCACTTGAAACATCTACTCTCCTCCAACAACCTTCCGTAATTGACACCAAACAGCCTGCCCATGAAGTTTACTACCTTCAAAGGATTTTGGTATTTGACATTCCAGCTACCATAAGTCCTTATTCCCCAGCACGTTTCCGTAGCTAACAAACCGATGGACAAGCCATGAGGTCGAGCCACCTCGAACCCGTTTCCGTAACTCATACACACTGGAGACCACCCATGATGTTTCAAATTTATTACATGTGCAAGCACATGTGATATGACATTCAAAAAAATCAACAAACTGAACACAATCAATTCAATCACTATAAAACTAGTTTAAAAAAGACTAAAACAAGGCTAAAACACCAATGGTTCCTGTTGAAGATAACGACTGACAACCGTTTTGAAGCCAACATAGGTAGCCGGCACTTGCAACTTCTTACTCAAGCTTAGACAGTCAAATCCCGCACGAATTGTGAAAAAATGCTGCCTTATTCCAGAACGGGGCCTTGGAAAGCTATGTTTCAACCTTTGCCCTCTTGTATTCGAACGTATCAGCGTGAAAAACTCGGATAATCTCAAACTAACAAGCCCATTCAGCGATTTAAAAACCAGGAACAAATCATTTCTCCTCCTACGTACAGCAAGGGTGTCTCCTTCTCATTACGTATACTCCCTGCAATTGTGGTGTTACTCCCTGCAATCGAAGCGCGCACCTGATTTGGAAAGGTCTCTGCCACACCCAGGGTTGAGCAGGCCGTTGCGCCAATTTCCGGCGGAGCTACGATCCCCTCCCCGTTGACCAGAAGTTTTGAGAAATTTCTTAAAATTTTTACATCCCCTACCGAGATAAAAATTCCTTAAGCTTTTTGAAAGTGTAGAAGTTGGAAAAAGTTCGAGTTTGTGGCAAAATTCGATCAAATCGTACGAGCCCTTCCCCGATTTTCTTTTTTTTTCAGAAATTGTTCAATTATTTTACGACCCCCCGTTGCGCCGAGTCACAACCCTGCTCAACCCTGGCCACACCACTCATTCCTGAATTTTGGTTCGGGAGACTTCTTGAAACAAGGAACTTTCCCAAAAGATAGAGCAGTAAGGGTTCTCAGCATTGCCGGAATTTGAGAAAAATCCGCAGAGTGGGTCTCAAGATATCAAAAAAATTGCGAATTTTAAAATGTGTTGTGTGTATGTGTCTGAAGGAATTCAGTGATAAGCAGTTCGGTCAGCATTTTAAGAAAAATGAAGTGATAACGTGATAAGACTTAATAGAGCTCGAGAGACGTTGTGCCTCAGGTCCATCAGGGACCATATACTTCGTGTGCTGAACACAAATTGAAGTGCGCCAAGCGCTGTATAAAATGGGCGGGACCCAACTGGGAGTGCACAGCGCGCCGTAAAAGTTGACAGGACCAAAGTGGGAGTGCACAGAACGCCGGAAAAGGTGATAGGGACCCAAGCGGGAGTACCCAAAGCGCCGGAAAAGTAGTCGGGACCCAAGTGGGAGTGCACAGAGCGCCGGAAAAAGTGGTCGGGACCCAAGCGGGAGCGCACAGAGCGCCGGAAAATGTGGACGGGGCCCAACTGAGAGTGCACAGAGCGCCTAAAAAAGTGGCCGGGACCCAAGCGGGAGTGCACAGAGCGCCGGTAAATGTAGACGAGGCCCAACTGGGTGTACACAAAGCGCCAAAGCAAGTGGGCGGAATCCAACTAGGAGTTTACAGCGCGCCGGAAAAAGTGGTCGGAACTCAAGTGGGAGTGCACAGAGCGCCGGGAAATGTGGACGGGGCCCAACTGGGAGTGCACAGCGCGCCGCGAAAAGTTGACGGGACCCAAATGAGAGTGCACAAAGCGCCGGAAAAAGTGGTCTTGACCGAAGCGGGAGTGCACAGAGCGCCGGAAAAAAGTGGTATTGACCCAAGCGGGAGTGCACAGAGCGCCGGGAAAAGTTGACGGGACCCAAGTGGGAAAGCACAGACCGCCGGAAAAAGCGCGCCGGGATAAGTTGACGGAACCCAAGTGCGAGTGCACAGAGCTATGGAAAAAGTGATCGGGACCCAAGTGGGAGTGCACAGAGCGCCGGAAAAAGTGGACGGGACCCAAGCGGGAGTGCACAGAGCGCCGGGAAATGTGGAAGGGGCCCAACTGGGAGTGCACAGAGCGCCTGAAAAAGTGGTCGGGACCAAAGCAGGAGTGCACAGAGCGCCGGTAAATGTGGACGAGGCCCAACTGGGAGTGCACAAAGCGCCACAGCAAGTGGCCGGAATCCAACTAGGAGTTTACAGCGCGTCGGAAAAGTGGTCGGGACCCAAGTGGGAGTGCACAGAGCGCCGGAAAATATGGACGGGGCCCAACTGGGAGTGCACAGAGGGCCGGAAAAGGTGATAGGGAACCAAGCGGGAGTACCCAAAGCGCCGGAAAAAGTAGTCGCGACCCAAGTGGGAGTGCACAGAGCGCCGGGAAAAGTGGTCGGGACCCAAGCGGGAGTGCACAGAGCGCCGGGAAATGTGGAAGAGGCCCAACTAGGAGTTTACAGCGCGCCGGAAAAGTGGTCGGGACCCAAGTGGGAGTGCACAGAGCGCCGGAAAATGTGGACGGGGCCCAACTGGGAGTGCACAGAGGGCCGGAAAAGGTGGATAGGAACCAACTGAGAGTACCCAAAGCGCCGGAAAAAGTAGTCGCGACCCAAGTGGGAGTGCACAGAGCGCCGGGAAAAGTGGTCGGGACCCAACTGGGAGTGCACAGAGCGCCGGGAAATGTGGAAGAGGCCCAACTAGGAGTTTACAGCGCGCCGGAAAAGTGGTCGGGACCCAAGTGGGAGTGCACAGAGCGCCGGGAAATGTGGACGGGGCCCAACTGGGAGTGCACAGCGCGCCGCGAAAAGTTGACCGGACCCAAATGAGAGTGCACAGAGCGCCGGAAAAAAGATCGGGACCCAAGAGGGAGTGCACGCAGCGCCGTAAAAAGTGGTCGTGACCCAAGTGGGAGTGCACAGCGCGCCGGGAAAAGTTGACGGGACCCAATTGGGAAAGCACAGACCGCCGGAAAAGGCGCGCCGGGATAAGTTGACGGGACCCAAGTGCGAGTGCACAGAGCGCCGGAAAAAGTGATTGGGACCCAAGTGGGAGTGCACAGCGCGCCGGGAAAAGTGATCCGGACCCAAAAGGGAGTGCACAGGGCACCGGCAAAAGTGATCCGGACCCAAGCGGGAGTGCACAGAGCGCCGGAAAATGTGGTCGGGACCCAAGTGGGAGTGCACAGCGCGCCGGGAAAAGTTGACGGGACCCAAGTGAGAGTGCACAGAGCGCCGGAAAAAGTGGTCTTGACCCAAGCGGGAGTGCACAGAGCGCCGGAAAAGGCGCGCCGGGATAAGTTGACGCAACCCAAGTGAGAGTGCACAGAGCGCCGGAAAAAGTGATTGGGACCCAACTAGGAGTGCACAGTGCGCCGGAAAAAGTGATACGGACCTAAGTGGGAGTGCACAGAGCGCCGGGAAATGTGGACGGGGCTCAACTGGGAGTGCACAGAGCGCCATAGCAAGTGGCCGGAATCCAACTAGGGGTTCACAGAGAGCCGGGAAAAGTGGTCGGGACCCAAGAGGGAGTGCACAGAGCGCAGGAAAAAAGTGGTCGGGGCCCAAGCGGGAGTGCACAGTGCGCCGGAAAAAGTGATACGGACCTAATTGGGAGTGCAGAGCACCGGGAAAAAGTAGTCGTGACCCAACTGGGAGTGCACAGAGCGCCGCGAAAAGTTGACGGGACCCAAATGAGAGTGCACAAAGCGCCGGAAAAAGTGGTCTTGACCGAAGCGGGAGGTGCACAGAGCGCCGGAAAGTGGTCCGGGACCCAAGCGGGAGTGCACAGAGCGCCGGGAAAAGTTGACGGGACCCAAGTGGGAAAGCACAGACCGCCGGAAAAAGCGCGCCGGGATAAGTTGACGGAACCCAAGTGCGAGTGCACAGAGCGCCGGAAAACTGATCGGGACCCAAGAGGAGTGCACAGAGCGCCGGAAAAAGTGGACGGGACCCAAGCGGGAGTGCGCAATAGAGCGCCGGGAAATGTGGAAGGGGCCCAACTGGGAGTGCACAGAGCGCCTGAAAAAGTGGTCGGGACCAAAGCAGGAGTGCACAGAGCGCCGGTAAATGTGGACGAGGCCCAACTGGGAGGCACAAAGCGCCGGACAGCAAGTGGCCGGGAATCCAACTGCGAGTTTACAGAGCGTCGGAAAAGTGGTCGGGACCCATGGGAGTGCACAGAGCGCCGGGAAAAGTGATGGACGGGGCCCAACTGGGAGTGCACAGAGGGCCGGAAAAAGTGATAGGGACCCAAGCGGGAGTGCACAAAGCGCCGGAAAAAGTAGTCGCGACCCAAGGGGGAGTGCACAGAGCGCCGGGAAAAGTGGTCGGGACCCAAGCGGGAGTGCACAGAGCGCCGGAAAAATGTGGAAGAGGCCCAACTGGGAGTTTACAGCGCGCCTGAAAAAGTGGTCGGGACCCAAGCGGGAGTGCACAGAGCGCCGGGAATGTGGACGGGGCCCAACTGGGAGTGCACAGAGGGCCGGAAAAGGTGATAGGAACCAAGCTAGAGTACCCAAAGCGCCGGAAAAGTAGATCGCGACCCAAGAGGAGTGCACAGAGCGCCGGGAAAAGTAGACGAGACCCAACCGAGGGTACACAGAGTGCCGGTAAAAGTGGGCGGGACCCAAGTGAGAGTGCACAGAGTGCCGGTAAAAGTGGGCGGGACCCAAGTGAGAGTGCACAGAGCGCCGGGAAATGTGGACGGGGCCCAACTGGGAGTGCACAGCGCGCCGCGAAAAGTTGACCGGACCCAAATGAGAGTGCACAGAGCGCCGGAAAAAAGATCGGGACCCAAGAGGGAGTGCACGCAGCGCCGTAAAAAGTGGTCGTGACCCAAGTGGGAGTGCGCAGAGCGCCGGAAAAAAATGGTCGGGACCCAACTAGGAGTGCAGAGCACCGGGAAATGTGGACGGGCCCTAGTGGGAGTGCACAGCGCGCCGGGAAAAGTTGACGGGACCCAATTGGGAAAGCACAGAGCGCCGGAAAAAAGTGGTCGGGACCCAACTGGGAGTGCACAGCGCGCCGGTGAAAGTTGACAGGACCCAAGTGGGAGTTCACAGAGCGCCGGAAAAAGTGATCGGGACCCAAGCGGGAGTGCACAGAGCGCCGGGAAATGTGGAAGGGGCCCAACTGGGAGTGCACAGAGCGCCGGAAAAGGTGGTCGGGACCCAAGCGGGAGTGCACAGAGCGCCGGTAAATGTGGACGAGGCCCAACTGGGAGTGCACAAAGCGCCACAGCAAGTGGCCGGAATTCAACTAGGAGTGCACAGAGCGCCGGAAAAGGCGCGCCGGGATAAGTTGACGCAACCCAAGTGAGAGTGCACAGAGCGCCGGAAAATGTGGAAGGGGCCCAACTGGGAGTGCACAGAGCGCCTGAAAAAGTGGTCGGGACCCAAGCGGGAGTGCACAGAGCGCCGGTAAATGTGGACGAGGCCCAACTGGGAGTGCACAAAGCGCCACAGCAAGTGGCCGGAATTCAACTAGGAGTGCACAGAGCGCCGGAAAAAAGATCGGGACCCAAGAGGGAGTGCACACAGCGCCGTAAAAAGTGGTCGTGACCCAAGTGGGAGTGCACAGAGCGCCGGAAAAAATGGACGGGACCCAACTAGGAGTGCAGAGCACCGGGAAATGTGGACGGGCCCAAGTGGGAGTGCACAGCGCGCCGGGAAAAGTTGACGGGACCCAAGTGAGAGTGCACAGAGCGCCGGAAAAAAAGATCGGGACCCAAGAGGGAGTGCAGAGAGCGCCGGAAAAAGTGGTCGTGACCCAAGTGGGAGTCCACAGAGCGCCGGAAAAAGTGATCGGGACCCAAGCGGGAGTGCACAGAGCGCCGGGAAATATGGAAGGGGCCCAACTGGGAGTGCACAGAGCGCCTGAAAAAGTGGTCGGGACCCAAGCGGGAGTGCACAGAGCGCCGGTAAATGTGGACGAGGCCCAACTGGGAGTGCACAAAGCGCCACAGCAAGTGGCCGGAATTCAACTAGGAGTTTACAGCGCGCCGGAAAAGTAGTCGGGACCCAACTAGGAGTGCAGAGCACCGGGAAATGTGGACGGGCCCAAGTGGGAGTGGACAGCGCGCCGGGAAAAGTTGACGGGACCCAATTGGGAAAGCACAGACCGCCGGAAAAGGCGCGCCGGGATACGTTGACGGAACCCAAGTGCGAGTGCACAGAGCGCCGGAAAAAGTGATTGGGACCCAAGTGGGAGTGCACAAAGCGCTGGAAAAAGTAGTCCGGACCCAAAAGGGAGTGCACAGAGCACCGGAAAAAGTGATCCGGACCCAAGCGGGAGTGCACAGAGCGCCGGAAAAGGTGGTCGGGACCCAAGTGGGAGTGCACAGCGCGCCGGGAAAAGTGGTCGGGACCCAAGCGGGAGTGCACAGAGCGCCGGTAAATGTGGACGAGGCCCAACTGGGAGTGCACAAAGCGCCACAGCAAGTGGCCGGAATTCAACTAGGAGTTTACAGCGCGCCGGAAAAGTGGTCGGGACCCAAGTGCGAGTGCACAGAGCGCCGGGAAATGTGGACGGGGCCCAACTGGGAGTGCACAACGCGACGCGAAAAGTTGACGGGACCCAAGTGAGAGTGCACAAACCGCCGGAAAAAGCGCGCCGGTATAAGTTGACGGAACCCAAGTGCGAGTGCACAGAGCGCCGGAAAAAGTGATCGGGACCCAAGTGGGAGTGCACAAAGCGCTGGAAAAAGTAGTCCGGACCCAAAAGGGAGTGCAGTGAGCACCGGGAAATGTGGATGGGGCCCAACTGGGAGTCAGCGCGCCGGGAAAACTTGACAGGACCAAAGTGGGAGTGCACAGAGCACCGGAAAAGGTGATCCGGACCCAAGCGGGAGTGCACAGAGCGTCGGAAAAGGTGGTCGGGACCCAAGTGGGAGAGCGCATGGCGTCAAGGAAAGTAACGTGTGTCCTACAGTGCCGAACAGATGGGCAGAAAGGCCATAAACAGCCTGTTTTATTCTTCCGTTCTCTAAAGGCAGCATACACGCTCGTAAACGTGGTTGGGATAACAACGTGAATCGAACCGTATGGCTTACAACATACTGCCTACGCATTTTGAAGCGTCAAAAACGACCCACAATGCCGATAGAGGAGCTGCAAATTTGGGCCCGCCCGTATTTTCACGCCCCCTGTATTTGCCCTTTTCCTCGAATGCAGGGTTGCTAAGTCATCTTCGCCGTCACAAACGTGTGTGGCTCACTTGTCAGGCAATCCATCAACAGTCCCGACGGTGAAGAGGACCCAGCAACTTTGCGTTGCAGGAAAAGCACAAATACAGGGGGCGTGAAAATACGGGCGGGGCCAAACTTGCTACTCCTATAACGGCATTGTGAGTCGTTTTTGACGCTTCAAAAATACATAGGCGTTGTGTTCTGTGCCATACGATTCTATTTCCGTCGTAATCTTAAATACGTTTACGAGCGTGTATGCTGCATTTAAGGAAACCTTCGCTAAAACTAAATGAAATTATCGAACTGTTTTGCTTCGCTACGAGAGGTTTATGATTTCGCATAATAATATTTGCGAGAAACTCGTTCAAAGAAGTGAAACACTTGGTGCAATTGATTTGTCATGAGATTTAGCACGGAGGAAACACTAAAATCTAGATGAAATGATGTACCATTGATTTGGATGTGCGTTCTGTTATCCAAAATCGAAAACTGAGTGTGGTTTTGAACGACCAAATCACGCGCGTTTCACTGTGCCTAGACATACATACGCACATTAATTTGTCAAAAATGAAAATTAGGGTGTTTTTTAAAGAGCTCGGACTTGCAAACTTTGACTGCGAGCAATCGATTCTTCTCAGGTAGCGCATGATTTGGCTTTTCAAAACCACACTCAGCTTTCGATTTTTGATAACAGAACGCACATCCAAATCAATGGTACATCATTTCATCTAGCTTTTAGTGTTTCCTCTGTGCTAAATCTCATGACAAATCAATTGCACCAAGTGTTTCACTTCTTTTAACGAGTTTCTCGCAACTATTATTCTGCCAAATCATAAACCTCTCGTAGCGAAGCAAAACAGTTAGATAATTGTGGTGCGCGCGAAGCGCGCACCAAGATTTGGCTTTGATCTCTTCCCGCGCGGATGCCCTACAACGAGATCACCTATTCAGACTGTCACCAGAGGTATGAGCTGTATACCATTCGATGCGCTGTAAGAATTTACATATGTGTGCAAATTTTCATCTTAACTGGTCCCCGCCTTCTGAAGTTATGACCTCTCAAAGAAATTCACAAAAACGTTCTCCACCTCCGCCTCCGCCTCACCCTCCGTCCATCGAATTCCATTTTTTTGGAAGGCGTGAACCAAATCACTTGAAAATTTGTGACTAGAGGTAATTGGCCACGGGAATGCCGAAAATAATTGAGAGAACTCACCATAATGACTTCTGGGCCCCTAGCGGGCGGTTCAAACTCGGAAATCGGCCCCTCAAGATTAGTTTAAAAAAATGACGGGCTTTTTCGTTATCAGTCATTGTTTTCTTAGAGACTCCATATAAACACCTTGCTCTCTAGAGTGGTGTACTCTAAACGTCTGGCTCGGAAGAGGACGCTGTGAGGGAGGGATGCTTTGAGCGCAGCGCGTGTTCGTTTCATGGGCACCATCGATAAGAAGGCGTCGCAGAGTGTGCTGAAGCGTCAGTTGACTATGTGAGACCAAAGTAGGAGTACGCAGGAACGGGTGCAGGACCCCAATAGGGGTGTGCAGGACGTCGTAGAATGTGTGCAGGACCTCAGCATGGTTGTGCACGACGTCGTAAATTGTGTGCAGGACCTCAGTAGGAGTGTGCAGGACATCATGGAACATGTGCAGGACCCCTATAGGGGTGTGCAGGACGTCGTAAATTGTGTGCAGGACATCATGGAACGTGTGCACGACCCCAGTAGAGTTGTGCAGGACGTCGTAGATTGTGTGCAGGATCCCAGCAGGGTTGTGCAGGACGTCAGAGATTGTGTGCAGGACCTCAGTAGGAGAGTGCAGGACATCACGGGACGTGTGCAGGACCCCAGTAGGGTTGTGCAGGACATCATGGAACGTGTGCAGGATCCCAATAGGGGTGTGCAGGACATCATGGGACGTGTGCAGGAACCCAGCAGGGTTGTGCAGGACGTCAGAGATTGTGTGCAGGACCGCAGTAGGAGTGTGCAGGACATCATGGAACGTGTGCAGGACCCCAGTAGGGTTGTGCAGGACGTCGTAGATTGTGTGCAGGACCTCAGTAGGAGAGTGCAGGACATCACGGGACGTGTGCAGGACTCCAGTAGGGTTGTGCAGGACATCATGGAACGTGTGCAGGATCCCAATAGGGGTGTGCAGGACATCATGGGACGTGTGCAGGATCCCAGCAGGGTTGTGCAGGACGTCAGAGATTGTGTGCAGGACCGCAGTAGGAGTGTGCAGGACATCATGGAACGTGTGCAGGACCCCAGTAGGGTTGTGCAGGACGTCGTAGATTGTGTGCAGGACCTCAGTAGGAGTGTGCAGGACCCCAGTAGGAGTCTGCAGGACCTCGTAGAATGTGTGCAGGACCTCAGTAAGAGTAAGCAGGACATCATGGAACATGTGCAGGATCTCAGTGGTGGTGTGCAGGACGTCATGGAGCGTGTGCAGGACGCCAGTAGGGGTGTGCAGGACATCATATAACGTGTGCAGGACCCCAGTACGGTTGTGCAGGACGTCGTAGATTGTGTGCAGGACCTCAGTAGGAGTTTGCAGGACATCATGGGACGTGGGCAGGGTCGCAGTATGGGTGAACAGGACATCATGGAACGTGTGCAGGATCCCAGTAGGGGTGTGCAGGACATCATGGAACGTGTGAAGGGTCCCAGTAGGGGTGTGCAGGACATCATGGAACATGTGCATGACCTCAGTTTAATGCACAGAACACCGTATACAAGTCATGCCTTCGAATCAGACATATGGGCCGGCGCAGACGAGCCTCATCAGCAAGAACCGGTGAAGTTTGGCTAGAGCGACTGACCCTGGATCTATCCTAGACGGGGTGGGGCCACTCAAGGTTTACTCATAGAAATGATGAAAAATTCTGATAAAAGATGCCTGATACTGCTATCAATCATTGTTTTTATAGAAACTTCATGAAAATACTTTGACTGGTAGCCTTACCAAGCGGTGGTTCATTTCACTTCTGTCTTGAATGGTGGGTGCCCCTCCCCCCGTCTAGGATAGTGCCCTAACCCTGTACAATTGGGTCATTTTGAAACTCATTTCTTCATTTTTTCGACTTTTAAATTCAAAAAGTATAAGCCTTGTATTTTATCTGTAGGAAGCCGCGTTGCAACTATTATCTTGCAGTCTTAGCAGTGTTAGCAGGTTGTTTCTTCATTTCTACCACTATGTTTTCGAAAAAAAACTTGACTTTTAGAGCTTGACGATATTGTAGAAGGGAAACCTTGTAAAAAGTTGTGAAATTTCTGAAAGTTGGGCTCCGCAGAAGAGGTCAAGGATTTGGCATTGCTCTTGAATGTCGTGAAATTGTATTATTGGATTTGGCTCTCAACTTGATTTTTCAAATGTAGTGAAATTGTCGAATTGATTCGGCTGTGATGGTACTATATGCAGATAACATAATCATTAAATGTAGTGAAATAGTTGCAAACGGATGTGGCAGGAGCTCTATAAATTATCACAGTCAAACCACGAGTCAGAAAGGGTTTTTCTTGGAGCGCATATTGAATCAAATGAGAACAAAAATAAGTCTAGCAGAAAAAGCGTTTCCATACAATGTGAACCTTGAAAGCGTTGAGGACACGAAGACATAGCGTCAGTAGCGAATAAATTGCGTTAGATTTCGTTTTCATGATTTTTATCTAATCGGTGAGGAAAGGTCTGGTACCTTAGTGGGGGCTACACTGAAAAGGCAGAATAACATTCGAAAACCTTATTTCTAGTCCATAAGGCCACATTTCGTTCACCATTGTTGGCTGAGGATTTTTTTCTTCTTTTTGTCTTCATTCGCTCGCCAGAGGACCTTCTGACGCGTGATTTGACTGTGATAATTCATAGAGCTCCTGCCAAATCCGTTTGCAACTGTTTCACTACATTTAATGATTATGTTATCTGCATATAGTACCATCACAGCCAAATCAATTCATCTCTTTCACTACATTTGAAGAATCAAGTTGAGAGTCAAATCCAATAAAACAATTTCACGACATGTAAGAGCAATGCCAAATCCTTAACCTTTTCTGCGGAGCCCAACTTTCAGAAATCCATTACTGTATTTGATATTCTGGTTATCAGCCCTGACATATACTGTTTCCTAACCCTGCTCTTTGAATAGTACTCAGCAGAAAATTTTCTCGCGGTTTTCCTCTAAATGACGAACGGTTAGGAGAAAATACTGGTTTTTACCACAAGATTTTTTAGGTACTGATCTAACGAGAAAACTTTCCAGATGAGTGATAAACTTGAGAAAGCGCCTCCATGATTCTCTCTAATTCTCGAGTAATCCTCCACCTTTCTTCCATTTTCCAGCAAAATTATTTTTCCAAGGAAAAGCAGTAAATTGCACGTAAATCCCAGGAATCCTTCAGGCAGACTCGCAGGACCCACTAGGAAGGGTTCTAGACTTCAACGAGAGCATCAAAAACTTAACAAGAAGACGCAGGATTTCAACGGTAGGAAGCAGTTCCTCAAGGGGAATCCCGACAACCTTGCAGGACTCATGGTAAGGGTGCAGGACCTCATAGGAAATGTGCAGGACTCTAAAAGAGGGTGGGACCCAACGGAAGTGTGCAAGAGCAGAACTGTGAGTAAAGGACCTAGAGGACAACGTACACGGTTTCAATGAGACGTGCAGGATCGAATTTTGAATGAGAAGGCCTTCAAGGGAAAAAAGCGAGACCTCACACAGTACAAGCAGGGCCTGCTGGCAGGTTTGGAGAACCTAGAAAAGAGCTTCAGCACTGCGACGAAAGCCGGTTTACACGGCTATAACTGTTCGGAGAAATCCTTAGCTCCTTCTGAATAAATGAATGCCTACACAGAACTTGCTTCGATGCGCCGTGGCGCTCGATTTTCATATGGGACGGGGAAACTATGGGAGAACGGTTAAACGCAGAGTTTGCTAGAAGAATGGTCAAGTTGGGTAATCAAACTCTTGCAGGTTTGCCCCTTGTTCTAGTGGAAACTAAAGTAAAACAGAAGTTTGAAGTTCAGGGAGAAAAAAGGGCATGCCACTCCAATGTTCCTATTGAGGCTTCTTACTTCCCGGTATCAGTATCACCGACTCGAATGGTGCAAGAGGCTTAAAAGGAGCTCCATCTCATAGCGTGCCTCACTTGGCCTTACTATGCCTGTCCTGGAGGGTGGGCTCGAGCCACCCACTAGAACGGATCTGTAGTGGGGGTGAACCCCAACAGCAGACCGCGTGGAAGAACGGTCCTGGGCAATGCTGCGGGAAATACAACATTGAAGGCCGCGTGGCAAAGGGGAGGTAGTCTCCCACCGCATACCTAAGACTTCTAGTGTGGGAAATTGAGAATTGCGGATAATTTTGGGTAATATCCACCAGAAAATGTGGAAGAGCTTTCAAATCTTCAGAGATCTGGCAGAATATTTTTGCCTTCTCCAGCCTACATGTTTCCATAGTTTATAATCAGCGGATATCACCCAGAATTATCCGACAACCCAGGGAGTTTAGTTCACTCAAACCTGGTTTCATCGTCGATTTTTTATAATTACCCGTAAGGTTCAGCCATATCCAACCTTTACCGCTGATAACCTGAAGAGCTCCTTTTAAAGGCACAGGACACCCAAACTGCCGAGATGTCGTACGTTCATGCCGTGGCAGTGTGGAGGAAAGAAGAACACCTCTGTGCGAACCGACGTCACCCCCTCCACGAAGAGGGTTTTTGTCATGGGAGAGGTGCTGGCCGGCCGCGTCTCTCCTTCGGATTCTCCTGCTAAGGGCCGGCGTGGAGAGAAATCCTGGACCTGCTTAGAAGTACCTATGCGCCACGTGCGACAAAGATGTTACCTGGAGAGATTCCAGCGTCAAGTGCTTCGGATGCCAAAGGTGGGTGCATCTCTCCCGTTCGGGTCTCAGTTCTGTGAGGCATCATAACTCTGCTTTTCGCTGTGTTTTATGCTCTTCACCCACCAACTCTGAATCCTCTTCCTCAAATCGCACCCCTTCCATTGTACATATCAATCTCAACGGCCTTCGTGCCAAACTTCTTCTTCTTCTGAAACCTCAAAGTGGTTTTTTGTCATAGGTTGAGGAACTGGGCGGGCTTCACAGGATTCGTCCAAAGGTCCATTGTGGTTAAGGAGGTAGGTCTCTTCGGGCACATGAACAAGTGCGCCGTGTCGTGTCCGGGAGCACCACAGTCAGGGCATGCATCTGGTCGGCTGCTGTCGATCTTGTTGACGTAAGACATGAGCAGTATAGAGTGACCACAGCGCAGCGAGGCAAGAGCACATCTGGCTCGTCTGCCGAGTTGAGACTCGGACTCGCAAACCCGAGGCGGCACCGCTCCTAAGACAGGGTTCACAGCCGCCTTCGTTTGATATCCTCGAAAAAAACTAGGTGTGCTCCTCACGCAGAAAACGAAACCTTTCCATGTTGGAGTCGGCCCACCTCTGTGCATCAACTTTACAAGAATCATCGGCGAACGGCGTCCTAATCGAACTCTCTCTAATGGGCTTCATGATTCTCTTTGTCGGATGATTCGGCTGCCTCAAAACATTAATATACATCTGCTAAGCCTGGAGTTCACAATGCTCCTTGACCGGCAATATGCAGGCCTCCACGTGAAGATGTTCTATTGGGGAGCTCCTTGCACAATCGGTAGCAATTCTAAGCGCAGCATTCTGTACACGCTGCAGCTTATTCCAGGAGTTGTCAGACACCAGGTGCTGCCACGGTGATGCCGCATATTCCAGAGCCGGGTGAAGTATTGCTCTGTAGGTTCTCAATATAGTCTCTCGGCTGCTTCTCCATGATGTTCCTCCGAGCTCTCAAGATATCAAGCCTAGCCTTGACGACTGTTTGTTTCTGTTCCGCGTTTTTGTGTAACTTCAGTGACGGATCAAGAATAAGACCAAGCAGCTTGAGGAATTTTGCAGCTGGCAACAGATCACCATACCCTTTGACATCTGGGTGGGCACTGTGTTCCTTAGTGTTTGTTGTAAACAATGAAACAGAAGATTTTGCAGCAGAGACTGTGAGCATCATATTATCGAGGAGGAGCTTCAACTCCACGAGATAGGCGCTGATCTTGTTAGCGGCTACCTGCAGGTCACGGTCCTGGCACATGATGGTGATGTCGTCGGCATACATAACAATCTTTACATCATTGTGGAGGCTCGGGAATGTCCTCAGGATACAGGCTGTATAGGGCAGGGGACAACACTCCGCCTTGCGGAACACCGGCTGCTATTGGAATGCTATCGGATACGTGATTCTGGAACAGAACCTTAGCCCGGCGACCGTTCATGAACGCTGCAATCCATCGCTTCTGCCATGATGGTAGCGACAGCAGTCCCAAGTTAACAGAGTCAAACGCTTTGCTCAGGTCAAGGGCGACGGCCACCGTTCTCAGGGGCTTTCTCATGTTGAACCCATCGACCGCAAAGCTCACGATCTCCAATAGAGCAGTAGTAGTAGAGTGAAGTTTCCTGAAAACATGCTGATGCTGCTGTCGGCTTTTCAGCTAAATTGGCGACGGGCGATAACAGGCTTATTGGTCGAAAGCCTTTTGCCGTGCTTTGGGACTTGTCTGGCTTTGGCAACGGTATCACATTGGCTGTCTTCCAAGCTTGGGGTAGAGTGCAGGTCCGGAAAGAAGTGTTAATGATATCTGCAAGCATCGGCAGGAGTTCCGTGGGAAGCTTCTTCAGGATGGCGGGGGAAATACCGTCAGGTCCGATAGCCTTCGAATTCCGCATTTCTTTGATAGCCTTCTCTACTTGAGTGAGAGTAAAGGCCTCAGAAGCGTTTCATGAGCGGCAACCGGCTCAGCTCTCTAACCGTGACTCTGTTTTGAACGCCTCGCTTGGTACGCGTAATAAAAAAATTCTTGCCGAGTGCGTAAGCAGCCGCTTTCCCTGATTTGAAGACGTTCTCCTCGAACTCAATAGCGGAGCTCATCGGGGGAGCGGACTTGCCGGAAATTTTCCTCAACACTTTCCACGTCGTAGTTCCGTCCGCCTTGAAATTCAGCTTTTCAGTGAACTTCTCCCAGCACTCCTTGTTCTTATCCAGATCCTTCTTTATCTCATTATCCGGCACAGCAATCTCCGGTTCTAGATGGTCTGCGGCTCTCTTCTCACCTCTGATTCTTATCTTCTGCAGTACTTCCCTGCTGACATTTGGAAAAAAGGTCTTGACACGACCCTCAGGAATTGCTACTTTCGTGGCCTTGCGAATGACACTTGTTATATGGCGTTCTTTCTGATGCACATCACCATTCCATGGATAGTCGACCGCATGGCGGAGTGCAACATCTCTGGACAGGGTCAAGACTGCTAGGCCTAAATTAAGCTAAGTACGATGACGAAAACCCGAGTAAGGGGCAAGAGAGTCAGAGAGATCAATATAAACAAGGACAGGAATGTGATCACTGCAGAGAGTTGTGGATGTGGACCACGTGCAAGCATAAGAAAGATTGGATGACACAAGAGAGATGTCTGGGCTAGAAGGTCGGCCTTTGGCAGGCAGACGAGTGGGCTGGTCATAATTCAGGACAACCAGATCGCACTCCTCAGCCCATTCTTCGACATCTTCCCCTCTGGCGTCAGAATCAAGGGCGGAACAGAACGTGTGAGCATTGAAGTCACCCGCAAAGACAGCTGAGGGAGAGAGTGAGCAGTCGTGCAACTGCTTAAGGAGAGGTATAGGATTATAAGACGGGGGGCAAGATGTTACAGGGGAGATATAGACGTTAAATAGAGATAAAGGGGTTTTGAGGGGGAGGTGGACAGGAACGTACTCAAGAGTACCGTCCTTAGAAGTATTAGGGATAATATGAGAAGGTAAGACAGATTGCACAGAAGTAGACACTCCGCCCCCAAGAGCAGACCTTGTGATAGGCGGTGTAGCCCGGAATGTTAGGTTGGGGATAAGTGGTAGATGGAGAGAGCTTGGTTTCTTGAACCATGATAACATCCGGGTGATGAGAACTTGCGAATAGATCGAGTTCAGATAATTTGGTGCGAAGGCCGTTGAGATTAATGTGAACAATGGAGAGGGGGCGATTGGTAATTGAGGAATCAGAGTTGCTGGGGGCAGAGCATAGAACACAACGAATGAATGAGTCATGATGCCTCACAGAACTGAGGCCCGAACAGGAGAGATGCACCCACCTTTGGCATCCGAAGCACTGGACGCTGGTATGTCTCCAGTTAACATCCTTGCCGCACGTGGCGCATAGGTACTTCTGCGCTGGACCAGGATTCCTCTCGACGCTGGCCCTTTGTAATAAAATCCTCAGGAGAGCTGCGGCTGACCAGTAACTCTCCCATGACAAAAACCCTCTTCTCGGAGGGGATGACGTCGGTCTGCACGGAGGCGGTCTTCTTTGCTCCACCCAGCCACGGCACGAACGTACGACATCTCTGCAGCTTTCTCTGAGCTCTCTCTTCGCACGTACTTACCAAACTTTCTGAGCTCTCTCTCTTCGCACGAACTTACCATCCAGACGTGATCATGATTGAAGAAACCAAGCTCTCTCCATCCCCTACAAATCATCATCCCAATATCCCAGGCTATACTTCATACCATCCTCCAAGGTCAAATCTTGGCGGAGGAGTTTCAACATTTGTTTTATCTTCTCTCCCCTATCACCTCATACCCAACACCCCCACGGATGGTACTCTCGAGTACCTCCCAATCCATCTCCCCCTAAAAAGACCCCTTTCTCTTTTCAACATATACATTCCACCTACAACTTCATGCCCTCCATCTTACAATCCTATCCCACTGCTCAAGCAGCTGAGCGACCGCTCCCTCTCATCCTCGGTCGTTTTTGCAGTTGATTTCAACGCTCACACCTTTTGCTCGTCTCTCGGTCCTGATGTTAGAGGAAATGACGACGAAGAATGGGCAGATGAGTGCGACCTGGTCATTTTAAACGATGATCAGCCCACTCGTCTCCCTGCCAACGGCCGACCTTCTAGGCCAGACAAATCTCTTGTCTCGTCCAGCTTCTCTTACTCTTGCTCATGGTCCACCTCAACCACTTTGCCGAGTGACCATGTCCCCGTCTGTATCCATATCGATCTCTCCAACTCTCTCGCTCCCTATTCTGGTGTTCGTCAACGTTCTTATCTTAATTTAGGCCGAGCAGACTGAAGCCTGTTCAGTGAAGTTGCGCTTCGACTGTCGGCAAATTACCCGTGGAACGGCGACGTGCTCCAGAGAAAAAAAAACACCTCCCGGCCAACTATTTCAAGAAAGGAAATTATTTCACTAAAATCAGGCGTTTTGATGCGTTTTTCGCCTTTTCTCCCCCGATTTCAGTAGCAAATAGTGGCCATGGTTTTAGCTATGTAGGAAACTCGGGAACGAAAATAATCGTGAACCTTAAAACCTTCGAATACCTTACCTTAAAAGGCACAGGACACCCAAAAAAATATTTCCCACATTTTCTGCTCATCTTGGAGAGAGCCACTCTCCGATCGCAATAGTATCTCTGAAATCGTCCAAGACTCCCTACGGACCGAGATATGGCTCCTTGAGAATGCCTGCATTTTGAGGGCGAAAATTTGGTGGACGAGATGTCTCAGGCCTGTATTTCTCTTCATTCGTAATCGCTGCACGAGAGCAAAACAGGATGAGGAGATAGACCAGCAATGGACTGAAGAACAACGACTTGTTCGGATTTATCCATCCATCAAGCCGCTATCGAGTTCGAAAATCTGGTTGGGGTCGGGCCTGTGGTGGTGAGCGAAGGGGGTCGGGCCCGTGGTGGTCGCTTATATCTCGCTTATTTGGAGAAATTGAGATCTCACATCTGGCACGTGTTATCTTCTTCTTCTTCTTATCGGCCACATAGAGCTTCTCTTTATAGGTGTAAAAAGGCAGCCACATCGCACGGGTTCGTCCACATATCCATAACTGTTAGAGAAGTCGGCCTTGCAGGACATGAAAATAAATGAAATGAATCGTGCCCTGGGTTGTGGCAGTCAGGACATTCGTCGGGGATCGACGAGTCGATCTTATGGACGAAGGCCTTGAGGTGTGAGGAGTGTCCACATCGTAGACCTGCCAGGATGACGCGTGTACGTCTGGGTAGGTCCGTTTCGCTGTCATCGATCGGGGGTGGCACGTCACCAAGAATTGGATTTAGGGGAGCACTGGAGAGGTATTCTCTGACGAATCGGGTGTGCTCCATTTGCAGTAGTCTGACGCGATTGAGCTCCGACGTCGCCCAACGTTGGCGATCCAAGACAGAGACTGCAGCATGAAGTGGCGAGCGAATATGTCGGAAATGGGGACCAGATGATAGTAATGGGAAATTAGGGTGTGTGGAATTCCTTACAATGCCAACATGGAACTGTTGCGACTGGAGTTGACAATGCTGCTTTACAGGAAGCAGCGAACACTCTTCATGTAGATGAGATACCGGTGTGGATCTAGGGCATCCAGTGATCACGCGTAGAGCAGTGTTCTGTGCACGCTGATGTTTGCTCCAAGAGGCTTCCGACAGGTATCTTGACCATATTGGGGCTCCATATTCCAGCACCGGCTGCACCATAGCCCTGTAGGAGGTTCGCGAAATTTCCTTAGAGCTGCCCCATGTAGTGCCTGCCAGCGAACGTAGAATGTTGTTACGTGTGTTGGCAGCAGCAGCTCGAATACGTGTGTTTTCGTGAAAACGCAGTGACGGGTCCAGGAATACACCAAGTAGACGAGGGTGTTTTGATAAGGGCAGCATATTTCCTTCCCAAAGAATCTTGGGATGCAGCTTGTGTTCGGCAGTCGCTGTAGTGCACAAAGTGACGCTAGACTTGGTAGGAGAGACCTTTACCTGCTTCGATTCAAGGAACTTGGCCAGACTGACGAGGTATTTATTCATCTCAGCAGTGGCTCGATCGATGACAGGGTCAGTACAAATAATAGTGATGTCATCCGCATATAGACATGAGTGGATGTTTGACGACGGCTTCGGCACATCAGATAGATACAAAGAAAACAAGCTGGGAGATAGAACTCCTCCTTGTGGAACGCCTGCCTTTAGGGGCACAGACTTCGATAAGTGTCCATCAAATTTCACACGAATGGAACGATTTTTGACAAAGTTATCTGTCCATCTTTTGCACCAGTCAGGAATAGTAGAGTCCAGGATCGATTCGGACAGCAGCGGAATACTGACGTTATCGAAGGCAGCGGTTAAGTCAACCGCCACGACAATACTTCTACCAGCTGAAGGTTCCATGTTGAAGCCAGCAATTATGTGTTCTGTGATGAACGTGAGTGCCGTAATGGTAGAGTGGGCCTTCTTGAAGCCATGTTGATGCACGTTATGTCGTAATGCTTCTTGGAGGTGCGGGTTGATGAATTTCTCCGCTAACTTAGCAATAGGGGACAAAAGGGAGATCGGTCGATGCGAAGTTGCTTGATCTTCTGGTTTGCCAGGCTTGAGGATCGAAAGAACAATCGCTTGCTTCCATCTAGCGGGGATGACACCTGTGCTGAATGACGAGTAGACTAGGTCACAAAGTAATTCAAGGAACTCTTCCGGCAAGTGCTTGAGATGGACGGCTGACACACCGTCGGGTCCCTCGGCTCGCGAGTTCTTCATGGACTTGATGAGGGAAGACATCTCAGAGGCAGTTATGGCAGGTACATCTTTTCGGCTGAGTTTCCTTATAGACCGGAGAGTGAGCCTGTTGGAACGATCACGGCGGGACGTCGCTGAAGCAAAGTGTTTTCCAAGTCGACATGCAGCCTTAAATCCGGACTCGAATTTCCCTGACGGGAACTCAAGCATGTTGCGATCCGCTGCCATTTTCTTCCCAGATAACCGTTTAAGAATGCTCCAGGTCTTCTTTGCATCAGTGGAGAAGTTCAAGGATTCTGTGAACTCCATCCAACGCATCCGCTTGTAATCATTCAGCATTTTGAAGATCTCATCAGACAGTCCCTGAATGCTGGGATCTGCAGGATCAGCTCGGCGCTTCTCGTCCCGTAATTCGATCAGCTCCAGGACGTCTTTGGGAAAATTAGGGTGAAACGTTCTAACGCGCCCTGTAGGAATTGCAGTTCTGGAGGCGTTGCATATGGCATCAACAATGAACTTGTCCTTCTCATGAACGGAGCCGGTTAGCGGATAGCAGGCTACCCGACTGAGTAACACCTCTTTAAACATGACCCAGTTGGCCTTACGGTAGTTGGTGCACAATTTTCTACGAGAGCCTATGAAAGGTGCCAGGTGACTGTTGAGAGACAAATCCAATGAAACACATATGGGTACATGATCGCTGGCCATAGCTATAGCAGTGGACCAGTTACAGGAAACAGCAAGAGAAGATGATACAAAAGTGACATCTGGAGAGGACGGCCTGCCCGTGGAAGGAAGGCGAGTGGGGGCGTCCTCGTTAATGGCAACAAGATCACAATCCTCAGCAAAAAGCTCAAGTAGTTCCCCTCTGTCATCGGGATCTAGAGAGGAGAACCAGGATGTAGAGTGAGCATTAAAATCGCCAGCCATGACAACAGAAGACGATGGGAGGGCAGTGTGCACAGATTGCAAAAATGGAGTGGGGTCAAACGAATTGGGACATGAGGAGATTGGGGGAATATAAATATTAACAATATCTATAGGGCAACTTTGCAATAAAACATGAACACCAATACATTCTACAACATTATGATTAGGCAGAGCTATAAGATGAGAAGGTATAGAGGTTTTTACAAACGTGGAGACGCCTCCACCATGAGATGTGCGAGGGAGGTGGTAAGACGTATAACCGGGGAGGCGGGGTAGGGAGGATGTTGGGCTAAGTTTAGTCTCCTGAAGGAGAATGACATCTGGACGAAAGCGTTCAATGTACAATGTGAGCTCAGCAAGTTTGGCACGCAGGCCAATGATATTGAGTTGAAAAATGTCTAGACTATGAAGAGGAACACTAGGGGGAGAGTTAGAGCAAGAAGTACAACAATAAGCATCAGTGTAGTCATTATAACTGGTTAACCCCGAACATTTGAGGTGTACCCAGCCGAGGCAACCACCGCACTGAACGCTTGCATGTTGAGCCGATAATCCACAATGACAGCAGGGATATCGTGGAGTCTTGCTGGGTGGCCCTGGGTTCCTCTCAATGCCGGCTCGTAGCAGTAGTATGCGGAGGAGTGCAGCAGCCAGCCATTTGCACTCCCATACAGAAAAAAACTCCTCGTGGAGTTGTTGATGCCCGTTTGATGAGTCTCCTTGATCTTGGTAGTCGACTCCACAGATCCACCACGCGTAGGTTGAGCATCTCGGATCCGGCACGTGTTATATAGGAGGGGTCTTCTACACAATTACACGAAAATCTCAAAATTCATATCTGAGGGTGTACTGTGCCTTTAAAGGAAGAAAAATACACTCTAAGACAACTCGTCCACCAAATTTTTGCCCTCAAAAGGCAGGCTTTTTAAGAGGCCATATCTCGGTTCGTAGGGGGTCTTGGACGATTTCAGAGATACCATTGTGATCATAGAGTGGCTCTCGCCAAGATACGCATAAAATCTGGAAAAAAATTTTGGGTGTCCTGTGCCTTTGAGTGTTGCTCTCTCTCTCTCTCTGCTTCGTTTCGGAGTTGGCAATTTACACTATCTCTACAAGACGCTGAAACTCAAAATCAAATTGTACAAGATTTCTACCACTCACTTCCTCAAGGTCTTCAATCTGAATATACTTAAGGCCGTTGACCACAGTAGCGCCGCCGCCCATTTTGACGTCCAATTTCTTCCTCTCAGCTAGCAAATCGTATACCTCCTCGTTATAGACCTCCAGAAATGACGCTTTGAACTCGAACTGAAAAAAGGATGAAATGTATAGCACCCCGCAGACGAACTCAATCCCCACACACCTTCCAGTCCAATTCTGACAGTTTATCTCTGGACTGGAACAGAAACCTGACTGCTCGAGGAATTATTCCTTCGGATTGGCCGTCCCCTAAAATTGTGCACAGCATTTATAATCAGACTGTTGGCCGCGTCTATACTCATCGCACCTCCTCGCATCGTATGCGTTTTCCCGCTACCGGTCTGGCCGTAGGCTATGATAGAGACATTGTAGCCGTGCAGGCATGACTGAAAAATTAGAACAATTTCAGCATAGCCGTTTTCAATACAGGTTTGTCTTCTTACTTCTACTATTCAATGATCCCTAGTAAAAACATAATTTGTTTTAGGACTGCGAACCTTTTTTTTAATACGACCTTTCCAATTTACGATTAGGTGATTCTGACACTATACCACTTCTAGTCCCCGAAGCTCGAGTAAAATGTTCCCCCAAACTTCGCTCAAGGGGGTTATTTAGGGTGATGAACACGTTTAAAGTCCACTTTCAGTCCTCTGGAAAATCAAGGTAGATGTACGGTACCTTGGCCGAAATCCACGCTTTGACTGAAACATTGACAAACGTGGTAGCTGCCGAGATGTCGTACGTTCGTGCCGTGGCAGTGTGGAGGAAAGAAGATCGCCTCCGTGCAAACCGACGTCATCCCCTCCACAAAGAGGGTTTTTGTCATGGGAGAGGTGCTGGCCGGCCGCAACTCTCCTTCGGATTCTCCTACAAAGGGCCGGCGTGGAGAGGAATCCTGGACCCGCTCAGAAGTACCAATGCGCCACGTGCGGAGAGGATGTAAACTGGAGACATACCAGCGTCCAGTGCTTCGGATGCCAAAGGTGGGTGCATCTCTCCTGTTCGGGTCTCAGTTCTGTGAGGCATCATAACTCATCTTTTCGTTGTGTGTTATGCTCCTCACCTTCCATCTCAGATTCCTCTATCTCAAATCGCCCCTTTCCATTGTGCATATCAATCTAAACGGCCTTCGTGCCAAGCTTTCTGAACTCTCTCTCTTTGCACGTACTTACCATCCAGACGTGATCATGGTTCAAGAAACCAAGCTCTCTCCATCCCCTACCTATCCTCATCCCAATATCCCAGGCTATACTTCTTACCATGCTCCAAGGTCATCTCTCGGCGGTGGAGTCTCTACTTTCGTTCTATCGTCACTTCCCTCACACCTCATTCCCAGCACCCCACGGACGGTACTCTCGAGTACCTCCCAATCCATCTCCCCTAAAAACACCCCTTTCTCTTTTCAACATATACATTCCACCTACAACTTCATGCCCTTCATCTTACAATCCTATCCACTTCTCCAAGCAGCTGAGCGACTGCTCCCTCTCATCCTCGGTCGTTTTTGCGGGTGATTTCAACGCTCACACCTTTTGCTCGTCTCTCGGTCCTGATGTTAGAGGAAATGACGTCGAAGAATGGGCAGATGGGTGCGACCTGGTCATTCTAAACGATGATCAGCCCACTCGTCTCCCTGCCAGCGTGATCTTCTAGCCCAGACATATCTCTTGTCTCGTCCAACCTTTCTAGCTGCTGCTCATGGTCTACCTCGACTACTCTGCCAAGTGACCACGTTCTGTCTTTGTCCACATCGATCTATCAACTCTCTCGCTCCCTTTTCTGGTGTTCGCCAACGTTCTTATCTTAATTTAGGCCGAGCAGACTGGCGCCTGTTCAGTGAAGTTGCGCTTCGCCTATCGGCAGATTACCCGTGGAATGGAAGCGTGCACCAGAAGGAGTGCCATCTATCTGACGCAATCCGCAAGGCCATGAATGCGGCTATCCTATCGGTCGCGTCAAGACGTTCTATCCAAATGTCAACAGGGAAATCCTCGACAAAATTAGAACGAGAGATGCGAGAGCGGTTAATCATCTGGACCCCGTGGTTGCTGAGCTTGACAGTGAGATCAAAAAGCATTTGGACAGACACAAGAAAGAAGAGTGGGAGAAGTTCACCGGACAGATGGACTTTAAGACGGACAGTGCAGCTACTTGGAAGGTTTACGGAAGCTTTCGGGTAAAGCTCACCCGCCACCGTCTCCACTATCGAATTCGACAACGGCGTATTCAAATCAGGAAAGGAAGCCGCTTATGCGCTCGGGAAAAGTTTTTTCATCACCAGTGCTAAACGAGGTCCGCAGAATAGAGTGACTGTAAGAGAGCTGTGCCGCCTCCCGCTTATGAGCACGGCCGAAGCGTTTACTACGACGCAAATTGAGAAGATTATAAAGGAAATGCGGAACTCTAGAGCTATTGGTCCTGATGGGATATGTCCTGCTGTCTTGAAGAAGATACCCACTGACTTACTACCGCTCCTCACTGATGTGATAAACTCCTCGTTCATGTCGTGTACTATCACAGCAGTGGAAGATGGCAAACGTCGTTCCGCTGCCCAAGCCTGGCAAAGCCCCAAGCTTCAGTCAAGGGATATCGGCCCATTAACTTGTTGTCTTCTTTTGCTAAAGTAGCTGAAAAGCTGATCGTCAAAGACCTGGCCGAGCACAACGAGAGACAGGTGTTTCAGCATGGATTCAGAAAAATGCATTCCACCACGACAGCTTTGTTGGAAATTACGAGCTATACGCAATTGATGGTTTCAACGCGTATAAGCCGGAAAGAACTGTAGCAGTTGCCTTGGATCTCACTAAGGCTTTCGACACAGTGAATCTTGGTATCTTATCAAACAACTTACTGGAGTCATCAATCCCGCCATGGCAAAAAGCGCTGGATAGCTGCATTCACTAAGGGAAGATGGGCTGAGTGATGTTCAGAATCATGTCTCAAACAGCATTCCGATTGCAGCTGGAGTCCCACAGAGATGGTGTGTCGCCTGCTCTCTTCAGTCTGTACCTCGAAGATATGCCCGCCCCACCCCAAGATATCAAGGTGGTCGCTTACGCTGATGATGTGACTGTCTTGTGTCGTGATCGGGACATAAATGTGGCCGCCGCTAAGATTAACGGGTACTTGACCGCACTGAAAAGCTTCTTCGACCGCAAAATGCTGAAGATTTCTGCGTCAAAGTCATCGGTATCCGTACTCACAACGGACCCATCTGAACACAGCGCACATCCTTATGTCGTATGGAATGGAGATCGTTTGCCTGCCGCCCGCTTCCCAAAACTTCTCGGACTCGTACTCGATCCATCGCTCAAATTCCATAAGAACACGGAACAGAAGCAGGCTATCGTTAAAGCGAAGCAACGTGCTTAGAACCCTGGGCGGTACAACATGGGGTAGTAGCAAAGAAACCATTATTACAACGTATAAGGCTATTCTCCAGCCTGCACTGGAATACGGCGCCCCAGTTTGGCAGCATCTAGTTTCGGAATCCTCTTGGACTAAGATGCAACGCATACAGAATGCTGCTCTTCGAATCGCCACCGGGTGTGCAAAAGTTCCCCGGTCGATCACTTGCATGCTGAGACCCGCTTATTACCAGTAAAGGGAGCACTGTGAGCTCCAGGCCCAACAATTTTCATCAACATTGTCAAACAACCAAATCACACCCTCTTGGAAGTGCTAAACCCCGTCAGAGAAAGAAAGATCAGAAAGCCATTCGCCGATGCTCCCAGCAAAGTCAATCTGCAGAGATGGCACGACTCACAGCAGAACGACTCCGTCTATTGCGCGAGCATACTCAGTTGTACGGTGTCATCTGGAAAGGCGGTCATTAATCCCATATTGGGGAGTAGTGCCGCCCCAAGTCTGCACATCCGCTCAACTCGGAAGAAGGGCCAGGTGCACGCTCGCATCATTACGCTGTGGTCACTCTACAATGCTAATGTCTTATGTCAGCAGATTGACAGTAAATCTGATGTGTGCCCGGACTGCGGTACCATCGGCCACGATACCGCACATTTATTCAACTGTCCGGAGAGACCTACCACGCTGACCGTAATGGACTTATGGACAAATCCGTTACTGGTCGCCCAGTTCCTCAACCTATGACAAAACCCTCAATGTGGCTGCAAAGAAGAAGAAGAAGAAGACAAACGTGGTCTTTCGGGTGTTAATCGTGATTACCGCCTGAGGGCTTCATCAGACTAGGTTGAAAATCCGACTGCGTCCTTCTTACTCTGCCTGCATCCGCAGGTACAGCTGTTCTCGCGCTGTAATCTTACTATCGAAAAGCAACTATTACTACCTCATTTTAGCTTACCAAGTGATTTGGAAAAAAGTCCTTTTTCTCCAAAATTTTTATGACCCTCCCACCGAAATTTTATTTTTCGTCAAAAATTTCCCAAAATTTCTAAGACCTCCCGTTACGCCAAACCGCAACCGTGCTCAACCCTGAGCGCAAATTAAGTCAATTCTTACATATCGGCACACGATGACATACACAACCTTCATTTAAACGCTACTCGCATTCGTATAATCACAATCGTAAAGGCGTAGCGGTTGTTTTTCGAGGAACTCCACTGTGAAAATGCAGATATCATTCTCAGAACCGCACCAATCTTTGTGATAGTTTAGTTTAGTTTAGTTTAGTTTATTACGTCACATAAGGCGAACGTTATAGAACAAACACAAAAAAAGCGTCAGGAATACATATTATCTAGATGAGGGTACGAGATAACCGAGTACAAGACCAAAGAAATACAGGCTACGGCTTCAATAATAGTGCAGCGAATTTGCGCCTAAAACAGAGTTGTGATAGTGGCGACAGTTCCGACTTCGTCAACTTCAAGTATGCAGAGCCCGCTCGGTTTGTAAAGAATTTACAACGCAACGAAGTTTTCGCTCTCCGGAAAGTGATCTTGTTTTTCCCGCCTCGAGTAATGGAAGGGACCCAGGAGAAAAAATTGCTCACTCTTATTTTGACTGCACCATTAAGAATCTTATGCACCATGCATACATCGAACAAGGCCCTTCGAGTTTCTAATGAAGGAATGCCGGGGTATTTGTTCCTGGAGCACGCACTAGGCGTTGTAGGATACTGGGACTTTCCAATTCTAATGAAGATTTTTCTTGTGTAGTTATTTTGCACCTTCTCAAGAATCTCTATATCCTTTTTTTTGGATGGATTGAAGACGGCGGTTCCTGATTCGACTATTGGTCGCACGTAAGTGGTATACGCTAATAATAGAGTTTTCTTGTTTCGTGTTGCCAGCACTTTGAAAATTTGAAAAGTTCTTCCCAAGACATTCCGTGATATTGCGGTCAAATGTTCAGAAAAGTCAAGGTTGTTGTTGTAAGTGAACCCTAGATCCTTCACTTTATTAGCGCGGATAATTGGAGATCCCTCGATATTGTAAATAGTATTGTCTTCCAAAGAACCAAGTCGCATGTGGATGCTTTTTGCGGGGGATAGGCTTAACTGCCACTCCTTGGACCAAAGTGGCATTCTATCAATGGCATGCTGGATTAGAGTGATGTCCTCTATCGAGGAAACTTCACGATAGATCTTGACATCGTCTGCATAGATTTTACATTTGATTCCATCCGCCAGTAATTGTGATGGAAGGTCTGCTATGTAGACGATGAATAGAAGCGGAGATAGCACGCTGCCCTGGGGGACGCCACTCGAAATCGAAAAGGATTCAGACAAACTTTTAGTAATGCATAGTAATGCACAAAACTGCAAGTAGCGGAGAAATGGATGTTAGCCTACCGCATTTAACTTCTACGGTAATTTTCTTTTTTATTCCATGTAAAACTTGGAAGCGAAATCTGCCTTTACTTGAACTCGCTTATAGTCAGCCCAATCATCCTACACTGAATTTTGTTCCACTCAAGTGAAATCTATGCATCAGGGATGTAGAAGTTTCGGGTTTCAGAACCTGTAGTTTCGTGCATTTTTGGACCTTTCGGACACAAAACAAAGAATAATTCAGGCCGCCGAGACAGGAACTCTCATTTTTCGGTTCCGCTCAACTATAATGAGCATCAATACCAATTCCATTGATATTTGACACCATACCATGATCAGTTCCTCGACTTCGTTAAAGACCCGGGCTTGGCTCATATTGGGTGCGAACACCTGCTGGAACTCGAAGATTTGCGCTCCCTTATTCTGAAACGGTTAACAGCATAGGTACATACATACAATCAGGTTGCAGTAAAACACCTCACCTGCTCCAGCTTAACTGACGACAATCCAGGATATGAAATGTGGTTGACGGGGACCTCCAGCTCCTTACCCAGCGGTGGCCTTACTCTCACAGCGACCCGAATCTGACCCTAAAAAGTGAAATTCTCGCGGTTTACGTAATTTAACAGAAACTTTTCTACTAGCTGCCACACCTTCAAGTCCACAACGGCATTATGGAGAAGGCGCATGTCCTCATCCTTAGACCGGAGCTCATCACGTTTTCCCTCCAGCTGAGACTTTAGGAACCTGTTTTCCTCCATTTTGTCCCTAACCTCTTGCTGCAGCCTCTCGCAATTATTCTTCTCCTCAAAAACGATATATGAATCTACAGGTAAAGCAGTATGAACAGAAAAAAACTGGCCCCTCTACTCTGTCCGAAAAATGACAAAAAGAATGAGACTGGGAACGCACACTTCATACACACCGATTAGTTTAAGATGACGGGTTGCAAGTGCGCCCGAAATACAGCTTGGCGCAAAAATCAAAGAGCTGGAATGTACGCAATAGCCCGAATAAAGTTTCACGCAATAACACGAAGAAGACCAAAGAAAAACAATTGAGAACCGACCTATTGCCCGAAAACCGGTGTTTATCGGATAAAATCAATAACCATGAACCACGAAAAAAGATTATGCGCCACTGAAGCGGAATCTCTCTTCGAATCAGGGAAGAGCGATTTTTTTCTGAATTTCGGAAATCGGAATTCGGAGATTCGTTCAGCGAAATTCTTAACCCACCCCTGGTGACTAGGTCTACAGAAAAAACTTGGGCTCATTCTTCTTTATTAAATAATTTTCATGTGAACACAGTCAACCCTGGCTTTGTGAAAGGTAAGACGGACCTCGAATTCAAATTTAGCGCCCTAAATAACCCCCTATGGTTTTGGCAAAAAAAAAGTGTAAGCATATCAATCTCGCGGATATTTCCGATTTCTTCCGCACTTTCAGGCTTTTTTTGGAAATCTGAAGGCCGAAAACCATCGAAAATCGGAAATCCGCTCATCCCTGCTTCGAATCAATGAATGCCATGGCAGCCTGCGCCTCTGCGAGTATATGCATGCGACGCGCAGTCTTGTCTCTGGCAGAAATGGCAGAAAACATCGGTACAACGGACCACCCCCCGTCAACCCTTTAGGCCGAGATCATACTTCCAGCGACAAGCGACGCGACGCAATGTTTACCACTCGTATTGACAGGAAATCGATATGCCTTATATGCACTGTCGCCGTCGCTAGTCGCCGGAAGTATGATCCCGGCCTTATGTGTTGATGTAAATATGGAAACTATTGAAAATTTTCTCAAATCTGTTCCAAAACTTTTCCTCGTAATTTATTCGATTTTTTCAGAAGCTAACCACAAAAAAATGATGGAAGTTAGGGTTGAGCAGGCCGTTGCGCCACTTTTCGATGGAGCTACGACCCGCCCTGTTGACCGAAAATTCGTCGAAATTTGAAAAACTTTTCCGATCCCCTCACTCAAAATCAAAATTTTCCTCAGCTTTTTTTGAGTGAAAAACTGGGAAAAACCCCAAATTTGTGATATTAGAAGATAAGACAGATAAGACAAAAAATAAGATGTCTTTTCCAGATCCGGAATTCCTTGCTTTTCTTCAAGAATTTTACGAGCCCCCCAACATGTTCATTTTTTTCCAAAATTTTCGAACATTTTTACGACCCTCCCCCGTTGCGCTGAGTCGCAACCCTGCTCAACCCTGATGGAAGTTCTCCACGAAAAATTCCAATTTCATTGAAAGGAATGCTCACTGCGGCTAGGCTTGCTTGCATAGTTGCCGACCGGCTCTTTTCACACTCCAACGCCATTTGCATTGAGTTCAACTGCTCGTCCTTCATGCTGACAGTCTGCCTCAAACACTGCATTTGACTCTGGAACGCTCCTATCAATTAGCGAAATCTGGGAAAAATAGGCGTAAACAAACCTGCGCCATTTCGTAGCTCTGATCTTTCATGACAATTTGACTCTAAAAATACGCTATGAGTACAGAATAACGGAATTCCAACACACTTTCACACATACACACAAACCTGCAGCATTTGCACTCTCTGCTCCATCACAGCCAATTCATTTTCCTTCAAAGCCAACTGATTCTAGAAACAATTAAAATCAGCGAACTTCTGCTATTTAAGAATACTACTCTACATACAATCAATTTCCCACCTTGACATTCTCCAATTCCGTTTTGAGCAGGATCTGCTCGGCCTTCAGTTCGCTAACAACCGGGCTCTCCCGTGGAACAGAACCAGAACGACTAACTAAAATAGCACAACAATCATATCCCATACTTATTAACAACAATAAAGGGTGTTTCATAATCTTATAAACATCCCATAAATTGACGCTTCTGAGAGAAAGAGCATCGCAGCCAAATCACCGTTCTGTTTGTCAGATTCTGCGTCCATTGTAAGGGTGGGGCACATAATACAATACGCGGAATATCACGTATTTTATAGCTTTTTTTTTGATTTCGGCAGTTTCAAAACCACACGACCGCTGACGAGAACTTTGTTATTCTAGAAAAGATAACACCGCTGAAGTTAAAAAGTCTGTAGGCGTTCCACAGGGTCCGAAGTCTTCAACGAATCATTAAGGCATGCACGCGGTGAGGATGGGCAGTGTTTACGACCCGCTGCTGCTCCATCCCCTTGACTGGCATTTCCAGTTCCACGGCTGACTGCCAATTACGGTCGTAAAACCCCTTCGCCACCCCCCCCCATGTTCTCCAGATTGAAGCCAGAACCGCAAGTAAGTTAGTCAAGTCAAAGCATTGATGTTATGCGACACGAACCACTTTCTCATGATCGGCTCACATAGACGCTGGAACTGCCTTGCTGAAGGGCATGGCTCTCAATTAGGGGGAAGGGCTTCTGTGCGATAGTGGGTGCGATTGTGGAGTCTACTAGTAGGTCTAACCCTGCCCAGTAGAGGAGGAACGCCAATCATTGTTTAGTTGTTGCAAGAGGGGCCCTCTGCAGTATACCGCCTCCACCAAAACTTTCAAATACCACATCAACACAATTCGGAGCCATCTGTAACGCCAAGGTTCAAATTCCAAATCTGTGATGTTGTAGTTGGCACCACGATGTCAGCGGTTCCTTAAGGCTAATAATTCGGCACAACCGCGTTCATCAGAGCCTTTAGGATCGAATAAGGAATGTGCTAGCCCGGCCAAACGTCACCTCAACTTTAGTGCTAGCCATAAACTTGCGGGTTATATGCGCATTACACTCCAAGTGGGAGCCAACGGGTGATACTAGAGATTTGCGGGGAGAAATGAAAACCTGAAGGTGGAGATCGGACAAAATTCCTTGATCTGCAATAGAAATTTTATGGAAAAAGTATCAAAAACGGGAAATCGTAAACTGTTCCCCAAGAAGTCCTCAATAGGAAAAAAGGTAGTATCTCCGTCACACCATTACAATCGGGCTGCTGAACCCTGGGTAAGAAAGATTAACGTTAAACACCCGGTCGTTCACTTCAACCATAGAGCTGGAAACGGCAACCAAGGAAGTAGCATTAGATCATATTCACAACGCAACTCCACTACGGGTATGGCTCGATGACTTTTCGAAAATGAGCAGAGGGCCAATAGAGGCATATGAACTTGGGTGATATTGCCTTTTTTTTGAATAGAAACTGGTTTTTTTTCCGAAGTTCGTGTAATTTTTAAAAGGCAAAACACTAGAAAATTTGTTTGAAAAATTAGGAGTTTGAATATGAAAACGAAAACTTTCACTCAAATGGTTAAATGATTCATAGTTCTAAACTTCAAAACTTCTCGAATAAAGAAATGCTGCGGTTGGCGGGTTTTGAGAGTCGCGAATGAACGCCTTCATGCCTGTTCCCTACAGAGTCCGGTGAATTCCAGGCAACTACTCTGGAAAGGTAGTCGATTTATCAAAAACTACTCGAATTTTCGAAGTTGTCGACTAATACAACAAGGAGATTGCAAAATCTCTCTAACGTCAATGTTTTTAGAAGGTTCTGCCCGAAAACTGTCAAACATTCGGAAAAAATAATTATTTGAATCTTGAGAAACCAAACAAACTGATTGACCCTGCCGTTGAGAAAACCCTTCATGGCAAAAGATCCTCCGGTTTACGGCCGTAAGAAGGATGATGTCCTTGCCGTGAGAACGACCGTATTATTCCTGTGATGAAATCCGGCCCCATTTAGGTGCTGGTGGTTTCCCCGCAAATTTGGGGTGCGCGCTCCTCAAGTAGGTAGGCGTGCTGCTACACTAAGGACAAGAGCGCGTTCAATGTTTCGTCAATTTGCAGCACGTGCTTCTCTACACGAAAAGGAGCTAAGTCGACTACGATGTGACTGCGGCACATGTTATTCGAAGCTTTGCAGCATGTAGTAATGCTAAACTCAACCAGGTGCTTCCAAACGACAACGCGCGCTGCTCCAAAAAAGAGCCTTTAAACTCGACGAACTACTCTGACTGAGTGTATTCCGGTCTCACTTGTCCCCACCAGTGCGTCGGCAAGCAGCCCGGTCCAGGGTCAAAAGGGATGTTGCGTATGTAGGACCAGTGCAGAGTCACGATCTCCTTCAATCGATGACGGAAATTACGGAGAATTTCACGACACCTGCCCGCCAGTTTTGAAACCTGGGCCGAAATTCTCACGACCCCTATACAAAACCTTCATTTATAGAAAGAAACTTTTTACAACCCTCCTCACCCCCGTCGACTAATTACAAAAGCACGCTTGACCCTGGCTCAGGTCTGCGATTGCCGCGACTGAACCGTCCGCAATAATTTGGAGCGTCAACACATTAAAAAATCGCTCTATACAGAGCAAATCCACTAAGATTAAAATTCATTTCTGCATAAGTCTTGCTTCACTTAAATGGGCCTAATTCAATTTTGGTAGACCGATTCCTCCACGCCGTTCCATACTTTCCGAACGATAAAGGACTAATTAATGAATTTTCCGGACAAAAAAGTCTTTTGAAACCTTTCGTTTTTTCCATCATCTACCCAACAAGATAAGGCGCTATTCATACTCCTCAACGCCAGAGCAGCACGAGAGGGCGGAGCGTTTGAGTATGAATACTTTCCACGCGCGTGACGCACTTTCGAAGACTATGAATACTTCAGCGGTGACGCTATGGCGGAGCGGATCAAAATAGGCCTTAACTTTGCAGAGCAGGCAAAATCTGTATATCAATTATTAGGGAACTGAATGAATTGAAGGTGGACTTTTGATGAAAATGATGAAAAAGATGTTACAGCCATCGCCGCCATGGCGGAGCAGGCGTTACGCGAGCGCCGCGCGGGCGAATCATTCATACTCCAACGCCACGCCACAGCGTGCAGCGCTGACGTTTTTCATGTTAGGCGCTATTCATACTATTCAACGCCAGCGCGTGCAGCGCTGACGTTGAATAGTATGAATAGTGCCTAACATAAAATTTCAATCCACGCAGATAAATTTCACTTTTCAGTATCGGCCCTCACACTGTTAGCAGAACTAACCGGTTGTTCTCTGTTGCGGGCGAGATGCGCCCATTCGAGCAGTTCCTGAGGTGCCCACGCGCTGCAATGATGACGTCGTCGTCTGCAGGTATCGAGGAGCAAAGCTCGGCGTGGCCAATGTCGCTCTCCCAGTTCGCATTGTGTCCGGCAGCGGCCTCGAAACTGAAATTTTATGCATAAGAGCCATTAAAAACGAGAAAGAATTGAAAATAGCTCATACTCGGATGTGGCGTGGTGGAGTGGGTAAACGCACCCCTTTTCGCTGGTGTGACGGACGGTGCGGACCTGCTGGTGCTTTGTCCGATGCTTCTCCGCTTCAAATTCCGTGCCATCTTCACTGATGAGGAGACGGGCGGTGGCATGCAAGCTGTAAGTTGTAAAAAATAGCATCAGATGGAAAATTCGTTCTATGAAAGAACTGGCTGGACCTTTGTCGCCTTGAAGCGAACCCAGTTGGGATGGGAGGAAGGACCAGCATTTGTTCATGGAAATAAAAATTTCTTCTGACAACAGATATCCGATAACGTTATCAGTTATCGTTTTCTTACGAATTCCATAGAAATACATAGACTTCTGATATCGGTATCATTAATAGTTTGCTAGATTTTTGAGTGCACCCTCCCACAACTAGGTTTGCACCGTCCCCTGAAACTTGATGAACAGTGAGAAGCAAATTTGTAGAGGCATCACAGTTATCGCTAATATCAGCTTCAATTCTAGGCTACTACACTGATACCACCGCTGAACCCGATTTCAGATTTATGCTTGCTGCTAGAATGGGAAAACGAAGACTTTTATAAAAGAATCTCTATTCTCGCGTGGCGTGGCGTAAAGTTATCAGAGCGTTCCAGTTTTTTTTCCTGCCGCACAATTTTTTATCGAAAATATTCGGATGCAAATGTACTAGAAATATCGAAGGAAACAAAACTATACTGCTCGACAAAACATCGATTGCAACCTGATCCTCCTCTCAAAAAGTCTTTTAGGCGTGATGCCAACCCAATATGGCGCGCCGCCTCCAACGGTAGGGCGTCTTGGAACACAATTCTGCGGAGTCTGAATCGGAAGATGGATTGTGGTTGCGGTGAAAACCAATGCTTTTTTGAAATTTTTAGAGGAGTAATGAAACGTAACCCATGCTTGACCAATAAGCCCAGTCACGACAACGTGTCCCCGCGGTTGGACACGCTTTTCATAAATCGATTTATCCGCCATGAGGATGAATTTCCAAACTTTCTCATGCCCAAATTAGTAATCAATCCAGACTCGACTACGGAAATCGTGGTCCGTCGGCACATCCAATGTAGCACAATGTTCAAGATTTTGTGAGAATAGCTGGGGCTCAATACGAAAAAATCGTTGCAAAAATAATCTTTTTTTTTCTTTTACTGCAGTTTCGTAGCTTTCCCAGCCTGAAACTTTAGTTGGAATCACATTATGTTCACCTGGAAGCGTGCCTTTACAATGACTATATGTACCAGGGTCAAGCGAGGTTGTGAACATTCGCAACGGGGGAGGGAAGAGGGTCGCAAAAATTGTCACGAAAAAGAAGGTTCGGGGAGATCGTAGAAAATTAGGACTAAAAATGAAAGCTTTGTGAAGATATCCCATAAATTTTCAATATTTTTGGTCACCAAAGCGAATCATCCTAGCACAACTCAGGTTTTAAACGCTTGAGCCCGACTACTGAACGAATTTTCGGCGTCTGACAGCTATGGTAATCAAATATAAACTGCCCGTACAAAATTTGAAAACAGATAGCAGGTTTCTGAAATGCATTCGAAGAAACTCCTTTAAAGGAGTATCACCGGAGCAGTGGTGACAAAATAATATATCCGCTTGAACCTGCCGTGACTTCGGGCAGATATTTCTCTTGATAGAAGGAGTGCTATGAGCGGATAGTCTGGTACAATGTTTTCTTCATTAATGGCTACACTATAAAAATGAACAGCGAAAATCGATTTTTGGTGGCGTGCCATTCGAGCTCGCGTGTCCCACCAGTGGGACACGGTATACGGTAACGCAATATTGCCCGCAGTCGTGAATGGGTTGAAGAAACTCATCCACACTAGATTTCGCGCGAGCGAACATGCATACGGAGCGGAAGAATGCTGGTGTATTTCTAGAGAATGGACAAATATGGTTTTTCGGTCTGTGTGTTCTCTGATAGAATCACTTGTCCACTTCCTAGAAGTACAAAGTTCCTCCAATTGAATTCTCGGCGCTCTTTCGGAATAGGCGATCCACTCTGGTAAAAAAGGTGTTCGCGTGCAGCTACAGGATCATTTTCTTATGTCTTTGCTACTAAACATGTAGAAGCATTGATCCACATGTGAAATTAACGCAAAGAGTATGTATAAAATACAACGAAAATCCGATTTATTTAGATGGGTCGCCTATTCCGAAAGAACACCGAACTATTTCATGACCAGCTCGCTTCAGGAAAGTCTTGCCTAGAAGTTTTCCCTCAATCATGCAGGCATGAGTGAAATTTCATTGCTTCTCTAAAAAATGCAAACAGCGTCATATTCAATAGTAACCACCACCCGTCTCGATGCGAACCTATTTGCGAGAGGCCACCCAAGATTGATCCATAAAAATAAAAATATCTGCCGATATGAGATCAGGTAAAGCACCCTCGTTGAACATAATCGTGTGCTATGTGGCCTGGGGGGGCACTGTGGCGCGATGCACTCGGCCACGCCCATTTCACCGTGCCGCACTAAATTTGAGCACCTACCCGGGGTTTCCCTCCCCTGCCAAAATCAGGATTCATTGCGGCACGGAAAAATGAGCGTGGCCAAGTGCGATACAACAGTGACCCCCAGGCCACATAGCACCCATAATCGAGAGTGCCGCAGCTCTGAACTCTATGTGAGGGTGGGGGAATAGGCGCAGGCCCTCAGCCGATGTTCTAGACGAACCCAAGATACTAGCAAAAAAACTTGCAAAAAACTGCTGCGAGGCAAGAGGCTTAAAGTATGTCGAAACTCATCTTTTCGGATGGACTGCTGTAGTGCCTTTTTCGAAAAGGATCGTAACGGAAACATTCTGACCGATCCCCAGGCCTACTTGTCCCTTCTGAGCTGAGAATGAGACCACTTTGAAGTGAGGCTGTCAGAGGTGCCATTTAGAGTTCTGTGAGCTGCGAGTTGCGACATGCATAAGCACATAGCTACGTCCTCGCATATGAGCTCTCTTGCGACAAAATGGTAGGGAAGCTTTCATAGTTTTTACCGCACTGCGAGGAAGCTACTCGCAGTGCGAGCGCCCGATGACAAAATTCTCTCAGAGTGCTTTCATAGTCTTCTTGCACTGCGAGGACGCTGCGAATAGTTTCACGCACGCATTCCACGCTGCGAGAATAATTCTCCTCACTATTTTTGTCGTAGCTCGCACTGCGAGTATTTCTTAAATTATCATGTCTTGTGCCAACAAATTGTTTTGTCATGGTTTTTCTTAGTTTCTACTTATGACTTTATCCAGTGTCTCTTTCCTATGATGGTTTTTTCCATGTTTTAACACGCAACATTTGTGCAAGAAATGATGCATATCAAAGAAAGTAAGAAATTTCACATCATTTCCAAAATATCATGTTTTTTTTCTTTGTGTACATGCGGTTGTTGTTTTGAGGGTGTTTGAAAAAATGTCGCCAAAAACAGCAGGGTCAAGCACTGTTGTCCAGAAATAGCGGTATAGAGCTTCGGGGGCCTATCGGCTCCTAACATGAAAACGTGTCTCTCGGAGTGGTTAGTCTTGAATTCCTGTCAGAACCTGCCTAAACAAGGTTGATCTATACGTATGATTTGTTTAGGAGCAAAACGGGCCCCAGAACCTCCATACTCGCACCCGTTGTCCAGTACAACAATGCTTGATAAGCTCGAATCGGTTTGAAAAAGATTCAGAACAAATACAATACCGCGCACCACGGAAACTGGTGCCCTGATTCAATTTGACGCTGTGACTAATGCTCGACCCTGATTCAGGTTCCTGCACTGCCCGCAGCTCACAGACTCCAGAAGCTAATTGCGAGAATTTCCTGGCCACGGCCCCAACCTCTCGCACTGCGAGCGATTCGCAGGGATTGAAACTAGTTGGGGGGAGGGGGCACTCAAGATTCATTCGGTACTCTTTCGGAATAGACGACCCACCTAAAAAATAGGATTTTTGTGGTGTTTTATATATGTTCTTTGCATAAATTTTACATGTTGCTCCACGCTTCTACAGTTCGTCTCCGCACTGCCGCTCAGTCCGCAAAGTGCACGCTGATTGCGATATCGTGGTGCGGCGCGGTTGCAAGTATCCTCAGACAGAGATGTAGGATCACCCGGGCGATGGGATCATACGGGCACCAAAGGCAAAAACTGCCCGGGGTGTCTGAGGATACTCGGAACCGCGCCGCAGCACGATTTCGCAATCAGCGTGCACTTTGCGGACTGAACGGAAGTGCGGAACTGAACTGTACATGTTTAGAAGCAGAAACATGAGCAATTGATCCTGTAGAAGCAGGCAAATACTTTTTTACCCGAGTGGGTCGTCTGTTCCGAAAGAGTACCTTCACTCATACAAATGGAGGTTTTCTCCACGGCAGCACGTATTAGAAACGTGTCAGTCGTGTTAGGGACGTGTTAAACGTGTTCGAAACATGTTAAAAAGGTTTCATGTCAATAATTTCATTATAAATCTCGAGTGCCCCCCAAACAAGTTTCATACCGCTCGCAGAACTCTAGATACCACCTTAGACGCTTCTCCATAATAGTGCCCCTCGCCATAAAGACCTCGGCCAGCTCTTTTTCTGCCTCTTCAGAGAGTCTATTCAATGTATGTGATCACAGACCTTTTGCGCTCGAGTAGCGAACAACACGTAAGTCTACCGGAGTGGCGAAAATTCCAAAAACTGCATTCGTATCTTCTCAGACATTCGTCGGGTCCGACCCCAGCTCGAACGGGGTCCATCCCCAGATTTCTGTCGGGTCGGTCCCCTTAGCATTGTTCCTCCACGTAGTCTCAAGTGAGAAGACATGGCGGGAAAAAATAAATTTTATTTTTCCCCCACGTCGTCTCAAGGGGTCTGCAGAGTTAAAGTTGTGGCGTTGCTCGCAGAAGACGAACAGAGCTGGGTGATGCAATATCAACTACATTCGGCGACGAGGGCAACCGACGCGGCGTGAGGGGTGACGAGGGGGCACCGCAGAGTGGTTTAACCCCGCGACGGCCCCGCGTCACTGTCAGCGAGCGGCAACCGACGCGGCGACGATAATGTTCGGAAACATTTTTGTCGCCGCGTCAAGGCTGACGCTCGGCGACCAGTCGCCGGTCATTGAAACTCTGCAGACCCCTTCAGTTGGAAGAAGCGAGGGGCGAGAACGGAAAGGATTCAACCAGACAGAAATCTGCGGCCGGACCCGTCGGGTTTCTGAGAGTAAACTCCGAATACCGTGCGGTACCGATTGCCATAAGAGCATGAAATGATGATACCAGTTGCATACAAGCCTCTCTAACACACCGGCCAACGCTACGTGGTTACGGTAACGTGTCGTGTTGCAGCGGAGTGTGCAGAGGTGCATGGACGCCGCGCGCGGCGTCGCGGCTAGTTGCGCTCGGCTATGATTGGATTCGTTAGTGTTCCGGCACTTTTCAACTCCCTCACACATTGGTGGGAGAGTTTCCGTGGAGAATAGACCTACTTAGTTCGCTATCAGTCGGTGAAGAGTGGAACGGGGGGATTTTCAAACATTTCTCCATGATTGGCTGGGAAACAAGTTCTGATGATGATTTTGGGTTGTCATAGAAAAGTTGGTCTCAACAATGGACATTCGACTTTTTCAATCGTGATGTATTGTTGCTGCCTTGAGACTAGTGCCGTATGCATGAAAGCTCAAAGTTAGGTTGGCGTAGATTAGGGTTTTCCCAAAAGCACGTACTGTTTTAAACTTAAACGTACAATATTCATCGCGATGCTGCGTTACCTCCAGCAAAGAATCCTGTTTGAAGCCACAAAATTGTGACTAGAACTGCAAGCACTGTTACTAAGAAGGCTGTCAGAAATAGGCTCACGTGCTCACAAAAACAGCCTTGATTTATCCTATCTGAACCACAACAGCTACGAATACATTGCGAATTTGCAGAGAATTTTATGGCTTTGTGGCAATCGGTACCGCACGGTATTTTTCGTGTAGTGTTTCTGAGTAGGACGTCTTAGATAGGTGCAAATTTTTTTCGCCCCTTCCCTTCCCCCAATTAGCTGCTGGAGGGTATCTTCAGAGGAGACAAATGAAAATGGTTACCCTCGGGCCATATTTTTTTTTACTAATTTTCCTCCTTTTTCCCTTGAAAAATCATGAAATTTTCCCTTAAAAAATTATGAAATTATAAAATTCTGCTGGAATTTTGGTTGATACGAAGGGTACACTCACGACGCACTTAGGCACTAGACCAAAAAAGAATAAATACCTCTAGCGCTAGCGGCTGGACGTGGGATGTTGGATCTTGATGTGCCGAGAACAGTGACCGCGGATTGATCGCCGCCTTCGGGACGGCTCAGCTGAGAGGACTCGTCGGACTCCATCATGTAATCTGGAATAGAGGCTTTCAGAATCTCCTGAGACCACAACTATACATCGTTATGGCGGCATAAACAACATGAGGGTAGAACGGACCGTACACACACACACACACTTCATTGTAACCAAATGACGGTACTAACCTAGAGGGGGGGGGGCACCCAGAATTCAGGACAGGAATGAAATGAACCTCCGACTGGAAACGATATCCATCAAAGTATTTCTATCGAGTTTCCAAAACAACAATGATTGATAGCAGTATCAAGCATCTTTTGACAGATTTTTTTGTCCTTTCCAGAATTTTGTCATCTCGGACACGGATGTTTTATCATGTAATCACCTCCGAAGTGTTAGGTACAGGAAATTCGAAGCCGAGGAAACATTTCAGAAACTCGAGTGTTTTTGGAAACATATGCATCAGAATGGAGGAAGAGAAAAGGTCCAGAACAAGTGAAATTTGAATTCTCGCCTTTCGCGGCACAATTAGAAATGGTCGCAATCACGTCCAGTTTACATGAGACGGCGAAATTTTGCGGAATGCACGACACTCAGGCCTCTTTCAGAGTTCGATCGCTCTGCGACGCGATCTTGGGCACGGCGACGCGACCGTCGCGTCGCCGTGGAAATCGCACATTTTGGAAGTGTGAATGCCCAATCGCGGAAGTTGGCGATCACGCACTTTTACGTACACATTCTAATCGACGCCTGTTTCATGTTCGCGATGTTGCGCACTTGGCTAGTCATTTATGATAAAAAGGTGCATTGTGCTTTGCCATTTAACTTTAACTTTATTACACGCTCTTACAGACGTGTAGAAACATAGAAAGGGCAGAAAAACAACGAAAACATCGAGGAATTTGAAAAATGACAAGTTTCGAAAGGAAAAAGCGTAAAACGATTGATAGATCCTTTCTTGACAATGAAGGTAATTTTTGACAAGTGTTTTGAATTTAGTGAAGTTGATCGGTATCTGAACAGTATGACTCATCTTCAAGTATTCCATGCCGTCTCTGAATATGGAGAAGCTGCGCCCCAAAGAGGTGCGCGGCTGACGGAATTTAAGCTTGAGCCTTTCTCCCCTAGTATTTGATTCAACCAGTTTGAAAAATGAATGAGCTTTGAGACCCAGTCTTCCAGTTATAATATTATATACCAAAATTAAATCATTTCTTTTGCGTCTGTAATGTAAAGTATCCAAATTAAGCATACGATTCCTCACTATGCCATGGGGATTACTCCTATACGTGAAGCCAAGAGACCTTATGAAGACCTTCCTTGTGAAGTTGTTTCACACTCTTTCTAGTTTGGCAACGCAGGTTTTTTAATGAGGAAAGTAGATACAGGTACCATATTCAAGAACAGATCGAACGTAAATTCCATAGGCTGTAACCAAAGCAACGGACCTTTAGTTTTCAGCGATTTGAACAGAAGGAAAGTTTCTGTTCAGCTTTCACTAACAATACTATCCAAATGCTTATCAAAATTCAATTTCGAATCGACAAGAAACTCTAAATCTTTATTTAGGTTAACATGCTGGAGTATTGAACCATCGATATTGTACCCGCCTTCCGGATTAGTAGTTCTACCCAGGTGTAGTACATGACTTTTTTGAGTGGAAAGAGGGAGAAGGTTTCGTTTAGACCATTGAACTACATTGTCAATTGTGGTCTGGATCCTAGTTTTATTGTCACCCTCAAGTGTATGTATCGTAGATTTTTTAATGATAATAATCATTTTATGATAATAATTTTTTTGTATTATGATTGTTTTGCCTACTTATACTGATTTTGTCTGAATCAACGTGTAAAAAAAGAGGAATTTGAACGAGGACATATGAAGCGGTCGCCGCGATCGGTCGCGTCGCCGTGCACTGCATGGCGACGCGATCTGGCCATCTCAGTCGCCCAATCGCGCGATTGGGCGACTTTTCCCGCGATCTTGTCTGAAAGGCCGGCGACCAGATCGCGCGACGCGACCAGATCGATACACAGTGTTTTCATTCGGTCGCGTCGCAGAGCGATCGAACTCTGAAAGAGGCCTTACGCGCAAATCCCTATTTAGGTACCAAGTTGGACAAGACGTTGAAGCTAGGACTTTTTCAGGCGTCACCGTCTACCGTTACAGGCAATCGTTACGGGACCACCTGAAAATCCACTGGCAGCAAGTTAAGACACAGCAAAAAGCAGCGAATCGCCGCGAAAGCAAAGGCAGGGTTCTTGCAGAACTGTTCTGTTGATTGAGAATGACACAGCTTGCCTAAAACTTCTCCTTGGTAGGTACCTAGCATGAATCCGAGTTTCTTGCACTGATTTACGGGTAATTGTGTAGATGCATAAGGATGATTACCCCTGTGACCCTAAATTAGCCGGAAGTTCACTCAGAAAAGTATTCTTCGACGCCAAGCACAGGTTTGTTATCACATTTTTGCTAAATAAAGGTACATTCTGTTGAGCATGTGTACTTTCCGCTCACTAACCTGTTTTGGTCCGTTTTGCAGCCTTATACTTATGGTCTATTCGATTTATTGAAATCTGAGTAACTAATATACTGCTGACAAACAAGAAAGGGGCCCAAACACCCGTATTCGCCGTCGCAAGTCATTTTCTGGACCATTCGCTTCGCTCTCTTGGGGTGGTGGCCATCATGTATCAACACCCCTGAGGAGGCGGGAGAAACAGGGGAGGAGCGAGGCTCCTGATTGGACGCAACACGGGCTAGGCCCGGCCCCCGGCTGTTGCGTCCAATTAGGAATCTCGCTCCTCCCTCGTTTCTCCCGCCTCCGCAGGGAAGTTGATACACGATGGCCACCACCCGCTCTCTTGGCTTGCTGCCAATTGATGGCGAAGCGGTCCCGCCACGATTGTCTGTAACGGTAGGCGGTGACGCCTGAAAAAGTCCTAGCTTTAACGTCTTGTCCAAGTTGGTACCTACTCGTGCGGAATAGACGACCCACCTGAAAGAGTTGGATTTTCGTGGTGTTTCATACGTGTTCTAAGCATAAATTTTACATATTGCTCTATGCTTCTACATGTTTAGAAGCAAAAACCTAACTGGGATCCTGTAGCTGCTCGCGAAAACCCCTTTTACCAGAGTGGGTTGTCTATTCCGAAAGAGTACCACCAAGTTAAGGAGAATGGCGTCCTAAAGGCAGGCACAGAGGGATGCGTCGTATCTATCGTCTGGTTCCGAGCATGATTTACTCTGTTCCCTCGCGCGCTTGTGCGAAGCGAGGGTAGAGACAGCGAGAAATTGTGGGGGAAGGAGACGCAGCGTACACACGCAGACGCACGCGACAAACGGAAATAAATCACACGCGGAAACAGAGGATATGTACAACGTTTGGAAAAAAAGCTAGGTAGGGGGAGGGGGTTAGCACACGAGAAAATTAAATGCTTCATCCATGAAAATGAAAATTTCTGCTGATATCAGATGCCTGTTATGGTATAAAACTATTTGGGGGGGGGGCTCGCAGGATTCAGTTTGAGAATGAATGATACCGCTCTGGCACTATCCTAGACGGGGGGCACTTAGGATTCATGTCAGAAATCAAGTGAACCACCGATAGGTAACGCTACCAATCGAAGTATTTCTATAGAACATTATTAGCCACAATGCTTGACAGCAATATGAAGCATTTTTTATCAGGTTTTTTGTTCAATTCTATGGATAAATCTTGGGTGCCCCCCCCCCGTCTAGGATAGAGTCACCGCTCTCAGAGGTCGAAGTATTTCCATAGTCTCCACGAGAACAATGACTGATAACGCTATCAGGCATATGATCTAGTTCCGCAATCGCGTTCAGTCCGCAGTCTCATTATCACAATCGTAGAAGCGAAGCGGTTGTTTTGAGAATGATTTCTTCATTTTCATACTCTGCCAATTCTCAGAACGTCGGAGGGCCGCGTCCCCGTACCCACCACTCAGCGAGGCGGGGCCCCCCTCCGCGCCTGGCGCCCAACAGGTCCCCGCCCCAGCCCCATGACTCATAATGGGCGCGACGCCCGGACATCCAAGCAAAGGGGCGCGGGGCCTGGCAGAACATCTCCACGTTGTCATCGCTTAAATGATTGGTTCCTTGTATAACGATCTCCGGGAACCATCCCTCCCACACCCTGGGCGGATGCTATACCCTTCTCCAAAATTTTCCAAACCCCATGGTGGGTGTCCCATTCAAGTCTAATCGATAGACTGGGGAACTTACCTTACTGCCACCGCGCGAAGTGCGCGATGATGTAAGTACTTACTCGAGGCTGCCTGCAGTGAACTTATGATAAAATTGTGCTCCGTATGTGGCACGGGTTTGATTCTAGCGTTCAACGTGTAATACGATTTGCTTGAGCGAACATGTTTTCCTCTGTTTCGAATTTTCCCTGCAGGACCGAGCTAACGAAATTTGGTGCGCCCCCGCCTCGCGCCTGATGATTCTCCGCTCGCAAAACATCTCTGGCAAACGGGGCAGCAGGAAGGAACGCGCAGGGCAGGTTCACGGTTCGGGCCCCACCCTTGATAGTGGAAAAGGGGCGTGTTTGGGGCGGATCCTCCGTCCGTGCTCCGTCCGTTCAAAGCAGTACACTTCAGGGAAAACCAGCCACTTCAGTCCGAGGGGAAAGGCAGGTGGCTAGCCTTGCACGGGCGGTGACCGGCCTTGCTATGCACGGAAACCAGCCACTTCAGTCCGAGGGGAAAGGCAGGTGGCTAGCCTTGCACGGGCGGTGACCGGCCTTGCTAGGGCCACTCGTCCACCCTGACACTACGCCCTTACTGCCGCAAATTTTCATATTCACCCTTCATCCTGCCCTAATACGCCCTTGAAAGCGATTTCTCCAACACCCGTACTGCTCAAAAATTCGTTTTAGCGGTCTCACCCAAGACCAGGTTGTAGCAGAGCAGCCTTTTGAATTCGCCATAAATCCAAAATCGCTCCATTACAACCTGGCTCTTGAATGAGCCCGCTAAAGAATTCTGGAGCAACACATAATAAAAACTACAAGTAATAACAAATGCAAATTTATTGCTCGAAATCACTTCTACAATAGAGGTTTAACGTGTAAGCAAAAAGCCTTTGAAGGCACTTCGAGATGATGTAGTGTTTGAGATGCGAAAAAAACGGTGCTACGGCAAACGCAATCAAGACTATAGACTATGTCAGAACACTACAACACAATATATGCATGACGACCACAAGGTTCACAAAGTCTAAAAGGTTAGTTTCAATATCCATGAGATTGGTTTAGAGGTGACCGGGTTCAGAATGATGAGCAGATAAAGCGATATGAAACTACGGAATGACACTGGAATAAAAATGAGATAAATCGGATTTAGAGCATCTTCATCGAACCGTAGGCAGAGTACCGGGGGCAGAACAAGAAAAACAAAATTCAAAAGCATATGAAACGCAAAAAAATACAAAAAAACTCTCAGATATTTCGGGAAAACTACTTGTGGTAAGCAGTAAGTAACTTGAACGTCTCAAGTTACTTACTCATAACACAAAAGTCACATACACAATGTGGTAAGCAAGTTACTCGAGGCGACCCTGTGAAAACCCCTCGCGCAAGTTACTCACCACATTGTGTATGTGACTTGTCTGCTATGAGTAAGTAACTTGAGACATTCAAGTTGCTCACTGAATATCGCAACTCACATTCCCAAAATGGTCTGAGCTCGACGTCCGATCGACAGGACTCTAAGCCGGGTTTCCGATGACTCCGACGAGGCAAGATGGCGGCGCGTCCACATCGTTGATCACACGTTTCTAAAAAAACCATCACATAGAACAGTCTAAAACCAATTACTTGAGAAGTGATTTGAGATAAAACTCACCTTAATTGGGACAAGCGTTCCATCTCCTTCCACGTACAAACGGACATCAGACTAAACTACAAACGGACATCAGACTAATGACTTTGTCCGACTTCTTACCTGAAACATTCTCTCTTACCTAAAACCACTTATCATGTTCATGTGAATCTTGCTTGCATGTAACAACTAACCTCCAGTTTTTTGTAGCTCCACAAGTAACGGAGAACTTGTGCAGCACGTGGCCTATCCTCCACGATCTCAACATCCAACACGTCTCCAGCCGGCATCAGTCTGCAGGAAAGCGTTCTGGAAATAGTCAGCGACAAGCTCGCAATCATGGCAGTTTTCAGACATGAGAAATGGAAATGCGGTGTAACACGATAAAACTCCAGAAGTTACGAAAACGGAGTTAAACATTAAACAAAATTTCTGAACAGTACATGTAAGGTCTGCTCGAATGATAAGTTCCGCCCAAGCGGTCGGCGTGTGTGTTGAACGGTCGTCACGTAGTCCAACAAATGCCCTCTCGACTTCCGTTCGACACGCACGCCGACCGCCTGGGCAGACACTCTCATTCAGACAGACTTTAATTCACAACATTTTTGAAATTCCCTCATTCAGACATTCACAAAATTTTTGAAATTCCGAAATAATTGGCAAAAGGTTATGAGAATTTCGATGAGTGGGAAATATTTTCAGTTATGCAACACCAAACATTTCAAACTTATGTAAGCCCGGATGAAGAGATCAACGAGCAGAAAACAGCAAATCAGGAGTGAGATTTCAATTTTTTAGCGGCAAAATATCTTCAAAATGTTCACAAGCTGGGAAAACGAATTCAAAAAAAAAAGATGTGAAAAATTCTCCATGCTGCAAACGGATTTGCTGAGAAAGACTTCTTGAAATCGTAAACAGTAACCGTGAGAGTTCAAAAAAGGCGTAGCCCTGACGTTTTTCTAGCGCCTATTTACGGAGGGGATAAGGAGAGGCACATATTAGTTAGAAATCAAACAAAAATTCATGAAAAATAAAAAAAATAATGAAAAAAAGCGGCCGGAAGCCGCCTGGTTGAATTCTGAACGATCGATGCTGTCGACAGGTCCATTGCGCGAAGCGGCATTTGAATTCGACCAATAGCAGACGAGGAGGGTGGAGCGTTTGCGTCGATCCTCGCGCTGCAGGTCCAAGGGCGGACATCTCCGAGCTCGCTCGCTCGCAGGACCAAGGGCGGATATCTGTACCCGCCCAGTCTCCGCCCACTTCCGCAGCTGACCAATCAGAATTTTCACGGCAGCAAGCCCGGCGCTCTAGCCTTGCTGCTGAACCTTCGGAGGGGTGGGATTAGAGGCGGACCTACCGCCCTTGCTGCTACCCCGTTTGCCAGAGATGGCCCTCGCCGCTCGCCCTTGGTCGGAAATTCCCGGGCCCACGGCCCTCCGACGTTCTGAGTTCGAGACTTGATGCTTCGGGGAAAGCCTTTATCACGCTCTGTTATCATAAGGCATCAAATTCACATTTAGCGCCGCCATCAAAGCTTATCCGCGCAAAGGGTGAATTTGCTGAGCGGTTGGATATCAGTCAGCGCAAAGAGTGAAAATACCGCCAGCGCTAACATGTTAATGCATATCAGTTGTTGAGCGGCTGGATATCAATCAGCGCAAAGCGTGTAATTGCCGCCGTTGCTGGCATCTCAGAAATTTCTAAACAAGTGAAAACATCTCAGCGAACACATGATAAAACGATTGATCACGTCTCGATGTGTTTATCATGAGCGCAGCCGGTATAAAAGCCGCCTCATCTCACTAGAGTCCTCATTCGGCATTCTGATGCCGGCCCTGAAAGGTGATTTCGGGTCACTCTTCGGAGGCCAGCATAATTTTGGCTGCTGGGAGGATACAGTGGGTATCCTCACGGCGGGGGGCGCGAGCTACGCCGTGGTCCGCAGAGGGTGGCTCCTCACCGCAGACCTCGGTGAAGATTACGCCCCTGTTGTGGACAAGGCGGAGCTTCCTGTGCTGTGGACCCTCAAATTCGTGAATTTTTCGAGGTAAACTCACCCATTTTTCGAGGTAAATTCACCTCATTTTCGCGGTAGATTGGTCCCTCTCTCGCTGCCAAATCGCACCATTTTCACGGGATATTCGCCCCATTCTCACCTATCCTACCGGCAAATTCACCCACACAGTGAATTCAACGCGGCAAATTAAGACTTCATGCCGACTTGTACATTAGCATCAAGTCTCTTTTGCTGAGGCATCAAGCCTCGACTCTGAGAGTTTTGGCCGAGAAATAGCCGCCAAATAGCCGAGAAATAGCCGATAAATAATGCTCGCCGCAAAATAGCCGCCAAATAATGCTCGCCGCGAAATAGCCGAGAAATAATGCTCTCCAGGCAGATATACGGAGCATTCCAGAGGCATAATTCAGATGTCAGCATCTCCGTCGGTTTAATTACCCAAGTTTGAGGTACGTGGACCTCGTTCAACCTCTGGAGGCCCCGCCCAACCGCTGGCGGCCCCAGATGTTGGCTCGGCGAGCCGGCGACGGTTGCGTCTTGGTTAATTTTGTTTACTTTTGAATATTTCTCGGTTATATCTCGGCTATTTCTCGGCTACTTCTGATCCTTTCCATGAGAAGTCGAGAAATAGCCGCGGAATAGCCGGGAAATAGCCCACCAGGAGCCGCTGCGGAGCCTGGTGGGCTATTTCCCGGTTATTTCGCGGCCAAAACTCTCAGAGGAATTGGCAGAGTAGTTGAATTTTTCAAAAACAACCGCTTCGCTTCTACGATTGTGATAATGAGGACTGAACGCGATTGCGGAACTGAACTATATGATATTAGCCCAAATTTTCATTTTCATGGATGAATCATTTCTACAAGAACGACAGTTAAGTGCGCCAGAACGGGGCTACCGTAATCTCGCTCGAGTTGGCTCTAAATTTTTCTAAGTTTAGACTCCACTTTCGCTACATCTTGACAACCGGTGGTGCTGTTTTCCTGCTTTGTAGCCCAGGCAGATCCTCAAGTGCTGCACCCCTGGAGAAGGGCGGTGTGTGAATGAAGACAAACCGCTCTCCACTTCTTTCATATTCTCCCTTTATCTATTGGGTATCATCAATTTTGTTCACGAGAGCCGAATGGGGGCTGTTTAACATCATTCCTGAGATTACGGTAGCCCGGTCTGGCCCACTTAACTTACGTTCTTCTATCTATCTATCTATCTATCTAAGCTTTATTCAGTCAAGGAAAAATAATAATCCGTAAATCATGGTTGGCAAACGATTGACTGAAAATGTTAGCAAAAAAGGACAATAAAAAGCAGAGAGAAATACGGGAGAGCTCAACTAATCATAAAGCGGTAGTAATCCAAAAGAGCGAAAAGAATTGGAGGTCCAAATCACGCAGCTGATGGCTAGCGGTGCAATTAACTCGTTAATAAATCTCGTTAATGATCCTTTCTTGAACCCTTGTGCCGTTTTTTTTTCTTGTGCCGCATGTGAGATTGGAAGGATTCAGATCTCTGTTTCGGAAGCAACGGTACACTCAATGAAATATATTCTCGCGTCAAGCACGCAACTGGATAAACCATACCGGGGCGGGCCACGCGGGACCTCTTTGATCTAAACACGAACCTCGGGCGATAGCTTGAGCCGATATTTACTGAGCGTACACGCTGAGCCATAGGTGAGATATGTCGCGGCAATCACGCAATTAACTGGATGAACCATATCGGTGTTGGCCACAGGTGACCTCATCGAACTGAACGAGAACCCCAGGTGATTAGTCGGATCGATTCATTTACGGCAAATCAAAAGAAACAGCTCAAGACTTTTGGATTCTTGGTGCGGACGGATTTCCAAGGATGGTCAACGAAAACAGCCAAAAGTATGCAGCCGCCAAACTCCGAGAATTTAGGATCATGCATGAGAAATGGAAAGGCACACGGATTGGATATCTCCGACATAATGGAGAACACCACCATGGAAACACCACTATTATCTTCTTCTTCTTCCTTGCAGCCACATTGAGGGTTTTGTCATAGGTTGACAAACTGGGCGACCAGTAACGGATTCGTCCATAAGTCCATTACGGTCAGCGTGGTGGGTCTCTCCGGACATTTGAAGAGGTGTGCAGTGTCATGGCCGAGGCAGCCGCAGTCCGGGAAAACATCTGATTTGCTGCTGTCTATTTTGCTGACGTAGGACATAAGCATGGTAGAATGACCACAGCGCAGCGATGCCAGGGTGCACCTGGCCCTTCTTCCGAGCTCAGCCTCGGATGTGCAGACTTGGGGCGGCACTACCCCCAATATGGGATTAATGGCCGCCTTTTCCAGATGGCACCGTACGAACTGAGTATGCTCCTCGCGCAACAGACGGAGTCGTTCTTGCTGTGAGTCGTGCCATCTTTGCAGATTGACTGCTGACTTTGCTGGGAGCATCGGCGAATGGCTTTCTGACGCCTCTCTCTCTGACGGGGTTTAGCACTCTTCAAGACGGGTGATTTGGTTGTTTGACAATGTTGATGAAAAATTGTTGGGCCTGGAGCTGACAGTGCTCCCTTACTGGTAATAAGCGGGTCTCAGAATGCAAGTGATCGACTGGGGAACTTCTTGCACATCCGGTGGCGATTCGAAGAGCTGCATTCTGTATGCGTTGCATCTTAGTCCAAGAAGATTCCGAAACTAGATGCTGCCAGACTGGTGCGGCGTATTCTAGTGCAGGCTGGAGAATCGCCTTATACGTTGTAATAATGGTTTCTTTGCTACTACCCCATGAAGTACCGCCCAGGGCTCTAAGCACGTTGAGCTTCGCTTTCACGATAGCCTGCTTCTGTTCCGTGTTCTTATGGAACTTGAGCGATGGATCGAGCACGAGTCCGAGAAGTTTTGGGAAGCGGGCCGCAGGCAAACGATCTCCATTCCATACGACATACGGATGTGCGCTGTGTTCCGATGGGTCCGTTGTGAGTACGGATACCGATGACTTTGACGCAGAAATCTTCAGCATTTTGCGGTCGAAGAAGCTTTTCAAAGTGGTCGAGTACCCGTTAATCTTAGCAGCGGCCACATTTATGTCCCGATCACGACACAAGACAGTCATATCGTCAGCGTAAGCGACCACCTTGATATCCTGGGGAGGGGCGGGCATATCTTCGAGGTACAGACTGAAGAGAGCAGGCGACAATACGCCTCGCCATGTGGGACTCCAGCTGCAATCGGAATGCTGTTTGAGACATGATTCTGGAACGTCACTCTAGCCCGTCTTCCCTTAGTGAATGCAGCTATCCAGTGCTTTTGCCATGGCGGGATTGATGACTCCAGTAAGTTGTTTGATAAGATACCAAGATTCACTGTGTCGAAAGCCTTAGTGAGATCCAAGGCAACTGCTACAGTTCTTTCCGGCTTATACGCGTTGAAACCATCAACTGCATAGCTCGTAATTTCTAACAAAGCTGTCGTGGTAGAATGCATTTTTCTGAATCCATGCTGAAACACCTGTCTCTCGTTATACTCAGCCAGGTCCTTGATGATCAGTTTTTCAGCTACTTTAGCAAAAGAAGACAACAAGCTAATGGGCCGATATCCCTTGACTGAAGCTTGGGGCTTGCCAGGCTTGGGCAGCGGAACGACGTTCGCCGTCTTCCAATTCTGCGGAATAGTTGTTCGACTCGAACTTTCAAATGAAAGCTGAAATTTTATGGCTTTGTGGCAATCGGTACCGCACGGTATTTGGTGCAAAACTAGTTCGAGGGGGACGCTCAGAATTTAGGTGATAACGCTTTCGGAAATCGATATAATTCCTTGGAATTTCTAGAAAATTACTCGTGATAACGTTATCACATATGTGATAACGAAAAAAATTTTCATTTTTACGGATGAATCTTTTCTTTTCACTGGAGGAGAAATGCCGGACCGGACATATTGCCATTGATAGTAGTATAGCTCGTGAGTAAACACGTCAGTCCACGTCTGTTGATGGGCACTTCATGTGATTTCCGTTTCACGTCCGTTGTGGCAATCTGTCCGGTCCGGCACTTCGTGTTTACTTTTCATTTCTATGGGTGAATCTTGAGTGGCCCTCCCCCAACTAGTTTTGCACCCGGTATTTTGCGTCTACTCAGGAACTCGGTGCTCGAGACCCGCGCGCATTTCGGGCTTTGCTCGCCACCCGCTTACCCCTCATTTTGAAGTGCTCGCCACCCGCTGCCCCCTCGTCTCCGCTCGCCACCCGCTATCGGTACAGCGGGTCGGGAGCGCGAGTGGTGGTGGTACAGCGGGTCGCGAGCTCTTTGCGAGCCAGTCACCCGCTGTTCTCAAATAATCAATGTTGGCGTCTCTCACCACTGCATTGATTTCTTTTTTTTGCTCTTGCTTTTATTTTCTTCTGTGATTCAAAACAACGATAAAGTTTACGTACGTGATTGCTGTGACCCGTTAGCCAGACCGTTCGTGCGACCTCTTTGTTATTCGGAGAGGCAGCACATAATTATGTATTATGTGTGCCTTATAAGCCTAAGGTGTACCCACGAGTATCCCTGTGAGGTGTTAATGACTCGCACTGCAATTCCCGCGCAATCACGCCTCCATTATCACCATCCTCACGTCAACGTATCATTCGATACGCCTCCGTCATCCGCATCGTGCGTGACTTCTTCCTCAACCTTTTTTTTGCAGCCAGGACAAATTTCCAATAATTGAATAAATTTACAGAAATATTTTTCTTTGGGAGTCATTTGATTTATACAGCAATTTCAGCTTCTATATGGGTCTCGGTCGGACGGAATACGAGCGCAGAACGTCGTTCGATGCACTGGTGAGGGATCGAATCAAATGGCGACAGGAGCTATTCAGGTCTCTGCAGAAGGCGCTGTAAGTTAATCAAAGGTTTACGGTAATTTCCTAAGCATATACGAATATATTTTTCGATTGCTCACTTTTTCTACTGGAGCAGTAATAGAGTATTATTTCAGGAGAGACATTCGCAGCTACAAGTTCCGCGACGAGGACGGCACCTTCCAATTGATACCTAATAATGTAAGTGAGGTGGTACTTTTACTATGTACTACTTAATTCTGAAAAAAATCTTTTTTTTTCAGAGACACGGTACACCCAGAATCAGTCAAAGTGGAGAAATTGAAGACTCGCAGAGCAACGATTTGATGTAGATTTTTCTCGATTCAAAAGGAAGAAATATTCCATTTAGTTGATGTCTTTTACAGATGCAATGTTTTATCATAATGTGATAATTGTATTGTGATAAGTAGAGTTAGAGTTTTTATGTACTGATATTTAATACCAGGTCGGAACGTACTTGGGTTTATCCTACATGGGGAGCACTCAGGATTGGACGAAAATGTACCAATTACTATTATGTTTTTTTTTAAAGTATTTTCATAGTTTATACACTGATCGATACCGCTATCAAGTAGCTTTACTTCTTTTTTTTAGACTTAATCCTGAGTGCCCCCCTTCTAGGATAGAACCAAATGATTATTGATGGACATATTGTCCATCGTTTGCTACATGTAATAATATCTGAAAATAATGTACTTGTGACCAATGAGATTATGAAATCGATATGAATTCCGCATGAGAAACCATGTTTTTGAACATTTCATTGATTAGACGCACGGGGAGAGGGACTTTAGGATAAAATCAGAGATCACTGGTGTAATTAAAAACTCGTTAGCGCTGTTCGCACCTCGGCTCGCTCGCCAGAAGGCCCCTCCCACCTCGAGAGAGATAGCAGACAGCTAAGATCGCGCGGCGGTTTCCGCGCGGCGAGTTATGCAGGTTCAATTGCTGCCTCTCGGATTATGATTGGACTACAGACGGTAACCGATCCACTGCCAGTATATTGATTAGGAGGATTGACAGCGCATGTTTATTAGATATTACATGAGCTTGCAGTATTACTTTTCCTAAATATTTGAACACAAAATAATTATGTAAGATCCACTGGATTATTACACGCGGAAAATTATTAATTTACATAAGTATTTGGTGACAAAAGTACTAAAGAATCACACAGCTGAGTTTGTTGCAAAACGCGACATCTTCTTCCAGTACTCTACAATCTCGTCCCGAGAAACGTCAGTCCTTCATTACACGTTGATGAAACGGTCTACGATTAGCACATACCCACCTGCTTGTAACCACAAAGGTAAACAATTTTTTTCGCTAATATAACAAATATTTTATTGCCTTTTTTATGCAAATGCTTATTTGTTTGAAATTTCCTACTCTGGGCACCTGCCATAATTTTTAAATCTATTTTAAATAGGACCCAGAGGATTGATATACGCCGAGAACTTTATCCTTCATCCTTTTATTTTCAAAAAAGTTTTCATTCCGATGATGACTTCATTATTTTTCTGACGAATATTATGAGATTTTATTCCGATGATTATTTTATTCAAATTCCATAGGTCCCATCAAGTAATTTGATTTCCATGTTCCACGCATCCACATTCATTTATCGATGAAACTTTCGCTGCAAGCTATTACTTCATTTCGATGATGATTATTGATTATTTTATTTTATTTCGATGATTATTTCAGGGCTTGTTCAATGTCATTATTATATTACATTTCTATGATTATTTTATTTAAATTCCACAGAGTCCATCAAGTAATTCAATTTTCAAGTTCCACGCATCCACTTTCATTTAAAGGCAAAGTTCACGATAATTTTCGTTCCCGAGTTTTCTACTCAAAACAATGCGTTGGCTACCAAGTGCCGTTTTCGTTCGTTCTTTCGACCCCAGTACTCCAATGAGACCCTGAACTTTCGATTTCCGGCCAAAAACCGAAGACGAAATTTATCGTGGACACTGCCTTTAAACGTCTTATTTCAATGACATTAATCTCTAGCCTGGACTAGTTGTCCGTTTGGATGAACATGTTGTCACCGGTAAAAAATGGGGCTAAAAATGGAACAAAGTTCTGGGCGAAACAGTATTAGTTAGGGTCCGAACGGAAGAACGCAGCAACACAAAATAGAGAACCGCAAAAGAAGGGTCCACAAAAGATTTCACTGCCACAACAATCAGTCCACTGAGAGTAAAGAAGCGGGGTGAGAGTAAAGGATTTCGTGCCATTATGCGGCGTTTCTCTCGGTTTCTTCGTCATTTCTGTTCTACTCGGGGGCCAAACAATCGAATTAGCGATTAATCTCAAAATTGAAGATTATCGTGAACACTGCCTACAAATTAATTGAACACCATTTGTTTTTCATTAGTAGAGATAACTCCTGGTTTTGTTTTTTATCCTTATCCATTCGGTATTCTTTACCTTCCTCTAAGACCAATCAATGAGATTACCATGCCTCTATCTTTGCCTATGGCAGAGTCATTAGGAGTGTCCCATTCAGAACGATGCCAATGCATCCACTCACCCTCCTCGACGAGGAATACGAAGGCGTCGCGTTGCGGCGATCTAGTCGCCGTGCGGAGTTGGCGAGAGATTCTGAGTCGAGGCAGATAATTATATCTCCTGGTAATCTGAGTCGAGGTGCGAACCATCACTAATTACGGTCCCACTAATTGATTTTATCCTAAAGTTGCGCACCCGACGCACGTGATGTGAAATATTGATGTGAATGTTTAGTGCTGTAATAATATAATGATAAATACATTTTGACCAACTGTAAATCAGAATTTTATTACTGGAAGGCTGGGGATAGAGGTGGGTAGGGGTGGGGTGGGGGTGGGGGGAGGGAATAGATTCGATTGTCGTACGAGTTTAATCATCTAGGCGTGAGCTAGTGGTAAGCAATCACGCAAGAGTGCTCGTCACCCGCTACCATTTCGTCGACGACCAGGGGGAGGCAAGCGGGTGAGTGTGATGTGGCGAGCGCGCCGCCGAATTAGTGGAGGCGGGCGGCGAGCCCCGGCCGGCCAGCGCTCGCCACCCGCTGCCATCTCGCTCGCCACCCGCGAAAAGGGTTGCTCGCCACCGGACTTTCGCTTCGCGGGTGGCGAGCCCCAACCTTCTGAGTAGTCGTGCGGATAGTTGCTCAGGTACTCAAGGCGACGGCCCGCGAACCTTTCCCAGCTGGCCCGCGGTCTCCGTCCTCCAGCCGCCCGCTAATGGCTCGCCGGCCAGCTTCATGTCGATGGCCCGCTGACCTTCACCAGATGGCCCGCGATCATTATTTTTTGATAATCATTGACTCGACCCGGGGTTCGCGGCAGAGAAACGCCCCGCCTCGGTCCGCCGCAGTCCGCGGTGAGGAACCCCCCTCCCCGAGGACCGCGGCGAACCCCCCCCCCAGCCGTGAGGATACCCCTATCCCCTCAGCGGTCAAAAATATGCTAACCTCCGAAGAGTGACTCGAAGTCATCTTCCAGGGACGGCATCAGATTGCCGAATGAGGACTCTAGTAAGATGAAGCGCCTTTTATACCGGCTGTGCACCTGATAAGCACGTTACGACGTGATCATTCGTTACCATTGTCAATTGTCTTTCCAACCGGCCGAATTGAAGATGGCGTGGCATGTTTTGGGAGCAGCCGTGGCGTGTTTTGTGGCTCGCGGGCTAGCCAATATCCGCGTTGCGTGTGCGTCGCATGCAGCATGGTTAGCCGCTGGCCGGCACCCTCGAAATGTGGGGTGTCGGGGGTGGTGGTCATCGTGTATCAACACCGCGGAGGAGGCGGGAGAAGCGGGGGAGGAGCGAGGTTCCTGATTGGACGCAACAGCCGGGGGCCGGGGCTAACCCTTGTTGCGTCCAATCAGGAACCTCGCTCCTCCCCGTTTCTCCCGCCTCCTCATGGGTGTTGATACACGATGGCCACCACCCGGGTGTCGGCCGTCGTTTTCGGCATAGAGGTTCGCCGGCCGTCGCCCCGAGTACCTGCTCAGAACGTCGGACGGCCGTGTGCCCGGGAATCCCCGACCAAGGGCGAGCGGCGGGGGCCATGTTTTGCGAGCGTAGAATCATCAGGAGCGAGGCGGGGGCGCCACCAAATTTTGTTAGCTTGGTCCTGCAGGGAAAATTCGAAACAGAGGAAAACATGTTCGCTCGGGCAAATCGCATAACACGTTGAACGCCAGAATCAAACCCGTGCCACATACGGAGCACAATTTTATGGTAACTCCACTGCAGGCACCACTGAGTAAGCAGTTACATCATCGCCCACTTCGCGGGGTGGCTGTAAGGTAAGTTCCCCAGTCTATTGATTAGACTTGAATGGGACACCCATCACGGGGTTTGGAAAATTTTGGAGAAGGGTATAGCACCCGCCCAGGGTGTGGGTGAGGTGGTTCCCGGATATCGTTATACAAGGAATCAGTCATTGAAGCGTTGACACGGTGGAACGGTGGAGATGTTCTGCCCGGGACCCGCGCCCTTTTGCTTGGATGTCCGGGCGTCGCGCCCATTATAAGTCGTGGGGCTGGGGCGGGGACCTGTAGGGCGCCAGGCGCGGAGGGGGGCCCCGCCTCGCTGAGTGGTGGGTACGGGGGCGCGGCCTTCCGACGTTCTGAGTGAGTGATTATAAGTTCAAGCAGATAACGACTTGCCACATACTCAGAACGTCGTAGGGCCGTGTGCCCGGGAATTTCCGACCAAGGGCGAGCGGCGGGGCCATGTTTTGCGAGCGGAGAATCATCAGGCGCGAGGCGGGGGCGCCACCGAATTTCGTTAGCTTGGTCCTGCAGGGAAAATTCGAAACAGAGGAAAACGTGTTCGCTCAGGCAAATCGTATTACACGTTGAACGCTAGAATCAAACCCGTGCCACATACGGAGCACAATTTTATGATAAGTTCACTGCAGGCAGCCTTGAGTAAGTACTTACATCATCGCGCACTTCGCGCGGTGGCAGTAAGGTAAGTTCCCCAGTCTATCGAATAGACTTGAATGGGACACCCACCATGGGGTTTCGAAAATTTTGGAGAAAGGTAGAGCACCCGCCCAGGGTGTGGGAGGGGTGGTTCCCGGAGATTATTATACAAGGAATCATTTAAACGATGACACCGCGGAGATTTTCTATCCGTGCCCCGCGCCCTTTTGCTTGGATGTCCGGGCTTCGCGCCCATTATGAGTCATGGGGCTGGGGCGGGGACCTGTTGGGCGCCAGGCGCGGAGGGGGGCCCCGCCTCGCTGAGTGGTGGGTACGGGGACGCGGCCCTCCGACGTTCTGAGTAGGATTTGGCCACCGCGACCCAGCGATGAAGGACGTCTGCCACGAAGCGATCAGAATCGGGGCGCTTTTCAATCGCGCACGTGATGTTAGAAGAGCATGGCCGCATAGACAAGCTGCAGTTAAAACGGGGCTTTACACGATACATTCTAGCTCAAGAGGTTTTCTCGGCTCTATCTTAAACGGGGGGGGGGCACCCAAGATCTTTCCATAAAAATGAAGAGAAACTGACAAAGTGCTTGATACTGTTAACAATGACTGGTGTTTTGGAAATTCAATAGAAATACATGAATTGATAGCTTTTCCAATTGGTGGTTCAATTAATTTCTGTCTTGAATCCTGGGTGCCCCTCAACCGTTTAGGATAGTAAGTACAGTTTTCTCTGAAGCGCGAAGATGACGTGAAATCACCGGGAAACTGCAGAGAGGTGGTTGTCGTGATTACAGAAGGCGCCACAGTCATCACTGCAGTCAAAGCGCCCTAGTGCAGCAGCACAGGCTTCGTCGATAACTCGGTGGACTACAAAGCGATAGATTGGTAGCGGTTGATAGTTCAAATCTCGGTATGCAGTGGCAAAAACCAGGGTCGTATTCGCCAACAACCCGCCGGGCGAAGGGTAAATGAGGTGAAATTTTAGTACAAAACGTGCGCTCCACGGCCACCTCTCGCCTCCCTTGGCTTCCCTCGCGACCGCCGGAATTTTTCGAATCGCATAGCTGAAGAATGACCGCTTTGCGATGGAATCTTTATCTTTTTGCAGTGATATCGATACGTAACACAGTTTGCATTTCCATCTTACATGGTGTAAGATGGGTTGATCTGCTCCTCTGCCGCGCGCGGTATCATCCCTTCCGCTTCCCTTCGACTACCCTCGGCGGGTTGTTGGCGAATACGACCCCAGGGGTCATATTCGCCAATAACCCGCCGGGTAGTCGAAGGGTAAATGAGGTGAAATTTCAAAACAAAACGCGCGCTCCACGGCCACCTCTCGCCTCCCTTGGCTTCCCTCGCGACCGCCGGAATTTTTCGAATAGCATAGCTGAAAAATGGCCGCTTCGCGATGGAATCTTTATCTTTTTGCAGTGATATCGATACGTAACACAGTTTGCATTTTCATCTTACATGGTGTAAGATAGGTTGATCTGTTCCTCTGCCGCGCGCGGTATCATCCCTTACGCTTCCCTTCGACTACCCTCGGCGGGTTGTTGGCGAATACGACCCCAGGACGCATCCGAGGCCAAATACCTACATCGCAGCATTTAGGTAGCCTAGTCGAGGCAGTGGGAACTCGACAGGATCCAAACAGTGCATTGATTTTGACGCGAATCTGCCGGGAGTCTCCCCTAGGCTCCAGTCCTGAACATAAACAGCAGGTTGTCGACAGGTTCTCGATAGAATCCAGGTGATTCCGGAGTATGGATGCTCCCTTACCTGAGGTAAGCTCTTCCATACGTTCTGAAGCGCAGTTTCCTGCAAACTGTGCGGAGTACGAATCTGAGACGAACCTGAAGACGAGCAGGAGCTTTCTTGTAGGGTGAGTTCGATGGTGCACCAGTCAGTCTGTGCGAAGATGTCTGAGCCGAGTCAGCAACGGAATGAGCCACACTAACCTTGACCTCCTTGAACTGGCTTTTATATCACTATGTTATCAGAACTATCAGTCTCTATTGTCTGAGCATTACTGTACGAACACGTCGAAAACCAGATGTTCAGTAACTCCTAGGCTAGAACAACACTCAATCGCTTATGTCCAAAGTATGTGAAAAAATTGTGGTGCGCGCGAAGCGCGCACCTGATTCGGAAAGGATTGGTTCTGCGCACACCTCTCATTCCAGAATCTTGGTTCGGGAGAAACCTTGAAACAAGGGACTTTAACAAAAGATAGAGCAGTAAGGGTTCTCAACACTGCCCAAATTTCAGAAAAATTCCCGCAGTGGGTCTCGAGATATTTAAAAAAAATGCGAATTTTTAAAATGTGTGTGTGTGTCAGAAGGAATTTAGTGATAATAAGTTTGGTCGGTCTTTCAAGAGAAGTGGAGTGATAACGTGATAAGACTTAATAGAACTCGATAGACGTTGTGTCTCAGGTCCATCACGGACCATATGCTCCGCGTGCGGAACAAGAATTGAAGTGCTCCAAGCGCTGTATAAAGTGTGCGGTTCCCAACTGGGAGTGCGTAGAGCGCCGTAAAAAGTGGACGGGGCAAAAGTGGGTGTGCGTAGAGCGCGGGGAAAAGTGGACGTGATCCAAAAGGGAGTGCAAAGTGTGCCGCGAAAAGTGGTCGGGACCCAAATGGGAAAGCATAGGGCGCCGAAAGAAGTGGGCGGCTCCCAAGTGGGAGTACACAACGCGCCGGTAAAAGTGGGCGGGACCCAACTGGGAGTCCACAGAGCGCCGAGAACTGTGGACGGGACCCAAGTGGGAGTGCACAACGCGCCGGTAAAAGTGGGCGGGACCCAACTGGGAGTCCACAGAGCGCCGAGAACTGTGGACGGGACCCAAGTGGGATTGCACAACGCGCCGGTAAAAGTCGGCGGGACCCAACTGGGAGTCCGCAGAGCGCCGGGGAAAGTAACGTGTGTCCTACAGTGCCGAGGCGATGGGCAGAAAGGCCATGAACGGCCTGTTTTCGGGTCTATCCTAGACGGGGGGGGGCACCCAAGACTTATTGATAGAAATGAAGAAAAACTCTGATAAAAGATGCCTGATAGTGCTATCAATCATTGTTTTTATAGAAGCTCTACAGAAACACTTCGTTTGGTAGCCTTAGGCCCCGGTCATAGTTGGTGCTATTTGCATCTGCATCCCCCCCGCACCCCCCCGCACCCCCCAACACCCCCCCGCACCCCCCAACACCCCCCAACGCCACCCCGGTCGATACGTATGTTTAAAATGATGGAGTGAGGTTGAGAAAATCACTCGATGCATCCAACTAGATATGACGATGATTACGTGGCCAACAGGATTGCACCTGTTCAGAGAAATAGTGAAGGCGAGTATGGTGAAGTCACGGAGGTAGCAGTGAGGTTAGCTTTCTAGTGATACGCAATGTTTTATCTTCGACCCGCCCACCCGGTGATTTTCTCATCCACGTATTGCATGGATATCGACCGCGTCGGATACATTGAGTGATTTTCTCAACCTCACTCCATCATTTTAAACATACGTATCGACCGGGGGTGCGGGGGTGTTGGGGGTGCGGGGGTGCGGGGGAGCGGGGGGGATACACCGAGTGATTTTCTCAGCTTCACCTCACCATGTTGTTCATACGTATCGACCGGGTGGGTGTTGGGGGGTGTTGGGGGGTGCGGGGGGGTGCGGGGGGGATACACCGAGTGATTTTTGCATCCCATTTTCAATGCATTCTGTGTGTATCGACCGGGCTGGAGGCGTCGGCTCATCCAACTATGACCGGGGCCTTACCACTCGTTGGTTCATTTACTCTGCCAATTCGAGAATTGATGCTTCGGAAAAAGCGGCCTTTATCACGCTCTGTTATCATTAGGCATCGAATTCACCTTTAGCGCCGTCATCAAAGCTTATCCGCGCAAAGGGTGAATTTGCTGAGCGGTTGGATATCAGTCAGCGCAAAGAGTGAAAATACCGCCAGCGCTAACATGTTAATGCATATCAGTTGTTGAGCGGCTGGATATCAATCAGCGCAAAGCGTGTAATTGCCGCCGTTGCTGGCATCTCAGAAATTTCTAAACAAGTGAAAACATCTCAGCGAACACATGATAAAACGATTGATCACGTCTCGATGTGTTTATCATGAGCGCAGCCGGTATAAAAGCCGCCTCATCTCACTAGAGTCCTCATTCGGCATTCTGATGCCGGCCCTGAAAGGTGATTTCGGGTCACTCTTCGGAGGCCAGCATAATTTTGGCTGCTGGGAGGATACAGTGGGTATCCTCACGGCGGGGGGCGCGAGCTACGCCGTGGTCCGCAGAGGGTGGCTCCTCACCGCAGACCTCGGTGAAGATTACGCCCCTGTTGCGGACAAGGCGGGGCTTCCTGTGCTGTGGACCTTCAAATTCGTGAATTTTTCGAGGTAAACTCACCCATTTTTCGAATTAAATTCACCTCATTTTCGGGGTAAATTGGGCCCTTTCTCGCTGCCAGTTCGCACCATTTTCACGGGATATTCACCCCATTCTCACGTATCCTGGCGGCAAATTCACCCATACAGTGAATATAACGCGGCAAATTAAGACTTTATGCCGACTTGTACATGAGCATCAAGTCTCTTTTGCTGAGGCATCAAGTCTCGAATTGGCAGAGTAGTTTGTCTTGAATCGTGGGTGGCCCCCTCCCCGTCTAGGTGCCCTGTTTTCTTCTTCCAATCTCTGAAGGAAACCTTCGTTAAAATGAAATGATTTTATCTAACTGTTTTGCTTCGCCACGAGAGGTTCATGATTTGGCATAAAAAATAATTGTGAGATCTCGTTAAAAGAAGAGAAATACTTGGTGCATTTGATTTGTCATGAGATTTAACACAGAAGAAACACTAAAAGATCGATGAAGTGATGTACCATTGATTTGGATGTGCGCTTTCTTACTAAAAATCGGAAAATTGAGTGTGGTTTTGAGAGGCCAAATCACGCGCGTTTTACAGAACCCTGACATACATAGATTCGTCAAAAAGGAAATATAGGGTGGGAGCCACAAAATAATATTTCAAGGAGCTCAGACTTGAATTTTAACTGTAAGCAATAATTGTTCTCAGAGAGCGCGAGATTAGCCCTCTCAAAACCACACACAATTTTTCGATTTTTAGTAAGAAAGCGCACATCCAAATCAATGATACATCATTTCATCGATCTTTTAGTGTTTCTTCTGTGTTAAAGGCAGTGTTCACGATGATTTTCGTTCCCAAGTTTTCCACTCAAAACAATGCGTTGGCCACAAAGTGTCACAAAAATTACGAAGAAACGGCGAGAAACCCACTAAAACGTCTTATTTCAGTGACATTATTCTCTGGCCTGGACTAGACGTCCGGTTGTATGAACGTGTTCACGATGGTTGTCACCTTTGTAAAATGGGGCTAATCGAAAATGGAAGAATATTATAGGCAGAACAGTATTAGTAAGGGTCCGAAAGAAAGATAGGAGCAACAGAGAGTGAAGAATTGCAAAAGACGGTTCCACAACAGATTTCATAGTCACAACGAACAGTTCCTGTGAGAGTAAAGAGGCGGGGTGAGAGTAAGGGATTTCGTGCCCTTTTGGCGGATTTCTCTCGAACTCTTCGTCATTTCAGTTCTACCCAGGAGCCAAACAATCGATTTAGCAATAAATCCCAAAATCGAAGATTATCGTGAACACTGCCTTTAAATCTCATGACAAATCAAATGCACCAAGGATTTCGCTTCTTTTAACGAGTTTCTCACAATTATTTTTTATGCCAAATCATGAACCTCTCGTGGCGAAGCAAAACAGTTAGATAATGGCTTAATTGAGAACAAATTTCGCTTACACTACAACAGCTCGAAGAGAACCCGTTTCTTTGTGAAAATGGAAAGATTTTTTTTCATTTTCGGCATTATAAGCAGGTAAAAACAAAAAATGCACATGGAATAGACAAAAACAGTCGGAAACCACTCAACATGGTTCAGAAATGTGTGGATTTTCTAGATTTACGATTGTACTGTGAATAACTCCCTCGAAGTTGCACCCAAATGTAGTCCCTCATCATATTTTTGTTATACTGTCCTAGGTAAAGACTCTGTCGGAGGCTAAGGTCAGGGCTGGTATATTCGTCGGACCACAGATCATGATTTTATTTTATTTATTTATGCTACATAAGGTAGGCATGATATACAGGCGGAGCGCAAAGTGAAACAGTAGAGAAATACAGCAAAGTGAACCAGCAGAAAAAAACAACAAAGTGAGATTTTACCACGACAGAAGATCATTTGAAGCTTTGCGTTTAAAGGCAGTGTTCACGATAAATTTCACTTCCGATATCTCCACGGTTTACGGAAGGTCTGGTGCCCTGTATAGCAAGGCATGCTTAAAAAGGACACGAAAGACGCGTTTTTGAGCACAAATAAGCCCTCTCTTGTTTACGTTGATTTTTGAGCGTGGAGGAATTGAACGTTAGAAAGATGATACCTATCAGTGCAATGAAGCAAACAGCTCACTTATCAGCATTTCCTTCATTTGATGATTGCTATAATCTGAGTCTTTATTTGTTCCTTTCGAGGGGCGGATCTGGGGCACGGGGCGTGTCCGGGGCACCAAAACGCTTGTTTGCAGCCGTCATTTTGCAGCTCCTGGCTCGTTTTCTACCGTTCTTTCGACACTGGGAGCCTAGGATCCTTCTCGCCTATCATTTCACTGTGGAAAGTCAACGAGGATGATCATCGTGAACGCTGTCTTTAAACGATAGAAAAGAATCAGGAACAGTTTGGAAATTCAGCTTAAGAGAGGAAAAAGCAGACCCAGCTCGACAGGTGAAGCTGTTCAACCTAAGACTAGTTTTGGGTACACCATAAGAGATTTTCTCCGAGCTACCCCGTGTTCTAGATGCCATGAAGCCGAAAAATTTGGATTTGTCGGTTCTCACCATTCCACTCACAATTTTAAAAATCATGCACACGTCATTTCGTTTACGTCTAGATTCCAGCAAATGCAAAGATAGTTCCTGATTTCGCCTAATGGGACCAGGTACTCTAGCGTATGAGAATCCATTTCGTCTCAAGAAAATCTTACGAGTGAAATTGTCTTGTACTTTTTCTAAAAGTCTAATATCTTTCTTTTTGCATGGACAGAATACAGAAGTTCCTGATTCCATTATAGGCCTAACATAAACTATATGCATGCGCCAAGACACTTATATCACAAGTCGACAAGCCTTTGAAAATGTGGAAGGTGCGTACGAAAGCTTTTTTAGAGATGGTTTGAAAGTGGGCAGAGGAGTCAAGCTGGCTATCATACTGGAAACCATGATCCTTCACATTTGCAACAGTTGTTAAAGAGTGACCATCAAGCATGTAGGTGATCGGAAGACTGGAAGTTCCCAACCTCAAGTGCACCTTTTCTCAGGAGCCAGCGGTAGACTCCAAACTTTCGACCATTCTTGTACCCTATCAAGAGCGCCTTGTAGCTTTTCGGCATCCCCAAGCGACTGTATTTTGCTATATATTTTTACGTCGTCAGCGAATTGTTTGCAAACTACTCCGGTACCTTCCAACAACAAGGGAAGCTCTGCGATATACACAGCGAACAAAATTGGCGATAGAGCGCCTCCCTGAGGAACTCCACTAATAACCGATCTGCTAGACGAAAAGCTAGAACCTACTTTGACTTGAAAAGTACGGTCTTTGAGATAGTTTTTGATCCAACTACACACCAATGGATGGAATTTCAGCTTCTAAAGTTTCAGCATGAGCTTGTGATGGTCAACCCTGTCGAATGCTTTGGAGAAATCCAAATAAATCACATCACACGCACTCCTCGATTCCAAGTACTCACTCCAGTCATTAATACACTCCAGCAAGTTTGTGTCAACAGACTTCCCCGCAACAAAACCGTGTTGATTGTCAGGAATAATTGAATTCATTTCTAAATGTTCTACAATTCGTTTTTTGAAAACCTTTTCGAATGTTCTGCAAAAAATCGAGGTAATACTCACTGGCCTATAGTTATCCACAAGTTCAGAAGGTTCTTTTTTCAACAGAGGAGTCACAAACGATTGTTTTCACCTTTGTGGTACGTCAGAGGACCTGCAATTACATGTGCAATGTTTTTGACAAAAACTGCAGGCATGAAATCAGGTGTGATAGACATGGATATAGGCAACTTGAACAGGATTTCAAAAAATTTTATCATTCTCAAAAAACGGAAAACTGTTCATAGGTGTTTCGACTACGGGGCAAAAAGGAGGAGAGAAACGGAAGACCTCCCCGTAACTCTCACAGAATTTGTCCGCTAGCAGGTTAGCTTTATCAGTCTCCATGATTGCGACAGTATCACCTTTCTTCAAACACAAAATTTTGAATGATTTTCGTAGTTTTTTATTCAAAAATTTATAAAAGCCTTGTTGATTGCTAATGTTAATTGCCCTCTTCTCTAAATTTCTATTATATTTTGAGAGACGACGTTCGAAATAGGAAGAAAAACAACGAAAGTTCTCCCAATCCGAATGAGACTGAGAATTCGACGCTAGTGCAAAAAGGCAACTTCTATGTTCAAGCATATTTTGAAGATAAGAGGGAAGAACAGAACGCGTCGCACATACACGCTTAAAAGGCACGAAGAGTTCTATTGCATCGTTCAAAATCATCAGGAAGAGCTCGTACTTTCCGTCAAATGAGCTCTCATTTTCGAAAGAAACTCCAATCAACAGTAGAAAGGTACAAACCAAGGCTGTCGTAATTACATCTAGCAAAATCACGAATAAACGTAAAACTAGGCGACATGTATTCGCATTCGAGGGTTAAACTGACACTTTTATGATCACTAGAACCGACAGGAGGTCCAACTGCCAAACTTCCAACCATTTTATGGCCGTTAGATAGAACAAGGTCAAGACAGTTAACTCATCTCATTGGCTCTCTCACCAGCTGACGAAAGTCATGTGTGGTTACCATACTAACAAATGCCAAAATACTTGGCGGCAATGGTTTTCCCAGGTCATTCCAGTCTACTTCCGGGTAATTAAAGTCACCCACAATTACTGATGGGTACTCGCAACAAACAATATCACTGATTGTTTTAGAGAGGAGTTCATTGCAAGATGCTGTACAAGACGGAGCTCTATAAATCGCTGTCACTCTCACTCTCCTGCAATCAGAAATGATGTCAAAGAGTAAAATCTCGAAAGCATCCGGAAGGGACTCAGAGAGAACCTCAGCAAGACCAAAAGTGTTCCTAAGGCCCCGGTCAGACTTCGTCGAAAAACCTGCTGAGTCCGAGTGAGTCCGAATGAGTCCGGGGTGGAAAAACCTGCTGAGTCCCACTGAGTCCGGTTGCCCCCAGCGCCAACCAACTCCTCTGCGAAACACGCAATTGATAGTGACGATTATCACTTCAGCTGTGAATCGGAATGTGTTTGGTGGCTGATTTTTCTTGTTTTCAACATGTCTGAATCTCATTTCCGTATCAGCAGTACGTGGGGCAGAGCGCAGACGGCGAGAGTCGAGATGCGGCGGGACTCGGCAGGTCGCAGTCGGCCAAAAAAAAAGCACCCAAATCGCGTGAAAAACACCTATATCGACCGGGTGGGGTGAGGACGATTTCAGTGGGACTCAGTCGGTGCATTGGCCCCGCCCTTGTACGCATGAAAACTATCAGTATCGACCGGGGGATTGCGGTGAGCATCAGACGGTCGCAGTCGGACTCAGTGGGTTGAATTTTCTGCACCCGTCTTCCACGAATTCGATGCGTATCGACCCGGTGGGACTCAGTAGATCCACCGACTATGACGGGGGCCTTAGAAGACAAATTAAACCGCCCCCTTGTTTTCTTTTTCTATCACAACGCAAAGCTCTATACTCACTCGTTAAATTGCATAACATCGACGAAAGGGAGTGATCGGATTTAAGCCATGTCTCAGAGAAGACATACAAATCAAATTTATTTCCTAGAACAAAACTAACATAATTCGAATTTTTCGGTATCGATCGTACATTGGCATAAAAACAAGTAATTCCTTTCTGAGACTGCCTGAAACCCGATCTTACAAGTTTAAAGACACCTGACTTGGAGACTGTAGAGAGCTCCCCGACGAATCGGCACTGGAGTGAGGACCACCCGACCAACCACCACCTTGTGAAGGAGGCGAAGGCCCGGCACCCCCACCAACACCCAATCCCCGAGTAGTCCCGTTAGCCTCCCTTCTTTGAATTCTCTCTTCGAATGAGAGGGACTCTCTAATAGAGACTCCTTTCTCATGATGACCATAAAATTTGAGGATTTCGCAAAGCTGTTGAACAGGACGGAGAGAACGGCTTGAAGCAATTTTGTTGGAATTTTTCAGGGCTTCCCAGGTGATCACAAAGCTGAAAGCTATGTGGAGTTGGTGCACTCTCATAAAAAATTACGGCTAAATGTGTTGCAGAATGTCTCTGAAAGTCCATATGATTGATTCGCATCTTGACAAATTCAACGAGCAAGGCGAGCCCTTTTATCAAGATAAATTGGACTTTGAACATCGTTAGCAAGGCCAGTATAACGAAACCATGAGGGCGGACTACATTTGGTGCAACTTCGACAGAGTGATTCACAGTACAATCGTAAATCTAGAAAGTCTACACATTTCTGAACCGTGCTGAGTGGTTTCCGACTGTATTTGTCTATTCCTTGTGCATTTTTTTGTTTTTACCTGATCATAGTGCCGAAAATGAATAAAAATCGTTCTATTTTCACAAAAAAAAACAGTTTTCTTTGTTCTGTCGTCATGTAAGCAAAGTTTGTGCTTAATGAAATCATTTTTAACATACATAAGGCGTAAACAATTGAAATATAACACTTGGAAGCCAGGAACAAAAATTGAGTTACATAAACATGCGATTCTCCAAATTTCATTGTCCTAGTCACAAAAGCGAAGTTTTCCTGGGATAACAGAGATTTCCTGTCTGTTCTAGACCTAACGGGTTAGGAAAACACAACTTCAACCCAGGAACAGAAAAAAAGTTGAAATTTGTTACATAGTGTAATAGAAGTACACCCTCTATTAGTAGTGCACCTCTAATAGAAGTACACCAAAAATAGAGGGCTGAGAATTAAAAGTACAGCCTCTATTTGAAGTACACCTCTAATAGAAGTACATATAAAATAGGGCCCTGAGTATTACAAGTACATGTACACCTAAAAGATAAAATACGGTACAGTTGACCGCAATGTTAAAAGGACATGATGCGGTTGCGGACTCGCACCAAAACTACGGTAGTCTCGCACTTTGCCAGATTTCGTCATCGATCGGCGCCAACCGTCGTCTCTCTGCTCACGAGAATACGAGCTGTGGCGCCGATCGATGACGAAATCTGGCTAAGTGCCATATTCTACCGTAGTTTTCATGCGATACGCAACCGCACCATGTCCTTTTAACATTGCGGTCAACTGTATATGACATACCCCGATTTCCACGGTTCTGGATTTCGCGTGCGCCAATCAGAAAACCTGCAAATGCCAATCGACGCTACACCTTCGAAAATTCCCCCGGGTGCCAATTTTCATAATGATACGTCAAATTTTGCAAGGCTGGCACCGGAAAGTGTCGAAATTGACCGATGCAAAACTATATGACGTAGCAGGCGAATCTTGGAGATTTCTTAAATCTTTTAGATCTGCAATGGGAAAAAGTACGGTTTCTTCAAATCTATTAACAAGTGAATGAAGATATTGAAGATGCCACGTGGAACCAGATTGTCAGAATGCGAAAGAGCTCAGGTTGATCTCACGAGCCATATGGCTCTTCGTATTAGATCTGTGAGCCAACGAATTGGACGAACCCGAGGCTGCTTTGATCTATACGTTAAAGATCTTGCTTTGTACCTGCATTAAAGGCAGTGTTCACGATAATCTTCGATTTTGAAATTAATCGCTAAATCGATTGTTTGGCCTCCGGGTAGAACTGAAATGACGATGAAATCGAGAAAAAAACCCTAGAAAGGTACCTAATCCTTTACTCTCACCCCACCTTTTTGCTCTCACTGGAACTGTTCGTTGTGACAATGAAATCTTTTGTGAACCCATCCCTTGCGATTCTTTACTCCCTACTGCTCCGTCCTTTCCTTCGGACCCTAACTAATACTGTTTTGCCTAGAGTATTCTTCCATTTTTGATAAGCTCCATTTTTCTCCGGTTACAACCACCGTGAACACGTTCATCCAGTCGGACAACTAGTACAGGCCTGAGAATAATGCCACTGAAATAAGACGTTTCAGGGCGTTTCAAGCCGTTTCTTCGTAATTTTGGCAACATTTGGTTGCGAACGCATTGTTTTGAGTGGAAAACTCGGGAACGATAATCATCGTGAACACTGCCTTTAAAGGCAGTGTTCACCATGAAAGTCGTTTTTTTTTGTTTTCTCACCTATTCGGAAAACGGTCCCATGCTGATTCCAATGATGTCCCTGGAGTCGTACAAGACCCCCTGGAAACGGAGTTATGGCCCCTCGAAATTCAGCAAGGAAGAATTGTGGACGAGTTGTCCGAGGTTTGTAAATCCCTGTTTTTGCAGCCGATGTGTTCGAGCTGACCTGAGTAAAGAGAGACGTTGAGAATGAAGGGAAGAACAGGGCTTTTGATAGGAAACCATCGCTCATTGAACCACGAATTCAAGGGAACTGTTATAGGACGTGGGCGGAGTGGCCCAATGGGTTGGCTGGCCCACGAGATTTTCACCCACTTACCGGCCATTTTTCGTCGCATTTCCGTTCTTAATCTTCCTAAAGGGACCCAAAGTTTACGTTTTAGCCAAAAAAAAACAAGCAAATCTTTCTTCGTGAACACTGCATTTAAGCACGAAATGGAAGACCAAGGAAGCTGAACGACCGAGACGAACAGACTTTCGTGAGGCTAGCATCGAATTCCATGAGGTCCGTCAGCGAGATCAGGGGAGCCGTGGACCTGCGCGTGGACAAATCCACAATTCTGCGAACCATTCATAGATCCCGGAACGTCGTCCGCGAACGAGTGAGAAATGCTCCACGTCTTAAGTTTGACGTGTAGGGCAGCATTCAACTGGTACGGCCAGCTAGACATTCTCAGACAACAGGTGCGGACTGACCGCTGGCAATCAAGGCCTCTCCGGGCGGTACGCCGGCAAGTTGCGGGCGGATCGCTGCTCATCGTGGCCTCGGCGGGCGGATCGCTGGCTATCAAAGCCTTTGCGGGCGGATCGCTGCGTTTTGGCGGGCGGATAGCGGCGCCTGGGAAACTTGAACACCCTAGCGGGCGGATCGCCGGCGAGCTCTAAAGCGGCGATCCGCCCGCAACCTGCCAGCGATCCGCCCGCAAGGGATTTGAAAGCCAGCGATCTGCCCGCTGAGCTATGAGATGCAGCGATCCGCCCGCAACATGCCGGCGATCCGCCCGCCAGGGCTTCGATAACCAGCGATCCGCCCGCTCAAATTGTACACGGTGAAACTGGTCAATCAATGATGAGTGGATTGGAGTTCATTTATTGATCCACTGCTACGCCATAAATCCCCATCCGCCATCTCTACTTCAGTGTCATAGTTGTTTCACTTCTATATGTCGCTTTTTTCTTGATGTTGCTTAATTGTTGAAAGATCTTATAATGCTTACCTTGTACTTAGCTCATTAGAGTACGTGTTCTTTAATTCTCCCAGTTTATCGCTAGTATCCTAATTCGAGGAAGCGGTTGTCTTTGAAAACATATGGTGTATGCTAGAAATGGAGAGAAAAACGCTTCGCTCAAAAGATGGCGGAATAACATATACGCCGCGGTTATTTAGAGATATGATAGAAACCATGCAATATCGTTAAATTCTTGGCACAGATGGTGCTATGTACTATACTTCGGCGACTCGAAAATTTTTTCGAATAATCGAGTTTTCGACTAACTCGATTTTTCAAAATTTCGAATAATCGAGTAGTCGAATTGACTCGATTTTTCGAATAATCGAATGGTCATGTTTTTGACTAACTCAATTTTTCCAGTTTTCAACAATTGAGTTTCTGAAGCACCTTATCTCGACTATTTTGAGCATACCACTTTCTACTGCTTCAAGACATTGATTAAAAGTATATCTGGCAATGAAAAACGCCATCTTCACACAGTAAGACGGCCGGAACCAATACTCATGTATTAATGTCGATGAGCAATATCCATCGACCAAATTCCAGAAGCTTCAAAAAACCAAACAAACTTCACTATAGGAGAGAAATACGGTTCAACGAAACGAGATCATTTAATGGATGAACAATCAGAATTCATCTTTGGAGACGATATTCATGGAAAAAGCCGGAGCTGAGTGTAACAATAATTAGCCAGGGCAAATCGTAGTCTACTTCTAGATCATCCAAACTCATAGTGGACTCTCCGTCATGATATTCAGCCTCTTCGACTAGACCTTAGCCGTTTTCCTCGTCTTTTTGGCCTTCATGGCCTTTTTCGTCTTCTTGCCCGGTTTTTTCGACGGAGAGTGCAGCTTCTCCTCCGTACCTGCGAAGCTGTGATTCTGTGGCCACAATAGAAGCTGTTAGTTTTCTGGATCTCCCACCTTTTTTCTAAGAGAAAGGAGGATAAAGCCAAGCATCAAAAACAAATTTGAAAACCAAAAGTTTCGGTTGCTTTGCGACGTTCCGCTGGTCCCAATGGATTCAAGCCTCTTGCATGCCTTTTTTTCTCGAGCAAGGTGAAATAATTGACCGTCATGTATTAATTTCCAGGCTATCGCGCGACCGTCTTGTTATCTCTAATGAGTTTATCGGTATGCTCACACGTGAGGATTGAGGAATTTTGGCGTAAATCAATACCGGCTTTAAGTGAAAAAGATGGTCGTGAGCCGTACGAGAACATTCGACAACTATGAGCAAATAACAACTGGCGGCAAATTAGGTGCATGGTCTTCAACTGCATTTTGAAACAGTTTACTGAAGGAGAACTTCTTTGACTCGAAACAGTCGACTGTCGAATTTATTCGACTGTTCGGGTCTATCGAATAATCGAGTCTGCGACTAAGTCGATTTTTGAAAATTTCGAATAATCGAGTTTTCGACTAAGTCGATTTCTAAAAATTTCGAATAATCGAGTTTTCGACTAACTCGATTTTCAGGAATTTCGAATAATCGAGTTTTCGACTAATTCGGTTTTTCAAACTTTCGAATAATCGAGTAGTCGAATGACTCGATGTCGACTGTTTCAGTCGATACCAAGACTCGATGACTCGACTCGGCATAAGTATACTATGTACTCATCCACGTTTTACAAGAGAAAGCTCAGGTCGCATCAGCGAAAACGACTTGTGTTGTCAGTATTCCTTGGGCAACTAGGGTGGTGGTCGTAATGTATTCCGATTACGAAAGGGACGGGCAGAGGGGGATGATCGGAGCGCATGAGTGGACGAACGGGGGAGAAGAGAAGCGAAGCGCGTGAATGGAAGAGTCACCGAGTTTTCCCCGCCTCTCCTGCGCTTGGAGTAATTTACGATCATCCACTGACGGCTCACTTGGCTTGTTTTCAGTTTTTCGCTTTGAAATTATTCGAAAAATTATTCGAATATATTCGAGTCGATTTCATTCGAAACTATTCAAAATTCGGACCTCGAAAAAAAAAACGCCATTCGAATATATTCAAAAATCGGACGTTAAAAAAGGGAGTCATTCGAATTCGATATTCGGTCTTTTCTTCCAGGGCACAACTTAAGTAAACTGGTGCCAACCTTGTTTTTAGAGGAAGCGAGCCTCCTTCGAGGAAAGTAGATATATGACGCATTTTTCAGGCGCAGGAGTCAGATGGCAGCTGCGTCCTCGGTTCAGTTACTAAAGTTTGCGGTGCTTGAACCCTATCTGGAGGTCCCTCTCACCCGGTGAAGGCCCCAATAGAGGTTGGGAGGAGTCGTCGCGCCGCGTGTCGGGGTGCCGGCCGCATCGTGTGTCGCTGTGCCGCCCGCTTCGCGTGTCGGCGTGCAGGCAGTGTCCCGGTTTAGCGTGCAGGCTAGCTGTGTGGGCGCAGGGTTGAATTCGAGTGATGAGGTTCCCCAATTTGGATGTGTGGACCGTGACTGCCCACATTTTGAGGATTTTCTATGGGAGGATACGAAAGGCAAGAATTTGAAAATCTGAATATACCCGAAAGTCCGAGTTTCAAAGAAGTCGAATTACGACATTTGAAATGTACGGTCGGCATGGATGCTAGTGAGACGTTCTGTTCCCTAGTAAACGTTGGCGCAAGCTCGGTGCCATATGCTAATACATAGGTGCACCAAGTTTGTGAAAACCTTCAGTCAGAAACGCATGGTAAATAGAAATTCATTATTCCGAGACCCACAATGCAGATTTTTCTGGAACTTAGGCAATGTAGGGGGCCCTCACTAACTTTGTGAAAGTGCCGAGTGAGCCAAATTATCCGCTCTAGCACGATGTGATTTTACTTCATTTGCCAAAAGATGAAAATGCGACTAGTTTTGGCTAGCAACACGTTTTGGCGCAATTTAGGCAGTTGGCCGTATTCATGAAACAAAGGTAGCCTCCCGGGAAGGTCCAAAGTTCGCCCAACGCATACACTGGCTGCTTATAGGAACCCTTCCGGGAGGCTCCCGTAGTTTCATGGATATGGCCACAGAACTTTTCAGTGTGATTGTGAACTGGCGCCCTGAAAGGATGGTCGCGTGAATGATTCTACAATATCCAACCTGCGCCCCATATTGGAACACAATCGAACCGCAAAGTACACTACTAGCGCAGCTGATGAGCTTCAAATCTCTACTGCCCTAATCGGAGTTAACTTTGGGTCTGCAGCTGCAAACAACCGTAGTTGCAGCGAGCAGCTCGGATATACTAGAGCTGGGTCTACGGGGTCACGGCACTATCATTTAGGTCCCAGCAAGATTGTTTGTAAGCTGCGTGCTGCAACAGACCTTATCTGCAAATGCGGAGCGCTATTTCACTCCTGTTCGGACACTGCGGGGTGGGCTGGACGTAATTCTTTTGACAGACTGGGGCATTGCATTCAATTTTTGAAGAGCTTGACCAACTGCCGTGTATGGTGTTCGAAGAGCCCTATCGTACACCGGTGGGTCAATCTGTCGTGAACCAACGTCTAAGAAAAATTGTAAAGTTTTCAAACATTAAAGGGTAGAATATGAGACACGGGACGGAGTAAACGAATTGATTCATTATAATGTGGGTATAAGGCAGTAGATGAGCAGTACTCAGGTGTGCAGAAGTACGGCCGGCACCGGTTGCCCACATACCTTGCGTTCCTTATTGTGACTTGGCGCAAGCTCGGTGCACGCAAGTTATGTATAACATAGGCACATCGGCTTTGCTCCAAGAAACAATAAGGAAAGCAAAATATCAAAGCGATCTGTCGTCGACTATACGCCTGTTGGGGTCTAGGGTGCAGCACAAACTTCAGGGCTTCAGTTTCTTGGGCAGTAAAAAGTTTTTGCCCGGATTTTTTGGCCCAGGTTTTCCTCAACATGTTTAGGTGGTCAACTCTTTGGGTTGATTAACCCTGCGTCATAGGCGCTTAAAGGCACAGTCCAAGCTCAGGGGCCAAATCTAAGATTTCCACATAATTTTGAAGTAGACCCACCCCGTATAAGACCTGCCAAGTGAGAGCTCCCGATTCCACAGAATAAGCAAGATATAGGAAGAAGCCAATCTGGGGCGCCCACACCAGGAAGCCACTTTGGCACGCCCCTTTACGATCTTTCGAGCTAAACAGTGGCGAGATAAATGATGATTTCCGATCAATAGCCCCGTTCTTCCCTACATTCTCTGCCTCCCTTTTTATTCAGGTCGGCTCGCATCCGTAGGTTGCAAATGACGGAAGTTACACGCCTCGGACAACTCGTCCACCATGCTTCCGCAGCTGAATTTTTGAGGGCCACAACTCCGTTCCCAGGGGCCTTGTACGACTAGAGAGACATCATTCGAATCAGCGTGAGACCATTTTCAAGATAAGAAGAGAAACAGAAAATCAATTTAGAGGTTGGACTGTGCCTTTAAGAACTGGTCCCCGACCAGAGGAATCAAAAGGAGAATGGGTTCAAATTACGGGTACATCGCTGACAACTGGCGGGTAGATCGCTGATAACTGGCGGGTGGATCGATGATAACTGCCGGGCGGATCGCTGGTTACTGGCGGGCGAATTGCTGGCTACTGCCGGGCGGATCGCTGGCTACTGGCGGGTGGATCGCTGGCTACTGCCGGGCGGATCGCTGGCTACTGCCGGGCGGATCGCTGGCTACTGGCGGGCGGATCGCTGGCTACTGGCGGGCGGATGGCGGGGGGGATGTCGATCCGCCCGCCAATTGCCAGCGATCCGCCCGCACCTACTGTCTGAGATTGCTTTCGTACCTTGCATTATGGTCTCTGCAGATTACCAGAGTGTGCTAAAAATCACCTCCTGTCCTTCTCGAGACGCCATCGCCTTGTATTCCGGCAGGACTATGCGTCCACTCATGTAAGTAGGTCGGCGCTGGATTGGTTTCAGGCCAATCATGTCGATTAACTTGAATGGTCCGTCTATTTTCCGGACCTCAACCCGATTGAAAACTTGTGGGGTATACTTCCGCGACACGCATACGCTCATGACACGCAGTACGAGTCCGTAGCTCAACTGAAGGAAGCCGTTATGGCCGAGTGGGTAGCAGTTGAAGGTGGCGTCCTAAAGAACTTAGTGAACAGTGTGCCAAACAGATTATTCGACGTTACCCTGCGCCAGTGTAACTCCATTGACTATTGGATTCATGTTATTAATTGTTAATATAATAAACGGATTAGTGTAGAGCCTGTAAAATTGAAGTTTCGGCTGTATCCTCTGTTATGTCATGTAGTTTTGCATCGGTCAATTTCGACACTTTCCGGTGCCAGCTTTCCAAAAATCGACGTATTCTCATGAAAATTTGTACCCAGGGGTTTTGGAAGGTGCTGCGTCGATTGACTTTTTGCAGTTTTTCTGATTAGGTCACGCGAAATCCAGAACCGCGAAAATCGGGGTATGTCATATAGTTTTGCCGCGCAGTGTATATGGTTGCAATTCCATGTCTGGCTGTCTTGAAACCTGATCATGTTTTGAACGTACTTGATCTTGTGCCCTACAGGTTTGATATTTGATAGAACTGGTTTATTGGCCTGACGCTTCGAACAAATCGTCTTTTTCAAAGGCCTGGAAGTGTTTCTAACATTAGGACAAATGGATTACTTGATCAAGCGCTCCTCTTTTCCTACATACACTGATCACGACAAACTCTCAAACTCAAACGAGCCACCGAAACCGATATGGAAAACCCACCCACACCAGTTTCACCACCGACAAGCTCCTTTTCGACCAGGTAGACCGCTGGGAAAGGGGCAAGTAGACACCCTGTGTCATAAACGGCTCAGCAATCGCAGTACATTAGCTTTACAAGAGAAGCTCCTTGCGAAGGCTGGCTCCCTTCCCTCAACACACAGGGCTGATGGAACATACAAAGTGAGGTGGTACTGCAAGAAGAGCTCCAAGAAGATCAGTGAAATTCGTCCATCTCGATGCCGTGAAGTGCGCCGTTATTCGGACTACTCTGCCAACGCGTAGCTAGATGCCTCCGACGGCACGGCCTGTAACGCCGGCCCATTTCATGTAGCAATAATTTACGGGGTTTAGCTACGATAGCTAAAACCCGCATATTCTTGTGTCGACGGTACAAGGGTGCAAATTCTACGGGTATTCTACGTAAAAACGAAGGCTAAATTCGATACATTGATCTCTGTCGCTAAACCCGTATATTCTCGCTATAATTTTGTAGCGAGAATCCACGAATTTCGCGACAGCCTGTGTTGAAATGCAATCTTAAACCCGCGCTGGCTACGCGGAACGCAGGGGTGCCGTTAAAACAGTGTTGCCCCAGACATCTCACTGAGTGATTATCCGACACTCTGAGGCTGGTCGTGGGGGGTGACCCCGTGCCGCACTCTGGGAGACCATGGTGAAGGCAATTTTGACCGTTGGGATGCTGAAGGCCATGGGAAATAAACGGCGATGCTGTCGATCGCAGCTGGGATCGCCTTTCTAGTACGGGTCAGGACTGGGTGGGTCGATCGACTTAGGGCTGCAACAAGAGTAAGCGTAGAATATGCTGGTGCCGTAGCGAGAATTTACATGAATATGTGGGCGCTGTAGCTAAAATTTCACCAACTGAGGCTAAACTTTCCGCAATTTACGTAAAATCTCGGGTCAAAATTAGACTAGATGCCTTCGAAAACCTGGGCATCTCCGGTTTCCGTGCGAGGCATCTAGCTACGCGCTGGCAGAGTATGTACAGAACCGCCAGCCAAATGTACATGGGAAACGAAGAACGAGAAGAGTCACGCAAAATAGTTGACAGGATTGTTCGATTGAATAGATACACGCCACAACGACGTTGCCGGGGGCACGACGGGGACTCCCAAGTGGTATCGATACCAAAATCACTCTTCAACTTCCACTTGTTTCGGACAAAGTCAGCGTGGCCATAAGGCAATGTCTGGCTCTAGCAGACCTGAGCGACGATGTGGTTCTGGTAAATATCCCTCAGGACAATATTAAGTGTCAGCTGGTTCCCAATAGGCTTTCCGATCGCAACTGTGAAACGGAAGACTGCGCTGTAGGCCCTAATGGATCGGAAGGCGACTGTATGTTGAGAGTGGAGTTGTGTATCAACTCAAATGTACGCTATGCTGCGGAGTCTATATCGGCGAAACTGGAAGGATCTCAGTGTGCGTGTTAAAGAGCATTTAGCTGGCAAAAGATGCAAGAACATTCAAACTCCCAAAGCACAAAGCACAGGCTAGAAGAGCTTGGAGGAGTCGACTTTGGCGTCAACTGCACAATACTGAGCCGGGAAGATTACACTGGAGCAAGGAAAGCTCTAGAAGCTTTCTATATTCTATCCTACTCTCCCAAATTGAATAGAAGAAGTGAGTGTTTACCGATTACCAATGAATTTTTACCCTATGTACCGCTGCGCCATTTATAACACAATCAGCTGGACGGGTATGACACAAGGTATTCACATGCCTCTTATCCAGCGGTCTACCTGGACGATAAGGAGCTCGTCGTCGGTGGAACTGGAGTGGGTGGGTCTTCTATAAGTTTCGGTGGCTCGTTTGAGTCTGAGGGTTTGTCGTGATTAGTGTAGGAAAGGAGGGGCGCCTGATCGAGTAATCCACAAGTCGTTAATGTTAGAAACTTTCAGGCCTTTGAAAAAGACGATTTGCTCGAAACGTTAGGCCAATAAACTAGTTCTACCAAATATCAAACCTGTATGGCAAAAGATCTCAAATATGGTTGGGATATTATCCTTAGGGAGCCGCGACGCAGTATTCACAAATCTCGCTCTCTTGGGAGCGGAGCGGCCGTTTCTCCACCTCTACCATTGTGTTTTCCACCGAACAAGCACTCGGTTTTCATGATGAAGTTATCATATCAGCATCGCATCTTCCAAAGGTTAGGATATGGGCGATATTCTCTGCTTGCACGTCGTCAAATTAGCCAGATTAGTGATGGGATGCAGTGCGATATGATATGTGCTAGCCAGCGGTAGACTTCATTCGTCGTATTCGGATGGGTACCCCGTTCTTAGCCTCGTGTACGAAATCACTGAATGTGATTAGCACTTCTCGATAACAGTGTCACCAACATGATCGGACGATAGCTCGAACAATGTGACTAAGACATGGGGCATCTCTTCTCACATTGTCCCTCACTCGGCTCTCACTATCAGAGGCAGAACCTGGAAGGCGACAGATGTACTGCGCATCTGACACAAGCTGGAATTGTTCCAAGCATCCTCGCCGGATGCTGACGGGTTATTGAGGATTACCACTCCTTGAATCATTATGCTGAGAACAATTTTGCCACCTAAGGGGGTCTCTCCATGGCTCGGGGTGATTCACCACCGCCAGCTCAAAAGGACTGCCGCTACCGCTAAAGCCTATGCTGATCATCTCTTCTCTTTTTCGATTATTACAGGGTGTGAGGTCCCTTGTGATAGAAAGTTGGCCGTGGCCAAAACTGCCTACCATTTTCACTAGGTCAAGGCTAGACACTACGCAGTTATCACAAATATGGAAGAATTCGCCCTTAAAGGCATCGTACGCGCTGAAAACCATGTTTCGTTTTTGAGCGTTTTTGAGTTGTTAGCCCCCTATAGTGACTAAAGGTAGCGAAGAGCCCGCTCAAAAACGTTAATTTTTCAAGAAAAATTGTTTAGAAAAAACTTCTGAAAATCATTTGAAATTCGCGCCGGCATCGACTCGGGATAGTTACCCGGAGTGCGCAAGGAACAGTTCTACAATTCGTCCATTGGCGCAGCGTTGGAAGCAATCGCTCGTTGTGTGACGAGAAATTTCCAGTCGATAATGCCACTTTCGTTCGACGGTGCGTCAGCGTACAGTGGCATGCCCTGTACTTAGCGACACGACGTTCTGCTCAAATATTGCGAAAGTGCCAAATGACTGAAGGAAGGGCCGGCCCCTTTTGACGGAATTCCTTACTTTCCACTTGCTCACAATGGTACGTTTTTGAGCAGCCAAGCTCGTTGTACTTTCTCACGGGGGCCCGAGGAAGGGATTGAGCATAAGAAATGGAAAGTGGATTTCAGCGCGTACGATGCCTTTAATTTCCCTCAATGGGGCTAAAACTTCATCGGCCCGGTGAATTTCCTCCCTCAAAAAAAAGACTGACTTGTTCGTCAATTTCAAGTGAACTATTCAACCAACGAATGACAGCAATATTTTCTGCAGGCTATGTGCGGGTTTATGTACTTTATTCATGCCAAATTCATACTACTGAATAACATATTTACACATTTACTACTAATAACTGCATAACAATGATGTATTCCAAGTGAGTCACCGAATGAATGACCGAATGAACTAATGAAATGCCCGTATGTGAGTAAAAGAAAACGGATGAAAGCTGTGTGAGATGCGAGTCGAATCGCTCAAAATGTGTAAAGAAACAAAATAAATGGAAAGGAAATATGTGAATCAAAATCATCAACGCTCAAGACATCTGACAATGAGGCTTTGCACAAAGTAGGAAAATGAAGAAGCAAAAACATCTTTGTGTACGCACAAAATAAACAAGTACAAGTACAATAATGCTCAACTATACAGTTGGTAGATCATATAATGGGTTCGATTTGACCTGTCCTTTCTATTCCCGTTGGAAACTCGAAGATAGTCTTTATCGTGGACACTGTCTTCAAGAGAGTACAGTTCAAATCGTACAGACACAAACATTTCTTTGTGGAAGCAGAAGAAATCGCACGGACGAAAAACCCTCAAGATTTTCTTCTAGACGTTTTAGTCTCCCTATAACCTTCAAAGCTGCTCAGGTGCTGCAGCTCCTCCCTCACAATCAAAAACACCTTTTCCAGAGCAATCGTGGGCAACTCGCCAATCGGACAATCCCCGTCGATAGCGGATAAAGCGGAAGAGCTGGACTCCGGACAAATTCCTCTGCAATAGTAATGTTGCTTTTACTTTTGGAAAAACAAGCAAAAGCCGTTATTCAGATAGTTTCTCAGGACGCATGTAAATCAAAGAGACTGCAGAAGTACATACAGAGGCGAACATGTCTGAAAAGAGCCAACTAGATACGAAATTTGATTAAGACCGCAATTGCGGACAACCGCTGCTGCATTACGCTACTCGAGAACAATCGTGCCGGGACCTCCTTATCCTAACACGATTTTGATTGCTGCAACGAGTAAAGTGCGCAACATCCATTGTTCACAACTGCCACCCGGAATTTCATGGGCATAAGGACAGTACATCTCTTATCATATTCAATACAGCGTGAATAGGAGGATAGTTTCGGGTTACCGAGAAAGTTCCTAATGCAAAAAGATGTCAGAAATCAAGATGACAGGCTGACCTCTTTAGTTTCGGTTGTATCAGTTGAATTGGCATCATCAAGCCAATGGTAGCAGGGTAAGCCATGACACCGTGATCAGTCCCATAGAGATGCCCCCCCTCCCTCTTCCAGCTTGAAAGCTAGTGCGAACCCCAACACAAAAGTATTTTTCTTTTTCAAAAAGACCGAGGCTAAAATGACTCACGAAACTCACTGCCAGATTTTAGACAATCTCAGGGGCCGTTTTCGACCGAAAAGAGACGAATCGACTCGGGGCATTGGCGTGAGGTTTTTCAATGGTACCCTTCAAGAAAGATTCCACTCTGGCGAGTTTTCTAGGAATCACATACAATTGCACCGAACTCATTCCAGAGAAACCAGTAAATATTCTCAAAAACTTAGTTCGTTAATCTCGCAGCGAATAATGACGATGCGGCACAGTGTGCCGGAAAAACGCTTAAAAACGCCGTTTTTTTTTCAGACAAAAAATTGCGGCATACAGTATTATTAAAAGGCAACCAACCCAAGAACATCAGCTGCTTTCTTGGAAGCATGCTGTTTTCCAACCGCACTCATCCAATAGGCGAACGTCATCAGACAACGCGAGTCCAATTCTTCACCACTAGGATTTGGTGCTCCGACTTGAATCGAATCAAGAGTAACGGAACGAGAAGGACGAATTCCCACAGCATATAACAATCCATTCACGACATTCAGCTGAAACAATACAAAGCAATACAGATGCTGAGAATGCACACACACTCACAAAGAAGCTACCATAGCCAGACAGGCCATGCCAAATGAATTGTACATTTCTAGACCCTCTTCAGGATGTAGAATCCGTGTATGCCCTCGGAGCTGCACACGATAACTCTGAACGTAGTTATACGAGTTTTTCTCCATTTTCCGTTGTTATTAGAGGGGACCTTATATCAATCAGGGGCCGAATGCAACAACAGGCCGGGTTGGGGCAGGGGCAGGGCAGCCTGCGCCTTTGAAGATGTCCGTAAATCACAAAATCGATCAGCCTAGCTGGGGCAGCTAGAGCAGCGAAAAACACTGCTGGTGCACGATTGATTAGATGATCTACTGCCCTCGCACTGTGATCGTCAGAGATGCCGACTGCCCTGCCCCTGCCCCAGGTGGTTCTGGCAGCATCTGAGAAAAACGTTCCAGATCCGACATGGAATCTTCCATGAAGGTTATTCAGGGCTATGATCAGGAATCAGATAGCCATTTATCGAATTTCGAATGCTCTTCGCCTGTTTTATTCGAAGCTTCCCATCCGAAGAAAATATTGAGGGCCAAACGCGAATTCTGATGAATTCCGGAACGTTACGATAGATTTGGCCCGAAATTTCCAAATACAGGTCATTTGGAAAGCTTCGCACGAATCTGCATTTCGTTATCGAAAAACGATAAATTACGATAGGTTCCGGTAGGTATATGAGGTGTACTGCAGTTCTCCCGCCGCAACGCGGCGATTCCATCGCGCGCGACGGATGGGCGCGGAAAGCAGTGTTTAGCAGTAAGACCATTACTGGGAGAGCTGCTGATCACCCAAAAAGTTACGACCGTTAATGAAAGCCCTAGTTGTTCTTTGTGAAGTCCTACTTTTATCGTAATCAGTCCCGCCTTGATCGATACGAGCAATAAGTACGGTTTGTATAAAGATCTTGTTCCGCTATGGTAATTATTCGCGCACGGTGGCTCATTATTCCTGTGGGTAAATGGGTAAGCAAAGCAGTGAATAGCATAAAATACGAATACAGCAATAGGTTGAAAGGGTCATCTACAGTCGGGAATTGAAAAAAACATTTCAGGGCGAGATAACGTGTTCCAGTTGTTATCTTCACGTTAAGGAAAACTCGTCCTAATTTAGCCGCCTCGCGACGAGCCTGGCTTTTATCGGGGGAACTGCTGGTCTCCCGATGCTCAATTGTCGATTTTCGAAATACTAAGGAAAGCTTTACCAGATGAGTGGCATCATACCCAAAGTAACCTACGGTAAACTTGGGAGTACCGACATGGCCTCCAGATTCGTGTTTCGCACCCTTAATTACACCTACTTTTTGAGTGGAATCCGAGCTTTCTTTTTGAAATTCTCCGAAAATCGCCTGATAATCCTCCTATTTAGCGGCTAGACTTTGAAATCGCTTATGACTTCGTCCAAAGTGATTCTAGGCAGCTCCGAAGGGCATATTCAGATTCTACGTTCAGAACTGGTACATTTCATTTGGAATGGTCACGTTGGCTAAAACGAATTTCCTTGTCAGACACATTTACCTCATTCAGCTTTTTTTCATGAGGTATTGGCTTCGGCATACTAATGGGCGGAGCAAAGCAACGACGAGAAAACCCATCAGCACGCAGTAACCTTAAACAACGAAAAAATTGTATAAACGCGTGTGTAAACATTAAATTGTAAATTGCATAAACTCGTCTCTTCGTTTCTTGGCACCCTTCCTTAACCCTTTCACGACCTAATTTTGGATGACTGCATATTCGGACCGCGTGCAATATTGCGTTACCGTATACCGTGTCCCACCGGTGAGACACGTTTGCTAGAATGGCACGCCACTGAAAATCGATTTTCGTTTTTCACGTCTATCGCATAGCTATTACTGAGGAAAACATTGCACCAAATTTTCCGTTCATTAAACTCTTTCAAATCTCTTGCCATTCCTTGTTAAGGGTGGTGGTTCGTTTTTTTCTCGTTTTGTATTGTTATCGTTCACACGGGTTCCCGTGTAATAAATGAAATGAAATGAAATTGTTTGAAATCACAACAGGGTCAAGCGGGAATATTATTTCGCCATCACTGCTCCAGCGACCTTTACTTGAACGGGTTAATTTGAATGCGATTCACGGATCAGGTATCTGTTTAGATTTCGCTAAAGTGAGCGTGAAACATAAGATTTAAAAAGTCGATATTCTGGGGACATAATAGGGATTATAACGATTCCAAGCGAACCTATCACGACTACAGCCATGATTTCCTTTCTCAGAAAGCTATAGAATGGCAACGGAAGAAAAAAGAACTCATACTGTGCTTGGAAAATTGTTTTTGCAGCCGTTTTATTTCCCATTTGAGTCTGAGCTATTTTCACAACAATTCGAATACTGCGCTACAGTGTAGCTACAGACGGACCACAAAATCTGTAGTCGAGTCTAGGACAGGTTATTACATTCGTAGCATGAAGGTTTGAAAAAACGTTCCTGTGACGGAGAAATCGATTTTTGAAAAGCGTGTCCCATCGGTGTAACACGCGATCCGAAGTGGTATACCTTTTCCCAAACGAGGTGGCAAGCGAAGAGTCCAAAGAAGCAGCGCACCCTCTGCGTCTCTGACATTTTCAGATTTTCGGACGTCGCATACGCAAATACGTAGCGTGTCCCACCGTAATCCAAAAACTGGACTCAACGAGTTTTTCACGTCCTCACTTCTTTTTTCACATACTTGATAACTCTTCTGCATTCTCTTTTTTTCATCTTTCGAAATGCTCGTGATACTCACTCTTGAAACGAATATTCCTCTTTACGTGGCAGGGAAAGTGTTTCAGGATATGGATGACAGCTCAGACGTCACGAAGTCTTCTGTTTTTGGATTACGGTAGGACATGCTACGTATTTGTGTACGCGACGTCCGACAATCTCAAGAGACGCAAGACGGTGCGCTGATTCTTTGGACTCTTCGCTTGCCATCTCGTTTGGGATAGGGTATAGCCAACGCGTGCCCCACCGGTGTGAAACGCGGTCGTGAATGGGTTAATAGCTTGCATCTCAGCATATGGTGAAGATTTTTGCCAAGTTTTCTAAGAAATGAACTGTTATTTAAACATCAACAGCTTTACCAATCCCATTGTGATTTATTGGACATCTATGATGCTCTTTGTGAGAACGCTATAAATGGCAGCATACAGGCACCGTCCAGACAAAAAAATAAAGAGAAATCTAAAGTCTGTCCAAATGCCAGCGCCCGCCCACGCGGTCGGCGTGCGTTCTGAGCGGCTATCGCGCCGGGAGTTTCTGGGCGAGTGTTGATCTTGCAGGAAACAGCTTGCTGCAGTTGTCTTACTTCTTAATCGGTTGGCTTTCGCCTGACGCGGTCATTCCGCATCTTCACCGAGGTGTGCCGTCCTAGTAGTCAGCCGTGTCCATTTTTCACGGTCTTCAGCCACAATTTGAACACATTCCATCCAGCTGTCACTATTCCATTTCCTGCGAAACGAAACATCGCGCCTGAACTGTCTTTCGATGCCGAGTGACTTTAAATCCTCTTTAACCACATCCGTCCAGAACTTTCGCCTACGCCCAGGTGGCCGTTTCCAGACAGGATTTGGAAGCATTTTTAAAGCGTGTTGTACGAGACGATCCGGCGTTCTTCTTAGTATATGCCCGAGCAGTCGAAGTCGACTTTCCATTGCTGCTTGAGATGGCGTTAGGAGATGCTGGCACCTCCCTCGTGTCAAGCGTTGATGTACTACGTCGATTTCCTTGTAAAGGTCTTCGTTATGGCATACACGCGGCCAGAAATATCCAAGCAAACGCCTAAAAAGCTTCCTCTCCGTGCAATCCAACCTTTCCATCTGCGTTTTCGGTGCTGCCCACGTCTCCGATCCGTACATCATGATAGGGCGAATAGCGGATAGGTAGACGCGCAACTTGACTTCCTTCGCGATGGTGGTAGACCACAAACACTTGGTTAGAGAATTGAATGCAGACGTAGCTTTCGCACATCGTTGTCGAATATCCGCTGCATAACTACCATCGTTCTTCAGCAAACAGCCCAAATAACAGAAATCGTCCACCAGTTCGATACGTTGTCCGTCCACACAAACTCCAGTTGAAGGCCTCTGAGAGACCCACATCTGCTTGCATTTGTCGGGACGAAGACGAAGTCCATAGGCTGCGGCATACTTCGAAACGTGGTTCACAATCCTTTGCAGTTTTGCGTTGTTTTCAGCGAATAACACAATGTCGTCGGCGTACTCCAGGTCGACAAGGGAGCGTCCTGATGGTGTTAGGCTCACATCCGCAGGAAACTGTTCTGCAACTCTACGCATGATGTCATTAACGGCGAAGTTGAAAAGAAAAGGTCCTGCAACGGCTCCTTGCCTTACTCCTGTTTTCACCTCGAAAGCTGACGTAAATCCGACAGGTGTACGAACTGCTGCTGTTGTTCCTTTGTTCATGTCCTCGATTAACCGAACATACTTTTCCGGGACTCCATCTGCTCGCAGAGCATTGAGCAATCGATCACGATGAGGAGAGTCGAACGCGGCTTCAAAGTCCAAAAAAGCAAGCTGTAATGGCTTCGAAAACCGCTGCCACGATTCAATTACTTTTCTCACGACGAACACTTGGTCGATGGTCGATCTTCCAGGTCGAAAACCGGCTTGCTCATCTCTGGTCGTTCCTTCACGATGTTTGATAAGTCGCTCGAGAATGATACGTTCTAAAACCTTGTACATGACACGAAGTAGAGAGATTCCTCTGTAGTTCTTAGGATCCGTGACGGATAGCTTCTTGTGAAGAGGTACGATGATCGCATGTCTCCACGAATCGGGTATCCTTTCGCTCATCCATATGGCACGGATGGTGTTGGTCATTTCACGAATCCCAGACGGAGGAAGAGCTTTCAGCATTTCAGCAGTGATGTTGTCATCTCCACCTGCCTTTCCATTCTTCATTTTCCGGACACAATCCAAAACTTCAGACTCAGTCGGCGGTTCCTCACTGACATCGTAATGTGCTCTCTGAACATGCGGGAGCTCAGGTACTGATGGCGCTGGACGATTCAGTAGTGAACTGAAGTAATCCTTCCATATTGGCAGCGTCGCATCACCAACTGCAACTCCATTGGTAGTGTTCAAGACAGGAGAACATCTCTTCATCTTCCCGCTATACTGTCGCAGCAACGTGTAGGCTTTCTTCGGATTCTTCTCCTCCCAAGCCTTCTCGAACTCCTTAGCTCTACACGTCCACTCTCGTTCGCGGTCACTTTGAAGCTGCCGACGCAACTTCCTCCTCAGATGCTTCTCCTCCACGAAGTTTCCTGCAGTTCGGAGAGCACATACTCTGTTGTAGGTAGATGTTGTTTCTTCTGAGACGTAGGCGAACTTCTTCTTAGGCTGTACAACCGGGAGTGCCTCTTTCGAAGCGTCCTGGATGCACTTGACAAAAGAATCCGCGTCGCAAAGTTTCTTCTTAGTCCGTACTCCGATGTGAATAGAAACGCGTTGTCGGAAATTCCTTCTGCACTCTTCATCTCTGAGACTTGTCATGTCAATCCTCTGGAGAGGGTGAGCCCCTCGCTTCCTCTTATGAATCCTCGCAGTGAAGTTCAACAGAACAGGACGGTGATCCGAATCGAATGCGACATCCCACACAGCTCTAGATCTTCGAATGTCCGATACTGGAATATTCCTCGTCAGGACATAGTCAAGCTGTAGTTTCAAAGTTGTCATCTTCCGCTTCCGCTGCTCTTCTGGAGATAGCCGGGTTGGTCCCTGCCACGTAAGCTGATGGCGGCGATGATTCCTCTTGAATGTCGATGCAATAATCAGACCACTGCGTTCACAAAGTCGACAAGGCGGTAGCCATTGTCCGATGTTTGCTCCACTGGGTAGAACCATTTACCGAGTACTTCGGATTCCTGATCAAGTCCCATCTTCGCATTTGCGTCAATCCCCACGACAACAGCATGTTGACAAGGTATCCTGGCCAGCAACGTATTGAGTTCCTCATAAAACGCATCCTTCGAATTGTCTTCGGCGGTTTCAGTGGGCGCATGAGCACTCACTATCCACAGATTGAATCCTCTGTGATCCCGCAGTCGTACGAATGCATTCCGACACGACGTTGAGCCGAACTCCTTGACCATACCATTGAAATCCTTCCTTACAGCTATTGCACAGCCTCCCACTCTCCTATCGTCAGCGTTACCGCAGTAGATGGTGTACTCTCCGACGCTGATGACGGGTCTATCCTTGAGGCGGGTTTCCTGCAAAGCAGCAAACGGTGCATGGAAATAGCTCAGAAGTCTGGATAGCGCAGTTTTTGGATATCACTCGACAGCGATCGACAGTTCAGGGTGGCGAAATTGTGGCTTGTGGCCAAAGACTCCATGACTCCCTAGGTACGGATCCTAAGGTGTTATGGACCAGAGGCCTTAGTGTGCCGGACGGCGACACCTTTATGCAATGTGCGGGATACTTTCGCGATATAGTTGTGCACGCTATATCGCTCGAACGTTCCCTGTGTACACTCAAACGTCTGCTGGGTTCAGTAGAAGCAGGGGCACCAACGAGCAGGTACCAACAGACTTGTATACACACCCCCAGTTGTAATCATTTGTATATTCGTCAAAATTCCTTCCTGCAGCATATAATGTTTTTTAAACGCATTTTTTTCATAACAGGGCTTTTTATTTACATATGGGTACCTTCAACACGCCCCAAATTCTTTATTTTAGAAACAAAAAGGGACCTACAGTCAGACGAAAACTGCAGGGAGGACCAGTTCATCAAATGTTAATTCCAGAAAACAAAGACTAAATAAACCAAGGCACTCCCAACTAACAAAACCATCGAAATCGAAGAATTCCCCGAACTTTCGTTTTTTTTCCAATTCGCCAACCTCATCCATGGCGAAAATGCAAAAATCTTCATTTGACTATTGAAAGGATTATTTCGAAAAGAGATTACCTTATAATTGCCGGAAAAGAAGAACAGATGAATTTAGAAATAAATATCGCTGCAGTGAGGTTTTTTTTTCGCCGGGTGAACACTGGTCCAAAAACGCACGCCGGCCGCGTGAGCGGACATTCACATTTGAGCAATGCCGTTGGAAGCGCCGATAACAAGCCATGATGACTCCTACTTGAGCAATCCTAAATCGCCAGCAGGTAAATTCCCACCCCTACGAATAACGACATGAAAAGCGGTAAGTGAGAAAACAGCAGATAGTTGGGAGTAATTGCACCATCAAATATGCAGAAGTGTACGAGATCAACAGCCTAGCCGATTACGATACAACATGTGATCAAGTCTTACATCCCCAGAAGTCAGCCGATGGAAAGATGCTTCGCAGCGGCCTGCTTGGGAGTGGAGGAATTGACTGGTAAGTAGACATGTACACTCTTAGGGATCTCTAGCGAGCTTTCGATTTCGGTCATCACCAGCAGCGAAGCGGTGAGCCACGGGGGAAGATGACAGGTGATAATGATGTTCCGACGAGAACGCGAAAGTTCCATGGTACGATAATCGACATCAAGAGCTTACTAGAAATGTCCCAGAGCTGAGACATGCTATGTCACAATCAATCGGCTTGTATAGTCGATGAGGCAGTTACTCCTGATTATAAAGCGTTTTCTCGAGTTCCGCTTTCCATTTCGTGTTTGTTTCCATTATCACAGGAAGTGTTTGTTGTGACAATGAAATCTTTTGTGAACCCGCCCTTTGCAATTCTCTACTCTCTATTGCTCCGTTCTTTCCTTAGGGCCCTACCTAACCCTGGTTTGCATAAAATATTCTCCTGTTTTCGATTGACCAAATTTTCCACCGGTGACAACCACCATACACATGTTCATCCAACCGGACAACTAGTCCATGTTACGGAATGATGTCACTCAAATACGACGTTTTAATGCGTTTCTAGCCGGTTTTTCGTAACTTTGCTAACACTTGGAGGCCAACGCATTGTTTTATGTGAAAAACTCGAGGACGAAAATCATCGCGAACACTGCCTTTAAGGCAGCGTCCATACGTTGCGAGAGCGAGCGATTACTCAAAATCGATGGTCGTCATTAACACACGATTTGCCAGCCGCTAACGTGCGCTCACGTTCGCTATCGCGCGCTCATGCCCGCTGCCTCTCGCTCACGCCCACTCCGGGATAGGATCAGCTAGGCTCAAGCTTATTACTCTGTCCCTGAAGCATTTATCCCCGAGAATACTTCGAATCTAATGTCCTCGCGTCTCATAGTTCGAACACGGCTGTCACAAACCGTAGTAAATGAGCAGCCAAGGATTCGACTTGATTGATTGATTGATCACCAGGTCGTCGATCGAATCAACACAAGGCAGGAGGTGTTCGCTTGTCTCTCTCTCTGTGCATCGGACCATTATGCCAGGAAGCGTTGGCCTAATATGTCCATATTGTGCAATACATATTCCGCTGTTTACAAGTATGGTGGCGTGGAGCATCTGAGGCTCCGTCCATACGTGGCGGGAACGCTCGCTCTCGCTGTTCCGCGCTCCTTAACGCTTCTTAGCGCTGATAGGGGCCCGGAGCACAGAGGGAGACAAGCAAAACCTCCTGCCTCGTGTTGATTCGATCGACGACGGTTGAGCTGGTGATCGAGCAATCAAGTCGAATCCTTGGCTGCTCATTTACCACGGTTTGTGGCAACCGTGTTCGAACTATGATATAAGAGAGGCCCCGAGGCTAAATGCTTTAGGGACTGTATAATAAGCATGAGACCTGCTGATTCTTCATCGGAGTAGGCGCGAGCGAGGGCGAGCGCAAGCGCGCGATAGCGAGCGTAAGCGCACGACAGCGGCTGGTAAATCGTGTGTTAATGACGACCATCGATTTTGCGTAATCGCACGCTCTCGCGACGTATGGACGCTGCCTAAGGGGTAAATATGACATGGTTCAAGCAACCGGATTCAATGAGAGTGTAATCTCAGAGCGCCACAAGGAGAAAGAAGGAACTGCAGAAAATCCCCGAAGTAGTCGTCCAGCTGCTGCCACAATTTCAGAAGACAACAATAAGGTAGGTGAAAGAACCGGGCGCAACGCGGGACTTCATTTGACCAGACTTGCCAATGCTTATCGAATTAGCACAGAGCGTCTCCAACTCGTCATGAAAAGGGGCTCACATAACACAACAACAGAACTGCCACATATGCTTATACTCCTCAGCTGTACAAAAAATGACAGAACTACTCGAAAGTCATGTCGAAGTATCCATTCGGTTGTCGGTGGTCACTGTAACTTTTGTGTTGGTCTGTCCAGCGATTGCTGTTTGATGATCTCCATTCAAAGCTGTCACTCCCCTGTATTTTTCCCAAAGAAAAGAGACCCTGGGGTGGGGCCAATACTATTTTGTTGCAGGATTCATAAAAACTTCTATTGTGGATGCCTTTACTCTGAGAGTTTTGACCGAAAAACAGCCGCGAAATTCCTGCTTTCCACGTAATGGTCGGGGAATAGCTGGTTACCGCCGAATAGCCGAGAAATAGCCGGCAAATAATGCTCGCGGCAAAATGCTCTTCAGATAAGTCGCTGGCGGCCCCGGATGGTGGCTCAGCGTGCCGCGACGGCCGCGCCTCGGCTATTTTTAGTTACTTCTCGTTACTTCTCGGTTTTCGCTCGGCTAGTTCGCGAAAAAATGAGACATAGCCCAACAGGAGCCTCTGCGAAATATTTCTAGGCCAAACTGTCGGAGGTAGACCGCCTCTGGTTCTGGTAACCCTAAATCTGTACTTCAGTCTGATGAAGAACATGTACGCTGCGACGGAATGTCACTATTTATGTATTGTCCGGGTACACTCGTAGGTCTTGGCAAACTCAAACTTGGCTAGAAGCTACAATCTTGTGGCGGTTCTACACAAGAAAGCAGGATTGGAAATCACTCGGCATTTCGAGCTACTCGAAATGTGTTACGCCCATGATTCTAAAGAGGTGGCACAGCGTCGAGCAGTTGGATTATGGTTCAGTTCTGAGAAATTATCGTAAAAAGTCAGGCGATAAACAAAAAATGTAGGAAGACACTAGCACATACGAGATTTATTCGTAAATGAGTAGGTTGAAGTATGACGACGAAACTCGTTATTATAAAAAAATTATTTTCTAATTTAAGATGAATCGCTTTCAATTTCAATGTCAATGCCTCCTTTTCTGAGAAGACGATTTTTCCACTGTTCGACACATGCTATCGAGAAATTGGCTCCCATATTGTTTTTTCGACGATAGAGTAAGTTGGGATACAAACGCCAATTTTTTTCATGAATTTCCGTACAATGATTCTTTTATGATTTGATAGTTTAATTCCGTGAGGAACTCACTCTACGTTGAACAGCTTGAAAAATACGGCGGAGGCCCGACGATGCGAGTGCGACATAAATGATAGTCGCTGATCAGTGGATGCCATGAGATGTGACAAGGTGCTGGAAAAAGTTGAATTAATCAATTCTCATGTTCTTTTGCAAAAAGTCCTCGAGAAATGTTCGAAATGAATCTATAGCTTCTACCCACAGCTAACCAATTTGTACCGTTTGGAAACGCCTCATTTCTTCATATCGGTCAATTCTCTCACACCTGACAGAAACGAGGCGAAGTAAGAGAGATTCTTTTCTTCAATAGAAAAAGGTTTGCATTCATTTCAGCGATTCCTTTCAATGCAGCTCTGACAAGGGACCACTTCGAACGTAAAATGGAGTTTTGAAAAACGGTCTTTTGAGGGTTGCAGAGGAGTTAAAAAGAAACAATTTGAGATTTTAAAATTTCACTCAGTCCCCACGGGTAGATCAAAAACGATCAAAAAAGGATAGAAACCTGAACGTTGGATTGGGAGGACGTGGCACAAATGTGAGCTATACAGTGGCCTTGAAATCATCTGAAAAGGTTCTCCTAAAAGTTTGAAGATGAAGTCCAGCTAGGTTCTCGAGTTATGACTTGTTCATTGATCCCCTGAACAATGCTCGTTGCATTGAAACCACCGATCACTGCACTGTGATAGTTAGGGTGGCCTGGCATCACATCGTGGCTCAGGCGGTTAGGCGTTGAATTACGAAGCAATTGAAAGATGGTTCGAATACTGTGGGATCATTACTGCATTATGGCTGATAGTAATGACATTTCTATGTGTTCACCTTACTTGTTTTGAGTTTTAACAGTGTCTCTTGTTTTTTATACCTCTTTTCTTATATCGCAGAGGTAACGTGATATAAACGGAGAACGGTTCACATCAATGTTAGAAACTATAGAAATTCCGAGGTTTCGACATTTGCTAGAATACCAAGAATACCCTTACCCTTTTCCCCCACATATGCCACATACAAACCGTCCTTAATTTGGAGAAACACTTTAGGGGACTTATTTTGATATATGACGCTGGAAAAAGTTCGAACAAAATGAAACTCCGTGGACTTGTTCCTTGATCAATGACCAATCTTCTTTCCAACAGAAATAATTATTGTAAACAGAAGTGGGTTAACCTAAACTACAAAATCCATTGAAGCAATACTTTAGCCCATGGCTCGAAGACTCAAGAAAAGTGTTTCGTTATCAATTCCAAAATTTTCAGTAGAACGGAACCTTTTAAAAACGCACTTTACAAGAAGACTACTTTTAGTCAGCCTGGCCATTCTGGATTAAATGTAGTTTTCTGGAGCCATTTTGGACGTAGAATTCGAGTATGCTCTTCGCAGCTTCTCTGAAAAAAAAAGAAACCACTCTGGAGAAAGTTACAGGCGTTTTCCCAAGCCTAGCGGCAAGGCAAGGGTGCCACCCATCAGGGAATTTTTAGGTGGTTTGGAAAAAATCTTCGAATTCGGCTCAAAACTTGTATGTAGGGGTAATCTAGGGTGCTGAACACGAATCTAGAGCTCGTTTGTCGAAATTCTGAGGTTTACTGTAGATTACGGTAGTTGTCATGCCATAGAGGGCCTAAACCTACTTTAATAATTTGAAAATTGACAAATGAACATCAAATTCGTATTCAGCACCCCGAATAACCCCCGTTCAGAAATTTTGAGTCAAATCTGAGACTTTGACCCAACTACCGTATACCCACCGCAATCTACCGTAATCTGTCGAAAATCGATAAACTGACCTCAGATTCGTCATAAGCACTTCAAATAACCTCCGAGAGCAAAGTTTGGGTCATAATTTTTTTTTCGACCTTTGGAGCCCCGTGAGGTAAGAAGCTCAATGCCATTTCTGGGGGTTCAGAGGTCGAAATTTTTTTTTCGCCCAAACTCCGCCCCAGGGGGTAATTTGGGGCGCTGAACACGAATCTGAGGTCCGTTTCCTGTTTTTAGGGGCTTTCGTCAGGTTAGGGTGCATTGAATGGCATTTTACCTACCGCAACCCAGTGTTTTGGTGGTTAATTATCTACCCGTGAGGACTGAGTGAAATTTTAAAATTTTAAATAGTTTATTTTTACGCCCTCTACAACTTTCAAAAGACCGTTTTTCGAAACTCCATTTTGTGTTCAAAGTGGTCCCTCGTGAGAGAAGACACCGCCTTCCTATGTTCCGTCGGAAATCGCATCTTAAAATTTACAGAAAAGAAAAATTTCTCACATATATGTTTTCACTTGACGCGGAAAAATTACTATAAGATTATTATTCCTGATAATGGTAATGCTACACGAAACAGTACACGGTACATGCCTAAGATATACATCTACATCTAATCTGAGACATCATACATCTAAGATCCAAGAGGTACATCTAAGATTACCAATTCCGAAATAATCTCGAAATTTCCCTATAAAATTTTTCGATCAGATCGTGGGGGTAGTAGAGGTGGCGGAATATGTTGCCTTGTTAAACGCTCTATGAACATCTTATCGTGCACTTTCCCTCCTGCTCTTAAGTCGAACTTGCTCGTCCTGGATGCTTTTGATTCGCACTTTTCGTCGACGTTCAGAATAGTCTTGCTTTATGGGCCGCCCAGCTCAACCTCTGCCGATGACGAAGCACTTCTTGATGTTCTTGTGGACTCTTGTCTTTCTGATAAATTTCTGATAATGCTAGGAGATCTGAATCTTGACATAGAATGGGTACTGAGTGTAGGAAGAGATGCGAAAAGTAGAAAATTCCTAGAATTTTTCAGGTGTTGTAACTTGTCCTAGTATGTGCGCTCACCAACTCGGGGCACTTCGTTTCTAGATGTAATTTTAACTTCAGAACCTATTTTGGACAATATCTCGGTCATTCCCCCTTTTGCCACTTCTGATCACAATATGATTTCCTTCCGGATTTGTAGCGAATTTCCATCAATCCCGTTATTACTATTTCCAAATTTCAAAGGGCAAAGCGGAAGCACTAGCCAAGTATTTTGCTTCGGTTTTTTCCTCTGAAAATGATGTTTTCAGTAATCACCTTTGTTGCGATCAAGTTTTGAACTCTCCAGATGAAGTAGTAGTATTCCCGCACGATGTACTCAAAATTTTGAAATCATTAAAAAAATCCAACGCGGCAACTTTCGATGGAATTCCACAAATTGTCTACAAAAACTGCGCGACTGCTCTCTGTAGACCTCTTTCTATGATTTTCAACATGTCTTTGATTTTCAATGAAGTTCCATCGTTATGGAAAGAAGCCATAGTCACTGCAATTCCAAGAGTTTCAAACTCCCAATTAGTTTCGAATTTCAGACCAATAAGCATAACTCCAACTCCTGTTAAAGTGCTGGAAAAGATCATTCGTGGAAAAATAATTTCGTGGTTCACCAGCAATAATCTCTATCCCCCAGAGCAGCATGGTTTTCTGAGTGGTGCCTCCACAACCACCCAGCTTGCCGATGCTGTTTATGACTGGAATGTGGCAGTGAACAATGGATGTTCTGTAGACGTGATCTATTTCGATTTGTCTAAAGCCTTTGACAAAGTAAATCATGGCAAACTTTTACAAAAACTCAGCTTACTCGGTATCAAGGGGCCACTTCTTGAGTGGATTCGCTCCTATCTTAGGGATAGATTCATGTGTGTGAAAGTGGGCAACTCTTACTCTATGCGTTACCGTTGCCCTAGCGGAGTGCCGCAGGGCGGAGTTCTTTAACCGCTTTTATTTCTTGCTTAGACTTTTGATTTACCAGCAAAACTTAGAAAGTATATTAATGTAAAAGTGCAAATGTATGCGGATGACATAAAAATTTATGGCGTTTACAACCAAGAAAATCAGATAGAGGTCTATGAGGCGCTTTCGCAGTCAATCTCCAACATGATGCAATGGTCGTCGTCTTGGCAATTGCCTGTTAATCTGTCAAAGACTAGTGTTTTTCACATTGGGAGAAGTCAGCTAATGGAATATAGCTTCGGTGATGTTGTTTTAGTAAACTCACAAGAAGTCCGCGATCTGTGGGTGCTCTTCAATCCGAAACTTGACTTTGAGACACATATTAGCAGAATGGTCTCGAAAGCTTTTTCAACCTTGTTTACGATTTGTAGAAATATCAAAAGCAATGACGTATCGCTGTGGTTAAGACTCTATAAAGCCTACGTTTTATCAATCCTAGAGTACGGATCTCAGATTTGGAGCCCGCGCACTAAAAAACTAAGAGAAAAAATTGAGAAAGTGCAGAAAACGTTTGTGAAGATCTTGATGTCTAGATGTTCTACTGAGTTCAGCTCTCTCCAAAATTTGCGAACGTACAGGCAGCGTCTTTGTCACTTTAAACTACGCAGTCTTTACCACCGTCGTATTTTCAATGCTCTGGTCTTCTGTTTCAAATTACTCAAGGGTGATCTGAAACTGAAGGCAAGTAAATACTGGTGTTTCCGACCGTGTAGAGGGCGTGCGTCGAGATTTGGTATTCAGTGCATTAGTGTGAGAAGACGAAACCATGATCGGCTTTTCAATTTACTTTTCTTCAGGAAAGCAAGATGGCTTGAATTGCTGTCACAAGAAGTCATAGAATCTCCAAATGTTTTGATTTTTGAAAATAGGCTGAAGAAACTTGACTTGGTTGTTAATTTAAACATTGCAGAAGAGTAGGAGCTTATGAAGTGCATTCGATGGTTTCGTGTTTGTGATGGGCTGTGATTGGCGTGGCAGACAGTTTCGTTTTCTGGCAGCTCTGAAGAGAATTGATGTCCTTCAAGTTATCGGCGTCACCGACATTATCTAATGCTATCCTATAACGTCTCATGGCGACCTACTCACTTACCAGTGGCTACAACACCTAGCACTGCACGAGCTCCTTTTCTCATATTGCCTTCTCGCTGTTTAATATTGTCCACCGCTACGTATTTAACTATGTCAATCACTGACCGAGTGTCCATCCCATATCTCATAAGGTTATCGCTACCTGGGTTCGGAGCCATATATTTATTCTTCCTTCGGGTTTCAAGTTTCCCTCTATCTCAAGTTTGGCGCTATAGGCCTGCAGCTGGGAACTGAGTTGTCTCCGCCTGTCATCTACACTAATTAACCCCTGACATTTGGAATTGTCTTAAGATACATCACCCAGATACCTAACAGCGGTCGGAGGACCATACACATCCTAGGAAGCCGCGTGGGTAGGGTCGCTTTCATTACAGTTACGTGAATATGATACCGATTACTATGAATTTATTCCCCGTAGCAGCCCCTATACCCCTGACACTTGCAATTATCTTAAAGGCAGTGTCCACGATAAAAACCATGACTGTTTTTTGGTGGGGATTGGCAGCTGCGGGGCCTAGCGCAACCCTAACGTTGAAAAACTAAGAAAAATGAGCTCGAAACGGTCCCCTACGGCCCCAAAGTTGGACACCCGTCAGCTCGTCACCCCCAGATGCACTTTCCACGCCCACCGACGTGAACAAATGAAAGCTCGAGATCGTGAGATGAGAGATGATTTCCAGTCATTAGCCAAGTTCTTCTCTTCATTCTCAAGTTCTCTCCTTACTCAGGTCAGCTCGCATACATCGGCTGCAAAAGACGGAAATTACAAGCCTCGGACAACTCGTCCACCATGTTTCCTTAGCTCAATTTTTGAGGGACCATAACTCCGTTCCTAGAAAGTCTTGTACGATTCCAAAAACATCATTGGAATCAGTATGGGACCGTCTTCAAGATAGGCGAAAAAGCAGAAAAAACGATTTTTATCGTGAACACTGCCTTTAAGGTACATCACTCAGATACCTAACAGCGGTCGGAGGACAGTATGCATCCTAGAACGCCGCGTTGGTTGGGTCGCTTTCATTGAAGCTTGAATATGAAACGGATTACTATGGATTTATTTCGCGTACCGAGAAACACTGAACGGTTCCAAGCCTCTATCACTACTTGGGTTTTTGCCTTACTGCCCCCACAACCTTTAATGGCTCCTGACTTTGTCTAGTGACGCCTTTTCGATTATTCTCTAATTTGAACCATGGCCTTGTGGTCGGCAGTTAAATCGTTGCGCTGAGACTTGATTTGTTTTTGTATACATTTTCATGGCTCTAACTCACTACTTTGTCGATTATGAGCACGTCGGCTACGGCGTATAATCCTACTATATATATTTTGGTAAATTTGTGTGTGCGTGTGTGTGTTTATGTATGTGTGCGTTTCTCTGTGTGTTTGTTTGACCGTTTATTCGGCTTGACTTTCAAGACGGGCTACCTTACGGGTAAGGGCTCAAGAGCGCGCAGAACGCCGTAGAAAGTGTGTGGGACCCAAGTGGAAGTGCGTAGGACGCCGTAGAAAGTGTGCGGGACCCAAGGTAGAGTGCGCCGGACGCCGAAAAAAGTGTGTGGGACCCAAGTGGAAGTGCGTAGGACGCCGTAGAAATGTGCGGGACCCAAGGTAGAATGCGCCGGACGCCGTAGAAAGTGTGCGGGACCTTAGGTAGAGGGCGCCGGACGACGTAGAAAGTGTGCGGGACCCAAGGTAGAGTGCGCCGGACGCCATAGAAAGTGTGCGGGATCAAAGTGGGAGTGCGCAGGACGCCGAAGAAAGTGTGCGGGACCCAAGTGGAAGTGCGTAGGACGCCGTAGAAAGGGTGGGGGACCCGAGTGGGAGTGAGCCGGACGCCGTAGAAAGTGTGCGGGACCCGAGTGAGAGTGCGCCAGACGCCGTATAATGTGTGCGGGACCCAAGTGGGAATGCGCAGGACGCCGTATAAAGTGTGCGGGACCCGAGTGAGAGTGCGCCGGACGCCGTAGAAAGTGTGCGGGACCCAAGTGGGAATGCGCAGGACGCCGTAGAAAGTGTGCGGGACCCGAGTGAGAGTGCGCCGGACGCCGTAGAAAGTGTGCGGGACCCGAGTGAGAGTGCGCCGGACGCCGTAGAAAGTGTGCGGGACCCGAGTGAGAGTGCGCCAGACGCCGTATAATGTGTGCGGGACCCAAGTGGGAATGCGCAGGACGCCGTATAAAGAGTGCGGGACCCGAGTGAGAGTGCGCCGGACGCCGTAGAAAGTGTGCGGGACCCGAGTGAGAGTTCGCCGGACGCCGTAGAAAGTGTGCGGGACCCGAGTGAGAGTGCGCCGGACGCCGTAGAAAGTGTGCGGGACCCGAGTGAGAGTTCGCCGGACGCCGTATAAAGTGTGCGGGACCCGAGTGAGAGTGCGCCGGACGCCGTAGAAAGTGTGCGGGACCCGAGTGAGAGTGCGCCGGACGCCGTGGAAAGTGTGCGGGACCCGAGTGAGAGTGCGCCAGACGCCGTATAATGTGTGCGGGACCCAAGTGGGAATGCGCAGGACGCCGTATAAAGTGTGCGGGACCCGAGTGAGAGTTCGCCGGACGCCGTAGAAAGTATGCGGGACCCGAGTGAGAGTGCGCCGGACGCCGTAGAAAGTGTGCGGGACCCGAGTGAGAGTGCGCCGGACGCCGTAGAAAGTGTGCGGGACCCGAGTGGGAGTACGCCGGACGCCGTAGAAAGTGTGTGGGACCCGAGTGAGAAAGCGCCGGACGCCGTAGAAAGTGTGCGGGACCCGAGTGAGAGTGTGCCGGACGCCATAGAAAGTGTGCGGGACCCGAGTGAGAGTGCGCCGGACGCCGTAGAAAAAGTGCGGGACCCGAGTGAGAGAGCGCCGGACGCCGTAGAAAGTGTGTGGGACCCAAGTGGAAGTGCGTAGGACGCCGTAGAAAGTGTGCGGGACCCAAGGTAGAGTGCGCCGGACGCCGAAAAAAGTGTGTGGGACCCAAGTGGAAGTGCGTAGGACGCCGTAGAAATGTGCGGGACCCAAGGTAGAATGCGCCGGACGCCGTAGAAAGTGTGCGGGACTTTAGGTAGAGGGCGCCGGACGACGTAGAAAGTGTGCGGGACCCAAGGTAGAGTGCGCCGGACGCCATAGAAAGTGTGCGGGATCAAAGTGGGAGTGCGCAGGACGCCGAAGAAAGTGTGCGGGACCCAAGTGGAAGTGCGTAGGACGCCGTAGAAAGTGTGCGGGACCCGAGTGAGAGTGCGCCGGACGCCGTAGAAAGTGTGCGGGACCCGAGTGAGAGTGCGCCAGACGCCGTATAATGTGTGCGGGACCCAAGTGGGAATGCGCAGGACGCCGTATAAAGTGTGCGGGACCCGAGTGAGAGTGCGCCGGACGCCGTAGAAAGTGTGCGGGACCCGAGTGAGAGTGCGCCGGACGCCGTAGAAAGTGTGCGGGACCCAAGTGGGAATGCGCAGGACGCCGTAGAAAGTGTGCGGGACCCGAGTGAGAGTGCGCCGGACGCCGTAGAAAGTGTGCGGGACCCGAGTGAGAGTGCGCCGGACGCCGTAGAAAGTGTGCGGGACCCGAGTGAGAGTGCGCCAGACGCCGTATAATGTGTGCGGGACCCAAGTGGGAATGCGCAGGACGCCGTATAAAGAGTGCGGGACCCAAGTGAGAGTGCGCCGGACGCCGTAGAAAGTGTGCGGGACCCGAGTGAGAGTTCGCCGGACGCCGTAGAAAGTGTGCGGGACCCGAGTGAGAGTGCGCCGGACGCCGTAGAAAGTGTGCGGGACCCGAGTGAGAGTTCGCCGGACGCCGTATAAAGTGTGCGGGACCCGAGTGAGAGTGCGCCGGACGCCGTAGAAAGTGTGCGGGACCCGAGTGAGAGTGCGCCGGACGCCGTGGAAAGTGTGCGGGACCCGAGTGAGAGTGCGCCAGACGCCGTATAATGTGTGCGGGACCCAAGTGGGAATGCGCAGGACGCCGTATAAAGTGTGCGGGACCCGAGTGAGAGTTCGCCGGACGCCGTAGAAAGTGTGCGGGACCCGAGTGAGAGTGCGCCGGACGCCGTAGAAAGTGTGCGGGACCCGAGTTAGAGTGCGCCGGACGCCGTAGAAAATGTGCGGGACCTTAGGTAGAGGGCGCCGGACGCCGTAGAAAGTGTGTGGGACCCGAGTGAGAAAGCGCCGGACGCCGTAGAAAGTGTGCGGGACCCGAGTGAGAGTGTGCCGGACGCCATAGAAAGTGTGCGGGACCCGAGTGAGAGTGCGCCGGACGCCGTAGAAAAAGTGCGGGACCCGAGTGAGAGTGCGCCGGACGCCGTAGAAAGGGTGCGGGACCCGAGTGAGAGTGCGCCGGACGCCGTGGAAAGTGTGCGGGACCCGAGTGAGAGTACGCCGGACGCCGTAGAAAGTGTGCGGGATCTAAGTGGGAGTGCGCAGGACGCCGTAGAAAGTGGGCGGGATCTAAGTGGGAGTGCGCCGGACGCCGTAGAAAGTGTGCGGGACCCGAGTGAGAGTGCGCCGGACGCCGTAGAAAGTGGGCGGGACCCAAGTGGGAGTGCGCCGGACGCCGTAGAAAGTGGGCGGGACCCAAGTGGGAGAGCGCCGGACGCCGTAGAAAGTGTGTGGGACCCGAGTGAGAAAGCGCCGGACGCCGTAGAAAGTGTGCGGGACCCGAGTGAGAGTGTGCCGGACGCCGTAGAAAGTGTGCGGGACCCAAGTGCGGAGAGCGCCGGTCGCCGTCGAAACTGTGCGGGACCGAAGTGGGAGTGCGCGGGGCGCCGCATAAAATGTGTGAGACCCGAGGGAGATCGCGCCGTAGGAAGTAAGTGAGACCCAAAAGGGAGCGCTGGACGCCGTAGAAAACGTGTGAGACTCAAGAGAGAGAGAGAGAGAGAGAGAGAGAGAGAGAGAGAGCGCGTTACTTCAGAATCACTATGTGCGTCTAAGGCCCCGGTCATAGTTGGTGCTATTTGCATCTTTATCCCCCCCCCGAACCCCCCCGCACCCCCCAACACCCCCCAACACCACCCCGGTCAATACGTATGTTTAAAATGATGGAGTGAGGTTGAGAGAATCACTCGCTGCATCCAACTAGATACGACGATGATTACGTGGCCAACAGGATTGCACCTGTTCAGAGAAATAGTGAAGGAGAGTATGGTGAAGTAAAGGAGGTAGCAGTAAGGTTAGCTTTCTAGTAAATAAATAAATAAATAAAGATATAAAAAAGTACCAGTTTTTATGATAAAATGTGCAACAATTTTGAGAAAAATAATCGGCAACGCTTTGAGTTCTAAATGTAGCCATTCGAAAATTCTCCACTGAAGCTGACGGCCCACCGATCACTGACGAAAAACCACGTAATTCATGAGAATAGGACCTGTAAGAGGCCCTAAACCTTTATGCGAACCACTTCAAACGGCAGCTAGTTCGAACTATTTACGACGTCCAACAACAACTCTTTGACAAAAACTACGGACCATTATATTTCACGAAAAGTCCGAAAGCAGATTCCATTTGATCCCAGTCCTGCAATCTACCAACATATAATAAGACCCCTATTTAGGCTGAGTCCAACACTGAAAAGCGGCAGAGCTATCTTCTCTCAGATCATGGCATGCACGCTTAGCTACTCGACAAGTGTACGAAAATATTCTTTTCGGAAGGTTGACGGCTCAGATTTGAGCGACATAAGAAAGGCTTCCGGTAATTAATGAGAGAGAAAGTGAAAAAAAAACAGAATGCATTTGACAGCATGTCGGATCTGCATTGCGAACTTTGCGGTTGTGGAGCATGCATTTCATGGGAAATGCTCCAGCAAAAATGGGGAGCTCCATTCGCGCTACATTTAGAGAATGTCAGATGAACGTCCCGGATCCGTCTCCACACCATGTAATCTCGCATTGGAGGATATTGGTTACTTGTTAAAATTGTTTTATAAATTGCGACAAACAGCGACAACCAACGTTGCACTCAGGAACGTGACCAACTCCACTTCTCCGTAGCTGAACAATGTTTCTTGATCGATCCCAGCATGATGCAGAAGAAGATTATTCTAAAAGGTCAACAACTTACAAGTCGCTAAGAACTCACGTGAAGAGGAATGCAGGTTGAGCGGAAACTAACAAATTCTAGATTTCTGGCACCGGAAGCTGCGAAATTGAGATTACTCTCCACACATTCCCAGTCGCCTATAAGGCCGGGATCATACTTCCGGCGACGGGCGACGCGACGCAATGTTTACCATCAATATCCACCGGAAATCGATATGCCTGATATGCACTGTTGCTATCGCGCGCCAAGGGAGGTATGATCCTGGCGGCCAGCGAAGTTTCAGTCGCAGCGTTGATTGCAGCGAAGAGGGGCGCTGGAAGATGCAATATCGATTACTTTCGGCAACGGGGGCGACTGATGCGGCGTGAAGAGTGACGGGGGGGAACTGCAGAGTGTTTTGACGCCGCAAAGGCTCTGCGTCACTGCTAGCGAGCGGCAACCAACGCCGCGTCAAGGTTGGGGTGGCGGACGCTCTGTCCCAAGGAGGCGGAGCCGAGGCGAGGTGCGAGCAAAGTGTGAATTATGGAGTGTCGTCGACTCGGACTAATTACCATACTTTACTCACTGCTAGAGCCTGACATTGTTATACCATGAGACACAGTCCAACGAAGCAAACGCCGTTTTTGAGCAAAACATTTGTTAACCCATATTAAAACAGGGTTTAGGTCTTTTCAGATTTTTTTCAACCATTCGATTCACTAGGGGTTCAAACTTATCCGGTGTGAACGAGTATTGGACGAATTCCGCGTATTATAAGAACAATTTTCGGCAACTTGAATGTTTAATCAAGTACTCGGAGGACGATGTTGACCCTCGGCGACCACTTGCCGGTCGCATTGTACTTCTTGAAAAAAAACTTCTAGACCTTACCAGAAGAGCGGCGAGAACTGAATTCTGTTGCGAAACGATAGGCAACGTGCTGACCAAAATCGGCGCGGATGAATGCGAATTGACACAATCACCTAAAAAGTGTTTGAGAGTGAGCTGAATGCAAAGAGGTGCAACACAAGGAGGAAAATCCGTAGAAGTGTTCCGGGTAAAAATGGGCAATACGCCACATTTTTCGGATATTGGGCGACATTTGAGGAGTTGTCTCAAAAGTCGCCCAATATCCGAAAAATGTGGCGTATTGCTCAAGAGAGAAAGGTTGTCTTATAAGCAGTCTCTTCACAAGTGTCCGAAAACCTCAATAATAATGTAAGATGTTCACTAGTCTGACAAAACTAAAATTTACGACGGTTCCGGTGAAGAGAGCATCAGATAGAGGGAAAACAATTTTTTAGAATTTAAAAAGAGCACGCACCTACCGGAAAAATTTCATACTGAATGGGTAGTACACGAGCTAATCTAAACTTGAAGAGTAGGATCTCAAGCAGATACTTTTCTATTTTTATTGGGTTATATGGGATGCCTTTAGAGGCCTCCTTTTTACCTTAGCCCCAACCACAAGCGACTGAAAAACGTCAAAAGAGCTGGAATGTCCAAGGAAGGTAATGTGGAGTTTATACAGAGTTCTGTGCCAGCCGGAACGCAGTTTGCTGCACTTGAAACAAAGCGAACTACATCGCAGTTTCTAGACCGATCTTCTCTGAAAGCGAACTAGACTGCGGAGGATTACAGTAACGAGTTCAGATAGCCAATGGACCTTACCATGCTGATTGTTTCCTGTGAGAATGAACGGATTTTTTGAAAATTCTGGACGAGCAGATAGCAGATGCGAAGGATATGCCTCGACCTTCTTCCGTGAAGTACCCAAAAGCACTCCCAATTCTGTGCGATAAGCAGTAACATTCCGTGACTGAGCCCGCTGAAGTCGAGCGAAACGCTGAAAACGGTTTCTTAGCCATAGGATCCTCGAAGGGTTTTCACTCATTTGTTTTCAATGATTATCTACAATGAGAACAGGGTCAAGCGGGGCGCTGAGTAATTTTTTCGAAATCGGAGCGACCCATCACCAGCATTTTTTTCAAAATCCAACATTTTTGTGACCCCCTCCCGAGGCGCGATTTATGGGCAGCTTATATTTGATTACTAGAGCTGCCAGATGATGAAAATTCGTTCAGTAGTAGGGCTCAAGCGTCTAAAACCTGAGCAATGCTACGATCCTTTCCTTTGGTGACTTAAAATGTCGAGAATTTCCGGGTACCTTCACCAAAATTTCATTTTTGACCCGGAATTTTCGCGATCACCCCTAACCTTCATTTTGGGGGCCAAAATTTTCGCGATCCCTCAACAAACCCCCGTTGCGGAATTCCGCACCCCGCTTGACCCTAAAGGAGAACAAGGGAGTAGTGCTAGTGGAAGCACGGCAGGCCGTTTGCCTATTGTTTGAAGTGGACTTCTTTCTAAAAGAAGGAATCGTATAATCAGATTTCGAATGTAAGGCACTTAGAGTTTCTCAAATTCGCGTTGCAAGAAAAAAAAGCTTTGACATCTTAATGCCCGTGTTTCGCGGAAGTAAAACATGAAGATGCCTCGCGAGGAATTTTTTTGCAGCCCGACTATCGTCTTCCTCACGCACAAACAGGAGTCACACCAAGCAAATTTTGAGATTTTTTAGCTGAAAATGTCTGGGTGTTATCCCCAAACGTTGAAAGGTTCGAAATAATGTTCACACATCGTGTCGAGGTCTCGCGGGATGGGTCAGCCATTTCAGTCGTTGACCATGTGAATAAGATCGCCGCCGCCCTCCCCAGGGTGCATTTTCCGTGTCAGAAACACTCACACACAACCAAAGGCATTATCAAGCGCGCGCGAAGAAGCCGTGGACAAGCAAAAATTTATGCAAAAGAGGATAGGATAGTGGAAATAGAATGTCACAAGCAGCTATCGTAAAATGCCAGCTCCAACAATGGCATGATTTCCCAATGGAACGATGGATAGCTAAACAAATAACCTAAAGAACGATTTATTTAGATTAGAAGAGTTCAACCTTTTCATATCTTCATCAAAATATATCGAACTTTCCGAATAGCAATCAGAGTATCACCCTCTTGCACCTTTCTAATTAAATCTAACAGAGTAATAATGACAAATGTTCTCATCTAACTACAATACCTGCGCAAATTTTTGTTTAAAAACGGGGAGCGTTCAGCAAACGTGGCAAGAAAAACGTCTACTGCCTATGGTTTTCTTGAGTGAAGACTTCTTTCAGATTCTGTAAACGCAGCCGTATTTACCATCCAATTCACTATAGCATGATGAGCATTGTGGGAGGAATTGTTCATCACTTGGTTTACGAAAGCAAGTGTTCCTGTTCAAAGGTCGTGAGCGGCGGTTTTTGTCGCAGGTTGGCCGACAGCGACTTTTAGGGCCTAGTTATACTTCGGTGTTTCACTGCCGCTGATTATTGCGGCACGTCTGCAATTGGTGAGACTTGCAGCGGAAGCCAGCGGCAGTGAAAAGCCGAAGTATAAGTAAGATTTCAGACAAGACCACTTTCCCTCCTAAACAAGGTGAACTGCGAGATACAATACCGCCGCTATCCAAGGGAAAAATGGGCAAAGTGGGCACCTAAAGCGTCTTTCAACCACAACTCGCCTCAATGTGCTCCATTTTCAATTTCGAAAACGCCTAAATTTACAGCATGTCGTGATCTAGTCGATCGTGTGAAAATATTTTGCGAAATTTGAGAGTAACATTATTTTTTAAGGCGGAATACATTTCCATTTTGACCATGCTAGAGATCGCGCACGGTTGTTTTTGACCGAATGGGTTCGTTATCTTGTGATAACATTAACAAATTCAAAACTAACTCCATCTTAAAAAAAGCGTTTTCAGAAGTGAATTCCCATTTTGTCTCATAGAGTTAGACAGAGTGCGGCCCGGTGAATATTTTAGTCCTTTCGAAATTGAAAACGGAGCACTTTGAAGCGCGTTGTGGTCAAGGCAGCTTTAGTTGCTCACTTTGCTCATTTTTTCCCTTGGATAGCGGCGGTATTGTACTCTTTTCACAACGTGTGCTTACGCGGCCGTTTGAACTATGGATACGACTACACACTCAGAATTGAAGAAATATTCGTTTAAGACAGTAGCCGACATCGGAGGTTTTTTAGCCAAGCTTGAAAATTGCTAGCTAAACCGCAGGCTCCAGAGAGTCAGTTTATTCGAAATTTGTTGTTCTATTGAACTTACTCGAACTAAATTTTTTTTGGTCACTTATAATTTTTTTCCGAAATATTGAAGTTTTGTTTCAGACCTAAGAATCCCCTCTCAGAAATCCCGTTCACTCAGAAAACTTAATCTTTTCATGAACGACATGTAAGACTTCAGAACTGAAACACTACCACCTGTACGAAACTTGTAGTGCAGACCCGGATTCTGCGGGTTGTCCCCTAACTCCTTTGGATAATGTCTCTGTAGTTTTCCTCGAATAAGACATGCAAAACTTTCATAAGTCACGGCAACAATAGCGCCCATAAAGAACCGGACGGGAATCATGAAGAGCAATCTCTGAGAAGTGATTGGCTTTGCCTCTAACAATAAGATTGGATGCAAACTTCTCTCATTAGATTTAGGTCAGGTAGGAATCGTGATTTTCTGAGCTTAGTAGAAAATCCCGAACGACACAATGTCAGATAACGTTTGAAAAAATCGCAATATCAAGCAAACGCTGTCGAACGAATCAAATCTCAAAATCACGGTACTATGTAAGATTAAAAAGAGAATTCCAGATGGATCCCAGTAAAACTGTTCGTTTTTTCCTTCTTCCAAAAAGTTGGAAGCATATCGCATAGCTTTGTTCACCACATTCAGAGAAAACAAAAAAAATCCCGAACTATTTTTTTTTCGAATTTAATGGGCTCATTAATTTAACAGTGACTAACAAATGCGCTGCTTACTCAACTGCCATTCAATTACCAAGGCGTAGATGACAACCTGCTCAGGGTGGCTCAAAAGTACGGTACCGTGATCACTGATCTAATGGGAACACCTTGCGCCCTTGTTCGTAACTTTTGCTTCTTTTCGTTTGCTAACAGTACTTTCTTAAACACAATTCAAACTAAAATTAGAGAGGCTTTTTAAATGGCAGAGCTGTAGCCACACGACAATTATATCATTCACCTTCACATCGAAAGATTCCGAGCGATAAACATTTTCTGACGGTTGAACAGTCCTAGAATGCCCGTCTTCTATACTTCCAGGTTCCAGAATTTGGGAAGCTGTGGTGACCATGCCACGAGCGATACGCCCATATCGCTGAGTTTTGAGATCAAATATCAATAAGGAACCTGATCGACTCCAAATCACCAAAATGAATCCTACTCGGAAGACGGCCAGGATAATGGGTATCTCCAAAATTTTCAAATATACGCTTTTCGAGAAACATTTGGTAAATGCGACTTAGATGAAAAAGGCAGTTACATACTTTGCCGTGGTTACAAAATAAGGAATTAGATCCATACCAAGAAATTGATTAACAAAGTCCGTGGCGGAGCTAACAGCAACACCTTTGAAAAAGTTCATCGCTATAGAAAACTTTTTGTCACACAAAATGCCCATTTTGTGTCATTTTCGAACCAAAAATAATAGCAAAAAGTACTGGTCACCCGAAAGCATTGATAGCCGGCGCTTGAAAACGCCTACATGCATCGCCATAAGCGAAGCATCTTTCGGACGATTCAGCTCCGGTGCCACTGCTTAAAAAAATTCGGGTTAGTGAAGTTTTCTTCTGTCCAGAACTTTGTGGGGAACGAAACCTGTCCCTTGTTCCATAGCCGGAGCTCTAATAAGGTTTTCACGGAACTTCAACATTGTTAGCGTAATTTTGACCCACCCTGCATAGTAGAGAATAGGTAATAGTAACCACGTAAGTTGCATTACATGTCTGAAAATAATCTGGAGCCTTCGAATCGGGAAAAAATTGCCTCGAAGGCAGTGTTCACGATGATCTTAAAGTTCGCGATTATTTGTTAAAATGATTACTCGGTCTCCGGGTAGGACTGAAATGACGAAGAAATTGGAAAAACCGCACGAGAAGTACATGAAAAGCTCTGCTCTCACCCCGCCCCTTCACTCTCAGAGGAACTGTTTCTTGTGACAACGAAATCTTTTAAAGGCAGTGTTCACGATAAAAATCGTTTTTCTGTTTTCCGCCTATCTTGAAAACGGCCCCATGCTGATTCCAAAGATGTCTCTGAAATCGTACAAGACCTTCTGGGAACGGAGTTATGGTCCCTCAAAGACTGAGCTAAGGAAACATGGTGGACGAGTTATCCGAGGCTTGTAACTTCCGTCTTTTGCAGCCGATGTATACGAGCTGACCTGAGTAAAGAGAGAAGCTGAGAGTGAGGGGAAGAACGGGGCTAATGATTGGAAATCATTGCTCATCTCACCATCTTGAGCATTCATTTGTTCACGTCGGTGTGCGTGTGTTGCGCTTTTGGGGTTTGCCTTGCGCTCAAAGTGGCAACTTCGGGCTCTTTTGGAGCGTTTCCTGGCTCGTTTTGATGCGTTCTTTCGACGTCAACGTTACAGTGTGCCCCTCCACTATCCATTCCTAGTGGAAATCGAAACACATTTTTTATCGTGATGCCTTTAAGAACAAGTCCTTCATAGTTCTCTACTCTCTGCTGCTCCGTTCTTTCCTTTGGACCCTAGTTATACTGTTTTGCATAATATGCTCTTTCATTCTCTATTGACCTCATTATTGACTGGTCGCGACCACCGAGAATTCATTCAATCTACCGGTCTACTAGTCCACGCCAGAAAAATATTTGACTGAAATAAGGAGTTTTAGTGTGTTTTCGCCGTTGCTTCCTGATTTTGGTTCAATATGGCGGCCCACACAATATTTTGAGTGGGAAAGTCGGGAACGGAAACCATTGTAAACACTGCCTTTAATCGCGTAGAGAATCCTGATGACCCCCCCCCCACATTGAAGCCTACGATATTTGATCCACCTGTATTTTCGCTAAGCCAGATCTATCCAATCACTTTTCTGGTAGCCACGTCCCTATGTAATAGACCAATGACTAGATATTCTTCAAAAGCGCTCCGTTAGACGGAGGGAGGCGGGGCTAGAAATCGCCACCCTTGCATCTGAACGTTGAAAGCGACGACAGCTCACTGACACCTCCCTTCTCGATCTGAATCGAGTACTCACCCCCTTCTACACACTCCACTGCCCTATGAGTCCTTGATTTTACTGAGTCTTCCCTTCTCTGAAGAACACAAACTCATTGAATTCACTTAAATTCCTTTTCTATCTCAGCAATGATTAGCGTTCCTTTTGCTGCACTTACTACATTCATACCAGGGTAATTACAGAATCAATATAAGTAGCACTTCACAAGAAAAACTTTCCATTACATGAGAATCTCCAGGCAAGGTAAATTTCAACTTTAAAGAATTAATATGCGCATAGATGACTAATGGCCCCAAGCAATTGCGTCCAGATATTTAGCACTAAAAATCACATTAATGCACTCTGGATTCTTTAAATTTAGACCAGCAAATGTGCCACATTGAGACACTAAGCTTTCGTTCTCATGCTGAAATTTCGTCATCTTCGAAATTGCAATTCAACACCCCACTACTTGGAAACTTGGCTGCTTTCATTCTACAGAATTATGTAATTCGCATAGCCCAGTTTCAGCTTCGGCTGTGAACCTCAACGCATCGCTAAATAATAAAAAGAAGTAAAACTGACGCCTGGTGAAAATCACATTTCCTCTGACTGTTCCCGTATTGTGCGTAAAACTTCCCGAAGTTTTACATTGCACACTTTTTCTCGCATTGCGCTTTTACGAACGCTGCTGAGTTCAAGCCATCGAAATTAGTTCAATATTGTACAAAAAATGATTTTAAAGATATGAAGTTGTCAGCATATTTTATTCAAAGTTCCCTATTTGGTGAAACTTTGAGGATCAATGGCGACGTTCGACGATTTCCGTAATGCTGAGACAGATTTGGCCCAAACTTCTCTGCGGGGTTTGTTCGGGGTTGTGAAACCGAAATTGACACCCACTTGTCGTCTTTCAAAATGATGAAGTTGGTTCTGCTCCTTAAATTGTCTGCTACCCACCGTAACCTACAGTCAACTTAAAATTTTGACAAATAGCCACAGATGCGTATTCACCACCCTAGATAACCCATAAACACAAATTGTGAGCCAAATCTGGAATTTTTGTTCCGAACACCCCCGAAAATTGCCTGATAAATACCCTTCCTTTTTCGCGAAGCTTTAAAAACGCTTCTAACTTCTTGGAACCAGTAGCTCGGGACGGAATAGTGAGCACATCTACAATAAAGGCACAAGAGATATAACAATGCAATTCGTTTTCGCAGATGCGCTGAACGCTCCAGACACTTTCCTTGTTAAAGATTCTAATTATGAGAACCGATGAGAAATCGATACGGCTGAGAAGGATTGCCGCTGTTGCGGATCGTAGGTGAAATGTAGCAGCTCATTGTGAGAGTCAGTCTCTACAAGGAAGTTGCTGCCGTCATTCCGGCGAGAGCAATGAATTCCCAAACACAAACCAAAAATGAGTTTCACTTCTAAGAAAAAATATACAGAGGAAGCTCAAAATTTTCACTTAAAAGGAATACTTTTGAGTTAGCCGTGGCGATGCGGGCGTTGTGAACAAAGAAGAACTACCAACTGCGGTATGAATGCGTTTCGCACGGGGTGCTCTATAGAACTCGAGTGGCTCAAAATCAGCCCATTGTTGGGAGAGTTTTCCCACAACGACATGTGAACGCTTCTCGAGAGCAACAATAAGTACTAGAAGAACAGGATCTCAACGATTTTCGCGCTGCTAACAGATGGAGAATTTTTAGACTTCGTTGAGCATTCAAGTGGTTTCGCGAAAATTCGCATACGCATTTCATACGGAACTCCATTCTAATACTAACACCTTCAAATTCTGCAGCGATCACATGGCACCTCTTGGAGAATTGCATTTCCACGATTAACTAATTAAAAAGCAAGAACGAAAAAACACAAAGCACATAGAAAATCCCGCGCCTTTTTATGCGTCATATGCATCACCCCCCAACCAGGAAACGCTTCATGTGAAATATGTGGATTGCAAACCGAAATACCACATACTTTCACCTTCACAAAGACTAACTAGAAGAAGTGGGTTTTCAGAATTCAGAACATTTTCGCATGTTGTTACCTATGCGATACAGCTTTACCCAGACGTATCGCAAATTTGGTGAATCTCAATTGATTCAGTCGTGAAAAGCGGCCCATTGAGGGTTTTAGGGAAGATAAAAAGAAGCATTTCCAAGTTCTCGAATTTTCCTGACCGAACCTGGATGGATCATGAACGGCAAAAATTACTCGGATGTTAGAAACCAAAACAATTTCTGGACAAATCTTGTCCAAGTGGGTCAGTTGGGGTACTAAACTCGATTGAGGGTTCCGCGTCAGGTATTTCAGAAAAAATACGACAAGTAAAATATCATGCAGCGACAGTGACCCATAGTAATCTAAAAAAAGGACCCATATTCACGTTCAACGCGTCAAATATCCTCCCCTCGAGCAGTTTGGGCTAGGAATGTCTCACTTTCTGGAATTGCTCTACCCAGGGGCATCATGAGGAAATTCGAACTTTTGGAATAGTTTTGTTTCATCTGCCACGGCCCTCAATAGAACGTTTTTCGTAACTTTATTTAGCATTCAAATGCTCCCCTGGTTAGTGATGTCTCGCCTTTCCTAAGATCAAGTCACATTGATAAGCTTGGAGAAGGGCAAACGCAAGAAGTCGTTCACGAATGAAAATAAAAAATAGCTTCACGTTCAGCTGTAGTTTTCTATATGCAGAAATTCTGATTTACTGGTTGACAAAGTTAAATATGTGACTCGCTCTGAGCAATTCAGCCGTTCGAAAATAATCTGGAGCGCTGTGAAACCAATTTCGGTCAAGGATGCTTCTGCTGACTTTTTTGTTTTTTGAACGTTATGTAGCGATAGTATCTCGATTCAATGGGACATTCTGAACTACTAATTGGCGATTACTATGGAAGAAATTGTACTATATCACAAGTGTTTCTCTGTTTGACGATTTCCTTTTCCAGAAATTTGAGTGTGTTCTATTCAAATTGAAGCCTGCGCATATTCATGTTGCAGATCAGTCCGTCTCCATAAGCTTCCATGTGATTCCACACCAGCCCAATTCGTCCAATGACAATGGTACGTTGCGCTTGCCCATCACTTGCATGGGAATACCAAATTAACAATAAAACGTCTCGTTTGGTATTTAACGACGCGGACATGCCACGCATACCCAACCGGATCCCATCTTGTCAAGGGTTTCCCCACTCACGCGCACCTCCAGCAAAACCTTGGGTTGCTCAATGTCTTTTCTTTACAGGCTATGCCAGCAAAGCGCAGTCGCCACGCCACCAGCAATGAGGTATTGTTCTTATGTGGGTTCTTCACAGTGCTACTTGTCGTTTCGTCGGCCACAGCTGTCGAATTCACCGTCGAGGAATACTCTACCCGAACAAGTCACCATTTCCATCGAACACGACATGCACGAGGTAAATACTGCCATATCCATAAGAGGGTTCAAATATGAGCGAGTTAGACTATCTGCAGAAAATCTAGAGGCTTAATTTCCCCTTCTCAGAAATTTCTAGAGAACAGCGAAACATGGCAAAAGTCCTTCAGCGGTACATTGATTTTTGGCCCAATCAATTGATGATTCCCGCTAATAAAAAAATATTTCAGGAAATCTTCCCCTCGAGCTTCTCCATAAATGATTCAGAATGTCACTGTTGCGGAAAGCTAAAACCTTAAATTCGTGATAGACGAGATTCTCAAGAGAACATTTACAATTTCCGACAAAACGCTGGAGTAAAAACCCATATTGGTCAGCTTGGTATCGAAATCTAGTCACTTTACGCTTTTTCAGTGAAGAAAAACACGGTGAAAAACGTTTCTAGCAAGTCAAAAAGTTAAACTGTACATGGAAACACTGATCACCCACTAGCCACGTAGAGCCGACGCAGAAATATTTGTCGGCTCGGTGTATCATTTTTAATATAAAAAATCACTGGGCTTGCATGATAAGTATAGCAGAGCCAAGTCCATAAAAATGAACGGAATACCTCGTTGCGAAAACAACATTTCCGCGCATTTTGAGCGTTTCGCACGCGATTTCCGGAATGCAAAAAAAAATGTGTCGAAACACAAAACCTCGATTTCTGAATTTTGTAGTTTCATTCCGCCCATCTCCAAATCATAGTAAGGGATTTTGAAGTGGCCTTATGCAACTTTCAATAAAATTCTGCGGTTAACTCTATAACTTTATCACAATATCGTAAAACGCTCGTTGGGATAAACCCAAAACGGACCCCAAACCTTGAATCGGATCACCTCAAAGCGAGCTATGGCGATGCGGCGCTTAATGCGCGCGAAAACGCAGAACGCTGCTTTTGCAAAAAATCTCCACGAACCTGTACTCATTTCGGTGAAATTGGCCAGATCTGAGGATATGCATACAGCCTCTGTCAAGCAAAGCTACAATACCAACCCTCAAACCTGACAATTCAGCAAAAAAAAACGCGTTTTCGCGTTTTTTTCGCCCCTTTGATCTAATTCTGTCAGATTTGGGTTTTCGGGGGTAAAAAAATATTGCTAGAATCTTCTCATCAAGATCTACAAGATGGCGTTAAAATTTCATTGATATTTTTAATACACCTTGATTATAGGTAGACTCTGTTTCAGTTCAAGTGAACTCCTGTTTTCCATTATCACTGCGCGGAGCGGTGGCTTTTTCGTCGAAACTCCCTTATCACTAGTTATATTTCACCGAGGCTCACCGCTCCGCTGCTGGTGATAATCAAAATCGACAGGTCACTACGGATGTACCAGAGCTTATGTTGCCCTTACCAAAACATGTTTTGACTCGTCAGAATGAAAGTGCCGGCCGAGCGTCCTGCCGAGTCAAAACGTGTTATGGAAAGAACAACGTATATATAATTAAAGGCAGTGTTTACGATAAAAAATGTGCTTTAGTTTCCACTAGGATTGGGTAGTGGAGGGGCACACTGTAACCTTGACGGCGAAAGAACGCATGAAAACGAGCCAGGAAAAGCTCCAAAAGAGCCCGAAGTTGCCACTTCGAGCGCAAGGCAAACTCCAAAAGCGCAACACACGCCCACCGACGTGAACAAATGAATGCTCGAGATCGAGAGATGAGCGATGATTTCCAATCATTAGCCCCGTTCTTCCCTTCATTCTCAGCCTCTCTCTTTATTCAGGTCAGCTCGCATAGATGGGCTAAAAAAACGACGGAAGTTACAAGCCTCGGACAACTCGTCCACCATGTTCCCTTAGCTCAGTCTTTGAGGGACCATAGCTCCGTTCCCAGGTCTTGTACGATTTCAGAGACATTATTGGAATCAGCATGGGGCCGTTTTCAAGATAGGCAAAAAAACAGAAAAACTATTTTCATCGTGAGCACTGCCTTTAAGGTACAGTTCAAGATACCAATGAAATTTGAACATCATCTTTTAGATCTTGGAGAGACGATTCTAGCAATATATTTCTCACCCCGAAAACCCAAATCTGACAGGTATTCCAAAGGGGAGAAAAAACGCGAAAACGCTTTTTTTTTCGCTGATTTGCCAAGTTCGAGGGTGGGTTTTGTACTGAAAGTTACCCACCCTTAGCAGATAAATGAGTGAAAATCAAGACGATGATTCGAAAAAAGGAATATTTTCCAATAAGAGATAGTGTAACGAAGTAAAGCGAGCTTCTCCAATAAATTCCACGGCTAAACTCAAGTTGAACTACATTGATGTAGATTTTCCTTGGCTAAATGCCCATCCGAGCTACTAAGTACAAAATTTGAATGACAGCCAATGTTTTATGGACCTCAATTAGACCGCGACTACATTAGCTATTTTGCTGACCGGCAAGTTTCCTTTAGGCCGCCGTAAAAGGTGCAGTTTCAGACTTTAGGTTTCAATTTCAAGCGGGAGAGGTTACAATGATAGTTTTTCTTTCCTTTCTATGACGAACCCTTCGAGCAGAATGGCCTATTGTTCCCATCACAACGGTTCCATTGATCGCGATGTGACAAAAAGCGCTCAAAACTTTGGATCTGCAGCCGTCCGTTGTATTGCCAATAAATTACACCGTTTGGCGATTTCACAACGCTTCGCTTATCCTCCTATCAGGCACACGACGTTTGATAGACGCATGGCAGAAAAATGAAACCTTGAGCGGAATTATATTTTCACAGCAACCAAAAGAGACCATAACTTGTGCTTTGCACATACGTACATGTATGTGTATGTAGGCGGGCATATGCTCTGCTCTGGGTGACAGCTACGTAGGTGCTATCTATGGCCCATTCTCGCCAATTATGATAACTACATGAGCCATGCCAACGAAGCCATTTATCAGCAGTGTATTCGGCCATAAATTATAGCGCAATCGTGGACCACACTGGCCATTTATTACTACAACAACCGCAATGACGCTCATATGAGAACAGGGCAGAAATACATCGATGCCTCAAGCCGCGGTAACACCGGGAAAGCAGCAGGAATTGGAAAACTTTTTAAAAGGAGACATTTGAAAGCCAGGAGAGCCTTCTAAAGCATTCAGAAAAGGGATTAGCTGGGAATTTTTTAGACGCATCAGGCCGTTAAAAAAGTCCTGCAGCAAATGTGTGCCAGCGAATCTTTGCTTGTCCGTGATCTCTCGATCAAGTGCTGTACACCCCACCATTCGAAGACTAACTCTTCCTCTATCTACTGACGTTATCTATCACTGCTTGAAAAATTCGCCCTGCTTGAATTTCGCATCAAAATAATTGGAAAGTTAGGACCCCAAACTTTTAAAATGCTCCTCGTTCTCTTCTTACCATCCATAACGGCTGTATAAGTTCAATGAAATCATGAATTATTTGAGGGCTAACTCATGAAACCAAGACGGGTTCTTGAAATCCCCTCAATCAAGCGAAATCCGCAGATGTAGAACAAAACTCAAAAAAAATTAATTTCTATCATTACTTCACTATTGAACAACTACAGGCACCCAAATGCCTAATTGAGCATTATGGACAGCGTCTGATTGACATTTATTTCAAGGATTAGCTGTTTTTTCTTCAAACAATCGCTTTCTATGATTTTTTTGGGCTTCTGAAAAGTATGGTCGATAAAATAAATGTCGATAACTCACAAAATAAATGTCATAAGGTCCGAAGGATATTTAAAGATTTTCTGTACCCGAAACCTCCTTTGCATTTTGATGTAGGATTTGAAAAAGATAGCGTTTTTTCGAGCAGCGATAAACGCCATGATATGAATGAAGTATTGAGGCTTCGAATGGTATACCACCCTTCATAAAGAGATCACATACAATACCCGCACTAATTTACTCAAAAAAGTCGCGAACTCGCGACTTTTCGTCATAACTCGGCTCAAAGTGACCCGTTCAGGGAGCTAGGGGCATACTTGGAATCAGCATCGAGAGCTCTTCATTTTAAGCACAAACATTTTTTGATCTGCGAACAAGGCATATAGGGTTAACAGAAAATCGAGTGCACGAAAACACCACCGACGTCCCGTTCTCAGCTCAACCGGGTCCAATCGACCTGGGACTTGGCCTACAACTTCACTTTCTGATCTTCTTTCAAATTAGCACTGCGGGAACCCAATCCGGAGAAGTCGATTTTTAATCCCCTTCACATGTGCCAAGTCCATTCTCGCTTCAAGTGGAACCAGTTTAAAGGCAGCAGACACGCTCAAAAATGGTGTCAATGTTATGGAATAAGCTGAAGGTCTGAAGCTGTTAGTATTCAGAAATAACGGAAAAGACCAAAACAACTCGACGGAAATTAAGATATCACGGTGCGTTCTATATTGGCCCAGAAGTGGACGAGTTGTACGGCACTGGCTGAAATAGCGGAGCTAGCAACATATTTGTTGGGATAACGACTCTAATGTACTCGTACGGCCCTATCTGGAACGCTTACGCCGTTAGAAGCCTAAAAAGTAATCTAAGGTGGCCGCAATCGAGCATTGAATACCTGTATGGAGGGGCGGAGCCCGTATCGATGGGCGGAGCAAGGATGATTTCGTGACTGACTACGGCTCAAATACATTCATTTGGACTCGTTTTTAACGCTTGCAACTTCGTGAGGGCTCTTCTAGGGCCTGCACGACCCCACTAATGTAGTTATCTCAACAACTTTTTCGAGCGTATCTGCTGCCTTTAAAGGCACAGGACACCCAGAAAATTAATTCTCCGATTTTATGCTTATCTTGGAGAGAGTCACACGCTGATCACAGTGGTATCTCTGAAATTGTCCAAGACCCCCATTGAACAGAGTTATGGCTCTTCAAAAATGCCAAGATTTTGGAGGTGAAAAATTGGTGGACGAGTTGTCTCAGGCCTGTATTTCTCTTCATTCGCAATCTTTCCGCGAGAGCGAGCCAGGATAAGGAGACAGTCCGGCAATGGACTGAAGAACGGTGATCTGTTAAAATTCATCCATCCTTCCAGTCGATATCGAGTTCGAAAATCTGTTAGGGGGTCGGGCCTGTGGTGGTGAGCGAAGGGGGTCGGGCCTGTGGTGGTCGCTTATATCTCGCTTATTTGGAGGAATTGAGATCTCGCATTTGGCACGTGTTATACAGGAGGGGTCTTCTATAGAATTACATGAAAATCTCAAAATTCTTATGTGAGGGTGTACTGTGCCTTTAAGAGATGTCTGTGCTAAAAATGAAGAGATCTCGATGCTGATTCGAAATATGCCCCTAGCTCCCCGAACTGGTTATTTTGAGCTGTGTTATGACGAAAAGTCGCAAAAGTCGCGATGTCGCGACTTTTGCATCTTTTTTGAAAAAATTAGTGCGGGTATGGTACGGACAAAGGAAAACTCGCTGACACACGCTGGGTGCAGGACTTTCCTAACAGCCTTATACTTTCACATATTTGAAGTAGAGTTGGACTTGTCGCAAACAGAAGACACTTGAAATTTCATTTTTTTTCGAAACTGTGAAAGTGCGAAAGTTACAGCACTTCTAGGTCTGCGTGCTGTAAACAGGTGAGATATCTGAGGAAAAAGAAATTCAAGAAGTTTATTTTGATCTCTTCAATATTTTGTCCACACTTATCAGTTAATAGTTTTCGGGAAGCTGAATATTTTTGGTTCTCGTCTGATATCCATCCATTACACTCTTATTTTCCTGCTGAATGAGGACAGTTTATGTCGAAAGAGTACGGTCAATCATTTGGGGCAGTGTCCCTACCACATGCCGAACGTCACCGTCCCCGCGATGCCTACCCGTGATTGGTCAAATGCGCCTAACGACCAATAGCAGGTGGGTTTCGCGGGGACGATCGGGGTGTGGCATGCATACGGCACATTGTGATAACAATCACCTCGATAACTCAATTCCTGAGAAGTTTAGCAAATTTCTATGGCCGCACTCATAATCTGTATGAATCTTTTTTCCGATGCATAGCAGCGTAATCCCCGTGAAAATTGCCCCGAAACTCAGCCGCTAAGATTCAGGACTATGCAGGAACTTCCCCTATGATTAGAGGTAAAATGCGAAGAAAAAAGCCTAACTTTAAGGCCTAGTAGACCGCGAGCACAGTCTTTCCAGATGACTCGAGGAATTCGTTACAATCCAACGAAAGCAAAAAAAACCTTTTGGATTTCTAAAAGTTCCAGTCAACCAAAGTGGTTGCGGATATACTGCAATCCATTTGCACAACATACTGAGAAATTTCTATTCTGTTTCTTGTGCAGTACGTAATTCATAGCCGCTTAGGTAGAGGAAGGAGATGCTGAGTGTGCCCCGTTGGGTAATGGAAGCAACATCGTAATGGGCGCATTTCCAAGCAGCCTGGCCATATAATAACACTTGCGTAGTCGTCTCCCAATAAGAACCACCCCGGGAATAACTAACTACCAGATGTGAGCGCGAAACCACGAGAATAGGGAAAAGAGGAGGCAAGGAAGGTATAAATCTTAGGTCAGTGGCACGAAGAGTCTTTTTGATGAAGATGCTTTCGATCATAATCAGACATATCCCGGTCTGTATTGAAAAAGCACCAACCCAGAATGATGTGATTTCCATGTTTTACGCCAGAACTGAAACTCGTAGCCCGCTCTGAAAACGGTTGGTGAACGGAGTTCATCAGACGGAATGTTTTGAATCATCCATTTCATGTTCTTTCAATGTAACTACAACTTCACACTATCATTTTCTTTCTTTTTTTTTGGAAACTGAAATAAGTTGTTTCCACTCAGGTTCGGACCTCAATACCTATTCTCCAATGATGAATACGGAGAAGTCGTTTCCCACATTTGTTACGAGTTAATGCCTCAAGTACCCGAAACTTGCCAAGACGAAATATTAGCCGTTTGCAAAAATAATGAGGATTTTCGGCTGTACCTCACTTAGGTTTGACAGTTAACAGTTTTCCAAGAATATGAAAAATACATTTCGAAATTTTACGAATGCTCAGCATTTGGAAATTTTCTTACTAAAATGTGCGAAAACATTTCAAACCAATACACCCATGTATCATATCAAGGGAACAATCACCTCAATTTCTTATTGAGCAGCTTTGAATACCCGAATGCTTTTTCAAGTCTCCGAAGTAAACTCCGAGGACGCAGTGCGCGCTGCTATTGAGCTCAATTTAAGCTTCTGCAAAGAAAATCGTTCATTTCCCAGGCTTCCGTTCCTCGAAAATGTCGCGATTCAAGACAGGCTAAACTCTGGGCTCTCAAGAAAAACGTCTCCATAAGCAAGTCTGACGAAAAGCAGAAAACACGGCTAAAGTGAACTAGAAGCTAGCTCACAAGTTCAGGAAGGAAATGCAGTTTTAGAATGTCGCTTATTTTAGACTGACATGGTACATCTGCTTTTCCAAACAGCATATGTACCATGTCAGTCTAAAATGTTCAAAACTAGTCCGAAGTTGCCGCGATCCGAAGCCGTCGTGATGACGAATATATAGGACCTTTCTGACTCTTGCCGCCGTGGCAAACGCCGCTTTTTGAGCTACGGCAAAACAAGTGCTCTGGAATACTAAGAGGAGAGAGTTGACAACTAACTTCTTTGCACAAGAGGATGCCGGCTAAATGCCCAGATCTTTTCGCAACATCGACGTTGCGACCACTCGACAATCCGGAAAATGACTTTTCGACAAATCAAAATTCCAAACAACAACCCGACTATTCCGACTGGAACGATGTGGGTTGCTTCAGTCACATGAGGACTCGATGATTCGACTCGGCCAAAGTACAATAAACACTGCACTCTACCCTTTACGCAAGGTAGGCCCGCTCTGACAGCGCGACGAATAAAAATACTTTTTGGCACCGAACTGGCGGAAGGTATGAATTTCGTTCGAAGAAAACAGTATGAACGGTCCTGGGGCGCCGCCACGGCAGAACTGAAGGAACGACACTCACCTGTCAGACTAGTGACGCGAAAATGCATCCACTACCTGTTTCAGAGAGAGCCGCTCTGGCGGAGAGCTGCGCGAGGTATAAACAGGCCCTAACGTCGCGTCGAACAGCGACGGCACAAGAAAAAGAAATCCACAACTCCAACGCAAATTTTATTGCTTGGCAGTCTCCCCGATGTACTTCGAAATTCCCAGGACGCATGCGCAGACCTCCATCCTTGGAGCGGGTTCACGAGAACATTCAAAGCTGCATTTGTGCAAGCCTCAGATACCGTACTTTCTCTTTTAGAAGTACATGTACTTCTAGTACTCAGGCCCCTTTTTTATATGCACTTCTATTAGAGGTGTACTTCAAATAGAGGCTGTACTTCTAATACTCAGAGCCCTTTTTTATATGTACTTCTATTAGAGGTGTACCTCTAATAAATGTACTTCTATTATTCGGCGCATTTTTTTCAATTTCTAATGCTGAACTGTTCGCGTTTCTGGCAGAGATTTCCAGTATAGAACCGAGAATTTGTATGTATTGAAATTTCAGACCGCAACCCTAAAACATAGCCATTTAGGCCGCGATCATACTTCCCGCGACCAGCGACAGTGCATATCAGCCATATCGATTTTTGGTCCATATTTATGATAAACGTTGCTTCGCATCGCTCATCGCTGGAAGTATGATCCCGGCGTTAGGCCCAGTCGAATTGAGGCTTTCACAATCACTGATACCATATTTCAAAACCATTATTCACTCCCTCTCTAAGTCAATTCCTTTCAAAAATTTTATAAGTCTAATATCGATTTTGTTCAGACGTCCTTAATGGGAAAGCGAGAGGCAAATAGGAACCGACTTGTTAGGCTTGAAAACAATTTAACTGGTCGCCTTTCGAGACGTCCAGAGCGATTAAAAAACACGGTTCTTGAACGACTTTATCACAGCTCTTCCAGCGGCGAGTTCTTTGCGTCCACAATCCACAGTATGTAAAGTCGACCATTGATGGATCCTGATTTCCTTGTTCTAGAAACAATTCCTCTACATGAATGGTCTAATCTTCATAACGCTTTGGAAACTTGGCTTTTTAAGGACCGTTAAAGGCATCGTACGCGCTGAAAACCACTTACAATTTTTTCGGTTCTAATGATTTTCTGGGTCCACCTAAGAACGTAGTGAGAGTTTGCTCGATTAAAAATGCCTTAAAGGCATCGTACGCGCAGAAAACCGTATATTATTTTTTCATGTTTTTGTGTAGCTTGGCCTCTCTAGTGAACGAAAACGTTGAAGGGGTCATTGAAAAACCTTCATTTGTTAAGAAAAGTCAATCGGAACACATTGTAAATACGAATTTGAATTTCGCGCCAAAATGTTTTTGACGTTTTTCTGCCTTTGGAGGCCTCGTCGCTGTAATTTTCGCAGTTTTTCTTCATATGGGCTTTGTGCCGTAACTATATTTCATGTTGTTTGACGGTCGCATCAACATTCTAGGAGAAGTGCTAGATGACTGGTGAGATTTGGTGGCAGATCTTCATCTTTGACGCCTTCCAACCTCATTGCCCAACGTTTTTGACGCGCCAAAGTTTACCAGTGTTGTCTACCGGGCTCAATCATGAAATTGAGCCTGAAAAATAAACATTGATTTTCAGCGCGAACGATGCCTTTAATGTGAAGATAAATGAGGTCGAATGTCTCAAATTCCGTCAAAAGAGGCCGGCCCTCCGTCAGTCATCTGGCACGATTTGCTGTCAGCCATCATATAAGTAAATGATCTACAATTGATACAGTACAATTGAGGAGAAGTTGACGGAATATACTATACGATTAGGTGAAGAATAACTTTTCTACACACATCGATTAACCTTTCCTTTTCCACAAATTATTTGAAAGAAAGATAAATTCCATTTGATAGTGAGATCGTAGGTCAAAACAGCGATCTCTACCGATCGACTCTTCCTTTCTCAAATGTCCATTGAGATATTTTCAGTCTGGAAAAGGGGTTTTCAAAGATTTTTTTCGCGGTTTTTTCAACGTAGCTGTTATATAGGGTACTAAGTAGAGCTCTCATAGTATATGGAAAACTGGAAAACAAAATCTGTCGTGAACGATGCCTCCATGCATTCGTCGTTAATAACATCAATATCAAGTCTCAGCTCTGTTTTTTTCTTGGTCATTTGAAGTTCGCTAAAGTTTCATCGCAAGTTGTCCCATACAAGCAATCTTTCACCGATAAAGGGGTGACCGATAGTTTTTTCGTGAACATTTGAACCTCACAACATTAAAAAAAACATATCGTGCAAACTGGACTCTCTCAAATGCCGCATTCGGATTGCCAAACACCCGAGTACCGGAGGTCCATTCCGAAAAGAGGTGTACTTACAAAGGAGGTGTACTTCAAATAGAGGGTGTACTTCTAATACTCAGACCTCTATTCTACATGTACTTCTAATAGAGGTGTACTTCAAATTGAGGGTGTACTTCTAATACTCAGCATTCCCTTTCAGGTGTACTTCAAATAGAGGTGTACTTCTATTAAAGGAAATACGATATTTTGTTCGAAGGCTCAGAAAAAACAAGGTTTTGTTCAAAACCGCAATAGACCCAGTATGCAGTGGTGGACTGAACATTTTCATAAACTAAGTGCTTCCTGTCTTGTTTCAAGTCTAAGAAAATTTCTGAAAGCGCCGTTCATTTAGATACAATGAACAGATGTTCAGAACAACCCCGAAACAGCTAGATGTATGTATCCGAGAAGGATCGAATACGAAAACAAGAATTCAGCATGAGCCAGCATTGTCAACAACTCCTCGTCAATGAAAAGACAATGGGCAACAATTTCGCGGCCACCACACCTAATTGTGGCTGGAACGCGGCTCGATGTCAAAAGCATTAGCGCACTTATCTGGCACACATGTCATGCTAGGAATCTAATGAACGCATCTCCCCCTCGAGCACCTCTACGCCACTTAAACATTTCCACCTCCGAAGGAGGACGGAGATCTTAGGATTAGTACAAAAGATGAGTATTGTGCCAATTGATAGGTCAGTCAAAATCAGAACTATCGGGTTGACGCAGAAAATTTCAGAAAGGCAATCTTCACCCTACAAATCCGCAGCTTCGGCAACTACAAATACTCGATCAGAGCAGTACGATTCATTTTCGCTCAACTGTCCACATGTTGCTGATGCCAACAACGATAATGTAAGTAGGGTATTGTATAAAACATTGAGCACTAAAACTAGTATTCCGTCTGAAGTGTGATGCTGGCTTAGGAGAAAGCCTTTTAACGCACAAATATTCACTGTTACACAAACGAGTATCTCGTCATTCATTCATGCGCATGAGGAATGAAAATTTGTCTTGTTCGAAAACTAATTTAGGGGCATAATAAATTAAGTTGTGCCAAACTTCCTATCAGATATGAGATAAAATTACACCAGTATGTCAGCTACAGATTAAATTTCAAGCAAATTTTCAGGTTCGGATAGAGGTTACATGGACTCTCAACGACACGATATGGCTCAAGATCGATGAGGGCGAGAAGAAGATCTACAACCGTCTAACCACATTCAGCAAACGCGTCGTTGCAGGTAGTATTTAAAGCGCTCCTCTCTGCCCAGGTAACATATCCACTAAGTCTAATCAGAGCTTTTCAGGCAAAACAGTCTTACGTGTTTTGCTCAACAGCGGACGGTACTTCTTCGACTATGACGAGTTGACTGGCGATTTCGCCATGGAAATTCGGCCTGTTAATGCGAATGAAGACACTGGCGTCTGGCAATGCCACGTGACAGTTCATCAGCGAGGAAACACTCACACACTCACCAGCCGAAGTCGAGTAAAAATGCCCCATGGGGTGAGTTGTCGAAGTCACTTTGTGCATTCCTCCTCGATAATACAGAACAACCTGGGTAAATTTTACCTACGAAGCCACCAATGTAGTTGTATAACATTCTTTCACTCGTGATTTCATTTTTCGATTTTTTTCGGAAAATTCATTCGATTTTCAAGATGCTTCTCCAAAGCAAGGTTACGCTGTTTCGTTATTCTTCGTACTCAGTTGCCGTGGGTGTGACCGAACAACTCGCCCGCTCGAATAAGTTGAGCATGGGACCGAGGAATATGGAGCTTTTCTCGCTCGCATTAGGCCCTATCTATACACCGGCGTTTCGCCGCCGAGGCATGTCTGCTATTGGTCAATTTCGAAATCTGACCAATCGCGGACGTCCCGGAAAACACGGTGGCAGCGAAACGCCGATGTATAACTAGGGCCTTAATCAGGGCAGAGGAGCGGTTGGTGATACCAAAATATAACACTGATCAGCAGACTTCTACATGATGAGCCCGACAAGCACCTCTTCGACCGGCTTGAAAAAATGTGGGTGAAAGGTCATTTTACAGAACTGAATACTCGCGGATTGAGTTGAAATCGAGCATGTGTGAAAAATTCTTTCTCAAAAACAGAAGACCAAACTTTACAGTATACAGAAAAACGGTAAATTACCAGCCTGGGTAGGTAAGCAGTCAAGCCCACGACTCTGGCTGAGCGTTGTAAATAAAGCACCCTGTCCGGTTTCGAGAAAGAATCTGAATTTCGCAGGAGTTTCGAAAAAATAGAAATTTCGAACGAATTTCAAAAAAAAATATTTCAAATAGTTTCGAAATTCGTTTGTTCGAAATTTTTTCAACCCATTTTTTTTTCATTTTTCGTTCGTTCGAATGTATTTCAAACGAAAAAAATCTTCGGTTTTCGTTCCTTCGAATTTTTTTCAAACGATATTTTTTCCATTTTTCGTTCGTTCGAGAAGTTTCGAACATTTTTTCAATTTTCGTTCGCTCGAAAATGTTTTGAACGAAAAGTTTTCGATTTTCGTTCGTTCGACATTTCTTTCGAAATTGTAAAACTATATATACCATACTATGTAGCACTAGCAGATCAATCTGACCTGATTGTTGAGTACATTCCACGAATCTGAGTGATTGTCTCTAACACAATGCAGATACTCCATTAGATTTTTTTCAACTTTCAAAGATTAAGCTGGGCGTTAACCAGTCGCAAATTATTGATTAGAAGCACTTTGATTAGTTCCCAATTTTTTTCTGTAAGCGTTTTTAATGATAATCTTATGTTGTTACCGAGAGCTGCTTAGTCGCATTCCGTAATGCATAGAAAAGCCATTGATGATGCAAATGGGTCAGATGATTGCACAATAAGATCCGTTCACTATAAACGACGTGCCTTGGCCCAAACCGAATTTCCGTCGTGTCCAGTAGACAGCAGCGATAAACGGCGCAGCATCAGCCACTGCATAGAGAATAGGATTTATCGTCTACACGCTCCTACTTTGGATTCCCTCAACAAACTAGACATAGGAGAAATCTCGGAAATACTTCATAGGGAAGTGTTCCTCAACAACTCCTGTGAGCACAATGGGACACACACTTCTGAAGGAATCGCTTCTTCTCAAAATTCGAAATATCACAAAAATCCGCGCTAGACTCTATTTTATAGAGATGTGCTTTGATAGATGTCGTCGAGCATAGGTTCTTTGACGTGGAGACAGCTGTCCGAAAGGTGAAGGTTGTTTAGGATACCTGTGTAGAAAATAGTGGAGGTTCCCTCTAGACCTGACACTTCAGAATTTAACGTTTTCTTAATCCTCTTTTTTGCACTAAACATACTTGCATTTTTTATTATAAATTTTCAAACACTTTTTTCATTAGAAGCCAGCTTTTTTGCACTAAATGTAGTTGCATTTTGTATAATAAATTTTCAAACACTTTTTTCATTAGGTGCCCGCTCTTCAAAATTCACTATTGTTAATAAAATCATCTGTCGAGATCATGAAAAATTTCCTTAAGAGTTGTCATGAAGCCAAATTTTATCGGAAAATTTTTCCAAACGAATTTTCAAAAACGGTACCTGTTTTTCGCTCATAAAATTTTTGCCCTTAAAGATGGATCTTTGGAAGGAGTTGCTTCCGGAATCTTCATTAAATCTTGTGTCAAATAATGGTTTCAATTTGAAAAAATACGTTCCCAATCCCTCAGCCGATTTCAATTTATAAAGTAAGGTTTTTCACTCAAAGCAACCTGTTCCTAGCATATAACTTCTTACTTCTTTGGTGAAAGTTGTTTTTGGAATTCTCATGGAGATTCTCTCTTTCGCAGAAAGGTGTTTTCAGGTTTGAGAAATTTGGTGAAGCATGTTCTCGAAATCCCCATAGAAATCTGCGTCGACCAGTATTTTCAGGTTTGAAAATTAATTTCCGGATCCTTAAGCCCAATTCGTTTTATGAAATGCCAGTTTTTCGCTATAACTCTTCAACCGTTAGAGATAGGGTCGTGGTGAAGGCTGTTTTCGAAATCTACGTGAAATTCCGCATCGAATGATATATCGAGTTCCTAATTTTACTTTCTCCATAAGCCAGCCAGGTCGGTGGAACAGAGCTCCATAGTTGGCTCCTGTAAAACTGCGTCTCTCAATTGAATCATGAAGGCGAGGGCAACCTATGGAAATTGCTATGAAGCTCGGTTTTACCGACCTGGCTGGCTTATGGAGGAAGCAAAATTAGGAACCCGATATATCGTTCCACGCAGAATTTTACGGAGATTTCGAAAACAACCTTCACCATGTCCTCATCTTCAACGGTTAAAGAGTTATGCGCGAGTAATTGACATTTCATAACACGAATTAGGCTGGAGGATAGGGAAATTATTTCTCAAACCTGAAAACACTGGTCGACGCAGAATTCTATAGGGATTTGGAGAACATGCTTCAACAAAGGACCATCTCTTAGAGCAAAAAAGTTATGAGAGAAAACCCGATAGCTTCAGGCGAAAAAAATACATTTTATAAACTGAAATCAGCTGGAAGTGGGAACGTAATTTTTGAACCTGAAAACGCTATCCGATGCACAATTTCATGGGGATTCCAAAAACAACCTTGATCAGAGGGCTGTCTTCAAGTTATGAACGAAAAACTGGCAATGACACCCATCTAATCTTGAAAATGACTTGCCCGAATGCCGGGTCACTTTGATCCTTTTTCGAGGTTTTTCCCCGGACGTAACCGATTCTCCCAGAAGGTTGGTGGAGAATCCGGCTCCACCCAACGAAGCTATGTCGTCGAGACAGATACCAGCGTATTCCCACAACTTCACGATGCCCGAAGCTTGTTGAAGAAGTCAATATTTTGAAGACCATCAGACGTTCTCGCAGTAGAACAAGGTGGAACGAAGGATATTCTTGTGCAGAACTAAGATTTTTTATGAACTCCTATTCCAATGTTGCGCAATTAGGTACCCCTCCTAGAGAGCTTTTTGATGACCAAGTGTGTCATTTTCGAGACTCGTCAGCCAAGCACAGCACTACTAAATGAATTCGCGATTTTTCGAGCCAGTAGAAGAAAGGTCGTCTCATTAGCAGGAAAATGCTCACCCAAACAAAGAATCGGGACGTCAGCGCAAGGAATTACATTTTCAATCGACTTCCGGCCAGCTGGCGACGGGTTCGCCTGTGATAAATTACCACTCGTCGCCGTTCGATGCGCGAACTCATCGCAATCAGTCACGATTCGCGCATGTTTCTCATTAGCATGAATATGTAAGCGACTCACACCATTTCTCATGAAAATCTCAATGATTGCGGTGAAGGAATCCTCATCGAAATGAACGGACGAACGTCTTTTCCTATCTGACACCTTTCTGAAAGACTCGAAATCGTTAGTTGCATCGCCTTAAGCGGCCTCCTGGCAAACATCTGTCGTCGCGAGTCAACTCAATTCAAGCGCTCCTTATGGCTGATCAAGGACGATGTGTTTTTTGAAAGAAGCTGTGAATTCGATTAGTTCACGAAAGGAGAAGGAAGTCCACTCAGGCCACCCTAGTGAGAATTGTAATATCCTCGGGATCAAAGATGCTATCGCTTTCGCGAAGCAGATATTCGCAATGGGCATTACCCAATATACAAGAACGGGCAAACTTCTGTCCATCTAATTTCAAAATAGCCGACTGCACAGTGGAGAACTCAATAGCTCCGCTTCCTCCTATGGAGTATTTTTCCAACTCAAATATACAAGGTCAATAAAAGATTCCGTAATTTTTGTATAAAATGTGGTATCGGTCGCAGATTAATAAACACGTTTTAGAGGCCGGAAGCTCAAGAAGAAAAAAAGCACAAAATGTGGAAGGACAGAAAAGTTGGTCGAGATTGTTCCTTTCGGCATCGAAAGAGTTGCACAATACTGTCGACAATTGTCCACATTCATATCAAGCTCTTCTAGCGTAATTTGGTCCAAGGCATGTTTCAAAGTCGCTTTCGACGCATTCAGGAAAGCATATCGTTTTCCTCATAATATCTGGCCCAGGATGAATGGACTCACCTAGTCGATGAAATCTGCGGAACCCGTACACCCAATTCTTCAAACAGCAATTGTAGGACCGTCCTAATGGGTCCCTGTCCATTCCTCCTACAATTTGAACCCTTATGGGGTAAAAAACATATGATTTCTGAATTTTTCACGCGTTTCGCGTCCGATAACCGAAACCAGGAAAAATATTCCGTCCGAAACCCGATCTCCGAATTTTCATATTTTTATTCCGCTCATCCCTGGTTGGCGCTAGAGACCAGTGCAAACAGTACAAAAAGCGATGTGCACGATGGGACACCTTTCCAACAAGGAAGGAATTTTTGAACGAAATAAAAAGTTTAAGAGGGAACGTAGTTTTGTAGTGGAGCAATTGTTGTTCGTAACAATCGTATTCATTGGTCACAAATCAATCAAAAAGCCTATTGTGAATGTTTGATTTCCCTTGCATATGAATGTCCCAAAAATTGGAGCATGCAGGTGCATAAAAATTGGAACAATATATCGACAATCTGTATGCAAAACAGAAATTTGCTCAAAGAAAAGCGTAACATTTCTATTCACTACAGGTGGGACTCTTAGAATTTTTCAAAAAAAAATGTCCCTAATGAGCGAAGGTCGTAACTTGCCAACGGGCTGCAGGACCCTGCAGAAAAGTCATTCGGGGACATTTTTTCAGCCGTTTTAGAGGCGATTCCCAACATTCCTTACAACACTTTGTGTCCGTTCTTTGTCGTTTTTCCAATGCCGTTTTTGTTTTTTAGAGGTTGTTTATTGATTCACTACCTTAAAAAGAGGGGCACCCTGTGTGTACACCTTTTGTGATAAGCCAATGTAGTACACAAAATGTTCTGGCAATGAATACTGTTTTGTGTTTCATCTTCCAATGGGGATCGAATAATGAACGACCGGTCGGTGTTCGAAATCGCTGCTTCCGCGCCACTTTTTTTCGTCTCCCTGGCGTCGTGAGGGCTTCAGGACTTAAATACGAGTTTTTCTCGAGTAGCACTTGTCTACACACATTTCGCCAACTTTTCTCAAAAACTTATCTAATACCGAATCTCTCTGAAATAGAGAAATACAAAATTCATTGGCGATTCCTGGACTGCAATAACGAAGTTTTCCTCCCAAACGTCTCCAGAGAATACCGGAAGAATACCACTATTCCAACCATAGCAGACCGATATGGCCGATTAGCGAACCTTTCGGCGTGGTTTATATTTGACAGTCTCATGGTAAGACCTTATATTTGGCAAAATTTCAGAGCAATATGCTGCTAGCGTGAGCGTATTTTTCCCTGATATTCTCCAATTTAAATGTGGACAAGGCAGTCCGCAATGTATACGTTCGCCGATCAGTCAGATCGGTCCGATTTGCTTGGAAAGGAATTTGGTTGTTTCTATATGTACCTTGTTTTGAAATTGACTCTTACGGTGGAGAGCCTATTATGTACATTTTGATTTGCTATGAAAGATCACTTTATTATTCTCCAAGAAAGTGATTGACTTGCAGTTTTTTGCTGGTCGGCTTACGATATCCGACTTTTCGACTATGGTCAGATATTGCACTTTTTTCGAATATTCGACTGTAGCCGGATATCACACTTTCTCGAATATTCGACTTTTCGACTGTAGTCGGATATCACACTTTTGCGAATATTCGACTTTTTTCTCCGACTGGAACAGTCGGATACTCATCCGATTCGGAACGAGTATACTGTTCACCATAAGTTTCAAAAACAACACGCTCCGAAAATAAATGAACTTTAGGAAGGGATATGAAACAGACAGAACATGAGAGGTATTCTTGTAGTTGGAAATGACAAAAATTCTGAGAGCGCATGGTCGACATGGATCGGTGTTTTCTGCAAAAGAAATAGGCACAGAGAGACGCAGACTGCTCGTGTATCTCCCAATTCGACGATAAATTCCGCTTCGGTTGTACATAAAACGCGCAGCACTTTCAGGACTCCACGATTATGTACAAGCTTCATTCATAAACTTGTTTCCTTTTTCAGCATCGAGCTCACAATACTCGAGTATTCACTTCACGTGTCGCGTACGACTTTCCGGGAGGGTTTCAACAAAAACCCGAGGTCGAATCTCGGGACACAAAGAAATTCAACAAAGTGTCATCCTTCACGAGGAATGAGCAGGAGATCATACAAATCAGCAGGTACAGAGATAACAAATATCATTGACTCACGAAAACCTCCAAGTCCGAACAAAGTATTTTTGATAATATATTTCAGGGATGACACGAAACGGCAGAAAACTGTTGTGTTCGATCGTCAATCACCACCACTACCCCAAACTCGACACGCTCACGCTTCCATAGACTATGAGATGAGTATAAACCATCTAGATGAAGAGTCTTACTACCCAACGAAATCACGAGTACGAAGTGCATACTTTAGCAGCGCAGCGTCACACTTATGTCTGTCACTTATCACGGTAAACTTCCTTATACTTCACATGAACCAACTTTGAAATGATCAAGTATTTAAGGGAGAAACAATGTGTTTATGTGCGCATGTAGCACTCATCCTTGAACTTCGGACCAAAGCAAATATCTCACGCTTTTTTTGTCCATTCTTCTTAACCAGTGCTGTGCGGAACTGTTTCGTTTCTATATTTTCGGTGCTTTTTAGGCTTTTGTGTACCGTTTCCCAGTTTTTGGACTGGGGAACCGAAGAAATTAGTGCTATACGGGTAATTATGATGCTAGTTACCTCCTCTAGCCAGACAATCAAATCAGTAAGTCGAAAATTTTATACCTTCTTTTAGCGAAGTTGAGTTTCGTTTAAAAACATCGCGCGCGCTGAAAATCATACTCGATTTCTTGTGTTCAATCAACTAGCTGAGATCGTTTACAAAATTAGGACTCGTAAAATTTGGGTTCGGGTTCCTACGAAATGACGACATGAAATAGGCGTGGCAGGAATCTGAAAGTTACTTGGAGCATTTTTAATAGGTCTCCCATGAAACAAAGGGTTTCATGAGAATTTTGTGCTATTTTTCCGCACAGACGCTGTCTTTGAAGGCAGTGTTCACGATAAAAACCGTCTCCATGATTTCCCTGGAAATCGAATGTACCGGGATCCATTGCAACAACAATGGCGAAAGAATGGCTAGAAACGAGGAATACATAGAGCCCTGAAACTTGCATGCGCTATGCCCTAGCGCCCACTTCCTTGTTGCCCGACGAGGGAACAGGTGGGACGGGCATATCAGAACCAAGTTTGAGGACCGTACAGGCTATCTAGGGCTCGTTCTGAGCCGTTTTTAGCCATTACTCTAGCAAAGGATTCCGGTACACTGCCTTTAAAGGCTTTTCTAATTCCTATAGTGTTTTTGGACTTGGAATCGTGGAAAGCTCCATCACCAATTCAAGCCGAACAGATTTCATTTCATTGATTGACATCCCAGTTTCTTGCAAAAAGGAGACTTGCAAGCGATGAGCAGCAATGAAACGTGTTACTTAAAGGCAGCAGACACGCTCAAAAATAATATCAATTTTATGGACTAAACTGAAGGTCTGAAGCTGTTAGTATTCAGAAATAACGAAAAAGACGGAAACAAATCGACGGAAATTAAGATATAACGGTACGTTCTATATTGGCCCAGAAATGGACGAGTTGTACGGCACTGGCTGAAATAGCGGAGCTAGCAACAAATTTGTTGGGATAACGACGCTAATGTACTCGTACGGCCCTTTCCGGAACGCTTACGCCGTTAGAAGCCTAAAAAGTTATCTAAAGTGGCCGCAATCGAGCATTGAATACCTGTATATAGGGGCGGAGCCCGTATTGATGGGCGGAGCAAGGATGATTTCGTGACTGACTACGGCTCAAATACGGTCATTTGGACTCGTTTTTAACGCTTGCAACTTCGTGAGGGCTCTTCTAGGGCCTGCACGACCCCACTGATGTAGTTATCTCAACAACTTTTTCGAGCGTGTCTGCTGCCTTTAAGCGCCCTGTAACTTTTTAAATCTAATCCGTTTCCGGCGTTTTTGTAGTCGTTTTTCTTCCGTTTCCGGAAATCTTCATAATGATTTTCACACAGCTTGTTCATGCTCATAACTGTCTCATGTTAGGATTTTTGGGAACAACCTGGACATCGCTAGAAGCGTCTTACAAAGATCCTCAAGATGGTTCCGAAATTTCCCTCGCAGCCCTAACTCTGCGGAAGTATTGGCAGGTTGCTTCTACCACCACAGATCTTGACTCGTCAAGATGTACGAGTCGGCTGAGCCAACATAACTAGAGTTGACGTATCTTTAAAGCTATCAAACATGTTTTAATATCATTTTGTAGATCTGGATAAGGCTATCCAAGCGGAATCCCTTCAGTCCCCGGAATGTCAAGTATAGGGGAACAAATTGAGAAGACAAAAGAAACTGTAAACAACGTCTTCTCGCTTTCTCCCAAAAATCACGGTTGGGTATTTTGCTACACATTCACGCACCGCAGTTCTATCCGGTCGCTGATCTTTCTTTCATCTGGAATACCGTTGAACAAGGAGAGTTAAAATTGGTGTTTCATGACTGCACAAACACCTGTGAGCTATCTGGCATTTTTCATCACTCTTCAATTTTGAAATCCTTGTAGTTTGAAGGCAGTGTTCTCAATAAAAATCGTTCCAGTCCTATCGCAGAAATCTCAAAAATGGGTGTTAGTATAGTCTTAATAGAAAATGCCACGAAAATCGCGGTAGAAGTTGAATAACCGCCGACAGAGCAAGCCGACGAATTTGTATAGACGTGCTAGCTGCTTATCACTTTTAGCTATTAATAATGATCGGGGACACTGTAGCATGTCCTAGCAAGTAGAAGAGCTTAAAGTAACAGTCCAACTTCAGAATCGTTGTCCAGTTTTTTTGCTCAGTTTGGAGAAAGTTCCACGCTTATCACAGTGATGTCTTCGAAATCGCTCAGAACCCACTACGAGTTATGGCCCCTCAAAGATTGTAAATTGTGACAGTGAGAATTTCGTGGACGAGTTGTCTCGGGCTTGTTTTTTTCTCGTACTTCGCAGCTGCCACTTCAAAGTAGACATTAATTCAAAGCTTGGCCGATAAGAAATGGAAGAACGTAGATTTTGATCAAAATCCATGGCGCGCCCCGTCTTTATCGAGACCGAAACCCTTGAGGTGGGCGGAGCGAATGGGTGCCGATTTGGGGGGGGGGAGCGAATGGGTACTCGATCGTTCTCGCTTATTCGGAAGAGTTGAGATGCCGCGTTTGGCAGGGTTGGTACACACACCGGCCGGACCAAAATATCAAATTTTATCCACGGAATGGACTGTGCCTTCAACAACGTCTAATCACTATCCTTAGCCAAAAGCGGTGAACAGCCGGCACGCTCAATCAAATCCGTCAGGTAATTCTGTCAGGTTTTTTCGGCTTCTTTAGCAATTTCAGCGGAACTTTTCTATGGAGGACTCGCACAGTAGTCACCGATACCTAAAGGCACAGTACACCCTCAGACATGAATTTTGTGATTCTCATTCGATTGTGTAGTAGATCCCTCCTATATAGCACGTGCCAAGTGCGAGATCTCAATTCCTCCAAATAAACGAGATATAAGCGACCACCACAGGCCCGACCTCCTTCACTCACCACCACGGGCCACACCCCCTTCAGATTTCCGAACTCGATAGCGGTTGGATAGGTAGGTAAATTCTCAACAAGTCGTCGTTCTTCAGTCCATTGTCGGACTGTCTCCTTATCCTGGCTCGCTCTCACGCAACGATTACGAATGAACGGAAATGCAGGCCTGAGACAACTCGTCCACGTATTTTCCACCCTCAAAATATAGGCATCTTTGAGAGGCCATAGCTCGGTTCATAGGGTGTTTTAGACGATTTCAGAGATACCACTGTGATCAGCGTTTGACTCTCCTCAAGATCAACATAAAATCTGAAAAGTTATTTTCTGGGTGTTCTATGCCTTTAAAGGCACAGTCCAACCTCAGAATCGCTTCTATGTTTTTCCGTCAATCTTGAAAACGGTTCCACGCTGATTCTAACGATGTCTCTGGAATCGTAAAAAAAAACCCTGGGAACGGAGGTATGGCCCCTCAAAAATTGAGCAGCGGAGGCATGGTGGACGAGTTTTCCGGGGCTTGTAACTTACGTCATTTGCAACCGATGTATGCGAGCCGACCTAGATAAAGAGAGAGGCTCAGAATGAAGGGAAGAAAGGGGCTATTGATCTCACCGCTGTTGAGCTCGGAAGATCGTAAAAGGGGCGTGCCAAAGTGACTTTCTGATGTGAGCGCCCCAGGGTGGCTTCCTCCTATATCTCGCTTATCTGGAGGAATCGAGAGCTCGCACTTGGCAGGTGTTATGTGGGGTGGGTCTACTTCACAGTAATGTTGAAATCTCAGCTTTCGCCCCTGAGCTTGGACTGTTCCTTTAAAGGCAGTGTCCACGATAGATTTCGTCCTCGTTTTTTAGCCGGAAATCGAAAGTTCAGGGTCTCATTGGAGCCCTGGGGTCGAAAGAACGAACAAAAACGAGTCCGAAAGAGCTCCATACGGCTCCGAAGTCCGCTCGCGCTGGCCCTTCAGCTCGCGGTCGAGTTTTCCGAGAAACAGTTTGATCCGCTTCTGCATTAGCATTGGAGCGCGAGCGCGGCTGAGTTTTAGCATTAGGGCGCATTTGCACGCTGTCCACTTCAGGCCGATGCCCGCGCAACTGATCCACCGTTGAAATGTGGCTTTCAAGAAGAAGAGTTGATTTTGGATGTTTCGTAGCGTTTTTCATGATTCTTTCTTCACTGATTTAACAGTCAGACTCTAAACCTTCGTTTTCTGGTGGTAACTCGAAAACGATTTTTATCGTGAACACCGCCTTTAACGATTGTTTTCACGCAAGTGCGTTACCGCAGTTTCGGACATTTGGCAACTACACAACAACCCGCAACCGTCCACTGTCCACTCCGATGGACTTCAAAAACCCACAATAGTTGGGACGATTGAGTTCTTTAAAGGCACAGTCCAAGCTCAGGGACGAAATCTGATATTTCCATACAATTGTGAAGTGGACCCGCCGTATATAACACCTGCCAAGTGCAAGCTCTCAATTCCACTGAATAAGCGAGATATAGGAGGAAGCCACCCTGGGGCGCCCACGTCCGGAAGCCACTTTGGCACGCCCCTTTTACGATCTTTCGAGCTCAATAGTGGTGAGATGAGAGATGATTTCTGATCAATAGCCCCGTTCTTCCCTTCATTCTCAGCCTCTCTCTCTTTTATCTGATCGACTCGCATACATAGGTTGCAAACGACGGAAGTAACAAGCCCCGGAAAACTCGTCCACCATGAATCCGTAGCTCAATTTTTGAGGGGCCATAACTTCGTTCCTAGGGGGTCTTAAACAAATTCAGAGATATCATTGGAATCAGCGTGGGACCGTTCTCAAGATCGGTAGGAAACCGGAAACTCGATACTGAAGTTGGACTGTGCCTTTAACAGCATACTACTAAGTGACACTCTCGTTTTCTGAATGGGTACTCCACATCGGCTTTGCTATTATGCAGAACTCATCTTTTCTCCCTGAACAGCCATTGCATTTCACAGTATTTGTACAGCTCTGATGCATCACTTCGCCGCGAGTCCTTTACAATTATTTAATTAGAAGACTATGAAAAATTTGTCCGACTTCATATTACAGTCAGTTGTTGCCTTTCGTTGTAATGCATGATGTATATAATATATTCTGATAAAAATATGTTTGTTCACAAGACAGCAGAGTGAAAAACCTCGAAGCAAATTGATAATGTCTGCACAAACCTTAGCCTGCCTTGCGTAATTGTGATCGCTCTCAACCAGAACAAGGCTTCCAACGTTGGACTGAAAGCAGTATTCAAGATAATCTAGTTCAGCTTTGAAACTTTTCAAGGAAAAGATTTGGGGCCAGCTCCTATGAGACGAGTTCGCCATTCTTCACGGCCCTTTGCCTGATGAGGGCGAATTCACACTCTTAATCGCCCCTCCATCACAATGACTCGCTCGGACGGCGCAAAAAATCGTTCATACCCACAGCTATGTCAGAGCTCACCGCTCTGGCGGCGGGCGACAGCAAGCTTGAATGGTTTCCAAAAGTAGAGTTGGCGGCCGGTGACAATATTTATGAAACTACGGGTTTAAGGTCCTGTCGCCGCATACATCGGCTGGTTCTAAAAACCTTTATGAATACGGTCACTGGAGATCGCTGCTTTGGTCGGCTCCTCCGCCGTTTTGCAGTGAACCCTCACCTTCATTTTCGTCCCAGGTCCACGTTGCTCAACAGGTACCAAGGCGACTCAGAGAGGGTACCGTATTAATCCATAACACACGGAAATCGCGTTTGACCCTCAACCTCTAATGCCCTTGGGTCACGTCATTTTGCACGCATTTGAGGCGGTTGAGGTTAGTAGGTTACTTTTTCAAATGTTGTTGCTTTTTTTCAGGATGAGATCATCGAACACAGGTTTCCTACATGTTGTCAGTAAGCGCGTCGGCAGTGGCCACCGTTTGCATGTGACGGCTGGCTCCAAGTTGACTATACTTCGAAAAAAGTCTTGTCTTCGAGGTGAAGAAGTCGAAAATCACTCCTTCTAGCAGGGATCAAACGGCACGGAACAGCCCTATCAGAGCGGACAACGAAGTGGATGTTTGATAAGATCGCTTTGATCGATATGATTGAAACGGGATGGTTCGAGGGAGGGGATAAACCTCCACCAAACGATTGTACCACTCGAGCAGTTAAATGCAGCGACCAGCTAGACAGCAGTCGGCTGTCACTACACGTTGCTCTGACTACAGGATTCGCGACCGAACTTCAGAATATATTCATTTTCAAATCAGTCAGAAGTGCTGTAAGAAGTCAATTTTCGAATATAAATTCGAAAATGAAAAGGCTAAGGCCAAATTTCGAAAAGTTGACTAAATCTAAAATCAAGACGATGGTCGATACAATTCAATGAGCAACGTATGACTGCCACTAATCGCTGTTCTCGTGCTCAACAGTTAGCATCATGAACACCTCCGTTCGCCCTGCTTCTTGCAATTACTTGTGCATGTGTGATATACAGTCGGCATGGATCCTAGTGATACTTTACGTTCCCTATTAAAGGTTGGCGCAAACTCGGTGAAATATGTTATAACACAGGACAAGGGAGGACAAGCTTCCGCATCCAATTTTCCAATAGAAATTAACTCGCAGAAAAGCGAAGAAATGAACCCAGAAATTTAGTGCGCGACTCTAGCCGGCACCGAAATGATGAAAGGTCGAAAACAATAAGCTTTTCTAGCTCAAATTGAGTCCGGTCGAAGCGATCGGTCTTACAAGGGAAGTATAAAAAGCGTAGGTCGGATCTGCCAAAACGACTAGTATGGTTAGTCTCTTCTGGCTCAATAGTGAAAATTCGCAGTATCCCGCCCCGAGCTGCAGGTCCAAAATATTATGAGCATTTTTCAAGCCTGGAGAAAAGGCAAGGGTACCACCCATCAGGCAATTTTTTTTGGAGTTTCAAAAAATTTTCTCGGATTTAGCTCAATAGTTGTATGTAGGGGTAATCTAGGGTGGTGAACACTAATCTGGAGTCCATTTGTCGAAATTTTGAGGTTTACCGTAGGTTACAGTAGGTAACATGTCATTTAGGGGTCAAAACCCACCTTAGTATTTCAAAAATCGACAAACGGACGTTAAATTCGTATTCTCCACCCCGAATAACCCCCGAATACAAATTTTGAGTAAAATCTGATATTTTGACCAAACTACCGTATACCCACCGTAATCTACCGTAATCTGCAAAAAATCGATAAACGGGCTCCAGATTCGTGTTTAGCACTCTAAGTAACCCTCAGCAAATGATTTTGAGACATATCTATCGTAGAAAACCGGAAACCTCGAAGGTGGCGTTTTTCCCTCGAAATTTTCCCCGGTTGGGAAGCTTCAAACGAAATCAGCCGAAAACTTTTGAAAATCGATTAATAAATCACAGAATCGTGATCAGCGCACCAAAAAACCCCCCTGGGAGAATTTTAAGTCAAATCTGGAACATTTTTCTAAAACGCTTCCAGAGCCCTAAATTAGTAGAAATAAGCGCCCAACCGAAAATCCGTGCAAGTCCAAAACGCTGTCAGTCTGGACAAAGTACGGAAAATGTTCGTTCACCCAAAATTTGCTCAGGGTGGTAGTTTTGGGTGCTGAACACATTTATGAGGTCCGTTTCCGGATTTTTCGAAGAATAGCGCGCTTTTTGGAAAGTACAAAAAGCACAAAAAATGAGCTTTTTAAGCTTGTAACTTCTTGGAACCTGCGGCTTGCGGCGGGATACTGCGCAGTTTTACTATTGAGCCACAAGAGATACTAACGACACTAGTCGTTTTGGCAGATCAGACCTACGCTTGGTATACTTCCCTTGTTAGCAAAATACAACAGTGATGACGAGATATCGACATGATAAAACCGATGAACCATATTTCGCCCGGCTTGGAATCAGGAGAAAGGCTATATGACCGATAACAACATACATTAATAAGTTTCTCCGCGAAATCTGTAGAGTGAAAATTGAAAAGCGTCACTGATCGGTCAGACAGGGATGTTTTCAGTTGCGATCGTCCGTGCAACAGACCACGAATGAGAGCTGAAAACTTAGGACCATCTCAGCTATGAACTCACAAGGGAATTACGTGTAGTCAGCTTGGCCATTCCCGGATGAAATGCACTTTTCTAGAAACACTTTGAGCGTTGAATTCGAGTATGATCTTCGCAGCTGCGTATAAAATCACTCTGAAAATTATAAGCGTTTTTCAGAGCCTCGAGGAAAGACAGGAAATTTTTACGGTTTTGAATTCTTTTCGTATGTTGCTCAAAACTTGTATGTAGGGGCGAACTCGAATGCTGTATACGAATATGGGGTCACCGTGTCGAAATTCTGAGGTTTATTATAGGTTACTGTAGGTGCCACACCAATTAGGGGACAAAACCTACCGTACTAAATCGATAAATAGGCATCGAATTCGCGTTCAGCACCCCGAATAACCCACGCATACAAATTGTTACATTGACCAAACTACCGTATACCCACCATAACCTACAGTACCCCGTTGAAAATCGATAAGCGGGCTTCAGATTCGTGTTGGGCACCCCAAATAGCCCCCAGAGAAAGATTTTGGCCTAAAAATCCCCCCCCCCCCAATGGGAAACCTTTAACGAAATGAGTCTAAAACTTTGAAAAAACTGGCAAATAAACCTGCTTCGTGATCAGCAACCCAAAGAACCCCCATTGAAGGTCAATTCAGAACTAAACATTTTTCCTAAAAGCTTTCAGAACCGCCTGATTGATATAGTTAGACGTCTACTAAAAATCAGTGAAGTCCAAAACGCTATTTCTCTACGCTAAGTTCGAAGAATGACCGTTCACCCAAACTTCGTCCAAGGGGGTTATTTTGGGAGCTGAACACGATTACGAGGTCCGTTCCCAGATTTTCGGAAGATTACTGTGCGTTTTGGAAGGTGCATTGGATAAGAAAATCAGGGGGAAACGTCTGCAACTTTTTTCCAGAGGCGTTTTAGGCAGCTGAGAAGGGCATATTCGGACTCTACGTACAGAGATGGTTCTACGAAAGCACATTACATTTGGAATGACCAGGCTGACTTATAGTAGTTTCCTCATCAATATCTTATACTCTAAGCCGATCACATACTGAGAGCTCGTCTGGTTGGAGCACATCCACTCTTCTTAGCAGTTGCAACCTCGTCCGCATGGATGTAGAGTTCTTTCTTGGATAATACATCCGGAAGAACATCTTCACTCTGAGATGCCGACTCCTTGGCATGAGACGGTGGTTCGAAGTCCGGAGAAAGCAACTCGTACTGGGTCACGGATGGAAACAGAGAATGTGACTGAAACCAGGCTCAAGTAATGTCAGCAAGAGCTGGCATTCATTAAAATCCCTCAACATGCTAACTCACCACTTGTGCGGGAGACACATTACGTAGTGAATGGTCCACACAACCACAAAACCGCCTAACAGCACATCGCATACTCATCGACCACTACTGAGCAGAAAAAACCACTTACGTCATTTTGAAGAGTTACAGAACCTTCTAAATATACAATGCAGGCTTGTTTTCACCTTGCAATCATCATCTGGCAGATCGAGACCCTTTAGTGAAGATTTATATTTGATCTACAAAGCCAATAACGCTACTAAACATCTGGCGCCAAAAGAAAGGAAATCACACAGAAAAAAAAACTGTAGAGAAACAGGATTCTGGATCCTTGTATATATTAAATCAAATATACTATGAAAATGCTTGAATCCTTAAAGGCAGTGTTCACGATAAATCTCGTTTTTGAGTTCTCAGTGTGAAACACTACGCTGGCAGATGCTGGACGGGATAGGGTCGAAGAAAACATCAAAAACGGGTCAAAAGGCTATAAAAACGACGGCGAAGTTTTTTAGCCCAGTACGCCTGCTTTTAGTCCGCCCCGCCCATTTTGACGAGCTTGTGGTGCCGCGGGAGTTCTCGATGGCAAATTGCCAAGAAACTCCACCACGTCCAGCCTGATTGATTTGCGCAAACTTCGCCATTAGCGCGCGCTTGAAGAAACTAGCAGAGCCCGTATGCTCGTCCACGCCCTGAACGTTAGGAACCGCTATTTTAGATTATTTTGAGTGCTTTTCTTCGCTGTTTCCTCACCATTCGATAGCTCACGACCGAACAACCCCATTTCCGAGTCGAACTCGAATATGCTATTCATCGTGAAAATTGCGTTTAGGTATCCAAAAAGAAGGCAAGGGCCTTCGGACCGGCATCGATTAATGTATTCACACTTCTGTACCAACACAGTATGATTACCCCGTTCAACAAACTGATATAATGCTTACATAGTTTAACAACATGTACAGTTAACACAGGGTGGTTCAGAAAAACGCTCCCGACGTTACGAAACATTCCCTGAGCAACTCGAAGATAGAAAAGGTTACGCCATCGTCTTCTTATCAACCAGTAGCGAATGAGACTTGAAATTTTCGGTAGCCACAAAAGTATTTCCATTTACTCACCCAATCAGAAAACTTTCGATAGTAAAACAGCAACTAACATAAAATTTGTAAATATGACGTAACAGCGTCGAGAAGCATCATTCTATGTTCCTTTGGTGATTGTATATTCGTACTTGTACCCTCAGCATCCAATGTAATTGCTGAGTTGATCGAGTCAATTTTCACAATTTTCCTCTCTCCGTCAGGATGGTTGACTACTCGACCGGACAAATTTCGCTTCAAATAACCATTCATCAAACAAAGAAACGTTGAAAAGAGAAAATGACCTCATGTTAGAATGTTTCTGTCAACTGTGCAGTAAAGAGACCAACCTTTTGGAGGGCCTTCAGGATAGCGTCAGTTGTAAGATGGCCAGCGTATCGGGGTCGAAGAGCACCAACCTTCTTCTTAGCCGGCTAAACACAGAAGAAAGTGTGCGAAACTAATTACGATTGATGAATTGCTTTTGTTTACGTCACATGGCGATCACGCAGAAAGTGGCAAATACGTACGAGAAGCTCGTATGCGCCGTCATAAGCACAGAGATAGCCCGACAGGGACGATATTCCAACTTCGGGATTTGCATAGTGACCGCGGAGTTCCAATCGCTTAGTGATCTAACAAAGATAGGAATATAGAGAACAATGGGTCACAAGAAATAAAGTGAAAATGAATGAATTGGGAGATCACAATCTCACCTCTGGGCTAATCTTTATCCTTCTTTTCCGCAATTTCTTTGATGGAAGCGAAATTGATATCTGATCATCGTACTTCATAGGAGTAACGGAACTCTGCAAAAAATCTTGTCGCTCATCACTCGATGCAAATGGGTCTCTCGAAAACTGAGGTTAGGAAACATACATATTGGATGACGAATTCTATGCGATTAGGAGTAGGAGACTTCGAATTATGCGACATGGAGTATGACTCGGGAATAATGAGGTTCTGAAAGAGTTTCGGTACAGTTTCTGCGTTTATCTGTACAGGTAAAAATCACAGCGATGCTTCAAAGCCGGTTTACCACTGTTCTACAAGCAGCTACCCTTACAGGGGCTTGTCCGACATACAATCCGGTGTTCTAGGAAACCTTGTTCTGGATGTTGTGGGTATTGGCCTGCGTATCAATAATTTCATTAGATTTCCAAAACAGGGCCTTTCCATAGCTTTTCGAGGAGGAAGGGGTACCCGAAAAAGCAATTTTACGGTGCTGAGAAAAATTGCTTCAGATATGGCTCGAAACTATTTCCTTTAGGATTGTTTTGGCTACAAATCTAATAGTAAGGCCCAGCTGTCGTTTTTTTTAGATTTCGGCTGACATGTCCTTTCATACATGGCCGCAATCCAGAACGATGTCAGAGGTAGCAGGACTCTATGTGGAATAGATACACACAACAGCAGAAAAGCTGCAAGAACGAATAATAGTGTATTATGATGGCATCTTCTTTCTTAGAAGTGAACTCTTCATGGTGGCTGACAAGGCCCGCAACATTTTTATGTTTATAGTGTCAAAAATTATATCAATAATGCAGATTCTCAAGCAGATTAATTGTCAAAGTTAGACAAGGAAATCAAAAATTATATAGTGGAGTCCTTCCCATGCTTCTGGAGAGGATTTTTGGTCCTGTCATAGAAGTGCTCGTCTTAATTCTTATCCCAACAAATGTGTACTTGAATTTTCGGACTTGAATATCCGCTTTGAAGGATACTGTAGAGCGTACGTGCCTGTTGACCTCTGTCTCTATATAGATCTTCATATGGGCGCCCTTCTGTCGGTTTTCTTCATACCACCATTGATCCATAGAGTTCATTCGAACGCCTCTAGGTGACATGGAGCGCAACAGTTTCTTCAGAACAGGAGGAGCAGTTGATATGCACAACCCTAGTGATCCTCCCCGTCGGCCGCTTCTCTGTAGCCATATTTCTTCCGTCGCAAACTCATATCGCCTTTCCTACAATACATTCCCAGGTGGTCACCCAGTGCGCGGAAAGGAAGATTTCGATGATCGGTGGGAGTCAATTCAGCTACGTCATGACCACTACTGATACAGCTCGTTATGGCGGTCATGTTTGGCTCCAACCCGAATGCTGAAGGGCGTCAGCAGCATGAACAGCAGCAAAACAGGCACTGATAATCATCTGGTACTACTAATAAATCGGTTTGTATGACGTTCTCGCGTTTCGCGAGTGACTGTAAACGAAATGAAAACGAATGAATGATGATGACTTGGTCCATAACTTCCCCCCGGGGGGGGGGGTTGCTGGCGGAACGCGACTTTTGGTAATGTCCAGTGTTATGGTAAACTGCCACGAGACATCTCCGTAGGGGCTAGTTTGACTGCAAAACACAAATCTGAGGTCCGTTTATCGACTTTACATGTATACCGGTATGCAACGGTGGGTATACGGAGGTTTGGTCGAAGTTTCAGATTTGGCTCCTTTTCCTCTGCAGGTACTATTTGGGACGCCAAAGACGAATATAAATTTCGTTCGTCGAATATCGAAACACTAAGGTAGGTTAAGCCAGTTAAAAGAAGTTACGCCTACCGTGACCCATATTAACCCTCAGTCTAGCAACAAACAAACACCAGATTCGTGTTCAGCGCCCTAACTAACACCCAGCAGGGAGTTTTGAGCCGAATCCAAAAAAATTCGAAAATTCCCTGATTCGAAGTAACGAAAATGCCTACTAGGCAGGCCTAGTAGGCATTTAAGTAACTTTAGACACAGATTATTTATGAACTGACACACACCTACATCAACGAAAACATGGTTTTCCAAATCTTCGGAGTGAGAATGAGACAGTCCCTAGTTAAAAATACATTCTATGAATGCTCAAAAATGTCACCAGGGCGGTTTGTGGAACAGTTTCACGAAATGTGACCGAGTGCTCTGCACTAAAAGCAGATCAGAGGTCTTACCTCTTCTCCTTCTTTGCAATCACAGGGTGGGTTTCGTCATTGGTTGAGAGACCGGGCGACCAGTAATGTATTCGTCCATAGGTCCATTGTGGCCAAGGTGGAGTGTATATCTGACCCTTCTTTGGAGTTGAGGCTCGGACGAACCGACTTGGGGCGGTACTACTCCCAGTATTGGGCTGATTGCCGCCTTTTCTAGATGACACCGAACGAACTGGATGTACTCCTCGCGCAACAAACGGAGTCGTTCTTGCTGTGAGTCGTGTCATCTTTACTGAATTTGTTCGGAGCATCGACGAATGGCTTTCTTTTCTCTCTCTCTCTCAAACAGGGTTGAGCACTCTCCAAGACAGATGGTTGGGTCGCTTGAGAATATTAATATCTGCCGGGCCTGGAGCTGACAAAATGCTCCTCTTCAGGTGATAAACGGGTCTCAGCATGCAAGTGCTCGGCTAGGGAACCTACCTCACTGAGAGTCAGCCTAATTCTCATAACGGGTTTACAGCAAAAATACACGTATTTACAAGCCATTTCTGATAATCGCAGCAGAAATGCTCGAGAACGCGCTTGAAAGAGTAGCCTATGCCATCACCTGCCATATTTCTACTTCTTCATCCTTAAATTTAGAAGAATATGGGCAGTGGGCTGGAGAAAACACTTGAATAACAGTGGCGGGGCAATCTGATACACGCTGCGCGGCCGCTCCGCGCTCGCTTCAATTCAGCGCGGCCCGGCTTAGTCATCGCAGCCTTGACGGTACACACTTTTTTGAATCTTCGATAATAGACGATTGGTAGAATAGAAATGTTTGAATGATCACACAGAATAAATACCTGTGGTAGTGATAAAAACACAGAATCAAACACGCCCATGCCATCGGGAGAGTGAATTACTCATTTTGCCGTAAAAAGGAAAAAAGAGGCAAGCTGGAAGAAACCAGGAAGGATAAATTCCCAGGAAACAAAAATAAACGGAGCAAGTCTGACCTTCGGCTTCAGCTCCATAGGAAGCAAAACTGTGTTAACATGAGTAAATTCCAGTCTTGTCTCGATTGGATAGTAGAATGCTCGTATCGCGAGATCTTCGTATGGTGCATACACCTCATTAAGCGGATAATCCGGATCTATACAAATCACGATATCACAACTCGAGGCAGAAAATAGGCTCGAAAAATTTGTTGAGATGACTACGTTACTGGGGTCGTATGGCCCCTAGTAGAAGGCTCGCGCCGTAGGGAGCGTTAAAAACGAGTCAAAACCACTAAACTTGAGCAATACAAGTCGAAAAAATTCGACAACTCCGCCCCAAATGCAAACTAGTCCAGTTTGATCGTTCGAATACGATCACATTGGCTGATTTTTGATGCCTCCGACAAGGAGAGCGTTTCAGTACAGGCTGTAAGAGTCTACCGGGTTCGCTATCTCAAATGCTTTGTCGCTAAGATTCGCTGTTTCAACCGTGCGGTGTACTCGTCCACTTTCCTCCGATAACAGAAACAACCGTTTTTCCTCTATTTGCATACAGTTGTCGTAGGTTCTTTCATTAGTTCCCCATACTACCAGCTCCAAGCCTTCGATTTAAGTCACGATATCAATATAATTTTTGAGCGTATCTACTGCCTTTACAGGCAGTGTCCACGATAACCTTCAATTTTAAGACTATTCGCTATATTGATTCAGTGGCCCCCGGGCAGAACTGAAATGAAGGAGAAATCGAGAAATACGCACCAGAAGGACACAAAATCCTCAAATCTCACCTCGCCTCTTAAAGGCACAGTACACCCTCAGACATGAATTTTGTGATTTTCATTTGTTTGTGTAGTATACCCGTTCCGTATAACACGTGCCATGTGCGAAATCCCAATTCCTCCAAATAAGGGAAATATAAGCGACCACCACGAGCACGACCCTCTCCAGCCACCACTAAAGGCCTGACCCCCTTCCGGAATTTCGACCTCGATGTCGGCTGGATGAATGGATACATTTCAACCGAGCCTACGTTCTTCCGTCCATTACCGGTCTTTGTCTTTATCCTGGCTCGCTCTCGCGCAACGGCTGCGAATGAAAGGACATACAGGCCTAAGACAACTCGTCCACCAAATTTCCGCTTACAAATAATAGTTTTTTTTGAGGAGCCATAACTCCTTTCGTAAGGGTTCTTGAACGACTTCAAGGATACCACTGTGATCAGCTTGTGATCTTCTCCAATATAAGCGAAAAAACAGAAAAAAGAATTTTCTGGATGTGCTGTGCCTTTAAGCCTCACAGGAACTGTTCGTTGTGAGAATGAAATCTTCCCATTGTCACAACGAATAGCTCCTGAAACCGTCTTTGGCGATTCTCTACTCTCTGTTGCTCCGTACTTTCCTTTAGACGCTAACTGATTCTGTTTTGCCTAAACTATTCTTCTAGTTTTGATTATCCCCATTTTTTACCGGTGACAACCACCGTGAACATGTTCATCCAATCGCACAACTAGTCCAGGCCAGAAAATCATGTCACTGAAATAAGACGTTTAAGTGCGTTTCTCGCCGTTTCTTCGTAATTTTGGTAACACTTCGTCGCCAATGCATTGTTTTGAGTGGTAAACCCGGAAACGAGAATCATCGTGAACACTGCCTTCAAATAAAACTAATTTCATGATTTATATCACCATTCTTTGACGCGACGGCATTGAAGACCACCCAAACTACATATTTCTCAAAAAGTATGAGGCAACTAGATACATAGTTATATGTATCCATCGTAAGCTCAATACTACAGGTTGACTCACTGTCCTTTCAACACAGCGGATCGACGTAGTCTTCATAAATCAACTGGTTACGCAAAAAAAAGTTGATGTTAGCACAAGTTGTATGGAAAGAATTTCAGGTGAATATATGGATCATACCTGTCATGATCAGTGCATTTCTTGAGTCATTTCCCCACATTTCCAATAAATGAGGAGCATCTCCGATTCGAAGCGATGGATGGCCAGTCAGCACCTCGAAATCTTTTAAGATTAAACGAAACTCTAGAAACACTAAAGCATGCTACTAACCACACATGGAGTCTTGTAATCTCGGCAGAACGACTCGTAGATGTTTTCGTACAACTTGAGGCGCCCATTCCGAACCAACTGAACAAAAATTACACAGAACGTTTTTAAACCAACATAGACTAAAAATTACCGCGGCATGACAGAAGGGCTCCTCAGGGACATACACAGCATTCTGTCTGTTTTCAGCAAGCCACTCCGCGTTTACGTTCGAATAAGCCAACGCTCCTTTTGCCACAGGCGATATGAAATAGATGCGCGCCTCCAAGATAGCTCCGCCCTTAACTTCCATAATTCTTTTTTTTTATAGTTTTCTATTCATAATTATATGATACTTAAGCTGATTGAACATAAAAATGTCAATTAACTCCGCCACTCGATCCGCTTCGAAATCTGGAGCAAATAGACCCCAAATCAGTCAACAGCAAGCCTTTGAGCCAAACTTCGCCGGGGTACGACCCCCTGGTAACTAACAAGGGAAAGATCATTGCATGCCGTGGCCATTCCAAATGAGATATGCGTTTCTAGTATTAGTTTTCGACGTAGACTTCGAATTTTTACTTTGCAGCTGCGAATCGTTTCTCTGAACGGAGTTATGAGCTTTTTTATGAAGATATCTATAGAAAAATGGCACTGCACCTGCCGTAACCAACAGAAATCTTCCGAAAAATCAAAAACGGATCTCATATTCGTGATCAGCACCCCGAATAACCCCCTGGACAAAATAAGAGCAAAAAGTTTTCGACCTTCGGACCCCTGAATTGGATGATTGAGTTGCCTCCCCCCTGCGTGAAGCCTAGTTTTGACTGCATCGCTGCTGTTTTTCATCGCAGCGATTTTGCATCCGCTGCTGCAGCGATGTAGCAGCGGCAGCGATTCTGTTCATAGTACATAGGTCGACGGATGATAGAAGAAATTCAATCAATCAGTAAAATTTATGGCTGGTATTCATCAATAACGCGTTTCGACTAGAAAACACTGATCTTGTCATGTGAATGGGTCAACGTTCATTAGACGAAACATGTCATTCGCTGGCCATCGCTCCATCGCTGCCATTTTGGCCGCGATGGAGCGATGGTCAGCGACTATTGAGAATCGCTCTTAGAGCAGCGATGCAGTAAAACATAGGATTCCGTCGCCACGACGTTTGCCACGAAGCGATCACAATTGGAGCGGCTTCCCATTGCGCGCGATGAAAAAGGAACAGTTGTCCCTCGCATGGCCGCAGCGACCACCTGCAGCCAAGACTAGGCTTTAGGCTACGACGGTGAAATTTTTTTTGCCCAAACGTCGTATAGGTGGGTTATTTGGGGCGCTAAACACAAATATGACGTTCTTTTTTGATACTCATGTTAATTATTGTATGTTACGATAGACGTGTGATGTTGGATCGGGCGCACACCTGCGTTGGATCCCCAGAAGTCCCGTCGGAACTGCTCCTCCTGGTCGACTCATGGAGTTCATTCAAAGATCATACTGCTATTGACAACGATTCGCCCAAGGGAAAACATTTCAGAGAGATGAATATCCCACCGCGAACAACTTCACAAATTCAACCTCTTGACATGTACTTTTTCTTGCCACTTAAGTCTATGTACAAGCGCATAACTTCTCACATAGCACACCATTTGAGCTACTCCGTTTATTCACGTGAACCAATCATTCGATTGTTATCTCTTGTATACTTCCAATTTTCTGTTCCAATACTTAAGAATTTTCTCGCTTATTCATGGTATGCGGCAGGGTATCATGAAAACCATTCAGGACAGTTCGAAACTCCGGTTCAGCACTATTTCCCTCCTGAATTGGTAGGCTTGTGTGATTTTGTTGGTTGTTTAGAAGTTCACTTCATTCGTTATTCTCATTGTGAGAAGATCTGTGTTTTGAACAATTTGTCCACAATAACCACATGTGCTCGCAGCTATAAATTTGTTGCAATTATAATTATTTACACAATGAAACAGCAGCCACGGGGATCAGACTTTCACGACTGATACGCTTCATTTTCTTACGAAAAAAAGCTCTCGCACGATAAAACTACATATCCTCTACACTTTACGTGATGAAAACGAGTATTTTACAAGTGTGCAAAACCAACGAGCGCGGCATGGATTCGAACCCATGACCTGTTTCCTCGCTGCAGCCGGCACTCCCACTGCGCCAACCGGTCACGGCTCTGGAGAGCGCTGACTTCGTATATGACGGCGCGCATCCTCGTTCACCGTAGCAATACATTTCGGCATTATAACACACTACGAGATGATTCCTGGAGTAAAAGTCACATCGGTGTATCTTAGGATGCGACGAAGACTCGTGGATTACACATTATGATGCGTCTACGAGTGGAGCGCTGAAAACGCCTACGACTCCTTCCAGAGAAACGATTCGCAGCTGCAGTGTAAAAATTCGAATTCTACGTCGAAAATTAGTCCTAGTAACGCATATGTCAGTTAGAATGGCCACGGAATGCAATGATCCTTCCCTTGTAAGATTTTGAAGAAATTTAATAGATTTTTACGATATCCCCCTTTGGTGAAATTTTTTCATAGTTTTTCTTAACCTGAAAAAAGTCGGGAAATTCTGCTTCTCACATAACACACACCGTTCAATTTTCGTTAAGCTGAAAACGAAGCTCATAATCATGCTCAGTGTAGCTCCCACCCCCTCACTAGGCCAATGGTATACTCCGTTGCCGCTGCATTCGAGCGCGTTATCCGACGGCTCTTGTAGCACTTTAGCAAGGGTTTGAAAACGGGAATCCAGGAGTTTTTAATGGAGTCACGAGGACAATTCGTGGATCAAGTGCCACAGAAGAAAAATTGGAAAAACTCATTTATTAGAGAAGGAAAAAAATTCCGCTGCGCTGTTTTTCAAAAGTGCCTGATTCGACGCATCGTTTGACGCCACGGGATTTAAAGTTGGAAAAACTTTGTCTTTGGACTGTAGATGTATTGCGGATAGCAAAGAATAATTTTGCAGATTTCCTGTAGATTTAGGATATTTTTTTTTGAAAAAGCAAAAATTTCCAAATTTCGGGGTGATCTCCGTTGCGCCGTTCGTTTTCGGCTGCGAGAAAATTATGAGATGACAGTACAACTATGCATGAAGCTTAGCTAAAAACTGATGCAGTGTTCCGAAACATGGAATTGAACCCAATATTAGGTTCTTCAATATGTATTTTTACAACTTCTTTTCGCCTCCCCCCTATTCTCGTTTTTGAACCGAAATTTCAACGATTCCCCTCCCGCGTTCCACCGAGTTGCGATCCCGCTGGGCCCTGCCACCAAACACTGTTTCTCCTCCTTTGTTACTCTGTCTGTTTGAATAATTCTGGAAGCAGGGTAAAAGAGAGAAGCGGCCCCAGAAAATAGCACACCATGCCTTGTTGTAAACGTCTGCGCACGTTTGCGCTAAAATACCAGCCGACGTGGAAACTGCTGCAGCACAATTTTTCACCACGACGGCCATTTAATCACAACGCTAGTTTTCATGATGCAAAGAGGCGAGCCAGAATCAGTAAACTCACAGCGTTGTCTATGCTCCTGGAAACAACATCGATAAGGTCATAGATTGTACCGACCGGATTTACAGGCATCAAAACATTGCCACCCCTCTTTAGCGTGTCCACGATTGTTTGGGCCACCTCCACAATGGATCCCTAAATAAGAAAGCGTTCCGTTTTGAAAATCTTGAATGGAGAACTATCTCGGTTCTATGAGTAACACGCACAATGTCTCTAAAATCATACGCCTTGGTATTGGATAAGTCCGCATGTCAGTCATCTCCCGTTTCCGTGGCTACTGCAGTACGTCAGACTAATAATTCATAAACAGAAAACTTAACACTCACATCACAGCTGAATTCAGGAGTTCTTCCCAGAGATGTCAGAATGAGTGCGTCAGCATCTTGCAGTTTGTCCCACTCAACTGGTCTTGCGTGAGTTGACCGAATTGATGAGGACGCGAGATATCCTACCTAAAACATGAAATGAATGAATGCAATAAAATCAGGTGACCGCAAAACGAAGCACTTTGTTACCAACCCGTTCATACTCCGTTTTGAACACCCAGTTCGCTGATCCTATTGCGTATCCACTTGGACAAGCCGAAACTGTCACACCTCCTTCTAGATCCTGAACAGAAATGTCAGAGGACTCGAAAAGCTTATACAACAAAGAGGGCAACCACTATACATAAAGCCTAGCTTGCTCGGAGGAATCCGGGCGGAGCAAGCAGCGGAACGGTCACTCATGGCAAAATGTAACAGTGATAAGGAGATTTGAACGTAATAAGCCCGATAAGCCTTACTTCGTCCGGCTCAAAATGAGGGAGCTAGGCTATATGTTAGCATGTTTACACTGAAGATGCCCAAAAATCACGAAAAGGGCCAACTTACAACGGCTTGGTTAAAGGCCACTGTAGTGATTCTTTCCAAAGCCTTCTCCATAGCTTGTTTTGAGTAGAATGGCTTCCATTCCAGCGGATTTCGGCCCACAACATTAGGAAAAGATCTGAAAACATTGAGGAAACACATCAAAGAAATTGTTCAATGGACTGCTGAACTTTTGATACTGGGCTCCAAAAACAACTATTACAATCACACTTTAAGGTAGCACTGGTACTAGAGTATGTCAACGAATATTCGGAAAACGAATATTCGGCCGAATAAACGAATAATCGAATATTCGAATTCGATTATTCGGAAAAGTCAATTTTTCGAATAATTCGTTTATTCGAATATTCAGAAGTGATTTTTCAAATAATTCGTTTATTCGAATAATCGAACGGCCCAATACTCAAATACTCGGCCGAATAAACGAATAATTCTAGAAAAATAGGAAGCAGAGTCTCCGGCAAATATCCATTTTTGCGGTCCAGAGGTGAAATGTCTCCAACCAAACTGGGTGCTATCTTAACGATGGGGGGCCACTATGGCTGGATCACTTGGCCCCGCCAATTTTACCGTGCCGCACTAAATTTGAGCTTCACCCGGAGTTTCCCTCCCCTGCCAAAATCAGGATGGATTGCAGCACGGAAAAATGGGCGTGGCCAAGTGCGGAACAACAGTGCCCCCCCCCGCCTAGACAGCACCCCAAACTGATAAGAAATTCGGATATTGTTGGTAGATACTTTGGAAAATCGAGAGACTTTGATCGTATCGTTTAACAACTACTCATAGACAGTTATAAGTGTTGGTTTGAATACTCTTATGATATAATGTGAGATGTCTTTTTCGTGGAAGTACATTGGCATAGCTTTGATCAATATAATACCATACAAAAAAGCTCAAGAAAGTTGGTGGTGCGGAGAACGGGGTTCGATTATGCGTACCCATTCCGTACTTCTTATTCGAATACTAACTCCGATATTGCCGGTCCCAAGCCCGGATGAGAAAGGAGGAGGGTTGGCCCCCCGTACTACCGACGGGCTGGAAAACTTAGGTGGTAACCATGGAGAGTCTCTTAGGAAACAACGAAGAAGCTACCGCATCCGGGGCAGCCGATGCGCCAACACTAGGGATCCAGGGTGTTGGTGAGAAGAATACTACTGGCCAAAATGGAGGACGACTGGTGACACCTAAGAAGGAGCTGAGGATTGGAGCATGGAATGTGCGAACGGGACACTGCGTCGGTCAGAAAGAGATAATAGCAAGAGAGTTGTCAAGGTCCAACATATCGATTGCTGCACTTTCCGAGCTGAGGATGAGCGGATGTGAACGGTGCCCATTCAGGTGCCGGAGAGCAGCGAAAAGATGGTGCTGTACTATTCCGGTGAGGACGGACATCGCAATGGTGTTGGATTTATGCTAGTGCAGTCGCGCAGCTGGAAGCGTTGTTTCATTCGAGCCGATTTCTGGCAGGATCGCTGTTCTTGTTTTGAGCGGAACAATCAAGACCCATGTCGTGTCCATCTATGCACCAACGGAGCCAAGTTCTGACGTTGACAAGGACGAGTTCTACACCCAACTCCAGGACGTGCTGAATACTATCCCGAAAACCGATGTCACCATTGTAGCGGGTGACTTCAACGCAAGTGTCGATAGTGACAGAACAGGCTGGGAAGGAGTGTTGGGCAGGTTCAGCGTGGGCGAAATAAACGATAATGGACTACGCCTACTTTCGTTCGCTGCGTTCAACGAGCTTGCCATCGGTAACAGTCAATTCCGGCACCCCAAGAAGCATCAGTTAACATGGAGGAATCCAACTGGACGAGATGTGGCCACCTTGGACTACGTGCTGATAAACTCACGTTTTAGATCATCGCTGAAAGATGTTCGAGCCATGAGAGGGCCTGATTGTGGATCCGACCATCATCTCTTGCGTGCTGTAATGCAGCTTCGCTTACGACGACTCCAGGCGTGAGGAGCCCTAGAAAGAAACTTGACTGGTCACACTTGATGGCGCCAGAACAAAAGAAACATTTCAACTCTGGCGCTGTCGAATCGGTTCGCGGTTCTGGAAGACGCCTTGTCTGTGGACGAGCACGAGAAGCAGACAGTTGAAGTCGCTCTTGAATGCGCAGAGCCTTCTGCCCTGTTATTCGCCGGCGAACGCAGCCTTGGATATCGGACGATTCTCTTCCGTCTCGTGGACGAACGGAAGCGAGTGAAATTAACGGACTTCGACGGTATCGGCAATTGTGTCAGGAGCTTCGTGAAAGTTGAAGGAAGAGCGGGAGTCGTACTGGAATAAGGGTAGCAGACGAAGTGGAGGAGGCAGTTGGAAGGAACGACTATCGCACATTGTACAACACACTCAACCGTCTCAGAAAGAAGACCAAACCCATGAGCGATTCCATCAGAATACGGATGGGTCTTTTGTGCGATCAGCAGATGAGCGTCTGTTGCGATGGGAGGCAGTTCTTCAGTGAACTCTATACTCACGATGCGCCACAAGGTCCACTGGCCCAACCGATACTAGTCGAGGTACTCAGAGGAGACAGCGCTTGACTCGGAACCCACTGCGGAAGAAGTGAAGGCGGCAATCAAGTCGCTAAAGAATGGAAAGGCGTCCGGTGTTGACAATGTCACCGCTGAGGTCATCAAGGCAGGAGGAGATGTTCTACTGCGTCAGTTGCATCAGTTAATCACGCGCATATGGCGGACAGAGAGCGTGCCGTCTACCTGAAAAAGGCTATTGTCGTGCCTATCCATAAGAAGGGCGATGCCAGAGACTGTAAAACTATCGCGGATCAGCCTGTTGTCGATTGTTGGTAAAGTCTTCACGAGAACCTATCCAGTCCAGACTTCAACGCCATCGGGAGAGTACCCTGTCGCGAAGAACAAGCAGGTTTTCGTCCGGGTCGAGGATGCAGCGATCAAATTTTCACACTTCGTCAAGTTATGGAGGAAAGGATTCGCTGTGGAAAGCGCGTCGTTATCACCTTCATAGACTTCAAGTCGGCATTCGATTGCGTGCACTGGCCCGCCTTATGGAAATCGATGGAATGCGAACACATGCCAGGAAAAAAAGGTGAAGCTTCTGCAGGAAATTTATAGAGGCTCGACTAGCTGTGTCCGCGTCGGAAACAAGCTTATCCGAAGAATTCAGAGTCGATGCAGGCGTCCGGCAGGCAGATGTGATTTCACCGCTCCTCTTTAATACCGTGGTCGATGCTATTATGAGAAAGACCTTTGAAAATAGAAGAGGAGTCCAATTTGGCGATAACGATTTTGTCACGGATTTGATGTTTGCGGACGACAGTGCAGTGTTCACCGATACCTGACATGGAAGCCACGCTTTTGTTGAATGATATGGCACAAATCGCGGAATCGTATGGGCTGCGGATTAATAAGGAGAAGACTAAAGTCATGACGTCGGACGGTTCACGTGCTTCTGTGTTCTTCGAGGGAGCTGAGCTTCAGCAAGTCAAGGAGTTCAAGTACCTCGGATCGGTGGTGCAAGAGCGAAAGGTAGTGGCTACATCGGAGATACTGTGCAGGATCGGGCAGGCGTTTCGGCTGCTTTCGCTTCAGCTGGGCTGGTGTTTATGCGGAAGAAGCGTAACTGTCAATCAAGACAAAGATCCGGATGTTTCGCGCGCTCATAGTGCCAATCCTACTGTACGGGTCAGAGTCGTGGACGTTGCTGAAGTCGGATTACAGCAGGCTGGAGGTCTTCCAAACGCGGTGTTTGCGGCAAACCTTGGATAACCTAAGAGATCGAATGCGGAACGAAGATATCCGAGATACTTGCGACCATCAGCCCAATAACGATCGAAGAACAAATTCGAACGAGAAGGCTACGATGGTTCGGACACGTCTGCAGAATGGAAACAAACCGACTTCCGCGCAGATTTTTATGGAGAGAGCGCCCTGCACTGTGGAAGGTTGGAAAGAGCAGCCCCTGAAAAAGACGTGGTTGAAGCAAGTCGAGGCGGATCTGAAGTCCCAACGGTGCAATGTTCTTTATGCTAGATTAATTGCCGCGAACCGTACTGAATGGAAGCGTATTATTCAGGCCAGAAGAGCTCCTATGGCGCCTACGGAAGTGTACTGGTTGAGAGGTCATCCTGCTCCGCCAGCCGCCAGCTAACGGGATGAGTGAGTGAGTGAGTGAGTATTCGAATACTCGTGATTTTGGCCGGATATTCGAATTATGCGTATTCGAATCATTCGAATATTCGAAAAAGTCAAATGTTCGAATAATTCATTTATTAGTATATTCGAAAAGTCAAATTTTCGAATACTTCGTTTATTCGAATATTCGGAGAAGTCCATTTTCCGAATAATTCGTTTATTCGAATATTCGAAAGAGTCAATTTTTCGAATTATTTGTTTATTCGAATATTTGAAAATTTTTATTCGTTTGATATACTCTACTTGGTACGCACAAAGCCGATATGCATTGAAGTCACACCTCCATAACAATGGGGTACATGAAGCATAAACACTACTTAATGGTGAGAATCGGAGGTTTCTTGATTAGAAATAGGTACCTGAGGCTGCCTTCACTTGAATCCCGGCGTCGAGTATTTGACTTACCAGGTTGTTCAATAAGTTTTGTCGTTCGATAAAAGAGGGCATTGCTACTAGCCCAATTTTGTTTTGTTTTGTTGGTACACTCTTCATATGAGCGTATGTGAAGTTTCATTTCAATCTGTCTATTCATTCTTTGTTTACAAGCCATTTAGTGTCGCCATGTCACAGCAATGGAAAAAAATGAATATCGTGCAGTGATAAAATTGTTATTTTTGGAAGGTGTAGCAAAAAGGAAGAAATTCACAAACGAATGTTATAAGTGTATAATGATTGTTCGCCTACAATTAGAACAGTAAAAAGATGGGTTGCTGAATTTACATCGACGTGAAGGACGTCCAAAAAGCGCATCAACACCAGAAATCATAGCCAAAATACAAGACACGGTTTTGGAAGATCGTCGATTGACTGAGAGAGATTTAGTAGAGGCTCTACACATTTCATTAGGCAGTGTGAGCCACATTTTCAGTGAAATTTTGGATTTTAGAAAGCTGTGTGCACAATGGGTGCTGCATTCACTAACAATGGAACAACAACAGATTCAAATGCGACTTTCTCCGCAACATTTGGAGCGTTTTAAAAAGGATAAAGTGGATTTATTTTCTGCGTCGATTCATCACTTTGAATGAGACTTGGGTCTATCACCATGATCCTGAATCAAAACAAGAGGCTAAAGAGTGGTGTGAATCTGGTTGTTCGGCTTCGAAACGAGTTCGTGTCCGGAAATCAGCCAAGAAGGTTATGGCATCAGCTTCTTTGGGATGCGAAACAAATTTTGCGTGTGTGGATTACTTGCAAACTGGTAAAACAATTCAAAAAGAATATTATTGCAACCTTCTGGACCAGTTGGAGGAAAAAACTAATGAAAAAAGACCCCGTTTGCACAAGAAAATTTTTTTTTCATCAGGGCAATGCACCGTGTCACAAGCGCATTTTTACAATGGCTAAAATCCATTAATTAAAGTTTGAATTGTTTGAGCATCCACCGTATTCACCAGATTTGGCCCCCAGCGACTTCCATTTGTTTCCAGAACTTAAAAAATTTATGGGTGGCTAGCGCTTTTCATCAAATGAAGAGGTCATAACGGCTGTTGAAGCGTATTTTGCAGACCTTCAGAATTCTCACTTCAGGGCTGGGATCCACAGACTGGAGGATCGTTGGAGCAAGTGTATTAATGTTCAGGGAGATTACTCTGAATAATAAAGTGTATTTTCCACCATAAAATTGTGTTTTTCTTATCGAACGACAAAACTTATTGAACTACCTGGTATGCATGATTTACCAGCTTTTGTAATCATCAGCTGTCTTTCGTCCAAAAAACGTTTACCAAACTACGACCAGTACTAGAGGGAGCCATTTCAAGATCATGCTGTCTAGGCCGAAACCACTATTCGCGCAAAATGCTGGGGTTCGCCATGACGATGTGGTTTCGCCACTGCTCTTCGATACTGTTGTCGACGCTATTGTGAGAAAGGTCTTCGAGAACAGAGGAAGTGTTCAATGTGGCATTAAAGAGTAAGTCACAGGCTTGCTGTTCGCGGATTCCGATGCAGAGGCAACGTCTTGAAAGGGATGTGGCGCAGATCGCAAGATCCTACAGCTCAAGTTTAAACCAGGGAAAGACTTAAGTCATGACATCAGACGGGTCTGCTACATCTGTGCACTTCGAAGAAGCAGAGCTTCAACAGGTCAAGGAGATCAATTACGTTGGGTCATTGGTGCAAGAGCGAAAAGTTGCGACCACGGCAGAGTAAAGCAGCCAAATCGACAAGGCGTCTAGTGCGTTTGCTTCGCTTGGTTGGTGTCTGCAGAGGTAAAACATCGTTATAATGAAGACCAAAGTGGGATTGTTCCGAGAGCTGATAATTCCTATGCTACTGTACGGTTCAGAAACGTAGACGCTACCGAAGTCAGACCTTCTCAAGCCGGTTGCCTTGCAGATGCGATGCTTGCATCACTTGCTCGGGATCATGATTCGTGACCGTATCTGCAAAGACGAAGCAACCGATAGTAGAAGAACAACTACAGACAAGACGATTACGAAGGTTTGGAAATGTGTGTAGGATGGACGCTAATCGTCTCCCGCACAGTATGCTGTGGTGGAAGCGCCCGTCATCGTGGAAAGTCCAGAGAACGGCCCGAACCAGGCGTGGCCCAAGCACATAAGAGGATATGAAGACGCAACTGTGCAGTGGCCTTAACGCTTAGCTTACTGCTGCGAATCGAAAAGCGTATCGTTCGAGCCGCTCGAGCTCCTCTGACACCTACAGCGGTGTATTGGTTAAAAGAACTTCCCGCTCCACCCAGGGTTGGGCAGGCTTGCGACCGGTCGCAACGGGGGGTCGTAAAAACTTGGGTAATTTTTAGAAAAAAAAAATGACAATGTGGGGGGGGGGGTCGTAAAATTTTCGGAAAAAATGGTGTTCATCTTTAAACAACATGGAAAGGTAAAGTGAGGCAAGAGTAGTAAGTCGCTTTTTTTCGTCCCAGGTCCCAGGGGGGTCGTAAAAATTTTGTTCACCAGGGGGGTCGTAAATTTTTGTTAACCGGTCGCAACGGCCTGCTCAACCCTGGCTCCACCCCAATGCCTTCTAACGGGGAGAGTGAATGAGTGAGATCCAGGTACAATTCCACTTCAGCTAGACTCCGACACGGTGCGCGATGTTTTCAGTAACGGATTCACAGAACATTGCAAGACCTCATACCAATCTTCCAGAACACAGTACCGCATTAGAGTATTCTGGAGCAATGAACGGCTTAACCACAAACCAGTAACGAACAATGTAGATCAAAAACTTACGAATATATGGCCGGATCCTTCCACCCACTCCCAATGTCATCAAAAACAATTCTTCCAAAATATTCAATCAATTCAAGCATCATCAGTCTGAACAAAATCATTGATGAGGCAAATGTCATTGCCACGACTTTATCCAAAGATATCCAATCACTGCGATATCTCACCTCCCAAACTGAATGACGGGTTCAGTTGCATAAACCACACCTTTGAACCCTGAATTCTCCACATAGAATGGAAGCGCAATCAGAGAATGCCAGTTTGATATCAATACACAATCAACAGCACTCATCATCAATGCTTCGAACTATAAAATAGAAACTCACGGAAGGTCTTGAATATGAAGGTAACGACTTACCGGAATTACGTGAACCTCTGGAGCCGCTTCTATGAAAACATTTTCATTGAGTTGTTTGATATAAGACAGATCATCCGTGAGAAAATGAGGGAGATTTTTCAAACGCGATCTTAATAGAAGATACATCATCAGAGAAAACTTCCTAAGAGATAAAAGCCGAATCCTTACCTTTCGTCATAAACAAATGGAAGAAAATGATTGAACGATGTAAAGTCCACGGCGCAATCCAGTAATACGGTGAGATTTTGGAACCGCAAGAGAATGCACGGCTTATGTGGATGGTAGCAGAGGCTCGTCTATGAAAAGAGGGAATTGTAGGAACAGAAATCGAAATCGATGTTTCATATATGGCATCGAAAACCAGGCATCACCCAGGCACTGTAGGTCCAAGAAAAAAATAGGGAAATTTTTGAAGGAAAGAAGGAAAAGTTTCGCAATGGTGAATATCGGAATTATGATTTGTATGATCCATCACTGCTCGAGAGATCGCCGCGTCGAACACAAGTGGCACGCACGCAAGCGAGGAGGTAATGATCCCATCACTACCTACTCGCTTGCGTGCGTGCCACATGTGTTCGACGCGCCGCTCTCTCGACCAGTGATCGACGATACGCTTATGCCAGTCCAAGCCAAAGATCGCAATTCTTGAGCGGTCCCACTCTCGATCATGGTCGAACAATGCGCATAAAAAGGGTGAATTTGTTCTGGTCTGATATACTCATACAAAGCAGAGGTAACTCGGTCCCAACCGCTGGTCCCCAAGAGTTGAGGGTTCGAGCTTGTCTTCTACTTTGCAGCCACGAGGACGACACTGCAACAAATCGAGAAACTGGGCGATCAGCAGTGGATTTGTCCACAAAACCATTTTAGTGGATGACGTTGGTCTCTTCAGGCAATTGAATAGGTGCCCACGGTCGTGGCCGTGGTTCCCGCAGTACGTACACGTCAGGATTATTGCGTCAGAAATCGTCCGCGTCAGAGCCAACAGACTTCGCGCCAACCTAGGGTTCCCCTCTTCTTCCCAAGTTCAGGAGAGTTAAGGGCCCAAAGAAGTGCAATTTACACACAAAGTTAGATTTCCGAATTGAGTTTAAACCTAAGTTTCTTCTTCTTCTTCTGCAGCCTCAAAGTGGTTTTTTGTCATAGGTTGAGGAACTGGGCGGCCTTCACAGGATTCGTCCAAAGGTCCATTGTAATAATATCCTCAGGAGAGCTGCGGCCGAATAGCACCTCTCCAATGACAAAAACCCTCTTCTCAGAGGGGTTGACGTCGGTTTGCACGGAGGCGGTCTTCTTTCCTCCACACTGTCACGGCACGAACGTACGAAATCTCGGCAGCACCTATGTTTCAGAGCTCTGAAAACCGCGGCCTCGGACGAGCTCAGACGTAACCCGTCAGGATTGCCACTGTTGACGCTGTGCATATACGACATAAGCATGGGAGAAAGCTCGCAGCGTAATGAGGCGAGGATACGCCTGGCGAGCACGGACCCGATATCGCTCACGTTGGGTGGCATAGCTCCAAGAATGGGTTTGACAGCTGTTTTTGCGAGATGATCCCTAACGAACTGGGAATGCTCTGTGCGCAAGAAACAGCCGTTCTTGATTCGAGACGGCCCATATCTGTACATGGACCTTTATTTTAAGCATCGCCACGACTTCCTTCTTCTTCTTCTTCTTCTGCAGCCTCGAAGTGGTTTTTGTCATAGGTTGAGGAACTGGGCGGCCTTGACAGGATTCGTCCAAAGGTCCATTGTGGTCAAGGAGGTAGGTCTCTTCGGGCACATGAACAAGTGCGCCGTGTCGTGTCCGGGAGCACCACAGTCCGGGCATGCGTCTGGTCGGCTGCTGTCGATCTTGTTGACGTAAGACATGACCAGTATAGAGTGACCACAGCGAGGCAAGAGCACATCTGGCTCGTCTGCCGAGTTGAGACTCGGACTCGCAAACCCGAGGCGGCACTGCTCCTAAGATAGTGTTCACAGCCGCCTTCGTTAGATATCTTCGAACAAACTGGGTGTGCTCCTCAGAAGACGAAGCCTTTCTATGTTGGAGTCGGCACATCTCTGTGCATCAACTTTACGAGGAGCATCGGCGAACGGCGTCCTAATCGACCTCTCTCTTATGGGCTTCATGATTCTCTTTGTTGGATGATTCGGCTGTCTCAGAACATTAATATACATCTGCTGTGCCTGGAGTTCACAATGCTCCTTGACCGGCGATATGCAGGCCTCCGAAATAAAATGTTCTATTGGGGAGCTCCTTGCACAACCGGTAGCAATTCTAAGCGCAACATTCTGTACACGCTGCAGCTTATTCCAGGAGCTGTCAGACACCAGGTGCTGCCACACTGGTGCCGCATATTCCCGAGCCGGCTGAAGTATTGCTCTGTAGGTTCTCAATCAGGGTCAAGCGGAGCGTTGCGTAATTTTTCGAAATCGGAGCGACCCCCGTCACATTATTTTTCTCCAAAATCCAAAATTTTTGCGATCCTCCTCCCCGAGGCGCGATTTTCGCGATCCCTCTCCGAGTCCGGCCAGTTTATGGTTGGTTACTAAAAGTGTCACACGCCGAAAATTCGCTAAGTAGTTGAGCCTAACAAGGGAACCACAATTAGTCATAGTGACCATTCCGAATGAAATGTACTTTTCTAGAACCATTTTCGGACGAAAAGTCCGAATATGCCCATCGCAGCTGCCTATACCCACTCTGAAAAAAGTTATAGGCATTTTTTCTCCGATTTTCGTACTTATTGTACCCTCCAAAAAGCGCATCATTTTTACGAAAATCCAGAAACGGACCTCATAATCGTGTTCAGCGCTCAAAACTACCCCACTGAGCAAAGTTAGGTTGAAGGAACATTTTCCAAACTTTGCGCAGACTAACAGCGTTTTGGACTTGTACGGATTTTCGGTTGGGCGTTTATTTATAGCAATTAGAGGGCTCTCGAAGCGTTTAAAAAATATTCCAGATTTGACTAAAAATTCGCTTTGGGGGGTTATTTGGGGCGCTGATCACGAATCTGAGGCTCATTTATCGATTTTCCGAAGTTTTCGACTGTATTCGTTCACATATTCCCATCGGGGGAGAATTTGATGGCAAATCGCGACTTTTGACGATTTCCGAAATGTGACGACAGATGTGGCTCAAATCGTTCTTCTGGGGGTTATTTGGAGTGCTGAACACGAATCTGATGTCGGTTTAGCGATTTTTGGCAGCTTACGGTTGATTACGGTGGGTATACGGTAGTTTGGTCAAAGTCTCAGATTTGTCTCAAAGTTTCTATGTGGGGGTTATTTGGGGTGCTGAATACGAATTTGATGTCCATTTGTCGATCATCGGAATATTGAGGTAGGTTTTGTCTCCTAAATGGCATGTTACCTACCGTAACCTACAGTAAGCCTTAAAATTTGGGCAAGCAAACCCCAGATTCGTGTTCAGCATCCCAGATTACCCCTACATACATGTTTTTACCGAAATCAGGAGAAAAAATTTAAAAACACCCTAAAAATTCCATGGGGTTGGTGGTACCTTTACCTTGCCGCGAAGCCTAAAAAAACGCTCATAACTTTTTTTCAGAGTGTGGCAAGGCATTTGCGATGGGCATATTCGGACTTTTCGTGCAAAAATGGTTCTAGAAAAGAACATTTCATTTGGAATGGTCACTATGACTTATTGTGGTTCCTAAGCGCCTAGAACCGAACGCCACGATCCTTCCTTTGGGGACCAAAAGTAATCGAGAATTTATGGGATATCCACGAGATTCTAATTTGTGGACCGAAATTTTTGCGATCCCCACTAACAATCACTTTCGGACCCAAATTTTTGCGACCCCTTCGTTGCGAAATTTCGCAACCTCGCTTGACCCTGTTCTCAATATTGTCTCTCGGCTGCTTCCCCATGATGTTCCTCCGAGAGCTCTCAAGATATTAAGCCTAGCCTTGACGACTGTTTGTTTCTGTTCCGCGTTTTTGTGGAACTTCAGTGACGGATCAAGAATAAGGCCAAGCAGCTTGGGAATTTGGCTGCTGGCAACAGGTCCCCATCCCATTTGACATCTGGATGGGCACTGTGTTCCTTGGTGTTTGTTGTGAACACTGAAACAGAGGATTTTGCAGCAGAGACTGTGAGCATCATTTTATCGAGGAAGAGCTTCAACTCGACGAGATAGGCGCTGATCTTGTTAGCGGCTATTTGCAGGTCACGGTCCTGGCACATGATGGTGATGTCATCGGCATACATAACAATCTTTACATCATTGGGAGGTTCGGGGATGTCCTCAAGATACAGGCTAAATAGGGCAGGGGACAACACTCCGCCTTGCGGAACACTGGCTGCTATTGGAATGCTATCGGATACGTGATTCTGAAACAGAACCTTAGCCCGGCGGCCTTTCGTGGAAGCTGCAATCCATCGCTTCTGCCATGATGGTAGCGACGACTTGAGCAGTTTCTCGGACAGCAGTCCCAAGTTAACAGAGTCAAACGCTTTGCTCAAGTCGAGGGCGACGGCCACCGTTCTCAGGGGCTTTCTCATGTTGAACCCATCGACCGCAAAGCTCACGATCTCCAATAGAGCAGTAGTAGTGGAGTGAAGTTTCCTGAACCCATGCTGATGCTGCTGTCGCTCATTTTGATCAGCCAGGTCAGTCACGATCAACTTTTCAGCTAATTTAGCGACGGGCGATAACAGGCTTATTGGTCGAAAGCCTTTCACAGTGCTTTGGGACTTGCCTGGCTTTGGCAACGGTATCACATTGGCTGTCTTCCAAGCTTGGGGTAGAGTGCAGGTCCGGAAAGAAGTGTTAATGATATCTGCAAGCATCGGTAGAAGTTCCGTGGGAAGCTTCTTCAGGATGGCTGGGGAGATACCGTCAGGTCCGATAGCCTTCGAATTCCGCATAGCCTTCTCAACTTGTGTGAGAGTAAAGGCCTCAGAAGCGTTCATGAGCGGCAACCGGCTCAGCTCTCTAACCGTGACTCTGTTTTGCACGCCTCGCTTGGTGCATGTGATGAAAAAGTTCTTGCCGAGTGCGTAAGCAGCCGCTTTCCCTGATTTGAAGATGTTCTCCTCGAACTCAATAGCGGAGCTCATCGGGGGAGCGGACTTTCCGGAAATTTTCCTCAAGACTTTCCACGTCGTAGTTCTGTCCGCCTTGAAATTCAGCTTTTCAGTGAACTTCTCCCAGCATTCCTTCTTGTTCTTATCCAGATCCTGCTTGATCTCATTATCCAGCACAGCAATCTCCGGGTCTAGATGATCTGCGGCTCTCTTCTCATCTCTGGTTCTTATCTTCTGCAGTATTTCCCTGCTGACATTTGGAAAAAAGGTCTTGACACGACCCTCAGGAATTGCTGCTTTCATGGCCTTGAGGATGGAACTTGTTAGATGGCCCTCTTTCTGATGAACATCACCATTCCATGGGTAGTCGACCGCATGGCGGAGTGCAACATCTCTGAACAGGGTCCAGTCTGCTAGGCCTAAATTAAGATAAGTACGATCACGAAAACCAGAGTAAGAGGCAAGAGAGTCAGAGAGATCAATATAGACAGACGGGAATGTGATCACTGGAGAGAGTTGTGGATGTGGACCACGTGCAAGCATTAGAAAGATTGGATGACACAAGAGAGATATCTGGGCTAGAAGGTCGGCCATTGGCAGGGAGACGAGTGGGCTGGTCATCATTGAGGATAACCAGGTCACACTCCTCAGCCCACTCTTCGACATCTTCCCCTCTGGCGTCAGAATCAAGAGCGGAACAGAACGTGTGAGCATTGAAGTCACCCGCAAAGACAGCTGAAGGGGAGAGTGAGCAGTCGTACAACTGCTTAAGGAGGGGAATAGGATTATAAGAGGGGGACAAGATGATATAGGAGGAATGTAGATGTTAAATAGAGATAAAGGGGTTTTGAGGGGGAGGTGGACAGGAATGTACTCGAGAGTACCGTCCTTAGGAGTATTAGGGATAATATGAGAAGGTATGGCAGATTGCACGAAAGTAGACACTCCGCCCCCAAGAGCAGACCTTGGCATGTGATAGGCGGAGTATCCCGGAATGTTAGGCTGGGGGTAAGTGGTAGAAGGAGAGAGCTTGGTTTCTTGAACCATGATAACATCCGGGTGATGAGAACGTGCGAATAGAGAGAGTTCAGATAACCTGTTGCGAAAGCCGTTGAGATTAATGTGAACAATGGAGAGGGGGCGGTTGGTAATTGAGGAATCAGAGTTGCTGGGGGCAGAGCATGGAAAACAACGAAAGGATGAGTCATGATGCCTCACAGAACTGAGGCCCGAACAGGAGAAGTGCACCCACCTTTGGCATCCGAAGCACTGGACGCTGGTATGTCTCCAGTTGACATCCTTGCCGCACGTGGCGCATAGGTACTTCTGTGCTGGACCTGGATTCCTCTCGACGCCGGCCCTTTGTAGTAAAATCCTCAGGAGAGCTGCGGCCGACCAGCACCTCTCCCATGACAAAAACCCTCTTCTCGGAGGGGTTGACGTCGGTTTGCACGGAGGCGATCTTCTTTCCTCCACACTGCCACGGCACGAACGTACGACATCTCGGCAGCCCACGACTTATTGATCGGTTTCACTCTAACGGGACTTACTACACTGCGCGGCAAAACTATATGACATACCCCGATTTCCGCGATTCTGGATTTCGCGTAGGCCGAGCAGAAAAACTGCAAATGCCAATCGACGCTACACCTTCGAAAACCCCGGGATGCAAATTTTCATAACAATACGTCAAATTTTACAAGGCTAACACCGAAAAGCGTCGAAATTTACCGATGCATAACTACATGACATAGCAGATGAATCTTGAGAATTCCCTGAATCTTGTAGATTTGCAATGAGAAAAATTACAGTTTCATGGAATCTATTCCACAAGAGGATGTTTCTGCTCCTTACCTTCCAGAATGCAACCAGGAACCAGACTGCCGGAACGCGAAAGAGCTCAGATTGACCTCATGAGCCATATGGGCCTTGGTATTCGATTTATGAGCCAACGAATTGGAGGAAACAGAGGATGCATTGTTCGATACGTTGAAGAGAACACATTGTACCTGCATAAAGCACTAGCACTATCTCAAAGACCACGGAAGCTGAACGACCGAGAGCAACGGAAAGTCAGGAGGCTGACATCGAATTCCATGAGGTCCGTCAGCGAGATCAAAGGAGCCTAGGGCCCGCGCGGATAAACCCAAAATTCTGCAAACCATTAATCGGCCCCAGAACGTCGTCCGCGAACGAATGAGAAATGCTCCACGTCTTACGGTAAAACACAAGAAATCGCGGCTCCAATTCGCCCGAGTGAACATGCAAACCGATTGGAAGAAGGTGGGTCCCTTCTTCAATCTTCGTCTTGAACGACCTCGTACGAAAATAACTTTTCGCTGCCGAGATGTCGTACGTTCGTGCCGTGGCAGTGTGGAGGAAACAACATCACCTTCGTGCAAACCGACATCACTCTCTCCACAAAGAGGGTTTTTGTCATGGGAGAGTCGCTGGCTGGCCCCAGCTCTCCTGAAGATTCTACTACAAGGGGCTGGCGTCGAGAGGAATCCTGGACCTGTGCAGAAGTATCAATGTGCGACCTGCAGCAAGAAAGTCACCTGCAATTGAATAAGCGTCCAATACTTTGGATGCCAAAGGCGGGTGCACTTCTCCTGTTCAGGTCTTAGTTCTGTGAGGCATCACGACTCATCCATCCGTTGTGTTCTGTGCTCCGCCCCCAGCAACTCTGATTCCTCATTCACCAACCGCCCCCTCTCTATTGTACATATAAATCTTAACGGCCTTCGTACCAAATTGTCTGAACCCTCACTCTTCGCTCGTACTCATCATCCGGATGTTCTCATGGTTCAAGAAACCAAACTCTCTTCCTCTACCGCTTATCCGCAACCAAACATTCCAGGCAACACTGAATATCATATCCCAAGGACAGCTCTTGGAGGCGGAGTTTCTACGTTTGTACTTACTAGCTTACCTTCTCATCTAATTCCAAATGTTCCTAAGGACGGTACTCTCGAATACGTTCCCGTTCACCTCCCTTTTAAAACTCCATTATCTCTATTTAATATTTACATCCCTCCCTCTACTTCTTGTCCCGAAACCTACAACCCCATACCTCTTCTTAAGCAGTTGCATGACTGCTCTCTCTCCCCATCAACTGTCTTTGCAGGTGACTTCAATGCTCATACGTTCTGTTCTGCGCTTGAGTCCGACGCCAGAGGGGAAGACGTCGAGGAATGGGCTGAGGAGTGTGATCTGGTTATCCTCAACTATGATCAGCCTACTCGTCTCCCTTCCTACGGCCGACCTTCTAGCCCGGACATCTCCCTCGTTTCATCCAATCTTTCTAATGCTTGCTCATGGTCCACTTCCACAACTCTTTCCAGCGACCACATTCCCGTCTTTCCCCATATTGATCTCGGAGACTCTCTTGCCCCTTATACTGGTATTCGTCAACTTTCTTATCTCTCTTTAGGCCTTGCTGACTGGGTCCTGTTCAGAGAGGTTGCGCTCCGCCAGGCTGCTGAATATCCATGGAATGGCGATGTGCACCAGAAAGAGCGTCACATATCTGACGCCATCCGGAAGACTACGAAAGCGGCCATACCTGAAGGACGTGTAAAAAGTTTCTACGCTAATGCCACCAGGGAGATTCTACAGAAGATCAGAACAAGAGATGAAAAGATAGCTGTGAATCATTTGAACCCTGAGGTGGCCAAGCTGGATGAAGAGATAAAAAAGGATCTGGACAAGCACAAGAAAGACAGTTGGGAGAAATTCACTGAAAGGTTGAATTTTAAAACCGACGAAACAGCGGCGTGGAGAGTATTGAGGAATATATCTGGCAAGTACGCCCCCTCCTCGAACTCTACCATAAAGTTCGATAACAGCGTCTTCAAATAAGAAAAGGCTGCCGCATAGGCTCTTGGCAAAAATTTTTTCATCACCGTACCAAGCGAGGCGTACAAAACATAGTCACGGTAAGAGAACTAAGCCGACTGCCGCTGATGAACGCTACTGAGGCCTCTACTCCTTTACTCTCACTCAAGTAGAGAAGGCTATCAAGGAAATGCGGAACTCGAAGGTTCTCGGACCTGATGGTATCTCAGCAGCCATCCTGAGGAAGCTTCCCACGGGACTTCTACCGATGATCGCAGATATCATAAACACTTCTTTCCAAACCTGCACTCTACCCCAAGCATGGAAGACCGCCAATGTGATACCACTGCCTAAGACAGGCAAATCGCAAAGCACGGCGAAGGGCTGTCGCCCTATTATCCTGGGTCTAAGGAGATCTCACAAGTGAACATGCGTCGCTCGGCATTTTCCCACCTTCGTCGCGCACTCTCCTCGCCGCATGCCTCTCACCCACCGCCCAGCCCGAGCGCTGGAGCGCAGAGAAATGAGGCACACTCGTGGATGGGGTTGCAGCACCCAAACTGACATCATGGAGGCACCCAACCGTTATAATCGATGAGATTAGGGTTATGTGAACTGATTTCGGTAAACAATGTGATGCACTTGGCTGTGAAGCGGGTTTTTGACGGCATGGAATGACGTAGAATCCATTACAGTCCAGGTTAAACTTTCAGATATCAAATTATGGGTTGATTGCATGACACATATATAGATTAAGTTTCTCTTAATAAATAGAAAATTGAAATGTGGCCACAACATTATTCCGCGTGGCGAAAATCAAAATAATATAGCTCAATAAAATTTAGAATTGCACTCAGAAAATACTTGAACAAAATGAAATAAAATAAAAACAAAATCATTAAAAAACATGACTGCATAGCTGTTTAAAAATCAATGGTAACTGGGTAAAAACTCTAGAAAAGGGAAAAGACACTTGGAGAGATGTAAAAAATGAATCGCTTGAAAAATAATTGAAATAAAAAAACACCGAACAAAATGTATGAGTAAATTATTTGATTAAAGAATAGATAGCGAATAAAATTATGTGCATACACTGACTTTGATACTCATTCCTAACCTAAATGATAAGGACTGAATGGATTAAAGTTGGTAATGTTATACTTGAAAAAGAATTAGGAACAACATTTGATCCGTCAGAAAGTTTGGTTAAACGAGCTTCTATAAACAATGCTTTCTGATTTGAAATGACACGAATGGTTTTTTTTTGCTAATGACGGGAACAAGAAAAATTGCTACAGAAGGCGGATGAAAACAATTTTTTATCAACTAATCGTGGAGCGCTTCACCATCACAGAAAAAAACAGGAGATTGGGCATGCAGTGGAAAAATACAATAACGGTTGGTTCAGTATTTCACATAAGTGAAGTCGTGAGGAATACAAGTGTACAGCTGCAAATTTAGATTTCGTAGAATACAGTTCAAATATAATGGGAAATTTCAAAATGATTTTTTAGCAGTTTTCGGATACTCAATGAGCGAGTCTACTCGCCAGAAAATCCAAACAATTTTTGCACTCCCGAGTGGTGGGCTGAACGCCTCCTAAAATGTGATGACCGCTGAAGCGTGCGATCTCAGCGGCTATCTCCTCTTGTCGTTGCTGCTCCTGGGGACGCACGTAATTCCATCAGAGACGATATGTTAGCAGATATATTACTTTCTGTTTCTGTTAGCACAACCGCGATTTTCCCACGCTCGAAATTCGATAAGAGCGCGCGGTTTTCGAAATCTCATATCTCCTTCTTCAAAATTTCTGGTAGAAGTCAATTGAACACCAATAGAGTGATAAACGGTCTCATAAACGCCCATGAATGTATTATATGGGTTAGTTTCATTCATTTTCACTTCGAGTATATTCGAACCATTATTAAAACTGTAATCGCAGCGATGCAATCTTCTATTCAAGAACATTGCTCAAAGGTAAAGCTAAAAGCGTTGAAGTTCTGGTTCGGTAAATAGAAGGCTCCACTAATTACTTCACGGTTTCATCCGTAAAAATAAGAATAAACACTGAAAAAACGCCGAGACATAGCAAAATTTCTTTATTTATCGATGTTCCTTATTATTAATTGTTTCATTTTAGCGATTTTTCCACGAAAACGCATATTTTCACACTTCCGCTTCATTGTTTGTTTGGATGTTAGTTTTTTCTTTGTTAGGAACTTTTAAATCCGTTCTCAACCCCCTACAGTTAAGCCAAAGGCAGGCTAAAACCCGAAACCGTTGACGAATGCTGCCAGCCGGATCTCTGTGCGAGAGTCTGCAGACAGTGTAAGCGAATCCATACCATGCATGCCGAGTCATCGCACTGATGGTCGGACAGCAGAATACCCTGCTCGTCTCGCTGCGGGCAGAGACTGAGGGGACAGCCGTGTTCACTTGTGAGATCTCCCGTAACCTTTTATCCTGTTATCACCGATCGCGAAAGTAGCCGAAAAACCAACCGTAAGGGACCTGGCAGAGCAGAATTAGGCACAGCAACATCAGCATGCTGCCGAGATGTCGTACGTTCGTGCCGTGGCAGTGTGGAGGAAAGAAGACCACCTCCGTGCAAACCGACGTCAATCCCTCCGCGGAGAGGGTTTTTGTCATGGGAGAGGTGCTGGCTGGCCGCAGCTCTCCTGAAGATCTTACTGCAAAGAGCCGGCGTCGAGAGGAACCCAGGACCCGCGAAGAAGAAGTACCCATGTGCCACATGCGACAGAGATGTCAACTGGTATGGAACCAGCGTCCAATGTTTTGGATGCGAAAGGTGGGTGCACTTCTCTTGTTCGGGTCTCAGCTCTGTGAGGCACCACGATTCTTCCTTTCGTTGTATTGTGTGCTCCGCCTCCAGTAACTCAAATTCCTCATCTACCAACCGCCCCCTCTCTATTGTACATATCAATCTCAACGGCCTTCGCGCCAAGCTTTCTGAATTATCTCTCTCTTGCCCGTACTCATCACCCGGATGTTATCATGGTTCAGGAAACCAAACTCTCTCCCTCTGCTACCTCTCGACATCCAAACATCATGGGCTATACTGCTTATCATACTCCTAGGTTATCTCAGGGAGGCGGAGTCTCTACTTTGTTCTGTCGTCTCTTCCCTCTTACATCATTCCAAACACTCCAGTGGATGGCACTCTCGAGTACATCCCCATCCATCTACCTCTAAAAACTCCACTTTCTCTTTTCAATATATACATTCCTCCTCCTACATCCTGTCCACCAACCTACAACCCTATCCCTCTACTCAAGCAGCTGTATGACTGCTCTCTATCTCCCTCAATTGTCTTTGCGGGTGACTTCAATGCTCACACGTTCTGCTCATCGCTTGACTCTGATGCTAGAGGAAATGACGTCGAAGAATGGGCGGAGGAGTGCGATCTGGTTATCCTTAACGATGACCAGCCCACTCGTCTCCCTGCCTACGGCCGATCTTCCAGCCCAGACATCTCCCTTGTCTCTTCTAATCTCTCTAATGCCTGCTCTTGGTCTACATCCACAACTCTTTCCAGTGATCACATTCCGGTCTTTGTCAATATCGATCTCTCTAACTCTCTTGCTCCCTATACAGGTGTTCGTCATCGTTCTTATCTCAATTTAGGCCTTGCAGACTGGAGCCTGTTCAGGGAGGTTGCACTCCGCCAAGCGGCCGAATATCCGTGGAATGGCAATGTACACCAGAAGGAGCGCCACTTCTCTGATGCCATCCGGAAGGCGATGAAGGCTGCGATCCCTGAAGGTCGTGTCAAGACCTTCTTTCCCAATGTCACCAGGGAGACACTGCAGAAGATAAGGACAAGGGACGCAAAGAGAGCTGCTGATCATCTTGACCCAGACATTGCCGAGCTGGATAATGAGATCAGGATGGACCTTGATAGGCACAAGAAAGAATCTTGGGAAAAGTTCACTGAGAAGATGAACTTCAGGAGTGATGCTGCAGCAACGTGGAAGGCTTTGAAAAAGGATCTCCGGAAAGTTCACCTCCGCCAACAATTCCACGATTGAATTCGACGGCGGAGTCTTTAAGTCAGGGAAAGAGGCCGCAAATGCTCTTGGGAAGCATTTTTTCATAACTAAAACAAAAAGAGAGAAGCAGAATAGAATAACTGTTCGGGAACTCTGTAAATTGCCACTTATGGCTGAAGATGATGCAGTCACGCCCGCTCAGGTCGAGAAGGTTATCAAGGAAATGAGTAACTCGAAGGCAGTAGGGCCAGATGGCTTGAGCCCAGCAGTTCTAAAGAGACTGCCAAGTGAACTACTACCCCTGCTCGCTGACGTCATTAATACATCGTTTCGGACCTGTACATTACCTCAAGATTGGAAAGTAGCACGCGTCATCCCATTGCCTAAGCCGGGTAAATCACCATCCACGGCAAAAGGTTACAGGCCAATCAGTCTTCTCTCACCTATTGCCAAAGTTGCGGAAAAATTGGCTGTGGAGGAGCTCTCCGAACACAATAGCAAACAAAAGCATCAACATGGTTTCCGTAAGCTACATTCCACCACTACGGCCCTACTGGAAATTGTGAGCTATGTTTTGGACGGCTTCAATGCCATGAAACCTCAGCGAACCGTAGGTGTAGCCCTCGATCTAACGAAGGCTTTTGACACTGTAAACTTGGGCATTTTGTCGGAGAGCCTGTTAAGGTCTACCATTCCGCCCTGGCAGAAGCGGTGGATAACCGCATTCACCAAAGGACGTCGGGCAAATGTGCTATTTCAAGGGCACGTCTCCAATAGCATCCCAATCGCCGCCGGCGTACCTCAAGGAGGAGTTTTATCGCCTGCTCTTTTTAGTCTGTATATTGAAGATCTACCCGTTCCATCCCAAGGCATCAAGGTCGTTGCATATGCGGATGATATTACTATACTATGCCGGGATCGCGACATAAATGTAGCTGCCAGTAAGATCAATGACTACTTGATCGAGTTGAAATGTTTTCTCGATAGCAAGATGCTTACGGTCTCTGCCGCTAAATCATCCGTCACAGTCTTTTCCACTGTTCCTGCGGAGCACAGTGCTCATCCCATGGTGAAATGGGACGAAACTCGCCTGCCGGCCGCCCGATTCCCTAAGCTGCTCGGACTCGTGTTGGACCCTTCGCTGAGGTTGTATAAGAACACTGAGCAGAAGCAAGCTGCAGTGAAAACAAGACTTAACGTCCTACGTGCTCTCGGCGGAACGTCCTGGGGATGCAGTAAAGAAACGATCCTGACCACGTACAAGGCCATCGTACAGCCCGCCCTGGAGTATGCTGCACCAGTCTGGCAGCATATCGTGTCGGACACATCCTGGTCCAAGCTGCAGCGCATCCAAAATGGAGCATTGCGAATCGCAACAGGCTGTTCTAAAAAGCTCTCCAATAGAGCACCTCCATGCCGAAGCTCGCATCCTGCCAGTTAAGGACCACTGCCAACTCCACGCACAACAGCTGTACATAAACATTCTGAAGCAGCCAAATCATCCGTCGCGAAGAGTATTAGACCCCGTGAGAGAGAGAGAGGTATAAGAAAGCCGTTTGCTGATGCTCCCACGAAAATCAATATACAGAGATGGACTAACGCACAACAAGAACGCCCCCGTCTCTTACGTGCTGAGCATACCCAATTCGTCAAGGATCACTTATGCAAGACCGCCGTAAACTCCATTCTCGGAGTCGTGCCGCCTGAGGTCAGCGAAACCGAGATGGAACTCGGTAGGCGTGCCAGGTGCACCCTTGCCTCGTTGCGCTGCGGGCACTCCCCCATGCTTATGTCTTATTTACATAAGATCGATAGCAGCAGACCTGACGAGTGCCCGGATTGTGGTAATAAAGGGCATACTACTGCGCACCTTTTCAACTGCCCGATGAGACCGACATCGTTAACAACAGTAGATCTGTGGACGAATCCGACGCTTGTGGCTCAGTTCCTCAGTCTATGACAGGACCCTCTCTGTGGCTGCAGAAGAAGAAGAAGAACATCAACATGGGTTTAGAAAGCTTCACTCTACCACCACTGCCCTTCTGGTCAGCTATACGGTCGATGGCTTCAATTTCAGAAAGCCTCTTAGAACAGTGGCCGTTGCCCCTGATCTAACCAAAGCATTTGATTCTGTTAACCTAGGACTTTTGTCCGAGAAACTATTGAAGTCCTAGCTACAACCGTGGCAGAAGCGTTGGATCGCCGCGTTTACGAAAGGTCGTCGGGCCAAAGTGCTATTCCAGAATCACGTCTCCGATAGTATACCTGTAGCAACCGGTGTGCCGCAGGGTGGAGTTTTGTCACCTGCCCGTATATTGGAGACCGTATTTCGCCTGTATATTGGAGACCTAACTGAGCCACCTGAAGATATAAAAATTGTTGCGTATGCCGACGATATCACCATCATGTGCCGTAATCGTGGCATACAGGTAGCCGCAAACAAGATCAGCGACTATCTCGTCGAGCTTAAAAACTTTCTCGATAGTATGATGCTCACAGTTTCCTCGGCGAAGTCTTCTGTTTCGGTATTCACATCTGACCCAAAGGAACACAGCGCCCAACCTGTTGTCAGGCGGGATGTTGACCTCTTGCAGCGCAATTTCCCAAACTGCTGGGCCTCGTTTTGGACCCATCGCTGAAGTTTCACAAAAATGCTGAACAGAAGCAGGCCATTATCAAGGCAAAGCTTAATGTGTTGAGAGCTCTGAGAGGAGCGTCCTGGGGTGGCAGCAGAGAGACAATCTTGACGACATATCGAGCTATTCTGCAGCCTGCATTGGAATATGCTGCACCTGTCTAGCAGCACATCGTGTCGGACAGTTCCTGGACTAAGATGCAGCGAATTCAGAATGCTGCACTTCAAATAGCCACTGGATGTGCAAAAAGCTCACCGATTGAGCACCTTCACGCCGAGGTCCGCATCTTGCCAGCGAAAGAGCATTGTCAGCTCCAGGCTCAGCAGATGTTCATTAATGTCCTTGAGCAGCCTAATCATCCGTCGAGAAGACTATTAAATCCCGTAAGAGAGAGATCGATCAGAGTGCCGTTTGCCGATGCTCCGAACAAAGTGAATGTACAGAGATGGACCGACTCGAATCAAGAACGGCTTCGTCTCTTACGCGCGGAGCACACCCTGTTCGTGAAGGATCACCTCGCCAAAGCGGCCGTCAAACCTATTCTCGGGGATATGCCGCCCAGGGTATGTGATACCGAGTCCGAGCTCGATAGGCGCGCCAGGTGTATCCTCGCTTCGTTGCGCTGCGGATATTCTCCATTGCTTATGTCTTACCTGCACAGGATCGACAATAGCCAGCCTGACGTGTGTCCGGACTGTAAAAACCAAGGCCACGACACTAAGCACCTATTTGATTGTCCGAAGAAGCCAACAACGCTCAGTACAATAGACTTGTGAACGAATCCAGCGCTGGTCGCCCAGTTTTTCTTTTATTTTAAATTGTGACGAAACCCCTCTCAGTGGCTGCAAAGAAGAAGAAGAAGAAAATAACTTTTCAGATTGTTTTCTCGGACGAAAAATAGTTCAACTTAGACGGGCCTGGTGGATTCACTTCGTACTGGGGAGATCTGGGCAAGAACCCACTAACGCTCTCCAAGAGTAACTTTGGAGGATTAAGTTTGATGTGTTGGGCAACATTCAGCTGGTACGGCAAGCTAAACATAGCCTTCGTACCTACCATTATAAGCTGCCGAGATGTCGTACATTCGTGCCGTGGCAGTGTGGAGGAAAGAAGATCATCTCCGTGCAAACCGACGTCATCCCTCCACGAAGAGGGTTTTTGTCATGGGAGAGGTGCTGGCCGGCCGCAGCTCTCCTTCGGATTCTCCTGCAAAGGGCCGGCGTGGAGAGGAATCCTGCACCCGCTCAGAAGTACCTATGCGCCGCGTGCGGCAAGGATGTTACCAGGAGACATACCAGCGTCCAATGCTTTGGATGCCAAAGGTGGGTGCACTTCTCTTGTTCGGGTCTCAGTTCTGTGAAGCATCATAACTCTTCTTTTCGCTGTGTTATATGCTCTTCACCTACCAGCTCTGATTCCTCTTCCTCAAATCGCCCCCTTTCCATTGTACATATAAATCTCAACGGCCTTCGTGGCAAGCTTTCTGAGCTATCTCTCTTTGCACGTACTTACCATCCAGACGTGATCATGGTTCAGGAAACCAAGCTCTCTCCATCCCCTACAAATCCTCATCCCAATATCCCGGGCTATACTTCTGGTCAAATCTTGGCGGAGGAGTTTCCACTTTTGTATTATCTACTCTTCCCTCACACCTCATACCTAACACTCCCACGGACGGTACTCTCGAGTACCTCCCGGTCCATCATCTCCCCCTTAAAACTCCCCTTTCTCTCTTCAACATCTATATTCCCCCTACCACATCATGCCCTCCATCCTATGATCCTATTCTACTCCTCAGGCAGCTTTACGACTGCTCCCTCTCATCTTCGTCTATATTTGCGGGCGATTTTAATGCTCATACATTTTGCTCGTCTCTTGGCTCTGATGCTAGAGGAAGTTACGTCGAGGAATGGGCGGAGGAGTGCGACCTGGTCATACTAAACGATGATCAGCCCACTCGCCTCCCTGCCAACGGCCGATCTTCTAGCCCAGACATAACTCTTGTCTCTTCCAACCTTTCAAACACCTGCTCATGGTCTACCTCGACTACATTGTCTAGTGATCATATTCCTGTCTTTGTGCACATCGATCTCTCAAATTCTCTTGCTCCTTATTCTGGTGTTTGACAACGTTCTTATCTCAATTTAGGCCAAGCAGACTGGTGCCTGTTCAGCGAGGTTGCGCTCCGCCTAGCGGCTGACTATCCGTGGAACGGCAATGTGCATCAAAAAAAGCACCACCTGTCTGATGTAATCCGCCGGGCCATGAAGGCGGCTATTCCTGTTGGCCGCGTTAAGACGTTCTATCCAAACGTCACCAGAGAAATTCTCCAAAAGATTAGGACTAGAGATGCCAGGAGAGCAGCCGACCGTCTAGACCCTGTCGTTGCTCAACTCGATGACGAGATCAGAAAAGATCTGGACAGGCACAAGAAAGAAGAATGGGAAAAGTTCACGGGACAGTTGGATTTCAAGGCGGACAGTGCAACTACGTGGAAGGTACTACGGAAGCTATCTGGAAAGAGCTCGCCAGCTACCGTATCCACCATTGAATTTGATAATAACGTTTTCAAGACGGGTAAGGAAGCCGCCTACTCTCTTGGAAAAAGTTTCTTTGTCACGAGTACAGGGCGAGGTCCGCAGAATAGAGTGACAGTTAGAGAGCTGTGCCGCCTCCCGCTCATGAGCACGGCCGATGCGTACACTGTGGCGCACGTAGAGAAGATCATAAAGGACATGCGGAACTCCAAAGCTGTCGGTCCCGACGGCATTTGTCCTGCTGTACTGAAGAAGCTCCCGACTGAGATCCTCCCACTCGTCGTTGATGTGATTAATACTTCATTCAGCTCGTGCATTATTCCCCAAAACTGGAAGACAGCCAACGTCATCCCGTTGCCGAAGCCAGGCAAACCTCAGTCGTCAGTAAAGGGTTATCGACCCATTAGCTTGATGTCACCTTTCGCCAAGGTAGCCGAAAAGCTAATTGTGGAGAATTTAGCAGAGCATAACGAGAAACAATTGTTTCAACACGGGTTCAAAAGGCTGCATTCTACAACTACTGCGTTGCTAGAAATTACTAGCTATGCAATCGACGGGTTCAACGCTTTGAAGCCATTGAGAACTGTTGCTGTCGCGTTGGATCTCACCAAGGCTTTCGATACGGTTAACCTAGGAATCCTGTCAAGAAACGTTTTGGAGTCGTCAATACCACCGTGGCAAAAGCGCTGGATATCGGCCTTTATCAAAGGTCGACGGGCAAGAGTCATGTTCCAGAACCATGTCTCCAACAGTATTCCTATGGCAGCTGGAGTCCCCCAGGGCGGTGTTTTATCACCAGCTCTCTTCAGTCTGTATCTAGAAGATATGCCTGAACCACCACAGGATATCGAGACTGTCGCCTACGCCGATGATATAACAATCATGTGTCGAGACCGGAATATAAAGGTAGCCGCCACCAAGATCAACGAGTACCTGAAGACGCTGAAGAGGTTCTTCGACGACAAGATGCTAAAGATCTCCGCATCAAAATCATCAGTATCCGTCCTCACAACGGACCCATCCGAGCACAGAGCTCATCCGGAGGTAGAGTGGGATGGAGACCGTCTGCCTGCTGCTCGATTTCCAAAACTGCTCGGTCTTGTGCTCGATCCGTCGCTCAAGTTTCATAAAAATACCGAGCAGAAGCAGGCTGTCGTTAAAGCCAAACTCAATGTTCTCAGGGCCCTAGGCGGTACCTCATGGGGTAGCAGCAAGGAAACGATACTCATGACGTATAAGGCGATTCTTCAGCCAGCCATGGAATACGCCGCACCGGTTTGGCAGCATCTAGTTTCAGAATCTTCCTGGATCAAGATGCAACGCGCACAAAATGCCGCTCTTCGCATTGCCACCGGATGTGCAAAGAGTTCCCCAGTCGAGCATCTGCATGCCGAAGCCCGTCTATTGCCTGTGAAGGAGCACTGTCAGCTGCAAGCCCAACAATTACGAATCAATACTATTAAGCAACCAAACCACCCGTCCTGGAGAGTGCTTAACCCCGTTAGAGAGAGCCAAAAGAATGCCATTTGCCGATGCTCCATGCAAAGTTAACTTGCAGAGATGGCACGACTCACAACAAGAACGACTCCGCCTTTTGCGCGAGGAGCACACCAAGTTCGTACGGTGTCATCTTGAGAAGGCGGCGGTGAATCCTATACTAGGAGAAGTACCGCCCCCAGTCTGCGAATCCGAGACTCAACTCGGAAGAAGGGCTAGATGCACACTCGCATCGTTGCGCTGCGGTCACTCGTCAATGCTCATGTCCTACGTCAGCAAAATCGACAGCTGCAAATCTGATGTCTGTCCGGACTGCGGTACTACCGGCCATGATACAGCACATTTATTTCGCTGTCCGATGAGACCTACCACGCTGACCATAATGGATCTATGGACGAATCCACTACTGGTCGCCCAGTTTCTTCACCTATGACAAAACCCTCGATATGGCTGCAAAGAAGAAGAAGAAGACCATTATAAACTCTGCAGACTACCAAAGTGTGCTTAAAGATCACCTCCTGCCCTCTTTTGTGAAATCTGCGAGAGGAGACTTTGCGGCAGAAACTGTGAGCATCTTTCTATCGAGGAAGATTGTCAGCTCGACGAGATTGAACCTGTACGATACGGTAACTAAACGTAAAAGAGTAGACTAATTTAGGCGCTATTCATAATCCTTAACGCCAGCACGTCGTCAGGTGTGAGCGAGGCGTTGGAGTGTGAAGACTTTCTAAGCGAGTCACACAAGTGACGCGCTCGTGGAGACTAAAGGCTTCCGCATAGTCTGGCGGCAAAAGTCGCGCCACAATGATGGAGAATAAAGGACAGGCACGAAGCTGCGTAACCGCACTCCATCCTCCCTCATTGCGGGGCGTCTTTTGCCGCCAGACTATGCATGGACCTTAAAAATACTCTAGCGGCGACGTTATGGTGCAGCGGATTATTATGGGCCTTAACTCTGCCGAGCAAGCAAAACATATACACACGTTTACCATCATGGTAGCAGAGGATAGCACCGGAACTACCAATTATGAAGCGGATTGGAATTGATGATGGATTAATAACGACAAATGAAGAAGGATCATGAATCCCGTGAGAGAGAGACATATCAGAAGGAATTTTGCGGATGCTCCCGAGAAAGTCAATATACAAAGATGGACAGACTCCCAATTGGATCGTCTGCGTCTTTTACGTGCGGAGCACACCAAGTTCGTCAGGGATCACTTGAGTAGGATGACCGTCAATCCCATTTTGGGGGTCGTACCACCTGTAGTCAGCAACACCGAGATGGAACTCGGTAGGCGGGCTAGAAGTACCCTTGCCTCGTTACGCTGCGGTCATTCGCCTATGCTGATGTCATACTTGCATAAGATCGATCGCAGTAAGCCTGACGAGTTCCCGGACTGTGGTAGCCGTGGCCACACAACTGAACACCTATTTGATTGCCCAAAGAGGCCGACCACTCTGACAACAATGGATTTGTGGACGAATCCGGTTTCAGTCGCCCGTTTCTTGAACCTCTGACAAAAACCTTCCTGCGGCTGCAAAGAAGAAGATCAACGAAAAATAAGAAAAGTCGTTACGGCCGTTCCCGGCTGAAAAAAAGACGTTGCCGGTCTTTTTCTTGAGGATTTCGGCACGCTTCGGTAGATCTAAGGCGCTATTCACACTCCTCAATGTCAGGCGGGTGGCGCGCTGGTGCTGAGGCACCTTAGATCTAACGGAGTGTGGCGTAATTTTCCAAGAGGAAAGGCCGAAACGGATCTAGTGTTCGTGCCCAGTACCCCACCACTACACGAACAACACCCATAACCGCTACCTCTGGTGTCTTGTAGACATGACCCACACAACAATTTCGGGACTTCGGAAACTCATGAAATTTAGAGACAAAACCTACAGCAACCTGTCGTGTAAAGCAACTAAGTCATAGTATTGCCACACTGAGCTTCTACACTACAGTGTGAAGTTCTTAGCTCTTTGGAAACAGCGTTTGGGGCCGAGTTACACACACCATGTAACTGATGTGAACGAACAGATACCCACGGGATACTGTTTCGCAGATGCGATGTATCGCTCAGACACATCTTCTATATGATCAACAAGGACTTTCAGAGTGACGTCTTGGTCCCTGTCGCGGAGGTGTGGGAACGATGGGGAGTACTACGTAACGGACACCGTGCCACGCTACGGCAGCGAAGGTGGGGCTTTCAAAATGGGCGAGCCGGTTGGGGCGATCGATAGGCATCCAAAGGAAATGACTTGGACCATTTTTGCGACATAACAAGACCACGCCCACACGTCCTCGCTCTGAGAAGCGGCGGCGCAAGTTTCACCGCGACGCCACATTGTACGCCCCTAGAAAGGCAAACTCGAAAAAGATTGCGGAAACTCGCGAAAAGTGGTAAACTTACGATATGCATGTTCCAAAGCGTTTTCCAGAAATTCAGTCGAAGTGTGAAGATTGTTCCAGCGCTTTTCACAAGATTGGGTTGATTTTCAAAACCTAGAAAAAAAAACAATTAAAAAAAATACATTTAAAAACCTTGGTTTATCACATTGTCGCCTGACAAAAAGAGGGAGGGAAGTGTCGTACATAAACAGCGGGGAACAACGGATTCATACTTTTGCTTTCTCCATCCCAGCCCAAAAAAAAACACACGCGGATCATGGCATATTTTATACTTCCGCCGTCGCATACTGCATTCCTATACTATTGATCGTGCCGCGCCGCATGATCAATATTATAGAAAGGCACTGTGCCAAGCCGCTCGGCGGCCGAAGGAGAAACGACGGCTTAAGGTTTAAGTAAAAATATAAACCTAGCGATTTCCCTGAGTGTTGGAACCCCGACAAAGGTTGAGCCTAAATTAGCTACCCGTCCGGTGATGTCAAAGAGTTTCAATGAATCTTGGAGACCTTGTCATTTCGAGATACAGCATAAAACACAAACAATTTGAATATAGTCAGTATCAACTAGGTAAGGCGCTATTATCACTCCTGAACGCCAGCGCGTCACGCAGGGGTGTGGTGTTGGAGTATGAATGGCCTGAAGCCTCGCACGCGCGTTGCGCTGGCTACGCCATGGCGGCAACGGCTGAAACGACTTTTTCGCCATTTTCATTATTGGTCCATTATCAATTTCTTTCCGTTTCATAACAAATAATAACAGTACTATCCTCTGCTAATATGAAAGGTGAACGAGTGCATAGATTTCGTGTACTTGAAAAAGTTAACGCCTAGTACAAACTTTCCGCGGCGAGCGACGCGACATCATGCTTGGTATAGATATCGACTGAAAATCGAAATCGCTGTCGCGTGAAGCATGCACTAAGCCTGGCCCACCTTTATCCGCTCTGCCATAGCGTCGCCGCTGGAGTATTCAGTCTCCGCAAATGCGTCAGTATTCACACTAAAGCGCCACGCAGGCACTGAGGAGTATGGATGATTCCTAGCTAGGGAATCTTAACTGGCCTACAAGGCCGGTTTCAACCAAATTCATACCAGTTGAAAGACTTTCAGTAGAATTTTCGAATGTCTTTGTTTGCTGCTGTTGCTCCAGACTTCTCCTAACCGAGTTTTGGAGGTTTCTTCAATTAGGCGCAAGTGTATGTTCTCAGGCAATGCAGTTAAACAGAACAATAAGTAATTAGAACACTGATGGTTTTCTGAGCAGGGTTGAGCAGGCCGTTGCGACCGGTGACCAAAAATTTACGACCCCCCCTTGATGACCAGAATTTTTACGAACCCCTCCTGGAGTGGAGAAATGGCTACCTTTTCGAGTGCTTTGGAGATAAACCCCATTTTTTCCCGAGAATTTTACGAACCACCACCCCACCCCCACCGCAAATGTTCATTCTTTTTTTTTCGAAAAATTTCCGAAATCTTTACGACCCCCCTCGCGACCGGTCGCAAGCCTGCCCAACACTGTTTCTGAGGTTTTCGGGGCTCCAACTGACCCCTTATTCGGAGTCCTGAACACGAAATTGAGGTCTATTCCTCGATTTTCGAAGAACTCTGACAGGTTGGATGCGAGCATTCCACCGGGAGCGAATTTCTGGGGCTAAATGCGACTTTTGATAATTTCAAGCACGCTACGATAAATTTGCCTCGAAATTTCTCTGTGAAGGTTCTTTGGAGTGCTCAACACGAACATGAGGTCCGGTTATAGATTTTCGATAGATTAAGGTACGTACACGTTTAGTTAAAATCTTAAAATTGATGTGGAACCTGAAATAGGGAGTTATTCAGGGTGCCAAACACGAATTTTAATTCCACTTTTCGAGTTTCACAATACTGAGCTAGGTTACGTCAGCTAAATAGTAATGTCTACGGGTGATCTGCAGTAAGCCTCAAATATCGAGAAACAGACCTCAATTTCGTGTTCGGAAAATCGACTAACCATCAGAAAGGTTTTGAGCGGAATCCGGAGCAATTTTCCTCAAAACTCTGGGACGTTTCCGCCCGGCTGAAAAAACTCTTCCACAACAGTGGTGAGAAATCGTTCGCAACTTCCATTTCGGAATAAAAAATTTTATCGAAGGTACCCTAACTGGTATGAATTTCGTTGGAAATGAACTTTTTGAATAGTGATTTCTTATGAAGCTGAATTTCATAGGCAAAAAAACACAAAGAGAAGCGTAATATTGAGCACAAACTGCATAAACTGACGGTCTCAAGAAAATGGACGGATTTCGCAACTGTCCTTTAACGCGCTCCAGTAGCAATCGCGTGACACTTTTTGCCGACGAAAATTCAAAAAATCTTCGAAAATTCGCGGTTTTGTGCAGCGTCTCGGACTGTTGCAGCTACATAGCATTCCGATGAAACAATCCAATTCCAACTCTCCTAGCGAAAATAAAGCAGACGTAAGTCGTTAAAGTTGCTCAAAAGCAGTTTGAAGTTACAGAGTATCTTATAGGAGTCAGTGATTATTCTGAGCGACAATGAGAGTGTCAACTCTAGGAAATCGAACGATCTGTTCGATAGTGACGAAAACAGTCGTGATGTTGTGGATGTGAATGGTAAGCGTGGAATACGAATCGTTCAATTACAAAGCATCAAGATCAAATTCGGACCCAAAGCATAACAAAACCTGCATAGGGCCTTTCAGAGTGGCGTCGCTGCGAAATTCGCGGCATCGCTCCTCAGAGCGAGTGAAAAAAGGCGTGGCCTATCGATTGGCGCCGCGTCATATTTCTTTCTCAGTGTCTCTTATTTCTTCGCTGCCCTTTAAGTTCGATCAGAGCGCATAAACATATTGGCGTGCCATCCCTCGCGTATTCTGCAATCTCAGACATTTTGGAATTGACCAACAAAAACGAGTTATAGATTTCGAATAATATGCCAGGAGACACTACCACCAGTAGAATCACTTTCAACTGAAAAGATTTGCATAGCAGTAATGGTGTCCACAACAAAAAATTATTAAACGCAATGACAAGATAAATCCTGGATGGCAAACAGCTAGTGAAATAGGCAAAAAGATGATTCTACAGAGAATTAATGGGCAGATAGTAACGAAGGAACACTAACTAATATGAAGAAACTACAGCGACAAAAATGGTCGAGACCATTTGCCTCGCAAAACGTCGCAAAACCTCGCAGAACGTCGCTCCCAGCTCGCGCCGTCGCTCCCACTCTGAGAGCGCGACGTTCGCTCCCGTCGCGCGGCACGGTTTGCGCTGCGTAGCACCCCCCATCTCTCACCACGTCGCCGCGACAGCGAATTTTTCTGCGACGCCACTCTGAAAGGCCCTCATGAGTTAAAAAATCAGAAGTCAATTTGATGTCTTGGGCCCTTGATACTTATACTCCGGTGCGATAAAAACTTGCCGCGAGAACATTTCCGTACTCAGACAAAAATTTCGAAGCACCCGGGATGGCAAACGGGGATAGCCCGCCGGCACATCAGCTCGGGAGACCCGACAAGACAGCGGGGTGGTCCGATTCGCTTGGGGTCCGGCCGCGACGCCAAACCGGGTCACCCCAGTCCTCATCATCGAGGTATGATGTAGAGTGAGGACTTTTTGAAAAGAGACCGAACGAACGAATTTCGAATAAATTCGTTCATTTTTCATTTCGAACTAACGAATTTCGAATAAATTCGTTCATTTTCTATTCCGAACGAACGAATTTCGAATGAATTCGTTCATTTTTTATTTCGAACGAACGAATATTCGAGATTCGAATGACGAATAATTAAAGCATCCATAGCAATATCGCGCAACTACGAAGTGAGCGGCAATAACAAGTTAATATATTCTTCTAAAGCTTTATTTCCACCTACAAATGAAATTAATAAGGCACGACTCATCTCTAAACCTGTACGGGCTACAACTCAAAGAATACTACAAAATCAACTTTTCCGTTCTAATTTAGCCTAAGGAGCTTATTCGAGGTGCTGAACATGAATAAGAGGTCCACTTTCGGTACTTCGAAAGATCACGGTAAGTATAGGGTAATTATATCGTTAAAGTCTCCGATATGACTGACGTTTTGCCTAGAGAACCTACCCCTAAACCGTCTCAGATAAAAAGGAGCTCGACGCTCACTCCGATCCTCCCACATTCCCGGAGACACGCGATAGACGAGTGCTCGCCCTCCTGACACGAGAGAGAGCGTGCCCATCACGGGCAAAGCGTGCCCCCAAAGAGATGCTCGACGCTCAAGACGCTAGTTTCCAAGGAATAATGCTAACCAGACACCCACTTGGCGCGACGTGATTACGGACCCCGCACACAATCTCACGCCTTGTGGTATTTTTCGCACGGGGCGAGGTGGTAATGCAGTTTTCGTCGTTGCGAAGGATTTGAGGGACATTCTCCTCAATCTGGGAAGAAGATTTTAAAATATAAGAATTGGAAACACTCGAACTGACAGAAACATTCACGTTTATATACTTTTTTCTATTTCTACTATTGTAAATTTATTGATGTTTTCTCTACGAGCTGGGCGGATAGTAGCACACTACGTTAACAGTTTATGAAAATAAGCCAAATGAACGATGGATTACGTTTCCTACGTAAGAAATGAATACACTGACTAGGGAAGTGTTCAGAGTGGTAAACGCATGCGCGAAAACGACTAGTATCGTTAATATCTCTTCTGGCTCAATAGTAAAAATGCTTAGTATCCCGCCCGATCTGCAGGTTAGAAAAAGTTGTGAGCATTTTTCGAGCTCGCGGAAAGGCTAGGGTACCAACCTTCAGGCATTTTTTTGAGTTTCAAAAAAAATTCTCGGATTTAGCCCAAAACTTGTATGTAGGGGTAATCTAGGGTGGTGAACACGAATCTGGAGTCCATTTGTCGAAGTTTCGAGGTTTACTGTAGGTCACGGTAGGTAACATGTCATTTAGGGGGCAAAACCCACCTTAGTATTTTGAAAACCGACAAACGGACGTTAAATTCGTATTCTGCACCCCGAATAACCCCCGTATACAAATTTTGAGCAAAATCTGAGATTTTGACTAAACCACCGTACACCCACCGTAATTTGCAGAAAATCGATAAACGGACTCAAGATTTTTGTTCAGCACTCCAAATTACCTCAGGAAAACAATTTGAGCAATATCTACCGTAGCACTCCGAGAATCTCGAAAGTGGCGTTTTTCCCTCGAAGTTTTCCCAGATTGGGGAGCTTCGAACGGAATTAGCCGGAAACTTTGGAAAACCGACTAATAAACCACAGATTCGTGATCAGCGCCCCAAAAAACCTCCCAGGGAGAATTTTTTAAAGTTAAATCTGGAACAGTTTTCTAAAACGCTTCCAAAGCCCTCTGATCGGTATAAGTAATCGCCCAACCAAAAATCCGTTCAACTACATTTTTTAGGATCGTACAAACTATAAAATGGCGAAATTCACTTAGTTCCTACGCGTGCAGGTGCGGAGCGGAGGTTAGAGACAGTGAGAGAGCGGAAGACAGACAGAGGCTGAGGCATCGCGTGCGCCGCTAGCGCCTCGAATGATGTGAATTACGACGTCTTATAGAGGGTAACTTGTTGGAACCTGCAGCTCGGGGCGGGACACTGTGCAGTTTAACTATTGGACCACTAGAGATACTAACGATACTAGTCGTTTTGGCAGATGCGTTTACCATTTTAAACACCTCCCATGTGGGCCTCAACAAAAAAAAAGATTCCGAAAAATAAGAATAAAAACAACCAGATTTCAGTATATGGATCCTACGCACCGTTTAGAAACCATAACTTAGTAAAAAAGAGGCAAAATAATAGTAGAAATAGAAAAAAAGTATATAAACGTGAATGTTTTGTCAATTCGAGTGTTTCCAATTCTTATATTTTGAAATCTTCTTCCCAGATCAACAAGAATAATCCTCAAATCCCTCGCAACGATGAAAAGTACATTACCACCTCGCCCAGTGCGAAAAATACCACTAGGCGTGAGATTGTGTGCGGGTTCCGTAATCACGTCGCGCCAAGTGGGTGTCTGGTTAGCATTATTCGTTTCCAAGGGCGTACATACGACGCGGCTCTGAGCACGGCCCCCTATTTAACGACATTTTCATTCATGCTGGCTTATCCGCCTTTTATTTTGCTGTTAAAGGCAGCAAATACGCTCAAAAATGATATCGACATTATTGTGCCAACTTCCTCCTCTAACTATTGCACAGTACGTCTCACCTTATAGTCGCTCAGTGCCACGCGGGTCTAACCGGATCACGGGAAGGGCACAAAAAATCGAAGTCCAATACTCCACACGATAGCTACGGTGTTACCCGTCCGTCACCTCAAACTTGGGTAATTAAACTTTATAACGTATAACATAACAATAAATCAACGAACGAGTTGCAAATTAATATGAACAAATCTCATAAAAAGGTGAGTATCAAAATTACACGTGGGGAGCACCAGGACAGTTAGGATGAGGAAATTCTTAACAACAATTCCTAACACGTTTCCTAACAAATTTGCATGTCTCGAAACAGATATTAAATTTATCAGCATAGCTGGGCAGCGGGATCGATGGCGGCGGATTATCGGGTTCGGGCGGCTGCTTCGTCGACCGGCGGCTGAGCATGGGTTCGGGCGGCGACTTCGTCGAACGGCGGCTGAGCATGGGCTCGGGCGGCGGCTACGAACGGTGGTGGCAAAGAAAACAACGGCGGTGTGCGTAGGGGATCAACGGCGGCGGCTGAACGGTGGCGGTGTATGTGTGGGTTCAACGGTGGCGGCGAATGTGCGTGTGTGGGTTTTCTCGGCGGCTGCGGCTGAACTGTGGCGGGTGTGTGTGTGTGTGTGTGTGTGTGTGTGTGTGTGTGTGTGTGTGTGTGTGTGTGTGTGTGTGTGTGTGTGTGTGTGTGTGTGTGTGTGTGTGTGTGTGTGTGTGTGTGTGTGTGTGTGTGTGTGTGTGTGTGTGTGTGTGTGTGTGTGTGTGTGTGTGTGTGTGTGTGTGTGTGTGTGTGTGTGTGTGTGTGTGTGTGTGTGTGTGTGTGTGTGTGTGTGTGTGTGTGTGTGTGTGTGTGTGTGTGTGTGTGTGTGTGTGTGTGTGTGTGTGTGTGTGTGTGTGTGTGTGTGTGTGTGTGTGTGTGTGTGTGTGTGTGTGTGTGTGTGTGTGTGTGTGTGTGTGTGTGTGTGTGTGTGTGTGTGTGTGTGTGTGTGTGTGTGTGTGTGTGTGTGTGTGTGTGTGTGTGTGTGTGTGTGTGTGTGTGTGTGTGTGTGTGTGTGTGTGTGTGTGTGTGTGTGTGTGTGTGTGTGTGTGTGTGTGTGTGTGTGTGTGTGTGTGTGTGTGTGTGTGTGTGTGTGTGTGTGTGTGTGTGTGTGTGTGTGTGTGTGTGTGTGTGTGTGTGTGTGTGTGTGTGTGTGTGTGTGTGTGTGTGTGTGTGTGTGTGTACGGAGTTCAATGGCGGCGGCTGATGAACGGTGGCGGGTTGCGTGTGCATGGGTTCAATGGCGGCGGCTGATGAACGGTGGCGGACGGCGGCGGCGGGAGTCAACATGAGGCAGGCGGCTGATGGGTGAATCGTCAATTCACCAGCAATCCTTTGATTGCTGGTGCAAAGGAAGAAAAAATGGCTGGCCAGACCATGAGAAGGATGAGGGGGCCAAAATGGTGCGGGTCGGGCGGCGATGACGAGTGAAATGACCCATCGCCTGTGGTGTCTCCTCAAGTCGACGAAGAAGTTTCCCGCACAACGTTTCGATGCGGGACCATGCCCGCCTTCCGTTTAACGGGAAAGCGTGCACGTCTTGCGGATGGGCAAAACCCGGCCCCGCCCCCTCATTGCCGGCCAGCTGTGTTTGTTTATGTTTTCCCTTGTTTTTCCCTTGTTGTGTTGTTTTTGTATTTAGGTGCTGATGAATATCAGCACACTGGGGCCTCGGGGAATTCGCGCGCTTCATGCTGCTAGCTGATAAGTTAGTATGTGTTTGGAGACATGTTTGAGTGGAAATGCGTGTTGAGTGTATTTGTAATGTTAGTTTATGTCTGTGTGTGGGGTCTCTACCTTTTTCTTTGCTGGCGGCTCGCCCCTAGGGGCTTCTTTTTTTCAGGAGATCCCAGTTACAGACCACCTCTTTGCATTTTCTCTTCTCCTCCGGCAATGGGCACAAGTGTCGTTGTGCTGGCGGCTCCCACAGTAACAGCAACTGCGTTGATTCCGGCAAGGTGTGGGGCACGGCTTCAAGCATACCAAACACAGGACTCCGTTCTCCGCAATCCTTTTCCGATCTTCTACTCTGATTGTCCTATCGCAGCCATCGGATGAGTGTTGTCCTCTTGTTGAACAGAAGACACAGATCAGATTGTCGTCTCCTTTTCTGCCGAGCAAAGTTCTTCTTCTATGAAAAGTCCTTTCCTTGACATGTGCGAGTTCTCCTAGACGACTCCTGGCCAAAGTAACATTTGCTGGCTCATCTGGACGCTGCTGCTGTTGTGGCTGCTGCGCTCCATGCTGGGGTTCTCGACCTGCTCGCTGTTGTGGTTTGACCTCTTCACGCTGTACCTTCGGCGGCTCCTCGTAGTTCCATTCGGTGATGCGATCCTCTTTTTGCACGAGTGCTTCCTTCACCGCATCTGCTACGTTCACCATCATCCTGATCTGCGACAGCTCCATGAAGTCTGCGTTGGTCTTTTGCTGTTGTGCCATCTTTCCAAGCGTGTTCTCCATCCTCTTCATGGCTTCTGTGAAAGTTGCGCGACCCTCGGCAGCTTCCTTCTCGACGTCAATCAGCTTACTTTCCAAGGACTCGACTTTGGCTTCCAAACGCTGAACGAGCTCCATCGGATCGGCAGGTGCCTCCACCATGTACTCAACGTCGAAACCTCTGGCTAAGGTCAGCAGACGGTCGAGGTTCTCGAGTTCCCTTCGCAGAATGGTAGCGTTTGCAGTCTGGCTGTCGATCCTTTGGTCTGCTCGAGGCCTCATGACGAATTCGTTCCTTGATTCAAGTGTTGCTCCTCCCGCCGATATCAACAGTCTGTAAAGCTCCCACAGTGTGTGCGCAAGTCTCAGGTTCGCTAGCATCCTTTCCTTGGTGACGGTAAGTGTGTTGACTGCGTAGGCTACTTTGTTGTGTATGATACGTCTGTAGTGAGGTTTTGTGTCAATGTTAAGATGAAGCTGTTGCAAGTCAGCACAACACACTTGAATGCATTGGATATTGTTCAGATTTTCTGAGATATCTTGATGTATGGCTTCTAGCCGACGTTGAAGTTCACTTTCTTTAAAGATGTCTCTTGCTTCACCCTCCAATGCTGCCAAGAACCTGAACGCTTCACCTGGCAGGATTCGCGCCATGCTGAAACAAGAGTTTTTGATTAGGTAGTCTGATTTCCACTTGTCTTACTTCTCCGTTCTCCATGTTAGGGATTGCTGTGATCCTACCCAATTTCCACCTGTTCCTTGACCGCAGTGGATCTTGTAGTAAAACCACTTGTACTAACTCGGGCGTTTTCCTCGAGGATCTTCCCTGTTTTATGAATCTTTTGTGGTGTTCCCTTAGCGACGTGAGGTAGACGTTCGCCCAGATATCCCAGAACTTGTCGACTACAGCAGCTGATGACCTTAGAGCAGATTCTGCTTGTCTTCTTGTCTGAATTCGCGCCATCTCCTCTGCTGGTAGGAACTCTGGATCTTTCGTGTTGCCTTCGTACTGACTAGGGTTTATTGTGATTGTAAGATGGTTTTGCACAAAATCAATCGGTCTGATTGGAGTGATGTCGCCCAAGCCTGTTTCTTGATACGTCAGCGGTCTGCTGTTCGAGCAACCTTCTATCTCTACCAGAACTGTCGTCATGGTGTCAACACGAACCACTTTCGTCCCTAAGGCTTTTAGGAGTGATCTCTTGATGTCCTTTATAAGTCTCTCATAAAATCCTCCCATCCACGGGGCATAGAATGTGATCCGTTTCCACTTAATGTCAGTGTCTGACATGAACATTTCTATCTCCTCTTCTGGGTCTTGGTTTTGTGCGTCTGTTTGCAGGATTTGCTCAGCTAACGCAAATGTGGGAGCGTTGTCACATGTGATGGTTATTGGTTTGCCTCTTCGTGAAATGAAGCGTTTTATTGCGTTCAGAAACGACGTTACCGACGCATCGTTGAGAAGTTCGATGTGTATCATTCTGGTTGTAGTACATGTGTATATGCAGCCGTATGTCTTCTGGAGCGTACCGTCTGTTGTTTTCGTTTTCAGAGGCCCGAACAGATCTAATCCGACATGTTTGAACGGATATGCTTTCACTACTCGTCGCTCTGGTAGTTCTGCCATTGGAGGGTATCTGTATGGAAGGTTATTGAAACGCTGACATGGTACGCATCTTTTGACGACTGCCTTCACTTGTTGTCTAAGTTTGGGTATCCAATATTTTGACCGTACTTCTGCCATCGTGTGAGCCGTAGCTCGATGCAAATTGCCATGCGCTTCCTTGATTATGAGCGTTGCTAACTGTGTGTTCGGGGCTATGAAGATCGGGTATTTAGCCGACTCCGGCAGATGACTGTTGCCGAGCCTACCCCAACATTTCCATATTCCTATTTTGTCTTCTTTGACATTCAGATTTGTGTTCGTCTTGGATGTGATTACTTCCGCGGACTGTCTTTGGTGCATTACGATAATCACGAGGTGTGCGTTTCGAATGTCTGTGGTTGTGATGTGGCCTTCGCCCAGCTCTCCGTGACTTGCAATCTTTCTTTCGATCCGTTGTCTGGTGTCTGGTGTCAAAGGCTTCATGATCTTGTGGATAAACCTAAGTGTCGCGAAAGCGCGATGCTTCGCTCCTTCGAGGGCCCGGGCGCGGTCGGTCCCACAGCGAATGCCGGCAGTACAGTACGCGAGCGCCGCCCACGCCGGATTGGTTCGAGTGGCCTAAAATATTGTTTCGACTCTCCTGCCACGGCCCGGTGCGGCTGCTCTTCCTTTTGTTGATTACCTCCTTTTCCGTCACTAGTACAGAGCATCGCTGTGGGGCCTTAGGGCCTTTAGAACATTACAATTCATCTCTTTAATAGAGCTGCTCGCGATGAGCAAGGTTGATGAACAGTTAATCGGCCGTATTCCTTGTTCATCTTCTTTTGCTAATTCAGTGGTTTTCTCCGGTCATATGTGGTCCTCGCTATGAACTATTGTTGTTTTATCTTCTCATATATTTCCTCCTCTCTTTCGTAATATCTACAGAGTATAAATTATCTAAATTAGCGGTGTTCTGTTGTGTAAGCAAGAGGGGTACGTTTTGCTGTTATACTACAGTCTGAGTGCATATTGATTAGTACAGTGAGTCCCAAGTTGGGGACATTGGGTGTTCATTCTAGAGTGCGGTAATGTTGTAGTAACATCCGCGTATTGCAGTATGTCGTTTGCTGGGTATATAGTTCAGGTCGCATTATCCTAGTTGTTAGTCCACTGGCCGTTTCCCACGGGAATGACGTCATCATGACGTCGGACCCGGGGTAAACAACCACCGATTCGCAACATGGTGCATACGGCTAAAATATTCATACCATACCCACGGGTAACTCTTAGTCCAACCTCTTCCGTTTGGCTGGGCTAAAACCATCCAGGGTCACTTTGCAAGCTTGGGCGCACAACCTTTTTGTACTCGGTCGGCTTTTGCGCATAACTTATATACTCCAGAGCCTGATTCGTTTGGGATGCTCAGGACGGCTGTGACGGTGGCAGCATCGCAACTGAAACGTGCATCCATGTGCACACGGACGACTCACACGGCTTCTCGGAGGGTTCAGCAGGGTTCATTCGGAGAAGAGGAGTGGGAGTCAGCTTGGGGGTTTTTGGTACCTTTTGGTGGTTTTTCTTGTGGTTATTCTAGTGGTTATCTATTTATATTGGCACATATTATGGTATATTGTGGGTATATTTGGTTTTTTGGTATCCGGTTTTTTTTCTTTCCGGTTTCTGGTCTTTTTTTCTGGTCGTTGGTCGTTGGTATCTGGTTTTCTGGTGGACTATTGGGTTTTTGGTTTTGGCTCGCTCGACACCACAAATCGACTCCTCGTGCGCTCTGCTGTTCCACTTATATTTTATGTAATATCGCAGTTTTGGGGTACTAATACAGGTTGTTGAGCCCGCATACAGTTTTACGTCATCGCATATTTACTGCAGCACTCGGTGTCCGGTTGTGGGGAATCATGTCGGATCGATATCGCACTCAGACTCTCTAAAATCAATAATTTTCCCTCATTTATTCCACCCTTCTTGCACACACGTGCTACTATTCCTTCATGCCTATCAACACAGTAGTTTTTCACCATATCTATCTCGTATTCTCTCCATTTATATGCAGTTTCTCATCAAAATCGTATTTTCGTATTTCCTCTCCAAAATCGTAAATTCTCATTTTCTGTCCAAAATCGTAATTTCGGATTTTGCGTCATTTGGCGTATCGTAGTATATATTTCATCACATATTTATCACTGTACACCTCGTATGACTTGTCGAATACCACGTTTTAAGACCCATCGCGGGTCAGCCTTCATTTCAGAGATCGAATTGGGAATTGGTATTCTACTGACAGTTATCCTGCTGTTGCTACGATGTCGGAAATGGGTCAATACAAAGGCATGATGACGAAGGCGGCCAACGCGCTCAAGGACAAATTGGGTACGTTCGATCGCACGATGCTAGAGCGGCTGAACCCGGACCGTCAGGTAGGTGATCGAATCATTTTTATTTCAGAGCGCAAAAAAGCGCTCCTTGGTTTCATTATGGATTTTACCAAGGCTATTGCAACCCTCAGGGACAGGCTGACGCTGGCTCAGAACAATGTTTGTGAAATGCGTCGGGATGGGGTAACCGTCGTGGAGGGTGAGGTCGAACACCATTGGGTAACCATTGGGGCGGACGACCTCATCCGCCAGGCCGACGACCTCATCGGGGAAATGGAAGCAGCGTTCTCGCAGCTTGTCGTTCCCCTCCCTGATAATTCAGCTTGTAATCCAATCAATACGTTGAAGTCTGGATCGCGTGTTAATTCTTCTGGTGTTGTTGACGATTCGGTTCTGCGTTCCACCGTGCAGCAGCAGTCCGGAGGCGACGCACCTGCGGGTGAGCCGCTCGGGACTGCGTGGAGTGCACCGGCTTCGGGCGACCCCCCCCGGTCGCCCGGCTGAGGCGTACCCCATGCCGAGCGGTGGCGTGCAGGGCTGCAATTATAATGCAGCACCAGTCAATTATAATTCTTACAACACAGGTCCTTACCAGTATTGTAGTCCAGCCCCGCAACAATTCGCGAAACTGCCAGAGTTGCACATCCCAGAGTTCGACGGAGACATGACTGCCTTTTCCCAATTTTGGGAACTATTCTCTTGCGCGGTACACAATAACACCAATGTACCGAATGCTATCAAGTTTCTCCACTTGAAAAGCAAGCTCAAGGGTAATGCCAAGGATCTTGTCTCCGCTATTGAACTCTCGGACGAAAACTACATGGTAGCTATCAGTTTGTTGCATAATACATACAACAGGCCGGACGTAGTCCGTAACAGGTTGTGGGACGAACTCACTCTTCTTCCCACTTCTTCAGATAGTCCAAGCGTTCAGCGTACTACGCTGGCAAAAGTCAAGTCTATTTGGATGCAGTTAAGACAGCGAGGGGAGCATCCCGGTTCTACCGGTACTATGCGATGTGTCCGTTCCAAATTTCCCCAACGTACGAGGGAGAAGGTCGGAGAACTTCGCAGAAGGAACGACTGTTGGACGGTGGAAGAATTGCTTCGAGCACTGGATCAAGTCATTGACCAGTTCGAGGTGATGGAAGACACCGACCCACAGCCATCCCTTCACTCCCATACTGCAGTTTCACTCTATAATACACATTCACGTACTTCAGAAAGACATTATACGTCTAACTACCCTAACCGAGCTGTGCGTCGTTCTTCCGCTCAACGCTGCCCTTTCTGTTTTCGAACAGGCCATAGAGCGGTGAAGTGTGGAGAATTTTCCACAATTCGGGACAGGAGAGACCGTGCCTTAGAGTTTCGTCTCTGTTGGAAATGCATGGACGTAGGGCATATTAGCGCGCAGTGCACCGCACCGGCGTGCTCTATTTGCCATCGCGCCCACCATATCTCCCTCTGTGAGAAAGTGGAGCGATCGCAAAGTCCTATCCGTTCACGTGCTCTACCACGAGACAGCTCCCAGGAGAGAACACCTGCCCATCGAAGGTCGTCCAGCTCAAGCTCACGACACGATTCGGGGGACAGGCAATTATCTTCCGGTAGATCACGGCATGATCAGTCTCCTAGGCCTTCTAGGAATAATTCAAGAGGACGAAGTCCGTCTCCGTATCCGCAAGTAGGATTCATTGACGACTCCGATCCTACTCCTACCAGTCGTACCACAGTTTCTACTACAGATCACGACGAGGACAGCGCAGACGAGGACTATATTGTGGGATATGAATCCGAGGATATCATGTCATTCCTGAATACTGTCCGGACTATCACTGTGGACAAGCCAACGGTGGAAACCGTGGCTGGTAAGTCATCGTCTTCGGACGAATATCCACGATTAATGGTCATTCGTGCTCTTACTCGTAATTATACTACAGATGCTGACCAACTGCTTAACATAATCCTTGATAGCGGTTCTCAGCACAGTTATATTTGTAAATCTACTGCAGACTCGTTAGGGCTGCCCCAAACGAGACCAAAATCTATCACAGCTATTACATTCGGTGGACACAGGAACACCGAGAAGTCATATGAGACTTCTATTACAGTTCGTAACCAGTTGCACGGTGAGCCCATGCGTTTTCGATTATGGACTCGCAAGGCTATAACTTCTGTGCCCCGTAATTCAGTCACAAGCCCAACCCACCCACATTATAATTCCAAACCTAATGGAGATGCACTCGTTGACATCCTCATTGGAATGGACTACTATTGGGAAGTGATCGGGTTCAAGACCAGCCATCAGCTTCCGTCAGGCCTCGTTAAAACAAATACTAGACTTGGACCTGTCGTTTCAGGTTTTTGTGAGCCACCACCTTCACGTTTTCACTTCACGGCGGTGTCTCTCCAACCAGTGGAAGGTGCAAGGTCTGAGGATGACGCAGATCAGATCGATGCGACGGAACCTGAGGATGGCATAGTCGGATCTTGCTGGCCATCAGATCGCTCCATCGATCAGTTGGTGCCTTTGGATGATACTGCTGTCGACGAGCAGCCACTGAGGAAGAAACTGCTGCCTCTGGTACCATCACTCGTCCAGTCATCGCGCAAGATCAAGCGGACGGACAGCAGATAAGTTTCATTTATTTTCCCGTAGTCAGTAGTAGTTGTTTGTAACTTACCTTCCTAATTTAGTTTCGTTAGTACCCCCTTAGTCTAGTAATTTTGTTTATTTCTCACCATTTCAATACTTTTCCGTAGTCTAGTTACCATTTTAGAGCCTGTTATTTACCGCTATTTATCCGTGTTTCAGTCGTATTCCAAGACCTCTATTCCACTTTACTACATCTCGATTATACACGTTTTAACATCCTACGTGTTTTGCATCAAGCCTGCTCTATTAGACCAAATCCAGTATTACAGCAAAAATTCCTTTCTCTGGTGGTAAATAGTGGTTTCAATCGAAAATCCTATAAAATGTCTTCATCTTCAATAAATCTCTCTTCTTTCCTTTTCCCTGTATCGATTTTCTTCCCTTTTATCAAAGTTTTCATCAAAAACCCCCTTTCAAAATAGTACAGTATCTTTGCAGTTTGTGCAGTTTGACTGTTGGGTCCCGCCACGATGGCGCATAGTCACGTGAGTGGCATCGATGGGTGACGTCACAAATGCGAAATTCTTATTTTCGCGTCATTCCGACGCAATCTTCTTGTAATTACCTTTATTTTTGAATGTTTTTATCCATTCCTTCTCTATTTTTTCACCAATCCACTCATCTACCACCACTCCATATCCCATTGGTCTAATTTAGCAAAACATTCCTATTTCAGTCGTACTTCATAGTCCGATTGTTCGAAGTACTATTTCTGTACGGACTCCTGCTTCTATAACACGCTATCTTTAATATACCAGTACAGCCCCTGTACTACTTTACTCCATCTAAATCAGCATTCATTTATAATACACGCTCGTTTCGTCGTCTATCGTGGTGTTTTCGTAGATTTTAGTGCAAATTTATTTTCAGTGATTTGCCATTCATGATGTGCGTATCCAACGCGATGGTCGACAACAAGGACGAGTCCACCCGCGGACAACATGTGCAACAAGGATCTGGAGGAAGAGGATATTCCAGAGGAAGTAGAGGTACGCCACGCATTCGTCGTGGATTTAATGCTTCTCTTTCATTTTCTTTAGATCACTTGCACATTGCTCCGCCTACTGCAGACCAGGCCGGCGCGACACCCCCTTATTCGGTGGGAGTGCCCCGTAGGCAAACTATACTCAGTTCGGTTGCTATTGCAGTACATCTACTTCATTCCCAAAGTATTTCAGTCACTTACGGCAACGACTCTTACGGGAGTTCGTCAAGGGCGGTGGATGAGGTGACTAACGTCCTTCGCATCCTGCACGCGTACCAGATGGAGCATGTGTTGCTTCAGCACCGATCTACGATCGGGGCTCGTGGTCAGCAGTGCATGGTCCGCACGGCGAGCCACCTGCCCACTGACCTTGAAGAAACTCTTAATCCATGTATCCAGTCGTTGCGCAAGTGGCATCATGGCTACTCCAACACTGCACGTATTACAGTTGCAGATGAGTACTCCAACGTGGCTCTTGTGGACCTCCGCCCGCTGGAGGATCCGCAATCGTCCACCGGAGCTCGTGTTATGCAACTTCCGCACTAATGCAGTGTTTTGGTGCCCCCTTTGGCTCCCCTTTCATTGGTTGGCCCTTCTTCTTTCGTCCCCCCGGAGGCTGGACATCTGTCCACTTCCGCATTGGCGGAGCCCAGCGCCTGGGTGGCGGAAGGCGGGATAACAGCCAAAGAGGCCGAAAGGGCAGCTAGAGGTGGCACTTGCATGATTACTGCGCGTTTTTTATCGTGTTTTTGGATCAGGGCCACTCTTTTGCTTACTCCGCGCGCGTTAAAATTCCTTCCTTTTGTGAGGCCCATACTCGTTTCCTTTTCTGCGCCGCTTTTACATCGCAGCGTGCTAGCAGCTGTCGGCGCAGACACTAATACAGATCACTGTCAAGGCAATCGCAGGTTAGTTGTTTGTTGGGTTCTGTCTTTAGTAACCGGTTGCTTCAGATAGGCCCATGCAACTTCTAGCCTTTTTCCATCGCCATTGTCCGGTTGAGATCCAGCGCCAATCATCATCGACAAGCGCCGGAGGCGACACTACAGGTAAGTTTGATCACACATTCTCCGTGGGCTAGCCTATACTGGGTTTGTTGGGTGCGTTTTCTTGTGTCTAATGCATACTCTAGACTCGCTAGTAAGATCGAGTAGCAGTCAGTCCGGTTGCAGTGGGTTGAGGTCAGTGAGCGATCGGTCAGGTAGGTTTAAGGTAACCCATGAACTGTACCGGGCGCTCCGCCGTTTCCGTGAGCTTGTCTAGTGCAGAAAGACGCATCATGTTGCAGACCTGGTTGTGCTAGCAGTGGTGGTGTAGAGTGTGCGTGTTGCTGGTGTAGTGGATGGTCATCTGGTGATGTATGGTTGACGGTTGCTCGATATTGCAGTGATCTCGTTTTGTACATATGTAAATACTTGTTATATTATTGGTATTGTTGATTTGTTGTTCACACTCTTGCCTCAGGCGTATATTCATTTAATCACATTTACGCGTGTCATGATTAATCTCCTGTATATTACCCTTATATGATCTACATGGTTGATCTCATATTAGCTCAGGAGATCATAGGAAGCAGTAGGTCATAGTGTTCGGACCAGATATTACAGTACGGAGAAAGCCACCTAAATTACCCCCCTTTTTTCTACTATATATTATTCAAAAACTTCAGGCTGGTAGCTGTGCATCAATTGGCACTCGCGACCCAGCTGCATCTAGGGGCATTAGGCCCAATAGGTCCAGGGCAGCACCGACTGCACGGGTAGTTAGGCTCCTCCCCGCCACTACCTTATGCCCATTCGGGTCCTCGTTTATACTCATTCTTTTTGGGGCGGGAGTGTCGCGAAAGCGCGATGCTTCGCTCCTTCGAGGGCCCGGGCGCGGTCGGTCCCACAGCGAATGCCGGCAGTACAGTACGCGAGCGCCGCCCACGCCGGATTGGTTCGAGTGGCCTAAAATATTGTTTCGACTCTCCTGCCACGGCCCGGTGCGGCTGCTCTTCCTTTTGTTGATTACCTCCTTTTCCGTCACTAGTACAGATCATCGCTATGGGGCCTTAGGGCCTTTAGAACATTACAATTCATCTCTTTAATACAGCTGCTCGCGATGAGCAAGGTTGATGAACAGTTAATCGGCCGTATTCCTTGTTTATCTTCTTTTGCTAATTCAGTGGTTTTCTCCGGTCATATGTGGTCCTCGCTATGAACTATTGTTGTTTTATCTTCTCATATATTTCCTCCTCTCTTTCGTAATATCTATAGAGTATAAATTATCTAAATTAGCGGTGTACTGTTGTGTAAGCAAGAGGGGTACGTTTTGCTGTTATACTACAGTCTGAGTGCATATTGATTAGTACAGTGAGTCCCAAGTTGGGGACATTGGGTGTTCATTCTAGAGTGCGGTAATGTTGTAGTAACATCCGCGTATTGCAGTATGTCGTTTGCTGGGTATATAGTTCAGGTCGCATTATCCTAGTTGTTAGTCCACTGGCCGTTTCCCACGGGAATGACGTCATCATGACGTCGGACCCGGGGTAAACAACCACCGATTCGCAACACTAAGAGCTAGTACCATCGCTCGCTTTGCTGTTCGGAATGAACTGTATCGCTCGAGCTGTGGTACCGTCGTTTGTACTGGGGCTACTTGTGCTATATCTTCTGTTTGTTTTGCTAGCTGGAATGGTTGAGACTCTCGTGGCCAGGCTTCTCGATCTTGTGTTATAAACTTGGGACCTGTCCACCAATAGTGATCTACCAGTTCCTGTGAAGTTAAGCCTCTAGTCGCACAGTCAGCTGGGTTCTGTGAGGTGTTCACATGCCCTATGTGTACCTGTGTGCCTTTTTGTTGTAGCTGCTCCACTATATTGTGAATCTCCCTGATGCGGTTTGTCACTAGGACTCCTTTTTCCTTCGACAAGTCTCTGTTTTTGACCAATTTCAGGGTTATCTCAGAATCTGTAAACAAGTACACCTCTTTGATCCTAACTACTTTTTCCAGTAGTGAATGTACTGACAAAGCTAGTCTGGCTCCAATGGTCAGCGCATTCATCTCTAGCTTAGGTACTGTGTGTAGTGACTTGATGGAGGGTAATTTGGTCTTCGCTATCAGTAGCTGCTGGTCATCCTTTGTTCTTAGGCCATTGTTATACCCTACGACAGGCCTGTCGCGGTCGCAGAGCACTGCTACGTCGCTGTCGTTGAGGGCCAGCCGTCGCTGTCGCTCAGGGCCAAGAAACACCCGGCACGATACCGGATTTGGCTGGGTCGCTGTCGCTGACACCCGTCGCAGTGCACTGCACTGCGACGGACAGCCGCGACAGCGACCGATTACCGCACGGTTTCCACATTTCAGGCATAACAGCCCCTTTCGAGCCAGCGACCGCGACACGTGCTGCAAACTGTTCCTGCGACAGCATTTTTCTTTTGTGTGGGCCTGGTCCCGGCACGATTCGTAACAGTTGACCGCACCTGTCGCGGTCGCAAACTTCTGGTATAACAATGGCCTTAGATACACACAGGCTTCCATAGCTATCGTGCTTGCGTCACTGAAGACAAACAGTTTCTGTTCGGAATGCTTTACAACAATCTTGCGCGGAAGCTGTTTGCCAAAACCCGATATGGAATCGCATAGCTTATTCCATTGCTCTCTGTCTTCTTCGCGTAAATTTTCATCCCATGTATACGTCTTCCTCCAAAGATCTTGGAAAAACGCTTTGTTTCGAATCATCAGCGGTGCCATCCAACCTAACGGATCAAATATAGACGCATTCACGTGTAGGACCGATCTTTTGGTGACGGATTTTATCTGTTGAGGCTGGCACTTGACGTTGATGATATCTGTAGCAGCGTCCCAGTTAATGCCCAGGACTTTGACTTGGAGTGTGTCGGCTGCGTCTTGTGGGTTGAAACTTGCTCTTACCGCTGCTTCGCTGGAAACGAATTCACGCATGTTCATTTCCAATGCGTCGAATATGGTTTTAGCTTCACTGTACTGCTGTATTGCCTCTTCAGTGGAATTAGCCGTTATAACCAAGTTATCGACGTAAAGGTTGTCTTTGATCTCTTGTGTAATTGTGCTATCAGATGGCATGACATCGAGGTGAAAGTCAATCGTTGCTGCTAGTAAGAATGGTGATGCATTGATACCGAACGTTATTCTGGTAAAACGCAACGTTATGATGTTCTCTTCACTCTTTGGTTTGCAAATATCGCGTATCCAAAGGAATCTGGTCGCGTCCCTGTCATTTTCGTGCAATCTCACTTGCAGAAACGCTTTTTCGATGTCTGCGATTGTCGCTACGTTGCCAATTCTTCTTCTTCTTCTTTGCAGCCACAGAGAGGGGTTCTGTCATAGGTTCAGAAACTCGGCCACTAGCACTGGGTTCGTCCACAGATCCATTGTCGTCAATGTAGTCGGTCTCTTCGGGCAATTGAACAGGTGCGCAGTAGTATGCCCTTGACTACCCCAATCAGGACACTCGTCAGGTTTGCTGTTGTCAGTCCTATGCAAGTATGACATAAGCATGGGGGAGTGTCCACAGCGTAACGATGAAAGGGTGCACCTGGCACGCCTGCCAAGTTCCATCTCTGTCTCGCAGACCTTTGGAGGTGCGACTCCCAGGATGGAGTTTATGGCAACTCTGCTCAAGTGTTCCATCACGAATCGGGTATGCTCCGCGCGCAAGAGACGGAGGCGTTCTTGTTGTGCTTCGGTCCATCTCTACACATCTACTTTCGACGGAGCATCAGCAAAAGGCTTTCTGATACATCTCTCTCTCACCGGGTTTAGTACTCTTCGCGAAGGATGATTCGGCTGCTTAACGATGTTAATGTACATTTGTTGCGCCTGGAGTTGGCAGTGGTCTCTAACTGGCAATATGCGAGCTTCGGCATGTAAGTGCTCTATTGGAGAACTGTTAGAACAGCCTGTTGCAATTCGCAGAGCACAATTTTGGACGCGCTGCAGCTTGGACCAAGAGGTGTCCGACACGATGTGCTGCCAGATTGGCGCAGCATACTCAAAGGCGGGTTGCACAATAGCCTTATACGTGGTCAGGATCGTTTCTTTATTGCATCCCCAGGACGTTCCACCGAGAGCACGCAGGACGTTGAGTCTTGTTTTCACTGTGGCTTGCTTCTGCTCAGTGTTCTTATGAAACTTCAACGAAGGATCCAACACGAGTCCAAGCAGCTTGGGGAATCGGGTGGCCTGCAATTGAGTTTCGTCCCATTTCACCATAGGATGGGCACTGTGCTCTGCATTATCAGTGGAAAAGACGGTGACGGACGATTTGGAGGCAGAGACTGTGAGCATTTTGCGATCGAAGAAACATTTCAACTCGATCAAGTAGTCATTGATCTTACTGGTGGCTACCTTAATGTCGCGATAAAAGTGCAGGCGATAAAACTCCTCCTTGAGGGACACCAGCGGCGATGGTTGCCAATTCTGAATCGCATGAGTACCCCGCAAATGTTCGGCATTATCAACGGGCCCTGATGGAGCACGTCATTGAGCGACGGTTGTCCTCTGGGGTGCGCTGAAGCGTCGAAAACTATTCGTCTTGGGGTAGTTTTCTTCTCTGTCGACATCACTACCTGATACGCCAGATAGTGTAGAGTGCTGTTACATGTGTGGGTGATATCAATCACTTCCTCTATTATGCCCTTTTGAAGCTGGTCATGGAAGATGAGATCGATCTCATGTAGTTCCTCTGGTTTGTTTCTGTACTGTTTGAGTAGCCCTCGTAGTCTAGCAATCGCCATACTTTTGTTGTCTGGTAGCTGGTTACGGTTGTCTTTCCAGGGGAGTCTGACATAGTAGCCATCTGATCTTTTTTCGATGGTTTCTTTGAAGGACTTCATAACCTTTCGTCCACCTGTTGTTTTTCTGTCTTTTCTGAGCCTGTGTATTCGTCTGCCCCTAATGAGTCGATGGCCTAATACCTGTCCCAGGGGTCGAGTTCTTCTTGTGTTATCGCTGATATTTGTTGAGATGTTTGTGGAGGTGCCAGGGAAGATTTACGTCCTGAAATCATGTGTCCAAACTTGGTAGCTATCAGGTGCAACCCTGAGGAAAGTTTGCCTTTACGGCCTTCAACTAGCTCCCACAGGTGGTCGCATCCAATGAGCATTTTGGGTGCTTCGTTTTCTCTTACTGCGGATAAGGAAATGTTTTGTTGTTTCACGAATTCCCAATCTGCCAGTGTAAGGGATGGTTCGACCGGCTTGCTTGCGATCACTGCTGAGTCGAATACGTTGAATGTTTGTTGATTTCCCTCACTGTCGAGGAGATTAACTCTGACTATTCTGTGCTCGCTGCCCCGTGTTGTTTGTGCGGCAAACGTTCTCAGCTTCAAGTCAGACCTTCCTTTGATTTCCAAGTTCATTTCATTGACAAGTTGCGCGTCGATGAACGACAACTCGGAACCGGTGTCCATGAGAACGTTGATTTGTTTTGCAGTGTCTGGTCCGACTACGGTCACAGAACCTGTGAGAAGTAACGCTTTTCCAGTGTCTGTAGCCGTTTGGTCGATGATGTGGTTGACACTGTTTTGCTGGATTACTTCGTCTTGGAGTTCTTCCACTACCGTGACCGTAGCTTGGCTTGTCAACTGAGGCGCGCTATGCGGCTGTCCCTCTGGTCTGAGCTGTCTTGCGTTTTGCTGAGGTCTTGTTTGGGTTTGACCCGTTCTTGGCTGTGGTCTCTGCCCTAATGTGGTGGTAGCAGGAGTACGGGATACTGTTTGTTGTGTGTTTGGGCTTCTGACTTGGTAACCAATTCGACATGGGTAAGATGAATGATTTTTTTGGTTACAACGGAAGCATGCCTGGCTCCTACAGTCTGCCACATTGTGGTTGCCCTTACCACAATTCAGGCATAACTGATTCCTCACTAGGTATGCTCTTCGTTCCGCCTCTGGCACCCTTCTGCATTCCATTGAGCGATGCGAACTGTTGCTACAATAGATGCATGGTGATGCCTGGCGCCTTGTGTTCGCTGTGTATGGTGTGGTACGTTGAATAGGTGTGAGCCTCTCTGGCACCGTGGGGACCTGTGGTTTGCGATTGATCATGTCTCGAGTGCGCTCAACATTTTCACGAATGCTAAGAATCTTTGACAAATCTTTGTACAGCACGTTCCACGTCCATGTGTGTTGGCTTGAGCGATTCTCTCGCTTCTCTAGCGCCTTTGTTTGAATGTTCTGTTCGAATTTCCTCAAAACTGTGTTCAGGAACAGCTTGGAATCAATGTTTTCTCATTTGTTGGTTAGCTGTTGGAGTATGGCTGCTAAGTGATCCAACAAGGCGAGTTGTTGTTTCGTCTGCGGGCCGTTTGCTCTACACCTTTCAAATTCGACAAGCAGTTCTTCGACAATGTTGTTGTCTTGGCCGTACTTGTCTTTCAATGCTTGTTTGACAATATTGTAATTGTCCTCTGTGTGTTGATACCTACTTGCCACGACCTTTGCTTCTCCGGTAAGGGCTTGTAGTAAGTAGTTGTACTTCAGCATCGCTGAGATCGGCTACTCATCGACGCTGGTAGAAAAAATAGCCCAGAAAGCATCCCATTCTTGCCTCCGTCCGAAGAATCTGGGTATCTGCAGGCGAGGCAACAGGTGTCTGAACGTTTTTTTTTGAGTCTGAACGTTAGATGGTGTGATTGATAGTGGCGTTTGCCCTATGGTTGACTGTTGTGTTTCAAGCAAGCGCCTTCGATTGGCTGCCTCTAGCATTTGTTCCAACCTGATCTTCAACTCTGTGTGTTTTTCTGTGAGTTTGGCAAGAGTTTCCTCTGCCTTGATCTCAGTATCGAGCGCTGAATCCAAGTATTCCGCGTAAGAGGCTTCTTCTCTGCCGCGGACCTCTTCACTCAATGCATTGTACTGTTGATCTAGGTTCTCCTGAGCTGCTTTTAGCAGTTCGTGGAACTTTCGAATGTTGGCTATGCGTGTTGCAAATGTGTGTGTTTTTGCCTTGAGATAGTCTACCGTTTCCTCGTCATTAGCAAGGTCAGGGACGGATAACCCAAGGAGTGTTTGAGTTGACTGCAAAATTTCCTCTAGTGGGTTAATTGTCTTTGTAAGCCTTGTCTTAGCTGATCTGAGTGTGGTAGACATGTCTGAGGTGTATTGCGCGCGCGAGCTTGTACTCCTAGTGTACCTTGGTCTGCCTTCTCAAGGAAAGCGAGTTCGAACTTAACAGTCTAGCTAAAAGGCTACCTTGTAAGTTTCACACGTCAGGTAAGCTTCGCTTGGCTACTTGCTGTTTCGGATTGGCGTTTGAGGCACACTTTGCGAGACTGCAAATGTGGAATATCAAACCCGAACTAGTAAGTAGCTATGTGTGTTGTTACTCACGCTGAAGGGCTAGTTGCTGTGTCACTGCGTGAAGACTTGCGAGGTGTATGCCAGTGGAAACTGTAACGGCGAAGATTGAAAAGGTAAGTTTTTGGTGTATGGTGTGGTGATGTTTGATACTTACTCAATCGATGACGGGACTATCGTGGGAATCGTCGACGTCAACGTTGAGTGTGTGCTGGTGGTGCTCTGAACTGTTGCTTTGAATAAAGTGTTTTGTGTATTGTTTGTTTTGTATGTGTAATTCAACAGAAAACAAAAAACCATGTAGTATGCCTGTAAACTTTGTATAAAAAAATGTGTAATGGGAAAAAATACACGAATGTACTGCTAATCGGTACCTCGATCTCACAACTTGTGATTTCTTTTTCGCACTGTGGATCACTGTGACCAGGTAGTGGCAAGCTGATGCGTGTCGGAAAGAAGGCACTCCTGAATGTCGATGTGTAACTACAGGAAGCCACTGACAGTGAGTCAGTATCAGTGTGATTCGTAACTTAAAGTCGATTGTAAGTGTATGTATTGTACGTGTTTGCCACTTCTGGTCTTGTGTCAGGCTGTTGAGACTTTTGTGTGAAGCCTAAGTTTACAAACAACTATGTGTGCGTGTCAACTGCAGCTTTTGCACCACTTGGTGATTGTTGTGTCTGAGGTGTACGGAATTGATCTGAACTGAATCGATCGAGTGTATTGATTGTGTTTTTTCTCTGTGTGTCTGTTGTCAACCGAAAATTATCGGTCTGTGTAGTGTGTGGGTGGTGTCTGTGGATTGGCACAAGCACAAAATGTGAGAGAAAAAAATACAAGATAAAAAATCGACCACGAGATCATAAAGGTCGATGCACCAGTTTTTTGTGCCAACTTCCTCCTCTAACTGTTGCACAGTACGTCTCACCTTATAGTCGCTCAGTGCCACGCGGGTCTAACCGGATCACGGGAAGGGCACAAAAAATCGAAGTCCAATACTCCACACGATAGCTACGCTGTTACCCGTCCGCCACTTCAAACTTGGGTAATTAAACTTTATAACATATAACAACAATAAATCAACGAACGAGTTGCAAATTAATATGAACAAATCTCATAAAAAGGTGAGTATCAAAATTACACGTGGGGAGCACCAGGACACGTGAGGAGGACCAGGACAGTTAAGATGAGGAAATTCTTAACAACAATTCCTAACACGTTTCCTCACAAATTTGCATGTCTCGAAACAGATATTAAATTTATCAGCATAGCTGGGCAGCGGGATCGATGGCGGCGGATTATCGGGTTCGGGCGGCTGCTTCGTCGAACGGCGGCTGAGCATGGGTTCGGGCGGCGACTTCGTCGAACGGCGGCTGAGCATGGGCTCGGGCGGCGGCTACGAACGGTGGTGGCAAAGAAAACAACGGCGGTGTGCGTAGGGGATCAACGGCGGCGGCTGAACGGTGGCGGTGTGTGTTTGGGTTCAACGGCGGCGGCTGAACGGTGGCGGCGAATGTGCGTGTGTGGGTTTTCTCGGCGGCTGCGGCTGAACTGTGGCGGTGTGTGTGTGTGTGTGTGTGTTTGTGTGTGTGTGTGTGTGTGTGTGTGTGTGTGTGTGTGTGTGTGTGTCTGTGTGTGTGTGTGTACGGAGTTCAATGGCGGCGGCTGATGAACGGTGGCGGGTTGCGTGTGTATGGGTTCAATGGCGGCGGGTGATGAACGGTGGCGGACGGCGGCAGCGGGAGTCAACATGAGGCAGGCGGCTGATGGGTGAATCGTCAATTCACTAGCAATTGCTGGTGCAAAGGAAGAAAAAATGGCTGGCCAGGCCATGAGGAGGATGAGGGGGCCAAAATGGTGCGGGTCGGGCGGCGATGACGAGTGAAATGACCCATCGCCTGTGGTGTCTCCTCAAGTCGACGAAGAAGTTTCCCGCACAACGTTTCGATGCGGGACCAGGCCCGCCTTCCGTTTAACGGGAAAGCGTGCACGTCTTGCGGATGGGCAAAACCCGGCCCCGCCCCCTCATTGCCGGCCAGCTGTGTTTGTTTGTGTTTTCCCTTGTTTTTCCCTTGTTCTGTTGTTATTGTATTTAGGTGCTGATGAATATCAGCACATTTATGGCATAAATCGAGGGTTCGGGGCTGGTAGTATGGGGAACTATCAAAAAAAAAACGAAAACTGTATACAATTACAGTAATTGAGATTGTTTTTGTTATCGGTTAGGAGCCGTTGCAGGACCTTTTCTTTTCAACTTCGCCGTTGATGACATCATGCGTAGAGTTGCAGAACAGTTTCCTGCGGATGTGATCCTAACACCATCAGGACGCTCCCTGGTCGACCAGGAGTACTGTTCTTATCTGGGCCAAATTCCGGTCCGCAATCGCGTCTCGACACGCTTTGCGGCCGCACGCTCTCGAGCCAGAAGAGTTTCCAGCGCCGCAGCCGCCGATCTGCTGACTCTAGGTGGGTTTTAGAAACTAGAAACTAAGAAAAATTGGAGAAACTTGTTCAAAAAAACCACATCGATTCGGCTTTGGCGCTGGAAACCCGGCTGACTCGAACGCGTGCGGCTGCAAAGCGTGTCGAGACGCAATTGCGGACCGGAATTTGGCCCAGATAAGTACAGTACGTCGACGACATTGTGTTATTCGCTGAAAACAACGCAAAACTGCAAAGGATTGTGAACCTCGTTTCGAAGTATGCCGCAGCCTATGGACTTCGTCTTCGTCCCGACAAATGCAAGCAGATGTGGGTCTCTCAGAGGCCTTCAACGGGAGTTTGTGTGGACGGACAACGTATCGTACTGGTGGACGATTTCTGTTATTTGGGCTGTTTGCTGAAGAACGACGGTAGTTATGCAGCGGATATTCGACAACGATGTGCGAAAGCTACGTCTGCATTTAATTCTCTAACCAAGTGTTTGTGGGCTACCACCATCGCGAAGGAAGTCAAGTTGCGCGTCTACCTATCCGCTATTCGCCCTATCATGATGTACGGATCGGAGATGTGGGCAGCACCGAAGACGCAGATGGAAACGTTGGATTGCACGGAGAGGAAGCTTTTTAGGCGTTTGCTTGGATATTTCTGGCCGCGTGTATGCCATAACGAAGATCTTTACAAGGAAATCGACGCAGTACATCAACGCTTGACACGAGGGAGGTGCCAGCATCTCCTAAAGCCATCTCAAGCAGCAATGGAAAGTCGACTTCGACTGCTCGGGCATATACTAAGAAGAACGCCGGATCGTCTCGTACAACACGCTCTAAGAATGCTTCCAAATCCTATCTGGAAACGGCCACTTGGGCGTAGGCGAAAGTTCTGGACAGATGTGGTTAAAGAGGATTTAAAGTAACTTGGCATCGAAAGACAGTTCAGGCGCGATGTTTCGTTTCGCAGGAAATGGAATAGTGACAGCTGGATGGAATGTGTTCAAATTGTGGCTGAAGACCGTGAAAAATGGACACGGCTGGCTACTAGGACGGCACACCTCGGTGAAGATGCGGAATGACCGCGTCAGGCGAAAGCCAACCGATTAAGTCAAGTAAGTCATCGGGTGAAAAGGGACGAGCTGTTGAAACAGCGAAAATGAGCAACAAAACGGTTGAGATAGAGAAGCCGATAAACTCTTGCCGACTGTACTGGAACGTTCACCGTGTTGGAAGCATCAAAAACCAGCCAGAGTGACCGAATCAGAACGATTACTTGCGAAGCAAAATAAAAGTTGGCAAAACAAGCATTTACAGAAATCTCGATAATTGGGGGTGAGCGGACACCAAGCAATAACTTATTCCTGAGCGTTTTTTCTACAACTTTTCACTTATTTTCACATTTTTGATGACCAGATCTATCTTCTCATGCAGATGGCACAACAACCATTTTTATCGTGAACCTTGCCTTTGAAGAACAAGTTTCAAAAAACAAATTATTAAATTTTCTAAAATTCCAAGAGATTACAAATAAATGAAAAATTATTTGTAGTATACGGACTCGAAAATTCTCATTAATCCGTTTTCGGAGATTCCACTCATTCTTTAGCAGTTTTTTCAGCAAAAATCTTCGTATAGCTGATCCTTCTTAATTTCTACCCAATTTCTTGACTGATCTGCTTATCTGATATTTCTGAAACACCGCGAATTTCTCCTATCCTAGCCAAAAATCTCTGTGAGATCTCTTATTTTCTAGTTTCAATTTCAATTTGCGAGTGATTACTTTTTTTGTATTTTTTTTTAATGCTCGCAGTTTTTTTTTTACCAAAAATCTTAGCATAGCTGATCGTTCTTAATTTCTGCCCAATTTCTCGAGTGTCTTGTGTGAATTGTACATAATGTAAATAGCAGCCATTTATAATTCAATTCATTAATAACAAAAATTAATAAGATTTAATAAATAACAATACAACTTGAAATCATGTTGAGTCAAACTGGGTTGGTCAACCCAATAGAGAAATATCTGGATTAAGGTAACCTCTTACAATTAGAGGAAGTATCTGGAATGATAGTATCTCGACATGGAGTAAGTATGAGGCCTCGCCATCCTTTTCAATCAAATCAGCGTCAAAAATAACCTTACAAAAACCGTTCCGCATAAAATTATGAATTATATTAAGGAGCTTGGCAATTTGCCAAGTTCGAACGAGTCACTGTTCAAATGTGGCTTACGTGGGGTCAATAGACGAAGGACAAGTTGGCCCAATTATTGGTTAGGTCGCTCACTAACCTTGACTCGAGAGAGGAGAGGGTGTTAGAGAAGTGTCTGTGCCCCCACGTCAGTTGCCTGCAATCCCGGGTGTCAGTAACGCTCGCCGAGGCGAGCGCGCTTTGTGCCAGCTGCACACCAAGTGTGACTTGACTTACTTGACTTAATCGGTTGGCTTTCGCCTGACGCGGTCATTCCGCATCTTCACCGAGGTGTGCCGTCCTAATAGTCGGCCGTGTCCATTTTTCACGGTCTTCAGCCACAATTTGAACACATTCCATCCTGCTGTCACTATTCCATTTCCTGCGAAACAACATCGCGCCTGAACTGTCTTTCGATGCCGAGTGACTTCAAATCCTCTTTAACCACATCCGTCCAGAACTTTCGCCTACGCCCAGGTGGCCGTTTCCAGACAGGATTTGGAAGCATTTTTAAAGCGTGTTGTACGAGACGATCCGGCGTTCTTCTTAGTATATGCCCGAGCAGTCGAAGTCGACTTTCCATTGCTGCTTGAGATGGCGTTAGGAGATGCTGGCACCTCCCTCGTGTCAAGCGTTGATGTACTGCGTCGATTTCCTTGTAAAGGTCTTCGTTATGGCATACACGTGGCCAGAAATATCCAAGCAAACGCCTAAAAAGCTTTCTCTCCGTGCAATCCAACCTTTCCATCTGCGTCTTCGGTGCTGCCCACGTCTCCGATCCGTACATCATGATAGGGCGAATAGCGGATAGGTAGACGTGCAACTTGACTTCCTTCGCGATGGTGGTAGACCACAAACACTTGGTTAGAGAATTGAATGCAGACGTAGCTTTCGCACATCGTTGTCGAATATCCGCTGCATAACTACCATCGTTCTTCAGCAAACAGCCCAAATAACAGAAATCGTCCACCAGTTCGATACGTTGTCCGTCCACACAAACTCCCGTTGAAGGCCTCTGAGAGACCCACATCTGCTTGCATTTGTCGGGACGAAGACGAAGTCCATAGGCTGCGGCATACTCCGAAACAAGGTTCACAATCCTTTGCAGTTTTGCGTTCTTTTCAGCGAATAATACGATGTCGTCGGCGTACTCCAGGTCGACAAGGGAGCGTCCTGATGGTGTTAGGATCACATCCGCAGGAAACTGTTCTGCAACTCTACGCATGATGTCATCAACGGCGAAGTTGAAAAGAAAAGGTCCTGCAACGGCTCCTTGCCTTACTCCTGTTTTCACCTCGAAAGCTGGCGTAAATCCGACGGGTGTACGAACTGCTGCTGTTGTTCCTTTGTTCATGTCCTCGATTAACCGAACATACTTTTCCGGGACTCCATCTGCTCGCAGAGCATTGAGCAATCGATCACGATGAGGAGAGTCGAACGCGGCTTCAAAGTCCAAAAAAGCAAGCTGTAATGGCTTCGAAAACCGCTGCCACGATTCAATTACTCTTCTCACGACGAACACTTGGTCGATGGTCGATCTTGCAGGTTGAAAACCGGCTTGCTCATCTCTGATCGTTCCTTCACGATGTTTGATAAGTCGCTCGAGAATGATACGTTCTAAAACCTTGTATATGACACGAAGTAGAGAGATTCCTCTGTAGTTCTTAGGATCCGTGACGGATAGCTTCTTGTGAAGAGGTACGATGATCGCATGTCTCCACGAATCGGGTATCCTTTCGCTCATCCATATAGCACGGATGGTGTTGGTCATTTCACGAATCCCAGACGGAGGAAGAGCTTTCAGCATTTCAGCAGTGATGTTGTCATCTCCACCTGCCTTTCCATTCTTCATTTTCCGGACACAATCCAAAACTTCAGACTCAGTCGGCGGTTCCTCACTGACATCGTAATGTGCTCTCTGAACATGCGGGAGCTCAGGTACTGTTGGCGCTGGACGATTCAGAAGTGAACTGAAGTAACCCTTCCATATTGGCAGCGTCGCATCACCAACTGCAACTCCATTGGTAGTGTTCAGGACAGGAGAACATCTCTTCATCTTCCCGCTATACTGTCGCAGCAACGTGTAGGCTTTCCTCGGATTCTTCTCCTCCCAAGCCTTCTCGAACTCCTTAGCTCTACACGTCCACTCTCGTTCGCGGTCCTTTTGGAGCTGCCGACGCAACTTCCTCCTCAGACGCTTCTCCTCCAAGAAGTTTCCTGCAGTTCGGAGAGCACATACTCTGTTGTAGGTAGATGTAGTTTCTTCTGAGACGTAGGCGAACTTCTTCTTAGGCTGTACAACCGGGAGTGCCTCTTTCGAAGCGTCCTGGATGCACTTGACAAAAGAATCCGCGTCGCAAAGTTTCTTCTTAGTCCGTACTCCGATGTGAATAGAAACGCGTTGTCGGAAATTCCTTCTGCACTCTTCATCTCTGAGACTTGTCATGTCAATCCTCTGGAGAGGCTGAGCCCCTCGCTTCCTCTTATGAATCCTCGCAGTGAAGTTCAACAGAACAGGACGGTGATCCGAATCGAATGCGACATCCCACACAGCTCTAGATCTTCAAATGTCCGATACTGGAATATTCCTCGTTAGGACATAGTCAAGCTGTAGTTTCAAAGTTGTCATCTTCCGCTTCCGCTGCTCTTCTGGAGATAGCCGGGTTGGTACTGCCACGTAAGCTGATGGCGGCGATGATTCCTCTTGAATGTCGATGCAATAATCAGACCACTGCGTTCACAAAAGTCGACAAGGCGGGAGCCATTGTCCGATGATTGCTCCACTGGGTAGAACCATTTACCGAGTACTTCGGATTCCTGATCAAGTCCCATCTTCGCATTTGCGTCAATCCCCACGACAACAGCATGTTGACAAGGTATCCTGGCCAGCAACGTATTGAGTTCCTCATAAAACGCATCCTTCGAATTGTCTTCGGCGGTTTCAGTAGGCGCATGAGCACTCACTATCCACAGATTGAATTCTCTGTGATCCCGCAGTCGTACGAATGCATTCCGGCACGACGTTGAGCCAAACTCCTTGACCATACCATTGAAATCCTTCCTTACAGCTATTGCACAGCCTCCCACTCTCCTATCGTCAGCGTTACCGCAGTAGATGGTGTACTCTCCGACGCTGATGACGGGTCTATCCTTGAGGCGGGTTTCCTGCAAAGCAGCAAACGGTGCATGGAAATAGCTCAGAAGCCTGGATAGCGCAGTTTTTTGGATATCACTCGACAGCGATCGACAGTTCAGGGTGGCGAAATTGTGGCTTGTGGCCAAAGACTCCATGAACTCCCTAGGTACGGATCCTAAGGTGTTATGGACCAGAGGCCTTGGTGTGCCGGACGGCGACACCTTTATGCAATGTGCGGGATACTTTCGCAATATAGTTGTGCACGCTATATCGCTCGAACGTTCCCTGTGTACACTCAAACGTCTGCTGGGTTCAGTAGAAGCAGGGGCACCAACGAGCAGGTACCAACAGACTTGTATACACACCCCAACACCAAGTGTACATAACATATACCACCCATTGTATAGTTGTACACGAACGAAATTTTCGAAAGATTTTTCGAAATTTTCGATCGTTTTCGTTCGTTCGAAAATTCGTCGAACGAAATTTTTTCGAATTTCGTTCGACGAATTTTCAAACGAACGAAACAAAATTCGAAAATTTCTCGAAAATTTCGTTCGTGTACAACTATACTATACATGAGGGTACCTACTTTCCGACGCCCTAGTCGTCTACCTAAGAAGTCTGAGAAATCATGACATTGCCTAGCAAAACCAGCGCTATAAGTTATCTTTCTCCAAGGCGAGTTCATGCGAAGACGCAGAGATAGCCAGAGATAGCCCTGCATTTTGGCCGGCCGAGAGAGTGCTAGCCCGGCTGGCAGTGTCTTTCTTTGCGTCCTCTGCGCTCATCGTACTGACTCGGACACCCCGCGTGCCGAGTTGTCAATGCTCCGGAGCAGGGGTGTGCGGCAAAGGAATTTCAAATTTCGGCAACGGCAGCGGCAAACCCCAAAAATGACCGGCAAACGGCAAACGGCAAAATCTGTTTATGCTATAATACACCAACATTTGCGTACAAGGAAGGGTTGCCAACTTCAGATGGAGTTTCGGGATGCAATTTTAATATGTTCTAGGGGAAGCACAGTGTTTCAGTATATCAAGCTCAGAGTCTGCTGAACCCTCAGGCAGTCACTAAAAAGGTGAAAATCTGATCAAGGCCAAAACGGTTCGGCCGAAGAGAGTAGAGCCGATTCAACGATTGAATTACCTTTAGATGTGTTCAAAATAGATGTAGAAAATTTTGGTGTATTGATTCTGATTAGATCAGAAACTATGAATTGTTGCCCAATTTCTGATCTGTTCTGAACATACACAAAGGTAATTCAATCGTTAAATCAGCTCTACTCACTTCGGTCGAGCCGTTCTGGCCTTGTTCCAATTTGGACCTTTTTAGGGTCTGCCTGAGGCTTTTAGTAGATTTTATGTATGGGATATTGGAAAACTGCCCTCCCCCTAGAACATATTAAAAAACATTCCGAAACTCTATCTGATGTAGGCAATCCTTTCTTGTTAGTCGTGTCGTATTCCATGCAATATCTGCCAGTTACTATGAGCCTGACATTTCAATGGCCTTCGCAGGAAGAAAAGTCCTATTAATCAGAAGCTGCTTGAAAGCCTCAGGTTAACAGGAGTCACTACCAAGACCAACACGGCTGTAAGCTTCTCCATCGCCGGCGATAATTCTGTTAATTCCTCTCCATTCGAAGTTTGCGTACAAATCAATGCTAGAGATTCAAAAGATGGGCGTCTTCTTGAGCAGCGCAAAGTGTTACTGGTCCGCAAAGGATTTTCTGAAAGGAGCCTGCGGCCAGCGCATCCCAGCCTAGTCGATCCGGGGAAGATCAGCAAACCGTAAGCAAGCTTGTTCCGATGGGAGTGTGCGCCGACCGAAAGAGTGTGGATGATACAGGTACCACAATCAGGTGCGAATAGAAGGGTTAATACGACATGATTGGTCGGAATTGATGGCAGACATTTCACACCGCGATCAACAGCGCGCGGTTTAGGTTATAACCGGAGTCACAAATTTTACTGTTAGCAGCAAGTAGTAGGATCAAGGATATCAATTTCGCTCATTTCAAACTACGATTAAATGGTTACCCTTGCGAAGCTACAGGAATGGAGTGAGACAAGTTTAGTTGAACGCAGCGCTCACGATAAAAGCAGCCTTCGAATTTTCAAATCAAGAGCTCTGAGGGGCATGTTGATCGAATGCACAGAATGAGGGGCGTTTTACTGGTATGTACATGCGACGAGCGCGACGGTGAGTCTGCTGCGCTGACTTCGTCGCTGGAGCGCCGCGTGCAGTAGCCAGCTGGACTGCTCTTGGGCTCTTTTCTTTCTACGCATTCGGCCCACAAGCTGGCACGTGGCCAATTACAGCCACAATGTCGGCTAGACACAAGCAATAAATTTATCCCAAAACTTGGGTGTGGTTTACTCGCCCCACTCACCTCCTGTGGCTACCGAGGAAAAGGGTGGAGCGAGTACACCACGTTCAAGTTTCGGGCCGTATATTAGTGGTTGCTCGTTTTGAGCCGGTTTCCCACACTGTTGTTGCAATGGGCCTGTAACCCTTGGATTTCTGGTGAAAAATTGAATGCGGTTTTAATCGTTGCCTTCGAAGATTTTAAATGTTTTCATCTTTACACCATTTCCTAGCAAACCCAGGTCTGCCATTAAGTCAACCTTTCATTTCAGCTAATGATCTCGAAATCGAAGATATCATTGACCACTGCCTTTAATGACCGCCTTGAATATTGTTCAACTTTTAAAAAGCCGGACAAAGTGTTTGCAGAACTGATAATTTTCCTGTCCCAATTATTACCATCAGCCAACCAACCGACGAAAAGTGGGCCTATATACACAAATTCTCCAATGGTTCATATGTCTAAATAAGGCTTCTTTCTCGCTACAGCTTTGATATGACTTGGTTTTGTAATCTTAGAATTTGCAGTGATCGTTATGCCCCTGAAAAGGTTTTTTGCAGTTTTGGCACTCCTAAAGACACAGTACACCCTCAGATATGAATTTTGAGATTTTCATGTAATTGTGTAGAAGACCCCTCCTGTATAACACGTGCCAAGTGCGAGATCTCATTTCCTCCAAATAAGTGAGATATAAGCGACCACCACAGGCCCGTCCCGCTAACAGACCTTCGAACTCGATAGCGGCTCGATGGATGGATGAATATAAACAAGTCGTCGTTCTTCAGATCATTGCTAGATTGTCTCCATATCCTGGCTCGCTCTCGCGCAACGATTGCAAATGAAGAAAAATACAGACCTGAGACAACTCGTCCACCAATTTTTCACCCTCAAAAATTAGGCATCTTTAGGGAGCCATAATTCTGTTCAGAGGGGTCTTGGACGATTCCAGAGATATCACTGTGATCAGTGAGTGACTCTCTCCAAGACAAGCATGAAATCCGAGAATTAATTTCTTGGGTGTCCTGTGCCTTTAAAGGACTAAGAATTTGATGATTAAAAAAAGACATCTGGAAGCTCCCACACATTTTAGAACTCAAACAAACTCCTCTGATTACCCAGTCAAGATGTTTTCATAAGCTACCTACTGAAAGGGTACAATTATACATTGAATGAGCCGGAACCAGGAGCTGGAACTCGTCAAAATAATTAATTGTAGCAGCTCCGAATCGCTGACCAACACAGAGGCTGCGGTGAGGGCGAATCCTGTTGTTTCAACGAATTTTTGCCGAAAATTTGCCGTTTAAGACGGAAATTTCGGCAAACGGCAACGGCAAACCCCAAAAATGGCCGGCAAACGGCAATCGGCAAACGGCAATTGCCGCACACCCCTGCTCCGGAGACCGTTTCCCGGCGGTTCTTTTTTCAGGTACGCATATTTTTCATCACCTGGTTGAGATCAACTGAATTCTATGGAGGAAATGAGGGAATCCTGGGCATACAGAAAACATTCGATGCACTTATTGTGCTGAAATCAGTTGCTGCCGAATTAATAAACAGTAAATGTGCGCTACTTTGAGGGCGAAAAAGTGAGTCTAAAAAATAGTTCCTACTAAAGAGTCAGGAACACAATGAGCCTCATGACTTTCAGTTAGAGAGGTTTCTTTCGAAAAAAAAGGTGGCGTTGGGAGCGGGTTGAGGAAGGAATTGAGCTTCAGACGGGAGAACAATTGAACAATCATTTTCACGGGTTTCCGCATAATGGGCATAAGTCAATCGAGAATCCTCGACAACGCCAACCCCACAGTTTTTGCAGCTTGAAGTTGGACGATTGTAACAAAGATCGAAGCAAAGTTGTATGTATAAGGAAAAAAAACGGAAAAAACACCTTCGAAATTGACGTTGTATGCAGAAATGTTAGAGACAAAAAGCAGGACATTTGGACTAACTCCAAAAATAGCTAGGCTTCGTGGCCAATTTGTCTAGTTTTTAACAGGAAAGGTCTGACTTTCCGAACAACCAATCATGAAAATGTTCTTTGAAGAGTGTTACTATTTTAAATTGCCGTGGAACAATCATCGCCTCGCCCTCAGCCCACGAACAGAGGGCTTCCCAGAGATGAGGAAAATCACGCAAGTTGGTTGAATAGCTTTATCGTCAGGATGAGTTATTTAGTATTCAAAGATTGGGCAAATACTATAGTTAAGTGCGAATATTCGCAATCGAATAAACATTCGAATAAATTATTCGATTATTTATTCGATTATCGAGTAATCGAAAAATTCCGCTTTTCTATTATTATTCGAAATCAACTATCGAAAAAACAGATATTCGATTATTATTCGAAATCGACTATCGACACTGACAATTATTCGAACATATTCGATCTTCGAATATATTCGAACAATCTAACAAAGCCATGACCGGGTCCTTCACAGAAGTTGCTGGAAGGGCCCATGCACCAGCACTTCTGTGGGTCAGGACTTAGCGTAATTGAAATTTTGAATTTCCTAAATCGTAATTTTCAAAAACCCTAATTCGTAAATCGTAATTTGTAACTGGTGAGTGATGAGCTCAAACACAGCCCCAGACTTCATTAAACATGGAAACGCCTCAACTTTCCAGTGATGATCTGTGTTTCAAAATAAATCTGTTTTCGATGAGTTTTTAAAAAAAGCTCTTATCTCTGGTGCGCAATTGCAGACGCCCGCTGCGGCAGCACGCGACACGATGAAAATCGTGGTGGGATCACGTGGTCCCGGCACGATTAACCTTCGACCCAGCACGATTTCATCGCATTACGTGCTGCAGCAGCGTTTGTCCATAACTGCGGACCGGAATTTCCTTCTAATAAGGACAATACTGGTCGAAAGCTCAAATCCTCCTTTATCCAATGCTTTTTTTGGGTTCTCAGCCAAAGTTGGCGGTTTCCGAAATTGAAACTGAAATTTGATGGAGATCCAGGGTACCAAATGAGCATCTACTATATTTTAGCAGCCAAAGCTAAATCCGCGAAAATTGGTAGGACAAGTGAATCCACGACATACGCGCTAGATCAAAATATGCACGGTAATTCTCAATAGGGCGAGATTTGTATACTTTTACCAACTTTACCAAAGTGCTTCTACGGCTGTCGACCACGGCTAATTCGGATTTTGTCCTTTTTGTCGATTTTTGAGAACGAAATAAAAAAAGGATAATGCTGAATAGGTGAAGAAATAAGTATTACCCAGAAAGGTAAAGTAAATATCAAATATCAGCAAGTTTTGCGGCTCATTCTCGTTAGGGCAGAAAATGTGGTTGTCTGAGAACTCCCACCCGTCCCGCGATCCTCACCCACTTAAAACATCGCAGCAAGCCAGGGCCATCCTCCCTTTCCAAATCAAAGGACCAATTTGCCTGGAGGATTGACAATCCAAACAAAGTCGGATTTCAAACTCGGCTTCTTCTGCATGTATAGGGTTACCTAATAACGCAGCTGGTGTATGGTTAGGTCCGTGGCTTGTTTCCTCAAGAAAAAACATTTAAATCTCACCCGCGGCTGGCGCGCTAATCGATTCAGGCCAAGAGAAGAGCACAGCTTATCAGCTTACCGTACCGCCAGCCGCGGTTTAGATTTAAATGTTTTTTCTCGAGGAAACAAGCCACGGACCTAACTGTACTTCTCATAGAATCAGAAAATCTCGATGTAACAAATTCACGAAAATCGAAAATAAAGCTAACGAGGGAAGGTTCATTAAATGCCGTGGCCCAAATGAGGTATGCGTTTCTAGAATCAACTTTTGACGTAGAATTCGAATTTTTACATTCGAGCTGCGAAACGTTCCTCAGAACGGAGCTATATGCGTTTTTAGCGCTTCACTCGTAAACGTATCACAACGTGTAATCCATGGGTCATCGTCGCCTCCTGAGATACACCTATGTTTTTTTTTACATCAGGAATCATAGCAACATGTTTCGGTTTCAAAATGCGCTATGGGATGATTCCCGGTGTAGAAATCACATCGGTGTTCTTCAGGAGGCGGCGAAGACTCATGGATTACACGTTATCATGCATCTAGGAGTTAGGCGCTAAAACATAACATGAAAGGTGTAGAACATAACATGAACATAACTCCGCTCAGAGTAACGTTTCGCAGCTGGAATTTAAAAATTCGAGTTCTTTTCGGATTTCGAATTCGAAAACTAATTCTAGAAACGCATATTTCATATGGAATGGCTACGGCATGTAATGATCCTTCCCTTGTAAGAATCACGCCTAATCAAGAAATTCCGCGAACACTATTATCAGCTCAGACAGTAACACCGATGGAATCGCTGGCGCGTGGCGGGCCGAACAACTCCCGTCTCGCTATACGACTGCTATCGTTCTAGGAGGAAGCCGACATAGAGATATGTGCTGCTTAAGTGCTGCCCGCGATCCGACCGAGGAACTCCGCATAGCCCCAGGGAGCGTTTTGCTTAAAGGCACAGGACACCCAAAAAATTAATTTTCAGATTTCATGCTTATCTTGGAGGGAGTCGCGCGCTGATCACAGTGGTATCTCTGAAATCGTCCAAGACCCCCTCTGAACAAAGTTATGGCTCCTCAAAGATGCCTAGATACTTAGGGCGAAAAATTGGTGGACGAGTTGTCTCGGGCCTGTATTTCTGTTCATTCGCAATCGTCGCACGAGAGCGAGCCAGTATAAGGAGACAGCCCGGCAATGGACTGAAGAACAACGACTTGTTGGAATTCATCCATCCATAGAGCCGCTATCGAGTTCGAAAATCTGAAGGGGGTCGGGCCTATGGTGGTTGCTTATATCTCGCTTATTTGGAGGAATTGAGATCTCGCATTTGGCACGTGTTATACAGGAGGGGTCTTCTACAAAATTACATGAAAATCTCAAAATTCATATCTGAGGATGTACTGTGCCTTTACAGGCAGTGTTCACGATAATCTTCGATTTTGAGATTAATCGCTAAATCGATTGTTTGGCCCCCGAGTAGAACTGAAATGACGAAGAAACCGAGAAAAACGCGCTAGAAGGGCGCGAAATCCTCAAGTATCAGCCCGCCTCCTAAGGACCAATGGAACTGTTCGTTGTGACAATGAAATGTTTTGTGGACCCGTCTTTTGCAATTCTCCATTGTGTCGATGATAATAGATAAAGAAGCTGTTGTGCGACGAGAAATATTGATTATTCTCTTTATCCGCAACGTTTCGGGTTATCAACCCTTCATCAGGCTACTATAAAAGCACCACATCAATACACGTCAAATTGAGTAGCGTTTAAAGTGATTAAGAGAGTGGGAACTCACAAGTGGGTGGAGCTGGAAGGTGTTCTTTCTTCGGCAACCGGCTAGAGACCCACTAGGACAACCAATGACAGCAATGCGACGGAAGTGGACTGCGAAAAAAAAATGAATCGTCAGCAGTTGCTTATCAAACTCTAATCACAACTCGATGTCAATAATCTCAAAGCTTCTCTCATTTCCTCTCGGTTGTTCATGGGCGGCGAGAAACGTCTTATCTCCAAAGCTTCCCTGATTTTCCTTTCTGCACTGTCTGAGATATTCTTGTGCATTATGCTCGTAGTCATGCTCGGGATGCTGTCGTGAAGATGGCGTGATGTCCTGTGCCTTGAGAACGCGCTGTTCGGATAGGATTGAGGTGTTCTTAGCGCTCTCATGTGTTCATCAAGCCGGTAACGTAGAGGTCTCCTGTTTCGCCGATGTAAAACTCTCCGCATGCGTCGCACTCTATCCTATAAACCACGTCCCGCATTTGACAGATTTTCACATCTCCAACACAGTAACTGCAATCACGTCTCCTACATCGGTCTTCATATGGTCTCGAAGACGTCAGGAGCTGACGCAGCGTGGGAGGAGGGCGGAATATTAGGCGTAGAGGGAGGTTTGACGTGCGGACCGCCACATTCACATCTTTAGCAAACGACTCATTAACAAAAGGGAGGACTAGCGTAGTGCTAGACAGGGGATGCCTATACGGTCGCCAGGTCTGAATGGTGTTTTCCGTGTAACCGTTTTCATTCAAAACTAGCGCTATTTTTCTCTCCACCTCCTCCTTCTTGTGAGTTGTCAGATTTCTCGCGATACGCACCAAGTTTCTGATCACATTATTCTTCATGAACAATGGGTGACAGCTACGCGAGTGTAGTACGATTGATTTTGACGCAGGCTTCGTATGCCATGCAGTCTGAACTTGATTTTTGGTCATTCTAATTTGAGTGTTCAGAAATGGTAGGTAGTCGTCAGGGCCCGGTTCTTCGGCTGTTAGCTTGATCGCATCGTGCTGTGAATTCAGACTTGTCAGAATTTGATGGATCGTTCCTCGTTCTTTTGCCACAACGAAGATGTCGTCAATATAACGCCCATAGAAAATCACATCCGATGTTAAGGCAATACGTTGCGGATAAAGGGAATAATCAATATTTCTCGTCGCACAACAGCTTCTTTATCTATTATCATCGACTACAATGAAGCTGAGTAACCCTGCTATCTTAAATGATCTCAAGTACCTTCAACGGCAATACCATTTTTGTAGAGATACTTTTAAACTTATGTTAAAATATGTGAGCTATCATCAGCACGCTTTCTATCTCGACGAATCTATCTGTTTCCTCCAGAGCTGCGTTGAAAACCGCTTGACCCCCGTATTCATCCGTAATATGTTGAGCCGTTTTGATGCTGATCGGAATCACACTGTACGTCATGCTGTAAATGACCTGAGGAGAGCTCTCCTTTCATCTGCTATCTCAAGACAGCGTACCCGGTCGCAGTGCATACGAAACATAGTCACCCTAAGAACAACGTTACGAAGCCGAACAACTGATCAATGTTGGGAACTACTGTGTCAATATCATGGTCAGGCATGTGATGTCTTAAGAGCAACGACGAGGGCTAAACTAAGACACAAACTGAATGAGTTGCGAAGTCACTCTTAACCATCTCGCACTTTTATCATCCCCAATGCTATACCTCCGCGGCGATGCACCATAATTGACGAAGGCGTCATCGACAATGAAGTAGAAGCAACATTAAACCTTGGTTCGAGTTTCGCTCCTCGTCCCCTCCTCGATGAGAAGCTAAAGACGGAGGTCACAACTGATTTGCAACGGTACGCATATACCCAAAGGTGGAAAGAGCAAATTGGTTCTAGTGTACCCACTCGTCAAGAACATCTAGTTGCAAATATGCCATTTCCACGAAAACAGGCGTGTGCCCCTACCATTACCTCAAGATGGACAGCAAGATTAGCGGTGCTAGAATCTGACCTGCTCCAAATTGTTGACAACCATCGCAGGCGAAGTACACCAGACAATATGACAATACTGGAACGAGCTGGCCTGTTGAAGGCTCTTCGGCTAAAATCAACTTTGCGATTTTCCGTCGGTGATAAATGCGGTGGATTTGTAGTCATGACACGTGAGAGAGACATGGCGCTGTGTCAAGAATCACTATCTGATCGAGAAGTGTACTCAATTACAACAGCAAACGAGTACAACAACAGTTTGAAGCAACTGAACTCGACGATCAAACAGGTTCTGGACCAGAAAGTGGAGAAAAATATAACGAAACGCCTTATTTCGGCGCACCCCACCATGCCTACTTATTACCAGTTGATCAAGACTCATAAAGTCCCCGCCACCAGCACGAGGGAACCGTTAACAAATGCTACAATACCGCTCATAGGATTTGGTCAGAAGGCGCGCGAGGTCGGGTTTTAGCGTCTTTTTCGTCTTTTTCTTATAACTTGCTTCAAAATCAACTCTGAGCGAAACTATGGTGATATTCGTGATCCTGGTGTCAAGGGCTACCAATTTGTATAGCCCATGTTGGGTTTAGTTTTGAACTCACGAAGTTTGACAGGCAGGGTATACTGTATATTACCATTTGATGGAGAAGGGGGCACGGCGTCCTGTGTCTGCGTCCTCGTGGCTCCCACCACAACGTCTCCAACGCACTGGTCGTCTGTGGCCTCGCCGACTCGCGTGCTGCCTTCCCCTGCACACGTTCTGCCTTGCACACTCCCCTATTCATGCCTTCTCTCCCACCAAGGTCAGCAGCGCTGATTTTCGCCGGTCCCTCAACCAGCAACTCAATCGACGTGGGTGCGTTCACTATCCAATGCGCCCGGCACTAATCGACGTATGTTACGTAAACATACCTTGCCTCCTTCGGTGGCGCGCGCGCTCGCGTCGCGGCTTTGCATTGGAGCGCTCTTTCTCAAAACACAGTGCAGTGCCACAGTGATACACTATTCAAGCTAGGCGACTTGCGATATTTAGTGCATGTGAGGAGTACAAAGGCCTCTGTACAGCGTTGATAACTATTGATAACTACAGTTTGGGGGAATACGCCGCTCAAAGACGAGATTCTCGCGAAAAATACTAACCTGGGTCCACAATTACTGAGAAACCCTGCTGAGAGTCAGTCGTGCAGTAAATGTATCGCGAGCTAGAAACTTTGAGCAGGAGCTGTAAATTCGTGCAGGACCCACTTCTTTTCGGCTTCCATGTCTTTAATTCTACATATTGTCCTTATAGGGTTGAATACATATTGGGCTAGATAATTGTAAACAATACACACATTCTACGATACCTCAAAGGCGTAGCCCAACCTCATAATCGTTTTCCGGTTTTCTTGCTTAGCTTTGTGAGGATTTTGGGCTGATCACAATGTTGTGTCCAGAATCGCTCAGAACCCACCACGGACACAGCCATTATCCATCGTGACCACTGCCTTCAGCTGTGTGGAAAGCGGGATAAATTCACATATTCGCTGTTTCAGCAGGGAATCATAGACCTGCTTTCGAGACTCAATGATCGTGCACAATACTAAAACCTGCGGCTCAACGCTGACTCACGCCATGGATCACATACCATTTCCGAGCAGATGTTGAAAATTCTCCGAAAAAAGCATCATCTAATAGTCATCGATGCTGTACCATTGAAGAATGCGAGGTGGATTGGTCATCTTTATTTTCTCTTTTATATTTTGATTGCCAAATATCTCGATGTTGTTATTTATTGTGGTATTGAGCATTTGAAGTAGTTTATATGGGTTTATAACAATTCGATGTCGCTTAGGCATTTTCCCTTCTACTGCTTTATAATGCAGAAAAAAAGATGAATACAGCAAGTAAAACAACTGCACTCAGCTGCTTTTCGCCTTGTGAGAATATTTAAACTGAAGAGAGCGTTCATGGTCTCATAGAGGACCAGCTCGAGAGAATGAATCCGAAAAAAATTTAAATGAGGTTTTCCTCAAAAAAAATCTATAGTCAAGCACAGAATCTCTAAATAAAAGCGAAAATGCTCGAGCGACATAAAAGTGTTATCAACTTACCAGAAATAATTCTAATTATCGAAGCCTAAATAGATTGAACATCAGATGATTAAACAGTCAAAATATAACGTCAGTTTCAACGGAAAGCGAGTCTTCTCCTCACATTTTCGAGAATAGGGGTGGGAGATGCTGAAGGATTTGTGTGGGAACTTGACCAATACGGCACAATGCTATGTATCGTATTGTTACCACAATCACAGCTGACATTTTTGTGAGGGGGAACGTCGAACTGTTCCTTCGCCGCGCGCGGCACCATCCCTGCCGCTTACTCCCGAGATTTCCCAACGGTTCACACCAAATGGAAGGGTGGTGGGGGGACCGCCGAAAATCTCAACGCGGAGAGGCAGCACGCGAGTCGGCGAGGCCGCAGACGACCAGTGCGTTGCAGACGGTGTGGTGGGAGCCACGAGGACGCAGACACAGGACGCCGAGCCCCCCTCTTCCATCAAATGGTAATATACAGTATCCCCTGCCCGTCAAACTTCGTTAGTTCAAAATGAAACCCCAATATGGGCTATACCGTTTGGAAGCCCTTGACACCAGAATCACGAATATCACCATAGTTTCGTTCAGAGTTGATTTTGAAGTGAGTTATGAGAAAAAGACGAAAAAGACGCTAAAACCCGACCTCGCGCGCCTTCTGACCAAATCCTACGAGCGGTATTGTATGATAAGAACGCGACCGATCGTCTCTTCGTGCAATGGACCCACGGACGCAGTCAGTTGGTTCCTTCAACAGATGCTATCACCACTGCTACAATTTGTGCCATCCCATCTCGGGAACACTGACCAGTTCTTGGAAAAGCTCAAAAATACCAACTTGACGCAATCGCATATGGAGTACCAAGCTTCGACGTCACGTCCTTATACACCAACGTTGACACTACTGCAGCAGTAGCAGCCTGTTTGAGTTCGATACGCCGACACCAGCATGAGATTCACCTCTTCAATCTCCATTTACAGGATATCGAACGACTCCTCAACACTGTCGTCAATTTCAACTTCTTTTGTTTCAATGACATCGTATATCGACAGAAGAAGGGCCTGGCGATGGGGAGCAGGCTCGTTCCACTTTTTGCGATACTGTTCATGGATAACTTGGAAAGGATTGCCTAAACATCGAATGTGATTTTCTATGGGCGTTATATTGACGACATCTTCATTGTGGCAAAAGAACGAGGAACAATCCATCAAGTCCTGACAAGTCTGAATTCACAGCACGACGCGATCAAGCTAGCAGCCGAAGGACCGGGCCCTGACGACTACCTACCATTTCTGAACACTCAAATTAGAATCACCAACAATCAAGTTCAGACTGCATGGTATACGAAGCCTGCGTCAAAATCAATCGTACTACACTCGCGTAGCTGTCACCCATTGTTCATGAAGAATAATGTGATCAGAAACTTGGTGCGTACCGCGAGAAATCTGACAACTCACAAGAAGGAGGAGGTGGATAGAAAAATAGCGCTAGTTTTGAATGAAAACGGTTACACGGAAAACACCATTCAGACCTGGCGACCGTGTAGGCATCCCCTGTCTAGCACTACGCTAGTCCTCCCTTTTGTTAATGAGTCGTTTGCTAAAGATGTGAATGCGGCGGTCCGCACGTCAAACCTCCCTCTACGCCTAATATTCCGCCCTCCTCCCACGCTGCGTCAGCTCCTGACGTCTTCGAGACCATATGAAGACCGATGTAGGAGACGTGATTGCAGTTACTGTGTTGGAGATGTTAAAATCTGTCAAATGCGGGACGTGGTTTATAGGATAGAGTGCGACGCATGCGGAGAGTTTTACATCGGCGAAACAGGAGACCTCTACGTTACCGGCTTGATGAACACATGAGAGCGCTAAGAACACCTCAATCCTATCCGAACAGCGCGTTCTCAAGGCACAGGACATCACGCCATCTTCACGACAGCATCCCGAGCATGACTACGAGCATAATGCACAAGAATATCTCAGACAGTGCAGAAAGGAAAATCAGGAAGCTTTGGAGATAAGACGTTTCTCCCCGCCCATGAACAACCGAGAGGAAATGAGAGAAGCTTTGAGATTATTGACATCGAGTTGTGATTAGAGTTTGATAAGCAACTGCTGACGATTCATTTTTTTTTCGCAGTCCACTTCCGTCGCATTGCTGTCATTGGTTGTCCTAGTGGGTCTCTAGCCGGTTGCCGAAGAAAGAACACCTTCCAGCTCCACCCACTTGTGAGTTCCCACTCTCATAATCACTTTGAACGCTACTCAATTTGAACTGTATTGGTGTGGTGCTTTTATAGTTGCCTGATGAAGGGTTGATAACCCGAAACGTTGCGGATAAAGAGAATAATCAATATTTCTCGTCGCACAACAGCTTTATCTATTATCATCGACTACAATGAAGCTGAGGAACCCTGCTATCTCCATTGTGTGTTGCTCCGTTCTTTCCTTCGGGCCCTAACTAATACTGTTTTGCTCAAAATATTCTTCCATTTTCGATTAGTTCTATTTTTTACCGGTGACAACCACCGTGAAGATGTTCATCCAACCAGACAACTAGTACAGGCCATAGAATAATGTCACTGAAATAAGACGAATTAGTGCGTTTCTCGCCGTTTCTTCGTGATTTTGGTAACACTTGGTTGCCAACGCATTGTTTTGAGTGGAATACTTGGAAACGAGAATCATCGTGAACACTGCTTTTAAAGGCACCGTACGCGCTGAAAACGACTCACCGTTTTTCCGGTTCAAATGATTCTCTGGGCCCACCTTAGAACGTAGGGAGAGTTTGTTCGGTTGGAAACGCCTTATTGTAAAGATAATTGAGGTTGAATGTCTCAAATTCCGTCAAAAGAGGCCGGCCCTCCGTCAGTCATCTTACACAATTTGCTGTCAGCCATCATGTAAGTAAATTTTCAACAATTGATACAGTGCAACTGACGGAAAGCTGATGGAATATACCAAACGATTACGTGAAGAATGACTTTTCTACACACATCGATTAACTTTTGCTTCTCAACGATTCACTAGAAAGAAAGATAAACTTCATTTGATCGTGAGATCGTCGGTCACAACAGCTATCTCTAACGATCGACTCTTCCTCTGTCAAAAGTCGATTGAGATATTTTGGGTCTAGAAGGGGTTTTCAGTGGATTTTTCGCGGTTTTTTCAACGTAGCTGTTATATAGGGAACTATAGTCTCATGCTGCCTTTAAAGGCAGTGTTCACGATAATCTCCGATTTTGAGATTTATTGCTAAATCGATTGTTTAGCACCCGACTGGAACTGAAAAGACGAAGAAACCGAGAAAAACACACCAGAAGGGCGCGAAATCCTTTACTCTCACCCAGCCTTTTTACTCTCACAGGAGCTTATCGTTGTGACAGCGAAATCTTCTGTGGACCCGTCTTTTGCAACTCTCTCGTTTTTCTGGACCGTTCCTTTCTTCGGATTCTAACTAATACTGTTTTTCCCAAAATATTCTACCATTTTCGATTAGCCCAATTTTTCATTGGTGACAACCACCGTGAACATGTTCATACAATCGGACAACTAGTCCAGGCCTGAAAATGATGTCACTGAAATGAGACGTTTCAGTGCATTTCTCGCCGTTTCATCGTAATTTTGGTAACACTTGGTAGCCAACGCTTTGTTTTGGGTGGAAAACTCGTGAATGAAAACCATCGCGAACATTGCCTTTAACGCCCATTTGCCTGCCATGCTCCCGCTATCCACTCGGGTCTTTTAGCGCAGTCGGTCCAACCGGTCTTACTATCTGGGTTCCAAATGCCCTATTGATACCCTGGAACTATCAGCGCTATTCATCTTAAACTTCTGTATCTCATGGGTCAACCCCTGCCATCTGGTGGAGAACTCCTTTTCACTGAAAGGATTCAGTGATCAAATTTGGCTTTTTGGAACAACTGATGAAGATCAAAGACAGCGATGTTCGTCGGTAGAGGTTTGGCAATACCTCATAATATTCAAGTCTGACCACACTGACTTCTTACAAAAACACGACATTCTATTTCCGCTCATAGCCATTACGACGTGATCCAGAGGACTGTTTTCCCCAAGTAACGAGAGTTTTTTATGAGGTGAATGTTTATAGATTTTGGGTAAATTTGGCTTAAAATTTTTTCCAATATCAGCAGCAGATCTGCCTGTTACACCTAAACACCGTTTTCAATAATTATGTTTCGCCATAACTGAGCGCTCCGCTGCTGATTACCTCTGATTTGAGTTTCGGAGAAAAACTGCTTCAAAAAATTGCAATTAGAAGAAACGAAGGAGGAGTGGTGAAAACAATGAAAAGGACGGTACGAGCGTTGCCGCAATAGCGGAGAGGGCGTCACACGTGTGCAGCGCGAACGAGACTTCAGGCCACACACCCTGAGGCGACGTTCAGAGTTTTCACGGGGCGACGCGATTGGAAATGTCAGTGCGACGCGAAAATCGCGTCGCGCACTTATTCAGGTGTGAGCGCTTCGCGAACGCTGGGGGACTACGTGCCATTGCGCTTGTACGCAATTTCTCGTAAACAATCAACGACAATTTTTTTAGCGCTACCAACAGTTTTTTTTCGTGTTCTTCCAAGTGCATGTGATTCTAAGTATGGAGATTTCATTACTTTCATTGTTAAACATGGTTGATTCAATGAAAAAACTGAAGAAAACAGCAAAGAGTTTGCCATCGCGCAACGTCCATCGCGTCGCGTTGCATTGCAAGGCGACGCGATGGTCGTCGCGCGAAGGCAAATTTCGCGTTATTTCGAATGTATCGCGCCTCTTCACTGTGAACATCAAGCGGAGATGCGACGTGACGTCGCGTGATCGATACATAGGCTGATTATAACATCGCGACGCGACGCGAATGAACTCTGAACGCGGCGTAACCAAACGCCCGCTCGTGACGCGCTGGCGTTGTATGGATAGCGCATTAGAGCCGCTGTGGGTGGCACCAAACAGCTGCTATTGTAGAAACGATACGTATCGATTTTGCGTGCTGATATCGATGAACCCTGCCTGAGCGAAATATTGAAAATATTGAGCAGTTCAGAAGCTTTTGACGCCATGTTTAAAAACTGCCTCTTCAAACAGTAGAGTCACAAAACTCTGAATTCGGTAGGACCGTAGTTAAATTAATTCTTTCATTCGAAATTATTCGACTATCGATATTCATTCATTCGAAATAGAGAATCGAATATATTCATTCATTCGTTCATTCGAAAAATTTGAAGTCGAATATATTCATTCATTCGGTCCGTTTAGTCACAAAGCACAACTATATCAAATACTACTGTAGAGTTGTAGATGCATAGAGATCCCGAGGTTTCCAGCGAACAAGCAGGGCTAACAACTCCAAATCTCCGCCTTGAAATGCTTTTCAAAGGCAGTGGTCGCGATGATAAACGCTATCTAAAAAAACTATGAAAATCAGCTTAGATCGAAAACAGCTGAAATACTATGAAGGTAGCGCGGTGAAAAACGGGCCGGAATTAGAGTTACTAGGGCCCAAAGATGCTAGTTCGTGCACACGTGCACAGCGCCGCAAAAAAGATCATCGCCTCATGCGGAGCAGTCAAAAATCATCGACATTTAGAGGTAGAGATAAATGCAAATTTACGTAATGAAAAGAGTTGACCAATGAAAGCCAGCACTTCAGTCAATGTTTTGGACTAGATGATTCCGAAGGGTAATGTTTTATTTATTTATTTATTTATTTATTATACGCCGTTGCCGACGTGCTCATAAGCCACAAGTAGCGAGTTAGAGCCATGAAAATGTATACAAAAACAAACCAAGTCTTAGCGCAACGATTCAACTGCCGACCACAAGGCCATGGTTCAAATTAGAGAATAATCGAAAAGGCGTCACTAGACATAGTCAGGAGCCATTAAAGGTTGTGGGGGCAGTAAGGCAAAAACCCAAGTGTTGATAGAGGCTTGATAATTGATTGAAATTGAAATTGAATGTTAACTGATTGAAATTCAATTTGAAGCCAGCTGATGTTCTTGATATCAGAGATCATCGCTGCCGATCATGTGGAGTGGGCTCGTCCACCATCAAAAGGCAAGAAAGTTTAGGCTTCAAATTTGGCCCGAAACATCGGTTTTTTCGCGATTTTTTCTCGTTGGTCCTACTACTCTAAACCCAGAAAAGAGTTTAGAGAGGAAAAGAAGACAAGTATATTTTATCGCGACCACTGCCTTTAAACAACGATAACACGCACTCAGGGTCAAGCAGACCGTTGTCCAGGACCTCAACGAGGCTACAGTTCATCTACACAATCGCGTTTAGTCCGCAAAGTGCACGCTGATTGCGAAAGCGTGTTGCAGCGCGGTTTCGAAGATCCTCAGACAGGGATGTCGGAACACCCGGGCCTCCGCCGCAATACGCTTTCGCAATCAGCGTGCACTTGGCGGACTGAATGCGATTGCGTAGATGAACTGTACGTCGCCCCTTCTCAGAAAAATCAAAACAAGTTACTTGTAATATAAATGTAACTTACTTGAATGTCTCAAGTAACTTACATTTATATTACATGTAACTTAAATTTATATTGCGTATAAGTTACACTTATGTTACATGTAACTTAAATTTGAATTTTCACTATGGGTGGTCGTCACGTGACGCAGACGACACGCGACGCAGAGGGCGCGTCCCAGGCCACACACTACGCAAAAAATTGCTGTGCAGGGCCCTCCCTGCTGGTGTGGGGTCAAGTACCTCGAACTTGGGTAATTGAACCAACAGCAACGCCAGTCGTAAGGCTGACCCCGCGAGTGCGTCGCACATCAGCCTTGAAAAAATCTTCTTGGCCGATTTAAGTTACTTGCGACTTATATTGTGCCATTTAAGTTACATGTAACATATCGGAGGCGCACTGCACGCAGAATCCTCTCAGAAATTGAAAACAAGATACTTGTAACATATCTGAGCTGATGTAAGTTGCTTGCGACTTATCTCAAGTCATTTAAGTTACATGTAACATATCGGAGGCGCACCGCACGCAGTATCCCGCCGATATGTTACATGTAACTTAAATGACCTGAGATGAGTCGCAAGTAACTTACATCGGCTAAGATATGTTACAAGTAACTTGTTTTTGGCCTTTTGTGTTACAAGTAACTTGTTTTCGTTTTTCTGAGTTGGTGATCAAGAACGTGAATAGATCCGTACGGCTTACAACATAATGTCTACGCATTTTGAAGCGTCGGAAGCGATCCACAATGCCGTTACAGAAGTAACAAGTTTGTCCCCGCCCGTAATTTCACCCCCCCCCCGTCCCCCTTGTATTTGCCCTTTCCCCCAACGCATGTTATCTTCACCGTCGGTACTGCTTGTGGATTGCCTAACAAATGAAACGCACGTAACTGATGGCGACGATGGTCCAGCAACCCTGCGTTGGAGGAAAAAAGCAAATACAGGGGGCGTGAAAATACAGGCGGGGCCAAAGTTGCTACTCCTGTAACAGCATTGTGGGTCGTTTTTGACGCTTCAAAATGCGTAGGTAATATGTGGTAAGCCATACGGTTCGATTCACATTGTTATCCCAACCACGTTTACGAGCGTGTATGCTGCCTTTAAGGGACGGCTGATCTCATCATAACATTGATGCCATGGCATATTTGTCGCCCGACATGATTTTGAGTGTTCGTAAACTGAAGGTTATTTGGAATGATTCAGATATCCGAAAAGATCGTATAATTTCGAATTTCATATCACAGAATCTCCTAGGTAGTTACTCAAAAGTTGAGATCATTTTGACTTTTTAGTTCAGCTACATCTAAACACAAACCTTTCAGTTCAGGGTAAACCAGAAAAGAGCGATTTTCGCAGTTATGCTGAATGAGTCGGATCCAATGTATAGCAGCTACTAGTAGGGTGTTCTTATGACTACCCAGAAGGTAGCGTATCATAAAAAACATGGGTTTTCGTGGTTTTTGGCAACCCGGTCTGGTCGTTCCTTTGTGAGATCAAGAATTTGGGTAAAATTGTTTTGAGCCTAATCCGAAATTTTCATCAAAACACTAAAAATTGCCTGATGGCCTACTTGCAAAGCTTGAAAAAACGCGTAACTCCTGGAATGAGCAGCTCTTGGCGGGATACTACGCAGTTTTACTATGGAGGTCCAAAAGATACTAACAATAATATTTGTTTTCGCTGATGCGTTTAACGCTCCAAATACTTCCCTTGTAAGGTTATTCAGGACGCTTGCTAGCGCTGCGTCCATGTAATTTGAAAATAAATTAGCAAAAAAGGCTCGAATAAAATACATGAGAACTAATAGCATTTAAATATCTTCATGTGAATCTCGTGTTGAATAGACAAAATGCGTTATCCAGGCTGCTGCTGTATCCTCTGCGATTCGGGAGCAAAAGCCCGGTAAAACAGATTATGTAATAATCACATATGTAAATGTCCAACAATAAATGTGAATAAGCGATGCTCGTTAGAGGAGTCAATAACAAGAGAAGCTTAGGGGTATGATATACTTTGTCGCTGTTGTGAGCAAAAGGCATGCAATCCAGCACAAACCCGCATCAGCGGAACGGCATCCGTCGTCGCAGGAACAGTTGCCGCGCGTCTGTCGCAGCGACGTGTCGCGGAGGGCTGACATACTGCAAATGTGCTGAGGCCTATCGCTGCAATTGTCGCTGTCGCAGTGCAGCGCAGCGCGACAGCGACTGTTTTAATTGGCCGGAGTCCCGCGACAGGCGGTCGCTGTCGCTGTGCAGAGCGACGCGACCGTGTGTCGCAAAAGTATAACACACCGTTTGGTTCCTGCCCAGTCCTACACTTTTTGGCTGTTCTCAAATAGAATGTACAGGCTACAAATTTCACATGGTTCCTACGCGTGCTGGTGCGGAGCGGAGGTTAGAGACATTGAGAGAGTGGAGGGCAGACGGAGGCTGAGGCGTCGCGCGCGCCATTCGCGCCTCGAGTGATGTGAATAACGGCGTTTTATAGAGGGTAGTAAAGAAAGCGAATACACCGTATTTACTCTAATAGAAGTACACCTCTATTTGAAGTACACCTAAAAGGGAAGGCTGAGTATTAGAAGTACACCCTCTATTTGTAGTACACCACTTTTAGAAGTACACCTCTTTCCGGAGTGGACCCCCGGTACTTCGGTAAGTGATTGGCAACACGAATGTGGCATTTGGGAGAGCCCTGTTTGCCCGAGATTTTTTTCAATAATGTGAGGTTTGAATATTCACAAAAAAAGTATCGGTCATCCCTTTCCTGGTTCAAAGATTGCTTGTATGAGAAACCTTACGATGAAACCTCAGCGAATTTCAAATGACCAGGAAAAAAAAACGCAGAGCTAAAGTTCGACATTGGTGTTATTCGCGGCGAATGCACGGAGTTTATTTAGGTTCTTTACAAATATTTTTGTTTGATTGGGTTTTAGTCGATCAAGGTCGACTTGTCTTGGACCTAGAAGTTGACTTTAGCGGTGCTTGAAAAACTAAGATTCCCCAGCGTTACGAAGATTGGATCATTTATTTAGAGAGATCGCTTATACGACGAGGAAATCAGAAACCACCAATGGTAGACTTTACCTATAGTGGATTGTGGACGCAAAGAACTCGCTTCTGGGAAAGCTGTTGTCAGGTCGTTCAAGAACCGCGCTTTTCAATCGCTCTGGACGGCTCGAAAAGCGATCATTTAAAGACAGTGTTCACGATAAATTTCACTTCCGATATCACCTCGGTTTACGGAAGGTCTGGTGCCCTGTATAGCAAGGCATGCCTAAAAACCACGCGAAAGACGCGTTTCTGAGCCAAAATAGGCCCTCCCTTTTTTACGCTGATTTTTGAGAGTGGAGGAATTGACCGCTATGAAGGATGATGCCTATCAGTGCAATGAAGCGATCAGCTCACTTATCATCACTTCCTTGACTTGATCATTACTGTAATCTGAGTCGTCATTTGTTCACATCGAGGGGGCGGAAGTGGAGCTCCGGGCGGTTCTGGGACACCAATACGCTCGTTTGCAGCTGTTATTTTGTCACTCCTGTCTCGTTTTTTACCGTTTTTTCGACACTGGGAGCCTAGAATCCTTCTCGCCTATCATTTCACTGTGGAAAGTCACGCACGTGTGAACAAAATCGAAAACGAACTTATACAATTCTTGAAAGAAATTAGCTTGGGAAAGGTGTGAATATATGATATCAGAGATTGTGGAAGCATCAATTCGATTGAGCCTAGTCCGAAATTTTATTAAACACAAGTTTTTGGTGTTATACTGGAAATCAAGAAATGTGAAGAGTCTACCATTGGAAATTCAAAAAATTGCGCCGAATAATAGAAGTACACCCTCTATTAGAAGTACACCTCTAATAGAAGTACACCAAAAAGAGAGGGCTGATAATTAGAAGTACAGCCTCTATTTAAAGTACACCTCTAATAGAAGTACGTATAAAATAGAGGTCTGAGTATTAGAAGTACATGTACTTCTAAAAGAGAAAATACGGTATGTGTGTCCATGTTCCAGAACTTATCCCTAATGCATCAACCATATCGAGAGAGAACGCTTTTGGTTTTTGGGAAGGCAGCATGGATTCTCAACAATATAGTTCCAGGCCCGGGCCTTCCACAGCTCATGTGGGAGATCACCGAGTTCGTCCTGAAATGTTATCGGAGGTATGGTTGGGGTAATGATCTGTTTTTGTTTCCTTGTAATCTATTTTTGGCAAGATTCGATCATAGGCGGTTGAAGAGGATAGCCGGTCCAAATGCTCATCTCGATGGCCAACGGAACAGAAACAGCTACGTCAGGAGTCAGCTATGGATACTGATGACGACGTTCGGGCTCGACTAGACGATTCCCTATCACGAATGCAGAACGACAATGTTGCTGGCGAATCACACTTTGTAGGTTAAGAGTTTCACGGAGTTATTACCTATGATCGAAGTTACCTGCGTATCTTATACGTTTCTCCGTATGTGCAGATCTCTCCACTAGGAATAGCAACCCTAACAACTACCTATAGCTTAGCTGAGGTCTTGAGTGGTGAAATCTCCAATAATTGCCTACATCATAGAATTTTTACTCAAAAAGACCTTACTCCTACATATTTGACATTCATTCAGTCTCGGAAATCGGGACTTTATATACATATGTGAGAGGATTCTACATTTATGAAAAGTTTAAAGGCTTGTTTTAAGGGGCACTATATGCGGCTCAAGATGGACAAGCTTCGCTATCAAGTGAATGTTGTTGGGAGACCTCGTGACGTTGTGTCCGACCTTTTCAAAGGGATATCCATTTTTGTGAACGGCTATACAAGTTAGATATTTAGATAAACATTTTTTTCTGGGAAAACATGGTATTTTTCAGATCCTCCTGCTTTGGAGCTTCGTAATTTGATACAGTTACATGGAGGAGAATACCACTGCTATTATGAATACGGAATAACAACTTATACCATAGCAACATCGTTAGCTGGCGCAAAAGTATATCATTTGTACGCCGTAATTTACACAATTGAGAACTAAAAAATGACGATGATTCATTGTCAGCTTTTGCGCTGTTTAGGTAGCGAAGACGCGTCAAAACGAAAAATTTGTGAAGCCAGATTGGATTGTCGACTGGTGGGTCACAGTGGATTTCGCGTTGTAGACATTTGAGGACACGGTTTTCTGTTTTAGTATCGCAGCCGGAAAACTTCTGGATGTGGAGCATTATATGCTCCTTCCCTCGCAGAAGAATTTTCTACCAACAATATTTAACAAGGAATCACGCTCTGATGGTATTGGTTTTCCTAGCTTTCTCCAGCTTTGGAGAATTTTGTTGCTGATTTATTGCAGAGGCCGGCACGGAATATCCAATTCTCGATGCTCGTCATCCGAAGTTCCTTGAGGAGTTCTATTCCAGGTGACGGCGAATTCGAATTTTGTAATACAGCCTTTCAGCTAATTTGTTGTGGACCTTATTCCTAAGTCACATGGGCACAATTTACAAAGTGGAGGTGTTCCTTGAAATCCCCTGCAAAACGGAGGAAGGATTGAATATATGCTTTTGTCGATTTCGTATGTCGTGGTCGAGTTCATCAACGTTAAGGGCAGGAAAATCTTCTCTGAAGAAAATGAGGAAGAAAGAATGACGACAAACGGCTAGGAAGTGGGTGAAAAACGCTGAGATCAGTCGAATCGCCGGATCAGCCGCCCGCAAAGTGGGACAGTTGTCTATCCAAAGAAATATGTTTGACATTCCTTGTTTCTAGAGATCCCAAAAGTTGAACATGCGCATTGCAATTATTTGATTTTGTAAGATTTTATACTGGAAAAACAAAAAATAAGATCATTTAATTGAAATGTTCAAAGTTTAAAACTGATCCCAGCTTTGCGCATTCTGCTGCACTAAATACCCAAAATAGGCGTTGGAGCGGGAATCGAATGCTTTCGGGGTTTTTCTGGAGAATTTCCCCCGAAATATGAAGGTTCTAGGGGCCTTCTTGTTGTTATCCTCTACATGTTGAGCCGACGGAGTAAGCAGTGGAGCGGTCGATCAATATGAATGGTTACTGTCTCAGTTTACACGTTATCTGAACACCACCGATAGCTTCGCTGTTTACTCGGACCAGCTCCAATTCCAGATGGAAGGCTGTATTTGTATACTAGAGAATTTGTGCGGGTGTGTCTGGTGAGAGAGCAAAGGTATAGGTAATAGGTATAAGCAACTTCCCCTCAACGGAAGGTTGTGTAGATGGAAGACATATCGAACTTGTGGGCCATTTCTGTTACTTGGGCTGTTTGTTGAGGAACGATGGTGGTTATGCAGAGGATATTCAACAACGATTTGTGAAAGCTACATCTGCATTCAATTCGCTAACCAAGTGTTTATGATCTACCACTATCGCGGAGGAAGTCAAGTTGCCCGTCTACCTATCCGCTATCCGCCCTATCATGATGTATAGATCGAAGACGTGGGCAGCACCGAAGACGCAGATGAAATGGTTGGATCTCACGGAGAGGAAGGTTTTCAGGCGTTCGCTTGGATATCTCTGGACGCGTGTATTAACGAAGACCTTCACAAGGAGATTGATGCGGTACACAAACGCATGGCACGAGGAGGGTGCCAACATCCCCCAACGCCATCTCAAGCAGCAGTGGAAAGTCAACTTTGACTGTTCGGGCATATGCTAATAGTAAGAAGAAGGCCGGATCGTCTCGTACAACACGTTCTAACAAGGGACCACTTCGAACGTAAAATGGAGTTTTGAAAAACGGTCTTTTGAGTGTTGTAGAGGAGTTAAAAAAAAACAATTTGAGATTTTAAAATTTCACTCAGTCCTCACGGGTAGATCAAAAACGATCAAAAAAGGATAGAAACCAGAACGTTGGATTGGGAGGACGTAGCTTAAATGTGAGCTATACAGTGGCCTTGGAATCATCTGAAAAGGTTCTCCTAAAAGTTTGAAGATGAAATCTAGCTAGGTTCTCGAGTTATGACTTGTTCATTGATCCCCTGAACAATGCTCGTTGCATTGAAACCACCGATCACTGCACTGTGATAGTTAAAGGCAGCACACACGCTCGAAAAAGTTGTTGAGATAACTACATTAGTGGGGTCTTGCAGGCCCTAGAAGAGCCCTCACGAAGTTGCAAGCGTTAAAAACGAGTCCAAATGACCGTATTTGAGCCGTAGTCAGTCACGAAATCATCCTTGCTCCGCCCATCGATACGGGCTCCGCCCCTCCATACAGGTATTCAATGCTCGATTGCGGCCACTTTAGATTACTTTTTAGGCTTCTAACGGCGTAAGCGTTCCAGAAAGGGCCGTTCAAGTACATTAGCGTCGTTTTCCCAACAAATTTGTTGCTAGCCCCGCTATTTCAGCCAGTGCCGTACAACTCGTCCATTTCTGGCCCAATATAGAACGTACCGTTATATATTAATCTCCGTCGATTTGTTTTCATCTTTTTCGTTATTTCTGAATACTATCAGCTTCAGAACATCAGTTTAATCCATAAATTTGATATCATTTTTGAGCGTGTCTGCTGCCTTTAACGTGGGCTGGCATCACATCGAGGCTCAGCCGGTTAGGCGTTGGATTACGAAGCAATTGAAAGATGGTTCGAATACTGTCGGATCATTATGGCTGATAGCAATGACATTTCTATGTGTTCACCTTACTCGTTTTGAGGTTTAACAGTGTCTCTTGTTTTTTATACCTCTTTTCTTATATCGCAGAGGTAACGTGATATAAACGGAGAACGGTTCACATCAATGTTAGAAACTATAGAAATTCCGAGGTTTCGACAATTGCTAGAATATCAAGAATACCCTTACCCTTTTCCCCCACATATGCCACATACAAACCGTCCTTAATTTGGAGAAACACTTTAGGGGACTTATTCTGATATATGATGCTGGAAAAAAGTTCGGACAAAATGAAACTCCGTGGACTTGTTCCTTGATCAATGATCAATCTTTTTTCCACCTGTTCAGAGATTTTGAGTCAAATCTGAGACTTTGACCCTACTACCGTATACCCACCGCAATCTACCGTAATCTGTCGAAAATCGATAAACTCACCTCACATTCGTCATGAGCACTTCAAATAACATCCGAGAGCAAAGTTTGGGTCATAAATTTTTTTTCGACTTTTGGAGCCCCGTGAGGCTGCCATTTTTGGGGGTTCAGAGGTCGAAATTTTTTCTTCGCCCAAACTCCGCCCCAGGGGGTAATTTGGGGCGCTGAACACGAATCTGAGGTCAGTGTTTTAGGGGCTTTCGTCAGGTTAGGGTGCATTGAATGGCATTTTACCTACCGCAACCCATAGTTTTGGTGGTTTTTGATCTACCCGTGAGGACTGAGTCAAATTTTAAATAGTTTATTTCTACGCCCTCTTTTGACTTACTTGACTTAATCGGTTGGCTTTCGCCTGACGCGGTCATTCCGCATCTTCACCGAGGTGTGCCGTCCTAGTAGTCAGCCGTGTCCATTTTTCACGGTCTTCAGCCACAATTTGAACACATTCCATCCAGCTGTCACTATTCCATTTCCTGCGAAACGAAACATCGCGCCTGAACTGTCTTTCGATGCCGAGTGACTTTAAATCCTCTTTAACCACATCCGTCCAGAACTTTCGCCTACGCCCAGGTGGCCGTTTCCAGACAGGATTTGGAAGCATTTTTAAAGCGTGTTGTACGAGACGATCCGGCGTTCTTCTTAGTATATGCCCGAGCAGTCGAAGTCGACTTTCCATTGCTGCTTGAAATGGCGTTAGGAGATGCTGGCACCTCCCTCGTGTCAAGCGTTGATGCACTGCGTCGATTTCCTTGTAAAGGTCTTCGTTATGGCATACACGCGGCCAGAAATATCCAAGCAAACGCCTAAAGCTTCCTCTCCGTGCAATCCAACCTTTCCATCTGCGTTTTCGGTGCTGCCCACGTCTCCGATCCGTACATCATGATAGGGCGAATAGCGGATAGGTAGACGCGCAACTTGACTTCCTTCGCGATGGTGGTAGACCACAAACACTTGGTTAGAGAATTGAATGCAGACGTAGCTTTCGCACATCGTTGTCGAATATCCGCTGCATAACTACCATCGTTCTTCAGCAAACAGCCCAAATAACAGAAATCGTCCACCAGTTCGATACGTTGTCCGTCCACACAAACTCCAGTTGAAGGCCTCTGAGAGACCCACATCTGCTTGCATTTGTCGGGACGAAGACGAAGTCCATAGGCTGCGGCATACTTCGAAACGAGGTTCACAATCCTTTGCAGTTTTGCGTTGTTTTCAGCGAATAACACAATGTCGTCGGCGTACTCCAGGTCGACAAGGAGCGCCCTGATGGTGTTAGGATCACATCCGCAGGAAACTGTTCTGCAACTCTACGCATGATGTCATCAACGGCGAAGTTGAAAAGAAAAGGTCCTGCAACGGCTCCTTGCCTTACTCCTGTTTTCACCTCGAAAGCTGACGTAAATCCGACAGGTGTACGAACTGCTGCTGTTGTTCCTTTGTTCATGTCCTCGATTAACCGAACATACTTTTCCGGGACTCCATCTGCTCGTAGAGCATTGAGCAATCGATCACGATGAGGAGAGTCGAACGCGGCTTCAAAGTTCAAAAAAGCAAGCTGTAATGACTTCGAAAACCGCTGCCACGATTCAATTACTCTTCTCACGACGAACACTTGGTCGATGGTCGATCTTCCAGGTCGAAAACCGGCTTGCTCATCTCTGGTCGTTCCTTCACGATGTTTGATAAGTCGCTCGAGAATGATACGTTTTAAAACCTTGTACATGACACGAAGTAGAGAGATTCCTCTGTAGTTCTTAGGATCCGTGACGGATAGCTTCTTGTGAAGAGGTACGATGATCGCATGTCTCCACGAATCGGGTATCCTTTCGCTCATCCATATGGCACGGATGGTGTTGGTCATTTCACGAATCCCAGACGGAGGAAGAGCTTTCAGCATTTCAGCAGTGATGTCATCTCCACCTGCCTTTCCATTCTTCATTTTCCGGACACAATCCAAAACTTCAGACTCAGTCGGCGGTTCCTCACTGACATCGTAATGTACTCCCTGAACATGCGGGAGCTCAGGTACTGATGGCGCTGGACGATTCAGTAGTGAACTGAAGTAATCCTTCCATATTGGCAGCGTCGCATCACCAACTGCAACTCCATTGGTAGTGTTCAAGACAGGAGAACATCTCTTCATCTTCCCGCTATACTGTCGCAGCAACGTGTAGGCTTTCTTCGGATTCTTCTCCTTCCAAGCCTTCTCGAACTCCTTAGCTTTACACGTCCACTCTCGTTCGCGGTCACTTTGAAGCTGCCGACGCAACTTCCTCCTCAGACGCTTCTCCTCCACGAAGTTTCCCGCAGTTCGGAGAGCACATACTCTGTTGTAGGTAGATGTTGTTTCTTCTGAGACTTAGGCGAACTTCTTCTTAGGCTGTACAACCGGGAGTGCCTCTTTCGAAGCGTCCTGGATGCACTTGACAAAAGAATCCGCGTCGCAAAGTTTCTTCTTAGTCCGTACTCCGATGTGAATAGAAACGCGTTGTCGGAAATTCCTTCTGCACTCTTCATCTCTGAGACTTGTCATGTCAATCCTCTGGAGAGGCTGAGCCCCTCGCTTCCTCTTATGAATCCTCGCAGTGAAGTTCAACAGAACAGGACGGTGATCCGAATCGAATGCGACATCCCACACAGCTCTAGATCTTCAAATGTCCGATACTGGAATATTCCTCGTTAGGACATAGTCAAGCTGTAGTTTCAAAGTTGTCATCTTCCGCTTCCGCTGCTCTTCTGGAGATAGCCGGGTTGGTACTGCCACGTAAGCTGATGGCGGCGATGATTCCTCTTGAATGTCGATGCAATAATCAGACCACTGCGTTCACAAAAGTCGACAAGGCGGTAGCCATTGTCCGATGTTTGCTCCACTGGGTAGAACCATTTACCGAGTACTTCGGATTCCTGATCGAGTCCCATCTTCGCATTTGCGTCAATCCCCACGACAACAGCATGTTGACAAGGTATCCTGGCCAGCAACGTATTGAGTTCCTCATAAAACGCATCCTTCGAATTGTCTTCGGCGGTTTCAGTGGGCGCATGAGCACTCACTATCCACAGATTGAATCCTCTGTGATCCCGCAGTCGTACGAATGCATTCCGACACGACGTTGAGCCGAACTCCTTGACCATACCATTGAAATCCTTCCTTACAGCTATTGCACAGCCTCCCACTCTCCTATCGTCAGCGTTACCGCAGTAGATGGTGTACTCTCCGACGCTGATGACGGGTCTATCCTTGAGGCGGGTTTCCTGCAAAGCAGCAAACGGTGCATGGAAATAGCTCAGAAGTCTGGATAGCGCGGTTTTTGGATATCCCTCGACAGCGATCGACAGTTCAGGGTGGCGAAATTGTGGCTTGTGGCCAAAGACTCCATGACTCCCTAGGTACGGATCCTAAGGTGTAATGGACCAGAGGCCTTAGTGTGCCGGACGGCGACACCTTTATGCAATGTGCGGGATACTTTCGCGATATAGTTGTGCACGCTATATCGCTCGAACGTTCCCTGTGTACACTCAAACGTCTGCTGGGTTCAGTAGAAGCAGGGGCACCAACGAGCAGGTACCAACAGACTTGTATACACGCCCTCTACAACTGTCAAATGACCGTTTTTCGAAACTCCATTTTGTGTTCAAAGTGGTCCCTTGTAAGAATGCTTCCAACTCTGGTCCGGAAACGGCCGCCTAGACGTTGGAGAAAATTCTGGGTGTATGTGGTAAGAGAAGATTGAAAGTCTCTCAGCGTAGAGAGACAACAACTCGAGCGCGATGAGTCACTTCACAGGAAGTGGAATAGTGACAGATGGATAGATGAGGTACAAATTGTGGCTAAAGACCGGGAAAAATTGGCACGGCTGACTACTAAGACGGCCCGGCAGGTTTACGGCTCCGCGAACCTACCGCCAGACCTGTTCTCTGAGTCGCGAGACTGCGGGTGAACGGTTCATGACAGAATCACGTCAGGTTCTTGGTGCCGAGCAACTTCTAAAGATTTTTCGAAAGATATCGCCGACATTCACGAAAATTTTCTCTTTGCTCTTCTCCCTCCCCTTTCCCTAACAAATAGAGAAAATTCAATCGCTTGGCATTTGTTTCCCCAGTGATGCACCAGAGCGCCACCAACACGGGTTACTGAGGTAGCTGCGGCAGGGGCGCCTCTAAGGGGTCGTTTATACTTCCGCCGCCGAGCGGCGCGGTGAAGTGCAGTCCCATAATATCGATCGCACCAGGATAGCGTAATCAATATTACAGCAATGCATTGTGCCGCGCCGCTCGGCGGCGAAAGTATAAACGACCCCTAAGACAGCGTCCATACGTGGCGAGAGCGGGCGTTCCCGCTGTTGTGCGCCTCTCGACGCTCCTCAACGCTAGAGCAGCCCGTGCCCGCAAATTAACACAGGACAACACCCCCTACCTCGTGTTGATTCGATTGACAACATTTGATTGGGTGATCAATCGCTCGTGTCGGCGCAACGGCTAACAATTTCCCACGGTTTTCGATTTCCGTGATGGGATTATGGAAAACGAGAGCAATAGTTCCGCTACAGGTTCAATGCCGCCTGCTTTAGGTATGGAGTAGTAAGCTTGAAACTTGCTGCTTCCTTCGTGGTGCTGGCGTAAGCGCGCGCGAGAGCGAGCGCGCGAGGGCGCGCGAGAGGGAGCCTATGTGAGCGGCTAGCAAATCGTGTGCCCACGATGAACATCGATTTTGCATAATCGCACGCTCTCGCAAGGAGTGGACAGAGCCTAGTGGCAGATTCGCGCATCGTATACAACACGGGTTCTGTGGAGCGTTTAACACGTTGAGCAGGTTCGCGGCAGGGTCTCGGCACCGCGAAACTCGAAACTGAACATCGCGGCACAGATATGTTTGCGTTAGGTTCGGGGTTTGCGTCAGGTTCTTGGTAGATTCGCGGCAGGCACGAGATTCGCGGTAAATTCGCGGCTGACTCGCGGCAAGTTCTGTTAGATATGGAACAATAGGGTTAGTCAGGCTGATACCTCAAGTGTGTCGATTAGACGAATTGCTTACATTACTTGGGAGGAGAATGTTATCCTCCTAACAACGTTTATGGGGAACACGTGAAGAATATACATAAAGTGGGTCTGATCGAGACTGTCCGCCCACGCGGTTGGCGAGTGTGTCAAGCAGCAGTCGCGAAGGCATTTTTCGGACTAGCAAATAGATTAGCAGGAATGCTAGACGGATAGTAATGATATTCCAGCCAGCTGTCTGCAGCCGTAAAAAAGTTTGTCCGAAAAATGCTTTGGCGACAGTGGCTCGACACCAGGGTGTGCGTAATTACGATTTACGATTTAAGATTTTACGATTTACGGTGTTTTTGGCCTCGTAATTGCGGTTAACGATTTAGGACATTTTGGACCGTAAATCGTAAATTTTCGTAAATAAAAATACATGCAATGGAACAAAATGCAAGGCAGGACCTGCTCTATTACCACTTTGAGTGTACTAATGTTTTTGGCCTGAAGATGGGACCAACTCTCGCGTCTGGCTACAGACGACTTGATCATCAATTTTCCACGTGATTATCTTATTAAAACGCGGGAGACACGATTGGAGTTGAAGGCGCTGGGTACCAGATCCGCGCTGCGTGCGTCTCACTAGTTGCCGTCTATGGCGCAATGCAGTCTGAATACACTTTTCACGAGGAACTTCGTTTTTGAGGTTTTCATGATGAGTAACTGCCCTGATTCTCAAAACTTGATTGGCGTCAAAAAAATCGAACAAGGTGCTCTAATGAAGCCAAAGATGGCTTCAAAGTGTGTTCCTATCCCGCTATTTGAAGAGTTTATGTCTCTGCAGAAGTCACAACGATCAACAAGAGAAACATACTCAGACGATTCTCGGTCCCCCAACTGCACCGAAAAAGAATCGGAGTCATCTGACAGTTCGGCTCGTTCTCCCAATCTCCGGGCCTCTACTGTTAAAGGCAGTGGTCTCGATCAGATATGCTTGTCTTCTTTTCCGCTCTAAACCCTTTTCTGGATTTAGAGTAGAAGGACGTATAAGAAAAAATTGCGATAAACCCCTGGTCAAATTTAAAGCCTGAACTTTCTTGTCTTCTGAAGATGGACGAGCCCACTCCACATCATCGGCATCGATGATCTCTAATATGTAGCAAGAACATCAGCTCGCTTGAAATCGAATTTCAATCTTCGGTCTGACCTGCTCGAATATTTACGTACTCATCTAGTCAAAAAGATTGACTGAAGTGCTTGCTTTCATTGTTCAACTGTTTTTATTAGGTAGATTTTCATTTATTTATTCCTCTAAATGGCGATATTTTTTGACTGCTCGGCTTGAGACTGATCTTTTTGGGCGGCGCTGTGCACAAGCGCACAAATTGGCATCTTGGGGTCCTAGAAACTCTAATTCTAGCCCGTTTTTTACCACGCTACCTCCATAGTTTTCCAGCTGTTTTCGATCTAAGCTGATTTTCGTTGTTTTTCCGATAACGTTTTTCATCGTGATCACTGCCTTCAATGAGAACCGCCTAAGTAGGAAATGGACGGAGTCCTTAAATTCGGTTATTAAGTTGCTCGAATACGCTCATTTTGGCTCGCTTTCAACGCTTACAACGGCGTCGGCGCTTAGGGAGAAGTATCACGGATATATGTGTGTCTCTGTGGTCCAGCTGTTAAGTATTCAGCCTATTAATAGTCGGCCAAGGGCCGGACTGAGCCGTCCTCTACCGTCGCTAGTAACCCTGAGCCGTCTTCTCCCGTCCCTAGTCATCCTGCTCCGTCCCGCGCCGCTCCTACTCTGTCGGACGCGTGTTAGTCGATGACGCCGGCATAGTCGAGCGCACTAAACTCAGTCCGACCACAACAGGAGGAAATTTTCAACCTCAGTGAGGAAAGCAACGCATACCTATCGACAGAGACGGCCACGGCTGGATCAGGGCAGACCAGACGGGCACAGTCCGGCCTCATTTGGGGGATTTTCCGATCTAAATGAGCAATTTATCAAATACGTATCGACAGGGATGGCCACGGACGGCACAGAATTGCTCAGTCCGACCACATTTTTTTACACTCGATTTGCATGATGTAGATGCTTATCGACCGGTCTGGCTAGCGCCGATCGGCCGACTATGACGGGGCCTTCGCGGTAGCAGACGGATTTTTCGCAGTGACAGGCAGGTCTACCGTGATAAGCATGTCTAGCTTTGTTGTCAACAAGGAGCGGCTTTGGGAATGGCATTCCATCAACGTGTGCGTGGACACTGAGTTCGCCTAACGCCCCATTCATAGCTAGTCGCTTCGACGAGTCGCGGCACTGCCAACAGTTACAAAACCCGTCGCGTCAACAGATCTTGCACTGAGCCGCGACGGTTTGGAACAGTTTGCAGTTTCAGACGCGATCGCCGAGCGACTGGGGTATTTCATAGCTAGTCGAAGCGACTTGCTTGTTTTTGTTAGGTCGCTTCGACCAATTGTCTGTCTATTTCACACGAAATCACGTCCGCCCGAGCGATTTCAGATCGCGGCAGTATTGATGATCGCTTCGATTTGAAGTCGAAGCGACCAGCTATGAATGAGGCTTAAGGGCAATGGTATACATTGTGTACTTGTTATCCGAGGATAATTCTTCGAATAATGGATCGATTCAGATAATGCCGATTTGAATTTTCCAGATATTGGTTCAATTCAGATAATGCGTTTTTTCAAATTTTCGGATAATTGATCGATCCAGATAATGCCGTTTTTCCAATGATTCGGATACGGATATCCGGTCGGATATTTTCGGAACAAAGTTGAGGCAAAACGGTGAAAAATAACTCAGGTACTCAAGGCAAGCCTCTAAAAAGGTTACGGGGCAACTCACAAGTGAACACGGCTGTCCCCTCAGTCTCTGCCCGCAGCGAGATGAGCAGGGTATTCCACCACTTTAACAATGAAAGAATGTGGATTCTTCTGTTCAACTAGCCAGAGCTCCAGCCCTTTAACTCTTTGTTTTCTAATTGTGGTGAGCGCGAAGCGCTCACCAGGATTTGGCTTCGATCTCTTCCCGCGCGGATGCCCTACAATGAGATCACCTATTCATACCGTCGCCAGAGGTATGAGCTGTACACCATTCGATGCGCTGCAAGAAATTACATATGTGTGCAACTTTTCATCCGAACTGGTCCCCGCTTTCTAAAGTTATGACCTCTCAAAGTACGCAAAAACGTTCTCCACCACCGCCTCCGCCACCGCCACCGCCTCCGCCTCCACCTCCGTCCGTCGAAAACCATTTTTTTGGAAGGCGTGGACCAAATCGCTCGAAAGTTTGTGACTAGAGGTAATCGGCCACGGGAATGACGAAAACAATTGTCAGAACTCACCATAATGACTTCTGGGCCCGTAACCGGCGGTTCAAACTCGGAAACCGGCCTCTCAAGATTAGTTTATAAAAATGACGGGTTTTTTCGTTATCAGTCATTGTTTTCTTAGAGACTCCATATAAATACCTTGCTCTCTAGGGTGGTGTACTCTGAACGTCCGGCTTGGAAGAGGACGCTGTGCGGAAGGGTTGTTTTTGAGCGTGGCGCGTGTTTGTACCATGCGCACCAAGGATAAGAAGTCGTCGCAGGGTGTGCTGAAGTGTCGGTTGACTATGCGAGACCGCAGTAGGAGTATGCAGGACGTCGTGGAACTACAGCAACCCCTCAGCAGGGGTGTGCGGGACGCCGTAGAATGTGTGCAGGACCTCAGTAGGAGTGTGCAGGACCTTAGTAGGAGTGTGCAGGACATCATGGGACCTGAGCAGGACCCCAGTAGTGGTGTGCAGGACCTCAGTAGGACTGTGCAGGACATTATGGGACCTGTGCAGGACCCCAGTAGGGGTGTGCAGGGCGTCGTAGAATGTGTGCAGGACCTCAGTAGGAGTGTGCAGGACCTTAGTAGGAGTGTGCATGACATCATGGGACCTGTGCAGGACCCCAGTAGGGGTGTGCAGGAACTCAGTAGGAGTGTGCAGGACATTGTGGGACCTGTGCAGGACCTCAGTAGGAGTGCGCAGGACATCATGGAACGTGTGCAGGACCTCAGTAGGGGTGTGCAGGACGTCGTAGAATGTGTGCAGGACCTCAGTAGGAGTGTGCAGGACCTTAGTAGGAGTGTGCATGACATCATGGGACCTGTGCAGGACCCCAGTAGGGGTGTGCAGGACGTCGTAGAATGTGTGCAGGACCTCAGTAGGAGTGTGCAGGACCTTAGTAGGGGTGTGCAGGACATGATAGACCTGTGCAGGACCCAAGTAGGGGTGTGCAGGACGTCGTAGAATGTGTGCAGGACCTTAGTAGGAGTGTGCAGGACATCATTGGAACGTGTGCAGGACCTTAGTAGGAGTGTGCAGGACATCATGGGACCTGTGCAGGACCCCAGTAGGGGTGTGCAGGACGTCATAGAATGTGTGCAGGACCTCAGTAGGAGTGTGCAGGACCTTAGTAGGAGTGTGCAGGACATCATGGGACCTGTGCAGGACCCCAGTAGTGGTGTGCAGGACCTCAGTAGGACTGTGCAGGACATTATGGGACCTGTGCAGGACCCCAGTAGGGGTGTGCAGGACGTCGTAGAATGTGTGCAGGACCTCAGTAGGAGTGTGCAGGACCTTAGTAGGAGTGTGCAGGACATCATGGGACCTGTGCAGGACCCCAGTAGGGGTGTGCAGGAACTCAGTAGGAGTGTGCAGGACATTGTGGGACCTGTGCAGGACCTCAGTAGGAGTGCGCAGGACATCATGGAACGTGTGCAGGACCTCAGTAGGGGTGTGCAGGACGTCGTAGAATGTGTGCAGGACCTCAGTAGGAGTGTGCAGGACCTTAGTAGGAGTGTGCATGACATCATGGGACCTGTGCAGGACCCCAGTAGGGGTGTGCAGGACGTCGTAGAATGTGTGCAGGGCCTCAGTAGGAGTGTGCAGGACCTTAGTAGGAGTGTGCAGGACATCATGGTACCTGTGCAGGACCCCAGTAGGGGTGTGCAGGACCTCAGTAGGAGTGTGCAGGACATTATGGAACGTGTGCAAAACCTAGTAGTAGTGTGCAGGACATCATGGGACCTGTGCAGGACCCCAGTAGGGGTGTGCAGGACGTCGTAGAATGTGTGCAGAACCTCAGTGGGAGTGTGCAGGACCTTAGTAGGAGTATGCAGGACATCATGGGACCTGTGCAGGTCCCCAGTAGGGGTGTGCAGGACGTCAGTAGGAGTGTGCAGTACCTTAGTAGGAGTGTGCAGGACATCATGGTACCTGTGCAGGACCCCAGTAGGAGTGTGCAGGACATCATGGGACCTGTGCAGGACCCCAGTAGGGGTGTGCAGGACCTCAGTAGGAGTGTGCAGGACATTGTGGGACCTGTGCAGGACCCCAGTAGGGGTGTGCAGGACGTCGTAGAATGTGTGCAGGATCTCAGTAGGAGTGGGCAGTACCTTAGTAGGAGTGTGCAGGACATCATGGGACCTGTGCAGGACCCCAGTAGGGGTGTGCAGGACATCATGGAACCTGTGCAGGACCCCAGTAGGGGTGTGCAGGACGTCGTAGAATGTGTGCAGGACCTCAGTAGGAGTGTGCAGGACATCATGGAACGTGTGCAGGACCTTAGTAGGAGTGTGCAGAACATCATGGAACCTGTGCAGGACCCCAGTAGGGGTGTGCAGGACGTCGTAGAATGTGTGCAGGACCTCAGTAGGAGTGTGCAGGACCTTAGTAGGAGTGTGCAGGACATCATGGGACCTGTGCAGGACCCCAGTAGTGGTGTGCAGGACCTCAGTAGGACTGTGCAGGACATTATGGGACCTGTGCAGGACCCCAGTAGGGGTGTGCAGGACGTCGTAGAATGTGTGCAGGACCTCAGTAGGAGTGTGCAGGACCTTAGTAGGAGTGTGCAGGACATCATGGGACCTGTGCAGGACCCCAGTAGGGGTGTGCAGGACCTCAGTAGGAGTGTGCAGGACATTGTGGGACCTGTGCAGGACCTCAGTAGGAGTGTGCAGGACCTTAGTAGGAGTGTGCAGGACGTCGTAGAATGTGTGCAGAACCTCAGTAGGAGTGTGCAGGACCTTAGTAGGAGTGTGCATGACATCATGGGACCTGTGCAGGACCCTAGTAGGGGTGTGCAGGACGTCTTAGAATGTGTGCAGGGCCTCAGTAGGAGTGTGCAGGACCTTAGTAGGAGTGTGCAGGACATCATGGTACCTGTGCAGGACCCCAGTAGGGGTGTGCAGGACCTCAGTAGGAGTGTGCAGGACATTATGGAACGTGTGCAGAACCTTAGTAGGAGTGTGCAGGACATCATGGGACCTGTGCAGGACCCCAGTAGGGGTGTGCAGGACGTCGTAGAATGTTTGCAGGACCTCAGTAGGAGTGTGCAGGACCTTAGTAGGAGTGTGCAGGACATCATGGGACCTGTGCAGGACCCCAGTAGGGGTGTGCAGGACGTCGTAGAATGTGTGCAGGACCTCAGTAGGAGTGTGCAGGACATCATGGAACGTGTGCAGGACCTTAGTAGGAGTGTGCAGAACATCATGGAACCTGTGCAGGACCCCAGTAGGGGTGTGCAGGACGTCGTAGAATGTGTGCAGGACCTTAGTAGGAGTGTGCAGGACCTTAGTAGGAGTGTGCAGGACATCATGGGACCTGTGCAGGACCCCAGTAGTGGTGTGCAGGACCTCAGTAGGACTGTGCAGGACATCATGGTACCTGTGCAGGACCCCAGTAGGAGTGTGCAGGACATCATGGGACCTGTGCAGGACCCCAGTAGGGGTGTGCAGGACCTCAGTAGGAGTGTGCAGGACATTGTGGGACCTGTGCAGGACCCCAGTAGGGGTGTGCAGGACGTCGTAGAATGTGTGCAGGATCTCAGTAGGAGTGTGCAGGACCTTAGTAGGAGTGTGCAGGACATCATGGGACCTGTGCAGGACCCCAGTAGGGGTGTGCAGGACATCATGGAACCTGTGCAGGACCCCAGTAGGGGTGTGCAGGACGTCGTAGAATGTGTGCAGGACCTCAGTAGGAGTGTGCAGGACATCATGGAACGTGTGCAGGACCTTAGTAGGAGTGTGCAGAACATCATGGAACCTGTGCAGGACCCCAGTAGGGGTGTGCAGGACGTCGTAGAATGTGTGCAGGACCTCAGTAGGAGTGTGCAGGACCTTAGTAGGAGTGTGCAGGACATCATGGGACCTGTGCAGGACCCCAGTAGGGGTGTGCAGGACGTCGTAGAATGTGTGCAGGACCTCAGTAGGAGTGTGCAGGACCTTAGTAGGAGTGTGCAGGACATCATGGGACCTGTGCAGGACCCCAGTAGGGGTGTGCAGGACCTCAGTAGGAGTGTGCAGGACATTGTGGGACCTGTGCAGGACCTCAGTAGGAGTGCGCAGGACATCATGGAACGTGTGCAGGACCTCAGTAGGGGTGTGCAGGACGTCGTAGAATGTGTGCAGGACCTCAGTAGGAGTGTGCAGGACCTTAGTAGGAGTGTGCATGACATCATGGGACCTGTGCAGGACCCCAGTAGGGGTGTGCAGGACGTCGTAGAATGTGTGCAGGGCCTCAGTAGGAGTGTGCAGGACCTTAGTAGGAGTGTGCAGGACATCATGGAACCTGTGCAGGACCCCAGTAGGGGGTGCAGGACGTTGTACAATGTGTGCGGGACCTCAGTAAGAGTGTGCAGGACATAATGGAACGTGTGCAGAACCTTAGTAGGAGTGTGCAGGACATCATGGGACCTATGCAGGACCCCAGTAGGGGTGTGCAGGACGTCGTAGAATGTGTGCAGAACCTCAGTGGGAGTGTGCAGGACCTTAGTAGGAGTGTGCAGGACATCATGGGACCTGTGCAGGACCCCAGTAGGGGTGTGCAGGACCTTAGTAGGAGTGTGCAGGACATCATGGGACCTGTGCAGGACCCCAGTAGTGGTGTGCAGGACGTCGTAGAATGTGTGCAGGACCTCAGTAGGAGTGTGCAGGGCCTTAGTAGGAGTGTGCAGGACATCATGGGACCTGTGCAGGACCCCAGTAGGGGTGTGCAGGACGTCATAGAATGTGTGCAGGACCTCAGTAGGAGTGTGCAGGACCTTAGTAGGAGTGTGCAGGACATCATGGGACCTGTGCAGGACCCCAGTAGGGGTGTGCAGGACGTCGTAGAATGTGTGCAGGACCTCAGTAGGAGTGTGCAGGACCTTAGTAGGAGTGTGCAGGACATCATGGGACCTGTGCAGGACCCCAGTAGTGGTGTGCAGGTCGTCGTAGAATGTGAGCAGGACCTCAGTAGGTGTGTGCAGGACCTTAGTAGCAGTGTGCAGGACATCATAGGACCTGTGCACAACCCCAGTAGGGGTGTGCAGGACGTCGTAGAATGTGTGCAGGACCTCAGTAGGAGTGTGCAGGACATCATGGAACGTGTGCAGGACCTTAGTAGGAGTGTGCAGGACATCATGGAACCTGTGCAGGACCCCAGTAGGGGTGTGCAGGACGTCGTAGAATGTGTGCAGAACCTCAGTAGGAGTGTGCAGGACCTTAGTGGGAGTGTGCAGGACATCATGGGACCTGTGCAGGACCCCAGTAGGGGTGTGCAGGACCTCAGTAGGAGTGTGCAGGACATTATGGGACCTGTGCAGGACCCCAGTAGGGGTGTGCAGGACGTCGTAGAATGTGTGCAGGACCTCAGTAGGAGTGTGCAGGACCTTAGTAGGAGTGTGCAGGACATCATGGGACCTGTGCAGGACCCTAGTAGGGGTGTGCAGGACGTGTTAGAATGTGTGCAGGACCTCAGTAGGGGTGTGCAGGACCTTCAGTAGGAGTGTGCAGGACATTTATGGGAACGTGCAGGACCTTAGTAGGAGTGTGCAGGACATCATGGGACCTGTGCAGGACCCCAGTAGGGGTGTGCAGGACGTCGTAGAATGTGTGCAGGACCTCAGTAGGAGTGTGCAGGACCTTAGTAGGAGTGTGCAGGACATCATGGGACCTGTGCAGGGCCCCAGTAGGGGTGTGCAGAACGTCGTAGAATGTGCGCAGGACCCCATAAGGGGTGTGCAGGACCTTAGTAGGAGTGTGCAGGACATCATGGGACCTGTGCAGGACCCCAGTAGGGGTGTGCAGGACGTCGTAGAATGTGTGCAGGACCTCAGTAGGAGTGTGCAGGACCTTAGTAGGAGTGTGCAGGACATCATGGGACCTGTGCAGGACCCCAGTAGGGGTGTGCAGGACGTCGTAGAATGTGTGCAGGACCTCAGTAGGAGTGTGCAGGACCTTAGTAGGAGTGTGCAGGACATCATGGGACCTGTGCAGGACCCCAGTAGGGGTGTGCAGGACGTCGTAGAATGTGTGCAGGACCTCAGTAGGAGTGTGCAGGACCTTAGTAGGAGTGTGCAGGACATCATGGGACCTGTGCAGGACCCCAGTAGGGGTGTGCAGGACGTCGTAGAATGTGTGCAGGACCTCAGTAGGAGTGTGCAGGACCTTAGTAGGAGTGTGCAGGACATCATGGGACCTGTGCAGGACCCCAGTAGAGTGTGCAGGACCTCAGTAGGGAGTGTGCAGGACTTCATGGAATGTATGCAGGACATCAGTAGGAGTGTGGAGGACATCATGGAACCTGTGCAGGACCCCAGTAGGGGTGTGCAGGACGTCGTAGAATGTGTGCAGGACCTAGTAGGAGTGTGCAGGACATCATGGGACCTGTGCAGGACTCCAGTAGGGGTGTGCAGGACCTCAGTAGGAGTGTGCAGAACATTATGGGACCTGTGCAGGACCCCAGTAGAGTGTGCAGGACGTCGTAGAATGTGTGCAGGACCTCAGTAGGAGTGTGCAGGACCTTAGTAGGAGTGCGCAGGACATCATGGGACGTGTGCAGGACCCCAGTAGGGGTGTGCAGGACCTCAGTAGGAGTGTGCAGGACATTGTGGGACCTGTGCAGGCCCTCAGTAGGAGTGCGCAGGACATCATGGAACGTGTGCAGGACCTCAGTAGGGGTGTGCAGGACGTCGTAGAATGTGTGCAGGACCTCAGTAGGAGTGTGCAGGACCTTAGTAGGAGTGTGCATGACATCATGGGACCTGTGCAGGACCCCATTAGGGGTGTGCGGGACGTCGTAGAATGTTTGCAGGACCTCAGTAGGAGTGTGCAGGACATCATGGAACGTGTGCAGGACCTTAGTAGGAGTGTGCAGAACATCATGGAACCTGTGCAGGACCCCAGTAGGGGTGTGCAGGACGTCGTAGAATGTGTGCAGGACCTCAGTAGGAGTGTGCAGGACCTTAGTAGGAGTGTGCAGGACATGATGGGACCTGTGCAGGACCCCAGTAGGGGTGTGCAGGACGTCGTAGAATGTGTGCAGGACCTCAGTAGGAGTGTGCAGGACCTTAGTAGGAGTGTGCAGGACATCATGGGACCTGTGCAGGACCCCAGTAGGGGTGTGCAGGACCTCAGTAGGAGTGTGCAGGACATTGTGGGACCTGTGCAGGACCTCAGTAGGAGTGCGCAGGACATCATGGAACGTGTGCAGGACCTCAGTAGGGGTGTGCAGGACGTCGTAGAATGTGTGCAGGACCTCAGTAGGAGTGTGCAGGACCTTAGTAGGAGTGTGCATGACATCATGGGACCTGTGCAGGACCCTAGTAGGGGTGTGCAGGACGTCTTAGAATGTGTGCAGGGCCTCAGTAGGAGTGTGCAGGACCTTAGTAGGAGTGTGCAGGACATCATGGTACCTGTGCAGGACCCCAGTAGGGGTGTGCAGGACCTCAGTAGGAGTGTGCAGGACATTATGGAACGTGTGCAGAACCTTAGTAGGAGTGTGCAGGACATCATGGGACCTGTGCAGGACCCCAGTAGGGGTGTGCAGGACGTCGTAGAATGTGTGCAGAACCTCAGTGGGAGTGTGCAGGACCTTAGTAGGAGTATGCAGGACATCATGGGACCTGTGCAGGACCCCAGTAGGGGTGTGCAGGACCTCAGTAGGAGTGTGCAGGACCTTAGTAGGAGTGTGCAGGACATCATGGGACCTGTGCAGGACCCCAGTAGGAGTGTGCAGGACGTCGTAGAATGTGTGCAGGACCTCAGTAGGAGTGTGCAGGACCTTAGTAGGAGTGTGCAGGACATCATGGGACCTGTGCAGGACCCCAGTAGTGGTGTGCAGGACGTCGTAGAATGTGTGCAGGACCTCAGTAGGAGTGTGCAGGACCTTAGTAGGAGTGTGCAGGACATCATGGGACCTGTGCAGGACCCCAGTAGGGGTGTGCAGGACGTCGTAGAATGTGTGCAGGACCTCAGTAGGAGTGTGCAGGACCTTAGTAGGAGTGTGCAGGACATCATGGGACCTGTGCAGGACCCCAGTAGGGGTGTGCAGGACGTCGTAGAATGTTTGCAGGACCTCAGTAGGAGTGTGCAGAACCTTAGTAGGAGTGTGCAGGACATCAAGGAACTTGTGCAGGATCCCAGTAAGGGTGTGCAGGACGTCGTAGAATGTGTGCAGGGCCTCAGTAGAAGAACGAGAACATCATGGAACGTGTGCAGAACCTTAGTAGGAGTGTGCAGGACATCAAGGAACTTGTGCAGGATCCCAGTAAGGGTGTGCAGGACGTCGTAGAATGTGTGCAGGGCCTCAGTAGGACCTTAGTAGGAGTGTGCAGGACATCATGGGACCTGTGCAGGACCCCAGTAGTGGTGTGCAGGACCTCAGTAGGACTGTGCAGGACATTATGGGACCTGTGCAGGACCCCAGTAGGGGTGTGCAGGACGTCGTAGAATGTGTGCAGGACCTCAGTAGGAGTGTGCAGGACCTTAGTAGAAGTGTGCATGACATCATGGGACCTGTGCAGGACCCTAGTAGGGGTGTGCAGGACGTCTTAGAATGTGTGCAGGGCCTCAGTAGGAGTGTGCAGGACCTTAGTAGGAGTGTGCAGGACCCCAGTAGGGGTGTGCAGGACCTCAGTAGGAGTGTGCAGGACATTATGGAACGTGTGCAGAACCTTAGTAGGAGTGCGCAGGACATCATGGGACCTGTGCAGGACCCCAGTAGGGGTGTGCAGGACGTCGTAGAATGTGTGCAGAACCTCAGTGGGAGTGTGCAGGACCTTAGTAGGAGTATGCAGGACATCATGGGACCTGTGCAGGACCCCAGTTGGGGTGTGCAGGACGTCATAGAATGTGTGCAGACCCCAGTAGGGGTGTGCAGGACCTTAGTAGGAGTGTGCAGGACATCATGGGACCTGTGCAGGACCCCAGTAGTGGTGTGCAGGACGTCGTAGAATGTTTGCAGGACCTCAGTAGGAGTGTGCAGGACCTTAGTAGGAGTGTGCAGGACATCATGGGACCTGTGCAGGACCCCAGTAGGGGTGTGCAGGACGCCGTAGAATGTGTGCAGGACCTCAGTAGGAGTGTGCAGGACCTTAGTAGGAGTGTGCAGGACATCATGGGACCTGTGCAGGACCCCAGTAGGGGTGTGCAGGACGTCGTAGAATGTTTGCAGGACCTCAGTAGGAGTGTGCAGGACCTTAGTAGGAGTGTGCAGGACATCATAGGACCTGTGCAGGACCCCAGTAGGGGTGTGCAGGACGTCGTAGAATGTGTGCAGGACCTCAGTAGGAGTGTGCAGGACATCATGGAACGTGTGCAGGACCTTAGTAGGAGTGTGCAGAACATCATGGAACCTGTGCAGGACCCCAGTAGGGGTGTGCAGGACGTCGTAGAATGTGTGCAGGACCTTAGTAGGAGTGTGCAGGACATCATGGGACCTGTGCAGGACCCCAGTAGTGGTGTGCAGGACCTCAGTAGGACTGTGCAGGACATTATGGGACCTGTGCAGGACCCCAGTAGGGGTGTGCAGGACGTCGTAGAATGTGTGCAGGACCTCAGTAGGAGTGTGCAGGACCTTAGTAGGAGTGTGCAGGACATCATGGGACCTGTGCAGGACCCCAGTAGGGGTGTGCAGGAACTCAGTAGGAGTGTGCAGGACATTGTGGGACCTGTGCAGGACCTCAGTAGGAGTGCGGAGGACATCATGGAACGTGTGCAGGACCTCAGTAGGGGTGTGCAGGACGTCGTAGAATGTGTGCAGGACCTCAGTAGGAAAGTGCAGGACCTTAGTAGGAGTGTGCATGACATCATGGGACCTGTGCAGGACCCCATTAGGGGTGTGCGGGACGTCGTAGAATGTTTGCAGGACCTCAGTAGGAGTGTGCAGGACCTTAGTAGGAGTGTGCAGGACATCATAGGACCTGTGCAGGACCCCAGTAGGGGTGTGCAGGACGTCGTAGAATGTGTGCAGGACCTCAGTAGGAGTGTGCAGGACATCATGGAACGTGTGCAGGACCTTAGTAGGAGTGTGCAGAACATCATGGAACCTGTGCAGGACCCCAGTAGGGGTGTGCAGGACGTCATAGAATGTGTGCAGGACCTCAGTAGGAGTGTGCAGGACCTTAGTAGGAGTGTGCAGGACATCATGGGACCTGTGCAGGACCCCAGTAGTGGTGTGCAGGACCTCAGTAGGACTGTGCAGGACATTATGGGACCTGTGCAGGACCCCAGTAGGGGTGTGCAGGACGTCGTAGAATGTGTGCAGGACCTCAGTAGGAGTGTGCAGGACCTTAGTAGGAGTGTGCAGGACATCATGGGACCTGTGCAGGACCCCAGTAGGGGTGTGCAGGAACTCAGTAGGAGTGTGCAGGACATTGTGGGACCTGTGCAGGACCTCAGTAGGAGTCCGCAGGACATCATGGAACGTGTGCAGGACCTCACTAGGGGTGTGCAGGACGTCGTAGAATGTGTGCAGGACCTCAGTAGGAGTGTGCAGGACCTTAGTAGGAGTGTGCATGAGACCATGGGACCTGTGCAGGACCCCAGTAGGGGTGTGCAGGACGTCGTAGAATGTGTGCAGGGCCTCAGTAGGAGTGTGCAGGACCTTAGTAGGAGTGTGCAGGACATCATGGTACCTGTGCAGGACCCCAGTAGGGGTGTGCAGGACCTCAGTAGGAGTGTGCAGGACATTATGGAACGTGTGCAAAACCTTAGTTGTAGTGTGCAGGACATCATGGGACCTGTGCAGGACCCCAGAGGGGTGTGCAGGACGTCGTAGAATGTGTGCAGAACCTCAGTGGGAGTGTGCAGGACCTCAGTAGGAGTATGCAGGACATCATGGGACCTGTGCAGGTCCCCAGTAGGGGTGTGCAGGACGTCAGTAGGAGTGTGCAGTACCTTAGTAGGAGTGTGCAGGACATCATAATACCTGTGCAGGACCCCAGTAGGAGTGTGCAGGACATCGTGGGACCTGTGCAGGACCCCAGTAGGGGTGTGCAGGACCTCAGTAGGAGTGTGCAGGACATTGTGGGACCTGTGCAGGACCCCAGTAGGGGTGTGCAGGACGTCGTAGAATGTGTGCAGGATCTCAGTAGGAGTGGGCAGTACCTTAGTAGGAGTGTGCAGGACATCATGGGACCTGTGCAGGACCCCAGTAGGGGTGTGCAGGACATCATGGAACCTGTGCAGGACCACAGTAGGGGTGTGCAGGACGTCGTAGAATGTGTGCAGGACCTCAGTAGGAGTGTGCAGGACATCATGGAACGTGTGCAGGACCTTAGTAGGAGTGTGCAGAACATCATGGAACCTGTGCAGGACCCCAGTAGGGGTGTGCAGGACGTCGTAGAATGTGTGCAGGACCTCAGTAGGAGTGTGCAGGACCTTAGTAGGAGTGTGCAGGACATCATGGGACCTGTGCAGGACCCCAGTAGTGGTGTACAGGACCTCAGTAGGACTGTGCAGGACATTATGGGACCTGTGCAGGACCCCAGTAGGGGTGTGCAGGACGTCGTAGAATGTGTGCAGGACCTCAGTAGGAGTGTGCAGGACCTTAGTAGGAGTGTGCAGGACATCATGGGACCTGTGCAGGACCCCAGTAGGGGTGTGCAGGACCTCAGTAGGAGTGTGCAGGACATTGTGGGACCTGTGCAGGACCTCAGTAGGAGTGCGCAGGACATCATGGAACGTGTGCAGGACCTCAGTAGGGGTGTGCAGGACGTCGTAGAATGTGTGCAGAACCTCAGTAGGAGTGTGCAGGACCTTAGTAGGAGTGTGCATGACATCATGGGACCTGTGCAGGACCCTAGTAGGGGTGTGCAGGACGTCTTAGAATGTGTGCAGGGCCTCAGTAGGAGTGTGCAGGACCTTAGTAGGAGTGTGCAGGACATCATGGTACCTGTGCAGGACCCCAGTAGGGGTGTGCAGGACCTCAGTAGGAGTGTGCAGGACATTATGGAACGTGTGCAAAACCTTAGTAGGAGTGTGCAGGACATCATGGGACCTGTGCAGGACCCCAGTAGGGGTGTGCAGGACGTCGTAGAATGTGTGCAGAACCTCAGTGGGAGTGTGCAGGACCTTAGTAGGAGTATGCAGGACATCATGGGACCTGTGCAGGACCCCAGTAGGGGTGTGCAGGACGTCATAGAATGTGTGCAGGGCCTTAGTAGGAGTGTGCAGGACATCATGGGACCTGTGCAGGACCCCAGTAGGGGTGCGCAGGACGTCGTAGAATGTGTGCAGAACCTCAGTAGGAGTGTGCAGGACATCATGGGACCTGTGCAGGACCCCAGTAGGGGTGTGCAGGACGTCGTAGAATGTGTGCAGGGCCTTAGTAGGAGTGTGCAGGACATTATGGAACGTGTGCAAAACCTTAGTAGGAGTGTGCAGGACATCATGGGACCTGTGCAGGACCCCAGTAGGGGTGTGCAGGACGTCGTAGAATGTGTGCAGGACCTCAGTAGGAGTGTGCAGGACCTTAGTAGGAGTGTGCAGGACATCATGGGACCTATGCAGGACTCCAGTAGGGGTGTGCAGGACATCATGGGACCTGCGCAGGACCCCAGTAGGGGTGTGCAGGACCTCAGTAGGCGTGTGCAGGACATTATGGGACCTGTGCAGGACCCTAGTAGGGGTGTGCAGGACGTCGTAGAATGTGTGCAGGATCTCAGTAGGAGTGTGCAGTACCTTAGTAGGAGTGTGCAGGACATCATGGGACCTGTGCAGGACCCCAGTAGGAGTGTGCAGGACATCATGGAACCTGTGCAGGACCCCAGTAGGGGTGTGCAGGACGTCGTAGAATGTGTGCAGAACCTCAGTAGGAGTGTGCAGGACATCATGGGACCTGTGCAGGACCCCAGTAGGGGTGTGCAGGACGTCGTAGAATGTGTGCAGGACCTTAGAAGGAGTGTGCAGGACATCATGAAACGTGTGCAAGACCCCTGTAAGGATAAGCGGGACTTCATGGAATGTGTGCAGGACATCAGTAGGAGTGTGCAGGACATCATGAAGCGTGTGCAGGACCCCAGTAGGGATGAGCAGGACGTCATGGAATGTGTGTAGGACCTTAGTAAAATTGTGCAGGACATCATAGAACGTGTGCAGGACCCCAATAGGGGTGTGCAGGACATCATGGAATGTGTGCAGGACCTTAGTAGGAGTGTGCAGGACATCATGAAACGTGTGCAAGACCCCTGTAAGGATGAGCAGGACTTCATGGAATGTGTGCTGGATCTCAGTAGGAGTGTGCAGGACCTCAGTTTAATGTTCAGGACACCGTATGCAAGCCAGGCCTCCGAATCTACAAGAACGATAGTTAAGTCCGCCAGAACAGGGCTACCGTAATCTCACTCGAGTTGGCTCTAAAATTTTCTAAGTTCTGACTCCGAATTCGCTTCATCTTCCCTACAGGTGGTGATGTTTTCCTGCTTTGTAGTCCAGGCAGATCCTCAACTGCTGACCTCAGGAGAAGGACGGTGTGTGAATCAAGACACACCGCTCTTCACTTCTTTTATACTTTACCCTTGGTCAATTTTGTATCATCCAATTTGTTTACGAGAGCCGAATAACATTGTTCCTAAGATTACTTGTTCCGAAACAGACATATGGGCCGGCGCAGACGAGCCACATCAGCATGAACCGGTGAAGTTTGGCTAGAGCGGCTGACCCTGAGTCTATCCTAGACGTGGTGGGGCCACCCAAGATTTATTCATAGAAATGATGAAAAACTCTGATATAAGAGGCCTGATACTGCGCTATCAATCATTGTTTTTATTAGAGCTCTACGGAAATACTTCGACTGGTAGCCTCACCAATTGGCCGTTCATTTCATTTCTGTCTTGAATGGTGCGTGCCCCCCCCCGTCTAGAATAGTGCCTAGAACCTGTACAATTGGGTCATTTTGAAACTCATTTCTTTATTTTTCGACTTTTAAATTCAAAAAGTATATGCCTTGCATCTATTTGTAGGAAGCCGCGTTGCAACAATTATCTTGCAGTCTTAGCAGCGGAGCGGTTGTTTCTTCATTTCTACCTCTATGTTTTCGAAAAAAAAACAACAACTTGACTTTTAGAGATTGACGATGTTGTAGAAGGGAAACTCTTGGAAAAAGTTGTGAAATTTCTGAAAGTTGGGCTCCGCAGAAAAGGTCAAGGATTTGGCATTGCTCTAAAATATAGTGAAATTGTTGAATCGATTTGGCTGTTGTTGGTATATGCAGATAACATAATCATTAAATGTAGTGAAATTGTTGCAAACAGATTTGGCAGGAGCTCTATGAATTATCAGAGTCAAATCACGCGTCAGAAGGGGTTTTTCTTGGAGCGCATATTGAATCAAATGAGAACAAGAATAAGTCTAGCAGCTAAAACGTTTCCATACAATGTGAACCGTAAAAGCGTTGTTGACACGAAGACATAGCGTCAGTAGCTAATAAATTGTGTTAGAATTCATTTTCATGATTTTTGTCTAATCGGTGAGGGAAGGTCTGGTACCTTAGTGGGAACTACACTGAAAAGGCAGAATAGCATTCGGAAACCTTATTTCTAGCCCATAAGGCCACGTTTCGTTCAGCATTGTTGACTGAAGTTTATTATTTTTTCTTTTTGTCTTCATTCGCTCGCCAGAGGACCTTCTGACGCGTGATTTGACTGTGATAATAATTCATAGAGCTCCTGCCAAATCTGTTTGCAACAATTTCACAACATTTAATGATTATGTAATCTGCATATACCAACAACAGCCAAATCGATTCAACAATTTCACTACATTTTAGAGCAATGCCAAATCCTTGACCTTTTCTGCGGAGCCCAACTTTCAGAAATCTAAATTGTGATTTGGACCATGCGTTGCCGCAATAGTTCTTGAACAATGTTTAGCTTAAATATTAAGGGGAATTGAGTGAGTTCTCCTTTTCAACACCTGCCAAAAATATATAATGCTTAAAAACTCACATCAGAAAGCATCGTTCAAAAGTCCCTATGATCAAACTTCTCAACGAGTAATTGTTTATAATATTTTTTTATGAACAACTTTATCAACCTTAGTAAATCCAGTCCTTATAAATTAGGCTTAGAATGTGTATCTAAGCCGATGCCCCCAGTTTTATACAATATCTCCTCGTTGATGAATGATTGAATTATTATTCTAATTTCAAAACTATTTTCTTAATTGTTTAAAAGATTTTTTCACTGATCCATTCATTTGATAGAATTTTCGTTTTCTTATAGTTTTTGAAAAAATTTTCGTTTTATTTGTGTTTAATTTTTTGTTTAAAAAAACGCGTTACAAGACGTGATGCGCCACATCGACTGGGACGGCAAAGGTATTCTCATAGACGGGTGCAGACTATCCAACTTGCGCTTCGCTGACGACATTGTGCTGCTGGGTTCGTCTTCCGCAGAAGTCGAAGGAATGCTTAACGAACTGGACGCTGCAGGAAAAGCGATCGGCCTTACAATGAATCTGAGGAAAACCCAAGTGATGCGCAACCAGTGGTGTGACGACAGCCCCATTCGTCTCTCTGGCACTCCCCTACCCACTACGAACAGCTACGTCTATCTCGGAAGAGAGGTGAACATGCAAAACGACTTGTCTACGGAGATCGGACGGAGACGACGAGCGGCCTGGTCTGCACTTGGATCGATAGTGGAAGTGACAGACAAATTGCGGGATGTGAAGACACGAGCACGTTTGTTCGACACCACGGTGCTACCTGCGTTGTGCTATGGAACCGAGACATGGGCGGAAACGAAGGCGACCACACAGGCCATAAGGACAGCTCACAGGGTCTTGGAACGCAGACTACTGAAGACTAATCGTCGTGCCCAGCGAGCTGGTGACCTACGCAGTGCTGATCTTCGAAAGCAGTCGCAGTTAATGAACCCTCTTCTGTTCATGGCCCAGTCTAAACACCGATGGGCAGGACACGTGTTGCGCCGCATGGATGACCAATGGAGCCTCCGTACAACAGTCTGGTTACCACGTGATTGCCACCGGCCTCTAGGCCGTCCTCCCACAAGATGGAACTCTGTATTTTCAGGCAGAGTCAAGACGTTCTGCACCGAGCGAGGGCTTCCTGAAAATCACCATCACTGGATGTCCCTTGCTCGGGATCGGTCGAGCTGGTTGAGATGTGGTCCACACGGCGGCGACGCGCAGTGAAGATGGATCATCAAGGTATCAAGGTAGGTAAGGTTAATTTTTTTATGAGATATACATACATTTTATTGAAGACTGCATTTTAATACATACATTTTATTGAAGACTGCATTTTACATGGCCGGGAATCCCGGGAACCAGATTAACAATTTAGCCTTCAATGTTACAATTTTTTACCTAAAGGGATTGGGCCAGCTACGGCACACAATTTGACGGTAAGAGTTCTTATGGTACCCTAAACAAGTTGAGTGTGGTCGTCAAACTTTTTTACGCTAGTTTGAGGGCTGTAAGCACATTCTCATCTAGATCTGCTAGCGTGCTTTGTTTTTCTATGCTCTAGCTCTCACGCTGGGCGAGAGGCATGCGGTGAGGAGAATGTGCGACGATGGTGGGAAAACGTCGGGCCACGCATGTTCACTTGTGAGCTGTCCTTAGACCCTTTATAAACATCCATCCTACTATATATATTTTGGTAAATTTGTGTGTGCGTGTGTGTGTATGTATGTATGTATGTATGTATGTATGTATGACATGTATGTATGTATGTAACCTCCATTTCCTGCTACTCGCACTTTTCTGTATCACTATCATAGAAGCGGTGTGGTTTTGAGAATGATTTCTTCAATTTCGTAGTAGAAATTTTCAGAAAACAACCGCTTCTGCACCTACGATTGTGATAACAGAAGTGCAGTAGCGGGAAATGAAGGCTAAGTATGTGTGCGTTTCTCTGTGTGTTTGTTTGATCGTTTATTCGGCTTGACTTCCAAGACGTTCTGCGCGCTCTTGAGCCCGTACCCGTAAGGGCGACCTTACGGGTACGGGCTCAAGAGCGCGCAGAACGCCATAGAAAGTGTGTGGGTCCTAAGTGGGATTTCGCAAAAAGCCGTAGAAAGTGTGCGCGACTCAGTGGTAGTGAGCTGGACGCCGTAGTAAGTGTGAGGGACCCAAGTGGGAGTGAGCGGGACGCCGTAGAGAATGTGCGAGAACCAGGTGGTGCTGCGCATGACGACGTAGAAAGCGTGCGAGACCAAAGGGAGTGCATCGCAGGAAGTGTGCTGGGCCCGAGGGACAGTGCGCCGGACGCCGTATAAAATGTGGGGGACCCAAGTGAGAGTGCGCCAGACGCCGTAGAAAGTGTGCGGGACCCGAATGGGGAGCGCCGGACGCCATGGAAAGTGTGCTGGACCCAAGTGGGAGTGCACAGGATGCCGTAGGAAGTGTGCGGGACCAAAGTGGGAGTGCGCAGGACACCATAGAACGTGTGCGGGATCCGAGTGAGAGTGCGCCGGACGCCGTAGAAAGTAAGCGGGACCAAAGTGGAAGTGCGCCGAACGCCGTAGAAAGTGTGCGGGACCCAAGTGGGAGTGCGCCGAACGCCGTAGAAAGTGTGCGGGACCCGAGTGAGAGTGCGCCAGACGCCGTAGAAAGTGTGCGGGACCCAAGTGAGAGTGCGCCAGACGCCGTAGAAAGTGTGCGGGAACCGAGTGAGGGTGCGCCAGACGCCGTAGAAAGTGTGCAGGACCCAAGTGGGAGTGCGCCGAACGCCGTAGAAAGTGTGCGGGACCCGAGTGAGAGTGCGCCAGACGCCGTAGAAAGTGTGCGGGACCCGACTGAGGGTGAGCCAGACGCCGTAGAAAGTGCGGGAGCCAAGTGGGAGTGCGCCGGACGCCGTATATTATGTCTCAGACTCGAGGAAGAGTGCGCCGTAGGAAGTGTATGAGACCCAAGTGAGGGAGCGCCGGACGCCGTAGAAAACGTGTGAGACTCAAGGGAGAGAGTGCAGAACTCCACAATCACTATGTGCGTCTAAAAGAGAGCGTACACCACCCCTTTCTTCAGGTCCCCTACCCTTCACCACTCATTTCAACCGCTTAGCTGTTTATATGCACTAACTTCTCTAAATCGGGTTTATATACGGTGAAAATTAGAGTTAATCAGAATCTGCATCCATGGAACACAAACATCATTCTACTTCATGCGGCAATAAAAGTAGCAGGGTGTCGGTTGATCATGAGAACATTTAGTAAACTCCAAACAGCGGTTGTCCTTATCATGACGGGAATTTAAAAAAAATCAAAAGCCACTTCAGGACCTTATAAAACGGAAGAAGGGCTGGTGTGTCACGGCACAGATAAGGAGGAAAACGGGTGTTGCAAAGTTTGGAATGCTCTGTGATTTTGAATGGTTTAAGTGTTGCCGCCTAAACCAGCTTATGGGCCAGCGCAGGAAGAAAGAAAGCTCCGATTCATTTGCCTTATACCCAAGATGCCGGCGAAGCCGGCAAATGGGCCGGCGCTGCCGGACCCCAGCGGCAGAGGCCGGCGTCAGCCGGCCGACGCGGCTGGTAATTGAACATACAGTAGTACTTCATTGCATTTGCAGCATGTTCGCATACAAACTTCAGTCTTCATATATGCATATTAATAAAAATATGAAAGCAAATCTTCAATTTCTAAAAGTTGGGCTCCGCAGAAAAGGTCAAGGATTTGGCATTGCTCTAAAATGTCGTGATATTGTTCCATTAGATTTGGCTATCAAAATGATTTCCTAAATGTAGTGAAATTGTTGAATCGATTTGGCTGTTGTTGGTATATGCAGGCAACATAATCATCAAGTGTAGTGAAATTGTTGCAAACGGATTTGGCAGGAGCTCTATGAATTATCACAGTCAAATCACGCGTCAGAAGGTCCTCTGGCGAGCGAATGAAGACAAAAAGAACACAATAATCCTCAGCCAACATTGAATGAAACGTGGCCATATGGACTAGAAATAAGGTTTTCGAATGTTAATCTGCCTTTTCAGTGTAGCTCCACTAAGGTACCAGACCTTCCCTCACCGATTAGATAAAAAGCATGAAAACGAAATCTAACGCAATTTATTCGCTACTGACGCTATGTCTTCGTGTCCTCAACGCTATCAAGGTTCACATTGTATGGAAACGTTTTAGCTGCTAGACTTATTCTTGTTCTCATTTGATTCAATATGCGCTCCAAGAAAAACCCTTTCTGACGCGTGATTTGACTGTGATAATTCATAGAGCTCCTGCCAAATTCGTTTGCAACAATTTCACTACATTTAATGATTATGTTATCTGCATATAGTATCATCAGGCTGTCGGCAGCTGGACACCCCTGCAGAAATGTACAACCGTCAAATCCGATGTGTCCGCAGCTGTGGCCCACGTGCACCATACTATACGCGCATTTTTTAAAATACGAAGTCATTGGACAGGAAGTTGTTCTTTTCGCACAGAAGAGTTTTTTACAACGAATCATTATGAATTACTCTTGTGTCAACGTATAGGGAGGAAATGCTCAGATTACGACACATTTAACCTTGTAGTAAGCAAAGTGACTTTTTTTATCCTGAAGCGTTCAATACAGAAATTTGAGGCGCAGAGCCATACAATGTAATCCATTTTTCAGACCTTGAAAATATTAGGGTGAAATGTCTTATATTTTGAAGTACCAATCTTCAATGAGGGCCGATCGTAGAAACCCGAATTGGACTGCGAATCATGGGAAATCCAGATTGGACGGTGCAGCCTTCGGCTGCACCGTCTGGCAGGAGGAAAACCCGGGTGTGGGCTAATTTTACACCTAGCGATTCCGAGAGGTGGGAGTCAGGGGAGTTCAGATTGGACGGTGCAGCCTTCGGCTGCACCGTCTGGCAGGGGAGGAAAACCCCGGGTATGGGCTAATTTTTACCCTAGCGATTCCAAGAGGTGCGAATCAGCCGTCTGGCAGGGGAGGAAAACCCCGGGTGTGGGCTAATTTTTACCCTAGCGATTCCGAGAGGTGCGAATCAGGGGGAATCCAGATTGGACGGTGCAGCTTTGTACTTAATAACGGTTATAAACACTGAATAAAAAAACGTCCCTTCAGCTTTTCTATTCTTCCAGCCTTCAAGGCATGATCGATGTCATATTTTTGATGTTTCGCCGTTTCTTCCACTCTTCTATAGTCTTGTATCTTCTGCTTGGTGTAAATGATAAGGGTAAGAAATAGTGATTCCATGAAAAATTATCATAAATGATATTTCGATTATTCCCTGGCATCAAATCAGGATTTTGTCACCCTAATCAGCACTGAGACCCCTAAAAACACTACTTTCCTTCGTAACCACGCAGAAGAAACAAAAAACAATAGAAGAGAAAGCAGGAAAAACGAGGAAAACACAAAAAAATGAAAAAAACCGGCGATCATCACTCGGCCTCAATTAAAAATTTTTGCGCGTGAATGGCGCGTTTCGTTGTTGCCTGCAGACAGTGCTGCCTAGTTGACGGTTGTACGTTTCTGCAGGGGTGTCTATTTGGAAACACCCGTATCATCACAGCCAAATCAATTCGACAATTTCACTTCATTTGAAAAATCAAGTTGAGAGCCAAATCCAATAAAACAATTTCACGACATTTAAGAGCAATGCCAAATCCTTGACCTTTTCTGCGGAGCCCAACTTTCAGAAATTTCACAACTTTTTACAAGTGTTTCCCTTCTACAATATCGTCAAGCTCTAAAAGTCAAGTTTTTTTTTTCGAAAACATAGTGGTAGAAATGAAGAAACAACCGCTCCGCTGCTAAGGTTGCAAGATAATAGTTGCAACACTGCTTCCTACAGATAGATGCAAGGCATATACTTCTTGAATTTAAAAGTCGAAAAATGAAGAAATGAGTTTTAAAATGCCCCAACTGTACAGGATCTAGACCCACCATTCAAGACAGAAATGAACTGAACCGCCAATCGGTAAGGCTACCAATCGAAGTATTTCCATAGAGCTCTTATAAACAATGACTGATAGCGCAGTATCAGGCATCTTTTATCAGAGTTTTTCATCATTTCTATGAGTAAACCTTGGGTGGCCCCACCCCGTCTAGGATAGACCCAGGGTCAGCCGCTCTAGCCAAACTTTACCGGTTCATGCTGATGTGGCTCGTCTGCGCCGGCCCATATGTCTGATTCGGAACAAGAACGATGGTTAAGTGCGCCAGAAGAGGACTACCGTAATCTTAGGAATGATGTTATTCGGCTCTCGTAAACAAATTGGATGATACAAAATTGACCAAGGGTAAAGTACAAAAGAAGTGAAGAGCGGTGTGTCTTGATTCACACACCGTCCTTCTCCTGAGGTCAGCAGTTGAGGATCTGCCTGGACTACAAAGCAGGAAAACATCACCACCTGTTGGGAAGATGAAGCGAATTCGGAGTCAGAACTTAGAAAATTTTAGAGCCAACTCGAGTGAGATTACTATAGCCTTGTTCTCGCGCACTTACCTATCGCTCTTGTTGATTCGGAGACATGACTTGCATACGGTGACCTGGACATTAAACTGAGGTCCTGGGCACGTCCATTGATGTTCTGCACACTCCTACTAAGGTCCTGCACACGTTCCATGAGGTCCTGCACACAATCTACGACGTCCTGCACACCCCTTCTGGGGTCCTGCACAGGTCCCATAATGTCCTGAACACTCCTGCTGAGGTCCTGCACACATTATACGACGTCCTGCACACCCCTACTGGGATGCTGCACAGGTCCCATAACGTCCTGCACACTCCTACTGAGGTCCTGCACGCATTCTACCACATCCTGCACACCCCTACTGGGGTGTTGCACACGTCCCATGATGTCTTGCCCACTCCTACTACGGTCCTGCACACGTTCAATGATGTCCTGCCCACTCCTACTGAGGTCCTGCACAGGTCCCATGACGTCCTGTACACTCCTACTAAGGTCTTGCACACGTTCCATGATGTCCTGCACACTCCTACTGAGGTCCTGCACAGGTCCCATGATGTCCTGCACACTCCTACTGAAGTCCTGCACAGGTCCCATGATGTCCTGCACACTCCTACTAAGGTCTTGCACACGTTCCATGATGTCCTGCACACTCCTACTGAGGTCCTGCACACATTCTACAACGTCGTGCACACCCCTACTGGGGTCCTGCACACGGCCCATGATGTCCTGCCCACTCCTACTACGGTCCTGCACACGTTCCATGATGTCCTGCACACTCCTACTGAGGTCCTGCACAGGTCCCATGATGTCCTGCACACTCCTACTAAGGTCTTGCACACGTTCCATGATGTCCTGCACACCCCTACTGGGGTCCTGCACAGGTCCCATAATGTCCTGCACACTCCTACTGGGGTCCTGCACAGACTCCATGAGGTCCTGCACACATTCTACGACGTCCTGCACACCCCTACTGAGGTCCTGCACAGGTTCCATGATGTCCTGCACACTCCTACTGATTTTCTGCAACACATTCTACGACGTCCTGCACACCCCTACTGGGGTTCTGCACAGGTCTCATGATGTCCTGCACTCTTCTACTAAGGTCCTGCACACGTTCGATGATGTCCTGCATACTCCTACTGAGGCCCTGTATACATTCTACGGCGTCCTGCACATCCCTACTGAGGTCTCGCATAGTCAACCGACACTTCAGCACACCCTGCGACGCCTTCTTATCGACGGTGCGCTTGGAACGAATACGCGCCGCGGTCAAGTACATCAATCGCGCACAGCGTCCTCTTCCGAGCCGGGCGTTTGAAGTACACCACCCTGGAGAGCAAGGTGTTTATATGGAGTCTAAGAAAACAATGACTGATAACGAAAAACCCACCATTTTCATAAACTAATCTTGAGAGGCCGGTTTCCGAGTTTGAAACGCCCGTTAGAGGCCCAGAAGTCATTATGGTCAGTTCTGACAATTATTTTCGTCATTCCCGTGGCCGATTACCTCTAGTCACAAGTTTTCGAGCGATTTGGTCCACGCCTTCCAAAAAAATGGTTTTGACGGATGGAGGTGGAGGAGGAGGCGGAGGCGGTGGTGGAGATCGTTTTTGCGTACTTTGAGAGGTCATAATTTCAGAAAGCGGGGACCAATTAGGATGAAAAGTTGCACACATATGTAATTTCTTGCAGCGCATCAAATGGTGTGCAGCTCATACCTCTGGTGACGGTATGAATAGGTGATCTCATTGTAGGGCATCCGCGCGGGAAGAGATCAAAGCCAAATCCTGGTGCGCGCTTCGCGCGCACCACAATTACCCTATCGTCTTTGGGAGGCACAGTATTATCCATTCACAGGTTTTTTAGAACAACTGGCTAGTTTAAAGTATGCAAAACAACTACACAAAAAACTTCTACATTGAAAAACCAGCCACTTCGTCATCTAACTTGACTACGCCCATTTTTCCGCGCCGCAACGACTCTTCCTATCTCGGAAGGAGGAGGAAAACCCTGGGTTGATGTACTAAATAGAAGGCGGTATGGAAAAATGGGCGTGGCCGAGTGCAATTTTATACGATTTTATCCGAAATTTATCCGATTTTATCCGAAATTTTATCCGAATTTTTGATCCGTCGGGTAATGGTTCGATTCAGATAATGCGTTTTTTTTTCGAATTTTCGGATATCGGATTATCCGACTCTCGGATATCTGGTCGGATATTCGAAAAGGAGTGATTCGGATACTAAGCATAATACATTGTCGCTGTGATGAGCGACAGTCATGACATTTAGCACAAATCGTGGTGGGACGAGCATCGGAGCAATGGAACTGGCCGTCGTAGGAACAGTTGTCGCGTGTCCGTTGCAGCGATGTGTCGCGGGGGGGGCTGACATATCGCAAATGTGCCGGTGCCTGTCGTTTCCACAGCGACAGATTTAAAGGGCGGAAGGCGGTCGCTGTCGCTGTGCAGAGCGACGCGACCGTGTGTCGCTAAAGTATATTATTGGCCTAAGGGCAGCCCCTTCCTTGTACTATTATTATGATGCCTTTCGTAAACATATGACTGCATGAGGCGCTTATGTATTGAGGCGCGCTGGGCTTTCAAATCTGCAAACTGTTTCTCCCTTCTGTACTCCTAGCCAAATCTGCAGCTCAGAAAGCAACAAACTCCCGAAATAGCTTTTTATCACCTTTTGATAGAAAGTATTGAAATTCCTGTTTTACCATAATAGTATTAATTATTGTTGTATTTTGCTGTTTACGATTGACGGTTTACGATTTACGGAGGTTTCACCGTAATTACGTTTTACGATTTACGGAGTTTGAAAATTCATTTACGCACACCCCTGCTCGACATGCACGCCGACCGCGTGGGCGGACAGTCTCATCCGGACAGACTTATTCCGAACCTGTGCACCACTTGGTTGCATGCTGTATCCTTTTTCTACAGAAAAATCACAGAATCTTGAAGTGAGGCGCTTTTAGGTTAGCCTCCCAATGAAAACTCTTAGACCTGTCAGCATGCCTCGGGTGGTCGACGTCTCAATTGTGAAACATTGACTTCAATCGAATCATATCCTCCTTGTCAGACTTATTCAAAGCTTCGGTCCAGTGTCTATAATAAACCCTAAGATAACCTCTAACGTAAACGTAATCTTAACGCTTGCGATTTGCAGATCTCGCCTTCACTTGATCTCAACGCTTGCCCAAGAGATGAAGGATTATGTGTACGGTTTACGTGCTAATAAAAATCATGTGTTTTCTGGCCGTGAAAGTCTCAAACATTTCGCTGATAAAAATTATGCTGCGTGAGTTGGATTTCAGACACAAAATAGTGGAAGCGGTTAGAATGAGAAGGGGTTATTTTCATATATATTTTATAGGTGTCTTACGAGGACAGTATTCCACATCGATTTGGACTGCTTCTTCGTCTCTGTGGCTCTTAGAGATCGTCCGGATTTAGTTGGGAAACCTGTTGCAATCACACATAGCAAGGTGTTTTCTCACTGCTTCAATCGAATCGAGACTCCTCATAAGCCTTTCTTTGTGTTTCGAATTTTTTTTGTAGGGAGTGTCGGCGGGTTTCTCGGAATTGGCATCCGTGAGCTACGCAGCTCGCGAATGTGGACTACAGAATGGTATGATCGTTCGTGATGCCATCAAACTCTGCCCGAATCTCGTCTGCTTGCCATATCTTTTCGACGACTATCGCGTTATTTCAAAAACCATCTACACGATAGTTTCCCGGTTTGTGTCCTTTGAGTGCAGTGTCCCTGATGAAAACCGTTCCCGAGTTATCACCGAAAATCGGTAGGTCGTAGGTTCATTATATCAACAATGTCGAAAAAAAGGCAAGAAGCCCGGAATAGCCATTTATGGTCCTAAACTCCAATGTTGAACGCACGCCCCACCCACTGCCATTGACGTCCACCGATCAAAACAAACAACATGAAATTCGACTTCTAGAAGGCAACCGACGATCAAATGATAATTAATAATTCACATAAATCCCGGCTTTAGCGAATTCTTCTCACTGCCTTTTCCTTGAAGGCGAGTTTTCAATTGTTTCCTTTGATCAGGGGCCGTTGAGGGGAGTGAGCGGGGAAAGCGCCCTACATTGAAGTTTAAAGCGGGGGGAGCTATTTTTCGCCGTTTTCTCCGACATTGTTGGTACAATCGGCCTCTGATGTTCCGATTCCCGACGAGAACTCGAAGACGGTTTTTATCGTGGGCATTGCTTTTGAATTCGGCCCTCTTCGAGCTGTACGCTCACAAGTTTAGTGTGTTCAAGCTTTTGGCCATAGACTTCCCTCCACTTCAGTGGCAGGTTTAGTGACGCACCGGTGGATTTTCAAATCGGGCCTACCATGCTGATCCATAAGATGTTCCGCTCTTGCTATGCTCAAAAGGAAAGCTTACTTTGTCTAATTTGCAGATACACACTTGAAATAAGAGCTGTCTCCTGTGACGAAATGTATATAGACTGCACAGAGTTGTTTGAAGAAGTGAGTAGCTTGTTCTTTGGTCACACTGAATAGTTGTCTCTACTAGGTATACCGGGGATACGTCAGTCTCTCCCCAAACACAGATTTAGTGTTCTGGAAAGTTTGCTGGAACGTTCACGGTAGTTAACTGCGATAACTGTTTTCGTCAGCTTCATACGACATTGGTTCAAAAAACTGAAAAAGGTGTCACATAAGGTCCTGGGAATTCTCAGAGATCGCTTGAGCAGCTTGCCAGAAGCAAGCGTGTTTTTTGTCTGCACGTCGTCATCAGCAGTTACACTTTCCATTATTGACGCTGCCAACGGGCCGTCAATGTTGTTCCCTTTTTTTACACATGAGTATTCCTCATGAATTAATCAAATTCGAAATTGAGGTTTATTTCGCAGCGAATTTCAATCGGGTTTGTCGCGTGCATGTGCGATCGTATGCTGCTATTTTTACTGTGAAAAAGGGGTCTCCCAAGCAAAATTGGTTTGGTTCGCGTTACAAATGTTCCAACAAAAAGGGAACAATAGGAAAGTGGAATGAGGAGAGTGTACAAAAAATGAACAATATCCTCCAAGAACTTTTCTTTGTCAAAACTTCTAAACAGCGGAAACAAACCGTTGCGGTTCTCTATGAGCAAGCGCTTTTGGCTCCATAGAGGACTTTGATTATGTGAGTGCCGATAAAATATGTATATATGCATGTGTACCTAATAGCTATCATTAAAAGAGGAGATGATGTCAAATTGTTTTAGGAATCCATTCAATTCTCCCTCGTAAAATACCACAACGGTTTGTTTCCGCTGTTTAGAAGTTTCGACAAAGAAAAGAGTTTTTAGATGATATTGTTCATTTTTTGTAGACTCTTCTCATTCCACTTTCCTATCGTTCCCTTTTTGTTGAAACGTTTGTAAGGAGAACCAAACCACTTTTGCCTGGGAGACCCCTTTTTCGCAGAATTGTTCACTTTTTCTTGATGTTACGCAGTACTATCCCATGCAAGAATTTCGAACAAAGACCTCTTCATCTCCCCACTAGATCAGTCCTCTTTCTGTGGTCACAAGAATCAAAGACCCAAACTGTTATGAAACTCAGAAAAATCACCCGATGTGGCTGACAAGACCGATGTTCATATGATATTAGCTAAGAAATGAATGATATCCATGATATCGTTCCACATAATTCATTCATATTGATCGCGTCAGCCACATCTGGCTACACCGGGTGTTATTTGCACCTTCCATGTTTTTCATACGTATCGAACGGGTCGGCCACGGTGATTTTCTCAACCAACTCTGACAGGGACCTTAGGCCCCGGTTATAGTTGGTCGCCCAGACGTAGCCCGCCCGGTCGATAATCATGAAAGCCTGCTGGCCTACAGCCGGATGCAGAATCTCCCCGCGGTTCTTCGCTTTTGAATGAAACTAACTCAAAACCTGCACAGTCAGAAACTACCTTCTATTCCATCTGGGCACTTTCACATCTGTGGAACAAAGCAGTTTTCCCTACTCATTCCCCCCCCCCATTCCTTCGCAGAACAGCCGCTTTGATTCCGTGAATTTGACATGAAAAAGCTCTGCTGAGCTGCGAATGGAGATAGTTCTAACAATCTGTTTTTGAATTTGGATGCTGATAAGCAAGTACCATTTATTGCAGAAAAAATCAGTAGGCTGGTGAAAAAGAATGAGGGAGCACTCAAAATGAGGTTGTGTGAATGACCTCAGCGCGTTACGAAACTGAAAAGCAGCCTGTCAACATGACCTACATAACATCTCAAGCTTGCTGCACGCTATGCTTGTCATTCTTACACTTCTACAAAAGTTTTTCAAGGTGTTCTCAGACTCCTCCGCAAATTCCTATGCATCCAGCACACTATCTCAGACGACTAGCGCAAAGCCCAAGACTCTTGCTCATTCTTTGGGGGTATCCTGCATAATTTCTCGGATGGCTAGCGACGGGTCCGGGACTCCTAATGACTCTACGGGGTGGTCTGCACAACTTTTCGGATGACCAGCAACGAGTCCCGAAAACCTGCCCACTATCCGGGTTCCCACGACGTCCCGATGACGTCAACAGAAGCCCGAAGCATTTTTCACGACGTCCCGATGACGTCATCAGAAGCCCGAAGCACTTTTCACGACGTCCCGATGACGTCATCAGAAGCCCGAAGCACTTTTTACGACGTCCCGATGACGTCATCAGAAGCCCGAAGCACTTTTCACGACGTCCCGATGACGTCATCAGAAGCCCGAAGCACTTTTCATGACGTCCCGATGACGTCATCAGAAGCCCGAAGCACTTTTCACGACGTCCCGATGACGTCATCAGAAACCAGATGCACTTTTCACGACGTCCCGATGACGTCATCAGAAGCCCGAAGCACTTTTCACGACGTCCCGATGACGTCATCAGAAGCCCGAAGCACTTTTCACGACGTCCCGATGACGTCATCAGAAACCCGAAGCACTTTTCACGACGTTCCGATGACGTCATCAGAAGCCAGGTGCACTTTTCACGACGACCCGATGACGTCATCAGAAGCTCGAAGCACTTTTCACGACGTCACGATGACGTCATCAGAAGCCCGAAGCACTTTTCACGACGTCCCGATGACGTCATCAGAAGCCCGAAGCACTTTTCACGACGTCCCGATGACGTCATCAGAAGCCCGAAGCACTTTTCACGACGTCCCGATGACGTCATCAGAAGCCCGAAGCACTTTTCACGACGTCCTGATGACGTCATCAGAAGCCCGAAGCACTTTTCACGACGTCCCGATGACGCCAACAGAAGGCCGAAGCATTTTTCACGACGTCCCGATGACGTCATCAGAAGCCCGAAGCACTTTTCACGACGTCCCGATGACGTCATCAGAAGCCCGAAGCACTTTTCACGACGTCCCGATGACGTCATCAGAAGCCCGAAGCACTTTTCACGACGTCCCGATGACGTCATCAGAAGCCCGAAGCACTTTTCATGACGTCCCGATGACGTCATCAGAAGCCCGAAGCACTTTTCACGACGTCCCGATGACGTCATCAGAAACCAGATGCACTTTTCACGACGTCCCGATGACGTCATCAGAAGCCCGAAGCACTTTTCACGACGTCCCGATGACGTCATCAGAAGCCCGAAGCACTTTTCACAACGTCCCGATGACGTCATCAGAAGCCCGAAGCACTTTTCACGACGTCCCGATGACGTCATCAGAAGCCCGAAGCACTTTTCACGACGTCCCGATGACGTCATCAGAAGCCCGAAGCACTTTTCACGACGTCCCGATGACTTCATCAGAAACCAGATGCACTTTTCACGACGTCCCGATGACGTCATCAGAAGCCCGAAGCACTTTTCACGACGTCCCGATGACGTCATCAGAAGCCCGAAGCACTTTTCACGACGTCCCGATGACGTCATCAGAAGCCCGAAGCACTTTTCACGACGTCCCGATGACGTCATCAGAAGCCCGAAGCACTTTTCACGACGTCCCGATGACGTCATCAGAAGCCCGAAGCACTTTTCACGACGTCCCGATGACGTCATCAGAAGCCCGAAGCACTTTTCATGACGTCCCGATGACGTCATCAGAAGCCCGAAGCACTTTTCACGACGTTCCGATGATGTCATCAGAAACCAGATGCACTTTTCACGACGTCCCGATGACGTCATCAGAAGCCCGAAGCACCTTTCACGACGTCCCGATGACGTCATCAGAAGCCCGAAGCACTTTTCACGACGTCCCGATGACGTCATCAGAAGCCCGAAGCACTTTTCACGACGTCCCGATGACGTCATCAGAAGCCCGAAGCACTTTTCACGACGTCCCGATGACGCCAACAGAAGGCCGAAGCATTTTTCACGACGTCCCGATGACGTCATCAGAAGCCCGAAGCACTTTTCACGACGTCCCGATGACGTCATCAGAAGCCCGAAGCACTTTTCACGACGTCCCGATGACGTCATCAGAAACCCGAAGCACTTTTCACGACGTCCCGATGACGTCATCAGAAGCCAGATGCACTTTTCACGCCGTCCCGATGACGTCATCAGAAGCTCGAAGCACTTTTCACGACGTCCCGATGACGTCATCAGAAGCTCGAAGCACTTTTCACGACGTCACGATGACGTCATCAGAAGCCAGATGCACTTTTCACGCCGTCCCGATGACGTCATCAGAAGCTCGAAGCACTTTTCACGACGTCCCGATGACGTCATCAGAAACCAGATGCACTTTTCACGACGTCCCGATGACGTCATCAGAAGCTCGAAGCACTTTTCACGACGTCCCGATGACGTCATCAGAAGCCAGGTGCACTTTTCACGCCGTCCCGATGACGTCATCAGAAGCTCGAAGCACTTTTCACGACGTCACGATGACGTCATCAGAAGCCCGAAGCACTTTTCACGACGTCCCGATGACGTCATCAGAAGCCCGAAGCACTTTTCACGACGTCCCGATGACGTCATCAGAAGCTCGAAGCACTTTTCACGACGTCACGATGACGTCATCAGAAGCCCGAAGCACTTTTCACGACGTCCCGATGACGTCATCAGAAGCCCGAAGCACTTTTCATGACGTCCCGATGATGTCATCAGAAGCCCGAAGCACTTTTCACGACGTCCCGATGACGTCATCAGAAACCAGATGCACTTTTCACGACGTCCCGATGACGTCATCAGAAGCCCGAAGCACTTTTCACGACGTCCCGATGACGTCATCAGAAGCCCGAAGCACTTTTCACGACGTCCCGATGACGTCATCAGAAACCCGAAGCACTTTTCACGACGTCCCGATGACGTCATCAGAAACCCGAAGCATTTTTCACGACGTCCCGATGACGTCATCAGAAGCCCGAAGCACTTTTCACGACGTCACGATGACGTCATCAGAAGCCCGAAGCACTTTTCACGACGTCCCGATGACGTCATCAGAAGCTCGAAGCACTTTTCACGACGTCACGATGACGTCATCAGAAGCCCGAAGCACTTTTCACGACGTCCCGATGACGTCATCAGAAGCCCGAAGCACTTTTCACCACGTCCCGATGACGTCATCAGAATCACCACTCACCTACAAATCGATTACTAACCAGCTTACGTACCCCCTAACAACTTACCTGTCTGCCAAGTTAATTGCAGCGACCATTGGTAGTGGCTATCAGCAGTGAGGACTGAAAAGCGTGACGGCTCACGGCCTACGGCGCACACCATGAAAATTTCTTAAGCTTTCTGGCTAACAACTTCGTTATATGTGAACCGATTTGGCCGAAATTTGGACAGCATGTGTCTTCTGGACCCCTTCACTTATATCCGGAAGGAAATCTTCAGAAATTCTGTTTTAAAGATTCTATGAACTATTTTATAAAATTCTAAGTGATCACAAGGCCTAGGCAAAACCAAACCTCTCCAGCCGCCTCGCGGCTGGAGCGATTCCCCACTTTCTCGCTGTCTCTAGCATCGTACCGCAAACGCACGCGAAGGAATAGTAAAATTTGCTTCGGAATAGAGAGTACACTACTGATGTCGCCACCGGCTACCTAGCTGCAAGCGCAGCTATAGTGTTTGCCACTAGAAGCATCAGGATTGATCGTTGTCTTGCGAGGCGGAAGCCGGCGTGTTGCTGGTATACTTATGCCAAGTCGAGTCGTCGAGCCTTGGTATCGACTGGAACAGTCGACATCGAGTCATTCGTCTAATCGATTATTCGAAATTACGAAAAACCGAGTTAGTCGAAACTCGATTGTTTGAAATTTTGAAATGCCGAGTTAGTCGAAAACTCGATTATTCGAAATCCTGAAAAAATCGAGTTAGTCGAAAATTCGATTGTTCGAAATTGTGAGAAATCGAGTTAGTCGGAAACTCGATTATTGGAAATTTCGAAAAACCGAGTTAGTCGAAAAGCCGATTATTTGAAATTTTGAAAAACTAGTTAGTCGAAAACTCGATTATTCGAGAAGAAATCGAGTTGCCGAAGTATGTTGCTGGTCTGCAGCGAGATCAGCTGCCGTGCAAAGCACTGTGTTCTGTTATCCTCTCAATATTGTTCTTTTTCAGCTACTTATAAGTGACCCAGTCGGCTTCGCTGAGCATCTACGCGCTGAAGTGAAACGCGAAACTGGCTGCCCTGCGTCGGTTGGAATCGGTAGCTCATTTCCGTGTGCTGGAGACCAAATGCCTTCATGAGAGTTCATTCGAAAGGATTGGTTTTAGGAGAAAACACCTTGATAGCTCGTCTCGCAACCCGATATGCCAAACCAGATGGGGTGCGTTACGTACCGTTCAGTCAAACAAGCACCTTTATTGCAAACGAAAAGGTACCGAATTACGCCTAGAAACTAACAAGGTTGTTTATGAGGTTCCCAACTGTAATCCTTAGGTGAGGAACTTGCCTGGTATGGGCTATCACACGTATGAGAAACTGGTTGAAACGTTCGGTAAGTCAGTGCACGTGATTTCCCAATATTGCCTTTGCACTTTGTTCTCATGTGAGTTCTATGGCAGGAGAGATTGAAAGATGTAGCGATCTACAAGCCATGCCGCAGTCTGAATTGGAGAGTTTACTTGGGAAGAAAATTGGTGAACAGGTGAGGATGCTTGTAGCTTAGAAAACTTTCCTTGTTACTTACCTTCTAGGATTTTTTCAGTTGTATAAGTTATGTCGAGGATTAGACGACGGGAAAAGCTTCATCGCCAGCAATATCCGTAAGAGCATATCTTGCGATATTAACTACGGTATTCGCTTCAGCAAGGTTGATCCTCGCTTCTCTTCAACTTGTCGTCCAAAAGCATTTCACGTACCCCACCGTTGCAGAAGAGCGAGGTTGCGCATTTCCTACACGTGATTGCACAAGAGCTGGAGCGAAAGCTGAAACAAGCAAGGATGGTTACGAGTTCAGTCACACTCAAACTCATGGTGAGCTCAAGCGGGCCAGGAAAGATGCTGTTGAATGGAAATGGGAGAGAGCAGGAGAGACCACTGATTATTTACATTGGATTTTCCGATCATAGGTGTGTATGTCTCTGTCTATAGGTATGTACTGTGCTTATCTGGGCCAAATTCCGGTCCGCAATTGCATTTCGACACGCTTTGCAGCCGCACGCGCTCGAGTCAGTTGAGTTTCCAGCGCCAAAGCCGACTCGATATGGCTTTTTTATAGTTTTCTTTAATTATGTTTACTTTCCAGTTTCTAAAACCCACCTAGAGTCGACAGATCGGCGGCTGCGGCGCTGGAAACTCTTCCAACTCGAATGCGCGCGGCCGCAAAGCGTGTCGAGACGCGATTGCGGACCGGAATTTGGCCAAGAGAAGCACAGTAGTATCTGCAATGCCTAAAGCGTTTAAGAATCCGTTATCGTAGTTGACAACGAGGGGAACACTATGTATGAAAGAGTGCCGTTCAGGTCGGCGAATTCGCAGCACAATGGGAGGAGGTGCTGTTCCAGCCGCAAGTTTCCCTATTGTGATGCTAAACTCTATGCCCTCCAGATAACGTCAAAATACCAATTTTCGCCTAATGAGCGTTTCATTTGCGAGCCTTTCTTGTTGAGTTCGGTTATTCGAAACAGCAGATACAGTTTTTTTTTTCAAAGAGGAAAAAATGTTCTGAATGGTTCACTCGCTACTCCAATCAGTGTATAAGTCGTTATAAAACTAAGACGTGAACAAATCCTACAAACCTATTCCCCAACCAATTAAGTTCTGGCGGCACACCTCACACGCCAGCAATTTTCGATGCTCAAAATGCTTCAAGGCTGAAATTGTCGAGCATTCAAGAAATTCTTCAGGATTCCAATGTAACTAATGTTCTTCTGTTTCAACTCATCCATTCGTTCTCAGGATGCCTCTCTTGCAAATGTCTCAACCTACAACCTACTTTCAGATTCCACTTTCAGATTCGTAGTGAAGATGCGCCGGTCGAAACTGCTAAGTATTTAGGGCATGGAAAGTGTGACAGTCAGAACAAGTCGGCCTCTTTGGATCATCCAACTGCATGTGCTCAAGCAAGTCTTTTACATTTCTAATCGTTATATTTGTTTTTTGATCGATGGCTCGATGAGTCTGGTTTATACATATTGTAGGTGATTGGTGTGGTTGTTTTGAAACTTCTCGCCAAGATTGCTCCTGTTGTCGCGGATATTCGCGGAGTTGGTGTTTTTGCGTTTGTATTTTCACCAATCACTGAAATAACATTGTGCCTTTGAATAGATCGGAGTACAGTGTGGAAGATTGGCTTTGGTTTCGGATATTGGCTACTCAGTAAAGTCGGAGGCTGTTTCGCGGATGTTTGGCATGAAAGTCAAAAAGAAGGGTGAGACTCGCTCATCGTGCGTAAATTCTGATTGTAATTTTGTATCAAGTTTTGACTGTTCCTAGAACAATGTTTTTTTCCAGAGGGAGGTTCTGGCCATCTTCAAAAAAATGAGCCTTCATCCACGTCGCCACCTCGTATGGTGCGTAAACATCTATTAACAGCTGTACAGCAGTACACAGATGAATCAATTGCTTTCGATTTCGTCCTTCAATTTCTCTGATCGCAGTTTTCGGAAGTGGATTTTCCTATCTTTACAGGAGCTGCCGGTAGCGCACAGTACTCTTCCTCCGTCTTTCTTCGGAGAGAGGGATATGAAGAAAATTCTACCAGAGCTCGTAAGGTACCTCCATAACGGTGAGTTTGTTGCATGGGTGTTTCTGGGGGAGAGGAAATTTCTTGCTGCCCGTCATTAAAAATGTATTGTTATACCTGTAAATCTATGAATTATCTAATTGTAGACATTCATGATCCACCCTTATTGGTAACTTTGAAGGCAAAGCTCGGGATAAAGCTCATTCCTGAGTTTGTGACAGAAATCGCAAGTATAAATGGTCATCGAAGAAATCCTGTCAAAAAAGGCCTGCAAGGAAGGTTTTCAATACTATGATCGACGAATTAAGCTTAACGTCGTGAAGCACTACATTTGTAGGACAGCGGGATCATAGAGCATTCAATCTGTGGATAGTGAGCGCTTATGCACAAACAGAAACCGCCGAAGACAATTCGAAGAATGCTGTGTAAGAGGAACTCAACATGTTGCTAGCCAAGATACCTTGTAAACATGCTGTTGTCGTGGGAATGGAACTCTCTAAGGAATCCAAAGTACTCGGTTAATGGTTCTACACAGTGGAGCAAACATCGTACAATAGCTATCGCCTTGTCGACTTGTGTGAACGCAGTGGTCTGATTATTGCATCGACATTCAACAGGAATCATCGCCGCCATCAGCTTACGTGGCAGACACGAACCCAGCTTTCTCTAGAAGAACAGCGGCAGCGGAAGATGACAACTTTGAAACTACAGCTCGACTATGTTCTGACGATCAATATTCCAGTATCGGACATTCAAAGGCTTAGAGCTGTGTGGGATGTCGCATTCGAATCGGATCACCGTTCTGGTTTGTTGAAATTCATAAGAGGAAGCGGGGGGCTAAGCCTCTCCAGAGGATTGACATGACAAGTCTCAGAAAGGAAGAATGGAGCAGGAAATTTTGACGTGTTGCTATTCATATTGGAGTACGGACTAAGAAGAAACTTTGCGACGCGGACTCTTTCGTCAAATGCATCCAGGATGCTTCGAAAGAGGCTTTCCCGGTTGTACAGCCCAAGAAGAAGTTCGCCCTCGTCTCAGAGGAAACAACATCTATTTACAACAGAGTATGTGCTCTCTGAACTGCAGTAAACTTCGTGGAGGGGAAGCGTTTGAGGAGGAAGTTGTCGTCAGCTTCAAGGCGACCGTGAGTGAGAATGGACGTGTAGAGCTAAGGAGTGTGAGAAGGCTTGGGAAGAAAAGAGCCCGAGGAAAGCCTAAACGTTGTTACGACAGTATAGCGGCAACACCAAGAGATGTTCTCCTGTCCTCAACATTACCAATGGAGTTGCAGTTGGTGACGCGACGCTGCCAATATGGAGGGGTTTTTTCGGTTCACTACTGAATCGTCCAGCGCCATCAGTATCTGAGCTCCTGCATAGAGTTGCCGCTAGAGCCGATTACCATGTCAGTAAGGAACCGCTGACTGAGTCTGAAGTTTTGAGTTGTTACTGGAAAATGAAGATTGGAAAGGCAGGTGGAGATGGCAGCATCACTGCTTAAAGGCATCGTTCGCGCTGGAAACCAATTTCCATTTTATAAGCTCAATTTCATGAATGAGCCTGGTAGACCACACCGGTAAACTTGGGCGCGTCAAAAACATAGGGTTATGAGGTTGGAAGGGGTTAAAGATGAGGATCTGTCACCAGTTCTCACCAGTCATCTAGCAGTTTTTCATAGAATGTTGATGCGACCGTCAAACAACGTGAAAACAGTTACGATACAAATTCTAAATGCAGAAAAACTTCGAAAATGACAGTGACGAGGCCTACAATTGCAGAAAAACTTCAAAAACGGTCTTGGCGCGAAATTCGAATTCGTATTTACAATGTGTTCCGATTGAGTTAAAATGAACGGAGAGGCCAAGCTATACAAAAACATGAAAAAATAATATACGGTTTTCTGCGCGCACGATGCCTTCAAATACTGAAACCTCTCCCTCTGTTTGGGATCCGTGAAACAACTAATACCATCCGTGTCATATGGATGAGCGATTGGATACCCAGATCGTGGAGACATGCGATCATTGCACCTCTTCACAAGAAATTGCCCGTTACCGACCTCATGAACCAAATAGGAATTTCTCTACTACGCGTCATGTACAAGGTTTTGGAACTTATCATTCTTGAGCGACTCATCAACTTATTTGTTTAAACTTAAACCCCAGATATCATTATGTGTACCGTTGGATAGTCTTTCTCACCGGGATCTTTAAACATTTTCTGATCTAAAAAATTCGAAGGGAGTTAGTAAAAAAGGACGCTAATGATGCGAGAACGCGTCCCGTGGTGCCTCTCTACAAATTTTACGAACGGTACTATAGACCTTGGAGCAGGTAAAGGTTGGTAAACTATTAGGGTGTAAAAACTCTGACATTTAAGTGCGTCTACGCGACGACCAATTGCGGTGTAACTCGAATCTACTCCAAGGCGTCGTCCCCATTAATGTCCCGCGCGACATCCGAAACGCGATGGTAGCGCGGGAGACCCGATAGTTGCGGAGCATCCCAGTATCCATCGCGGGTAACCCGAAAGATTCTATCGCTGCCGTAGGCTATTAACCTAACCTTTTCAAATTCCGTGATCTAATTTAATCTAGTTCTCTGAGAAAACTCGCCGCGAATCTCCCGCAAACCTGCCGAGTCGTAGCCTATCAGGCGCCGACTCGGCAGGTTCAAGGCGCCGACTCGGCAAGTTCAAAGCGCCGACTCGGCAGGTTCAAGGCGCCGACTCGGCAGGTTTAAAGGGCCGACTGAATATTGCTTATGCTTGACTTTACTTGCTTATGAAATACATGCTTCCCCGCTGGCAAGCTTGTCAGCTGAAAAAAATTTGGGAAGGGGGAGAGAGCCCCTCTATCGTTTCTTCCTCACCTCACATAAAGGAGGCAATCCGGCTCCGAGGCACGTCAATCAATGACAGGTGCGCCTGTGTGAACTTGATCTGACCAATCGTCTGTCCACCCAGCACGGAGGCGTATCGTAGGCCGCGCGGGTTCGATCAGTCGTTCAACGTGCGCGTTCCCGGTACACTACCGGAGCTGTTTTGTGGTTAGGGTGACCCAATCGAAGAAAATTGCGCTTCGCCGCATTGCTGTGGTGAAAATCTATCGAAAAACTATGTTCTACCAGGTTGTTCAATAAGTTTTGTCGTTCAACGAGAAAAACAAAATTTTATGGTTCAAAATACATTTTATTATTCAATATAATCCCCCTGAACATTAATACACTTCAGAAAAAACCAAAAAAATCCAAGTCTCATCTATAGTGATGAATCGACGCACAAAATTCACTTTGTCCTTTTTAAAACGCTCCAAATGTTGCTGAGAAAGTCGCATTGAATGTGACTTGTTCCATTGTTAGCGAATGCGGCACCCATTGTGCACACAGCTTTCTAAAACCCAAAATTTCACTTAAAATATGGCTCACACTGCCTAATGAGATGTGTAAAGCCTCCACTAAATCTCTTTCAGTCAATCGACGATCTTCCAAAACCTTGCCCTGTATTTTGGCTATGATTTCTGGTGTTGATGCGCTTTTTGGACGTCCTTCACGTGGATCGTCTTCAATGCTTGTACGACCACGTTTAAATTCAGCAACCCATCTTTCTACAGTTCTATTTGTAGGTGAACGAACATTATAAATGTGAGCATTCGTTCGTGAATTTCTTTTGGTGCTACACCTTCCAAAAATAAGAATTTTATCACTGCACGATGTTCAATTTTTTTCCTTTGCTGTGGCACGGCGACACCAAGTGGCTTGTAAACAAAGAATGAATTGACCGATTGAAATGAAACTTCACATAATTTCATATGAAGAGTGTACCAACAAAACAAAAAAATGGGCTAGTAGCAACGCCCTCTCTTGTCGAACGACAAAACTTATTGAACAACCTGCTACGTTGAGGTATGTTCTTTAGAAGGTGCAAAAACTATGAAAGCAGAATGTTTTCATCGTCATTCACCATCATCATCAGCAGAACATCATCTTCCCACAACATTTGTACCTTCATTCATTTGTACCATATATTTCACCCTATAATTCCTGATTTCATCGTTTTTACGCCTTCTAAGGAACATACGTCAACGTGAAAAATAGCTCTCCGATAGATTTCACCACCACAAAGCCATTGTTGTACTCTGCCACAGCCCTGTCGCGGTCGCAGACCTGAGCGACGTCGCAGTTTCTGAAGACCAGTTGTGCTGTGCCATACACCAATCCTGCGACGCGACCGGCGCATGCAAGGTGTTCCTGCGACAGCTCTTTTCATGGTGAAAGTGTGGTTTCGACACGATTCGTAGATGAGCGAGCCTGCCGCGGTCGCAGACTGGAGGTATAACAATGGCCCAATGCGGCAAAGCGCAATTTTGAAAGTCGCCGTCATTTATGATGTGTCGTCTGCAGTGGCGCAAGCAAAACACCATAATTGACGCCGGATGTCAGGCGTAGATTTAGCCGCTTGTCGAGACGTTGAAGTGAGAAAACTACATAACCGAACACAGAGAAAGATAAAGGAGAAAACAAGCACCTTTGCAGGAAAAAAAATGGTGAAGTGATGCATACATTGTAGGATTTCAACTGGTGAAGTGAAGCGGTTATCATCAATGTTATCAGGATTTCACGAAACTTGTAAAACTGCTATTGACGATTTGGCCTCATTAAGATCTTGAATAATAACACCGTTCAGATGGGGTCGCGGCAGATACGCGGCAGGTTTGCGGCAGGTTCGCGGCAGAGAGTAACATCGCGGTAGGCTGGCGGCAGATACGCGGCAGGCTCACACCAGCTTCAGAGTTAATACTAAAAGAACATCTAGGTGCCGAGGTGTTCGCGGCAGATTCGAGGTTCGCGGTAGGTTTTCGGCAGATTCGCGGCAGGCACGAGGTTAGCGGTAGGTTCACGGCTCGTTCGCGGCGAGGTTTCTCAGAGTTGTGGCGTAGATACTGCACCCCTGCGGACCATGAACTTAAAGGCAGCATACACGCTCGTAAACGTGATTGAGATAACGCTCGTAAACGTGATTGAGATAACTACGGAAATAGAATTGTATTGCCCAGATTACAACGCCTACGCATTTTGAAGTGTCAAAAACTACCCACAATGCCGCTACATGAGTTAGAAATTGGCCCCGCTCTGTATTTTCACGCCCCCTGTATTTGCCCTTTTCCTGTAACGCAAGGTTGCGGCGCCATATTCACCGTCGGTACTGCTGGTAGCTTGCCTAACAAGTGAACCACACACGTCACTGACGGCGATGATGACAAAGCAACCCTGCTTTGGAGCAAAAGAGCAAATACAGGGGGCGTGAAAATACAGGGCGGGGCTAACTTCCAACTTATGTAGCGGCATTGTGGGTCATCTTTGACACTTCAAAATGCGTAGGCATTATGTTGTAAGCCATACGAATCGATTCACATTGTTATCCCAACCACGTTAACGAGCGTGTATGCTGTCTTTAAGTATTGCTTTCCATTCACTTTAATTCTCCAGCTCAATTTGCTGCTGCGAAAACGTATAATATAATTAATTCCTTATTGTCCACTTGAAAACACTTTCAAATGTTCCCTACAATTCGCTCATCAGCATTATTATTATTATTATTATTATTGAGATGAGTAAATAAGCGCAAAGGTGAATATACAAGATGGTTATTAGTGTTGCGATTAGTTGCTATCATGTGATAAGGAGACAGAAGTAAGGCCCCGGTCAGAGTTGGTGCTATTTGCATCTGCAACCCACCGACTCCCCCCAGCACCCCCCCCGCACCCCCCAACACCCACCCGGTCGATACGTATGTTTAAAATGATGGAGTGAGGTTGAGAAAATCACTCGGTGTATCCAACTAGACATGACGATGATTACGTGGCCAACAGGATTGCACCTGTTCAGAGAAATAGTGAAGGAGAGTATGTTGAAGTAACGGAGGTAGCTGTAAGGTTAGCTTTCTAGTGATACGCAATGTTTTATCATAGGCCCGCCCACCCGGTGATTTTCTCATCCACGTAAAGAATGGATATCGACCGCGTCGGATACACCGAGTGATTTTCTCAACCTCACTCCATCATTTTAAACATACGTATCGACCGGGTGGGTGTTGGGGGGTGCGGGGGGGGGTGTTGGAGGGATACACCGAGTGATTTTCTCAGCTTCACCTCACCATGTCGTTCATACGTATCGACCGGGTGGGTGTTGGGGGGTGCGGGGGGGATACACCGAGTGATTTTTGCATCCCATTTCCAATGCATTCTGTGTGTATCGACCGGGCTGGAGACGTCGGCTCATCCAACTATGACCGGGGCCTAAGGCTCACAATATATTATGAAACAGTAAAATTGACTGGTATGGAGTAGGCAAATCAAATGTAACTATGCAGATGGAAGAAATGTACAGGTATTCACAATAATTATGTAGGAACACATTCGCTATAATATGTATGTACCTATTCATAACTAGGGTTTTGGTCATCTTTAAAGGGCTCTCGATTTCGCTCTTCACCACCTGCGAACTATCGTTTTTTCATCAAAGCATATTTATCACCAGTTATAATCCACCAAGGTCCACGGCTCCGCTGATGTAGGTATTTACCTCATTTACAATCTATCAGAATCTGGTCAGGGCTTGACCATGTTCGTGTTTGTGGTATAATAAAGATCGCTCTCGATACTATAAGTAAATTAAAAGTGAATATCATGAAACTGAACACTATAGACTAGACATCACAAAGCAAAATCAGCACTTACATAAGGAGTAGCTCATCAAAAAAATTTGAAAAACGATTCTTACTAGAATAAATAGTTATATCAAGCAAAATTTCATTAATTGAACGATGAAATTCTCTTTTTTCTGTCAAAATTCGAAAACAAACCCCGTTTTTTGACTTCCTGCATGCACCAGCTCACATCCTGCCTGAAAATGTTTTTTGATATGTGTATGTATTTGAAAAATGAAAGAATTCCAACACTGGTAATGTGTTACTGAAAAAAAGTTTATAAAAGTAACACGTACGTGCTATGAAGTTATTGAGCGTTTCCGTTCCGCTGTAGGGAAATGGGCACATCTTACCCTGACATGAGATGCATAGCATTGAAACATAAAGGCACAACGCCCGCTGAAAGTAGTAAAGTTGAGTGAAACCACACAACTGGGATTGTTACTTAAATTTAGCGTGCTTTTCAGTTTTTCTCCAACTTATAAATAACGTGCTAAAGTTCGAGATTACAAAAACTAGCAACTTATTCGTCGTGAAAACCGCATTGATTTATGTCACCGAACAATTTTGTGGCGTGTTCAGACCAGTTTTGGGTTAAATTAGGCGAAAAAAAAAGGAAATGACGGTGGATAAGGTGGATGACCCAATTCTTGTTGAAGTAGTTTTGGTTTTATTTGTGGAGGCATCGTTCTCATTGGCAAAGGGCCACACGATCACCCACAGGTAATACAGCGACACAGCGCATGAAGGTGGGGTCAGTGAACGATCGTTGAAGATATTGAGTGCTTTTGATTTTATCTTTTTGTTTTTCATGTCTTCCAAAATAACACTCTAAACGTAACCTTCCGAATATGATTAGAGCTGTTCTCTAGACAGAGTAATGAATCTGAATGTATCTGTGAAAAGCACGCCGAATAATGTATAGGACAGAAACCGAAGGAAATCACAGACCAGAGTGTGAGAGGAAAAAGTGATAAGAGTCATTTATGTCTTTTATGAGCTATTCCAACCACAATGTCCAAGGGAGTTAGCCGAAATACTACAAATTGTGGATGCATACAAGTACTATGACCAACCTAACTATCAACAAATCTATTCGCTCCTGCGTAGAGCTCTGTAGAATTGCGGACAGCCGGAATTCCCCTACGATTGGGATAGAGCGCAATTTCCACGAGCCAGCAACATTCCGTAGAGGGCCGCCCGCCCACCTTCGGTGGACTTGCGGGCCTCTACGGGATGTTGAGGGCTCGTGGTAACGTTAAAGAACTTTGGACTGAACAATTAAAGACGTCTGTACGAATAAGATAAATAAATGCAATATCCAATGCGACGGTGTAGAGATTGTGGGAAACTGGACGCAGCGAATGCTCCTCGATTCATCTATAGTTCCATCGATGACAGATAGCAACTGTCCAGAAAGCTTTGTTGCCGTCTGGTTAAAAACATTGTGTACAGGAACAAACAGTGCAACCAACTCGACGCCACTATTTTTACCCCCGCGCGTCGCCCGATTCGAGCTTTGGCCAGAAAATCGGAATGGGGTAGACGCGCGCTATAGTCAATGCACCGAATGCACCCAAATTTCTGGCGCGTGGACGCCCTCATATGTCAGAGAATATTAATGCGCGCTCGATGTTTACGCGCATTTCAAAAATATTCGAAATTTTGGAGCAGCCGCGTTGTTTTGCACAGGTTTTGCTTGTTTAATTGTTTAACTCTTGCTATTATTGTGATTCTGTTCACTTTTATACTTCCTTGTAAATTTTTTTAGGAAGGGTTGCCCAAAAGTACCGTCAGTCACTGGATGAGGGATCGCCGCGATGCCGCTTGGCGGGAAAAATTGCGCGATCAATAGCCACTCTCCCTTCGTTTTCCCGCGCGCAATTTTTCCCGCCAAGCAGCGTCGCGGCGGTCCCTCATCCAGTGATGAACGATATATATTGAGGGCATGTTTGCTCTATGATTACATGTAGGCAAAACTGCTTCTGATTCGCATTAGACACTCTGTGAAGCTTCTGCAAAAGATCTGTCGAAAAATCAGTTTTTGATACGACTCGGAAGCTAGAGCGAGCGTGCCCACGGTATATACTTTTGGCCGACCATTTCTAAAAAAAATTCACAAGGAATACAAGAGCAAGCAAAATCACAACAATAGAAAAATTTAAACAGTTCAACAAGAAAAACCGGAGCAAAAGACGGCTGCTCCAAAATTTCAAATATTTTCGAAGTAAGCGTAAACATCGAGAGCGCATTCATATTGTTACACCCTAGTAGTTCGCTTGATCGAGGCATTTTGGCTCTTCCCTTTCGCCGTTTCTTCGTAATTTCAGACGCTGTTCTTATCGAAATAAAATTCCTATCCGAGGTTGCAGACAGCCACTTTTGCGGCATGCAACACGATGATAATCGTGCCGGAACAAAAGTTAATTGTACCAAGACCACGTGGTCCCAGCACGATTATCGTCGTGTTGCGTGCTGCAACAGCGCCTGTCTGCAACTGCAGACCGAAATTTCTCTCCGATAAGGACGGTACACCTGAAACTCAGAGTGTAATCTTACAAGTAAATGCGGGGGCAAAATTCACGATGAACACTACCCCTGTTGTGCCACCTGCTTTTATCTTGGTGTTTCAGAACCGAACGAAGATGCTGTTGGGGTGATAACCGATTTTTTATTCTATCTTCTACGAGATGGATGCCTTAATTTCTTGGTATTTACATGTGTTACACTTCACAAGGAAATGTTCTCGTCTTCGAAGGTGAGGATCATCGATTTCAAATTTCCTGGTCTTCTTCATGAATTTTCTGACACAATCAAATTAGCTTTTTTTAGAACCACGTTATTGATTCCGGCTGGTTGTTCGCGATCAACTTTATATTTAAATCCCTTGATGAAAGGTGCCGCTCGATGTACGGTGCGCCCATGATATCTCATGCTATTCGAAGAAGTCGGGAGAACTGCAATTACACGACATACCAACAGACCCCCTAGTGATATTGGAGCTCTCCCTACCAGAGTGATTTATATATGTAGTGGAGCCATTTACTTACAGAACAGGAATTGATTATTTTTTTGTGGTTAGACAACATCTTTGTTTATTTCATGGACTACGGTTCATGTTGGAAGCAGCACACTGCATGGAAAACCTGAAGAAATTTGTACCTCCGCTGGAAGTTCTGTATAGCCTTGTCTTTGCTTATGAAACTACAATTGCACGTTTGCACACACACAAACAACACCTCAATAAAGTTGTTTTTTTTTCCTCGAACCCAATTAATTGTACTACACAACGAAAAAAAAGCTTCAGTGAAGCATAACTCTGTGCTCAGCCCTTTCATCCGGAAATACGGAAAACTAAACCCGCTATCAACTAACACCAACTCGCAGTGCTTGCGTTGCGATCAGGAGTGAGCGTAACAGGAGTTTTGCAATTCGTTAGTCGTTCAACGAGCCAAAACCCTCGTTAGTATACTTGTTATCCGAAGATAATTTTTCGGATAATGGATCGATTCGGATAATGCCGATTTAAATTTTCCGGATATTGGTTCGATTCAGATAATGCGCTTTTTCAAATTTTCGGATAATGGATCGATTCAGATAATGCCATTTTTCCAATGATTCGGATACGGATATCCGGTCGGATAACTTCGGATATATTCGGAACAAAGTCGAGGCAAAACGGTCAAAAACAAATCAGGTACTCAAGGCAAGCCTTTGAAAACATTCATAATTGAGCAAACAGTGGTACTTCATTTAATTTGCAGTTTGTTAACATACAAACTTCAATCTTCATATATGCATATTAATAAAAATTTGAAAACAAATCTTCAATTATTCTATCGTCGTTGGGAGGCACAGTATTATCCATACACAGGTTTTAGGTTTTCCAGGACAACTAGCAAGTAAAAAGTATGCAAAGCAACTATAGAAAAAAACTTATATACTGAATAGCTAGACACCTGGTCATTTCACATGACCACACAATTTTTTCCGCGCCACAACGACTCTTCCGTTTTCGGAAAGAGGAGGGAAATCCTAGGTTGACGCACTAAATAGGAGGCGGTACGGAAAATGTGCTTGACCTAGTGCAATTTTATCCCACTTCATTCGAAAATTATCCGATTTTATCCGAAATTTTAGCCGTTAAAATCTAGGTGCGCAGTTGTGGCCTGCAGGCATAGCCCGATATTATCGATTCCATGGCGAAATTCATTACATAGTCTCAGACGTTCGCCGTTGTCTACAGGACGTCGATCCGCCCAGAACGAGTCACCGCTGGCGAACAGGCAGCACTACGCGGGGCCGTCCCGGTGTGCTGTTGAGCAGGGGGCGACGGGCTGTTAAACAGCCTATCGACCAGCAATCCCGCCGAGTGCCCCAAATCGACCTAGACCGAGTTGTTGTCCACAGGACGTCGATTCGGGATGTCTACGGCGGTGTAGGTCGATGGGCTGTTCCACAGAACATTCGCGAGGAGAGGTGTTGGTAGCGTCCATCAATCAATGTATCACGAAGATTGTGCCGTCCGAGTTCTCATTTTTGGTTATGTTAAATTCTCAATTCGTTTTTTTAAATGATGCTTTAGACTTCTATAATAATTTTTCTTATTTCTTGAATATGTGAGATCTGCGATTCGTTTTTTCAATAACGTCTTTCCGTGGAAGGGGTGTTTTGGTGTCCTGCCCAGAGGTGGACCTCGCGGAGTTCCCCGTGGTGGGCCCGAAGGATTCCGTATTTTACAAAGCTTTCAGCCACCGCCTTCGTAGGTAGATTTCGGTTTTTTCCGTCCGTTTATGTGTATCATTTGCGTCCTCGTTTTAAGATGTTTGAGAGGAATCTCTGATCATTCGATGGTTTTTATTTACCCTGATTCCCATCCATGTTGTCAATACTCGAGGAGAGGTAAATGTAGCTAGAAGAAAAAATGAAGATTCAAAAAAAAGCGTAGTTAGTTTTTTACGAAGTATTCAGATTTCGAATATCATTCGGAAGTCCGTTTTCGAAATATTCTATTTATATTTGAAAACCAAAATTCTCGAATTTTGAATTTTGCGAATTGAATCGAAATTCCAAAAAGTATTCCAATAATTTTCGTAAAAAAAATTCTGTCCGATGTGTACCAAATAGCAAACCTGGAGCAAATTTGGACGCGAAGAAACATTTTAGTCTTGATGGTCCACCTACCTTTCTGAGATAGAAAGGTTTTATGATCTGCGATTAGGCCAGAGTCACTCACAGCTTTAACTACCGCCACTAGCCAGCGATCCGCCCGCCAGTAGCCAGCGATCCGCCCGCTGCTGGCCAGCGAGCCAGCTATTTGCTCTCGATGCCACATGTAGGTTATTCCGATGGTCCCCACCACGGTCTCCGTGTGCGGGACCACCCCTCCCCCCTAGCCGTGGGAACTATCCCCTCAGATGCCAAAAATTATTCTCCGGCTTCTAAGTGATCCTTCAAAGGCGACTTGGAGTCGCCTTCCAGGATCGGTCTCGAAATGCCGAGTGAGCATTCAGTGCGATGGAGCGCCTTTTATACCCTATGGTTTGCTTACTCTGCGCATGATACTGATACCAGAGAAGAAGTCGTCAATGATTGACAAGTTTCACCGTGTAAATATTGAGCGGGCGGATCGCTGGCTATCAGAGCAGTGGCGGGCGGATCGCTGGCTAACAAAGCCCTGGCGGGCGGATCGCTGGCAGGTTGCGGGTGGATGGCTTTTTTTCATAGCTCAGCGGGCGGATCGCTGGCTATCAGAGCCCTCGTGAGCGGATCGCTAGCAGGTTGCGGGCGGATCGCCGCTCTACAGCTTGCCGGCGATCCGCCCGCTAGCATGGTCAACTTTCCCAGGTGCCCCTATCCACCCGCCAAAACGCAGTGATCCGCCCACGGAGACAAGGAGAGGCAGCGATCCGCCCGGCGAGGCTACGATGGGCAGCGATCCGCCCGCAACGTGCTGGCGTACCGACCGAAGAGACCTTGATTGCCAGCGGTCAGTCCGCACCTATTGTCTGAGTAGTTTTGCGACACGAGGTCGCGTCGCTCTGCACAGCGACAGCGATCGTCTCCCGCCCTTTAAATCTATCGCTGTCGCAGTGCGCTGCACAGTGACAGTGGCAACGACAGGACTAGGCACATTTGCAGTATGTAAGCCCATCACGACACGTCGCTGCGACGGACACGCGACAACTATTCGTACGACGGCCAGGGCCATTGCTCCGATGCTGGTCCCGTATTTGTGCTAAATGCCATGACTTTCGCTCATGGCAGCCATTGACCCTATGCGACGTGTATACTCCCGCCTCCGAGAAGCTCGGCGTAGTGCGATCCTCTAAGATGTAGTTTATACTTCCGCCGCAAAGCGGCGCGGCTAAATGCAATATTACAATATCGATCGTGCCTCGTGATCAATATTAGGGGTCGTTTATAACCGCGCGGCCAAGTGCATTACTGTAGTATTGATCACGCGACGCGACACGATCGATAATATAGCATTTCACCTCGCCGCGCTGCTGAGCGGCGAAAGTATAAACGACCATTGACCTTAGGCGAGGTTTATACTTCCGCCGCCAAGCGGTTTGGCGAAGTGCAATCCTGCAATATCGATCGTGCCGCGCCGCGCAGGGGCTGCGCGTAACTGAATTTTGTAATTTCGTAAATCGTAAGTTTTCAAATTCCTCGTAATTCGCAAATCGTAATTCACAAGGCCTGAGCGAAACCAAACCTTCCCAGCCCCAAAGACCACTCCAAGCTAATGTTTCCAGAGTAGTCATTGTAGAATAGTGAGCTCAATCGCTCCCGTCCGTATTTCAAGTAACTGTTTCTCTGGAACGGGAGGGGTTTGCAAACTAAAACCCTGGCACTGTCCATATCTGCCTGACAGCAACATAATAAATGCAAAACGAGAGAAAAAAGGTTTGCGTTGGCTGGCCGTTCAAGCCAGCCTATCCCACCGATGGAGCACCTTGTACTGTGACGCAATATTTCCCACGATCCAATCGTGTGAGAATCCAAAATCGGGCGTGGGTGAATAGGCCAAGATGGTGCTTTGATAGAGTGCTCTTTCAAAGGTTGATCAGACAAAAAAAAGAACTTCCAATGAAATGATGATTGTGCATTTCGATTATTCGAATTTCAAAATTTCGAATATGCTCTTAAAATATTCGAATTTCGAATATTATTCGAGAGTCTGTTTTTGAAAAAATTCGAAATTCGAATACTATTCGAAAGTCTGTTTTCGAAATATTCGAATTTCGAATAATATTTGATACCGCGTTTTACGAAGTATTCGAATTTCGATTGTTGACGTCATAAGGCTGCTGATGCTTCACTGGGATGGTAATATCAGGTCTACGGGATGTTGTTAGGATGTGAACGCGGAATCGGGGATGGAGACTCTCCTCCGATGGAATGTCTACAGCAAAAGCGTTTCCGCGGATAGGTTGTCTACGGCACCATGGAGGGGGGCGACGGGCAGTTCTCGAGGGGCGATCTCTGCCCTTTTCGGATGTGTACAGGGAGCATTGCGTGAGGTGACATCTCATCCGTGTCCTGTAGACAACGGCGAACGTCTGAGGTGTAGTATTCCCTCCAGTGAAAGTGGTTCCAATAAACGCGGTCTGTACACACCCCGAATCGTTGTGGGTGGTCGCGTGGCGGAAACTGCAGACCCTTTAGGTGTCGTTTATACTCAAGCCGCCGAGCGGCGCGGCATAGTGTTTTTCTGTAATATTGATCGCGCGGCACGATCGGTATGATAGGATTGCATTTCGCCGCTCAGCGGCGGAAGTGTAAACGACCCCTTAGCGATAGGCTAAGATGCTGCTCTGTGATTGCAGCGACGCGACCGTCCGCTCCGAAGTAGGGCGTTTAACACGTTTAAAAAATCGCTGTGTGTCGTCTCATATCTGCAACTACTAATACTCGTCTTTGCTTAAGTTCTGTTAAGTTTAAATGGCTGACTTGAAACCATTTTCCAGATTTTGTAGAACTGCTTCCTGCACAATATCATTTGCGACTTCGTAGAATATAAATCTGCTAGAGAACAGAAAGATAAAGGAATGGTGAAAAAAAGCGTTTTGGAAAATAAAACTACTTTAGGTTTTTTGATACTTGTCTGTTCTAGAACCGACCGAGCAGTTTTCGGTTTTTCCGTTTTCAAATTGCTTCGCACACTTCTGCCAGTCTTCGGTTATTGTGGTGAAGAAACAATAGGTTCACTAGATCGCTAATGCTTAACCTAGTCCTCATATCACTTCTGAGCATAGGTTCGTTGGGGTGGAGACAGCGGTCCGAGAGGTGAAGGTTAATTAGGATACCTGAGTGGAGAATGGTGAAGGTTCCCTATAGACTTGCAACTTCAAAATTTGAAGTTTTCTTAATCCTCTTTTTTTGCCTTTAGTATATTTCTCCATTTGACTTACTTGACTTAATCGGTTGGCTTTCGCCTGACGCGGTCATCCCGCATCTTCACCGAGGTGTGCCGTCCTAGTAGTCAGCCGTGTCCATTTTTCACGGTCTTCAGCCACAATTTGAACACATTCCATCCAGCTGTCACTATTCCATTTCCTGCGAAACGAAACATCGCGCCTGAACTGTCTTTCGATGCCGAGTGACTTTAAATCCTCTTTAACCACATCCGTCCAGAACTTTCGCCTACGCCCAGGTGGCCGTTTCCAGACAGGATTTGGAAGCATTTTTAAAGCGTGTTGTACGAGACGATCCGGCGTTCTTCTTAGTATATGCCCGAGCAGTCGAAGTCGACTTTCCATTGCTGCTTGAGATGGCGTTAGGAGATGCTGGCACCTCCCTCGTGTCAAGCGTTGATGTACTGCGTCGATTTCCTAGTAAAGGTCTTCGTTATGGCATACACGCGGCCAGAAATATCCAAGCAAACGCCTTAAAAGCTTCCTCTCCGTGCAATCCAACCTTTCCATCTGCGTTTTCGGTGCTGCCCACGTCTCCGATCCGTACATCATGATAGGGCGAATAGCGGATAGGTAGACGCGCAACTTGACTTCCTTCGCGATGGTGGTAGACCACAAACACTTGGTTAGAGAATTGAATGCAGACGTAGCTTTCGCACATCGTTGTCGAATATCCGCTGCATAACTACCATCGTTCTTCAGCAAACAGCCCAAATAACAGAAATCGTCCACCAGTTCGATACGTTGTCCGTCCACACAAACTCCAGTTGAAGGCCTCTGAGAGACCCACATCTGCTTGCATTTGTCGGGACGAAGACGAAGTCCATAGGCTGCGGCATACTTCGAAACGAGATTCACAATCCTTTGCAGTTTTGCGTTGTTTTCAGCGAATAACACAATGTCGTCGGCGTACTCCAGGTCGACAAGGGAGCGTCCTGATGGTGTTAGGATCACATCCGCAGGAAACTGTTCTGCAACTCTACGCATGATGTCATCAACGGCGAAGTTGAAAAGAAAAGGTCCTGCTACAGCTCCTTGCCTTACTCCTGTTTTCAACTCGAAAGCTGACGTAAATCCGACAGGTGTACGAACTGCTGCTGTTGTTCCTTTGTTCATGTCCTCGATTAACCGAACATACTTTTCCGGGACTCCATCTGCTCGCAGAGCATTGAGCAATCGATCACGATGAGGAGAGTCGAACGCGGCTTCAAAGTCCAAAAAAGCAAGCTGTAATGGCTTCGAAAACCGCTGCCACGATTCCCTTACCCTTCTCAGGACGAACACTTGGTCGATGGTCGATCTTCCAGGTCGAAAACCGGCTTGCTCATCTCTGGTCGTTCCTTCACGATGTTTGATAAGTCGCTCGAGAATGACACGTTCTAAAACCTTGTACATGACACGGAGTAGAGAGATTCCTCTGTAGTTCTTAGGATCCGTGACGGATAGCTTCTTGTGAAGAGGTACGATGATCGCATGTCTCCACGAATCGGGTATCCTTTCGCTCATCCATATGGCACGGATGGTGTTGGTCATTTCACGAATCCCAGACGGAGGAAGAGCTTTCAGCATTTCAGCAGTGATGTTGTCATCTCCACCTGCCTTTCCATTCTTCATTTTCCGGACACAATCCAAAACTTCAGACTCAGTCGGCGGTTCCTCACTGACATCGTAATGTGCTCTCTGAACATGCGGGAGCTCAGGTACTGATGGCGCTGGACGATTCAGTAGTGAACTGAAGTAATCCTTCCATATTGGCAGCGTCGCATCACCAACTGCAACTCCATTGGTAGTGTTCAAGACAGGAGAACATCTCTTCATCTTCCCGCTGTACTGTCGCAGCAACGTGTAGGCTTTCTTCGGATTCTTCTCCTCCCAAGCCTTCTCGAACTCCTTAGCTCTACACGTCCACTCGTTCGCGGTCACTTTGAAGCTGCCGACGCAACTTCCTCCTCAGACGCTTCTCCTCCACGAAGTTTCCTGCAGTTCGGAGAGCACATACTCTGTTGTAGGTAGATGTTGTTTCTTCTGAGACGTAGGCGAACTTCTTCTTAGGCTGTACAACCGGGAGTGCCTCTTTCGAAGCGTCCTGGATGCACTTGACAAAAGAATCCGCGTCGCAAAGTTTCTTCTTAGTCCGTACTCCGATGTGAATAGAAACGCGTTGTCGGAAATTCCTTCTGCACTCTTCATCTCTGAGACTTGTCATGTCAATCCTCTGGAGAGGCTGAGCCCTCGCTTCCTCTTATGAATCCTCGCAGTGAAGTTCAACAGAACAGGACGGTGATCCGAATCGAATGCGACATCCCACACAGCTCTAGATCTTCGAATGTCCGATACTGGAATATTCCTCGTCAGGACATAGTCAGGCTGTAGTTTCAAAGTTGTCATCTTCCGCTTCCGCTGCACTTCTGGAGATAGCTGGGTTGGTCCCTGCCACGTAAGCTGATGGCGGCGATGATTCCTCTTGAATGTCGATGCAATAATCAGACCACTGCGTTCACAAAAGTCGACAAGGCGGTAGCCATTGTCCGATGTTTGCTCCACTGGGTAGAACCATTTACCGAGTACTTCGGATTCCTGATCAAGTCCCATCTTCGCATTTGCGTCAATCCCCACGACAACAGCATGTTGACAAGGTATCCTGGCCAGCAACGTATTGAGTTCCTCATAAAACGCATCCTTCGAATTGTCTTCGGCGGTTTCAGTGGGCGCATGAGCACTCACTATCCACAGATTGAATCCTCTGTGATCCCGCAGTCGTACGAATGCATTCCGGCACGACGTTGAGCCAAACTCCTTGACCATACCATTGAAATCCTTCCTTACAGCTATTGCACAGCCTCCCACTATCCTATCGTCAGCGTTACCGCAGTAGATGGTGTACTCTCCGACGCTGATGACGGGTCTATCTATGAGGCGGGTTTACTGCAAAGCAGCAAACGGTGCATGGAAATAGCTCAGAAGTCTGGATAGCGCAGTTTTTTGGATACCACTCGACAGCGATCGACAGTTCAGGGTGGCGAAATTGTGGTTTGTGTCCAAAGACTCCATGAACTCCCTAGGTACGGATCCTAAGGTGTTATGGACCAGAGGCCTTAGTGTGCCGGACGGCGACACCTTTATGCTATGTGTGGGATACTTTCGCGATATAGTTGTGCACGCTGTATCGCTCGAACGTTCCCTGTGTACACTCAAACGTCTGCTGGGTTCAGTAGAAGCAGGGGCACCAACGAGCAGGTACCAACAGACTTGTATACACACCCCCATTTCTCCATTAATTTTAAAATATTTTGTTTTCGTTAGATGACCTACTTTTGAAATTGACTGTTCTTAATGAAATGATCTGCCTAGATCATGAAGAATTTCCTTTGAGCTGTCTTGGAGTCAAAACTTTTCGGAAAATTTTCCCAAGCGATTTTTGAAAAACTACCCGTTCTTCGCTCATAAAATGTTTGCCCTATAAAACGAGTCTTTGAACGGAGCTGTTTCCATAGTCTCCATGGAAATTTGTGTCAAATAATGTTTTCAATTTGAGAAAAATACGTTCCCAATCTCTCAGCCGATTTCAATTTATGAAGTAACGTTTCTTTCACCAAAAGCAATCAGTTTTTCGTCCACAACTTTTTTACCCTGAAAGATAGCCCTTTGTTGAAGGTCGTTTTCGGAACCCTCATAAAATTCTGCATTGAATGGCGTTTTCAGTTTTGAAAAATACGTTCCCCTTCTACCAGTCGATTTCGGTTTATAAAGTGCATTTTTTTTCGCCTGAAATTATCGGTTTTTCGTCCATAACTTTTTTGTGCTTGAAGATAGACCTTTGGTAAAGGTTGCTTTCGGAATCTTGATGGACTTCTGCGTCGACTAGTGCTTCAAGTTTGGAAGAAAAAAATATTTTCTCGATCCTTCAGCCTAATTCATTTTACGAAACTGATTTTTCGCCTATAACTTTAACAGTTGAAGATAGGGTTGTGGTGAAGATTGTTTCTGAATTCCACGTAAAATTGTGCGTCGAATGATATTTTGGGTTCCTAACTTTGCTTGCCCCATAAGCCAGCCAGGTTGGTGGAGCCGAGCCTCGTTGTAGGCTCCAGGAGAACTCTGCGTCTCCTACTTACACCATAGAGGCGAGAGCACCCTATGGAGATTCTGTGAAAAAGGGTCTCCCAAGCAAAAGTGGTTTGGTTCGCGTTACAAACGTTTCAACAAAAAGGGAACAATAGGAAAGTGGAATGAGAAGAGTGTAGAAAAAAATGAAAAATATTCTCTAAAAACTCTTTTCTTTGTCGAAACTTCTAAACAGCGGAAACAAACCGTTGCGGTTCTGTATGAGGAAGCGATATATACATATTTTATCGGCACTCACATAATCAAAGTCCTTTATGGAGCCAAAAGCGCTTGTTCCCGCTATTGTTCCCTTTTTGTTGAAACGTTTGTAACGCGAACCAAACGACTTTTGCTTGGGAGACCCCTTTTTCACAGAATTGTTCACTTTTTCTTGATATTACGCAGTAATATCCCATGCAAGAATTTCGAACAAAAACCTCTTCATCTCCCCACTATGGTCTCCGGAGCATTGACAACCCGGCGCGCGGGGTGTTCGAGTCAGTATGATGAGCGCAGAGGACGAAAAGAAAGGCGCTGCCAGCCGGCCTTGCACTCTCTCGGCCGGCCAAAGTGCAAACTGGCTATCTCTGCGTCTCCGCGGAGAGGGATCATTTACTTTGGTTGTACACCTTAGGGATGGAAGCAATCCTAGTTTTGGAGGGGGGGCACTTAGCATTCCAAACAGGAGTGACAGATGCAGCTTTCAGATGTCTGAGGCTCAAAATAGAATCTCTAGGAAGGCAATGTCTGATAACGCGATCAGTTATCTGATGTGAATGAATTTCGAGCGGCCCCTCGAAAAGGTTGGCACCCAGGAATAAATCTCTAGAGAATTCTATTCTTAAATTTATCCGCTGAAAAGCGTTGTAGGCTGTGCTTTTTCCATGGGGTAGTACAGGAGAATCGGTTAGCAAGTTGGTCACTTATTACCAAATGAATCCAGAAGGTCGTTTTATAGCAGTCGTAGATGCGAAGCGCACGTTTCTCAAAAAAATTCAGCTGTGAAAATGGTGAAAACATTCTCAAAGTCACACTTCTAGCTAAATGGGTTTCTCCAAGCAAAATCATTTTGACAGTGGCCGAAACGCTTCAACAAAAAGGAACATTATGTGAGTGGAGTGGGGGAGTCTACAAGGAATTTAACATATTTTTTTGAGGACGATTTCCGTGGATACAATTTTCAAGTCCCCGAAACGAACCGTTGTTTTAGTCCACATGGAAGGGCCCTAGGCTTTTCTAAGAAGGACTTCTACTTGGTTGAGAATGTTTACGCGTTAGTAATTGCACTTACTACTGCTTTTTCACTGGTTTACGTTTCTGAACAGCAAAATGAAACCGTTTGTAGGGTTTTACTAACATCATGTCTTTTTTCAATAGTAATTACTGAGTGCTTTTTTTGGTACTAGAATAGAACCGGAGAAAGAGAAGTCATTTTTAAAACCACAAAGTTCTTATATAACGATCTTATTTCGCGAGTAAAAGTTTTAGCCACGGGAATCGGTTCTCGAGAAATGTTGATACTTTTTCGTGGACTCATCCACTCCATTTCGTTATTCCTCTTTATTCTTTGTTGGAACGTTTCTGTAAGCACCGAATCACATTTGCTTGGAGATCCCCTTTCTGATAGAACTCACTTTGCTTTTTCTTTATCGCAAGTGTAATCAGCAGCGTTAGCAAAGAATTCAATAATATTTTTTTATTTATTAGAATGCACGCTAAGGTGGGTCGAAAAAAAAACATGTATGTCAAACAAATCAAACAATTGCAGAATTTTGTTGAAGAAATTGCGCAGTGCTATAAAAGTGAGAGTTTGGTAGAACAGCGTTGATGAAGTTCTGTAGAAATACTTCGATTGATAGCGTTACAGATCGGTCGTTCATTTCATTTCTGACTTGAATCTTGAGTGCCCCCCGTCTAGGATAGTGCCGCACTTTTCACGACGTCCTGATGACGTCATCAGGAGCCCGAAGCACTTCTGACGACGTCCTGATCAGGAGCCCAAAGAACGTTTCACGGTGTCCCGATGACGTCATCAGAAACTCGAAGCACTTTTTACGCCGTCCCGCTGACGTCATCACAAGCTCGAAGCACTTTTCACAACGTCCAGATGACGTCATCAGAATCCCGAAGCACTTCTGACGACGTCCTGATGACGTCATCAGGAGCCCGAACCACTTTTCACGACGTCCCGATGACGTAACCAAGAGCCCGAAGCACTTCTGACGATGTCCTGATGACGTCATCAGGAGCCCGAAGCACTTTTCACGACGTCTCGATGACGTCATCAGGAGCCCGAAGCACTTTTCACGATGTCCCGATGACGTCATCAAGAGCCCGAAGCACTTCTGACGATGTCCTGATGACGTCATCAGGAGCCCGAAGCACTTTCCACGACGTCCCGATGACGTCATCAGAAGCCTGAAGCACTTTTCACGACGTCCCGATGACGTCATCAGAAACCCGAAGCACTTTTTGGACTATCATAAACGGGGGGGGGCACCTACGATTCGCTTGTGAAAATGAATGGAAAACCTGATAAAAGATTTTGATGCTGCTATCAATCATTGTTGTTGAAGAAGTTCTGTAGAAATACTTCGATTGATAGCGTTACAGATCGGTCGTTCATTTCATTTCTGACTTGAATCTTGAGTGCCCCCCACCGTCTAGGATAGTGCCGCACTTTTCACGACGTCCTGATGACGTCATCAGGAGCCCGAAGCACTTCTGACGACGTCCTAATCAGAAGCCCGAAGAACTTTTCACGGTGTCCCGATGACGTCATCAGAAACCCGAAGCACTTTTCACGCCGTCCCGATGACGTCATCACAAGCCCGAAGCACTTTTTGGACTAACATAGACGGGGGGGCACCTACGATTCGCGCGTGAAAATGAATGGAATACCTGATGAAAGATGTTTGATGCTGCTATCAATCATTGTTGTTGAAGAAGTTCTGTAGAAATACTTCGATTGATAGCGTTACAGATCGGTCGTTCATTTCATTTCTGACTTGAATCTTGAGTGCCCCCCCCCCAGTCTAGGATAGTGCCGCACTTTTCGCGACGTCCTGATGACGTCATCAGGAGCCCGAAGCACTTTTCACGATGTCCCGATGACGTCATCAGGAGCCCGAAGAACTTCTGACGATGTCCTGATGACGTCATCAGGAGCCCGAAGCACTTTTCACGACGTCATGATGACGTCATCAGGAGCCCGAAGCACTTTTCACGATGTCCCAATGACGTCATCAAGAGCCCGAAGCACTTCTGACGATGTCCTTATGACGTCATCAGGAGCCCGAAGCACTTTTCACGACGTCCCGATGACGTCATCAGGAGCCCGAAACACTTCTGACGACGTCCTGATGACGTCATCAGGAGCCCGAACCACTTTTCACGACGTCCCGATAACGTCATCAGAAGCCCGAAGCACTTTTCACGAAGTCCCGATAACGTCATCAGAAGCCCGAAGCACTTTTCGCGATGTCCCGATGACGTCATCAGAAGCCCGAAGCACTTTTCACGACGTCCAGATGACGTCATCAGAATCCCGAAGCATTTTTCACGATGTCCAGATGACGTCATCAGAATTCGGAGACACTTCTCACGATGTCCAGATGACGTCATCAGAATCCCGAAGTATTTTTCACGACGTCCCGATAACGTCATCAGAAGCCCGAAGCACTTTTCACGACGTCCCGATAACGTCATCAGAAGCCCGAAGCACTTTTCGCGATGTCCCGATGACGTCATCAGAAGCCCGAAGCACTTTTTGGACTATCATAGACGGGGGGGGGCACCTACGATTCGCTCGTGAAAATGAATGGAAAACCTGATAAAAGATGTTTGATGCTGCTATCAATCATTGTTGTTGATGAAGTTCTGTAGAAATACTCCGATTGATAGCGTTACAGATCGGTCGTTCATTTCATTTCTGATCTGAATCTTGAGTGACCCCCCCCTCCGTCTAGGATAGTGGCGCACTTTTCACGACGTCCTGATGACGTCATCAGGAGCCCGAAGCACTTTTCACGATGTCCCGATGACGTCATCAGAAGCCCGAAGCACTTTTCACGACGTCCCGATGACGTCATCAGAAGCCCGAAGCACTTTTCACGACGTTCCGATGACGTCATCAGAATTCGGAAACATTTCTCACGATGTCCAGATGACGTCATCAGAATCCCGAAGTATTTTTCACGCTGTCCCGATGACGTCATCAGGAGCCCGAAGCACTTCTGACGACGTCCTGATCAGGAGCCCGAAGAACTTTTCATGGTGTCCCGATGACGTCATCAGGAGCCCGAAGCACTTTTCACGACGTCCCGATGATGCCATCAGATTACCCACTCACCTACAAATCGATTACTTACCATCCTACGCACCCCCTACCAACTTAACTGTCTGCCAAGTTGATTGCCTGTAACCATAGGCAGTGGCTATTAGCAGTGAGGACTGAAAAGCGTGACGGCCCACGGCCTACGGCGCACACCATGAAATTTTCTGAAGCTTTCAGGCTCACAAATTTGTTATTTGTGAACCGATTTGGCTGAAATTCGGACAGCAGGTGTATTCTGGACCCCTCCGCTTATATCCAGAAGGAAATATTCAGAAATTTTGTTTCTAAGATTCTATAAACTATTTTATAAAATTCTAAGTGATCACAAGGCCTAGGCAAAACCAAACCTCTCCAGCCGCTTCGCGGCTGGAGTGATAACTATGGAGCTTGGCTCCACCGACCTGGCTGGCTTATGGAGCAAGCAAAGTTAGGAACCCGATTTGTAATTCGACGACGAATTTTGCGGAGATTTCAAAAACAACCTTCACCAAAACTCTATCTTCAACGGTTAAAGAGTTATAGGCGAAAAACCGGTGTTCCGTAAAATGAAATAGGCTGAAGGAGCGAGAAAACATTTTTCAAACTTGAAACACTAGTTGACGCAGAATTCCATCAAGATTCCGAAAACAACCTTCACCAAAGGTCTATCTCCAAGCACAAAAAGTTATGGACGAAAAACCGATAATTTCAGGCGAAAAAATGCACTTTATAAACTGAAATCGGCTGGTAGAAGGGTAAAGTATTTTTCAAAGCGGAAAACGCTATTCGATGCAGAATTTCATGTGGATCCCAAAAACAAGCTTCACCAAAGGGCTATCTTTCGAGGTAAAAAAGTTATGGCCGAAAAACCGCCAGTGACACCCACCCACTCTTGAAAATGACTCGAGTGTTGGTCACTTTCATTCTTTTCCGGATCTTCACTGGCTGTCACCGGTTTTCTCAATGACGAAGGTTCCCCACTTCACCTACCCAGGGGTGAAGGTTGGTGGAGTTCATGGCTCCACACAACGAAGCTATGCTTCTGAGAGTGCCCTCGGTCCGCTGGAGCCAGTCAGTGTCGGAAATGGTTCAGTGAGCCTACCATGAAATAGAAGGTAGAATGGAAGGTGCATGCTGCCGAGATGTCGTACGTTCACGCCGTGGCAGTGTGGAGGAAAGAAGATCACCTCTATGCAAACCGACGTCACCCCCTCCACATAGAGGGTTTTTGTCATGGGAGAGGTGCTGGCCGGCCGCGTCTCTCCTTCGGATTCTCCTGTTAAGGGCCGGCGTGGAGAGGAATCCTGGACCCGCTCAGAAGAAGAAGTACCTATGTGCCACATGCGACAGAAATGTCAATTGGAATAGGACCAGCGTCCAATGCTTTGGATGCCAAAGGTGGGTGCTTTTCTCTTGTTCGGGTCTCAGTCCTGTGAAGCATCAACTCTGCTTTTCGCTGTGTTATATGCTCTTCACCTACCAGCTCTGATTCCTCTTCCTCAGATCGCCCCCTTTCCATTGTACATATCAATCTCAATGGCCTTCGTGCCAAACTTTCTGAGCTCTCTCTCTTCGCACGTACTTACCATCCAGACGTGACCATGGCTCAAGAAACCAAGCTCTCTCCATCCCCTACCTATCCTTATCCCAATATCCCAGGCTATACTTCTTACCATGCTCCAAGGTCATCTCTCGGCGGTGGAGTTTCTACTTTTGTTCTATCTTCTTTTCCCTCACACCTCATTCCCAGCACCCCCACGGATGGTACTCTCGAGTACCTCCCAATCCATCTCCCTAAAAACACCCCTTTTTCTTTTCAACATATACGTTCCACCTACAACTTCATGCCCTCCATCTTACAATCCTATCCCACTTCTCAAGCAGCTGAGCGACTGCTCCCTCTCATCCTCGGTCGTTTTCGCAGGTGATTTCAACGCTCACACCTTTTGCTCGTCTCTCGGTCCTGATGTTAGAGGAAATGACGTCGAAGAATGGGCAGAGTGTGACCTGGTCATCTTAAACGATGATCAGCCCACTCGTCTCCCTACCAACGGCCGATCTTCCAGCCCAGACATTTCTCTTGTCTCGTCCAACCTCTCTAACTCTTGCTCATGGTCCACCACAACCACATTGCCAAGTGACCATGTCCCCGTCTTTATCCATTTCGATCTCTCCAACTCTCTCGCTCCCTATTCTGGTGTTCGTCAACGTTTTTATCTTAATTTAGGCCGAGCAGACTGGAGCCTGTTCAGTGAAGTTGCGCTTCGCCTGTCGGCAAATTACCCGTGGGATGGCGACGTGCACCAGAAAGAGTGCCTTTTATCTGACGCGATCCGCAGAGCCATGAAAGCAGCTATTCCTGTCGGCCGCGTTAAGACGTTCTATCCAAATGTCACAAGGGAAATCCTCGATAACATCAGGACAAGAGATACCAGGAGAGCGGTCAACCATCTGGACCCCGTCGTTGCTGAACTTGATGATGAGATCAAAATGATCTAAACACGCACAAGAAAGAGGAGTGGGAAAAGTTCACCGCGCATTTAGATTTCAAGACGGACAGTGCAACTACTTGGAAGGTATCACGGAAGCTCTCGGGTAAGAGCTTGCCTGCTACCGTCTCCACAATCGAGTTAGAAAACGGTGTATTCAAATCAGGAAAAAAAGCCGCTTATGCGCTCGGGAGAAGTTTTTTCATCACCAGTGCAAAGCGTGGTCCGCAGAATAGAGTGACTGTACGAGAGCTGTGCCGCCTCCCGCTTATGAGCACGGCCGAAGCGTTCACTACGACGCAAGTTGAGAAAGTTATAAAGGATATGCGGAATTTAAAAGCGGTCGGTCCAGACGGGATATGTCCTGCTGTCTTGAAGAAGATACCGAAAGAAATCCTTCCGCTTCTCACTGATTTAATCAATACCTCGTTCAGATCGTGCACCATCCCACAGAACTGGAAGACAGCTAACGTTGTGTCGCTGCCCAAGCCGGGGAAACCTCAGGCTTCAGTCAAGGGATACAGACCTATTACCTTGCTGTCCACGTTCGCGAAGGTAGCCGAAAAACTTATCGTAAAGGACTTGGCGGAGCACAATGAGAAGCAAGTGATTCAGCATGGATTCAGAAAGCTGCATTCCACCACGACCGCTCTGCTGGAAATTACAAGCTTTGCCAGTGATGGGTTCAATGCCCAGAAGCTACAGAGAACTGTGGCTGTTGCCTTAGATCTCACCAAGGCATTCGACACACAAACCATGGAGTTCTGTCAAGCAACTTACTCAAATCATCAATACCGCCGTGGCAGAAACGCTGGATATCGGCATTCATCAAGGGCAGACGAGCCAGAGTTATGTTCCAGAACCATGTCTCCAACAGTATTCCTATTGCAGCTGGAGTTCCGCAGGGCGGCGTTTTATCGCCTGCCCTCTTCAGTCTGTACCTCGAAGACATGTCCGCTCCCCCCCAGGATATCAAGGTGGTCGCCTATGCCGATGATATGACAATAATGTGTCGGGATCGGGATATACATGTGGTCGCCTCGAAGATCAATGAGTACCTGGTCACACTGAAAAGCTTTTTCGACCGCAAAATGCTAAAGATCTCTGCATCGAAATCGTCGGTATCCGTACTCACAACGGATCCTTCGGAGCACAGCGCTCACCCGCATGTCGAGTGGGACGGAGATCGATTACCTGCTGCTCGCTTTCCCAAACTGCTCGGTCTGGTGCTCGATCCATCGCTCAAGTTTCATAAGAACACCGAGCAGAAGCAGGCCGTCGTCAAAGCTAAGCTTAAAGGCACACTACACCCTCAGATATGAATTTTGAGATTTTCATGTAATTGTGTAGAAGACCACTCGTGTATAGCAGGTGCCAAACGCCAGATCTCATTTCATCCAAATAAGCGAGATATAAGCGACTACCACAGGCCCGGCCCCCTTCGCTCACCACCACAGGCCCAACCCCCCAACAGATTTTTGAACTCGATAGCCGTTCGATGGATGGATGAATTTCAACAAGTCGTCGTTCTTCAGTCCATAACCGGACTGTCTCCTTATCCTGGCTTTCTCTCACGCGATGATTGCGAGTGAACAGAAATACAGGCCTGAGACAACTCGTCCACCAATTTTACACCCTCGAGATCTAGGCATCTTTGAAGAGCCACAACTCTGTTCAAATGGGGTCTTGGGCGTTTTTAAAGATACCACTGTGATCAGCGTGTGACTCTCTCCAAGATAAGTATGAAATCTGAAAATTAACTTTTTGGGTGTCCTGTGCCTTTAATGTGCTCAGAGCCCTGGGCGGTACATCATGGGGCAGTAGCAAAGAAACCATTATTACGACGTATAAAGCGATTCTCCAGCCTGCACTAGAATACGGCGCACCAGTTTGGCAGCATCTACTCAGAACTTTCTGGAAAAGCTTTCTACGGCTTTAAAGTATATAGGTTGATTGCTTCCACCTAGTTTCATTAAAAACGCAACAACCTTTCCTTGAACGCGCAATAAGCTTACTTCAAGGCTGCATTCACCCCACTTCAAGGCTGCGCAGAGGATACTTCGAAGCCGTACTAAGCTCACTTGAAATCTGCACTAACCTTACCTCAAAACTGCCTTCATCCTACTTCAAGGCAGCGTAAAGGATACTATAAAGTGGCACCAAGCTTACTTCGAATCTGCGTTAACCTTACCTCAAGGTTGCACTCATCCTACCTCGAAGGTGCTTTAGAGGCAGTGTTCACGATAAAAACCATGTCTGATTTTTTGGTGAAGATCGGCAGCTGCGGGACCTAGCGCAACCCTGACGTTGGAAAAACTAAGAAAAATGAGCTCGGAACGGTCCCCTACGGCCTCAAAGTTGGACACCCGTCAGCTCGTCACACCTAGATGCACTTTCCACGCCCACCGACGTCAACAAATGAATGCTCGAAATTGTGATATGATCAATGGCTTTCGATCGTTAGCCCCGTTCTTCCCTTCATTCTCAACTTCTCTCTTTACTCAGGTCAGCTCGCACACATCGGCTGCAAAAGACGGAAGTTACAAGCCTCGGACAACTCGTCCAACATGCTTCCCTAGCTCAATTTTTGAGGGACCATGACTCCGTTCCTACAAGGTCTTGCACGATTCCAAAAACATCATAGGAATCAGCATGGGACCGTCTTCAAGATAGGCGGAAAAGCAGAAAAACGATTCTTATCTTGAACACTGCCTTTAACCCAATTTTCCACCGGTGAGAACTACCATGAACATGTTCATCCAACCGGACAACTAGTCCATGTTATAGAATAATGTCATCGAAATACGACGTTTTATTGCATTTCTCGCCGTTTCTTCGTAATTTTGGTAACAATTGGAGGCCAACGCATAGTTTTATGTGGATAACTCGGGAACGAAAATCTTCGTGAACTATGCCTTTAAAGGCAGGATTCGCGATAAAAATCTCTGGTAATTACAAAATCAAAAGAAGTGGAATAATGTGAAAATTTGCAGGAAAAAACGCACAAAAACAAGCCAGGGTGGCTAATTAAAGGTGTCGGGCAGCCCTCCTTTTGCCGAGATTTTTGTGGATGCTTGCTGATCCGTATTTGATTTTGCTCTTAAAGGCAGCATACACGCTCGTAAACGTGGTTGAGATAACAACGGAGATAGAATGGTATGGCTCAGAACACAACGCCTACGCATTTTGAAGCGTCAAAAACGACCCACAATGCCGCTACACGGGTAAGAAGTTGGGCCCACGCCTGTATTTCTCCGCCCCCTTTATTTGCCGTCCTCCTCCAAAACAGGGGTACTGGGCCATTTCCATCGTCGCCGATGTATGTGGTTTACTTATTGTACTTATCATACTACACAAAAACGTCGCCGACGGTGGGAATGGCCCAGCACCCCTGTTTTGAAGAAGAACGCAAATACAGGGGCGGAGGAATACAGGGGTGGGGCCAACTTTCTACTCGTGTAGCTGCATTGTGGGTCGTCTCTGCCGCTTCCAAATGCGTAGACGTTCTGTTCTGCGCTATACCATTCTGTTTTCGTAGTTATCTCAATCAAGTTTACGTACGTGTATGCTGCCTTTAAAATTGTCCGTAGCCTCTAAAAGTGCTCAGCAAACACTTTAGAAGGAAAATAGAAGACGACAAAACAGGCTTCAATAGAAATGTCGATAATTAGGGGCGGGAGGACAACGAGCATTAAGCAATAACTTTTCTTGAGCGATTTTTCTCCAACTTTTCACTTTTGTGATGGCCAGATCCACCAACACATGGGGATAGTATAACAACCGAATTTATCGGGGACCCTGCCTTCAATCAAGTCCTTTGGAATTCCCACTGTTGGATTGGCAGCCGGGTGTCATCGTGCGGACGCGCACCTTGAAGGAAAGCAGGCAAGGGCACCGGCCCTGATGGAGTCAGATTGAAGACAGCTGGACTTCACAAATCATCCTGACAGGGAAATTCACTCCGTTCCATAAATACAGGAACACCTCCGAATTCGCTTATTCTAACACTTGAAAGATTTTTTGAGTTTTCAAATTGTTACCACGGTTTTCTAGGACTTCGAAACCCTTGGTATCAATCGGAATTAGCCTTTTTGCGACTATATTACGCATGTCCTGGACCGGAACACGAGTTTTTACCGTTCCATAAATATACGCACACTTGAGAAAAAAAAAGAATTTTGCGGAGAAATCTCGGAAAGTCTTACCTGTTCACACACTATATTGATAAAATAGCTGAAGATGCGGAACATGCCACGCGCGTCCTGCCAATCTGGACAAGAGCAAACTCAAGTGAGGACTGTGCACATTGCTGGACGAGGAGTGAGACAAATCGCTCGTCAACTTTTCCGCCTACATTTCAGCTTTCCTAAAGGATCCCTAGTCTTATGGGACACGCAATAGCCCAGGTCGCCCCCGAATTCTCTGGCGGCAGGATGAATGTCAGATTTCAAAAAGAATTTCCAACTCAATGGTGTCTGCATTCGAAGTTATCTCGGAGTTTTGACTTGGTAATTAGCAGCAAACTGTTCTGCGCTCCATCTGCCGCAACGAACGCATAAAGAGGGCTATGATCAAGAAATTCCCTTGCTTGAAGGAACACTACAGGGCTGCTTGACTTTGGTTCGCACGTCTGAACATGACCAGGAATTAGGTTAGCGGATAGTTGGCAACCCGGCCGAATAACACCTCAAACAGGACCCAGCTAGCCTTTCGATCGTCAGTAGAGAACTTCCTCCGGGAATCTGAGAAGAGTGCAAGATGGATGATGTGCAGATAGGTACATGACCACTGGCCATAGCCACAGCAGTGAACCAGTTGCAAGATATGGCAAGGGATGAGGATGCAAACGTGATGCTCGGTGAGGAGAGCCTACTCGCCGACGAAAGACGAGTTGGAAAATCCTCATTAATAGAAACGAGGTCTTATTCATCCGCAAGGAGTTCAAGTCGTTCACTTCTTTCATTGGGGTCAAGAGAGTAGAAACAGGATGGGGAGTGAGCATTGAGATCACCAGACATAAAAACCTATGAAGATGAGAGGACAGAATGTACAGCATGCACATATGGAGTGGGATCAAATGAATTGGGACACGAGATGGGTGGTGACTTGTTGATCGAATCCACAGCTGAAAATGCGTGGCTGCCCTCTCATCTTTTCGGCGCGCCTCACAGCGGGGATCCACGCCGCAGTGAGCCGTGGATTCGATCAACAAGCCGTGGATGGGCTTGTTGATCGAATCCACAAGCCGTGGATGGGCTTTTTGATCGAATCCTCAGCTCAGAATGTTTGGCTGCCCTCTCATCACTTCGGCGCACCTTTTAGCGAGGATCCACGCCCCCGCGGCATTGGCAAAATTCAGGGGACAACTTTGAAATACTATATGAACTCCAAGATATTCGACAAAATTATCATTAGGGAGTTCAATAAGGTTAGAATGTATGGACGAATTTACAAAAGTAGAAACGCCACCACCATGAGAAGAACGAGGAATGTGTAAGATGTATAACCGGAGAGGCGGGGTACGGAAGGAGATGATGCGCTAAGTTTTGTCTCCTGTAGGAGGATGACATGAGAATGAAAGCGTTCAATGTACATTGAAAGTTCAACAAGTTTGGCTCGCAGGCTCGTTATTGAGCTGAAAATTGTTAATACTATGAAAAGGAACCCTAGGAGGAGAATTGGAGCAAGACATCCAAAAGTAGGCATGAGTGTAGACGTAATAGCTGGATAGCTCAGAACACTCGAGACGCATCCAGCCAAGACAGACACTGTACTGGGTGCTCGCATGTTGAGCCAATAATCCACAATGACAGCTGGGATATCGCGGAGTCTTGCTGCGTGGTACCGGGTTCCTCTTAATGCCGGCTCGTAGACGTTGAATAGGTAGGAGTGCAGCGGCCAGCCAGTTATACACTTTCCAGATCAAAACACTCGTCGTGGAGTAGTTGATGCTCGCTTGATGAGTCGTCTCGATAGTCGACTTCACAGATCCACCCCGCTTGGATTGGGCATCTCGGATCCGTTATAATTGCTACAACCGCGAGTGGCTAATCGTGGGATGCGCTTTCTTGAGCACTTCGACGCTAGTCTAGTCAGGGGCGGGGCACTCACCAGCATCGATGCTAAACACTCCTGAATTTTTCGAAGAGTTGAACCTAACTATAATACCCTATTCATACTTTTGCGATGGCGGCGAATGCCGCAGATTATCAGCAGAGAAATGAGATTTTAGATGTCTGTCACTATTATCAGACACCTGATTTCACATTTTAGAGCGGTGTCAGACATCTGATTTCTCATTTTTCCTACTGATAATCGCGGCATTTGCGGCTATCGCAAAACTATGATGAAGGTGTAACGGTAGGTGCTATAAGATCGTGCATGGTTTTTGCGACTTTCCCTTTGACAGCCTTTTCGTGTATACTCGCCACCATGTCCGTTCTCGCAAACATGGATTCCAACTTGAACGGAAGTACACCTCTAAAGGCAGCACATTGAATTCCTTTGCGTTCAGGGTTGTCAGAACTTGGAACAATTTGACTGCAGAAATCGCTGAATCCGGAAACTTTTCGATCTTTCGAAGTAGACTATCCAAGTAAGATCTCAGGTCATTACAAGGAACGAGGGAGCGTCCACTCTGAATAAAAGGGTATTACTAGTAATCTAATGTGACGGGTTTTTCCAGCTTGTTGTGCTTTTCTTTGTCCCAGAAGCGGTGGCCTCAAGTCTCTTGAGACAAGAGGTCATTCGAATTGTAAAAAAATTTCCTCTGCAAAAAATTCATATTTTGTCCCCTTCTGACTTCTGCCATTGTTATGCATCTTTTTTACTTTAACAAAGAATCTCATTCACATAGTTACGTGTATATGTATGTTTCTTTATTTCCACAATAAAGTCGTTGATTGAATGAATGAATACGGGTGCGAAACAATTAGAGATTTCTGGAAATTCAGCTTCCTGGCAAAAGTAACGATTTGGTAATGTCAAAAAAAGTTTCGAAAATTTATTGAAATATCTTAAAAAATGATTTGGCGTAAAAAAGCCTGAAGCAGTAAAAAAACTAGGAAATGAAGTGAAATAACTAAAAATACGATTTGGCGGTTAATAATAAACTAACTAGCGGTAAGTTAAGACAGAGGGATTACATTTTGCAAGCTTCTCCGTTAAACTTATCAAATAGAAATCAAGCGCGATATGAAACGAAGCGTTGCGTTCACCTAGCTTGACCTATGCTGATTCCCTTATTACAGATTTCGAGAATGGCTCCATGTTTCCGTTGCGAGCTTGATTTTGCTTTGATAAGTTTAACGGAGAAGCTTGTAAAATCTGATCCCACTGTCTTTACTTATCGCTAGTTAGTTTATTATTGACCGCCAAATCGTATTTTTAGTTATTTCACTTCATTACCTAGCTTTTTTACTACTTCAGGCTAATTTACGCCAAATCATATTTCAAGAAATTTTAGAAACGTTTTTTTGGCATAACCAAATCGTTACTTTTGCCAGGAAGCTAAATTTCCAGAAAATTCACATATTTTTTCCCGAAGGTTCCATTTCTGACATGGATTTCGCTCGACGATTTCGAGTTTGGAAAGATGAAACATCTAACAGACGATTTTGCCGTATGCAAAATGCAACTTCTAGTGCAACTCCTGAAGCTTTTGACGCACAACCATAAAAAACACCACTCATCGACGCATTTTACGCAACAGGTGAAAAATCAATATTATTGATCATAAATATTCGATTTTGCATGACGAGAAGAATTTCCCAAGCAAGGTACTTAGAGCCATCAACATTTATCACTCATTGCGGCAGTTTGTGCAACAAGAAAAAAAAACGATAATATTGATTGGTAACAATCGATAATGCTCGATGAGTAAAATTCAAAGACTAAGAGACTCACACCCACCAACAATTATCACTCCTCGTCTCTTTTTGTGCAATAAGCGCGAAAATCGATAATATTGATTATCGATCGATGGCGGGTCATGAGTACGAAATCTGACAAGTTTAGCACTTACCCTCAATGACCTATGTTAATTGGCTGCAGATCCACCCACATACAATACCCTGCTCTCCACAGCTGTACTATGCCCCAGCAGTTTTCGCGCTCCACGGCTAATTTAGTATCTCTGGCAAAAACTCGTTTGCGACCCCGTAAGAGACTCGGGAAATTTTGAGTTGGAGGGTCGCCGATTTAGAGAATCAGTAGGCGGAGCTCGGAATCGGAGGTGGCGTTAGTCAATGCGTGTTGGGTCGCGTGCGCAGTGCCGCCAGACGACGGCACCGACGTAACGTTGAAGCCAAGATCAAACCAGCGGTACATACGAGCCGTCTCGGGGTGGGGTAGACCGATTCATCTCATTGTCAGGTGTGCACTCCTGGGGCTCTGCCTTGGAGTTGAGTGGAATGCGAGTGCCTGCACTTGGCTGCTCCTGCACCAACATGGGTGCTCTATCCTGGGAGCAGGCAAGAGGCGGAGCATTCGTAGAATTGATTGATTTTTGAGAGCACAGAAAGTGCAGACTTGGCTAGGGTCCAGGTGAGTGTGTAGCGGTTGGCATAGGAGTAGGAAGGGCGCACGGGGCGTGTATGACGTTATTGATTTTGTCTCGTGGTTTAGCATCCCGTTCGGTGACCCGTTTCGCAAAGCGGGGAGCATTGCGTTCGCCGTCGGAGGTTTGCCCCGTCCCTTCCGTGACGTCATCAGTCGTTTAGCATCCCGTTCACTCAACCGTTCTTGACGGCGTTCGTATGTGTTGTTTTCGATCAACGGGATGCTCAACGCCTTCGCTAACGAAGGCTGTCAGAGATGTAAACCCGCGATTTTGAGGTACCCGTCAAAGTTAAGGTATCAAGTTCAAATTGAAATAGGAGCCACGTGCATCCATTTCCAGCCTCCTGCCCAAAAATGAGCTTCCTAGCTCAATTTTAAAGGCAGTGGTCACGATGAAAAACGTTTTCGAGAAAACTACAAAAATCAGCTTAGATATAAAACAGCTCAAAAACTATGAAAGTAGCGCGGTGAAAAACGGGCTAGAATTAGAGTTATTAAGACCCTAAATTTCCAGTTCGTGCACACGTGCACAGAAAGATCACAGTCTCATGCCAAGCATTCAAAAATCATCGACACTTAGAGGAAGAAATAAAGGCAAATTTACCTAATCAAACAGTTGAACAATGAAAGCAAGCACTTCAACCAATGTTTTTGACTAGATGTGAACATAAATCCGAAAGTTCATTGTTTGAAATTCAAGTTCAAGCCCGCTGATGTTCTTGACATTGGAGATCATCGATGCCGATGATGTGGGGTGGACTCGTCCACCATCAAAAGGCAAGAAAGTTCAGGCTTCAAATTTGGCCCAGAACAGCGTTTTTTTCGCGATTTTTTCTTATAGGTCCTACTACTCTATACCCAGAAAAGGGTTTAGAGAGGAAAAGAAGACGAGCATATTTGAGCGCGACCACTGCCTTTAAGTGAACCCACAAGATCGTGAACGCCAACTGAAGAAAAAAACAGGAGGTTAACACCAAAATCAAGCGGTTTTCTCAATTTTTCCCGGGAATCAGGGATTCATTGCATTTTCAATGCAATTTAGAGCTAATTTCTAGGCTCACTCTGAATTTAGATTTCGGAAAAGCGGTGCGCACGTGGCCAGTTCAAAACCAAATCTGGTGCTCGCTTCGCGCGCACCACAATTTTGAACCCACAAGATCGTGATATCGTTCAGTATTCCTACAAACGCTGATCCGCCGAGGTACTGTTTTCGTAGATCTTTTAAGAAAGCCAACTACGAACTTATATGTCAATACTTACTCTCTCTAGACTGGCGTTTGCTTCTTGAAGAACACTTACTTGTTAACGATAAGTACGAAATATTTCTATCTATTTTACATCAGTGCATTTCCAGATTTGTTCCTCTAGAAAAGCAACTTATTAATGATCAAAACCTCCCAACGCACCTCTCTAGACTTTTCGCTCAACGAGAGAAAGCTTGGATGGAGGCACAATCTCATCCTAGCACAGAAACAATCAATGATTTCAAATTCATTAGAGACAAATTTGATCGTCTACTCAAGAAGTATAACAGCTACGTTGAACGGAAAATACTCCAATGTCCCAACAAAGCTCCATTTTACAAGCTAATCAACTCTAGAATGAAGAAAATCAGAGGACTCCCTACACTTAAAGACGACGCTGGCGTTTCAGCTTTTTCTGATGCAGCTAAAGCGTCTATGCTTGCCAAACAGTTTCAAGCTTCTTTCTCCGAGTATTCGGCTTTTTCAGTTGACTGGTCCCATACGAATTCTTCTAACTCACCGGCGGATAGTTCTGTATGGTTCCATAAAGAACTTATCTACAGTATATTGTGTAAATTGCCGCTTTCTTTTTCTGCAACTCCTGATGAGATACCATCGTACTTCATTAATAAGATCGCGATTGCTATATCTTACCCTCTGGAACACATATTTAACTGTAGCTTTATGTATTGTGAGATTCCCGCCCGATGGAAACAATCTTTCATTACACCTATACCGAAAAAACCGCCTCATAATCTTGCTACCAACTATCGTCCAATTAGCATTACATCCGTATTCGCCAGAGTTTTCGAAAAGATCCTAAAATCGACACTGGTTACCTTTATCGAGACTAGCTCGCTGATACCTGATAATCAATATGGATTCAGAGCTCATAGGTCCACTGAAACACAAATATTAACGGCAATGGAAGATTGGACAAAAGCCCTTGATCGAAAAATCAATGTTGATATTATTTACTTTGATTTTACGAAAGCGTTTGACAAAGTCCCTTTTGAGTAACTAATTTCTAAACTCTTATCGTTTGGCATACATCCTAGAATAGTGAGATGGATACACAACTTCATAACTGGAAGGTCTTTCCAAGTTAAAATTAATGAATCGTTTTCGCAAACATACCCAGTTACTAGTGGTGTGCCACAGGGCGGTGTCCTTTCACCTATTCTTTTTAATTTGTACACTTCTGACATCCCCAGCCTAACTAATCAATGTAATGTTTCCTGTAAAATGTTTGCTGATGATATCAAGGTATATAAAAATATCGAAAGCAGTAGCGACTGTCTTGCTCTTCAATTGGCAATTGATTCAATTGCTGATTGGTCAGCCAGGTGGAAGCTCCCACTGTCAGCTAACAAGACCAAGGTGCTCCATCTTGGAGATTCCGTTGATAGATGCATTTACAATCTTGGAGAACTTGAGCTTGATAGTACAGACACATTGAGAGATCTAGGCTTCATACTGGACAAGCATCTCACTTTCAGTGAGCATTGTGAAACAATTGCAAATAGAGCAGATAGGGCCATATACAATCTATTCAAGGCTTTATCCACAAATTCATCACAACACCTTATACTAGCTTACAAATCATATATTCGTCCACTACTAGAATATGGCACTTCAGTGTTTAATCCAAATTCAAAACGCAGCATTCAGAGACTGGAGTCGGTTCAAAATAGTTTTACTAGAAAGCTCTGGATGCGTTTACATGGATATGATTACACGGCTACTCCTTCGGCTTCTGTCCGTAACAGAATATTTAAGCTGTCGACTTTACAATACCGCAGAAGGAAATATGATCTCATAATGATCTACAAAATAATCTCCGGTAAAATACCTAATTGTTTCAACAAATTTTATACATTTTCCCCGTCTAACACCAGAGGGGAACAGTTCAAATTGAATTTTTCGAGGGCAAAAAGTTGTTTGAGAGCTTCATTCTTCACACAGAGAGCAGGCTCTGAATACTTGAAACTTTCCAAGAAGTACGCTATACCAGCGTCCTTTCCTCAATATAAAAAGCTTGTTGAAAAGTACTTACATGAATTAGAGGCTGCTTAGTTCTACCACAGATAAAGTCGTTGTCTGATATTGTTCTATCTGTTTTTCCCGACATTCTCATTTTGTTCTTGACTAATGTTTACCTTATTCCTTGTGTTTTGTGAGTTACGCGTGGAACTCCACGTAATAATAAATAAATAAATTTTCTCAGAAATGGAAATTCCTGCGCGTGGAAACTCTATTAGGGTTAGTGATTGTCTTCATCCATCCCCCTGCAGACTAAGATTGCGTCAGCATTTACCTACTCACGCTCTGTAAGTATTTGCTCGCATTCGACATCCGAGCACATTCACCCATTCAGAATGACGCGCTCTAGTCCGTATTTCTGACCGACGAAAACTGCGCCAACACACGAGGTAGGGGCCATTCTGACCCATTCCCGGCGCAGTTTACACATTTGCATATCGATTGGCTGCGAGATATATTTTTGTTGTAGTGCATTACGCCGGTAGCACTTTTGTTTCTGCCTATTCATATTCGTACGTGTTCAAGATTACTGCCATGTTTTTACTTCGTCACAGTTCACTTGCTTTCAGGCTTTCTCTTTGTTTTTCTTTGCCTTTCTTTGTTGAGAAATTCAATACAATTTGAGAAAGTACACTTAAAATTTTTTTTGCACTTTTGTAAATTTCGATGGAAACATATTTCCAAGATTCGAACCTGGATCAGCAGGGCTAAATTTGTGCATCTCATGGAATATTTTTTACATCACGTTTCGAATATAAATAACTCCTGAGGTTTAACCCTATTTCGATCGAAGTGTTTCTATATGTAGTTTCTAGTCTAGCTTTTTTTTCTGAAATTTCGTCCCTATATGATCTTCTTCTTCTTCTTTGCAGCCACATAGAGGGTTTTGTCATAGGCGGAGGAACTGGGCGACCAGTAGTGGATTCGTCCATAGGTCCATTGGTGTCAGCGTGGTAGGTCTCTCCGGACAGTTGAATAAATGTGCGGTATCATGGCCGACGGTACCGCAGTCCGGACACACATAAGATTTGCTGCTGTCAATCTTGCTGACATAAGACATTAGCATTGTAGAGTGACCACAGCGTAATGATGCGAGCGTGCATCTCGCCCTTCTTCCGAGTTGAGACTCTGAGGTGCAGATGGGGGGGGGGGGGCGGTATATCTCCTAGTATAGGATTTATGGCCGCCTTCATAAGATGACACCGTACGAACTTGGTGTGCTCCTCGCGCAAAAGACGGAGTCGTTCTTGTTGTGAGTCGTGCCATCTTTGCAAATTGACTTTGTTTGGAGCATCGGCGAATGGCTTCCTTATACTTCTCTCTCACGGGGTTTAGCACTCTCCACGACGGGTGATTTGGTTGCTTTATAATGTTAATGCGGAGTTGCTGGGCCTGGAGCTGACAGTGCTCCTTCACTGGTAATAGACGGGTCTCAGCATGCAGAGCTCGATTGAGGAACTTCTTGGACATCCGGTGGCGATACGGAGAGCAGCATTTTGTACTCGTTGCATCTTTGCCCAGGAGGATTCTGAGACGAGATGCTGCCAAACCGGTGCGGCGTACTCCAGGGCGGGCTGAAGAATTGCCTTATACGTTGTGAGTATAGTCTCCTTGCTGCTACCCCACGAAGTGCCGCCCAGGGCCCTGAGAACGTTGAGCTTAGCTTTAACGACTGCCTGCTTCTGCTCGGTATTCTTATGAAACTTGAGTGACGGATCGAGCACAAGACCGAGCAGCTTTGGCAAGCGAGCAGCAGGCAATCGGTCTCCATCCCACACGACATCCGGATGAGCGCTGTGCTCGGATGGGTCCGTCGTGAGAACGGACACTGACGACTTGGCTGCAGAGATCCTTAGCATCTTGCGGTCAAAAAGCTCTTCAGTGTGATCAGGTACTCGTTGATCTTATTGGCGGCCACCTGTAAGTCCCTATCTCGACACATGATTGTTATGTCATCAGCATACGCGACGACCTTGATGTCCTGTGGAGGCTCAGGCATATCTTCGAGGTATAGACTGAAGAGGGCTGGCGATAGAACCCCGCCCTGAGGGACTCCAGCTGCCATAGGAATACTGTTGGAGACATGGTTCTGAAACATGACTCTTGCCCGCCGACCTTTAATAAAGGCCGATATCCAGCGCTTCTGCCAAGATGGTATTGACGACTCCAGTATGTTGTTTGACAGGACTCCAAGGTTAACCGTATCAAATGCCTTGGTGAGATCCAACGCAACAGCTACAGTTCTCAATGGCTTGTTAAAGTTGAACCCGTCGATAGCATAGCTGGTAATTTCTAGCAACGCCGTAGTTGTGGAATGTAGCCTTCTGAACCCATGTTGAAACAACTGCTTCTCGTTGTGCTCCGCTAGATCCTTGACAATGAGCTTTTCGGCCACCTTGGCGAAAGGTGACATCAAGCTAATAGGACGATATCCCTTTACTGATGACTGAGGTTTGCCAGGCTTGGGTAATGGGATGACGTTGGCTGTCTTCCAGTTTTGCGGAATAGTGCAAGAGCTGAACGAAGTATTAATCATATCAACGATGAGCGGAAGGATCTCAGTTGGGAGTTTCTTCAGTACAGCAGGGCAAATGCCGTCCGGACCGACAGCTTTGGAGTTCCGCATGTCCTTTATAATCTTCTCTACTTGCGCCACAGTGTACGCTTCGGCCGTGCTCATGAGCGGGAGGCGGCACAGCTCTCTTACTGTCACTCTATTTTGCGGACCTCGCCTTGTACTCGTGACAAAGAAACTTTACCGAGAGAGTAGGCGGCTTCTTTTCCTGACTTGAAAACGTTATTACCGAACTCAATAGTGGAGATGGTGGCTGGCAAGCTCTTTCCCGATAGTTTCCGAAGCACCTTCCAAGTAGCTCCACTGTCCGTCTTGAAATTCAACTGTTCTGTGAATTTTTCCCACTGTTCTCTCTTGTGCTGGTCGAGATCTTTTCTGATCTCACCATCCAGCTGAATGACGACAGGGTCTAGGTGGTCAACTGCTCTTCTGGCATCTCTAGTCCTGATTTTCTGAAGAATTTCTCTGGTGACGTTTGGATAGAACGTCTTAACTCGGCCAACAGGAATAGCCGCCTTCATGGCCCTGCGAATTGCATCAGATAAGTGATGCTCCTTCTGGTGCACATTGCCATTCCACGGGTAGTCAGCCGCTAGGCGTAGCGCAACCTCACTGAACAGGCACCAGTCTGCTTGGCCTAAATTGAGATAAGAACGTTGACGAACACCAGAATAAGGAGCAAGAGAATTCGAGAGATCGATGTGCACAAAGACGGGAACATGATCACTAGACAGGGTTGTTGAGGTAGACCATGAGCAGGCGTTGGAAAGGTTGGAAGAGACAAGAGTTATGTCTGGGCTAGAAGATCGGCCGTTGGCAGGGAGACGAGTGGGCTGATCATCGTTTAAGATGACCAGATCGCACTCCTCAGCTCATTCTTCGACTTCTCCTCTAGCATCAGAACCAAGGGACGAGCAGAAGGTGTGGGCATTAAAGTCGCCCGCGAAAACAACTGATGATGAGAGGGAATAATCGTTGAGTTGTTTGAGAAGAGGAATGGGATTGTAGGAGGAGGGGCATGAGGTGGTAGGGGGAATATAGATGTTAAACAGAGAAAGGGGAGTTTTAAGGGGGAGATGGATTGAAAGGTACTCGAGAGTACCTTCCGTGAGGGTGTTTGATATGATGTGGGAGGGGAGAGAAGATAAAACAAAGGTTGAAACTCCTCCGCCAAGAGCTGACCTTGGAGCATGGAAGGCAGTGTAGCCCGGGATATTAGGATGAGGATAGGTAGGGGATGGAGAGAGCTTGGTTTCTTGAACCATGATCACGTCTGGATGGTAAGTACGTGCGAAGAGAGAGAGCTCAGAAAGTTTGGCACGAAGGCCGTTGAGATTGATATGTACAATGGAAAGGGGGCGATTTGAGGAAGAGGAATCAGAGTTGGTAGGTGAAGAGCATAAAACACAGCGAAAAGCAGAGTTATGATGCTTCACAGAGCTGAGACCCGAACAGGAGAGATGCACCCACCTTGGGTGCGGGAAGGATGGTACGAGGACATGCGACGCGTGTTGCCTCGCGGCTTACCACCATCGATTTATCGTTGCAGTCAACACGAATAAAGTGACTGCATTATAGCTTGGGAACAGTCTTTGGATGCCAGGGGATTCGATCTTATTGTGTATAAGCCAGAAATATAGAATTCTTAGCGATCTCCAGTAGAACTTACCAAGCTCACAGAAATCAGGTGGCAAAACAAGTCATTCTAAAGTTACCGATAGACGTTGGCTTCTGTGAACCCTATTTCTGTTGACTTCTTGCACTTATCTCATCATCTGAGTGGTAGGCAAGTTTCCAAGCGTCTCGTTGAAGGGAAATGGCACAATCAACGCGTGGTAGTACGCTGCGACGCGACACTCAGCGCATGCTTCCCGCCGCGCGCGGCGTACCATCTGACCGCCGCCCACCCACCTTTGGCATCCGAAGCACTGGACGCTGGTATGTCTCCAGTTAACATCATTGCCACACGTGGCGCATAGATACTTCTGAGCGGGTCCAGGATTCCTCTCCACGCCGGCCCTTAGCAGGAGAATCCGAAGGAGAGGCGCGGCCCACCAGCACCTCTCCCATGACAAAAACCCTCTTCGCGGAGGGGGTGACGTCGGTTTGCATAGAGGTGATCTTCTTTCCTCCACACTACCACGGCGTGAACGTACGACATCTCGGCAACCATATGATTATTGGCCATAGATCCACTGCATTCCACAGGCCTTGACAATTTTCAGCATATACATGAATGTCTTCCCCATCAGCATTGAAATGAGATAATTATCAGCTGCAGAAAAGCATAAATTCAATTGGAATCCTTGTCCGAAAATCCTGAAAGAAACTTTTTTCTCGCAATATTGAACAATGGTTCTGAAAGTCGTCTGACGGCAAATAAGCGGTATAAGTTTGAATTATAAATGTTATTGTTCTGAGGTGAAATAGCCTTGATTTGAATTCAGCCACGAAATTGTAGATTAAATATGTACTCAAAACCGTCTTTTCAAAAGTTAAGCTTGAGTTTCTGTCAGGCAAGGTTTGTAATGTCCTACAAGTCATTAAATGCATCGCACGCGCTGAAAACCACTCCTCACGGTTTTTGAGGGGTTGAATCACTTGTTGGGCCCTCTGAGGACGTAGGTAGAGTTTTTGGGCCACCAACGCATTTTTGTGAAAATATGGGAGACGGAATGCCTCAAATTCCGTCAGAAGACGCCGGCCCTCCGACAGCCACCTGAAATCAGATGAGTAAAGAAAGTAGCTTATCATCGAATGATATGATCCTTCTCCTCTTTGAAGGAAGCCGCGGCGCAGCGATCTTACGTGACATCACACGATCGATGTTCATGATTATCATCACCTCCTCGCTTCCGTGCGTGCTATGTGTGTTCGTAGGGGCTACCTCTCAACCAGTGATCGACGATACATCAACTTCCACTCATTTAAGCTCGATCATTTGTTGATAAGGTACTTTCTTTTCTAATTTGATGCCAGGTGGCTGTCGAAGGTCCGTTCCTTCTGAAGGAATTCGAGGCATTCGATCTCCCATATCTTCACAATAATGCGTTGGTAACCCAACAAACTCTTCTTCTTTGCAGTCGCGAAGAGAGTATTGCTATAGGTTCAGAAACTGGGCGACCAGCGTTGGATTCGTCCAAAGGTCTATTGTGGTCAGTGTTGTGGGGTTTTTTTTTGGACAGTTGAATAAGTGTAGGGTATTGTGATCAGGACCACCACAGTCCGGGCAAACGTCGGGAGCGGTACTGTCGGTCCTGTTCACATAGGACTTCAGGAACGTTGAGCGCTCACTGCTCAACGAGGCTAGAGTGCATCTGGCACGTCTACTAAGCTGAGACTCAGACTCGGAAACTCGAGGCGGCACAGTACCTAGAATATGATTAACAGCCGTTATTTCCAGATACCCTCGGACAAACTGGGTGTGCTCCTCGCGCGACAGACGGAGGCATTGTTTTTGTGAATCTTGCCATCTCTGCAGGTTGACCTTATCTGGAGCATCGTCAAAAGGTTTTCTGATGCCTCTCTCTCTTACAGGCTCAAGTACTCTCCAAGATGGGTGGTTGGGCTGCTTGACGATGTTAATATACAGCTGCTGGGCCTGGAGCTGACAGTGCTCCTTCATAGTCAGCACCCGGGTCTCGGCGTGAAAATGCTAGACTGGCGAACTCCTAGCGCACCCGGTGGCGATTCGAAGAGCAGCATTTTGTACTCGCTGCATCCCAGTCTAGGATGAGTCCGACTCTAAGTGCTGCCAAACTGGTGCCGCATACTCTAGGGCGGGCTGCAGTATAGCCTTATTACGTGGTCAGAATAGTTTCCTTACTGCTGCGCCATGATGTACCTCCCAGTGCCCTTAGCACATTGAGCTTAGCTTTTACAATCGCCTTCTTTTGCTCGGTGCTCTTGTGAAACTTCGGCGACGGATCGAGTATAAGGCCGAGTAGTTCGACGAAGCGAGCAGCAAGCAGGCGTTCACCACCCCAGCTGACATCGGGATGGGCGCTTTGCTCTTTGGGGTCCGTTGTGAAAACTGATACTGAAGACTTGGCAGCTGAGACCCTGAGCATCTTGTTATCGAAATAGCTTTTCAAATCAATCAGGTGCTCGTTGATCTTGCTCGCGGCCACTTGTATGTCGCGGCTTTGGCACATGATAGTCATATCGTCAGCATAGGCGACAACTTTAATGTCCTGGGGAGGTCCCGGAATGTCCTCTAAGTACAGATTGAACAGAGTGCGCGATAAGACTCCGCTTTGCGGAACACCGGAAGCTATGAGGATATTTTTAGAAACATGATTTTGAAACATAACTTTTGCTCGACGGCCTTTGACGAATGCTGTTATGCAACGCTTCTGCCGCGGTGGAATAGAGGTCTTCAGTATGTTATCCGATAGAATACCTAGGTTAACACTGTCGAATGCCTTTGTCATGTCCAGGGCTACAGCAACGGTCCTGAAGGGCTTTTTCTTGTTGAAGCCGTCGGTGGCATAGCCAACGATTTCTAAAAGCGCCGTCGCGGTGGAATGTGGCCTCCTGAAGCCGTGCTGGTGATGCTGTTTCTCATTAGGTTGAGCCAAGTCATTGACGATGACCTTTTCAGCAATCTTAGCTAGAGGTGGCAAAAGGCTTATGGGCCTGTATCCTTTCGCTGACAGCGATTTACCGGGCTTAGGCAGAGGAATGGCATTTGCTGTTTTCCAGTCTTGTGGCAATGTGCAGGTTCGGAATGATGTGTTCATTAAATCGGTGAGCAGCGAGAGAAATTCACTTGGGGAGCTTCTCTAGGACTGCTGGACAGATTCCGTCAGGTCCAATGGCTTTGGAATTACGCATTTCCTTAATAATCGTCTCCACCTGCGTAGGAGTGAAGACATCAGCCGTGCTCATAAGGGGAAGGCGGCACAGCTCCCTTACTGTCACTCGATTTCGCGGGCCTCGCTTCGCACATGTTATGAAGAAACATTTGCGCAAAGCGTAAGTGGCATCTTGTCCTGACTTGAATACATTGTCCTTGAACTCGATAGTAGATACGGTGACGGGTGTGGCTTTTCCGGAGAGTTTTCTCAGGATTTTCCATGTCGCAGAACCATCTGCCTTGAAGTTCAATTTTTCAGTGAACTTCTGCCACTCGTCTTTCTTGTGCCTGTCCAAGTCTTTTCTTATCTCGTCGTCAACCTGAGTGACCTCCGGGTCCAGATGTTTGGCAGATCTCTTTTCATCTCTTGTCCTGATTCTCTGTAGTATCTCTTTGTTGACATTAGGGTAGAAGGTTTTCACACGTCCTTCAGGTATGGCTGCTTTCATAGCCTTCCGGATAGCGTCAGATATGTGACGCTCTTTCTGGTGCACATCGCCATTCCATGGATATTCAACCGCTCGGTGGAGTGCAACCTCTCTGAATAGGCTCCAGTCTGCAAGGCCTAAATTGAGATAAGAACGGTGACGAATATCAGAATAAGGGGCTAGAGAATTTGGGAGATCGATATGGACGAAAATGGGAATGTGATCACTAGACAGAGTTGTAGAAGTGGACCACGAGCAAGCACTAGAGAGATTGGAAGAGACGAGCGAAATGTCTGGGCTGGAAGATTGGCCGTTGGCAGGGAGGCGAGTGGGCTGATTATCGTTTAGGATAACCAGGTCGCACTCCTCCGCCCATTCTTCGATGTCTACTCCTCTAACATCGGAATCACGTGAAGAGCAAAAGGTATCAGCATTGAAGTCGCCCGCGAAGACGACTGAGGGGGAGAGGGCGCTGTCATTGAGCTGCTTTAGAAGAGGGATAGGATTATAGGTTGGGGGACAAGATGTAGTAGGGGGAATAGATGTTGAAGAGAAATAGGGGAGTTTTGAGTGGGAGGTGGATGGGTACGTACTCGAGAGTACCGTCCTTAGGGACATTGGGAATTGGGTGAGAAGGAAGAGTGGATAGTACAAAAGTAGAAACTCCTCTACCGAGAGACGATCTTGGAGCATGGTATGAAGTGTACGAGAGCTGTGCTGCCTCCCGCGTATGAGCACGGCCGAAGCGTTCACTACGACGCAAGTTGAGAAGGTTATAAAGGATATGCGGAACTCTAAAGCTGTTGGTCCCGACGGAATATGCCCTGCTGTCTTGAAGAAATTATTGAGTGAAATCCTTTCGCTTCTCACTGACTTGATAAACACCTCGTTCAGTTCGTGCACTATCCCGCAAAATTGGAAAATAGCTAACGTCGTGCCGCTGCCCAAGCCTGGCAAGCCTCAGTCAAGGTATATCGCCCCATTAGTTCGCTGTCTTCATTTGCGATAGTAGCCGAAAGTTGATTGTGAAGGACCTTGCAGAGCACAACGATAAACAGGTGTTTCAGCACGGATTCAGAAAGCTGCATTCCACCACGACAGCTCTGCTGGAAATTACTAGCTTTGCCATTGATGGGTTCAATGCCGAGAAGCCATAGAGAACTGTGGCCATAGCCGTAGATCTCACCAAGGCATTCGACACAGTAAACCATGGAGTCCTGTCAAGCAACTTACTGGGGCCGGAGGCATCAACGCGCCGGGTTGGGGTAGAGGCAGGGCAGTCGGCGTCGTTGAAGATCGCAGTGCGAGGGCAGAAGATCATCTAATCAATCGTGCCCCAGCTGTGTTTTGCGCTGCTCTAGCTGCCCCGGCCTCCGAGTTGGGGCAGCTGGGGCACGATTGATTTGATGGTTTACAGAGTTCTTCAAGGGCGCTGACTGCCCTGCCCCAACCCGGTCCAATGCTGCGTTCGGCCCCTGGAATCTTCAATACCGCCGTGGCAAAAGCGCTGGATAGCGGCATTCACTAAGAGAAGTCGAGCTAGAGATATGCTCCAGAATCACGTTTCGAATAGTATTCGTATTGCAGCTGGAGTCCCGCAGGGCGGCGTTTTATCGTCTGTACCTCGAAGACATGCCCGTCCCTCCCCAGGATATCAAGGTGGTCGCCTATTCCGATGATATGACAATAATGGATCGGAATATACATGTGGCCGCTTCCAAGATCAATGAGTACCTGGTCACACTGAAAAGCTTTTTCGACCGCAAAATGCTGAAGACATCTGCATCTGGTGCTCCATCCATCGCTCAAGTTTCATAAGAACCCCGAGCAGAAGTAGGCCGTCGTCAAAGCGAAGCTTAATCTGCTCAGAGCCCTGGGTGGTATACCACGGGGCAGTAGCAAGGAAACTATTATCAGCACATACAAGGCCATACTTCAGCTCGCTCTGTAGTACGCTGCACGGTTGTGGCAGCACTAGGTATCAGAAACCTCCTGGACCAAGATGCAGCGTGTACAGAATGCCGCACTTCGTATAGCTACCGGATGTGCAAGAACTTCCCCAGTCGAGCCCTTGCATGCGGAGATACGATTATTACCAGTAAAGGAGCACTGTCAGCTCCAGGCCCAACAATTATCAATGTCATAAAGCCACCCAACCACCCCGTGAGGGAGAGAGACATCAGAAAGCCATTCGCCGATTCTCCAAGCAAAGTCAATCTGCAAAGATGGCACGATTCACCGCAAGAACGACTCCGTCTGTTGCGCGAGGAGCACACACAGTTCGTACGGTGTCATCTGGAAAAGGCTGCGGTAAATTTCATCGTGGGAGTGGTGCCGCCCCGGGTCTGCACATTCGAGTCTCAACTCGAAAGGAGGGCCAGATGCACCCTGGCATCGCTGCGCTGTGGTCATTCTACTATGCTTATGGTCTACGTCAGCAAGATTGACAGCAGCAAATCGGACGTTTGCCCGGATTGTGGATGCCACGATACGGCACATTTGTTTAATTGTCCGGAGAGACCAACCACGCTGACCACATTGGACCTATGGACGAATCCATTACTGGTCGCCCAGTTCCTCAACCTCTGACAGAACGCTCGACGTGGCTGCAAAGAAGAAGAAGACATCCTTGCCGCACGTGGCGCATGGGTACTTCTGAGCGTGTCCAGGATTCCTCTCCACACCGGCCTTTCGTAGGAGAATCCTTAGGAGAGCTGAGGCCAGCCAGCATCTCTCCCAAAACCCTCTTCGTGGAGGGATTGATGTCGGTTTGCACGGAGTTGATGTTGCTTCCTCCACACGGCCACGGCACGAGCTTAAGACATCTCGGCAGCACAAACTCTTCCTACATTCTCAGGCTGGGCCAACCAAGTTTTATTAACTTTCAGTGAGCTTAGGCCGAGATTCGTTGGGAAGTAGTATCTCAGTGCAGTTCTCGGCGTTTATATAGTTTGGAGGGGCTGTGACGGGACACAATGGGGTGGGATGAAGGGTCGTTGGAGTCTCGGTCAGGGTTGAGCAGTGTTGTGACTGGTCACAACGGGGGATCGTAAAATTTTTGGAAATTTCGGGGAAAAAATGAAAATTTGTGGAGGGGTCGTAAAATTTTCGGAAGACAAATAGGATTTTTTAAAAAATTTCATGGTAAGGTAAAATCAGGCAGGAATAGTCAGTCGCGTGCGAGGTGTATGCATTTTCAACAATTTAAAAGCAGATTATATACAGAGAAGCTGTTTGAAAATTGACACTTTTTCAGACAAAATTGACAATTAGACATAAAATAATACTTTTAAAAATTTGGTCCCAAGGGGTCGTAAAATTTTGGGATTTTTTGTTTGAAAAAAGTAAAATGGGGGGGGGTCGTAGCCACAACAAAAATCGTCACAACGGCCTGATCAACCCAGGTCTCGTTTGAAGAAGGCAAAACTTGTAGAATCGGGAGCGATCGTAAAAGTTGAGACGAAATTCTCACATAGAAGGAATGAGCTCTTTCTGACAGTTCAAAATTTGTGGTCAGAAAAGGGAGTGAGTCCTAGTTTCATCGAGGATGGTACCAACGACCGGCTGGTCCTTCGGCGTAAAGTTATGACGCGCACTCAGGGTTGAGCAGGCCGCTAAGCCGATTTCCGGCGGAGCTGCGACCTCCTCCCCGTATACCTTTTTTTGAATTTTCAAATTTTTTACAGTCCCCTTCCCGAAATTAAAAGTTTCTAATTTTTTAAGGGTGAAAAGGTTCAAATTTGTGGCGAAATTCGGCCAAGTTGTACGAGCCCCCCCCCCCTGATTTTTTTCTTCAATTTTTTTGTCCTGTTGCAACCTCTTCCCACTACCTGTTTACTGGCGAGACACGGTCGCTTGTTTCTCTGTATGGATCTGAGTGTTACAAATGTTCTTTGGTTTTTAAAGATTCGCATGTCATCTGTGGCCGTGGTGAATGGTCAGCCTCGGGATCCTTCTTCAGCTACATCAAAGGAAAACAGCCAAACTCCAGCTCCCCTGCCTCCAATTACTCCTCAGAATCAGACAGGTACGAACTTCATGAACTCTACGACTCAATTTCACATTCATTTGCTCTCCTCCCATTGTTGGTCTATTTTTAAGGACCAATTGTTAGCATAGCACAAACGTCTCAGGCGCAAATAGGGAATGCTTCCACGCCTCATTCGAACTCCGTCGCTCAACGAGACGCAAGAAGGAGTGAAATATACAGGTACAGGGCTTCAATATTTTTTTTCTCAAATTATTTTCCATATGGTTTTTTTGGTTTATATTTTCCCTTCTCATTTGGTTCTGTTTTAGTATTTACGCTCACATCTACTCCGCGCACTTTTAGGTGTGGGGAGGGGAGTTCGCGAGCAGAGGTCGATCATCATTGTCCCTGGTCTCAATTTTGCGTCCTGCGAATCGCCTCATGATTTAGTGACATAATATTGCACTCTGTCCGAACGTGCAATCTCTTTAGCCTAGAAGGAACTGCCAGCTGTGAAATTTGTAGTATCGGCGTTGTTGACGGGCGCTCTTTTTTCAGTACCTCGAGATTTCCTGTGCTTTCAACGTGGTCTGCTCTGCTAAAAACACCGAACGAATAAAACCGTAGGGAAAGCTGGTCTTCTGTCTGCTATTACAAGCTTCTCTCCATCTCACCTTGGGAAAAATAGGGCGGATCATAAAAAAACCGGAATATCAAGCTTTATTTTACAAGTTTGCTATCAGTAATTATCGAGCAGTTATCTTGGCAAAAAGCGTTCGAAAATCGATGTTTCTCGCTGAACCAACCTTTGCTTGAGAAACACTACTAGTAGTAAGAGTTTGTTTTCCCACTTTTGGTCTGTTTGCTTGCTGGAACTGATTCTGATCCGTTGCGCGGTAATGGGCTCGTAGCTGTTTCGGGTAAGATTTCCTTTCTCTCAGGGGCAATGCGCATACCTCTCCCCGGTGGGGATCCGTCCCGCGAGGGGACCAACCCCGCGGCGGGATGCTCGGGGATGGACCGTATGCACATCTCACGTTCGTACCCCGGGGATGGCAGGGACGTAGAGGACGCAAGGTGAAAGGGAGGAAGGCGCAGTGTGAGAAGCGGTTTTTACTAGAGAGCGGGTTTGTACACGTTAAGGCCGATACATGCAAATGTTATAAATGAGCGAGATATGAGCGAACTGGGCTATGAGAAGATTCCATGATGCGGCTGGAGGGTTTTAGCTCAGACACTTTGTTTACTTGAAATTGTTAAACACTCATGACAAGATGGAAATTTGCTATGCTTTTCGAATGAATTGTTTTCTTCAGATTGTGTTACCGAATTTCGGAGATGATGAGTGTCTGCATCTTTTGCGTCAATTTTATGGTTGCCTATAAGTTTTTTTCCATGACCCTTTCGTCGAATGAAGCTCTTACACGGCATTAATACAAGACAAATGTGATATGAGGGGTACAAGAAACAATTATATAAAAAATAGAGTGTAAATAGCAGCCTAGTGCAAGATAAAACTTTCGTTTCAACAATTATCAAAATAGCGGGAGAATTTGCAATGTTTTGAAACGGGTTTCTGCAGAATAATGAGTATACGACAACTGCACGCGCCTTAGTAATGTTACTGCCTCTGGAATGCTGCCAACGTTCTTCGCTGACAGAAAAAGTATTCTGATTTGCAAAAACTTTCAATCATCTCTCAAGACTTTGTCTCAAAGTTAGAAAATGAAGCGCCCCAATGAAAAACCTCGCTTCAGTCACGTCGTCCCCGAGCAAATTTGTGGGGGGGACGCCATCCTCGCGAAATGTGGGCGGAGCCCGTCCCCAAAAGATCGCGGGGAGATATGTGCACGCCGGGGACGGCTCGGGGTCGTCCCCATCCCCGCGCGGGGACCCTCGGGGAGAGGTATGCATACGGCCCCAGGTTATCAATGCATAAAGGAAACTACGAGAACGTTCTGCAACAACATTGAAATTAGCCGAAATCGCGGGATTTCAGTACCAGTCCAAAAATAGGAAGGTGCCACCGACCACGTAGATGATCTAAGGCTCCATGACATTGCTCACCCGCGTGCGTTTGCGTCACGGTCCGGTGAGCGTCGCGCGCGTGGCGAACATGCAGAATCCATTATCGCGTGAACGGGTTTTCAGTCTCCCATACAAGGAAACGGTTCATTAGCGGCTTAAAATGAAGACAGGAAAAGTATCTAGATGATGCTCCAAGCACCCCAATTCACCTCATAGCACCTGAATGTGGGGATGTCGCGTCGTCGCCCGTCTCATTGTGGGCGACGCTCACTGGCCGTGACGCAGCACGCACGGGTGAGCAATTTCCGCTCAACCCCTGTGATCTAAATCAGCGCCGTTGAGGAAAAGGATCTAGTGTCTGTACCCGCCGTCTACTGACAATGAAATCGACGCCATCTTCTGCTCGATATAACAATGCATGTCCTTTATGTATTCCCAGCTGTCACTTTCCTACGCCATTACGGATGTTCTTGTTGTTGAATAACTGTATATCAGAAATGTTTCAAAATGATTTTTTGGAACGAATAGAAGCACCATCATGAGTGTATTTTCTTATATACATTACGTTTGTTTCCTAATTGTAAAATAAGGCTATTGAATTAGAATTGATGTCTGTAGTGAGGAGATTGGCTATTATCAAGTTTTTATTCAATCAGTCAGTGGGCAAACTACAAAAGACACCTCACAATCCTAGTTCGAGTAGAGTTTGCTCCATATATATCTCAGCCTATAAAATTGAGGGGCAGACGTAGTATGAGACAGCCTTTGCCCCGTGAGGCATTGGTTAGCGGAGGGGTGTCGTGAGCATTTCGCCCGAAAACGAGAATTTGTGGTGGAGGGGGGTTGTTAAAATTTGGTCGCACGAAAAATCCGGAAGGAGTCGTGAAACTTGGCGAATGTTTCGCTGTTGTAGGAGACTATTCTCTTAGTGGTACACATTTTTGGTCCAGAGGACAATCACTGAGAAATCTCCATGGTCAGCGGCCTCAGCGCAAGGCAAGGTACTGTGATCGACTCGTGAGAGGGACGGCTACTCTGTACCTCCGAATTTTCTGCGCCCTCCCATCTCTACCTTGGAAAGCCGTGCGACGCCCGTGTAGGTCGTGAGTGTAACCTTGGCAAAAATTATATAACGTCCCCATGGATCCGGAAGAGACTTTGCGTTCACTGTTGCAGGTTGGCGCAAACTCGGCGCCCTGTGCTATAGCATAGGTGCACCGAGCTTGCGCCAGCCTCCAATAGGGAACGCAAAGTCTCTTCAGGATCCACGCCCATGTTAGGTTTGATTGTTTCGTGATTGAATGTCTTTCGTCCAATTTGGAACGCTGATTACCTACTGTTTTTGCGTGGTAGACGACGGTCTATGTGCTCCTTTCCAGGATTGAGCAGCTTTGTGACCGGTCACAACGGGGGTGTCGTAAAATTCTTGGAAATTTGAAAAAAAAGAAGATTTGGGGGTCGTAAAATTTTGGAGAAAAATAGGCGTCCACAAGGCGGCCGCGACCGAACCTGATCCTAAAAAATATTACCACAAGTTTGGCTTCTTTTCAAAATTTGACATCACATAAAGCTAGAATTTTGTTTTGGTCCCAGGGGGGGTCGTGAAATTTTGGGTTAAAAAAGGGCAACGGGGGGGTCTTAGCCGCGTCAAAATTCGCCACATCTGCGTGCTCAACCCTGCCCCTTTCCTTCTGGCGTCTGGGGCTGCGTCTTCTCTCTATGATTACCATAGCGTAAGCTTAGTCTTGCAGCCGCCATTTCATTTCTACGGTTTTCCATCTGTGGACCTGTTCCATAGCTAACAAATTGATTGACGCTTTATGCACTGTCTACCACGAGAAACCTTAGTTGAATGGGTTTTCGAATACACTTCAGAAACCGGTTATATCTTCCTTATAGGTTATAGGTTTATTACGTTCGCATAAGGCAAGCGTTAAAGAGGCACGCAACAATACAAAAATGGTCAAATAAGATCAATTATATGATATGCATTAAAGCTACACAATGTATGGTAATGGAGAACGCGATAATATAATGAAAGCGATCGATGACAGAAAAACTCAAGGCAACTCATAGCACTGCAAAAGTTGGGACACACTCCTCCTGAACTGAGGAAAGGTCATAGTGGAACCTGCATTATTTTTTGTAACCTTGAGGAAAAGACTTCCAGCTCTGAAAGTGAATGATTTAGCGCGAATGGTTGTTTTCGGTCTAGGCAACGTGACCTTAGAGTGACTCCCTCTGGTTCTAGTGAAAACAATTTGAAAAAAGTTTCTTGCCCGAAAAGCACCTGCTGAATACAGAAGCTTATGAACCATGCATGCATCAAATACTCGGCGTCGAGATTCAAGTGTGGGTAAACCTAGATACTTGTTCCGGAAAGCAGCTTTTGGGATCCGGTGATACAAAAATCCTCCAATCCTTACAAGCAGTTTACGAGTGAAGTTGTTTTGAACTTTCTCTATGGCATAAATATGCTTTTTCTTAAACGGACAAAAAACTGTAGTACTTGATTCCACAATAGGCCTGACATAAGTTTTGTAAGCTCGTAAAAGCAAGGGTTTACTTTTGAGTGAAAGCCCTCTAAAAATATGAGATGTTCGCATTAGAGCTTGCTCACATTTAGCCCTTATGTGAGCAGTAAAGTCAAGTCCATTGTTGTATAGAAATCCAAGATCTCTCACCTCTTTCACTTCAGATATAGCTACCCCATCAATCATATATGCCTGCTTAGACATAGCCAATCGCGAACCCAACTTCATACAAACTGTCTTGTTTGGAGACAAAGGCAGTTGCCACTTTTTAGCCCATTCAGCCATAGCATTTATGGCATCCTGCACTTTGCACTCATCACCCGCCTGGGACAGTACTCTATAGACTTTTATATCGTCAGCATACATTTTACATATTGAACCAGTGTTATGTATGATATCAGGAATTTCAGCCGTGAAGATGTTAAAAAGGATTGGTGACAGGACACCTCCTTGTGGAACCCCACTCCTAACATGGGCGATGTTCGACAATGATTGTCCCACTTTTACTTGAAAAGTTCGTCCTGAAAGATACTCCTCTATCCACTGTAAAATTACTGGGTGCAGCTGCAGAGCATGCAATTTACTCATAAGTTTTTTGTGAGAAACACGATCAAAAGCTTTAGCGAAATCAAAGTAGATAATATCACAATGAGCCTTGTTGTCAAGGGCCAGAGACCAGTCATCTAAGCATTCATTCAAATTGGTTTCAACTGAGCGACCGGGAACGAAGCCATGTTGGCTGTTCGGAATTACGTTATTGATAGCGAGATGACTAAGAATACATTCCTTGAGGATTTTTTCAAAAATTCTACAAAATATAGACGTTATGCTCACTGGACGATAGTTACCTGGATCAGACGCAGGCTGCTTTTTCAGTATCGGGGTTACTATAGAATGCTTCCAACGAGAAGGAACTTGACTAGACATCAGTGACTGATTAAAAATGTAGGCAAGAGGGCCACTAATAGCGATAGCTACTTTTTGGATAAAGAAAAAAGGGATGAAATCTGGCGTGACAGATGCAGAACTAGGCCACTTACTCAGCGAATTATAAATTTGATCCGAATAGAAGCACGGGAAATGCTCCATGGGCGAGCAAATATCGAAAAAAGCCTCAGGAATGGACCCCTTATCATCATCAAAAGATCTAGAAAAATGATCAGCTAACATATTCGCCTTGTCAACCGCAGATGATGCCACGATTCCATCATTTTGCAAGCACCCTATATGATTATTCTTATCCTGAAGTTTTGTATTCAGGTAATTATAGAAACTTCGCGTACTACCTGATCCAATGATTTTTCGCTCGATGGATTCGTTGTACTTCTTAAGCTTCTTCAGGAATTTCTGCGAAAAATTATTGTACTCTGTCCAGCTATTTGTACGCCTAGCTTCATAAAACAAGCAGTCCCGATGGCTCAGCATATTCTGAAGGTACTTTGGAAGATGGGCCGATTTGACTGAAGAAACCAATTTCCACGGAACAAAACGTTCAATTGTTTCATTAAGAACCTCAAGAAATTTTTCATACTTTTCGTCAACACTATTCATTGAATCAAGCAAACCTCTCCAATGTATCTGGGCTAGACTTGCGCAAATGATGGAAAAATCACAAGCAGAGAATACTCTTCGATAGACAGGTGTGGCTAAGGCTTGACAACAATTAACTTGGAACGAGATACTACTATGATCGCTATTACCCACCGGAGGAAGAATGTGTAAGTCATTAATCAGAGTTTTACTACTGGAAAAAACCAGGTCAAGTACGTTCATCCCTCTGGTAGGATCTTCAACAAGTTGCATAAATTCATGGCAAACAACTAACTCTTCCATAGAAGACATTTTAGATGTAGTGGCAAAATACTCATTGTCAAAGTGCTGGTCTGGCATATTGAAGTCTCCTACAATGACAGTGTCCAGTTCGCAAGCAGCCAAGTCACTCAAGACTTTAGAGAGCTGTTCGGTTTTGGCAGCCACACAATTTGGTGATCTGTACACTATGATAAACCTAAATCTGTTACCCTCGCAGCAAATGTCGACGCCAAGGATTTCGTATGCATTTTCAACCGCTTCTGACAGTACCACTGATAGAGAGAGTCTATGATGAGCTATGATCATCACGCCACCCCCGACCTTTCTCGGCCTATCGCAACGTCGTATATCATAATCTGCGGCCATACTCCCCAATAAAGAAGGTATAGAATGACTGGGCTTTAGCCAAGTCTCACAAAAAGCATAAATGTCGTATTTTCGATTTAGAACAGTGCTAACATAATCCGAGTTTTTCGACATTGACCGTACATTCGAATAAAAACATTTCAAAAGGGCATAATTGTACCGAGGAGAAAATCTCAGTTTACCTGATTGGAAACTTGGTTAACTGTAGAAGTCGAGACCGCATTTGTAGGGCTGGTATCAATACGCATACTTGAAGGGCCTGAGCCCGGGGGCTGCGTTATGGTAGCATCCCTAGGAGATGAGGTACGACGCAAACGAGCTTCTTTCCTACGTTTTAACTCTTCATCAGAGAGAGACTCCCGGAGGAATATCCCACGACTAGCGAAAAAACGTAAGCGAGAAGAACGGCTGATAGCCATACGTTGGAAGACAGAGGCAGGAAGTACAACCTTCAGCAATCTATCCCTACCAGGAGTAGGCATGCCTAATCGATAAACCGACACAGGGTTGCACTCAATATTAAGAAAGTCCAGTATGTTGCAAACATTACAAAAATCATACGAAACACGCTCTCTGCTATGGGTAGACTTCAACTCAGGAACACCGCATACCACTATAGAGCGAGATCTTTCAATATCCTTAAATGAGCAATCAATATCAGTGCGCGGAGAGGAAATAACGGAATTGACAACGGTATGTGGAGGAGCACTGTTAACTGTTTCGGCAGAAATATTATCACGAAGCAAATCAATTTGACGTTTAAGTGAAACATTCTCACGACGGAAGAAACTCAGCTCCTTTGTGATCGTTTCTATGACCTTCTTCACGCACTCGGGGACCGTCCTCGACTTGTTGATTTTCAGCAACTGGTCCTGCAGCTCCTTCGATAGCGACGATTCCGGACTTCCATTGAGCTCATTGATGATAGCGTTACCCTCGATGACATCCTCCTTCTCCTGATTTGACTTCGTTTTTTTTCGGCGGCAGTCTCAAAGCAGCGTGTAAACGCACCATTGACGTACAATAATTAGGTTTAATGTGTGTCTCACCTCAGCGCAGCACTCCTCCCTTTGATGGCCAGAAATGTTGGAAAATTTGAAGGTCCCTCACCCACATTCCAATTTTTGGGCGAAGTTCATTCCATCTAGATACAAAATTTTCGCATGAGATAGTGGGGGGGGGCGGAGCCGAAACTGTAGCGGTTCGGGTAAACACTATTGTGACGAAGACTAAGTTAAATGTTCGGATATAATATTAAGAACTGAGATAAGGTTCTCATAGCTCGACTGCTAGATTATTGTGTTATAACAGGTCGCACCACCTCTATTTCCTCTTGCGTCGGCGCCATGTTTTCATACTTCTAGCGAGTCGACTTTGAATCAATTCATAGGCGACCAATGAATGGGTGTGTTAATAAACATCTAAGTCCTAGTTCAAACAGAAAAATCACGACTGTTTCATCATGCCGAGGTTAAAGGCAGTGTCCACGATAGATTTCGTCTTCGGTTTTTGACCGGAAATCGAAAGTTTAGGGTCTCATTGGAGCCGTGGAGTCGAAAGAAAGAACAAAACGAGCCCGAAAGAGCTCCATATGGCTCCGAAGTCCGCTCGCGCTAGCCTTTCCGCTCGCGGTCGAGTTTTCTTAGGAACAGTTTGGTCTGCTTCTACATTAGCATTGGAGCGGGAGCGCGGCTGAGTTTCAGCATTGGGGCGCATTTACACGATGTTTACATCAGGCCCATGCCCGCGCAACTGAACCACCGTTGAAATGTGACTTTTGAGAAGGAGAGCTGTATTTGGATGTTTCGCAGCGTTTTTCATGATTTTTTCTTCACTGATTAACCAGTCAGACTCTAAACTTTCGTTTTCTGGTTTAAACTCGGAAACGATTTTTATCGTGGACACTGCCTTTAATAGAGAGTCGAGTATGGAAACCACATTATTTTTCCTCGTCTCGAGCTTGTAGGACCTTCTCAGTGGGCGTCTTATGGCCCTGAATTGATCTCATATAGCTCTGTCAGTCGGCATAAAAGCCAGTTCAGTGAGTTTTTTCCAAGATAAGAAATCTAGCATCTTTTTAGGTATTCCGGCCCGAAGCCTCTTTTCGCAGCTGCTTGGGCGAACAAAAACGATAGAAGGTTTCGTCTAGCCGTTGGCAGTATAGTGGACCGTGAGCAAGGAAACAGCGTATGCTTTTCTCTCATCTTTTCGCTGATTGTAATTCAGTTCATAAGAGGTATTATTTAAGGTGACATTAATTGAACTAGACGAAACCCTTGGTCAGCTGGTCGAACGAGGCAGCTTTGCTCACGAATTCCCTCCAAATCAAATTGGATTCATACCAGACTTGGTAGGTTTCTTTTTTTCATTTTTATTGCTGAATTTCAACTTAGTTGTTTGTAGGAAAACAGATATCCTGATTTGATAGCTACAAGCGCGGATTTCCTCCGGTTATGGAGGATACATCCGAATAATTTGGTCACGGAGGAAGCTATTTTAAGCAGTGTGGGTTGTAATTTTCGGTGTTTTTACTCATTACTAAGCTTACTTTCAATTGTTAAATCGGTGGATATGTCACCGGATTCTGTCAGATCATTTGAAATTTTTTGTTACGCGGCAATGTATGAGAAGTGAGGTAGCGCCCAGGGTTAAACAGGCCGTTGCGCCAATTTTCGGCGGAGCTACGACCCCCCTTTGCTGACCAAAATTTTTGAAATATTCAAAAAATTTCACGATCCCCCTTTGACAAATTTACATCAAATTTGTATTCAGTACACCGAATCACCCCGGAATACAAATTTCGACTGAAATCTGATAATGTGTCAAACTACCATATACCCACCGTAACGCAAAATTTGATGACGGCCTCCGTTCTTGCGCTGCAATATTACTATCAATGGGCAACTAATAGGGCTTCACTTTAGCTTAACAAATGGTTTGAGGGAATTCCTCTTTCTCCAGAAACGAGTCCCCACCCTAAATTTTCATTTTTCTTCAAGAATTTTCCTAAACTTTTACGGCCCCCGTTGCGCAAACCTGCTCAGCCCTAGTAGCGCCTTCATTTTTCCGCGAACATGTGCAGATCTAAGGGAGCATTACCCTTTTTTCGATGGACTATAGCTCACGGAGAGGAGTGGTCTCTGTTCATCTAACTAGGGAAGCTTCCGAACACAAACCTAGTTTTAGAAAAACAGTGTTTTGGACATAGTCAGGCGTGGCCTTGGGATCGGTCAGTAGGAAGTGCGGACCCCACAGGGACTCGTCACTGGGATCTCCAATCGCCATTCGGGAATTTGAAGGTTTTTTTCATACAAACTTTGATTTTCATATTTTTGCTTCGTTCTGTCTTTTATTATTTCTCATATACATACTAAATTTCTATTCGACTTTTAATCCTATCTTAGTTTTTTTTTCAAATTTCGCTGTTCATCAAACGTGTCTGTGGGGGAACAATTTTATCGGTAACGTGTGAAAAGAAAATTTCCAAGCCGTGTTCAGATATCGTCAATCTGTGGATGGGGGAAGCCGCGGCGATGCTATGATACTGTGCTTCTCTGGGCCATATTCCGGTCCGCGATTGCGTCTCGACACACTTTGCGGCCGCTCGCGCTCGAGTGGGTCGGGTTTCCAGCGCCAAAGCCGACTTGATGTGGCTTTTTTATACAATTTTCTCCAATTTTTTTAGGCTCCCAGTTTTCAAAACTCAGAGTCAGCAGATCGGCGGCTGCGGAGCCGAAAGCTTTTTCGACTCGGGAGCGTGCGGCTGCAAAGCGTGTCGAGACGCAATTGCGGGCCGGATTTTGGCCCAGATAACCACAGTAGCCTTATCATTAGAGTCGTGTGGCTGTTTGTGAGAAAACACAATAGTGGAAATGGAGAGACAACCGCTCCGTCCCTAATATGGCGTGATAATAGCTGCATTGCGACTACCTGCAAACCATATGAGGATACCAATGACTCGTTTTCGGTTCAGGCAAGGCCTAGGGCTCTCAAACTCTAACTGTGAATAGCTCCAATTAAATTCTTCAAAATAAACCCCATAGGGTCCGGATCTGAAGGAAAAGTTTTGTTCTCATGCGTAACTACTACAAGTCCTGAGGAGCTTTTGACATCATTGGGACCGGAAGTTACACAATCGTCTGGTTTTTCCCGGGTGATAGGAGGTGCCATGCTTCTGGTGTGATGGACCCTGCGCTTTCTTTGACCCTGGCTAGAACGGTTCCTTAGCTGCTCCTGTGTTCATAATTCTGCTGATTTTTGCCTTAGTTACCAACATTTTGAAAGTCTTGCAGCTAGTATGTTTCTTTTTCCAGAATAAGTCATCCCAATTCACTGCTCCTCTCACTAACTTTGACTGGAATGAGATTGAGCCAAGGCTAATTGGCACATCCAGCATAGACACGACATGCACCATATACGACGTTGAAGTATGTTGTCATTGTGACAGAAATTGGTGTCACGATCCCGATCATATTCGTTTTTCAGGCGCAGCAGGCTGTCGGCTTAATTCGTCCAATTTCCTTTAGTGTGAAAACTCAACTTATCGCTCACGACAAACCTGTGCACGATATAGCATTCAGTCGAATTTTCAACGGAAAGGATAATTTCGCAACTGTTGGTGAGTTCTGTCTTCAATATTACAGTTGGCCTTGCAGTTTTGGAAGAAAGACATCAGTCAGAATTGGGATCTACAGCTTCTCCTGTCTTGCAACCTCGGCATGGTCAGTTATCATATTTTTGTAATTCTGCTTGTCTTCGAGGTTTTCTAGGTGGTACTGTTCTATTCGTCGGCCTTACGTTTCGACACGGTCGTCACCTGAGGCCTAAATATGGTGAAAGGTTTGAAATGTGTTCTGCACCATCAAACGCTTCCACCGCTCTAGCGTTTTCGACCTTATGCTAAGATCGTATCGCGAAAACACCCCTGGACCTAGTAAACCCACACGTCGAACCACCAAACGAGCAGAGCGTGGTCTGCTTCGCAAGAAACCAGCAGAACGAGTGAGTCACATGGCGCAGTGCGCGTTTTTTTTTTCAAAGAAGGATCTGACTCATTACTCAGCCCACTCACTCATGCTAGAGGCTGCAACGGGGTATGAACGGAAGAAGGTCATTTGTAACGGATGGACTCTCTGAACGGCTGTTCATGCGTGGATCTCTCGAGAAAATCCAGAAGGCCTCCAACGCTTTACGTGCTGATATGTCCATTTTCATTGCTTTCAGGATGTCAGGTCATGAGAAACTGGAAGGGTGTTGGGCACACGTATGAAAGAACACCTAGCCAGCAAAAGGCGCAGTGTCATAACGACACCTCTGGGAAAACATTGAGTTAACGACTATAACGGCGAAGGTTAAGTGCACCATTCTAGCAATGGAGATGGACATATCAGCACGTAAAACGCTGGAGGCTTTCTTGATTTTCTCGATTAAAATGCATGAACAGCCGTTTCGTGAGTCCATCCGTAACAAATGACCTTCTGCCTTCATACCCCGTCGCGACCTCTAACATGATCAGTGGGCTGCGTAATGAGTCAGATCCTTTAAAAAACGGCGCACTGCGCTATGTGACTCATTCGCTCTGCTGGTCTCTTGCGAAGCAGACCACGCTCCGCTCGTTTGATGGTTCGATGTGTGAGTTTATTAGGTTCAAGGGTGTTTTCGCGTTGCGATCTTAGCAGAGCGTCGAAAACGCTAGAGCGGTGGAGGCGTTTGGTGGTATAAACGCATTTGAAACCTTTCACCACATTTAGGCCTGTGATGACGACGACCGTGTCGAAACGTAAAGCTGACGAATAAAACAGTACCACCTGAAAACCTCGAAGGCAAACAGAATTTCAAAAATAAGAATTATGATAGTTTCAACTGAGGTCGTGTATGGCAGCGCTACCGTTTTCCATTTAAGCAACTTGTTTTGCTTGGGTGCTGTTGGTTCGGCTCAACATTTCGCATGTTAGAAGTGCGACTATTCACAGCTGCAGACTTCATTTGCATTTTTACTAGTGCTACGGATTGCCCTTCAGGGCCCTTATCAGAAATGACCGAACCACCCTAGTCCACCCGATCGATATGCATTAGATAAGTGAGAAACGGATGTACAAAATATCACAAATTCCGTCATGCGGCCGTCCGGAACCCATCAAACAGTTCAATATTCTTCTTTACAAGCAGACCCGGCTTAAAAAGTACATCTTCTAACACACTTAAAAAAGCCTGTGGCCCCCTATATCCTTCCAGGTCGATATTTTTTGCTTTCAAAATTGGTTTCTCATCTGTGAGGCAGGTGATTTATCTAGTTGGACGATGGTCCTTAGAGTCATCCGGTCAAACGAAGTTAATGGCAGTGTTCGCGATTGAAAAATCTCTAGTTTTTCCGCAGAAACGTGAGCTTTGGGATCTATCTATGAGAACAGTGAAGAGAGAATCGCGAAGATCTGTCGGGAAGTGGGTGAAAATCGCGTGGGCCAGTCAGCCCATTGGGCCACCCCGCCTACCAAACTTATCCTTTCTGAGGAAGCTTGATCACGCAAATAGCCGGGCAGCATAGGTAATGGCTTCGATAAGTACTCAGGCGAACTGGGGCGTCGACAACAGGTTGATCCGCCCGCCATGAGTCACCGCTGGCCAACGCGCCGATATTCGGCGGGGCCCTGGCCGCGAGTTATGATCTGATCGATGTCGAGCTGTTGCACAGCAACTACGGCCGCGAGTTATGATCTCGTCGATGTCGAGCTGTTGCACAGCTAGCGCTCTGGATACAGGGGAAGTATACGACGCTTTTTTTCAGGCATTCTGCGAGTGGTGATAGCGCAGGCGGTTCAGTTACCCAAGTTTGCTGCGCTTTGGCCCCGCCCAGCATCTGGAGGTCCTGAATATCCAGTGGTGACCCCAGTAGAGGCTGGGCGACCGACCGCGACGCGTGTCGGTGTGCCGACCGCGACGCTTGTCGGTGTGCCGACCGCGACGCGTGTCGGTGTAAAGTAATTCCCAAGGTAGATGAAACAGTCCTGTAGGATGTGAACAGCTGCTAAATAGGGAGCTAAACGCGACACATCGAGTTGTCAACAGGCGGACGTCGCTGGACAACGGGCAGGTCTCAGGCTGACAATACGCGCGATTTGACTGTGAACAGGGAGCGGTTCATGAGATGGCAACTTATCAAACTGTTGTCGACGCCACGGTTTGCCTGAGTAGCAGTGGATAAGGTGGATCACGCTATTACATGGAAATACTTCATTCTTTCACCCCGGTCAATCATTACATTCTCAAAAATATGACGTCACGCAAAAAGTCCTGTTTAAGCTTAAGAAAGTGCTTTCTCGTCACTTTCTGCAGTTTTTCCTGACGCTGCTGTCACACAAAGCTTGACCTATCATAATCTGTAAGAAGCTGAAAGTCCACGATTCATCGTGAACACTGCCTTTGAGCGCGCGAAATGAAGGCGAAAAGTGCCCTTAGATAGTTCTTTTTAGGTAGTCCATAGTTCTTCCCTGTCTCACCCCGGTCGGAACTGGATCAATAATACCACTAGCACCACTACAGCATCCTGTCGAACGCGGACTGGTCACTGGCGCATGGACGACGTAGGCGGAGCTACGGACGACCCAGGGGGGAATATATCGGACTATGGTCCAACTAGGGCGGGAGTCTGATCGGTGTCCGCGGGGAGTGGGCGTAGCGTGCGTTCTACAGTGAAGTTTACAACTATTCTCTAGGCTCTCTTTAGCAGTTTTTCTGACGTTGGTGTTGCAATTGTGCCCGCCCGGGCTTTTCGAGTTCCGGTGAAATTCAAAGACTATTTTCATCTTAACACTACCTTTGAAGACTATTTTCATCTTGGCACTACCTTTGAAGAAAGTGTTCACCATGTAAAAGTTGTTCATTCTCAGCAGGAACACAATATTTGGGTCCCTCTTAGAACAGTAAATGCGGAAGTACGACGAAAAACGGTCAGGAAGTGGGTGAAAATGTCGTGAACCAGCCAACCCATTAGATCACCCTGCCAACGTCATATAGCAGTTGTCCTACGATCGTTTCACCAGGGAAACAGTTGCCGAATTTTCATCGCGAAAGATTCTAACATCGAGGCATGTACATTTGCCCATGTTATTTTTAAAGAATGTTTGATACAAGAAACAAAACACAATTTCATTTCCTAAGAATTTTGAAGCGCAAAACCATTTCCGACGTTAGGTTTGGCGCTTTCTCTGCAGTCTCAGAAACCTACCGAACGGGCACAACTTAATATTTTAGGGGTTTCCTTAAACAGTTTTTTTCCGGTATGTGAGAGTTCTGTGGGGACTTTTCCCCATTAACCTCTACTTCGTGGACTTACCTACTCGGAAACTGGATTAATGTTTGTTATTGTGAACACTGTCTTTAATGGAGGTTTCAACATTGTAATCTTCAACAGATCAACAGTTACGAGTTGCTGCTTTTATATTAAGAAAAATTGATAAGAATTGTAGAAGGGACTCAGATTCTCTGACAGTTCTCAACCTAGTTCACCCCGTACCCGTCTTGTGAGCATCTTTCAACTTCACATCAAACAGGTGCTGATGGTAGCGCAAGGATGTTCGATCTCCGCCATCTGGAGCACTCAACTATTGTGTATGAGGATCCTCTGAAGCAACCGTTAATGAGGGTGGCCTGGAACAAACAAGAACACTACCACTTGGCTACTTTCGCACAAGATTCCACTGAAGTACGAAACGGCCCTTTTGATTAATGTCTGTAAATCATTGCTGAGTTGCTTGCCTTTTTCTTCAGGTCATCATCATTGACATTCGAATGCCCTGTAGTCCACTTGCTCGACTTAAGAATCATAATGGAGCTGTCAATGGGCTGGCCTGGGCTCCGCATAGCGCGCATCATATTTGCACAGCAAGTTAGTCATATTTCTGTTTACTTTTCGCATTAGACGTGGTCAGTACATAATGTTAGGGATTTGGTCAGCTTCTGTGAGCATTGACCGTTTTCCTTGCAGGTGATGACGCGCAGGCTTTGATTTGGGATCTTCAGAATATGCCACGACCCGTGGAGGACCCTATCTTGGCTTACTCTGCTGGTGGAGAGGTATACATCTTATGCATGTTTGTTCAGAATAGGGTAGACTGAGGGAAAAACTTGTTTTTTGAAGAAACGAAAAGTAAGGTGAAGTGACAAGTGAACATTACGAATTACATGTAAGCGATCTCACAAAACTGACAAGAAGGGTAAGGCGTGACTCGGTGAAGTGTCCTTGAGAAGGGCGGAAAAGTTATTGCGGCTCTACTCCTCTCGGCGAAAGGCTCGAGCAGGCCTGGATAGTCTGTTACTAGACCTTGTTCCCCGAGTGGGGTGGCTCATTATTAATTCAAAGGTAAAACATACGACTTAGTAGTCGACCGCCCTTTTCAGAGTCGTCTTTGATAGTGACAGGCCGGTACTCTGCGCCCTCCTTCCTTGGGGCCCAGAGGTGTGGACCCTTGTCTTGAAATTCACCTAGGATGCTTTTTCCTGCTGAAAAGTTGATATTTTTGTAAATGATGACAAAGTGCATGTCTTCTATTGCTGACCCACCTTTTCTTTTTTCCATGTGAGACAAAGAATCTCCCAGAAGATGTTAGCATCCATCTTCTTCTTCTCAGCCATGAGAGAGCATCGCATCAGAGGCTCAGAATGTTGGCAACTTCGTACGCCTTGTACCGTAAATCTTGAGCAGACAAGGTTGTAGGTCTGGCCGGGGATGAAAATAGATGTAATGAATCATGTCCAGCACGTTGACAATCTGTGCATTTATCGGGGACTGACTCCTATGTACATAGGCCTTGAGGTAGGTGGAATGATCGCATCGTAGACCTGCGAGGATGGCTCGAGTGCGCCTAGGCAGGTCAGCTTCACTATCGTCGACTCGAGGAGGCACAACGCCATGTATGGGATTGGGCTGAGCAGCAGACAAGTATTCTGTCATGAAACGCGTATGCCATTTGCAGTCTTCCACGCGAGACCTCGAAGGTAGCCCAACATTGTTGGTCAACGGCAGACAGGGCAGCATAGAGCGGTTTGCGTATGTTGCGAGGTTGGGGGCAGGGTTGAGCAGCGCTGTGACCGGTCACAACGGGGGTCGTAACTTTTTGAAAATTTTGGTGAAAAAAATGAAAATTTTTTTTTGGGGGGGGGTCTTGGAGAAAAATAGGCGTCCACAAGTCAGCCGCGGCCGAACTTGATCCTAAAAAATAGTACCGCAACTTTCGCTTCTCTTCAAACTTTGAAACTAAATAAAGCTAGATTTCTTGGTCCCAGGGGGCCGTGAAATTTCGGTTTTTTTTTCGAAAAACGGGAAATGGGGGGGGGTCGTAGCAGCGTCAAAAATCGACACAACGGCCTGCTCAAGGAATATGGGGGCGGTAAAATAGGAGGGAACAGTTGGGAGCAGTACTGCTTGACGGGGAGAAAGCCGGTGGAGGTGGTGGATAGGCGTCGAATTATGGCAGCCTGTAACGAGCCCGAGCTAGAGGATCCAAGATGTTCAACTAAAGCGTGGTGGATCTGTGGAGTCGACGCAGTGGAGACTCATCAAACGGACATCAACCACTCCATGTGAAGGTTACTATCCATAGTAGGGGATATCAGATTCGTTCGCAAGAGGTCTTCTGTACCTATTGAAGGAACGCAGCCACTTCTCCTGCAGCTACTGTAATAGTCCGAAGTCCTGCAAGTTTGATTTTTTTTGGCAAACAACGCGAGGTCCCGGGTGGAAGTAAATTCATTGAGAAAAGATTCACCGTTGTTGTTTAATACTAATGCATCATGCGGTCGATAGCCGCCTTTTTTATATCCTGCCTATTTTCCAGGTAAATCAAGTCCACTGGGGTCCGGCACACAATAATTGGATATGCATTTGTTTCAACAAGTCGATGGAGATCCTTCGTGTCTAGTAAAGCATTGCGTACACCAGTTTGTTACGAGTACTTTTCCTGGGAAAAAATACATTTTAGGATGTCTGATCTCAAAGACGATTGTTTTGTTTTTCTGTTAACCGAGTCGCCCTTTTACTAATTATTTTATGGGATTATTGCTTGTCATCGTTTTCAGCGTGGGTCCCGGTAGTCGTTGTTATTTTAAAATTTTGATATATATATACATATATCCATTCTCACAGAATGTATCTCATTCCTAACTATTGTCCCTGTTTCATTTTACTGCCTTGCGAGCATATAAATATATATAATGCGTCTGATATTGATTATCTGAATGGGTCGCATCCCCCTTTACTTATATTGTTTGTGTCGCGTGTTTTGTTTAGATTGTTGCTTATCATGTGGATTTGAAGGTACTTTTGCTGGCGAATGTGTAGCGCAGGGCACTTCTAATCACTTCAAATGCAAAGTAGCAGTGGAGTTTTGCGCTTTGTTGCTCCAAAGGAATTTCAGGCAAGTCTATCTTCGTTTGTATCGTGTACCAAGGGTTTTGTGATTTGCTAGGTTTCTTCTATGTAACAAATATATGGTCGACATGGATTGTTTTGCCGTTCCATTTTTTGCTCAAGATGCTGGCGCAAACTCGGTGCACGTAGCATATGTTAAGTGCACCTGGCTTGCGTCAGTTTATCGTGCGCCAAAAAAACGGAAACACGACCGAAGCAGCTAATAAGGAATGAGGCCCTAGAATGGCAAAAGAACTTGTAGGCGGCCACCACTAAACGAAATATATTCTGTTAGGAATGGCTCATACCTGATTGAGGGATGAAAAGGCGTTTTGCACCCCCATCGTTCTGCGAGGTTTCTTCATGTCTGAGGCAGGGTTTCTTGCACAGACGTGAGGTGGATGTGTTTTCGAAAGTTAAGGAAAAAAACAATGGCGAAAAGCGGCTAGGAAGATGGTGATAATCGCGCAAATCCGCCAACCAGCCGGATCAGCCCCGCCCACATCTTGGAAGAGTTGTCCATTCAAGGTAACAGGTGCCGAAGTGGTGAATACATTGAGGGATTTTTACATCCAAACTGGGACATTCAGACCCTAATTCACAGAGTTTTTGTAGCATAAAGACAAAAGGAAACTGCTAAACGAAGTTTTAAGCCCAAGACCAAAAACTCTAGTCACCCTGCTAAATTTTTGAGATGAACCTGCCTGGCTTCTCGACACTACGAAAGTGAAGAAGCTACAAACAAACACTTTTTTGCCGGCACCGCTAATCATACAGGGTCAAGCGGGGCGTTGCGTAATTTTCCGAAATTGTAGCGACCTCCGGCCATCAAAATTTTCTCCAGGGGTGGTATTAAGAAGCGAGGAAGCGCGCCAGTTCAATCGCAAACGCGCTACCAGGACTATTCAGCGCTGTTCTATTTAGGCATTGGCTAAGCGCGCACCACAGTTGGCGCAAAAGTGCTTGAGATAGCGCAAACGAGCTATGGATAGTCACAATGGACTGCACTCGTTGGCTAGCCCAAGCGTGCTATGATGGCGCTGCTTCTATCGAGTGTTTGTCAACCGCGCTAGCGTTCACTTTGATATACTAGCACTCCTTACGTCTTTTCAATTCAATGCACTACTTCGATTGCTTTAACAGCTTTTACTTGATAGCTTGTATGAACGGAATGTTACTTTTCGCACTGTTTCTTACTGCAGGGTTTTCGAACATCTGTTTAACACGGCTAATTATTTGTAGTGACTCGTGCAATTAATTAGTAGAAAATTTTGATATAATTGATAAAATTCGTATACTATATGTGTGCAGATTACAATGTGCATTTTATCTCGTAAAATAGCTTAAACGCACGCGTTTAAACAGGAAAGTGTTGTGTGAGTGCATATAAGCGGTGTGCTAGGAGTGGAGGAATTAAGAAAACGTCAAGACAAGCTTTTACTTCTACAAGATGCGAAAGAAGGATTGATGGGTTTTGACAGAATTTGTTGTGTGAGTGAAAATCGGTTGTGGGAGCATACAAACACTGGGAAGAATGGTCCGAGTTCTCCCAAGAAACTTGCTAGCATCTGCCTCCTCGCTGCAGGACCGGAGCCGAAGTCTCTGACCTCAGTAGATTTGCGGTAGAAAAAGGATATTGCTTAAAGGCAACGTGCACGATGATCATCCTCGTTGACTTTCCACAGTGAAATGATAGGCGAGAAGGATCCTAGGGTCCCAGTGTCGAAAGAACGTTAGAAAACGAGCCAGGAGCGGCAAAATAGCGGCTGCAAACAAGCGTTTTGGTGCCCCAGACACGCCTGGTGCCCCAGATCCGCCCCCGGAATGAACAAATGAAGACTCAGATTAAAGGAATGATCAAGTCAAAGAAGCTTCGGTTCAAAAACGCGTCTTTCGTGTCCTTTTTAAGCATGTCTTGCTATAGAGGGCACCAGACCTACCGTAAGCCGTGTAGATATCGGAAGTGAATTTTATTTGTATTTGTTTATTACAGGTCATGCCTGCATAATCAAGTTACATAGGAAAACAAATGAAAAGCACCGAATATTAAAAAAAACAGGAAACGGATACAGTAGCAATCTGAATTGAAACAGGCTCAATCATCCTCAGTCATCAAGTACTGATCCAAGATACGTTTGAACGCGGAAAGAGTTGTAGGGAGGTTGCCCCTTTTGAGTAACTTTTCAAACTCACTTCCTGCTCTATTAACAAAGAAGTGGTGCCTCAAACTTTTCCTGGCTCTGTTGCGGACAAGTTTGACGCTGCTGCCTCTTTGGTAGACGCCCTGAGCTGGGGGAAATCGTTTGGATTGAGTCCCACAAGGCCATACAAGATCTTATAAACCATCAGAAGATCAAACCTTTTCCTTCTGCAGGCCAGCGATTCAAGTTGTAGCTCCATAATTCCTAGCAAAGCTGCACGGCATTTCACTATAGCTGAGACCCCTGACCCGTATCATCACCTTGCGTGTGAACCTGTTTTGGAGTTTTTCCAACGCACCCGTGGTCGAGACCTTGTGGGGGTTGAAAATTACAGTTCCATACTCAAGGTGTAGTCCAACATACGTTTTGTAAGCATTAAGAAGTACCCTTTCACTGTTGCTGGACAGGGCTCTGAACATGCTACACATAACTTTACTAGCTCTGGACACAGCCTTAGCACAATGAGCATCAAAGGTGAGATCGCTGCGTACCAGGAAACCCAAATCCATTATCTCATCGACAGCCTGGAGTTGCTGACCATCAATGGTATAAACAGCACCTGAACTGTTGCTTCCAATGTGCAGGACTTTAGTTTTTTCTTTTGAAAGCAACATGCTCCAGTCTTTAGACCAACTTACAACCTTATCCAACGCGATTTGCAAGTACTCCTTGTCACTTGCCGTATGGATCGGAGAGAAAATTTTGAAATCATCAGCAAAAGCAGAGATCGTGAACACTGCCTTTAATTTCCGTTGAGATCTGGCTGTCTCGAACAGGCGAAAATGCTTAAATGCCGAGATTCTGCTGCGAATCTACCGTGATGCTTCTTCTTCTTGTCAGCCATGAACAGAGCATCGCATCAGAGGATTAGGAAGCGAGCCACCTCACACAGCTTGTACCATAGATCTCGAGCAGACAAGGTTGTAGGCCTGGCCGGACATGAAAATAGATGCAATGAATCATGTCCAGCACATTCGGCAGTTAACTGGGACTGACTGGTCAATCCGATGAGAGTAGTCCTTTAGATATGTGGAGTGACCGCATCGCAGACCAGCGGGGATTGTTCGGGTACGTCTCGGTAGTTCAGCTTCGCTGTAGTGGCTCGTGGGGGCACGCCGCCATAAATTATGTTGGGCTGAGCATCAAATAGGTACTCTGCCACAAACCGCGTATGCTCAGCCATCTGGAGTCTTCTGCGTGAGAGCTAGGATGTAGCCCAGCGTTGTTGATCGACAGCAGACAGAGAAGCATGGAGCGGCGTGCGTATGCTTCTTGGGTGGGGGCCGGACGACAGAAGATGGTAATTTGGATGGGTCGGGCTCTTGGCAATACTTATTAGAAATTGCTGAGACTGGAGTAAGCAGTGCTCTTTCACGGGAAGTAGGCCGGTTTTCTGATGAAGATGCGGAGTAGGCGTCGGCTTGTGACGTCCAGTAATACGCCTGAGGGCAGTATCCTGTGTTCTCTGCAACCTGCACCACGATTATTGAGAGAGATGTCTGGTCCATAGAGGGGCACCCTGGTTGCACCATGGCCCTATATGTCATAGTAGCACTTCCTTCGTGCTGCCCCAGGTAGTTCCAGCCAGAGCGCGAAGAATGTCGTTGCGCGTAGTGAGGGATTCAGGAAGACTCCAAGTAGTCGAGGATGCTTAGATAGTGGCAGCTCGTGGCCCTCCCAGATGACCTTGGGATGGAGCCCATGTTCGATAGTAGCTGTTGTACATAGTGTGAGACTTGACTTGGAGGCAGAAACAGTCAGCAATTTCGGTTCGAGATACACAGCTAAGATCCGTAAGTAGTTGTTCATGGTGGCAGTGGCTCGGTCAATAACTGAGTCCGTGCAAACGATAGTGATGTCATCAGCGTACAGGCACAGATGAATACCAGTTGTTGGCTCAGGAATATCAGACAGAAATAGCGAGAACAGGCTAGGGGACAACACCCCGCCTTGCGGGACACCGGCTTTCAATGGGACCGAAGACGATAGATGTCCGTCGAACTTGACACGAATGGACCGGTTTTTGACAAAGCTATTAATCCATCTTTTAGGCCAACTGGGCATTTCCGATTCCAGCATGGATTTCGATAGAAGCGGGATACTGACGCTATTAAATGCGGCCGTGAGATCAATAGCAACGACGAGGCTTCTACCAGCCGGAGTCTTGCGAATAAATCCAACGATGATGTGCTCGGTGATTAACGTCAGGGCTGTAACTGAGGAATGCTCCTTCTTGAAACCATGCTGGTGGGTGTTGTGCTGTAGACTGCTCTGGAGGAGCGGATTGAGGAATCTTTGCGCAAGTTTGGCAAAGGGGGAGAGGAGGAAAATGGGGCGGTGGGAGGCAGCCTTATCCGGTGGCTTGCCTGGTTTGGCGATGGGAATGACGACAGCTTGTTTCCAGCGTGCCGGAATAACACCAGAACTGAATGACGAATAAATGAGATCAGAGAGCAGTTCATAATAGGGATCAGGAAGATGCTTGAGATGAACAGCCGATATCCCGTCCGGTCCCTCTGCACGCGAATTTTTCATCGATTTGATGATCTTGTCAACGGCGGCAAGAGAAATAGCAGGGACATCCAGCCGATTGAGCTTCCTTATTGCTCGGATTGTTCGTCTGTTTTGCACATCACCAGGTGATGATGCAGATGTAAAAAGTTTGCCGACCAGGCAAGCTGCCTTGTATCCGTGCTCGCATCTTCCTGACGGAAACTCGAGCATGTTGCGATCCGTGCTCATCTTTTTGCCAGAAAGCCGTTTCAAAGTAGTCCAAGCTCTTCTGGCATCCACGGCAAAATCAATCGACTCGGTTAGCTCTCTATAGCGCTGCTCCTTGTGTTGATTTAGCAACTCGGTGATGTTGTCCGACCACTGCTGTATCGTTGGATCACTGGGGTCCGATCTTCGCTTGTCATCTCTCATCGTGATCAGATCAAGGATTTCACTGGGCACGTTTGGGTGAAAAGTCCTTACTTGTACAGTAGGAATAGCTGCTTTGGAGGCACGTTCGATGGCACTGACGATAAAATTCTCCTTATCGTAGACTGTTCCGCTCCTCGGAGAGTTGGCCACCTGGCTGAGCAACACCTCTTTGAATAGGTCCCAGTCAGCCTTACGATAATTAGAATAAGACTTACATCGAGAGCCAGAAAACGGAGCAAGCAAGCTTTCAAGTGACAAATCCGATGACGTAATTATGGGAACATAATCACTAACCAGGGCCATATCGGTAGACCCGTTACAGGAGATAGCTAGCGAGGATGATACAAAAGTGATATCGGGTGAGGAAGGCCTGCCCTCTGCCGGAAGACGAGTGGCAGAATCCTCATCGATAGGCACAATCTCACAATCATCAGCGAAAAGCCCAATCAGCTCACCTCTATTGTCAGGTCCTAGAGGAGAGAACCACGAAGGAGAATGAGCATTGAAATCACCAGCTATTACAACCGACATGAAGGATAAGGCAGTATGGACATCATGTAAGTAATTTGTGTTGTCAAACGCATTGGGACAGGATGTGGATGGGGGCATATAGCCGTTGACAATATCAATTGGGCCACTTTTTAATACAATATGAACACGGGATAGAAGATTTTACAAATGTAGAAACACCACCACCGTGAGAAGTACGTGGAGCATGATAAGACAACCAGGGAGACGGGGAAGGGAGGAGGAAGATGCGCTAAACTTGGTCTCCTGCAGGAGGATGACATCAAGTTGAGTGCGATCTACATACACTGTGAGTTCAGCAATTTTGGCTTGCAGGCCATTGATATCAAGTTGATAAATGTTAAGACTATGTTGAGGAACCCTAGAAGGATTAACAGAGCAAGACATAAAACAGTAAGGATGAGTGTAGTCATCATAGCTGGGCAATCCCGAACATTTGAGGTGCACCTAGCCTAGGTAACCACCACATTGAATGCTTGCATGTTGAGCAGATAGACCGCAGTGGCAGCAGGGATATCGTGGTGGCTTGCTGCATGGTCCCGGATTCCTCTCGATGCCAGCTCGTAGAAGTAGAATACAGAGGAATGTAGCAGCCAGCCAGTTACACTCCCAATACGAAAAAGCTCCCACATGAAGTGATTGATGCCCGTTTGATGAGTCTCGATAACGTTGACTCCACAGATCCACCACGCTTAGGTTGAACATCCTGGATCCTACCGTGATGTTTGCCACTGCATCCCAAGATTCGAACCACCAACCCTTACTAATCCATCTCTTTGTTGTTCGCCGCGTTTTCCAAGTTCTTGCAGCGTACATTTATTTCGATCTTTGATAGATGAAAGCCGGGAGACCACATAAATCTATAAGGCACTGATTTCAGAAACGAGGAATAGTCGAAATGTAACTAACGAAAATCCTTCAGTCTAACTGACTTCTTAGTTCGATTAATGTCATTCAAGTCATGGGTCAAGCCTTTTGACGAAAGTTCTTCGATATCACGGTTTTGGCCCCATTATTATTGCGTTAAATTTAAATCTAACCACTTTTCAATATTATCGTTAATGAGAAGTGATTGTTTCACTTTTGTTTTACTAATTATTTATAACAAATCAATAGTAACGTACCAGGCTAGCGAAATTCTTGAAAATTTGCCAAAAATAGGGAATAGGATATCGCTGATAATCCTCACCAGTGCAGGCAAAAAAGGTAATAAGCTTTTGGAATGACGGAGCGTTCGTTCCCGCGCCACTGGTAGCGCGCTACATGTGGAGCGCTAGCCGTAGCGCGAATTCTGAGCGAATTGGATGCCTTCGGTAGCGCGCTTGACGGATACTTGATAGCAAACAGCGCCACGATAGGGGACAGGGTCTCTCTACACACGGAGGGAGGAGCACGGACGAGATTCATTGCTGACGCGACGCGCGCGGCGGAACTTTTTATCCTATTACCCCATCACTGGAGCGCGCTTGCCACAAGCTCACGAGATTTCACGGGCTTTCATGTTTTTATTCATTCTCACATGACTTTTCTTTATGTTCCTGAGTTGTTCCTCTCATCATCTTATCCTGGACACTCATTTCAATAACTCTTGTATGTTCTCGTGCCGTTGTACCGCTTGATATTTATAGAAAATGTAATATGGTATTAAAGATCGAGCACCATTTTAGATGTAGTGATGGGATCGTTGCCGCCGACAACCAGTTTGGCTCTGGATTATGAAACATAAAGAAATAGTCATATGAGAATCAATAAACGCATGAAATGTCATGAAATCTCGCGAGATTGTGGCAAGCGCGCTCCAGTGACGGAGTAATCAGATAAAAAAGTTCCGCCGCGCGCGTCGCGTCAGCATGAAATCTCGTCCGTGCTCCTTCCTCCGTGTGTAGAGAGACTCTGTCCCCCACGATAGCGTGTATGCGCTTGCCCAAGCGCGTCTAGACTATCCATAGCGCGTTTAGGCTGGTGATAGCACGTTTGGGCTGGCCGTCAAGTCAGCCATAGCGCGTACGCGCCAAAACTATCGCGCGCCAGCATGAAACTCAATGCTGTCCCTCATAGCGCTTCTGCGCTAAAACAAGAGCGCGCTTTCGAGATACTTATCGCCACTCCTGAAATCCAAAATTGTTGAGATTCCCCGTGGTGTAATTTTTAGGCCCTTCTTTTGCAAAAAAAATGTTGAAATTTTCTGGTAGTAGAAAGTGATTCCTATCGTTTTCAACTCAGGATATTCGAAATAGTCTGAAAATAGGTTCAATAGTTGGGCGCGTCTCAGAAAAAACTGATCTGCTTCGACAAGTTGAGAAAGGGTACGCTATTCTGAGGGATTGTTCAACAACCTTTATCTTCGCTTTCCAATCGCTTCCAGAAAGTGTCCTTTTTGGTCCGCAATTTTCGCGATCCCCCTGCTTCCATTTTCGGGCCGGAATTTATGCGACCCCCCGTCGAGAAATTTCACAGCCCCACTTGGCCCTGAAGTGACCAGCGACGTGGATTTTGGCCGCGCGCATCCCATCTAGTCGGCGAGCTCGTCCGCGGATCGTCTTTTGTGTAAAGGGTCCACAAACCTACCTGTCTTGCATTCTGCCACAAACATTTGTTGAGCTGAATGGAGCCTGCTGCAGTTCTTTTTTCAGACTACAAATCCGTTAGGAATGGATCATTCTCATCAGGGCCATAGTTTTGGGATGCATCATAGTAATGCCCATATGATGCCACAGAGTACGTATGTTTGCATTTGTATTTTTTCACCAAGTTTCTGATTCACATGTGCTGTCATTCTACACAGGTCTGCCCGGTAATGATGTAAGCAGTGGGGCGGTCGGTCATAACGATATATTGTTGCCGAGAATGATGTTTCTCAATGACAGACCGAAAAGTTGCTTCATCTTCCGGGTCAGATTGGAAGGGAAGACCTTGAGCATCATTGCACTGGCCCTGGATTTGCCGGTTTGGTTTTTTTTTTCGCGACAGGAAACCCAATCCAAATTGACCAACCCAGGGTAAGCGCATTGATAAGTTCTATCACCTGTCTTCTTTTTTTGTCAGCTTCGTTGACAATGAACATGATGGTGAGCGGCTATGGAATACAGCCTCCAAATCAGCAGTCATCATTCTTGGCTCCTCAACAACCTACCCCTCAGTTGATGCAAACCGATGTCTATGACGTGAGTCGGTGTCTTTGTAGTTTGCTAATATACCTTCTATTTATTGCTTCAGGCTATGGATGCGGCCGGACCATCAAATCAGGACATCCCTATGGGTGGTAGTGTGCGAGAGGATGATAAACGCAAGGTAATGCATCTCTTTTGTTAACGAAATGGCAAAATAATTTACCTGTGTGATCAGCAGTGCTTAATTCCGGCAATATTGTGCTGATACCTGTGTGGTTGTCGTTTCTGTTATGGGGGTAATCCAATCGTTGATCTGACTTCTTGACAAAGTTGTTTTGTCATAAGATCGGAGTCCTTCAAGCGGCCGTTACCGTACTTTCTGTAATCGAACCCCCTCCTACAGGCTTGAGCGAGCAGGCCGTTGCGACCGGTGATGAAAAATCTACGGCCCCCTGGTGACCAAAATTCTAACGAACCCCCCCCTTGGGATGGAACATTTTTCATGACCAAGATTCTTACGACCCTCCCTCCTAGGAAACAATTTAAAGCAAGTGAGGAATGCGAAGGGAGTGATGCAGCAGAGTAGTATCGATGTGGATATCAATGTGTTAGTCGATTCACATTTTACGAGTTATTCATTAAAAACATTATTTCCACGTCAAACAACGCTACGTCACTTATAGGCAAAGTTAAACCGGCATATACACCCTTTTCTCGCACTTATCTGTGCTGAAAAAAACCTTTCGCAACGCGGAAAAACTTTGGAAAATGGAAATGCCCAAACCCCGAAGAAAAGATCTGGAATTCACATCAATTTTTTTTTCAAATTGATATTCTGAAGTCCGCATAACTTGCTACCTTCTCGTAGTTAATCCTTATTGAAGCCAATCCTCGTTACGACTCTCGGGCTCACGGTCGCAACGGATATTTTTCATTGGAAGGCTTTCTTCAGAGATCTTTTAGGGTCGATCCTGATTGTATAACAGTCTTGTGTAGTGAAAACAACTAACATCCTATGAGCGTCGTCGCTTTACCTCATTTTGAATCCTCTATATTTAGCACTAAGCCCCCTAAGCGAATAACTTCTTCAGTGCGCGCGTCGCGCTCGCTCGCATCTTGTTTTGGAGGGAGACACCAGTTTTTAGAAGTAATTTTCTATTTTATTGGGGGGGGGGTTCTGGATTCTCAACTTTTTTTAGGGTTCTTAGCGTGAAGTTTCATTTCTGAATTTTTTTTAATATTGCATAGCCAGTTATTTAGACCCGCATCAAAGCTTATAACTTCTGTATGAAATTTTTTCAGCGTTTTTTTCTCTGATCACCATTTTTCCGGTTTTTATATCTGCGCTTGCTATATATCGAACATGTTGTCTACCGTTTTTGCTCGCTTCGCCTAAGTCACATAATTTTTTTTTTCAAATTTTTCTGTGTTAATATTTTTTGTCAATTCTATTTCATTCATTTCACTGCATTTCCCAGTTTTTTCCATCACTCCAAGTTTTTATAGGTCGAATCATTTTCCTAAATATTTCAAGACATTTTCTTGAATTTTTCAACTCCTAATTTCTCGGAAAAATGACATGAAGTCGTTAATTTTGCCAGGAAGCGAAACTTTTAGAAATTTACAATTGCAATAAATTATTATGGAATGGAATGAAATAAAAAATTAATTTGTAACTGTTTTGCTTCGCTTTAAAAGGGTTATGATTCTGCACAAAAGAAAAACTCTAAATGGGAAAAAAGGCACACGAAACGCGCTGGCGTTGAGTAGTATGAATAGCGCCTAACGCCACAAATTAGAAGATTTTTTCGTAAATGTTCCACAAAAATGAAGGATATTCATTTGAAATAAGAAAAAATTTCCCAGTCATTCCAAAAAAAATTACGAACCCCCCAAAATTTTCTTTTTTTTTCGAACAAATTCTAAAGTTTTTGCGACCTCCTTGTTGCAATCGGTCGCAAGCCTGCCCCCCTCCCCCCCCCCCTCTCAAAGAAGTTGCGGAAATACAGCCATGGAAGTCTAATTTATGGAAAGGTGATATCTCAAATATTGTATGTTCAGGAGATATATGGATATGATGCGCCGTACACCCTATACGCTAGTGCTTGGAGTTGTGCAACTGATCCTCAACGGCGGTTTCGTTTAGCTGTCAGTAGCTTTATTGAGGAATACAGTAACAAGGTAATTTCATTACTTTCGAGGACCTAACCTTCTAATAGTTACGTACAGAGCTTGCATACCCCATCGCAGACGATGGAAATAGTTCCTAACCTGGAAAGTAAACTTTTGTGTATTCAAGGAAACATAGCATTGCTGAAGAAAAATGGTCGTACTTACGATCAAACGCTACGAAAATTTTACAACATCGTGGGCGAAAAACGTGGGAGCTCGTATTTACGGTGTTTTCATCCTCCGGTTCCCAGCCTCTAGTGAATCGTAGTTTATGTCCCTAGTTGCGAAATTTAGAAAAAAAAGTGCGAAAATCAAAAATTTTAATCGGCCATGCGCCGTTCATTCCTATTCTTTTTCAGGTTTCCATTGTGCAACTAGATGAAGCTGCTGGTGAATTAGTGTTAAGAAATACGTTTGATCATCCGTACCCTGCAACAAAACTGATGTGGATCCCTGACACAAAGGGCAGCTATCCAGATCTGATAGCTACAAGCGGGGACTATTTGAGGCTCTGGAGGGTGAGTTTTCTATTTATTATGCCGGAATCCTATGATGAGAATCAGACTTTCTATCTCTCTGTCCTCTTCTTAGGGGAGGTTCTTCTCCAGTGGTTCGATTATTCTTGGCGATAAGCTTAATATACCTACCGTCGGAGTAGTGCAACACACAAAAAACGCCATAACCTCGAATAACACTTATTTAGTTGGGAGCTGACAACAATGCGAAGATCGAAACTCTTCTAAATACGAATCGAACAGCAGAATATTGTGCTCCGTTAACTTCATTCGATTGGAACGAATTGGATCTCAACCTCATTGGAACAAGTAGCATCGATACGACATGCACTGTGTGGCAGCTCGAGGTTCTTGCTTTTTAAAAACTTTTATCTCTTCTTAGTCATTTTTTGAATATTCGTATTTTTTCTTAGACTGGGCAAGCATTAGGTACAACTCGTTCTACGGTCGACGGAACAGTTCGAACACAACTTATAGCTCACGATAAGGAAGTTTTCGATATCTCTTTTAGTCGAGGAAACCGGGATATGTTTGCCAGTGTTGGTAAGTCTTCTCTACTTCATAGCAGTTAGCGAGCGTCACTGATAACGCTCTTTCAGGCGCTGATGGTAGCGTTCGTCTGTTTGATCTTCGGCATCTGGAGCACTCTACCATTATATATGAAGATCCGCAACGAACACCTTTGCTCAGATTGGCATGGAATCGTAACGATCATAATTATCTGGCCACGTTTGCGAGTGAAAGCAACGAGGTTTGTGAGAATGGATCGAGACAACGTCCAACTTCAGATCCAAACTCTGAGGTTCCCACATAAGTGTGAAGTAGACGCACCCTATATAACGTCTGCCAAAACCGAGCTCTCAGTTCCTCCCAATAGGCGGACGCACCCATATCAAGAAGCCATCTTGGCACGTCCCCCTAGACGACCTATCGAGCTGAACAGTGGCGTAATGAGCGATTTTTTAATAAACAACACTATATTCTCAGCCTCTCTCTTCACTCAAGTCCGTTAGCATAAATTGCATGCTCTTGCCACTCAATTTCAGGCCATTTTTGAGGGGCCAGCCTTCTGTTTCGAGGGGGTTTTGTACGATTTTAGGGACGTCATTGGAATCAGCGTGGGACAGCCTTCAAGATGAGCAGAAGTATTTTAAAACGTTTTGAAAATTTTTTCTTTGATTTATCATTAAAGGCAACGTGCGCGCTGAAAGCTCAATTCTTGTTTTGGTGTTATACCGTTCAAGTGGACCTTAATAAGGCCACTCACAAAGTTTGCAGTCTTAAAATTGAACCGAAATGGAGTTTTCTCCACTTGAAAACGTCTTTCTGGGCTCGGGGGTTGGCCTTTGGGTCGATCATCTGTTACGTCCGCCCACCAAATGAGAAAAGAAAGTAATTGATCAGCAAGTGATATAGTACGTATGAGTGGAAGTTGGTCAAATGTATCATATGATTATATCATGACAGTCTTTTCTGCACATATCGGTCAATCTTTTCTCCCTTAAAATCAGCTGAAAGAAAGGTGAACGGAATTTGATCGGGAGATCATGGGTCAACACGCCGATTCGTAGCGATCGACTGTTCCTTTCTCATGCGTCGATTAATTGGATTGGGCCTGAAAACGTAGAGAAAGGGGTCCGGAAAAGCAGTTTTCAGTAACGTTTCCACGGTTCTCTCAACGTGGCTGTTGTGTAGGATACCAGAGCTTCCATTCTACATTGAGAACTCAAAAACGAATTTAACCGCGAACGATCCCTTTAAACTGATGCTCGTATCGCATTCCGGCCGTTTAAAATTGAAATGAAAGAGAAAGGAATGAATTTGCAGGGGAGCGCTCGCGCTAATGATTGTCTTCGATTTCCCGCAGTAAGTGCTATCCGAGCTAGAAATATAGGGGACAGTGCCGAAAAAACAAAAGGAAAGGAGCCAGAAATGACGAAAAGCAGCGCAGAATTGGCAAATCGGAGTCCTCGATTCGTCCCCACCGGATATCCAAGACGTGACGAAATGAAAACTCGACGTTATGCTGACCATAAATAATCAGAACTAGTAAGCACAGTCTCGGGCACTCGGGAACCCGGCAAGTGTTTAGAGTGGTAAACGCATCTGCGAAAACGACCAGTATCGTTAGTATCTCTTCTGGCTGAATAGTATAAACGCGCAGTGTCCCGCCCCGAGCTGCAGGTTCGAACAAGCTATGAGCATTTTTCAAGCTTCGCGAAAAGGCAAGGGCACCCACCCATCAGGCATTTTTTTGAGAGTTCCAAAAAATTTGCTCGGATTTAGCCCGAAACTTGTGTGTTGGGGTAATCTAGGGTGGTGAACACGAATCTGGAGTCCATTTGTCGAAATTTCGAGGTTTACTGTAGGCTACTGTTGGTAACATGTCATTTAGGCGGCAAAACCCACCTCAGTATTTTGAAAATCGACAAACGGACGTTAAATTCGTATTTTCCGCCCCGAATAACCCCCGTATACAAAGTTTGAGTCAAATCTGAGATTTTCACCAAACTGCCGTATACCCACCGTAATCTACCGTAATTTGCAAAATATCGATGAACGGACTCCAGATTCGTGTTTAGCACTTCCATTAACCCCCAGAGAATGATTTTGAGGCATATCTATAGTAGAAATCCGGAAATCTCGAAAGTGGCGTTTTTCTTTCGAAATTTCCCCGTGTTTGGAAGCTTTGAACTAAATTAGCCGAAAACTTTGGAAAATCGACTAATAAACAACCGATTCGTGATCAGCGCCCCAAAAAACCCCCCTGGGTGATTCTTAAGTCAAATCTGGAACATTTTTCTAAAACGCTTCCAAAGCCATCTCATTGGTATCAATAAACGCCCAACCGAAAATCCGTACAAGTCCAAAACGCTGTTAGTGTGGTCAAAGCATGGAAAATGTGCCTTCACCCAAATTTTGTTCAGGGGGTAGTTTTGGGCGCTGAACACATTTATGTGGTCCGTTTTCGGGTTTTCCGAAGACTAATGCGCTTTTTGGAAGGTACAAAACACAAAAAACGATCTTTTTATGTTTGTAACTTCTTGGAACCTGCATCTCGGGTCAGGATACTGCTCAGTTTTACTATTGAGCCACTAGAGATACTAATGACACTAGTCGTTTTGGCAGATGCGTTTACCACTCTAAACACCTCTCTTGTGAGACGCGCACCAAACACGCGCCGCTGACTCACAACGGCGCGTTTGAGTGCGACGACATACGCTCGCCGTCCGCAGAGGCAATCCAGATGCGCAACGTCATCAAAATCTCGCCGCTGGCGTGCCATCAGACTATGTGTTGGGACGCGTACATACTATCGTTCTCGGATCCGAATTCTGGTACGCAATTGCGGACTACGGCTGTTGCATCACAGCCATGGCTACGTTCTCGGTCAGCCAACCACGTGGCTACCCCAGCTACTAGCCAGCCAAGCCACCGATTCTCATGCCTTTCTGTGGCGTGGTTGGCTGGCAGCGACGCCTAATAAGTGCAATTGCGTCACGATCGCAGTACCGTAGCCCATAAATGACCGCGACTATCGATTTCGAAGTGCTTGCGTCCACGATGCCTTCTCTCCCTTCATCCCCCGTTCTAACTGTTTTGTTTTCTTCACTTCCATCTCATTTCAGCCTTGTATTAGACTAGTATTTTCGCGTGATCTTCTAATTGATCTCATATATGGATACCTAAGTACATAAGTCCTGGATTATTTAGATTTTAACACTTTTGAGATCGTGTTAATATTTTTTTCAGGAATTTGAAGCTGGAAGTACAGCGACGAGCACCATGTGGTAGTGGTAAGTTAACTTTTTCATCTGCAAGTCTTTTGATTCAGGTTAAATCTGGTGGTCTCGTCCCAAATCAGCTGATCAGATAAGTTTTCTTTCGGTTTCATTAACTCCTCTACTGTTTTTGCCTGTCACCACGAATTCTTTAGTGTTATATTGTGTTGATAATACGTATGTGTTATTTGCAATTTTTTTGCTCGGGAGCGGCTCAATTCGTGAAAAAAAATAGGGGAACTGTTTTAAATTTTTACCTATTTTTCTCATTGATACTCATTTAATAATTTATTGTTATTTTCACCCATTTATTTTTTTCACTCATTTCATGGTTTTTGTTTCTGACATCTGTTTTTTCTTCAAATGGCGGCAGTATTGCTACGCGAATCGGTTCGCCTTACAGCAATGAAAAACAGGCAACATCCCTGCTAATACAAAAGGCGCTTAGTTATTTGCGTGACAAGAAGAGGAACCATGAATCGAGTAAAAGTGTAAAAAAAGGAAATTGGGAGAAAAGTGGAAAATTGCCTCTATTTTGTCGCGGATGGCGCAAATGGCCGCTGCTAAATTGAAAAAAAATGCTATGTACTAGGTCTTAAATTTAACATAAAACGATTGGTGGTGACAGATTAAAAAACGAGAGGAAGTAATGATGTTTAAAGAAAACTAACCTGCTCAGCTGATTTGGGTGCGAGACCACCACACTTGTTCCATATCAAAAGAATTGGAGATGAAAAAAGTTGACCTATCACATCGTGCTCTTTTGGTTTCCCCATCCAGGCTCAAGTTATTTGAAAAAAATTGAAACGAGATCGGAATTCTTTTAGAAACAAATCAATCCAGGGTGCAAACACGAGCATATCTATATATTAGATAGATTGCAAGAGGTTATGAAAATGCTATATCAACACAAATCCGACATGAGAAGGTAATGAAGAAAAACAATTAGACTAAATTGGGAAAGAAGAAATGAAAAGGAAGGAGACGAGTAAAGCGAAAAATTATTAAGTCAGGAAAAATAAAGGGAAGTCTGTGTTTTCAAAAAAAATGAGGTGGGGAGAAGTAGCTCTCAAGATCTGTCGTCCGTATCAGAAAAAATACCGCATTTGTCTTAGGTCTCAAACGCTTGTAAAATTTTAGAATGTCTTTTACGTCCTCACGGACTACGTTTTTTCACGACGTCTGCTACGCTAGCCATGGTTTGGCGGTACTAACCACGTCCTCTTATGTGGTTTGGCTGGCTGTGGTTATCGTAGCCATAGTTTGTGGAAGCCACGTTCGTGAATCACTTCAGCGGCGATAACTATGACTATCTCAGCCACAAACGCTGGTTAGCGGTGGTTACCGTTTCGTGAATTCCACCCCTGGAATTAATTATCATGGAGCGGATTGAAATTGGAGATGGATTGATAATCAAAAGGATGAAAAATTTGTTACGGCCGTCGTTGCCATGGCGGAAATCACGCGGACGAAGCGTCAGGCCATCTATACTCCAACGCCCGCGCGTCACGTTATAAGTCGTCGCTCTGGCGTTGAATAGTATAAATAACGCCTTACCAATTAAATGACCCCGGAGGAATAGTTGGCTTGGTTTACCTCGGCGATGATAGAACCCGACCGTGTACAGCGAGCAGCAGCACTTCCTCCCACCACTCCACGCGCGCCCTGAAGGATAACCACTACAGCGAGATAAAAGTACCTTTGGGGGAACTGCAGAGAGGGGGTGAAGCACACCCTTAACTTATTGGCTTAGCTTTGATAAATCCTACTACTTTTCTCTAGAGCAATCCTGCCACAAATCGTGGTTCACGTTTTTTTCTGTTGTCTGTCCAATTTTCGCCTATTTTCACAGAAAACAGAAAAAAATGGCCAGAAATGGGCAGAAAACAGAAAATTCCGCAAACCCCTTGTTGGGAAGTTTTGCAAGGGGGTATGGTGGTCGCAAAAATTTTGGGCCGAAAATGAAAATTTCTGGAAGTGATTGGAAAAAGAAAATAACGAAAGTGAACATTGCTGATGATGATCGTGGAAATTTCGGCCCAAAAATGAAATTTTGGTGAAGATATCTCAAAAATTCTCGAGAATTTTGGTCACCAAGGGGAAGGATTGTAGCATTTCTCAGGTTTTAGACGTTTAAGCCCGACTACTGAACGAATTTTTGGGTGTGGCAGTTTTAGTAATCAAATATAAACTGTCCAGATATCGCGCCTTAGAGGGGGGGGGTCGCAAAAATTTTCAATAAAAAAAATTGATGGTGGGGGGTCGCTCCGATTTAGAAAGATTACGGAACGCCCCATTTATCTTGGATAACAACGCCTACCTTTTATATAACTTGCAAAATTTTCAATGTATATCCCAACCTCTTCTTGTTTGAAACCCTTGGATTTCTTCAGGTCATTATTTTGGATATGCGGATTCCGTGCCACCCAGTTGCAAGGCTGGCGAATCACCGTGCTCCTGTCAATGGTTTGTCATGGGCTCCTCATTCAAGTACACATATATGTACGGCCGGTAAGTGATTTTGCATTTGATAATATGAAGCCGCTTCACAAGAGACTGTTGCAGCTGATGATGCCCAAGCATTGATATGGGACGTGCATGAAATCCCGAGACCGATTCTAGATCCGATTTTAGCATATCAAGCAGCAGGCGAGGTATATCCATTCCCAGATTTCAATTAATAATATAGTATAGCTCATGCTACGCGTTCAATTGTGAGTTGCTCGTTCCTCTGCCTCGAAGGCCCGCGTCAGACCTGGTCGATCGACGGAGTTCCACCCGATCGATACGCACCGAAATAGTGACAGCCGGGTGGAGAAAATTCACTGAATGAGTCCGTCTGCGCCCGTCTGATTGCGTCCGCAATCCACCCGGTCGATACTGGTGTTTCACGCGCGAACACGGGTAGGGCCAATGCAACCCAGGTCGGGTTTCCGACCTAGTCCGACGGGACCGAGGAAGAAACATCCAACACAGCGTGAATCATCAAGCAAAAATTTCATTGTAATTGAAAATTTCAGGTGAATCAAATACACTGGTCAACCACGTTCCCAGATTGGATTTCTATATGTTACGCTAATCGATTAGAAATTTTGCGAGTTTGAGCTGAGCTGAAACGGACTTTTTGTCGAATCAAAACCCTAGTGTCATCAATTGATACGTGCGTCAGAGTTCTATGATGTAGCCTTTCTATAAAGTGCACTTCCTCTTGCTCATGCGGAACATTATAGGTTGGCTTGATTGTTTAATTTTCCTCGTAGCTGGCTTATTTAAGCAAAGCTTCTCTTAATTTATTCTTCTAACCCTATTGCTAATCGATATGTGGTCTCAGATTCTTGACAGTAGCTCATTTCGTAACGCACTAACTAATCGTTTAGCGCATTCTATGTGGCTACTGTTTCGCAACACACTTTAATGTCACAAAGGTTACAAAGATAATATGTTACTAATATATTTTGTAAATAGAGATCCATGATGAACACCATGTTGTTACTTTCAAATTTCGTTTGTGGTGCTTGTGTGTAGGATAAAATTTAAATTTTTTGATAATGATGTTCAATTTGTGAGCGTTAGTCGCGATTGGATGGTTTTACGCGAATAGCTCAGTGCACGTTTTCCGCTACTGCGTCAAGTCGTTATTACGTAGCGAACACCGTATCACCACCACCAATGCCACCATCCATTTTCATTTTTCCTCTGGGTTACATTTCATCCTCAATGTACAATTCGGCAAACTGTAGCTCTAAGCGTCGCAGCCTAAGAGCTAATTGTACGGCCCAAAAACGGGAAAACCTCTAATAGAGATCGAACAACTATGCTAACGTTAGAAGGCAGGGATCTTCAGCTGATGTCAACTACGGGACATACTGTGCTTCTCCGGGCCAAATTCCTGTCAGCAATTGCGTCTAGAGACGCTTTGCAGCCGCACGCGCCCAAGTTGAACGAAATTACAGCGCCGCAACCGCCGATCAGCTAGGACAGGAGAAAACAGAAAAGCACAGTCGGCCGATCGGCGGCTGCGGGCTGGACCGACTCAGGCTCGTGCGGCCGCAAGGAGCCGAGACGTAATTGCGGACCAGAATTTGGTCTCGAGAAGCACAGTACGTTCCTCGACTCCGAAAATCGAATGTTTGAAGAATTCAAAAGTTGTATATACTCGAAAATTGGGAAGTCGAGGAAATGGAATCTCGGGAACGTCAATAATTTCAAAAGTCGCGTGTTCGAAAAACCTTTATGTCGATAATACTCGGGAGTCGGTCGTTTGAAAATCGAATTCCAAGTCGATCATTGAAAGCGGTAGTAACATAACTCACGTGATACAACACGCGTCCCAGATTCGAGCATTCGCAATCGACTTATGTTCGAAATGGATACAGTCCAGAGTTCAAGGAGAATCGAGAAGAGATTGAGAAATATCGAAAATCAGAGTTATGGACGGCGTTGTGTCGCCTATCCTCTTTAGTCTGTAGTTCCAAGGTATGCCTGCCTCTGCCTAGGATATCAAGGTGGTAGCTTATGCCGATGTGACAATCATGTGTCGTCGGGAGCGAGACATACAATACCGCGCTAAGTTTTTTTTCTCGTGAATTAGATGAAAGTGGGGCTATCTCGAAATCTGTGCAGATTGGATTTTCGAAATCCTCCATTAAACGGTCTGGGGCTTTGACAACAGAAGTCCGACTTGTCAGGAGGCTCGCGAGCGTGTTCAATGAAGTATTTTGAAAATTCAATCTGCACAGATCTCGAGATAGCCCCACTTTCATCTAATCCTTGTAGAAAACCTTGAGATTGCTCTTCTACTACTTGTACAATTACTACTCAGAGTTTCGCCGCACTTTGCCGCGCGCGACGTTTTTGTGAAACGACCGCAAAAACAATTTCACTCGACAAAGCGATTTTGGGGAACTTCGGTCCACAATGTACATCATTATGTAGGAATTTGAGCTATGAATATGATGGCATTTTCAGAATCCAAAAACGTCTTCGTTCAAAAAAGTTACATGCATCGGACGTTTTTTTGCCAAGTTTGGCAAATGCTCCCCGTTTTTACAAAACTCAGCGGGGGTATTGTAAATGTGGCTGCCTCCAATGTCGACGGGTACCTGATCATGCTGAAGAGCAAAAAGTTAAAGATCTCCGCGTCCAAATCATCAGTATTCGTGCTCACAACGGACCCATCTAAGCACAGCGCCCATCCGTAGGCGTGTGGGATGGAGATCAGGGATCTGCGGAAAAATTCTTGGAAACAGAAAATGCAGTTTGACAGGTCGCTCCAAAAATCAATCAAGTGTTAAGCGTGCACTACATAGGTTTTTCCCCACAGTATAAAATTTTTTATACATTTTTAGATGATAAATGTTTTTTTGCATTATGGCCAAAACCCCAACGTCGGCCAGATAAGTATAGACCAGGGCTGTGCGTAATTACGAATTACGATTTACGGTTGACGAATTACGGGCGTTTTTGACAATTTTTTTACGGAAGTAGGTTTTTGGGCTACACAGAAATCCTCGAATGGATCTTAAAGCTGCTTGAAAAGATTTTGATAACGGTTCATCGGGGTTTGGGGCGGGGTATAAAGTACTTTTCTTAGAGGGACCCAAAGCTTACAATTCTGTCAAAAAAAACGGGCAGCTTTTTTATCCTGAACTTTTAACAGATAGCTTTGAACTCTCGAACTGCAATTTTTTCTCAACTTAGTGTTTCTCTCCTTGGTTTCCATTGAAATGTGTTTAATAGAGCGATGATTCTTTATATTTTCGTATTCAAAAATAGGGCCGAATGTGGCACAGGTTTGGTACTTGATCAAGCCTGAAACTTAAGTTTTGTCTATTAAAGCGTTTTTATCCCAGGTACATACAGTTGACCTCCGCACTGCCGTTCAGTCCGCGAAGTGCACGCTGATTGCGAAATCGTGGTGCGGCGCGGTTGCAAGTATCATCAGACAGAGATGTAGGATCACCCGGGCGGTGGGATCACCCAGGCACCAAAGGCAAAAACCGCCCGGGTGATCCCACATCCCAGTCTGAGGATACTCGCAACCGCGCCGCAGCACGATTTCGCAATCAGCGTGCACTTTGCGGACTGAACGGCAGTGCGGAGGTGAACTGTATGTACATATGTACCCTGAGAATTTCTTCAAGTATGTACTGTTCAGAACAACCTACCTTCGATATGAAAACACCTCATTACTGAAGTGTTGAAGTGTTTCCCTTATGAAATCAGGTTTGGCCTATGTGTGGGCTTGTTACTCATTATCAGTTACGAATTACGATTTACGAATTACGAGGATTTTGAAAAATTACGATTTACGATTTACGAAATTACAAAATCCAGTTACGCACAGCCCTGGTATAGACGCTCAAGAAGTGCAGATTATCACTGCGGAGATGAAATTTTTTCTCTAACCTTCTTTTCCCCTAACAATAGCAGTTCAGTTATCAATCGGAAGCTCAGTATACTGTAGGTAAAGCCTATGGGTAACCTATGGGTAAAGCCTAGCTCGCTCGGAAAAGTCCGGGCGGAGCAAGCAGCGGAGCGGTCGGTCATAGCAAAATATAATAGTGATAAAGAGCTTTTGACGTGATAAGCCCGATAAGCCTTGCTTCGACCGGCTCAAAATAAGGGAGCTAGGCTAAATGTGCAAATAGTAATAATAATAATAATTTGTTACATGAGCGTAAGGCTACATGTGCGAAAAAGAGAAAAAAGATGCAATGAAACAGTAAAGAGTAAAACGTGTCGAGAAAACGATGCATAACATAAAAGAGAAACCTTACGCTTTGATATCTTTTTCAAGGAAAATTGTTTTATACCAGCCTTATGAATGAAGAAAAACTATGAGGGATGGCGAAGTGTCCACAGATACGGTTGAAATCCATAGCTGCTCTAGAGCAAAAAAAATGAACCCTTAGATTAATTTTTGGCCTAGGTATGAAAAGGTTAGTATTACCGCCACGATTCCGACTGTCACCGTGCCTAAAAAGTTCGTCCCTATTCACATGCAGCAAACCCAATATACCAGGCCGTCCAATAATTTCTGTCCGAAAATTTTCAAAATTCTATAATCTTCCTTAGAAGTGTTATAATATCAGGCAAGTGTGAGAACCATCTAGAAGGTTCTCCAAAGTTCTACGCTAGGAGTATATAAGGCGCAGTCGCCGCGTCTACAGGCCATAAAACGGCCAAAGTCTCACCGTCGACTGCGTACCACGCGCTGCGCGACCGCACGCGCGTCGGCCGAAACTCGTTGCGCGGCGACCAAAACTCGTCTGCTTCCGACGCGCGTGCGGTCGCGCAGCGCGTGGTACGCAGTCGACGGTGAGACTTTGGCCGTTTTATGGCCTGTAACTACCAGTACAAGCTAAAATGGACCAAGGTCGAATTCGTACGTTTGTGTACTACGAATGGCTGCTGGGCAACGACACGGGCACCGCGGTCGCCAACATCTGCAGAGCGTGCAAGGAGGATGCAGTGTCCCAACGCACAGTCAGCCGCTGGTTCAATCGTTTCGAGAGCGGCGACACGAGCCTCGAGGACAGGGAGCACAGCGGGAGGCCTTCTACGGTGGGTGATGACGAAGTCCGTCGCTGTATCAAGGAGAAGCCGGAAGCCACCACCCGTGAACTGGCGACGACGCTCGGCTGCACCAAGTCCACCATCCACAAACGACTCAACTTACTGGCCGTCTGTCAGTCCCTCCTCCTTCGTCCGCATCAAAAGGAGTTTCTCGAGGACCTGGTCACTGGGGATGAGAGCTGGGTCCTCTACGACAACGTCGCCCGCCGTGCCGTCCGGATCCCGCGCGGAGAAGAGCCGCCGACGACGCCGAAAGCCGACCTGCACCCGCTGAAGATCATGCTCTGCTGCTGGTCGGACACCAAGGGCATGCTGTACTTCGAGCTGCTCCCGCAAGGCAGGACGGTCACCGCCTCCATCTACACCGATCAGCTCGAGAAACTAGCCGCCGCCATCCGAGAAAAGCGCCACCGACGGGCCTCCGTCCACCTGCTGCACGACAACGCGCGCCCCCACGTGGCGAAGGAGACCCAGCAGAAGTTGGCGACGCTCGGCTGGGAGACGGTTGCCCATCCGCCGTATTCCCTGGACCTCGCCCCCTCCGACTACCACTTGTTCCGCCCGCTGCAGCACCATTTGGCCGGAAGAAAATTCACCAACAACGACAACATCAAATACGACATCGCGGACTTCTTCGAGTCGCAGCCCCCGAAGTTCTGGGCGAAGGGCATCGGCGACCTGCCCAATCGATGGGCCACTCTTGTGGATAACTGTGGTGATTATATTGTTGATTAGACTTGTTTTTCCACAAAGTTGAAAAAAAATTAAAAATGGTGAAATTTTCGGACACGAATTATTGGACAACCTGGTAATTTTGAGAAGAATGAGAAAGTCATTCCGCTTTCTTCTCAGTTCTAAGGTATGCAATCCAAAGATGCGATTTCTACGCAAATAACCAGGAATTGTTCGATAATCGTACCCACCACTCCGAATCAGAAGTTTTCGTGTGAAATTGTTTTGAACCTTTTCAATTCTACTGATGCGCCTCTTACTACTAGGGGAGAATAGTACGTAGATACGGTCGGAGCTTCATCATATTTGAATTCTGTTCCACGTATTTAGTATAGTTGTGCTTTTTGACTAAACGGACCGAATGAATGAATGAATGAATATATTCGACTTCAAAATTTTCGAATAAACGAATGAATGAATAAATTCGACTTCAAATTTTTCGAATAAACGAATGAATGAATATATTCGACTCTAAATTTTTCGAATAAACGAATGAATGAATATATTCGACTTCAAAATTTTCGAATGAACGAATGAATGAATATACTCGATTCTCTATTTCGAATGAATGAATATCGAAAATCGAATAATTTCGAATAAATGAATTAATTTAACTACGGGCCAACCGAATTCAGAGTTTTGCGACGCTACTGCTTTTGAAGAGGCAGTTTTCAAGAATGGCATCGAAAGCTTCTGAACTGCTCAATATTTTCAATATTCCGCTCAGGCAGGGTTCATAAGTGGCGGCACGCAAAATCGATACGCATCGTTTCTACACTAGCAGCTGTCTGATGCCACCACAGCGGTTCTATTCATACAACGCCAGCGCGTCACGAGCGGGCGTTTCGTTAGACCCGTTCAGAGTTCATTCGCGTCACGACGCGATGTTATAATCAGCCTACATCTCGATCACGCTACGTCGCGTCGCGTCTTCGCTGGGTGTCCACAGTGAAGAGGCGCGATACATCTGAAATGACGTGCTTTCTCCTAGAACAATAGCGGTCGTATAGCGAGATGGGAGCCGTTCGGCCCGCCACGCGCCAGCGATTCCATCAGTGTTACTGTCTTAGTTGGGGATAGTGTTCGCGGAATTTCTGGATTAGGCGTGATTCGTAGCTTTTTTTCACTTTTCGTGAATTTGTTACTTCGACATTGTCTGCCCTAACAAGTATGAGCCGCAGAACTTGCTGCTATTTGATATTTACTCCACCGCTTTGAGTATTACTCATTTTGCCACCTATTCGTTTTTATTTCGTTTCCAAAAATCGATAAAAAAGAACAAAATCCAAATTAGCCATCGTCGACAGCCATAGAATCACCTTGTCAAAGGTTGGGAAAAAATATACAAATCTCGCTCTATTGAGAATTCCCGTGCTTATTTTGATCTAGCGCATATGTCGTGGTTTCAATTGCCCTATCAATTTTCGCGGCTTTAGCTTTGGCTGCTAAAAATGCTCAGTCGGTACCCTGGATCTCCATCAAATTTCAGGTTCAACTTTGAAAACCGCAAAGTTTTGCTGAAAACCAAAAAAAGCGTTGGACAGAAGACGATTTACACTTTCGACCAGTATTGCCCTTACCAGAAGAAAATTCCGGTCCGCAATTGTGGACAAACGCTGTTGCAGCACGCAATGCGATGAAGTCGTGCTGGGACAAAAGTTGATCGTGCCGGGACTACGTGGTCCCACCAGTATTGTCATCGTGTCGCGTGCTGCCATAGCGGGTTTCTGCGATTGCGGACCAGAGATTTGCTCTGATGAAAGCACTTTTTCAAGTACTCGTCGAAAAAGATTTATTTTGAAACACATATCATCACTGGGAAGTTGAGGCGTTTCCATGTTTAATGAGGTTTGAGGCTGTGTTTGAGCTCATTACTCATCAGTTACGAATTACGATTTACGAGGATTTGAAAATTACGATTTACGCAATTCAAAATTTCAGTTACGCACAGCCCTGACTCACTCTAGTGCTGTTGCACTGGCCCTTCGAAAAATTTCTGTGTATGATCCGGTAAAGGCTGTGTTAGATTATTCGAATATATTCGAAGATCGAATATGTTCGAATAATTGTCAGTGTCGATAGTCGATTTCGAATAATAATCGAATATGAGGTTTTTTCGATAGTCGATTTCGAATAATGATCGAATATCTGTTTTTTTCGATAGTCGATTTCGAATAATGATCGAATATCTGTTTTTTTCGATAGTCGATTTCGAATAATAATCGAAAATCGGGATTTTTCGATTACTCGATAATCGAATAAATAATCGAATAATTTATTCGAATGTTTATTCGATTGCGAATATTCGAGCACAACTATAGTATTTAGAGTTTGCGTACATGGCACAGTTGGGGCCCAACTTTCTCCCGCTCAACTAAAGAGCACTCATAGTCTCTGCCCATGTGTATTAAGTATTTTTATTCATACACCGGTGCGCGTATGAATAGCGGGCGTTAAATAGTATTAACGGCTCTCTAGTGCTAGTATACAACAACATTGAGGTTTTCGCATCATTTGACTGCATCGCATACCTTCTGAGGGACTCACCAGCGGTGAACATTTGGGTAAGAGTAACCACCCTAAAATAAAGATAAGGACTCGGCTCTCTAAATCCCTATTAGGGTGGCAGCGCTTTCATCGTCGTATTTGTGGAATGCTTTTTGAGTGTCTGTGGTGGCTTGCGGGCCAGCTAACTTTCCAGTCAATGCGCTCGTCTCCCGATATGGCTCTGCTGCCAATTCAAGGACCTCGGATGAATAGTAGGTTTGGCTGACCTGGGGCGAGGATTGAACCCGACCGTGTACTGCAAACAGGAGCACTTCCTGCCACCACGCCAGAATAGCGAGTTACAAGTATTTGGTGTGGGGGTACTGCAGAGGACCTAGGTTACATTAAAGGCACAGTACACCCTTAGACATGAATTTTGTGATTTTCATTTGTTTGTGTAGTATAACACGTGCCAAGCGCGAGATCTAAACTCCTCCAAATAAGCGAGGTATAAGCCACCACCACAAGCTCGACCCCCTTCCGGATTTTCGACCTCGATATCTGCTGGATGGATGGATGAATTTCAACCGAGCCTATGTTCTTCACCGGTCTTTGTCAGTATCCTGACTCGCTCTCGCGCAACGGTTGAGAATGAAAAGAGATAGAAGCCTAAGAGGACTCGTCCACCAATTTTCCGCCCTCAAACAGTTGGCTTTTTTGAGGAGCCATAACTGCTGTTGTAGGGGTTCTTGAACGATTTCAAAGATACCGCTGTGATCAGAATGTGATTTTCTCCAGTATAAGCATTAAAACAGAAAAATAATTTTCTGGGTTTTCTGTGCCTTTAACCCTCAACCTATTGACTTACCTTTGATGAATCCGGCCTCTTGTCTCTAGGGCAATCCTGCTACAAATCGCTTACATTTTTCTGTTTTCGCCAAATTTGACCTATTTCTACAGAAAACGAAAAAAGGGCCAAAAATGGGCAGAAAACAGAAAATTTTACGCATACCTGATGGGGATGGTTTGCCCGCTGTTCTCTTTCCCAAGCTGCTCGGTCTTGTGCTCGATCAATCGCTCAAGGTTCATAACAACACCAAACAGAAGCAGGCTGTCGTGAACTATACGCCTAATGTGCTCACAAGGGAACCACAATTAGTCATAGTGACCATTCCAAATGAAATGTACTTTCCTAGAACCATTTTCGGACGAAAAGTCCGAGTATGCCCATCGCAGCTGCCTAGACCCACCCTGAGAAAAGTTATGAGCGTTTTTTAAAGCTTCGCGGCAAGGTAAGGGTACCCCCCATGGAATTTTTAGGGTGTTTTCAAATTTTTCTCCTGATTTCGCTAAAAACATGTATGTAGGGGTAATCTGGGGTGCTGAACACGAATCTGGGGTTTACTTGCCCAAATTTTTAAGGTTTACTGTAGGTTACGGTAGGTAACATGCCAATTGTGAGGCAAAACCTACCTCAACATTCCGATAATCGACAAATGGACATCAATTTCGTATTCAGCACCCCAAATAACCCTCACATAGAAACTTTGAGACAAATCTGAGACATTGATCTAACTACCGTATACCCACCGTAATCTACCGTAAGCTGAGAAAAATCGCTAAACCGACATCAGATTCGTGTTCAGCACTCCAAATAACCCCCAGAGAAATAATTTGAGCATATTTCATAGAAGCACCCCGGAAATCTTCAAAAGTCGCGATTTGCCATCAAATTCTCCCCCGATGGGAATCTGTGAACGAATACAGTCGAAAACTCCGGAAAATCGATAAATGAACCTCAGATTCGTGATCAGCACCCCAAATAACCCCCCAGAGCGAATTTTTAGTCAAATCTGGAATATTTTTCTAAAACGCTTCGAGAGCCCTCTAATTGGTATAAATAAACGCCCAACCAAAAATCCGTGCAAGTCCAAAACGCTTTTAGTCTGCGCAAGGTTTGGAAAATGTTTCTTTACCCAAACTTTGCTTAGTGGGGTAGTTTTGGGCGCTGAACACGATTATGAGATACGTTTCTGGATTTTCGTAAAATTAATGCGCTCTTTGGAGGGTTTAATAGGTACGAAAATCAGAGAAAAAATGTCTATAACTTTTTTCAGAGTGGGTCTAGGCAGCTAATATGGGCATATTCAGATTTTTCGTCCGAAAATAGTTCTAGAAAAGCACATTTCATTTGGAATGGTCACTATGACTTTTTGTGGTTCCCTTGTCAGAGCCCTGGGAGGTTCATCGAGGGTCAGCAGCAAGAGAACCATTATCACGACATACAAGGCCATTTTTCAGCCCGCACTGGAGTACGCCCCACAGCTCTGGCAGCACTTGGTACCAGAAACTTCCTGGACCAAGAGGCAACGTGTTTAGATTGCAGCCCTTCGCATCGTCATGGATGTGCAGCAAGTTCCCCAACCGAATCCCTGCATGCTAAGACCCACTATTACCCGTGAAGGAGTCCGGGAGGCCCTCCACGCTGATCACAATGGACCTATGGACGAATCCGTGCAAAAAGAGAGAGTTCAGACAACTTGGCACGAAGACCAATGAGGTTAGTTAGTATGAACAAAAGAGAGGGGGCGGGTGGTAAATGAGGAATCAGAGTAGCTGGGTGCAGAGCACAGAACACAACGGAAGGAAGGCTCGTGATGCCTCACAGAACTGAGACCCGAACAGAGGAGATTCACCCACCTTTGACATCAAAAACATTGGACACTTAACCCATTCCAGGTGACCTTCTTGCTGCATGTGGCGCATAGGTACTCCTAAGCGGGTCCTGGATTCCTCTCGATGCCGGCCTTTTGTAGTAGAATCCTTAGGAGAGCTGCAGCCAGCCAGCCTCTCCCATGACAAAAACCCTCTTCACGGAGGGGTTGACGTCGGTTTGCATAGAGGTGATCTTCTTTCCTCCCCACTACCACGGCACGAACGTACGGACATCTCGGCAGCGTTTGACACTGTCAACTTGGGCATACTGTCTGAGAAGCTATTGAGGTCCACCATCCCACCTTGACGAAACGATGGATTACCGCACTCATCAAAAGGCGCCGAGCAAAAGTGCTGTTCCAGGGACATGTCTCTAATAGCATCCCGATCGCTGCCGGTGTCCCTCAAGGAGGAGTCATATCGCCTGCTCTGTTCAGTCTTTACCTTGAAGATTTGCCCGTCCCCCCAAGTGACATCACAGTCGTTGAGTATGCGGATGACATCACCATCTTGTGCTGGGACAGAGACATTAATGAAGCTGCACGCAAGATCAATAGCTACCTCATCGTTCTGAAGAACTTTCTCGATGATATGATGCTCACTGTCTCTGCCGCTAAATCATGTGTCTGTTTTCTCCACTTACCCTAAGGAACGCTGTGCTCACCCCGTTGTGAACCGAGAAGACGCTCGTCTGCCTGCCGCACGTTTCCCGAAGCTGCTCGGCCTAGTATTGGATCCTTCGCTGAAGTTCCACAAAAATACTGAGCAGAAGCAGGCCACAAAGAAAGCAAAACTAAACGTCGTACGAGCTCTGGGAGGAACGTCGTGGGGAAGTAGCAAGGAGACAATTTCGACCACCTACAAGGCAATATTGCGATGTTCCCGAGAAGGTCAATATGCAAAGATGGACGGACTCCCAACTGTGCGGAGTGCTTTTACGTGCGTAGCACACCAGGTTCGTCAGGGATCATTTAAATAGGATAGCCGTCAACCCCACGTTGGGGGTCGTACCACCTGTAGTCAGCAACACCGAGATGGAACTCTTTAGGCGGGCTAGAAGTACCCTTGCCTCGTCACCCTGCGGTCATTCCCCTATGCTGATGTCATACTTCCAGAAGATCGATTGCAGTAGGCCTGACGAGTGCCCGGAATGAGGTAGCAATGGCCACACAACTGAGCACCTATTCTATTGCCCAGAGGCCCACCTCACTGACAACAATGGATTTGTGGACGAATCCAACTTCGATCGCCCGCTTCTTAAACCTTAGACAAAAACCTTCCTGCGGCTGTAAAGAAGAAGAAGACGAATCCGTTACTGGTCGCCCAGTTTCTCAAACTACGTCAAAGCCTTCAATGTGGCTGCAAAGAAGTAGAAGCAATTTTGAACATGCACGAAAATCACATAATCTCCAATTATTTGAATTCCGAACATACTCGACTTTTTCAATGGCCATATCCTTCAACAAAAGCATGATGCATCACACAGCGCTTTTCTTATTTACTACTCCAAAAGTAACACAATCTGTACAAAAACACCAAAACGCTCCAACGCTCAGACCCCACCATAAGATGACACATTCAACGAATTAATGGTTAGGATACTGGAAAACAGAGAAAACCCTAACCTCGACACCATGGATGAACTACAACTCGCTGGCTCAGCTCGCTACCGCAAGCTTGGGCGCAGAAGTACCTTAAAGCAATATGACGCGTCCGTAGCTGCGAGCGAATTCCCCCATGACGCCGAGGATGCTTGCTCTTGAGGACCTTTCGATCTGTAGCAACTGAAAGGTCAAACAACGTCGGTAATAACAACACATCGACATGACATGACAAAGAAAATGACGACACATTTCAACTCCAACGATGTCTATTTCAAGGGAAAAAAACCAGGAAGTAGAACTTGATCTTAGTCACAAACTGCCGACAAAATGACCAGAGTCGCCTCTAACAGATTCACAATGCAATGTCAAGTGTGGATGGTTGGACATGTGGTCATCATTGCTGATCAATCCTTCTTCAGCGATGTGCTGAAATAAACTCGTAAAGGTACATGAGATTACAGCACACAAACAATTACCGCCATTAATTTGCAGCCAACTGTGAGAATGGCAGCAGGCCAGAATACCAGACCACAACCGTCTGGCTCAAAAATGAATTCAGTCTTTGGGCTGCCGAGTGAAATGCAATCAATAACGTACTGATCACTCCGTCCAGAGCCACTGAGCACGAGGTACGGGGTCTGTAACTGTTCCTGCTTCTTCAGCTGTTTCGATAACGTGCCAAGAGGAGTATCCGAACTGTTCATCTGGAAAAAAACGGCTCTAAGACCAGACCTGAATAGGTTGACGCATTACACCGAAGAACAATTTCAGAGACAACTTCCGAAGAAAAAAAGCCTAAATACAGGCCTGCTTCAACATCTCCTTTTTGTCCCTTCTTGAAATTCGCTTCTCAGTTTGTTTCTTTCCTGGATTACGACCGTGGAATCTAAACAGGAAAACGTATGAGCATTTTAGTTCACACTAAATACAATGATCTAAACTCACTTATAGGAAAGCTCCCGATATGCATCTTTTTGGTCCATGACGCGGCCCTTTTCATCAACGTATTGGATGTTAACCTAAATATATCAGCTTGAAAATGAATACCTCACAGACAACGGCTGAAGAATTATTTACTTCTGGGAGATAGTCCTTCTTTTCAGAAAACGGCATTATCGGGCCGCGACCAGTTGTCCCAAGACGATCAAGTTTTTTAGCGTACTTATCCTCGATGTCGCTGCAAGTAGGTAATGAAAACACGGTTTACCAGCACAAAATACTTACGCAGCAAATATACTCACTATTTGCCCTGCTCAATTTGCGTTTTGGACTGATTTCGGAGATGATCGAGATTCTGCCCAGTTTTCTTCTTCACGTCGCTATCGTTCAGGTAACCCTGCAGTTAACCTTTCTACAAATACTCACAATATACATAACACAGAAACTCCAAATACCTTTTGCGCTGCAAGTTTGAGCATGGCACCAACTCCTTTGCTCACATCTGCTTCTTTTCCCAACACATTTTCATATTCGCCCTTACCGTCAAAGTCGAGAGAATCTTCGTCATCAGAGTAGGCCTGAACAGATCGACCATCGCAATCAGAAAGAATTTCCGATATGAAACTTTGAGCGAGCAAGGAATTTATCGGCATGGTCTAAAGCAAAACTACAAAAATTTACGGAAGATTGATTAGTTTTCATGGGGCTTTCAGATATTCCAATAGTTTCCGAGCTTTTCGACACAACGAATTGACGAAATTTGCATTTAGTATTTGAATACGGACCATGTAGGAGCCCTTGCTTGAGCTGAGTGGTGAAAAAGTATCAACCAATGCTATTTCGCGGCAAGCACTGCAAAGAAATTAAGGCCAGATTTGACCATAGCCAGGTTAAAGGCAGTATTTACGATAGAAACAATAATCGAATTTAGGCGGTAAATCGAAAGGCTCGAGGCACCCTGCAACGACAATATTGAAAAAAAATGGCCAAAAACAAGCCATAATAATCCTCGCTTCGAAACTTGGATGTATTATGCCCGCTCCGCCCGTTTTATCGGCGACTGTTGAGGAAGGGGGTGGAGCGAGCATATCATATTCACGTTTTGTAGCCGTGCGAGCTTATTTTATTATTGCTAATTTTAAGCCGTCGTTGAACATTGTTGTTGCAAAGCGCCTTTAACCCTTCTATCTCTGGTGAAAACTGGAAGGCTATTTTATCGTGAACGCTGCCTTTAGGTGGAATTGATATTGATACTACCTCCTCTTTTGCCTCTCTAAGTTGTCGCTCGTCGTCACTGTCTATGGTGGTACTCGTTCCGGGCTTGTCGCTCCAAGCATTCTTGCCATCTTTCCGTGAAGAACGATCCTTCCGCCTACGCTCCTTTTCCATTTGGGTCTGCTTCCACCTCCTAGAACGAATCATTTAGCTAACACTCTCATCCAAGTTATGATGTAACGCTAAAGTCTGTTTCTAAACATAAACGAGCTCCTCATCCATTACTCCGCCTAATCCAGGAGCAGATTACGGGTCTACGTCCTGACTAGGAGATTCCTTAACAACTTCATGCGATCAGGAAATCAGCAAGCACTAACTTCACAGCACTTGTATCTTCTTCGTCGATTTCTTGCTTCATTTCGGAAACATCTATAGCATCTGTGCGATTTCCAGCCAGACCATAAGTCGGGATCTCTCCTGTAGTGGCAAGCATCATATTCATAGCTTCACACCAAAATAGGGAGAATGTCACCAATATTTCTGCAGTATTCCATGGTGGAATCCAAGGTTACGGCTCCTTCCCTCACATCATTGCTGTGAGGATCACTGTGCTCGTCATCCACTTCCATTTTAATATCATGCGAAGAAACCATTTTAAGGACCTGTAATATGATCAATTTGAAAGCAAAGTTATGCAGAATCACTTATTTTTACCTCTGTCATTGGATATTACGATTAAACGTCTACAAAAAATTCTGGACAAATTCAGCAAATCCTGTACCTTTTGTGCAACATCTTCATCCTCTTTCTTAACTGTAACCTGCCTGAGACGGCGTGCTTTATCCATAACACTCGCCAATTCCTCTTCCGCGTCATCTTCAATGACAACTCCTCCGAGCTCATTGACACCACTGAATTCGCCTAAAAATCGGACATTGCTGCAGACCGCTTACCTTCGATGGATAATTTTCATACGGAGAAAGATTCCCATTAACTAGAAAAATCATCTCTGATATCAGGATCAGACGCGTTTGTTTCAAGAAACCCTTGCTTATGAGACGACACACCCTCTTCTTCGGAAAGACAAGGGAGGCTTGCCATCATAAGATGGAGTTTCGGGATGCAGTTTAATATGGTCTAGGGGAAGGACAGAATAGATATAGAAAAAAATTGGTGCATTGATCTTGCTGAGATCAAAAGCTATGCATTGTTGCCTAGACCACTAAACGAGCATTGAGAGCTCCTTACATAACCCAACCCGTCGGTTAGACGGCGAAATGGTCAAGTAGATAGCGAAGCGGACTACGATACGGCGACTTGGATGGGTTGAGAGGTTCAAAACCCGCTGTGCAGCTCCTGGTTTTTGAGTGTCGCTAACACGATTCTCTTTTCATTAGGCTTTTTGAAAATTATTTTAAATTTTAATGTCCAAATTCATTCGCTTCATTCCGAAGAAAGTTCAAATTACAGGTCCGTTCTATTGGATTATTCCTATTCTGTGTTCTACACACTGAGTAAGACTCTGTTTGAGCGATTCCACGAAAATTTTGACACCTTATAAAATAGGAAACTTGAATAAAAGACATGGTAGTACTGGAAGCAGAGCTGTTTTTCACACCAGCAGCACCGAACAAAAGCAAAATCAGAACATTCTTCTGTTTCGTGGCAAAGACTTCGACTTACAAATGACGTGGATCGATATGTGGCGATCTTCTACAAATTTTGAGGAGACCTGATCCAAAGTTCGACACAACACATTCGACCAGTTGACTTCATCGGTTTCTCCGAATTCCAGGTTTTCCATTTCTCAAGTAATTGCTCGTCTTCTTGCTCACTTTACACCCTACTTCCCAGCTTCTTTTTTATAAAGTGTCAAAATCTCCGTGTAATCGTCAAACAGAGCCTTACACAGTAAGAAGAACAAATAAAAAAGAATAATTCAACAGAACGGACCTGTAATTCTAACTTTCCCTCCTGAACTAAGCAAATGAAATGGGACATTAAAATTGAAAATAGTTGTAAAAAAATCAAAACAGGTATGCAAAGAGGGTCCTGTGCTGCCGAGACGTCGTACGTTCGAACCGTGGCAGTGTGGAGGGAAGAAGATCGCCTCCGTGCAAACCGACGTCATCTTCTCCACGAAAAGGACTTTTATGCAGAAGATCCGCATCCAAATCAACGGTATCCGTCCTCACAACGGACCCATCCGAGCACAGCGCTCATTCGGTTGTAGAGTGGGATGGAAACCGTCTGCCTGCTGCTCGATTTCCAAACAGCTTGGTCTTGTGCTTGATCCGTCGCTCGAGTTCCATGAGAATACCAAACAAAAGCGGGCAGTCGTTAAAGCAAAACTCAATGTTCTCAGGGCCCTGGGCATCATGGGGTAGCAGCAAGGAAACTATGCTCACAACGTATAAGGCGATTCTTCAGCCCGCCCTGGAATACGCCGCACCGGTATGGCAGCATCTCGTCTCAGAATCCTCCTGGACAAGGATGCAACGAGTGCAGAATGCCGCTCTTCGTATCGCCACCGGATGTGCAACGAGTTTCCCAATCGAGCACTTGCATGCTGAGACCCGTCTGTTACCAGTGAAGGTTAGAGAAAGAGACAAAAGAAAGCCATTTTCCAATGCTACGAGCAAAGTCAACTTGCAAAGATGGCACGACTCACAACAAGAACGACTTCGTCTTCTGCGCGAGGAGCACACCAAGTTTGTACGGTGTCATCTTGAAAAGGCGGCGGTGAATCCTATACTAGGAGAAGTACCGCCCCCAGTCTGCAAATCCGAGACTCAACTCGGAAGAAGGGCGAGATGCAAACTCGCATCGCTGCGGTCACTCTACAAGGCTCATACATGATAAAATTTGCTCCCGTGTTTTTCACAGGTTAGGGAAGGTGCGGAGTTCTAAACATCTGTGCTGAGAAAAGTCGCGAAATATGATTGGAAATCCGCTTACTGGGCCTGAAATGCTCCACTTTTATTGCACATGACACAAGAGAGTGGAGGAATTGGCCAGTACGTGAAAATATGATCTCTCAATCAAATCAGGCGATCTCTTGCGTTGCCTCCCACTTGGCTGTGCTATTTCCCTCGTTGATCGTTTGCTCCCTCAAGATCGGTTATTCAATGTGTTCCCGATCAGAGAAGGCGAAATACAGCTGGGGCGGGCAATTACAGGGGTAGCACTCGGATATCACTCATGTAAAGGTTTGACAGAAATTAAGCCGTTCTAAATAAGGACCAAATCAGAGAACAGTTGTTAGGCGTGGGGTTTGCCGTGTAGTGAGTTTGCGTCCCAACGTCAAGCCGACGGCATTTTTTTCGGGTCACCTCTGGCTCGACGCTTCGCACGGAGGACGCGGATCGGTTCCCTGACCTTCTTCACAGCGTTCATGCATGTCGCCCCTGGTGTGCTCCATCTGCAGCAGTCTCTTCCGGTTGAGCTCTGAAGTTGTGCATCTTTGGCGATCAGTGACAGAGATAGCGGTATACAACGGTGCACAAATATCACGGAAATGAGGGGGGGGGTCAGATGATAGCAGGGGATAATTTGGATGTGTGGCATTCCTGACTATGCGAATATGGAACTGTTGTCATGATACCCTAGCCCATATTTTGCATATATATCCGTTTTGTTTCTTGTAGACATTCCTACTTTTATATTTCTATTGTTTTTATGCATATATCCTGTTTTGTTTCGCATATTATCCCCACTTACCTCTATCCCTGCCTCATAATCATCTGCCTCTCTCTCGACTGTGCTCAGTGTTATGGTTCAACGGCGGTGATATCACCTCATTTCGCTTGTGGTTGTTTGATCTCATCCGTTTTGTATTGTGTGGGTGGTGTCGGCGCGATCGATAGTACATGGGGTGCCGGCACGTATCGATCCTCTATGTAAACAAGGCGGCTTGGCCGACACCACGTGAGGAGGGGTGTGGCGATTTCCTGGCCGCGTCCGCACGCGGCCGGCCTCACCATATATAAGCGCAGCCACTCAATACAACCATTCAAGACATTCGGGCGGCAAGCGCCGAACGGACACGTGCTCGGCTATCGAGCTCTACGGAACTCTCGGCTACGAGTAGAAAGGCGATTCCCGCCTCACTCTGATCCTGGCAGCAGTGCTATTGAAGCTTCGAGCTCCCTGCTAGCGGTGAAGCTCAGCTCCCTACGGCCTGCGTAGTTCCATCAGTGCTATTAACGCTTTGAGCTACCCATCTAGCGGTGACGCTCAGCTCTCTACGGCCTGCGTAGTTCTATCAGTGCCACTAACGCTTCGAGCTCCCCATTTAGCGGTGACGCTCAGCATCCTACGGCCTGCGTAGTTATACAGCGTCCTTCTTCTTCTTCTTATCAGCCACATCGGAGTTTCTTCTCATAGGCGTAGAAAGGTGGCCACATCACACGGCTTGTTCCACATATCACGAGCAGACAGAGAAGTAGGTCTGGCAGAGCATGAAAATAAATGTAGTGAATCATGACCAGCAATATGACAGTCAGGACATTGATCTGAGACCGACTCGTCGATCCTATGTGCGTAGGCTTTGAGGTACGAAAAGTGACCGCAACGTAGACCCGCTTGAGTGACGCGGGAGCGCCTGGGTAGTCTTCTCGCTGTCATCGACCGTAGGCGGCACTGTACCAAGGATGGGATTGGGAAGGGCACAGGACAGGTATTCAGACACGAATCTGGTGTTTTCAATTTGCTGCATCGGAGTTTCTTCTCATAGGCGTAGAAAGGTGGCCACATCACACGGCTTGTTCCACATATCACGAGCAGACAGAGAAGTAGGTCTGGCAGAGCATGAAAATAAATGTAGTAAATCATGACCAGCAATATGACAGTCAGGACATTGATCTGAGACCGACTCGTCGATCCTATGTCCGTAAGCTTTGAGGTACGAAAAGTGACCGCAACGTAGACCCGCTAGAGTGAAGCGGGAGCGTCTGGGTAGTCTTCTCGCTGTCATCGACCGTAGGAGGCACTGTACCAAGGATGGGATTGGGAAGGGCACAGGACAGGTATTCAGACACGAATCTGGTGTTTTCAATTTGCTGCAGCCTCTTCCTTGTGAGCTCACAGGTAGCCCATCTTTGACGATCCAATATAGAAATAGCAGTATGGAGCGGTGTGCGAATATTACGGCGATGAGGATCAGATGACAGGAGTGGGTAGTTGTGATGTGCGGCATTCTTGACTATGCCAATGTGAAACTGTTGTGACTGCAGTTGGCAGTGCTGTTTGACAGGAAGTACGGCACATTCTTTATGAAGATGGGATATAGGTGTAGACTTTGGGCAGCCAGTGATGACACGTAGTGCAGTATTTTGTACGCGTTGAAGCTTGCTCCAAGAGGCATCCGACAGGTGTGTAGTCCATATCGGAGCTCCATACTCCAGAGTAGGCTGTATCATGGCCTTATACGTTGTGCGTAGAACTTCCTTTGTGCTACCCCAAGTGGTGCCCGCCAGAGCACGGAGGATGTTATTTCGCGTGTTAGCAGTTGCGGCTCGGATGCGCGTGTTCTCGTGAAAGCGCAGTGAGGGGTCCAGGAAGACTCGAAGTAGCCGAGGGTGCTTAAACAGGGGCAGCCGATTACCTTCCCAGAGAACCCAGGGATGCAGTTGATGCTCAGCCGTTGCAGTAGTGCACAGAGTAACGCTAGACTTTGAAGGAGAGACCTTTAGCTGCTTCGATTCGAGGAATTTGGCCAGGCTGCAGAGGTATTTGTTCATCTCCGCAGTGGCACGGTCGATAACAGGGTCTGTACATACAATTCTGATGTCATCAGCATACAGACATAGATGGATGTTGTGTGGCTGCTTCGGAATATCTGATAGATACAAAGAGAATAGGCTTGGTGACAATACTCCACCTTGAGGAACGCCTGCCTTCAGGGGAACCGACTTCGACAAGTGCCCGTCGAACTTCACACGTATGGAGCGGTTCTTGACGAAGTTGTTAGTCCATCGTTTACACCAGTCGGGCATATTACAGTCCAGAATCGATTTTGACAACAATGAAGTGCTGACATTAACGAAAGCGGATGTCAGATCGACTGCTACGACCAGACTTCTGCCGGCGGCAGCTATCCTATTGAAACTGGCGATGATGCGTTCAGTAATTGACGTTAGTGCGGTGATGGTGGAGTGCGCCTTCTTGAAGCCATGCTGATTGACGTTCTGCTGTAGTGCGCCTTGGAGATGCGGATTTATGATTTTTTCCGCCAGCTTAGCGATAGGGGATAATAGGGATATGGGACGATGTGACGTGGCTTTATCCTCTGATTTGCCAGGCTTGGGGATGGGGAGAACAAGAGCTTGTTTCCAACGAGCAGGAATAATACCACTACTAAACGACGAATATATAAGATCACTGAGTAACTCAGCATATTGTTCCGGCAAATGCTTCAAGTGAACGGCTGAGATGCCGTCAGGTCCCTCTGCCTTTGAGTTCTTCATTGATTTGATAATGGCAGTGACATTAGAAGCAGTAATAGCAGGTACGTCCTGGCGACTGAGATTCCTGATCGCACGTAAGGTACATCTGTGTTGCTTATCGCGTCGTAAAGCGGCAGAAGCATAGAGTTTTCCAAGCTGGCAGGCAGCCTTATATCCGAATTCAAATCTGCCCGAGGAGAATTCAAGCATGTTGCGCGCAGGTGCAATCTTCTTTCCAGATTGTCGCTTGAGGATGCTCCACGCCTGTTTGCTATCAGTCGCAAAGTTGATGGATTCGGTGTACTCTCTCCAGCGCTTCTGCTTGTGGTCATTCAGCACTTTGGAGATCTCCTCGGATAATTGAGAAATGCAAGGATCAGAGGGGTCACTTCTGCGTCGGTCGTCCCGTTGAGTGATAAGCTCCAGGGCTTCCTTTGGTACGTTAGGGTGGAACGTTCTAACGCGACCGGTCGGGATGGCTGTTCTGGAGGCATCGCATATGGTGTCGACGACGAATTTCTCCTTGTCATGTACCGAGCCAGCTAGCGGATAGTTGGCTACCCGGGGCTGAGTAGCACCTCTTTAAACAGGACCCAGTTAGCCTTATGATAGTTAGTGTAACATTTGCTACGGGAGCCAGAAAAAGGTGCAAGCTGACTATTAAGAGAAAGATCCAATGATGTGCAAATAGGTACATGATCACTGCCAATTGCCACAGATGTGGACCAGCTGCAAGACATAACAAGAGAAGAGGAAACAAACGTGACATTCGGTGAAGAGGGTCTGCCCGTCGACGGGAGACGAGTAGGAGAGTCCTCGTTTAAAGGTATCAGTTCACAATCATCCGCAAAAAGCTCAAGTAGTTCTCCTCTGTCATCGGGATCTAGGGAGGAGAACCAGGAAGAGGAGTGAGCATTAAAGTCACCAGCCATGACAACAGATGAAGATGAGAGGATTGCATATACATCATATAGATATGGAGTGGGGTCAAATGAATTGGGACAAGAAGTGGATGGGGGAATGTAAACATTGATGTCTAGGGGAGAACTTCGCAGTACAACATGAACTCCTATACATTCAACAACATTACCATTAGGGAGTGCAATGAGATAAGATGGAATAGAGGATTTTACAAAAGTCGAGACGCCACCGCCATGCGATGTACGGGGAATATGGTATGACGTATAGCCGGGGAGGCGGGGCTGAGAAGGGGAGGACACGCTAAGGTTGGTCTCCTGTACGAGGATGATATCAGGTTGTGAGCGTTCAATGTACAATGTAAGTTCCATAAGTTTGGCACGCAAGCCATTAATATTGAGTTGAAAAATGTTGAGACTATGAAGAGGAACCGTAGAAGGTAAATTAGTACAAGACATACAACAATAGGCATCAGTGTAATCATTATAGCTAGTTAACCCCGAACACTGGAGGTGTACCCAGCCAAGGCAACCACCGTACTGGATGCTCGCATGTTGTGCCGACAATCCACAATGACGGCATGGATATCGCGGAGTCTTGTTTCGCGGTCCAGGATTCTTCTCAATGCCAGCTCGTGACAGTAGAATACGAAGGAGTGTAGCAGACAGCCATTTACACTCCCACACAGAAAAAACTCCTCGTGGAGTTGTTGATGCTCGTTTGATGAGTCTTCTTGATCTTGACAGTCGACTCCACAGATCCACCACGCGTAGGTTGAGCATCTCGGATCCTACAGTGTCCTAGCAGGAGGTTATCCTTGTCTAGCAACCAGTCAGGAGTGCTAAGAGGCCCGCTTGCGTCTGTCTTACCGGATTAATGGAAATCCGCCAAACTCCACTCACCCCGTTAGCCAAGCCGTCCGTCACCTCACTGCACAGTATTGTTGAAAGAGTTAACCTATAGATATCACACACCGTTCATATTAACTCGACATTGTAAACGTTGCGAAGTTCATTAAATATTCCAATCTTTACATTTGGCTGTCAACTAACCGGTTCAAAACCGTGAATATCTTGTAAACTTTTGACTGTCTAATCCATATTTTCAGAGGGTCGTCTGACAGGAAAAGAATCACTCGGGGACCGAGTAGTACTTCGAAAAGAGGCAACTCTCCCTCCACTAACACTTGTCCGGGTTGTCCGGTTTAGCAGTATAAGAGGGCAAACCTCGTTACCTATCGTGGCTAACACGTTCCCTCTGATAAACGCGGTGTGATAGCGTGTCCCATATTGTGTCATCGCGGCATAAAGCGTTTCACGTTTCACCTATTTCACATTTCGCGTCAATCTCTACATGCCTAAACCACATAACAACCTCGACATGGGGGCCAGGCCTCCTGCCAACGAACCTTTTGATACATCAATACTTGCAGATATGACGGACACGTCTGAAAAGGCGGCAACGCCGGTCCATCCTCAACTGAACGACGACGCTGATGCAAATAACAACGGGCTTGAACAAGGTCAGCAGTCGACATCGGACGCTGCCATGGTGGGTAAAATTGAGGATTCAATTCTTTCCACAGTGCGCGCCTGCGACGCCGCCATGACAGAGCAACTAAAGAATCTTTCGTTAGAAAAACGCGAAAACATCCTACCAAACGCGGCGGGTAGCGCCACTGCAGTGATTTGTGATATGCTTAGAGACCCGTTAGTGATAAGTGCGGTTCTCGCAAAACTAGAAGTCTCTCCGCAGCACCTTTGTAATATCTTACCAAACCTTTTGGAGGATGGGGAACACATATCAACCTTAGCGGACGCGCTTCATTGTGAGCCTAGCGAAATTGCCGCGGCACTGCAGGTAAAGGGTTCCAAAATAGTCTATCTTGAAAGCAAAGTTTCTTCATTGCAGGAAGAGCTGGATCTCAGCAGAGAAGACACAGCGATCAAAGCCAAAGCCCAGGCGACGGCGCCTCCATCCATTGGTGAGCATTCTGATAGAGTGTGGAACTGTGCGAAATCGCGCATACATTCGCGGGTAGCGAAAAATTGCACACTGTTTCAGCACGTCCCGCCCTGCCACCCTTCCAAAGAGCCCGCACATCGTATTGATGGAGCACGGTCGCCCTATCGAAGGACCTCTAACAGATCGTCGGACAGATCCTCCCACAAGTGTTCCCGTCCCCCTCTGCAAGATACAGCTCCACCTTCAGCTCATAATAGTAATAGTAGTGAAGGGTACGGGCAACCGTCAACCAAATCCAGCGTCGAGAAGGAACTCTTCGTCACTCTGAGGGAAGTACTCAAAGCACAATCCGTCGCAGAGGTCAGGAAGTATGATGGAAAATCATCTCTCAAAGACTTTCTGAGGCAGATCGAGGTCAAGTACCCAAAAACGGTATGGTCGGAGTCGGATAGGAGGGATATCCTTATCAACCATCTAGTGGGCAATGCCAATGCACTATTCGAGAACTTACCTAAAGAAGTTCAAGAGGGTTCGTTCAACGGCATGGTGGACGAACTTCGCAAGGCACGTCACACACCATGTGAACGATGGGAAGCAGAAGCTCAATGGACGAACCTCAAGAAGACCGACAATGAGACTGTATTCGACTTCTGCTGCAGGATGCAAAGGATTGCTAATAGAATGGCACCGGGGCAGAGCCTTGACTTTCAGTTGGGAAGCAAACTGTACGACTGCTTGTCGGAATGGAAGGATTCGTACTACATGCTCGCAGCGCTCGATGCTCCTGAAGGACAAGTCTTCGATGAAGTTCGAAAGGTCGCCCTACGCCTGGAACGGATGCGCCAAGCACAGCGCCAAGCGAAGGCCAATACTTGGGCCCATCGGAGTGGAAGGAAAACCTCCAGCCCAAAGCCAACTACCTCGTGGGGCAAACCCACTCAGGATAGACCTACTGCTTCCGCTTCGATGGTGGTTAATAAGCGCTTCGGTAATGACAATCAAGGACAAACTCCCAAGCCGGGTCCAGCCAAACAACAGGCGGGATCGACAGGTAAAAACGGAGCACCGAAACGATTTCCTCGACGGAACAACACCACCAAGGCCATCCTTGAGCAGCCTGACGCCCATCAGCCGTTTTCGCCGCATCTCCAATCATGGTGTTTAGCTATAAGCAACAACGCAGACGCTATGCAAGCTTATGGAGAACCAAGTTACTGCACGGTCGAAGTCTTTGGAATGACGGCTAAAGCACTTATTGATACAGGATCGGTTGTCTCCATCATTCCGTTAGGATTTCTGAAGAAAGCTGAAAAAGCAGGAGTGAATTTGGACAGTTTAGTCACTATGATGGATGAGGGTCAAGAACACAACGATGTATTTGACGCCTCCGGCAACAAAATGGACTTCCTTATGCGCATTGCTGTCGACATATCAGTTTTAGGAGGCAAGAAAGCGAAAACGCATCTTCACATACAAAAGAGGAAAAGCCATCACTTATTGCTAGGAACCAACGCCCTTCAAGCACTCGGAATCGAGATGAGGTTTAATCCCGGTGTGGATTCTAGCCAAACCAACCCTCAGAAAAATGCGGAGCAAGGACCAGGGTTACCTGTTCTTGCGCGTGCAGCACGCAGGACATTTGTTCCACCGCAGACTGTCGTCGATGTTGAGCTCACTCACCCGCTCCCTGATGCAGACGAAGTATTTTGGTCACTCGACGACCGTATTGGCTCGGGAGTGTGCCACATATCGCAGGGATCTACCTCTGTAACAGCAGTAAACAGAAGCGCCGAACCCTGGGTTATCCAGAAGGGACAACATCTAGGAAACTGGACCTCGGACCAATGGTTTGATCCGAAAACGGCTGACATCCCAGGAGACATGCTTGAAATCAAGCGTGCGGAGGTCCTATCCAAGTCGGACAGGGACAGGAAAATCCTTGAGATACTGGAAGGAAACCGACTACAGGGGCGATTCCCGAAAGAACTGAAACAGCTCATCCTCAAATACAGTGATGCTTTCGCAGTTTCGGATGTGGAGCTTACCCAACCTCACTTACTGGTTCACGACATAGACGTCCACGAACATGACCCCATTCGACAGAAGACACGGCCAGTCCCGTACGGCCTTCGTACCGAAGTGGAAGATATGTTGAAGGATCTCGAGGAGCGGCAAATTATTGAGGCTAGTTCATCACCGTGGGCTTCTCCAATTGTTCTGGTGGCCAAAAAGGATGGCGGCATACGCCTATGCGTAGACTATCGCGAGGTCAACAAGGCTACCAAAAAGGACTGCTATCCTCTACCTGCAATAGATGTCACTCTTCAAAACCTCAAAGGAAAGAGATGGTTCACCTCACTAGACTTAGCCAGTGGATACTGGCAGGTTCCTCTGACAGATGAAGCTAAGGAAATCAGTGCTTTTACCACTACAGCTGGTCAGTACCAATTCAGGGTCATACCTTTCGGTCTGACAAATGCACCCTCAGCATTTCAACGTCTGATGGAAAAAGTGTTAAGCGACCTTCTCGGACCCGAGGTAGCGGTGTACATTGACGATGTACTTATCGCCACGGATTCTATCGAACGTCATTACGTAGTCTTAGAGCAAGTCCTGCAAGCATTCCACAGGGCTAACCTTCGCATCAAACCACAGAAGTGCAAAATGCTAGAAACGCGGGTGGCCTTTCTAGGGCACGTTGTCGATGAAAACGGAGTTCGAACTGATCCTGACAAAGTGGATAAAATTGTAAACTACCCACGTCCGTCCAACATTGCGGAACTTCGCACATTCCTCGGCATGGCCGGCTATTATAGGAAATTTGTGCTACGGTATGCTCAGACGGCGTTGCCTTTGCATGGGCTTACCAGCTCCAAAACGCGATTCGAATGGACACAGGAACACGAAAGGGCATTCACAACCCTAAAGGAGCTGCTTATCGCGGCACCCGTGTTGGCTCAACCGGACATCGAGAGGGCACGTGACGGGTCTCGTCCATTCTATGTGTACACGAACGCTAGCAAAGTGGGGGTAGGAGCGGTTTTGTCTCAAGAACAGGATGATGGATTCTTACACCCACTGTATTTCGCATCGAAGCCGCTGCCTTCCGCGGAACGCAACTATCACGTAACCGATCAGGAAGGACTCGCGGTGGTGTTCGCGCTCAAAAAGTTCCATTACTTCATCTACGGGGTACCTAACAATTTTTCATCAACATTGTCAGACAACCAAATCACCCCTCTTGGAGAGTGCTGAACCCCGTCAGAGAACGAAAGATCAGAAAGCCAATCGCCGATGCTCCCAGCAAAGTCAATCTGCAAAGATGGCACGACTCACAGCAAGAAAGACTCCGTCTATTGCGCGAGGGGCATACTCAGTTCGTACGGTGCCATCTGGAAAAGGCGGTCATTAATCCCATATGGGGGGTAGTGCCGCCCCGAGTCTGTACATCCGAGGCTCAACTCGGAAGAAGGGCCAGGTGCACCCTGGCATCGCTGCGCAGTGGTCATTCTACCATGCTTATGTCCTACGCCAGCAAAATAGACAGCAGCAAATCAGATGTCTGCCCGGACTGCGGCTGCCTCGGCCATGACACTGCACACCTCTTCAAATGTCCGGAGAGACCCACCACGCTGACTGTAATGGACCTATGGACGAATCCGTTACTGGGGTGCGTTCCAAAAAGATTTCCACGGGAGGAAAAATGAATCTGATAAGAGCCGACCAATGATAGATTGAGAGACCGCATGAAATGAGCCTATCTGTTAAATTATCATTCGTTATATCTTATCAGACCGATTTTCCTCCCATGGAAATCTTCTTGGAATGCACCCCTGGTCGCCCAGTTCCTCAACCTATGACAAAACCCTCAATGTGGCTGCAAAGAAGAAGAAGAAGAAGGGTACCTACCGTGGTTCGCACCGATCATGCCACATTGACGTCTCTTTTCAAGAGGAAGAACGTGTCAGGACGCGTACTGAGATGGGCCTTGGAGCTCCAACGTTACGATATCACGATTGAGTACGTAAAAGGAGCGGCAAACTCGGTAGCGGATGCGCTATCGCGAGGAATCGCGAATATGGCAGGTCAGGAGGTAGCTACAAAACCGATTTCCTTAACGGATTACAGCTAGCACGAGAGTGCATTTCGGAACACGCCGCAAAGTATCGCGCTACGTTGAAAGCAGGCTACGACAAAAAAGGGAAACCTCTGAATCGGACATTTTTAGAGCGGGCGACCGCGTGTATATGAAGGTGCCAGCAGAAAAAGGTAAATCAAAACATCCCAAGTTGACACACGATTGGCGGGGACCCTACCGCGTTCTGGAAGCGAGTGAAAACTCAGCTCTTGTCACAGCAATCGGCGAGAACGAAGAACCCGTAAGGATCCCGTTTGACCATCTCTTGAGAGTACCGCCGGAAATCGGCGATACCCCTGTGAAGGGGATGACTAATAGGGGTCGTCGAGGGCGGAAACGCCAGAACAATTCACTCTTCGTGGGTGCTAGACCCGAACCCCTCTCTACTAAAGTTCCACATGTACGTAAATGGTCATGTAATGTGATTAGTTTCAGATCGGAGCGCTCAAATCATCACGATCCATCTACAATTGATTTCCTTTGTCAAGGCACGTTCGACCACTTGGGGCAACTCTTGCCGTGTCAACCAGCGGTCACGCTGGGAGACGTGGATCCCAACCCACCGCTCCAGCAGCTGATCTTGAAGACGCCGTTTCAATTGGCTCGCGCCATTACTATCCTACAGCAGACGCATTCCACAAGTCTTCGTCTACGAGACGCTTTGCTGGACACTGACTACCTCATCCTTTCGCCCACTGCTGTCGCCATAGCCTATGCATATTTTCGGCCGCGTTGCTTACATTTTGGTGCTTTTCTAAACCGTGCTATAGCGGGCTCTCCGCTCGAACATCCAAAACGGCACAAGGACGAACCATTCAATTTGAAGGAGCTGATGGATATTGCGCTGAAACATCCACTGATCACTGCACCATGGACACACGACAAATGGTGGAGGTTACCTCCAAAACTTACGCTGGTGCTTCTTCCTGCCGGATTCGAGAGACACATTGGGGGTTTTACCCGCTTCAATCAGAAGGCAGTGTTTTACAGCGGACCACAGGACATCAAAGCCGAATGGTTCGCCGAAGAACTGTCAGCTATCGTGCTGTTCAGCCCTCCCAACAGTGCACCGCCTCTAGAGTGGGCTATGCCCTGGAAGTGGATCATGGTAAGCGTGTCACGAGGAGCAGATCTGTTTTGCCTTCCATCGCCAAAAGACGACGACAATTGGTGCTTCGGGATTGACATGCTGAGAGACTTCTGCGAAACCAGCATCATAATGCGCCCTTCTCTGCGGGCTCGGATCAACATTCGTCTCCCTTGCAGTGAAGACGTGGGAATGCCATTTCTTATGCTCAATCCTGAAAAAAGTCGGCCAGAGCATTACACTGCTTCAGCAGCTAAGAGGTTTCTAAACAGCACTGTCGACTACTACGCGAATACCTGCAATTACTGCCATACATACGCCAAAAGCATATGCCTCCGAATGACGACATTACGCCAACATCTAGAGGACAGTCTCTCCTGGCACCAAGACATCGTCAAGACGGCCCACGTCGAGATCTTCGTGACGACCCACGTCAAGATCTTCATGACGGTTTCCGTCGCGAACGCCAAGACGGCTCTCGTCACCAGGGGAACCCTCGCCATGAGGGCGGCTTTCGCCGACAACATTCGGACGGCTATCGTCTCGGTGAGGGGTCTCGCCACGAAAGCGGCTTCCGGCGACTACACTCTGACGGCTATCGTCACGTTGAAAGGTCTCGCCACGGAAGCAGCTTCCGCCCACAAAACTCGGACGGCTATCGTCGAGACGAACGGCCTCGTCATGAAGGCGGCTATCGCCGATAAGACTCGGACGGCCATCGTCGTGACGAACGGTCTCGTTATGAGGACGGCTTCCGCCGACAGAACTCGGACGGCTCTCGCCGAAAGGAATCTGACGGCTACCGTCGCCCTGGTCGAGATGGCAACAATGGTAATGCGGAAACGGTTCGTCGTCGTGATCATAGTATGCCTTTTGATCCTCTAGCCAGACCCCGCCTCAACCGTCCTCCCCGCCCCTACTCTTCCGGCTGAGTGGGACAGCTTCTTCTCAGAGGGGGGACGTGTCATGATATCCTAGCCCACATTTTGCAAATATATCCGTTTTGTTTCTTGTAGACATTCCTACTTTTACATTTCTATTGTTTTTATGCATATATCCTGTTTTGTTTCGCATATTATCCCCACTCACCTCTACCCCTGCCTCATAATCATCTGCCTCTCTCTCGACTGTGCTCAGTGTTATCGTTTAACGAAGATCTCACCTTATTTCGCTTGTGGTTGCTTGATATCATCCGTTTTGTATTGTGTGGGTGGTGTCGGCGCGATCGATAGTACATGGGGCGCCGGCACGTACCGATCCTCTATGTAAACAAGGCGGCTTGGCCGACACCACGTGAGGAGGGGAGTCGCGATTTCCTCGCCGCGCCGCGTCCGCACGCGGCCGGCCTCACCATATATAAGCGCAGCCACTCAATACAACCATTCAAGCCATTCGGGCGGCAAGCGCCGAACGGACACGTGCTCGGCTATCGAGCTCTACGGAACTCTCGGCTACGAGTAGAAAGGCGGCTCCCGCCTCACTCTGATCCTGGCAGCAGTGCTATTGAAGCTTCGAGCTCCCTGATGACGCTCAGCTCTCTACGGCCTGCGTAGTTCTATCAGTGCCACTAACGCTTCGAGCTCCCCATCTAGCGGTGACGCTCAGCTCTCTACGGCCTGCGTAGTTCTACCAGTGCTATCAACGCTTCGAGCTCCCCATTTAGCGGCGACGCTCAGCATCCTACGGCCTGCGTAGTTCTACAGTGTCCTAGCAAGAGGTTATCCTTGTCTAGCAACCAGTCAGGAGTGCTAAGAGGCCCGCTTGCGTCTGTCTTACCGGAGCAGTGGAAATCCGCCCAACTCCACTCACCCCGTTAGCCAAGCCGTCCGTCACCTCACTGCACAGTATTGTTGAAAGAGTTAACCTATAGATATCACACACCGTTCATATTAACTCGACATTGTAAACGTTGCGAAGTTCATTAAATATTCCAATCTTTACATTTGGCTGTCAACTAACCGATTCAAAACCGTGAATATCTTGTAAACTTTTGACTGTCTAATCCATATTTTCAGAGGGTCGTCTGACAGGAAAAGAATCACTCGGGGACCGAGTAGTACTTCGAAAAGAGGCAACTCTCCCTCCACTTACACTTGTCCGGATTGTCCGACTTAGCAGTTTAAGAGGGCAAACCCGTTACCTATCGTGGCTAAAACGTTCCCTCTGATAAACGCGGTGTGATAGCGTGTCCCATAATGTGTCACCGCGGCATATAGCGTTTCACGTTTCACCTATTTCACATTTCGCGTCAATCTCTACATGCCTAAACCACATAACAACCTCGACACTTTTCTGCTCCATCGACTATAACACCGCACATTTATTTAACTTTCCGGCGAGACCTACCACGCTTACCACAATGGATCTATGGACGAATCCACTACTGGTCGCCCAGTTTCTCCACCTACGACAAAACCCTCGATAAGTCTGCAAAGGGGGGTGTATACAAGTCTGTTGGTACCTGCTCGTTGGTGCCCCTGCTTCTACTGAACCCAGCAGACGTTTGAGTGTACACAGGGAACGTTCGAGCGATATAGCGTGCACAACTATATCGCGAAAGTATCCCGCACATTGCATAAAGGTGTCGCCGTCCGGCACACCAAGGCCTCTGGTCCATAACACCTTAGGATCCGTACCTAGGGAGTTCATGGAGTCTTTGGTCACAAGCCACAGTTTCGCCACCCTGAACTGTCGATCGCTGTCGAGTGATATCAAAAGAACTGCGCTATCCAGACTTCTGAGCTATTTCCATGCACCGTTTGCTGCTTTGCAGGAAATCCGCCTCAAGGATAGACCCGTCATCAGCGTCGGAGAGTACACCATCCACTGCGGTAACGCTGACGATAGGAGAGTGGGAGGCTGTGCAATAGCTGTAAGGAAGGATTTCAATGGTATGGTCAAGGAATTCGGCTCAACGTCGTGTCGGAATGCATTCGTACGACTGCGGGATCACAGAGGATTCAATCTGTGGATAGTGAGTGCTCACGCGCCCACTGAAATCGCCGAAGACAATTCGAAGGATGCGTTTTATGAGGAACTAAATACGTTGCTGGCCAGGATACCTTGTCAACATGCTGTTGTCGTGGGGATTGACGCAAATGCGAAGATGGGACTCGATCAGGAATCCGAAGTACTCGGTAAATGGTTCTACCCAGTGGAGCAAACATCGGACAATGGCTACCGCCTTGTCGACTTTTGTGAACGCAGTGGTCTGATTATTGCATCGACATTCAAGAGGAATCATCGCCGCCATCAGCTTACGTGGCAGGGACCAACCCAGCTATCTCCAGAAGTGCAGCGGAAGCGGAAGATGACAACTTTGAAACTACAGCCTGACTATGTCCTGACGAGGAATATTCCAGTATCGGACATTCGAAGATCTAGAGCTGTGTGGGATGTCGCATTCGATTCGGATCACCGTCCTGTTCTGTTGAACTTCACTGCGAGGATTCATAAGAGGAAGCGAGGGGCTCAGCCTCTCCAGAGGATTGACATGACAAGTCTCAGAGATGAAGAGTGCAGAAGGAATTTTCGACAACGCGTTTCTATTCACATCGGAGTACGGACTAAGAAGAAACTTTGCGACGCGGATTCTTTTGTCAAGTGCGTCCAGGAGGCTTCGAAAGAGGCGCTCCCGGTTGTACAGCCTAAGAAGAAGTTCGCCTACGTCTCAGAAGAAACAACATCTACCTACAACAGAGTATGTGCTCCCCGAACTGCAGGAAACTTCGTGGAGGAGAAGCGTCTGAGGAGGAAGTTGCGTCGGCAGCTTCAAAGTGACCGCGAGCGAGAGTGGACGTGTAGAGCTAAGGAGTTCGAGAAGGCTTGGGAGGAGAAGAATCCGAGAAAAGCAAACACGTTGCTGCGACAGTATAACGGGAAGATGAAGAGATGTTCTCCTGTCTTGAACACTACCAATGGAGTTGCAGTTGGTGATGTGACGCTGCCAATATGGAAGGATTACTTCAGTTCACTACTAAATCGTCCAGCGCCATCAGTACCTGAGCTCCCGCATGTTCAGAGAGCACATTATGATGTCAGTGAGGAACCGCCGACTGAGTCTGAAGTTTTGGATTGTGTCCCGAAAATGAAGAATGGAAAGGCTGGTGGAGATGACAACATCACTGCTGAAATGCTGAAAGCTCTTCCTCCGTCTGGGATTCGTGAAATGACCAACACCATCCGTGCTATATGGATGAGCGAAAGGATACACGATTTGTGGAGACATGCGATCATCGTACCTCTTCACAAGGAGCTATCCGTCACGGATCCTAAGAACTACAGGGGAATCTCTCTACTTCGTGTCATGTACAAGGTTTTAGAACGTATCATTCTCGAGCGACTAATCAAACATCGTGAAAGAACGACCAGAGATGAGCAAGCCGGTTTTCGACCTGGAAGATTGACCATCGACCAAGTGTTCGTCGTGAGAAGAGTAATTGAATCGTGGCAGCGGCATTCAAAGCCATTACAGCTTGCCTTTTTGGACTTTGAAGCCGCGTTCGACTCTCCTCATCGTGATCGATTGCTCAATGCTCTGCGACAGGGCTGTGCGTAACTAAATTTTGTAATTTCGTAAATCGTAATTTCTGAAATTCTTCGTAATTCGTAAATCGTAACTGATAATGAGTAATAAGGCCCCACATGACCCAAACCTCATTCGATGTGGAAACACCGTAGCATTTCAGCGTTGAGGTGTTTCCATAAGAAGATTGGAGGTTCGGTTTCAAAGTGACATTTTTTGAGCAGCACTTTAATAAATGTTCAGTACACATACGTGGGATAGGAACGACTTTAATGGACAAAATGGAAACTCTAAGTTTATTCAAAGGCAGTGTTCACGATAAAAAAATGTATTTCAGTTTCCACTAGGAATGGGTAGTGGAGGGACACACTGTAACGTTGACGTCGAAAGAACGCATGAAAACGAGCTAGGAAACGCTCCAAAAGAGCCCGTACTTGCCACTTCGAACGCAAGGCAAACCCCAAAAGCGCAACACACGCCCACCGACGTGAACAAATGAAGGTTTGAGATCGTGAGATGAGCGACGATTTCCGATCATTAGCCCCGTTCTTCCCTTCATTCTCAACTTCTCTCTTTACTCAGGTCAGCTAGCATACATAGGCTGCAAAAGACGGAAGTTACAAGCCTCGGACAACTCGTCCACCATGTTTCCTTAGTTCAATCTTTGAGGGAACATAACTCCGTTCCCAGAAGGTTTTGTATGATTTCAGAGACATCATTAGAATCAGCATGGGGCCGTTTTCAAGATAGGCGGAAAGACAGAAAAATGATTTTCATCGTGAACCCTGCCTTTAAAGGCAGCATACACGCTCGAAAATGACATCAATTTTATGGAATGAATCGAAGGTCTGAAGCTGCTAATATTCAGTGATAACGAAAAAACCGAGAAAAAATCAATTGAAATGAAGATATAACGGTTCGTTCTATATTTGCCCAGAAGTGGACGAGTTTTACCGCATTGGCTGAAATAGCGGAGCTTACGGCAAATTCGTTGGGATAACGACGCTAATGTACTCGTAAGGCCCTTTCTGCAACTTCTACGACCTTGGAAGCGTAAAAAATGAGACAAAATTACCGTAGTCGAGCATTGAACATTTGTATTGAGGGGCGGAGCCCGTATCGATGGGCGGGGAAAGGATGATTTCGTGACTCAATACGGCTCAAATACGGGCACTTTAACTCGTTTTCAACTCTTCCAACTTCGTGAGGGCTCTTCTAGGGCCCGTACAACCCCACTAATGTAGTTATCTCAACAACTTTTGCGAGCGTGTATGCTGCCTTTAAGTACGACACCTGTGCCAGATTTCGTCCAACTTTTGAATACGAAAGCATAGGGAATCATCGCTCTACCAAACACAGTTCAGTTGAAGCTAAAGAGGGCAACACTGAGATGGTAACAAATTTACGGTTGGATAGTTTTAGCCTTAACCTTTTATGGGAATATGCTTGGATAAGTTCGCCATTCCAAAGGGGATATACATTTACAAAACCACTTTTTGACGCAGAAAATGAGTCTGCTCTCTATATTTGTGAAGCGTTGCTCTGAACGGAGTTATAACCGTTCCTCCACATAAGCGTAAGTTTATTGGGGTGGAGACGGCGGTCTGAGTGGTGAGGGTTGATTAGGATTCTGAAATGCAAAATGGTGAGGGCTCCCTCAAGATCTGTGCTTTCGAAAACTAGGTTCTTCATCTTCTTTTCTTTTGCGTTCAGAACTCGCTCCTCATTGAAAAAACATTTGAAAACTTCTTTGAAAAAGCAGGAGACCCTGCAGCCATAATTTCTTAGAAATGTTTCAAACCAAATTTTGAAATTGCCACCTCTCCTCTCGTAGCCTCTGGAGACAGACATCAAAGGTTATTTTGGGGGTCCCCGTAAAAATGTTCGTCGAGTAATTTTTTTTCAGGTCAGAACGATATTTTCCCGATTCTCCGGCAGATTTGAACTCACGAAGTTCCACTTGTTTGCTTGTATCTTTTTAACCGCTAAAGACGGATGCGTGGGAAAGGTTTTTTTTTGAAATCTCCGCAAAATTCTGCACTGAAGCGTACATTGGGTTCCAACCTTTCTTTGCTCCATGAGCCAGCCAGGCCCTTAGAGCCGAGCCCCATATTTACTGTCTAATTATATCGGAATGGAATTGCTGTCCGCAGTTGCAGACGACCGCTTTCTTCTTCTTCTTTGCAGCCGCGTAGAGAGTAGTTGCTGTAGGTGCAGAAACAGGGCGACCAGCGTCGGAATCGTCCAAAAGTCTGTTGTAGTCAATGTGGGGGGGGGGGGGTTTGGACAGTTGAATGTATAGGGTATTGAGGCCAGGATCACCACAGTCCGAGCAAACGTTGGGAGTGCTACTGTCAATCCTGTTCACGTAGGATTTCAGGAACGTCGATTGCCCACAGCGCAACGAGGCTAGAGTGCATCTGGCACGTCTACTAAGACTCAGACCCAGAAACTTGATGCGGCACAGTACCCAGAATAGGATTAACAGCCGCTCTTTCCGTATACCCTCTAACGAACTGGTTGTGCTCCTCGCGCAACAGACGGAGGCGTTCTTTTTGTGAATCGCTCAAGTACTCTCCAAGATGGGTGGATGGGCTGCTTGGCGATGTTAATATACAGCTGCCAGGCCTTGAGCTGACAGTGCTCCTTTACTGGTAGCACCCGTGTCTCGGCGTGTAAATGCTCGATCGGTGGACTCGTAGCACACCCGGTGGCGTTCCGAAGAGCAGCGTTTTGTACACGCTGCATCTTTGTCCAGGATGAGTCCGACACTAAGTGCTTCCAAACCGGTGCCGCACACTCCAGGGCCGGCTGCAGTATAGCCTTATACGTGGTCAGAATAGTTTCCTTACTGCTGCCCCATGATGTACCTTCCTGCGCCCTTAGCACATTGAGCTTAGCTTTTACAATTCCTTGCTTTTGCTCGGTGTTCTTGTGAAACGTCAGCGACGGATCGAGTATAAAGCCGAGTAGTTTGACGAAGCGAGCAGCAGGTAGGCGATCTCCACCCCAGCTGACATCGGGATGGGCGCTGTGCCCTTTGGGGTCCGTTGTGAAAACTGATACTGAGGACTTGGCAGGTGAGACCCTGAGCATCCTGTTATCGAAATAGCTTTTCAAATCAATCAGGTACTCGTTGATTTTGCTTTAAAAGTTTACAGAGACCTAGAAGATAGTGGGGCTGAGACGAATATCAATCATGTCAGGACCTCGCGGTCACAGCATGATTCTGTTTGCAGTACGTGTTGCAACAACGGTTGTCTGCAACTGCGGACCGAAATTTTGGTCCGATATAGACTGCAGCTCCATCAAAGGTTTGCGTCTCTGGTGTTAATTATGTGACAAGAGCATTCCATGGAAGTATATAGCTGTGAAGCTACCGACCTGGCTCGGCTTGGGGCAAGGAAAGGTTGGAACCAGATAATACGTTTAGGTTATATAACATTTATAACAGTTATAGTTCTCAATGAATGACCTACAGCTGACTTCGACCGGCCGGGCATGCAAGGGTACGGGTTCACCGAAAATTGAAATTTTGAAGAGTAATCAAATATTAGGAGTGTGTTGAATTTAAAAAATGTTGCAGTTGTGTTGTACTGAAAGTGTTAAAATTATGTTTGCACTAGACCGCAGATTTGCATTGCTCATTTAACCGCGTTTTCACGTTTTATTACGATTTGTTACGATTCGTTACGATTTTGATCCCAAATTTCGTAAATCGTAAATCGTAAAAAATTTGCCAAAAACGCCCGTAATTCGTAAATCGTAAACCGTAATTCGTAATTACGCACAGCCCCGCTCTGCGAGCAGATGGAGTCCCGGAAAAGTATGTTCGGTTAATCGAGGACATGAACAAAGGAACAACAGCAGCAGCCGACTATTAGGACGGCACACCTCGGTGAAGATGCGGAATGACCGCGTCAGGCGAAAGCCAACCGATTAAGTCAAGTAAGTCAAGGCTGCAAAGAAGAAGTAGAAGAGAGTCCTGTAATCGACACTCAAAAACCAGCCTCTTCTTCTTCTTCTTTGCAGCCACAGAGAGGGTTCTGTCATAGGTTCAGAAACACGCACAATAGCGTAGGGTTCGTCCGCAGATCCATTGTTGTTAATGTAGTCTGTCTCTTCGGGCAATTGAACAGGTGCGCAGTAGTATGCCCTTGACTACCGCAATCAGGGCACTCGTTAGATTTGCTGCTATCAATCTTATGCAAATATGACATAAGCATGGGAGAGTGTCCACAGCGTAACGATGCAAGGGTGCACCTGGCACGCCTGCCAAGTTCCATCTCTGTCTCGCTGACCTTCGGAGGTGCGACTCCCAGGATGGAGTTTATGGATCGTCTCGTACAACACACTTTAAGAATGCTTCCAAATCCTGACCAGAGAGTGCTCAAGTGTTCCTTCACAAATCGGGTATGCTCCGCGCGCAAGAGACGGAGGCGTTCTTGTTGTGCTTCGGTCCATCTCTGCACATCTACTTTCGACGGAGCATCGGCGAAAGGCTTTCTGATTCATCTCTCTCACCGGGTTTAGTACTCTTCGCGATGGATGATTCGGCTGCATCACGATGTTAATGTACATTTGTTGCGCCTGGAGTTGGCAGTGGTCTCTAACAGGCAATATGCAAGCTTCGGCGTGTGAGTGCTCAATTGGAGAGCTTTTAGAATAGCCAGTTGCAATTCGCAGAGCACAATTTTGGACGCGCTGCAGCTTGGACCAAGATGAGTCCGACACGATGTGCTGTCAGACTGGCGCAGCATACTCCAAGGCGGGTTGCACAATAGCCTTATACGTGGTCAGGATCGTTTCTTTATTGCATCCCCAGGACGTTCCACCGAGAGCACGCAGGACGTTGAGTCTTGTTTTCACTGTGGCTTGCTTCTGCTCAGCGTTCTTATGAAACTTCAACGAAGGATCCAACACGAGTCCAAGCATCTTGGGGAATCGGGTTGCCTGCAATTGAATTTCGTCCCATTTCACCATAGAATGGGCACTGTGCTCTGCATTATCAGTGGAAAAGACGGTGACGGACGATTTGGAAGCAGAGACTGTGAGCATTTTGCGATCGAAGAAACATTTCAACTCGATCAAGTAGTCATTGATCTTACTGGTGGCTACCTTAGTGTCGCGATCTCGGCACAGAATAGTAATATCATCCGCGTATGCAACGACCGTGATGTCTTGAGGGGGAACGGGCAGATCTTCTAGATATAAACTGAAAAGTGCAGGCGATAAAACTCCTCCTTGAGGGACACCAGCTGCGATGGGGATGCTATTGGAAACATGTCCCTGGTATAGCACATTTGCCCGACGTCCTTTAGTGAAGGCAGTTATCCACCGCTTCTGCCATGGCTTGATGGTAGACTTCAACAGACTCTCTGATAGTAGGCCAAGATTGACAGTGTCGAACGCCTTTGTTAAGTCGAGGGCCACACCAACAGTACGTTGGGGTTTCATGGCATTGAAGCCGTCCAGAATATAGCTCACAATTTCCAACAAGGCCGTAGTGGTGGGATGTAATTTACGGAAACCATGCTGATGCTGTTGCTTATTGTTGTGTTCGGCCAGCTCCTCCACAACCAGTTTTTCGGCAACTTTGGCAATGGGTGAGAGCAGACTGATTGGCCGGTACCCATTAGCCGTAAATGGTGACTTTCCCGGCTTCGGCAGTGGAATCACTCTTTAGAACTGCTGGGCTCAAACCATCTGGCCCTACTGCCTTCGAGTTACTCATTTCCTTGATAACCTTCTCGACCTGAGCGGGCGTGACTGCTTCATCTTCAGCCAAGAGTGCAGTTTACAGAGTTCCCGCACAGTTATTCTGTTCTGCTTCTCTCTCTTGGTTCTAGTGATGAAAAAATGCTTCCCGAGAGCATTTGCGGCCTCTTTCCCTGACTTGAAGACTCCACCTTCAAATTCAATCGTGGAATTGTTGGCGGAGGTGAACTTTCCGGAGATCCTTTTCAAAGCCTTCGACGTTGCTGCTGCATCACTTCTGAAGTTCATCTTCTCAGTGAACTTTTCCCAAGTTTCCTTCTTGTGTCTGTCAAGGTCCCTCCTGATCTCGTTATCCAGCTCTGCGATGTCTGGGTCAAGGTGATCTGCAGCTCTCTTTGCGTCCCTTGTTCTTATCTTCTGTAGTGTCTCCCTGGTGACAGTGGGAAAGAAGGTCTCAACGCGGCCTTCAGGGATCGCAGCTTTCATCGCCTTCAAGATAGCATCAGATAGGTGACGCTCCTTCTGGTGTACGTCAGGGGTGTGCGTTAATGAAAATTATTTTTTTCGTTAACCGTTAATCGTTAATTTTTGAAAAAAAAACCGCGTTAATCCGTTAATGCGTTAACACGTTAATTTTGCATTTCGTTAACAATTTTGAAAACATTACCTGACCACCACGAAAATCGATAAATAACCAAAAAAATCCCAAAAAAACATGAAACACGTTCCATACCAAACACCGCAGTCAATACACTCCAAACTTGGAAATCATCTTCATGGATTATTAATACTATCAGCCAGAACAATAAACGAATACTCTTCAATAATATGAATCCTGACATGCGAAAAAGCATAGATGGATGGAACATTAACGAAATAAAAATTAACGTGATTTCGGGACTTTTTCGTTAACCGTTAATTTTTGAAAAAAAACCGCGTTAACCCGTTAATGCGTTAACACGTTAACGTTATTAACGCACAGCCCTGGTGTACGTCGCCATTCCACGGATAACCAGCCGCATGGTGAAGCGCAACCTCACTGAACAGGCTCCAGTCTGTAAGGCCTAAATTAAGATAAGAATGATGACGAACACCTGTATAGGGAGCAAGAGTGTTAGAGAGATCAATATCGACAAAGACAGGAATGTGATCAGTGGGAAGAGTTGTGGATGTTGACCAAGAGCAAGCAGGTCTAAATGATCGGCCGTTGGCAGGGAGACGAGTGGGCTGGCCATCGTTTAAGATAACTAGATCGCACTCCTCTGCCCATTCTTCGACGTCACTTCCTCTAGCATCAGAGTCGAGCGACGAGCAGAACGTGTGAGCATTGAAGTCACCCGCAAAGACAATTGAGGGAGATAGAGAGCAGTCCTACAGCTGCTTGAGTAGAGGGATAGGGTTGTATGTTGGTGAACAGGATGTAGATGGAGGAATGTATATATATTAAAAAGAGAAAGTGGTGTTTTTAGAGGTAGATGGATGGGGATGTACTCGAGAGTGCCATCCACTGGTGTGTTTGGAATGATGTGAGAGGGAAGAGAGGACAAAACAAAAGTAGAGACTCCGCCTCCTTGAGATGACCTAGGAGTATGATATGCAGTATAGCCCGGGATGTTTGGATGTCTAGAGGTAGCAGAGGGAGAGAGTTTGGTTTCCTGAACCATGATAACATCCGGGTGATGAGTACGGGCGAAGAGAGATAGTTCAGAGAGTTTGGCGCGAAGGCCGTTGAGATTAATGTGTACAATAGAGAGGGGGCGGTTGGTAGATGAGGAATTAGGGTTACTGGAGGCGGAGCACACAATACAACGAAAGGAAGAATCGTGGTGCCTCACAGAACTGAGACCCGAACAAGAGAAGTGCACCCACCTTTGGCATCCGAAACACTGGACACTGGTTCCATTCCAATTGACATTTCTTTCGCATGTCGCACATGGGTACTTCTTCTTCTTCTTCTGAGCGGGTCCTGGGTTCCTCTCGACGCCGGCTCTTTGTAGTAGGATCTTCAGGAGAGCTGCGGTCAGCCAGCACCTCTCCCATGACAAAAACCCTCTCCGCGGGTTTTTGTCATGGGAGAGGTGCTGGCTGGCCGGCAGCTGCTTAGCGGGATTCGAACCCCTTAACCCATTCAAGTCGCCGTTTCGTAGTCCGCTTCGCTATCTACTTGACCACTTCGCCGTCTGACCGACGGGTTGGGTTACGTAAGGAGCCCTCAATGCACGTTCAGTGGTATAGGCAACAATGCATAACTTTTGATCCAAACAAGATCAATGCACCAATTTTTTTCCACATTTATTCTGAACAAACACAAAGGTAATTCAATCGTTAAATCAGCTCTACTCACTACGGCCGAGCCGTTCTGGCCTTGTTCAGATTTTGACCTTCTTAGGGACTGCCTGGGGCATTTATCAGATTCGGAGAATGAAATAGTGAAAGACTGTTCTCCCCCTAGAACATATTAAAATCGCATCCCGAAACTCCATCTGGTGGTGACAAGCCTCCCTTGTTAGTGAAGAGCAATCCAAAGAGAAGGCTAAGGCAGCATGTGACGCGTGACCCCGTTTGATCATCCCGAACCTCGCCTAACCTCATCCAACTTCTAACTCTATCTGAGTACGATTCATTAGATGGCCCTTTCATGCAGCGACACCGCTAAGAAGGCGCTATAACTTTGCGCCCGCGGTACGCAATACCAGATGGAAGATTTGAGAAGGCAAAGCCAGCTATCTGTAATGCCGAGATCATTCTTCCAGCGACGAGCGACGCGACGCAATGTTTACCCTCCATATCGACCGAAAATCGATATGCCTGATAAGCACTGTCGCTGTCGATGGTAGCAGGAAGTATCATCCCGGCCTAAAGGAATTGGGCAAAGGGGAGACAGTGATCGAAAGACGGAGAATGACCGCGCTTCGCACGTATGATAGATAGTTCTCACGTGAGGGAAAAAACCAAATCTTCATCTTTATCAAGCTATTCAAAATCGTGAGATATATACCCACAGCACCTTCTGTAGTGCTGTGGGCGTTTTTTGTTGAAAGTCTTCGCAGTAAGAATGATGTGAAAGAGCAACCTTTTCAGCAAACACACAGTAAAGAAGGTAGGATAATTAAAAGCGAATACTAGTAAATTCCTGGACTGATTGATTTCTGATTGCAAGTATAAATTAAGGCAAACAAAAGCCTCATAGAATTTCATCGAAATGCGAGGCGGAAAACCTTGCCCCACCTTCACTGTCTTCCTCATCAGAATCTTGGGCATTTGCCAGTTTCTTCAACATATCGAGATCAACCGCGTTTTTTGTCGCTTTCTTCCATGGTCCGGTATGCCCTTTAGAATCATGTTCACTATCGGCAGCCTATGAAACAAAAATTCTGTAGAAACCGGAGAGGTAAGAAATGGCTGAGCTTACTTCTTCCGTAGGTTCTTCCGTTTTCACTTTCCTTTGATCTTCCTCGTCTTCTCCGCTATCACTGCGTCTTCGCCTCGTTTTCCTTGAATAGTTAACAATAATGACTCAAATGCCCATACAAAAGAAACAGTGAACTACGATAAGGGCTTGATTCAAACTACAAGAACCAATGGATCCAAGATGTTCAACCTACGCGTGGTGGATCTGTGGAGTCGACGTTATGGAGACTCATCAAACGGACATCAATCACTCCATGTGGAGTTTTTTCGTATTGGGAGTATAATTGGCTGGCTGCTACACTCCTCTGTATTCTACTTCTACGAGCTGGCATCGAGAGGAATCCCGGTCCGCGCAGCAAGACACCACGATATCCCTGCTGTCACTGCGAGCTATCTGCTCAACATGCAAGCATTCAATGTGGTGGTTGCCTTGGCTGGGTGCACCTCAAATGTTCGGGATTGCCCAGCTATGATGACTACACTCATCCTTACTGTTTTATGTCTTGCTCTGTAAATCCTCCTAAGGTTCCTTCCTCATCATAGTCTTTGCATTTATCAACTCAATATCAATGGCCTGCGTGCCAAAATTGCTGAACTCAATAAGTATGTAGATATCACTCAACCTGATGTCATCCTCCTGCAGGAGACCAAGATTAGCACATCTTCCTCCTCCCTCCCCCGTCTCCCCGGTTATTTATCCTATCATATTCCACGTACTTCTCATGGCGGTGGTGTTTCAACATTTGTAAAATCATGTATCCCTTCTCACCTTATTACTCTTCCCAATGACGATGTTGTTGAATGTCTTGATGTTCATATTGTATTACAAAGTGGCCCCCTTGATATTGTCAACGTGTATATACCCCATCCACATCCTGCCCCAATGCGTTTGACCCCACAAATTACTTACATGCTGTTCACACTGCCTTGTCATCTAGTTCGGTTGTAGTAGCTGATGATTTCAATGCTCATTCTCCCTCGTGGTTCTCTCCTGTAGAGCCTGACAATAGAGGTGAGCTCATTGAATTATTCGCTGATGACTGTGATCTTGTGCCTATCAATGAGGATTCTCCCACTCGTCTTCCGGCAGTGGGTAGGCCATCCTCACCCGATATCACCTTTGTATCATCCTCGCTAGCTATCTCCTGTAACTGGTCTACCGATGTGGCCCTGACCAGTGATCATGTTCCCATAATTACGTCATTGGATTTGTCACTTAATAGCTTGCTTGCTCCGTTTTCTGGTTCTCCTTGTAAGTCTTATTCTAATTATCTTAAGGCTAACTGGGACCTATTCAAAGAGGTGTTGCTCAGCCAGGTGGCCGACTACCCGAGGAGCGGAACAGTCTACGATAAGGAAAAGTTTATCGTCAAAACCATCGAAAGTGCCTCCAAAGCAGCTATTCCTACTGGACGTGTAAGGACTTTTCACCCAAACGTGCCCAATGAAGTCCTCGACCTGATCACGATGAGAGACGACAAGCGAAGATCGGACCCCAATGATCCTGCTGTACAACAGCTGTCGGACAACATCACCGCGCTGCTAAATCAACACAAGCAGCAGCGTTGAAAAGAGCTAACCCAGTCGATTGATTTTGCCGTGGACGCCAGAAAAGCGTGGGTTACACTGAAAAGAATTTCTGGCAAAAAGATGAGCATGGACAGCAACATGCTCGAGTTTCCGTCTAGAAGATTCGAGCACGGATACAAGGCAGCTTGTCAGCTCGGCAAACTTTTTGCATCTGCATCATCGCCTCGAAATATGCAAAACAGACGAACAATGCGAGCAATCGGGAAGCTCGATCGGCTGGATGTCCCTGCTACTTCTCCTTCCGCCATGGACAAGATCATCAAGTCGATGAAAAATTCGCGTGCAGAGGGACCGGACGGGATATCGGCTGTTCATCTCAAGCATCTTCCTGATCCCTATTATGAACTGCTCTCTGATCTCAATTATTCGTCAGTCAGTTCTTGTGTTATTCCGGCGCGCTGGAAACAAGCTGTCGTCATTCCCATCGCCAAACCTGGCAAGCCACTGGATAAGGCTGCATCCCACCGCCCCATCTCCCTCCTTCCCCCTTGCCAAGCTTGCGGAAAAAGTCGTCAATCCGCTCCTTCAAAACGCCTTACAGCACAACACTCATCAGCATGGTTTCAGAAAGGAGCATTCCACCATTACTGCCCTGACATCAATCACCGAGCATATCATCGCTGGATTTAATCGCAAGACTCCGGCTGGTAGAAGCCTGGTCGTTGCTGTTGATCTCTCGGCTGCATTTGATAGCGTCAGTATCCCGCTTCTATCGAAATCCATACTGGAGTCGGAAATGCCCAGTTGGCCTAAAAGATGGATTAATAGCTTTGTCAAAAACCGGTACATTCGTGTCAAGTTCGACGGACATCTATCGTCTTCGGTCCCATTGAAAGCCGGTGTCCCGCAAGGCGGGGTGTTGTCCCCTAGCCTGTTCTCGCTATTTCTGTCTGATATTCCTGAGCCAACAACTGGTATTCATCTGAGCCTGTACGCTGATGACATCACTATCGTTTGCACGGACTCAGTTATTGACCAAGCCACTGTCACCATGAACAACTACTTACGGACGTTGACTGTGTATCTCAAATCAAAGTTGCTGACCGTGTCTGCCCCGAAGTCAAGTGTCACACTATGTACGACGGCTACTATCGAACATCGGCTTCATCCCAAGGTCATCTGGGATGGCCACGAACAGCCACTATCTAAGCATCCTCGACTACTGGGAGTCTTCCTGGATCCCTCGCTACGATTTCACGAGAATGCGCGTATACGTGCTGCCTCAGCACACTCGCGCAACAACATTCTTCGCGCACTGGCTGGAACTACCTGGGGCAGCACGAAGGAAGTGCTACGCATGATATATAGGGCCATGGTGCAGCCGGTCCTGGAATATGGTGCCCCTATAGGGACCAGACAACTCTCTGAATCCTCTTGGTGCAGATTGCAGAGCACACAGAATGCTGCCCTCAGGCTTATCACTGGATGTCACAAGTCGACGCCTATTCCGCATCTTCATCAGGAAACCGGCCTACCTCCTGTGAAAGAGCACTGCTTACTTGAATCTCAGCAATTTCTAATAAGTATTGTCAAGAGCCCGACCCATCCAAATTACCATCTTCTGCCGTCTGGCTCCCACCCAAGAAGCATACGCACGCCGCTCAGTGCTTCTCTATCTGCAGTCGATCAACAACGCTGGGCTACATCCGAGCTAACGCGAAGAAGACTCCAGATGGCTGAGCATACGCGATTCATGGCAGAGCACCTGTCTGATGCTCAGCCCAACATAATCTATGGCGGCGTGCTCCCCGCGAGTCGACGACAGCGAAGCTGAACTACCGAGACGTACCCGAACAATCCTCGCTGGTCTGCGATGCGGTCACTCCAGATACGTAAAGGCCTACACTCATCGGATTGATCAGTCAGTCCCAGATAAACGCCCCGATTGTGAATGTGCTGGACATGATTCATTGCATCTATTTTCATGTCCGGCCAGGCCTACAACCTTGTCTGCTCGAGATCTATGGTACAAGCCGTGTGAGGTGGCTAGCTTCCTACGCCTCTGATGCGATGCTCTGTTCATGGCTGACAAGAAGAAGAAGACAAGAACCAATCGGGCGGCATGCACGAACGCGCACCGGGGTCGGGTTGGGTCAGCGGTGTCAGCAAACCCGGGTTTGGAGGGTTGGTGGTGTTACGCACGATACGGCATGCAAGAACACGCGAAAGGGTTGGGGGTCTTGCAGACCTCCATAACTACGCGAGCTGTTGACCGATATCGAGATTTGTTTCGGCATTTGCTGCTGAAAATTGCCTTCTTTTCCCTTCTTCTAGTTATGCACATTATCCTTTTCCTTTCAGGCGTGCTTCACGAAACCCCTTCAACACATTTCTGCGTTTCTTCATCCATCCTTTTTAAATTCCAAATTTATTTGATAACACTATGCGCTTTTACCTTGCAATGAAAGACTAAGAATATGTAGTATGAAAGGATATTTATTGAATTTTGCATAATGTAACACGAAAGAGTTCAATGAGATTGTCATTCAAATTATTATGTTAATTGATCGATCCATTGTTGGAATGAAGGACAGCTGCGGTTTGGTCAAATAAAGTCAGTATCTGTAAGATTTTTTTAAATGAATCCATTCCATTCAACTAAAGCAAGCATTTCCAATTTTGAATTTACTTCCGTAGTCGAAGTAAGCATTGTACCGCTCGGAAATTCAAGCGAAATTCTCCCTTGAATTGTGTCAAACGTTTATATACCTTGAGCATTTTTCTCCGTTTCAAAATCAACCTATAATTTTCCCGAATTCTCTGCGATTAATAACTAAGAAGCATTTCAAAAATTTATATTTTTTTGTTTAGGCGTAAAAGAATGATAATTGTGCCAATAACCTGATGTCTGTAAGAAAAATAATTCCCGGAAGAAAGAACAGTCACTATATTTGAAGACATTAATTTTCCGATTTTAATTTTTTCAGGTTTTAAGAAAACCCAGCAATTTCACATACTTCTTAGCTGGCTTGTTTTCAAAGCAAAAATTGAAACTGTTTCAGAGGACCAGCAGGGACTGATATGTGGAACCAGGCTCATAAGCTCTCTCCTAATGCCTTCCGGCTTCACCCTTCTTGAATGGAACTTTGATGTTGGTAACTTTGGAAGCTTAAACAGCATAACGAACCACGTTTCGAGCGTCACTGTTAAAAAGTTATTCTGATACTCTGCCGACCATTTTGAATAAGTTGCATGCCCCACATAGTAAGGAAAACCTTGAAGTGTCCCAGTAAAAATATAATTTTCAAAAAAAATGCTCCATTTTCTCAAAACCTTCCAAAATGCTTATACGATTTGCTTATACAATATGTGAGAGCTTCGAAAAATGTCTTCTTCGATACTATATAGACTACGATCACATATAGTTGGGGTAAGGTGGACCTAGAAAAATTTATAGCAGACAAGATTCGAAATTACTTACGATTATTCGAAGTCATCGAAAAGGAAAGCGGAATACAATCTAAAAATCAGGATATTGAAGTAAAAGAATAGAAGAGAAAAATTAAGTGGAAATCATCACGATAGTTCTGTTAAGAATGAAAACATATGGACGCTCGAGTGGTCGAACACCGTCCAAACACCGCCAAACCTACTTCCTAGAGGTGGGTTGGAATACAGCCCCTTCGTGGCCCAACCCAACCCTGTCGCGCGCAATCATGCATGCCGATTACCGGTGTTACGCTGCCCCAACCCTAACACAACCCCGCCGAAAACGTACGTACATGCCGCCCGTGGCTTGGCCCCAGGATAAGGCACGGCGGTGTGATCGGTCCAAGAGAGGCGCGGCCCCTCCTTCCATTTTAAAAATTTGTGCGATCCCCTTTCTCCAGCTTGAGAATCTGTGCGGATTCCCGGGTGAGTCGGAAATTGATCAATAAAAAAACTAGCGAGACTCGGTGATTTGATAGAAAAAAGTTATCAATATTTCTTTACTTTCAGCAAATTTTGAATGTACTTTCGAATACAAATTTGTTCAATTTATTTTCAAAGTTTTCTTGTACCGCCAAATATCAACTGTCTCTCATAATAGCCAGCGGAGTCCCCCTTCCTGCCCGACGCTCACTTCTGCCCCCCCCCTCCTACCCGACGCTCAAAGCTGCGGCCCCCTCCTGTGATCATCACTCGTGGATGGAGGAAAAGGGGTTGATGTCATCTATGTTGACTTTTGTGACTTTTGCAAGGCTTTCGACAGGGTCTCTCATTCCAAACGCATGTCCAAACTCGCCCTAGTTGGCATTCATCCTAGAATTATAGCATGGATAAGAGCCTTTTTAAGCAATAGGTCGTTTGTTGTTCGAGTCAACTCAACTTTTTCTGATCCCAAACCCGTTTGCAGTGGCGTACCCCAGGGAGGAGTTCTCTCTCCAATTTTATTCAATATATTTACTTATGAGTTGCCACGAATAGTTACGTTTGGTAAGGTTAAATGCTGTGCTTTTGCGAATGATTTTAAAATTTTCTCTCCTATCCAGACGGCAAGCGACAAGGAGTACTTGGAAATGGCTTTGGATAAGGTTGTAAGCTGGTCTAGAGAGTGGAGTATGTTGCTCTCGAAGGAAAAAGCTGAAGTCTTGCACATTGGAAGCGATAGTTCAGCTGCTGTTTGTACCATTGAGGGCCAGCAGCTCGAGGTTGTCGACGAGATAATGGATTTGGGTTTCCTGGTACGCAGCGATCTCTTCTTCTTCTTCTTCTGCAGCCTCAAAGTGGTTTTTGTCATAGGTTGAGGAACTGGGCGGCCTTCACAGGATTCGTTCAAAGGTCCATTGTGGTTAAGGAGGTAGGTCTCTTCGGGCACATGAACAAGTGCGCCGTGTCGTGTCCGGGAGCACCACAGTCCGGGCATGCGTCTGGTCGGCTGCTCTCGATCTTGTTGACGTAAGACATGAGCAGAATACGGTGACCAAAGCGCAGTAACGCAAGAGCACATCTGGCTCGCGTGCCGAGTTGAGACTCGGACTCGCAAACCCGAGGCGGCACTGTTCCCAGGATAGGGTTCACAGCCGCCTTCGCTAGATATCCTCGAACAAACTGGGTGTGCTCCTCACGCAGAAGACGAAGCCTTTCCATGTTGGAGTCGGCCCATCTCTGTACATCAACTTTACGAGGAGCATCGGCGAACGGCGTCCTAATCTACCTCTCTCTTATAGGCTTCATGATTCTCTTTGACGGATGATTGCTGTCTCAGAACATTAATATACATCTGCTGTGCCTGGAGTTCACAATGCTCCTTGACCGGCAATATGCAGGCCTCCGCGTGAAGATGCTCCACCGGGGAGCTCCTTGCACAACCGGTAGCAATTCTAAGCGCAGCATTCTGTACACGCTGCAGCTTATTCCAGGTGCTGCCACACTGGTGCCGCATATTTCAGAGCCGGCTGAAGTATTGCTCTGTAAATTCACAATTATCCTCTCGGCTGCTTCCCCATGATGTTCCTCCGAGAGCTCTCAAAAAATTAAGCCTAGCCTTGAAGACTGTTTGTTTCTGTTCCGCGTTTTTGTGAAAATTCAGTGACGGATCAAGAATAAGGCCAAGCAGCTTGGGGAATTTTGCTGCTGGCAACAGGTCACCATCCCATTTGACATCTGGATGGGCACTGTGTTCCTTGGTGTTTGTTGTGAACACTGAAACAGAGGATTTTGCGGCAGAGACTGTGAGCATCATATTATCGAGGAAGAGCTTCAACTCGGCGAGATAGGCGCTGATCTTGTTAGCGGCTATCGGCAGGTCACGATCCTGACACATGATGGTGATGTCGTCGGCATACATAACAATCTTTACATCATTGGTCTCACCTTTGATCCTTTGATGCTCATTGTGCTAAGGCTGTGTCTAGAGCTAGTAAAGTTATGTATAGCATGTTCAGAGCCCTGTCCAGCAACAACGAAAGGGTGCTTTTTAATGCTTATAAAACGTATGTTAGACCACACCTTGAGTATGGGACTGTAATTTCCAACCCTCACAAGGTCTCGACCAGGGATGTGTTGGAAAAACTCCAAAACAGCTTCACACGCAAGGTGATGATCAGGGTCAGGGGTCTCAGGTATGATGACATGCCCTGCAGCATTGCTAGAATTAAGGAACTACAACTTGAATCGCTAGCTTGCAGAAGGAAAAGGTTCGATCTTCTTCTTCTTCTTCTGCAGCCTCAAAGTGGTTTTTGTCATAGGTTGAGGAACTGGGCGGCCTTCACAGGATTCGTCCAGAGGTCCATTGTTGTTAAAGAGGTAGGTCTCTTCGGGCACATGAACAAGTGCGCCGTGTCGTGTCCGGGAGCACCACAGTCAGGGCATGCATCTGGTCGGCTGCTGTCGATCTTGTTGGCGTAAGACATTAGCAGAATAGAGTGATCACAGCGCAGCGAGGCGAGAGCACATCTGGCTCGCCGGCCGAGTTGAGACTCGGTCTCGCGAACCCGAGGCGGCACTGCTACTAAAACGGGGTTCACAGCCGCCTTCTCCAGATATCCTCGAACAAACTGGGTGTGCTCCTCGCGCAGAAGACGAAGCCTTTCCATGTTGGAGTCGGCCCATCTCTGTACATCAACTTTACGAGGAGCATCTGCGAACGGCCTCCTAATCGACCTCTCTCTAATAGGCTTCATAATTCTCTTTGCCGGATGATTTGGCTGTCTCAGAACATTAATATACATCTGCTGTGCCTGGAGTTCACAATGCTCCTTAACTGGCAATATGCAGGCCTCCGCGTGAAGATGTTCTATTGGAGAGCTCCTTGCACAACCGGTAGCGATTCTAAGCGCAGCATTCTGCATACGCTGCAGCTTATTCCAGGAGCTGTCTGACACCAGGTTCTGCCACACTGGTGCCGCATATTCCAGAGCCGGCTGAAGTATTGCTCTGTAGGTTCTCAGTATAGTCTCCCGGCTGCTTCCCCATGATGTTCCTCCGAGAGCTCTCAGAATATTAAGCTTTGCCTTGACGACTGTCTGTTTCTGTTCCGCGTTTTTGTGGAACTTCAGTGACGGATCGAGTATAAGACCAAGCAGCCTGGGGAATCTTACTGCTGGCAAACGATTACCATCCCATCTGACATCTGGGTGGGCACTGTGTTCCTTGGTGTTTGTTGTGAACACTGATACAGAAGACTTTGCAGCAGAAACTGTGAGCATCATATTATCGAGGAAAAGCTTCAACTCTACGAGATAGGCGCTGATCTTGTTAGCGGCTACTTGCAGGTCACGGTTCTGACACATGATGGTTATGTCGTCGGCGTACAAAACAATCTTTATATCCTGTGGTGGCTCGGGAAGATCCTCAAGATACAGGCTGAAAAGGGCAGGGGACAACACTCCGCCTTGCGGAACACCAGCTGCGATTGGAATGCTATCGGATACGTGATTCTGGAATTGAACCTTAGCCCGGCGGCCTTCAGTAAACGCTGCAATCCATCGCTTCTGCCAGGATGGCAGCGAGGACTTCAGCAGTTTGTCGGACAGCAGTCCCAAGTTAACAGAGTCAAACGCTTTGGTCAGGTCGAGGGCGACGGCCACCGTTCTTAGGGGCTTTCTCATGTTGAATCCGTCGACCGCAAAGCTCACGATCTCCAATAGAGCAGTAGTAGTAGAGTGAAGTTTCCTGAACCCATGCTGATGCTGCTGTCGCTCATTTTGCTCAGCCAGGTCCCTCACGATCAACTTTTCAGCTAATTTGGCAACGGGAGATAAAAGGCTAATAGGTCGAAAGCCTTTTGCCGTACTATGGGACTTGTCTGGCTTTGGCAACGGTATCACATTAGCTGTCTTCCAAGCTTGGGGTAGAATGCAGGTCCGGAAAGAAGTGTTCATGATATCTGCAAGCATCGGTAGAAGTTCCATGGGAAGCTTCTTCAGGATGGCTGGGGAGATACCGTCAGGTCCGATAGCGTTCGAATTCCGCATTTCTTTGATAGCCTTCTCTACTTGCGTGAGAGTAAAGGCCTCAGAAGCGTTCATGAGCGGCAACCGGCTCAGTTCTCTTACCGTGACTCTGTTTTGCACGCCTCGCTTGGCACCTGTGATGAAGAAGTTCTTGCCGAGCGCATAAGCAGCCGCTTTCCCTGATTTGAAGACGTTCTCCTCGAACTCAATAGCGGAGCTCATCGAGGGAGCGGACTTGCCGGAAATTTTCCTCAACACTTTCCACGTCGTAGTTCCGTCAGCCTTGAAATTCAGCTTTTCAGTGAATTTCTCCCAGCATTCCTTCTTGTTCTTATCCAGATCCTGCTTGATCTCATTATCCAGCACAGCTTTGTCCGGGTCTAGATGGTCTGCGGCTCTCTTCTCATCTCTGGTTCTCATCTTCTGCAGTATTTCCCTGCTGAAATTTGGAAAAAAGGTCTTGACACGACCCTCAGGAATTGCTGCTTTCATGGCCTTGCGGATGGCACTTGTTAGATGGCGCTCTTTCTGATGAACATCACCATTCCATGGGAAGTCGACCGCATGGCGTAGTGCAACATCTCTGAACAGGGTGCAGTCTGCTAGGCCTAAATTAAGATAAGTACGATGACGAAAACCAGAGTAAGGGGCGAGAGAGTCAGAGAGATCAATATAGACAAAGACGGGAATGTGATCACTGGAGAAAGTTGTGGATGTGGACCACGTGGAAGCATTAGAGAGATTGGATGACACAAGAGAGATATCTGGGCTAGAAGCTCGGCCGTTGGCAGGGAGACGAGTGGGCTGGTCATCATTGAGGATAACCAGGTCACACTCCTCAGCCCATTCTTCGACATCTTCCCCTCTGGCGTCAGAGTCAAGAGCAGAACAGAACGTGTGAGCATTGAAGTCACCCGCAAAGACAGCTGAGGGAGAGAGTGAGCAGTCGTGCAACTGCTTAAGGAGAGGTATAGGATTATAAGACGGGGGGCAAGATGTTACAGGGGGGATATAGACGTTAAATAGAGATAAAGGGGTTTTGAGGGGGAGGTGGACAGAAACGTACTCAAGAGTACCGTCCTTAGGAGTATTGGGAATAATATGAGAAGGCAAGGCAGATTGCACAAAAGTAGACACTCCGCCCCCAAGAGCAGACCTTGGCATGTGATAGGCGGTGTAGCCCGGAATGTTAGGTTGGGGATAAGTGGTAGATGGAGAGAGCTTGGTTTCTTGAACCATGATAACATCCGGGTGATGAGAACGTGCGAATAGAGAGAGTTCAGATAACTTGTTGCGAAGGCCGTTGAGATTAATGTGAACAATGGAGAGGGGGCGATTGGTAATTGAGGAATCAGAGTTGCTGGGGCAGAGCATATAACACAACGAAAGGATGAGTCATGATGCCTCACAGAACTGAGGCCCGAACAGGAGAAGCGCACCCACCTTTGGCATCCGAAGCACTGGACACTTGTTTTATGCCAGGTAACATCCTTGCTGCAGGTGGCACATGGATACTTCTGCTCTGGACCTGGATTCCTCTCGACGCCGGCCCTCTGTAGTAAAATGCTCAGGAGAGCTGCGGCCGACCAGTACCTCTCCCATGACAGAAACCCTCTTCTCGGAGGGGTTGACGTCGGTTTGCACAGAGGCGATCTTCTTTCCTCCACACTGCCACGGCACGAACGTACGACATCTCGGCAGCCGGTTCGATCTTCTGATGGTTTATAAGATCTTGTATGGGCATGTTGGACTCAAGCCAAACGATTTCCTCCAGCTCAGGGCGTCTACCACAAGAGACAGCAGCTTCAAACTTGTCCGCAACAGAGCCAGGAAAAGTTTGAGGCACCACCTCTTTGTTAATAGAGCAGGAAGTGAGTTTGGAATGTTACTCAAGAGGGGCAACCTCCCTACAACTCTTTCCGCTTTCAAGCGTAGCTTGGATCAGTACTTGATGACTGAGGATGATTGAGCCTGTTTCAATTCATATTGGTATTATATCTTTTTCCTGTTTTTTTATATTCAGTGTTTTCTCTTGTTTTTCTATGTAACTTAACTATGCAGGCGTGACGTGCAATAAACAAATACAAAATAAACAAACAAATCACAGCGTGAGCCTAACTCTGTTTGGCCCTTGAAATCTCTCTTACTAGACGGGCACTTTAGTACTACATGTACTTTAAGAATGACTTTCTGCTAAATAATTAGCAAATTGAAATGTTAGAAAACTTCTAAGAATAAATTCTCAAGTCAGCAGCTGTACCTGGAACCGAAATCCTTGCTGCCAGCTGGCTCCTCAGGTACCAAGTCATCGGCCTTGAGGATTTTCCTTTTCCGAGCTGTCTTCTCCTTCTTTCCCTTTTTCACTTTGCGAAAAGCTGTCATCTCTTCCTAGAAAAGCATCCTTCGTTGACTCGGAAAAACACAGTCGATAATGACAAACATTTTTGAGACTTTTACTCGCCTACCACGTCTCACAGAAGAATCAGAAAAGAGGAATATTCGTCCACACTACCAAAACACGTCTTACCTTAGTATAGAATTCGCTTCCCACTTGATATTTTGACATCTCCATACTAACCAACGTTTTGCCTGCGATTTCGAGTTCGTGGCGCATTCTCGCTTCCCTGCGAAGCTCTAGCAGTGGAAATGGTGGTTCGCAATCGAATTTACGTTCCACTTACCTTTCATCCTTTTCAAGGTCGTAGCCTCCTCGGTCATCCAGACGGAACTTTTCCTTCTGCACACCATCTACTTCTTCATCATATTTAGATAAAACTCCATAAGATTTCGGCTAAACATGACTTTTCAATGACTGAGAAAATGTTTTAAAGATATAGAGCAGGTCTCTCAAATGCAAACGCCCAAAAATCGTGATGTATGATTTTTTCTTGATTATTCATTCAAAAAAAAAAAGCTTAGTAGTTCAGAGACATCAGCGAAATAAAAGACTATGGTAGGTGTGTTAGTAAGTTTCCGGGCAGGTCAAGCAAGGCTGCGTCGCGGTACAAAGGGTGGAGAGGGGGTCGTGAGAATCATGGTCCAGATCAGAAAGCTGTAATGGGGATCTTGCCAATTTTAACCTAAAAAAAGAAAAAAATGGGTGGGATGGTTGAATCTTCAAAAAACTTCGGTAACCTAGGGCAACGGTTCGTAGCTCTGCACTGACAAGGGAAGTATACAAAGCGTAGGTCCAATCCGCGGGAACGAATTGTATTGTCAGTATCCCTTAGCTGGTTCCAACAAGTTATGAGCGTTTTTAAAACATCGCGAAGAGGTACAGGCTATAAAACGGCGAAGTTCTCTTGGTTCCTACGCGTGCTGGTGCAGAGCGGAGGATAGAGGCAGTGAGAGAGCGTACGGCAAACGGTGGCCGAGGCGCCGCGCGCGCCGCTCGCGCCTCGAATGATGTGAATTACGACGTTTTATAGAGGTTAAGGATACCAATCAGCATTTTTTTGGTGTTTTGAGAAAAAAGTCGGATTTCGCTCAAAACTTGTATGTAGAGGTAATCTAAGGTGCTGAAAACGAATCTCAGGTCTGTTTATCGAAATTCTGAGGTTTACTGTAGGACACGGTAGGTAATATGTCATTTAGGGGGCAAAACCTACCGTAACAAAACCAAACCTCTCCAGCCGCTTCGCGGCTGGAGCGAAATAATATTCCGAAAATCGGCAATTGGTTATCGAATTCGTACTCACCATCCCCGAATAACCCCAGCATACAAATTTTGAGTCAAATTTGAGACAGATCAATACCGTATACCCACCGTAATCTACCATAATACTGCAAAAAATCGATAAACGGACTCCATATTCGTTTTAGCACTCTAATCCTCAGAAAATGATTTTGAGACACATCTATCGCATCAATCCGGAAATCTCGAAAGTGGCGTTTTTCCTTCGAAATCTTCCCCAGTTGGAAAGCTTCGAACGAAATTAGCGGGAAACTTTGGAAAATCGACTGATAAACCACAGATTCGTGATCAGCGCCTCAAAAAAACTCCAAGGAGAATTTTAAGTCAAATCTGGAAAATTTTTCTAAAACACTTCCAGAGCCCTCTAATCGGTATAAATAAACGCCCAACCGAAAATCCGTGTAAGTCCAAAACGCTATAAGTATGGACAAAGATTGGAAAATGTGCATTCACCCTAATTTTGCTCAGGGGGTAGTTTTGGGCGCTGAACACATTTATGAGGTCCGTTCCCGGATTTTCCGAAGATTAATGCGCTTTTTGGAAGCTACAAAAAAAAACACACAAAAAAACTACCTTTTTGAGCTTGTAACTTCTTGGAACCTGCAGCTCGGGACGGGATACTGCGCAGTTTTACTATAGATGGCCTAGAGATACTTGCAATACTATTCGTTTCCGCAGATCCGACCTACGCTTTATATACTTCCCTTGTGAAACCCGCCACGACACCGTGTTTTCAGAACTTTCTGTCCCTAATTCAACCACTTTTCAACTGATGAGACGTGCTAAAGTACTTCCTCTGTCCTTAGTAACTGCAGAACCTTGATCAACGGTCTAATTTCACTCCGATTTCTGATAACCCTTGTGTTTCGCTAGAGTGAAGATGCTGCCGATACAAACTCATAGAATGAGACTACATCTGAGAGTTAAGTGCATGAAGAAACCCACAGAACCTAATTCAGACCCAGTAAGCGACCGCTCCCTGAAGATAGTTTTGAAATTTCATAAAAGGTAAGATCTTACATTTCCAAACTCGTCCACATCGTCGAAACCTTTCTGAAGTCCTTTACGCTTCTTAAGCTCAACATTACGGGCGTATCTTTCGTTGTCAACCAAGTTGGGGTTGATGAGCACCTCTTCTGCATCGTCAAGAACGCCTAAATTGAAGTTGCTCGTGAAAGTGCCTAAAATTATTCAAACAAACACAAAAAATACGAACAACTCTCTCAACAAACCATTGATGGCAAATCTTCCGCAAGCAAAAAAAGCAGAGAGAGCGATAGAGGAAGGAAGGAAGGAAGGAAGGAAGGAAGGAAGGAAGGAAGGAAGAAATGAAGGAAGGAAGGAAGAAAGAAAGAAGAAGGAAGGAAGAAAGGAAGGAAGAAAGGAAGGAAGAAAGGAAAGAAGAAAGGAAGGAAGGAAGGAAGGAAGAAAGGAAGGAAGGGAGGAAGGAAGAAAGAAAGAAAGAAAGAAAGAAAGAAAGAAAGAAAGAAAGAAAGAAAGAAAGAAAGAAAGAAAGAAAGAAAGAAAGAAAGAAAGAAAGAAAGAAAGAAAGAAAGAAAGAAAGAAAGAAAGAAAAAAAGAAAGAAAGAAAGAAAGAAAGAAAGAAAGAAAGAAAGAAAGAAAGAAAGAAAGAAAGAAAGAAAGAAAGAAAGAAAGAAAGAAAGAAAGAAAGAAAGAAAAAAAGAAAGAAAGAAAGAAAGAGAGATAGAAAGAGAGAGAGTGAGAGAGAGGGACGGGCGCAAGATGAGGTTAGATACCAGGTTGTCCAATAATTCTTGTCCGAAAATTTCACCATTTGTAATTTTTTTCAACTTTATTGAAAAACAAGTCTAATCAACAATATAATCACCACAGGTATCCACAAGAGTGGCCCATCGATTGGGCAGGTCGCCGATGCCCTTCGCCCCGAACTCCGGGGGCTGCGACTCGAAGAAGTCCGCGATGTCGGATTTGAGGTTGTCGAAGTTGGTGACTTTTCTTCCGGCCAAATGATGCTTCAGCGGGCGGAACAAGAGGTAGTCGGAGGGGGCGAGGTCCGAGGAATACGTCGGATGGGCAACCGTCTCCCAGCTCAGCGTCGCCAAATTCTGCTGGGTCTCCTTCGCCACGTGGGGGCGCGTGTTGTCGTGCAGAAGGTGAACCGAGGCCCGTCGGGCCCGCTTTTCTCGGATGGCGTCGGCTAGTTTCTCGAGCTGATCGGTGTAGATGGAGGCGGTGACCGTCCTGCCTTGCGGGAGCAGATCGAACGAAGTACAGCATGCCCTTGGTGTCCCACCAGCAGCAGAGCATGATCTTCAGCGGGGGCAGGTCGGCTTTCGGCGTCGTCGGCGGCTCTTCTCCGCGCGGGATCCAGACGGCACGGCGGGCGACGTTGTCGTAGAGGACACAGCTCTCATCCCCAGTGACCAGGTCCTCGGGAAACTCCTTGCTATGCGGACGAAGGAGGAGGGACTGGCAGACGGCCACGCGGCTCTGCTTGTTGGCGTCCGTCAGACGGTGGGGGATCCAACGGGCCAGAACTTTGTGGTAGCCGAGTAAGTTGAGTCGATTGTGGATGGTGGACTTGCTGCAGCCGAGCGCCGTCGCCAGTTCACGGGTGGTGGCTTCCGGCTTCTCCTTGATACAGCGACGGACTTCGTCATCATCCACCGTAGAAGGCCTTACGCTGTGCTCCCTATCCTCGAGGCTCGTGTCACCGCTCTCGAAACGATTGAACCAGCGGCTGACTGTGCGCTGGGACACTGCATCCTCCTTGCACGCTCTGCAGATGTTGGCGACCGCGGTGCCCGTGTCGTTGCCCAGCAGCCACTCGTAGTACACGAACGTACGAATTCGACCTTGGTCCATTTTAGCTTGTACCGGTAGCTAGACGCGGCGACTGCGCCTTATATACCCCTAGCGTGGAACTTTGGAGAACCTTCTAGAAGGTTCTTACACTTGCCTGATATTATAACACTTCTAAGGAAAATTATAGAATTTTGAAAATTTTCGGACAGGAATTATTGGACGGCCTGGTAGAAAGAAAGAAACAAACCCTTGTCTTGGAGGACGAGAACTTGATCCGACATTCCAGCAAAAGCCTCCTTCGAATGGCCAACAACCAGTCCTCCCGTATCTTTGCTTCTAAGTCTGCCCTTGAAATTAAACTATAAAATGCGAACAAAGAAGTTGGGAGATAACATTGCAAAGCCGAACCTTGGCTTCTTGACGAGTTTTCCTCTCCACTCGTTTTGCCTTCTCATCAGCGATAATGCTGTTAACTCCAAATTCCTCATCCATTGCATCTAGCATTTTCGCCTACAAAATTGCACACAATAAGTAAATGCAGTACTCTTTGCGGCCGCCACTGGATGCCAGAGTAAATAACCGACCCAATGTTCATTCTGAACGTCAAACCATTCTCCTAATCTATGTGTAAGTCACATTAATAGTTGAACAATGCCAAACGGTATACTGGCTTGATGAGGTTCGTAGTTTTTTTCTGCATTTTTGGTACTCTTTCGGAATAGACGACCCATCCTGGTAAAGAAGGTTTTCGAATGCAGCTACAGGATCATTTTGTCATGTTTTGCTAGTAAACATGTAAAAGCATAGAGCAGCATGTAAAATTTTTGCAAAGAGAATATATAAAACACCACGAGAAACCAATTCCTTTGATTGGGTCGTCTATTCCGGAAGAGTACCCATTTTTTTCTCGCTAGTCTTTATTTTGTCTCGCAGTCGGCGCTCAAAGAAATATTTCTTTATCTATCCAATACCCCTTGTCGTTTCGCGTAAATCTCAATCGGTTTCGAAACTAACATTCACATTTATATAGATTGTATGGCGTTTATTTTCGCATTCTATCAAAGCTCCACAACCAGTCACTGTTAACACGTTGACGGCGAGCCATTTTTTCACGAATATCTTGTGAGATGCCACATTTTCCTTTGAATAATGCCGCACATTTTTTGGTTGGAAATTTGATTTCAAAAAGAATGAGTGAATATGATTGAAAAATGTCTCGAAATGAAAGAGACGAAGAAATAGATCTTGAGCCCTCAAGCAGGTTATCGAATTTTCTCAAACATTCTTGCCCACTTGAAATGAGTTGGTTATAAAAGAGGGATGTCCGACAGTATCTTTATTGTAGTAATCTAGCCATCATGAGCGTTTGGGATGCCCATATCGACTTCCCCAACCAAAAGATTGACGACGTGTTGCTTGAAAGAGATGATCAAGCTCCTGAGTGTTAGGATGACGATGATGAGAGCTTTCAAAGTACTGAAAAGCATAAAACCCCTGAAATTCTATGGATAGTTATAACAGATTGACATCAATATGTTAGGCGTCTTTCATAGTCCTCACCGCAAGCGCGGCACGCGGGACGAGCGGTGGACTATGGAAGTTTCCACCGCGCGGGACAAGCGGGAAGCAATTATGAAATCTACGACGGCACCACCATGGCGGCGTGGGTTAAAGCTGGGCCAGGGTACGGCGCGGGGTGTGAATATCCAAACCGGGGGGCCTGAGCTGCGCCGGGAGACCAAGTGAACCATTCTGACCGGGGGTTTACTACATGAACTCACTTTCATCGCCTTAGATGGAGACTGAAAACCGCTAGACTTATAGCGAGAGAAAATGAAAAACGTTCAAGTCAAGGAACCTAAACTAGGGTTTTAAAACAGCTGTATCTTGAGTTCTAAATGAGACGTCTGGAGTTTGAGCAAACTCAAGAAACCAAATTTGTAACCCTACATAATGAGACCTTAACCGTCCCCAGAGGATGCCTTACTACAAAATTTGCTAGGTGTTCTGATGTTTTGCGCCTAAAAATCCACACCTAGCTAGTTGATTTAGGTGTGGACTCTTAGGCTCAGAGCATCAAAAGTCCACACCTAATAAATTTTGATGTAAGGCATCCTCTGGGGGCGTTTAAGATCTCACTCTGTAGGGTTGTAAACCTAGTTTCTTAAAATTACTCAAACTCCAGGTACCTCATTTAGAACTAAAGTTACAGCTGTTTTGAAGCCCTAGTGTAGGTTTGTTGACTTGGACTGTTTTCGATCTTCTCCTCTATCAGTATAGCGGTGCTCCACATCTATTTTAGACGGTAAGAGTGAGTATGAGGAGATAAACAACAACGCTGAACTCAAATATCCTTCTCTCGTGATTCCTACTTTTCAAAACTGCAGACTTCCGGCGGGACCACACTTGAGAAAAGACACTTCAAATTTTACAACAAAAACAGACAAACGACTCTCCTGAGGGGGTCTGAGAGAATAGCCAGACTTTTGCTCTTGAAGATGGGGGGGGGGTCAGAGTACATTTAGCCTTGTCCACGCCTCTTGTCGTACTCTGAGCTGGGCCTCAACAAAGACATGCACAGAAATTCCTGGCTTGCATCTACGTATACGGTAGCATAGGATGATTTCAGAATCATTTATGGTGTAATGAAGTTAAGCTGAGAACCGAGTAGTGATTCAAATGGTGAAACCATTATGACGGTGCTGGATGAGCGACAGGTGCGTCAGCGCGGTGAGAACATTCATAGTCGACCGCGCGCGACGCGCTTGCGGTGAGGACCATGAAAGATGCCTTAATGAGTCACTTGGATCCTCTAAAAACTGGGTGAAAGCACCAGAGCAGGTCCGCGAAAAAATCTTCAAAATGGCGAAATTAGCATTTTTGGAACATTTGCAACTTCTGAGAATTCTCCTGCATATAAAAGGGATTCAAAGAAAAGACGCCACGATTAGGTACAAAAAGACTTCTATTCAATGATATTTATATTGAGATCTGGCGACTGCTTTTGAAAAGGTAGAAATAACTTAAAATCAAAAATGAAATGAAAATCGACTTCAAAAAGGTAATTCTTCAATCGAAAAACGAAGACTGTTGAATAGGGACCCTCTTTGAACTTCACCATGAAATAAGATACCTTAAATTCTTTGCATAATATAGGAATTGCGGAAGTAGCATTTTTTCGGGAAAATGCGAAATTCCGGTTATTGCAGAATTTTGGAAAACTTTTGGGTGCTATCGCAGCGTGGGAGGCACTGTGGTATCGCATTTGATCACGCCCGTTTGAAAGTGCCGCAACGACTCTCCTGATCTTGGCAGGGAAAGGAAACCCCAGGTAGGTGCTCGAATTCAAAGCGGCACGGTAAAATGGGGGTTGCCAAGTGCATCGCACCATAGTGCCCACTCGCTGCGATAACACCCACTTTTATGTGATTTTGTCCTTTAGCGTCTTCTTCTTATTCCTATTCTTTGCAGCCACTGAGAGGGGTTTCGTCACAAGTTGAGGAACTGGGCGACCAGCACTGGATTCGTCCACAAGTCTATTGTACTGAGCGTTGTTGGCTTCTTCGGACAATCAAATAGGTGCTTAGTGTCGTGGCCTTGGTTTCCACAGTCCGGGCACACGTCAGGCTGGCTATTGTCGATCCTGTGCAAGTAAGAAATAAGCATTGGAGAATGTCCGCAGCGTAACGAAGCGAGGATACACCTGGCGCGCCTACTGAGCTCGGATTCGGTTTCACATACCCTGGGCGGCAATTCACCGAGAATAGAGTTGACGGCCGCTTTGGCGAGATGATCCTTCGCGAACCGGGTGTGTTCCGCGCGTAAGAGACGAAGCCGTGATTCGTGTCGGTCCATCTCTGTACATTCACTTTGTTCGGAGCATCGGCAAACGGCACTCTGATCGATCTCTCTCTTACGGGATTTAACAGTCTTCTCGTCGGATGATTAGGCTGTTTAAGGACATTAATGAACATCTGCTGAGCCTGGAGCTGAAAATGCTTTTTTACTGACGAGATACGGGCCTCGGCGTGAAGGTGCTCAATCGGTGAGCTTTTTGCACATCCAGTGGCTATTCGGAGTGCAGCATTCTGAACTCGCTGCACCTTAGTCCAGGAACTGTCCGACACGATGTGCTGCCAGACAGGTGCAGCATACTCCAATGCAGGCTGCAGAATGGCTCGATATGTCGTCATGATTGTCTCTCTGCTGCAACCCCAGGACGTTCCTCCTAGAGCTCTCAACACATTAAGCTTTGCCTTAATAATTGCCTGCTTCTGTTCAGCATTTTTGTGAAACTTCAGCGATTGGTCCAAAACGAGGCCAAGCAGTTTGGGAAATTCCGCTGTAGGCATGAGGTCACCATCCCACCTGACAACAGGTTGGGCGCTGTGTTCCTTTGGGTCAGATGTGAATACCGAAACAGAAGACTTCGCCGCGGAAACTGCGAGCATCATACTATCGAGAAAGATTTTAAGGTCGACGAGATAGTCGCTGATCTTGTTTGCGATTACGGCACATGATGGTGATATCGTCGGCATACGCGACAATTTTTATATCTTCAGGAGGCTCAGGTAGGTCTTCAATACATAGGCTGAAGAGGGCAGATGACAAACTCCACCCTGCGACACACCGGCTGCTACTGGTATACTATTGGAGACGTGATTCTGGAATAGCACTTTGGCCCGACGACCTTTCGTAAACGCTGCAATCCGACGCTTCTGCCACGGTTGTAGCGAGAACTTCAACAGTTTCTCGGACGAAAGCCCTAGATTAACAGAATCAAATGCTTTGGTTAGATCTAGGGCAACGGCCACTGTTCTAAAAGGCTTTCTGGTATTGAACCCATCCACCGCATAGCTGACAATCTCCAGAGGCGGCATGCATGAACGCAGCGAGCGGTGTCAAGGAGCCGCTCCGCGTGCCATGCGCGCGGCGTCGAGCAACGGGGCTGCCCCGAAAATCAGGCACATCAATACACGCCACGAAATTCGGGGCCGCCCCGTTGCTCGACGCTGCGCGCATGGCACGCGGAGCGGCTCCCTGACACCGTTCGCTGTGTTCATGCATGCCGACCCAGAGAGGCAGTGGTGGTGGAGTGGCTTTCTAAACCCATGTTGATGTTGCTGTGCCTCATTCTGCTCTGCTAGGTCCCTTACGACTAGCTTTTCGGCTATTATCGCGATCGGTGATAGCAGCCTGATAGGGCGATAGCCCTTTGTCGTGCTTTGCGATTTGCCTGGCTTGAGCAGGGGTATCACATTGGCCGTCTTCCATGCTTGGGGTAGAGTGCAGGTTCGGAAAGGAGTGTTTATGATACCTGCGATCATCGGTAGAAGTTCCGTGGGAATCTTCTTCAGGATGGCTGCTGAGATACCATCAGGTCCGAGAGCCTTCGAGTTCCGATTTCCTTGATAGCCTTTGTTCTGATATAGACGTGTATCACAAGTCTAGACAAGTATCACAAGTAGATGCACGTATCACATCGTATCGGTATCATTGCCCTGAAGCCCTATAAATACCGCTACTTTGTTCTAGTGTACTCAGTGCTCAGTTCAGTCTTCGACTTCACCATCCTCGCCAGCAACTCGACTGCCTCCTGGACTCGACTGAAGACCACCGTTCCTGCACTGCTCACCGACTCGACGCCACGCCATCGACGGCGTCGACATCAGGCAGGACAAGACTCGCCTCACCCGTTGCTGTACAATGCCACGTGTTGTGGCCATCTACTGTTTCCCAATAAAGGTGTACGCCACAATGTGTTCACAGAACACAACAGTTGGCGATCAGGATGAGATAAATCGATCGATTGGTGATCGATACGGAGCAACAAGCCAGCCAGGCTCTGTAATCTGGAAACTTGCTGACACGATCGATTGGTGGTCGTACGCCAAAGTGCTTGGAAACAGTTGAGAGAGCTCGCGTTCGAGACACTTGAGCAGTACTTGTGAGCGAGCAATGGACTCTGAAATTCAGAAGCTCCTTGAGCAGAATGCTCAGCGAATCGCGCTGATGCAAGAGATGGTTAAAATGATGACCATGAAAAATGAGGTGAACCTAAAAAATGAATCGTTAACAGCTCCTTCGACATCGATGTCGGAGTTGAACAGTCGGTTAGCCATGTTTGCGTTTGATCCCGAGACTGATCAGTGTTTCTCTCGGTGGTATGCCAGACATGAGGACATCATGATGAAAGATGGTGCCCCCCTTGCAGAAGATGCGAAGTGGAGATTACTGATCGGGAAGTTGGATAATGATGCGTTTGAACGGTACAAGCGACAAATCCTTCCCAGATTATCATCCGATGTTCAATACAACGAGATGATAGCAATTCTCAGGGACATGTTCGATGTCAGGAAATCAGTATTCACAGCCCGTTACCAATGTTTCAAGATAGAGAAACAGGATTCGGACGATTTCATGGAGTATACCGGTCGGGTGAATGAAATGTGTGAATACGCGAGTTTCGGTGAGCTAGACACAGAGGGTTTGAAGCCTTTGTTGTGGATTTACGGTCTGAAATCCAACAAAGATCGAGAAATTAGACCGCGATTGCTTGCCTTCTTTGGATAAGGAAGCAAAAGCAAATCGAAGACCAAGCTTGCATGAGATGTATAAAGAGTGTGATCGAATAGTGACGTTGTTGAACACGTCAAAGATGATCGAGAGCGATTCACACGAAGTGAGAAAAGTCGAAAACGAGCCAAAAAGGGAAGACCGCATTATCGAATGCTGGAACTGTGGTAGGACTGGTCACACAAGTCGAGAGTGCCGAAGCAAGGTGTGGACTTGCAACTCATGCAAAGGTAAAGGGCACAAAGAGAAGTATTGTGAGAGAGCATCACAATACAGTAAAAGATTCAAGTCGAGGGCCGAAAGAAAACCTCACCAGAAGCGCTGCGGGCGAGTAGTTCTCGCAGGAAGTGCTGAGGCTGACGTGAATGCGGTAAGGCAGTACGTCAACGTAGAGGTCAACGGGCACAAAAAGGAGTTTCAACTGGATACTGGCTCAGATGTTACATTGTTGAATGTAGATATGTGGAACAAAATGGGCAGACCAAAACTCACTCGCACTAGTTTGGTCATCAAGGACGCTAGTGGAAACCAGATGAAGGTTTTCGGTGAACTAAAATGTCCGTTCAAACTGAAAGGTGCCGTTGGTGAGGGAGGTTGTTACGTTACCTCTCACAAGAGCCTAGTAGGTCTCGATTGGATAAGACAGAACGCTGATATGGCATATCATATGGAGAAAATGGTAGCTCACGTGAGTACCAATGATGATGCCAAGCTGATATCGGAACTGAAACAAAAATTTGAAGCTGTGTTTCAAGAAGGCCTGGGCACGTGCACCAGAGAAAAGGCAGAGCTGAAGCTGCTGCAAGGTGCGAAGCCTATTTTCCGAATGAAAAGACCTGTTGCACATGCGTCGCTAGAGACTGTCGAAAAGGAAATTGAACGCCTTGTGGAGATGGAAGTTATTGAACCAATATCTCACAGCGAATGGGCGGCTCCAATTGTTTGCGTACGCAAAGCGAATGTCAAGATAAGAGTCTGTGCCGATTTTTCGACTGGTCTGAACAGATCCTTGGAGAATTACGAGTACCCCATTCCATTTCCGGAGAATATATTCGCCTCGCTGAATGGTGGAACAGCTTTCTCGCAGATCGATTTTTCTGATGCGTATCTCCAAGTTGAGTTGACAGATGAGGCCAGGCAAATGGTCGTCATAAACACGCACAACGGTCTATATCGATACAAACGTTTGCCGTTTGTTATCAAGACAGCACCAGGCATTTTCCAAAGCATCATGAATAAAATGATAGCAGGCCTAGATGGAGTAGCCGCTTATTTGGATGACATTGTGGTGGTCGGAAAGACACCAGAGTTGCACAAGAAGAATCTCCTCGCTTTGTTTGAACGCATAGCGGAGTACGGATTACGAGTGAGACTGGAGAAGTGCTCGTTCGCTAAATCAGAGATTCACTTCCTTGGATTCATTGTAGATAAGGAAGGTCGTCGTCCAAATCCTGAAAAGGTTGCTGCCATTGTCAGGATTCCAGCCCCGGAGAATGTGGCACAACTACGCGCATTCTTAGGCATGGTCACGTACTATTCGGCTTTTATTCCCAACATGAAACAGTTGCGTGGACCGTTAGATGCTTCGTTGAAAAAAGATGTCAAATGAACATTGGAAGAAAACACACGAAACAGCGTTCGTGACCCTAAGAAAAAACTGATCGTAGCGGCAGATGCGTGCGATTATGGAATAGGGTATGTGATCTCGCATAGAATGCCAGACGGAACAGAAAAGACGATTGCCCACGGCTCGAGATCACTGACTTCTGCAGCGAAGAAATATGCCCATATCGAAAAGGAAGCTTTGGGGCTTGTCGAGGCAATCAAGAAGTTCCACAAGTATGTGTACGGGAGGCATTTCACGCTCCGTACTGACCACAAGCCGTTGCTGGCCATATTCGGCAGCAAGAAGGGCGTACCGGTCCATTCAGCCAACCGTTTGATGCGTTGGGCAACGATGCTGATAGGCTATGATTTTAAAATCGAATACATCAAGACGGATTCGTTTGAACAGGCTGATGGATTATCGAAATTGATCCGGAGGCATCCCCTAATAGAGGAGGATTGCGTTGTCGCCTCAGTGGAGAGGGACGTGAAACTAGTGCTCGCAGATGCTGTACGCAGATTGCTCGTGACAGCTGAGATGATTCGTGAGCACACTGAAAAGGATGTTCTGTTGCGAAAGCTGAAGAGTTTCATCGATACTGGAAGATGGCCATAAGTTATGAAATCTGATTTTGAGCAGTTTTACAATAAGCGTGAATCGTTATCGATAGTGCAAGGCTGCGTGATGGCAAGCGATAGGGTTGTTGTGCCGGAGACGCTGAGAAAGGAAGTTCTCAAAGAGCTGCACTGTGGTCATCCTGGAATGGTCAGGATGAAAGGACTAGCGAGAAGCTACGTCTATTGGCCAAATATCGATGAAGACTGTGAAAAGAATGTAAAAAGTTGTGCTGACTGCCAACTACAGTCAAAATCTCCGACGAGGGTACCTCTGAGAACGTGGAAGACGCCAGAAAGCATATGGGAGCGACTTCATGTCGATTTCGCTGGCCCAATGAATGGAGTGTACTATATGGTCGTTGTCGACGCTTTGAGTAAATGGCCGGAGATGTTTGAAATGAAAAACATTACAGCTAACACAACGGTGAAGTTGTTAAAAGAGCTATTCGCACGATACGGAAATCCAAAGACGCTTGTAAGCGATAACGGGACGCAGTTCACATCGGAGCTATTCAAGCAGAACACCGCCGTATCATCCTCAGTCCAACGGTCAGGCAGAAAGATTCGTTGGCATCCTTAAGAAAGGGATGAAGAAGCTAAACGGGGAGGGGAGCTCGCCCGCTCGCCCAGACATTGACTGTCTGAATACGGTATTGTTGGCGTACCGAACAACGCCGAAATCTGTGCTGCAAGGGATGAGCCCTGCTGAAGTTTTCATGAAAAGAAAACTGAGAACACGGTTGAGCATGTTAAAGCCGTCAGGAATGCAGACATATACTGATACTGCCGCTGACCAGAGACGAAGAACTGAGGAACAGTTCAACCGAAAGCATGGAGCAAAATGCAGAGACTTCTCCGTCGGAGACACTGTCCTGGTGAAGGAATACCATGCACCTTCAAAGTTTGATTGGATTCAAGGGACAGTTACTAAGACAACAGGAAAAGTCATTTATGAGGTAGACATCGGAGGAAAACTGGTCCGTAAGCATGCAAATCAAATGCGAGGCAGCATATTGATCCCGATGCATGATGATAATCATTCACGAGATTTGTTACTGGACTTGTTCGAAACTGATCCAGTCAGTACTGAAAGCGTACCAGATGACACAACCAATGATGACTTGGTTGATTGTACTCGTGAGGCCTCTGATGCCGGTGTGGAAGAAAACAGAGAACAACCGGAGCGACAAAAAGGGTCGAATGGTGACCAAGGTAAAGTTCGGCGTCGTACAACAGTCACTTTTCCGCCAGAGTCGATCCGAAAGTCTACCCGACAACGTCGCAAGCCACAACGATACGAGCTATGAATGGCTTGGCACTGTTTTGTTCCATTAAATGTTCCTCTGCACCGTAGCGTACCTCTTAAAAGGGGAGGTGTTGTGGATAAGACGTGTATCACAAGTAGATGCACGTATCACATAGTATCGGTATCATTGCCCTGAAGCCCTATAAATACCGCTACTTTGTTCTAGTGATTCTCAGTGCTCAGTTCAGTCTTCGACTTCACCATCCTCGCCAGCAACTCGACTGCCTCCTGGACTCGACTGAAGACCACCGTTCCTGCACTGCTCACCGACTCGACGCCACGCCATCGACGGCGTCGACATCAAGCAGGACAAGACTCACCTCACCCGTTGCTGTACACTGCCACGTGTTGTGGCCATCTACTGTTTCCCAATAAAGGTGTACGCCACATTGTGTTCACAGAACACAACAGCCTTCTCCATTTGAGCAGGAATAAAGGCCTCAGTAGCGTTCATCAGCGGCAGACGGCTTAGTTCTCTTACCGTGACTCTATTTTGTACGCCTCGCTTGGTACGTGTGATGAAAAATTTTTTGCCAAGAGCATATGCGGCAGCCTTTCCTGATTTAAAGACGCTGTTATCGAACTCTATGGTAGAGTTCGAGGAGGGGGCGGACTTGCCGGATATCTTCCTCAATACTTTCCACACAGTGGTTCCGTCGGCTTTAAAATTCAACCTTTCAGTAAACTTCTCCCAACTTTCTTTCTTTCGCTTGTCCAAATCCTTTTTCATCTACTCATCCAGCTTGGCCACCTCAGGATCCAGATGATTCTCAGCTCTCGCGGAGAGGGTTTTTGCCATGGGAGAGGTGCTGGCTGGCTGCAGCTCTCCTGAGGATTCTTCTACAAATGGCCGGCGTCGAAAGGAATCCAGGACCCGCGAAGAAGAAGATGTACCCATGTGCCACATGCTACAGAGATGTCAATTGGTATGGAACCAGCGTCCAATGTTTTGGATGCGAAAGGTGGGTGCACTTCTCTTGTTCGGGTCTCAGTTCTGTGAGGCACCACGATTCTTCCTTTCGTTGTATTGTGTGCTCCGCCTCCAGTAACTCAAATTCCTCATCTACCAACCGCCCCCTCTCTATTGTACACATAAATCTCAACGGCCTTCGCGCCAAGCTCTCTGAACTATCTCTCTTCGCCCGTACTCATCACCCGGATGTTATCATGGTCCAGGAGACCAAACTCTCTCCCTCTGCTACCTCTAGACATCCAAACATCCCGGGCTATACTGCATATCATACTCCTAGGTCATCTCAAGGAGGCGGAGTCTCTACTTTTGTTCTGTCCTCTCTTCTCTCTCACATTATTCCAAATACTCCAGTGGATGGCACTCTCGAGTACATCCCCATCCATCTACCTCTTAAAACACCACTTTCTCTTTTTAATATATATATATATATATATATATATATATATATATATATATATATATATATATATATATATATATATATATATATATATATATCCCTCCTTCTACCTCTTGTCCCTCAACATACAATCCTATCTCCCTTCTCAAGCAGCTGTATGACTGCTCTCTTTCTGCCTCAATTGTCTTTGCGGGTGACTTCAATGCGCACACGTTCTGCTCGTCGCTTGATTCTGATGCTAGAGGAAGTGACGTCGAAGAATGGGCGGAGGAGTGCGATCTGGTTATCTTAAACGATGGCCAGCCCACTCGTCTCCCTGCCAACGGCCGATCATCTAGCCCAGACATCTCCTCGTCTCCTCGAATCTCTCTAATGCCTGCTCTTGGTCGACATCCACAACTCTTTCCAGCGATCACATCCCTGTCTTTGTCGATATTGATCTCTCTAACTCTCTTCCTCCCTATACAGGTGTTCGTCATCGTTCTTATCTTAATTTAGGCCTTGCAGACTGGAGCCTGTTCAGGGAGGTTGCGCTCCGCCAAGCGGCTGATTATCCGTGGAATGGCGATGTACACCAGAAGGAGCGCCACCTATCTGATGCTATCTTGAAGGCGATGAAAGCTGCGATCCCTGAAGGCCGCGTTGAGACCTTCTTTCCCAATGTCACCAGGGAAACACTGCAGAAGATAAGGACAAGGGACGCAAAGAGAGCCGCAGATCATCTTGACCCAGACATCGCTGCGCTGGATGATGAGATCAGGAAGGACCTTGACAGGCACAAGAAGGAAACTTGGGAAAAGTTCACTGAGAAATGAACTTCAGAAATGATGCAGCAGCAACGTGGAAGGCCTTGAAAAGGATCTCCGGAAAGTTCACCTCCGCCGACAATTTCACGATTGAATTTGAAGGTGGAGTCTTCAAATCAGGGAAGGAGGCCGCAAATGCTCTTGGGAAGCATTTTTTCATCACTAGAACCAAAAGAGAGAAGCAGAACAGAATAACTGTACGGGAACTCTGTAAGTTGCCTCTCATGGATGTAGATGATGCAGTCACGCCTGCACAGGTCGAGAAGGTAATAAAGGAGATGAGCAACTCGAAGGCATTAGGGCCAGACGGTTTGAGCCCTGCAGTCCTGAAGAGACTGCCCAGTGAACTACTGCCCTTTATTGCTGATGTCATAAATACATCGTTTCGTACATGTACTTTACCCCAAAATTGGAAAGTGGCTCGTGTTATTCCACTGCCGAAGCCGGGAAAGTCACCATCCACGGCTAAAGGGTACCGGCCGATCAGTATGCTCCCACCCATCGCCAAAATTGCCGAAAAACTGGTTGTGGAGGAGCTTGCCGAGCATAACAGCCAACAGCAGCACCAACATGGTTTCCGTAAATTACATTCCACCACTACGGCCTTGTTGAAAATTGTGAGCTATGTGCTGGACGGCTTCAATGCCATCAAACCCCAACGTACTGTTGGTGTGGCCCTCGACTTAACAAAGGCATTTGACACTGTCAATCTAGGCCTACTATCAGAGAGTCTGTTGAAGTCTACCATCAAGCCATGGCAGAAGCGGTGGATAACTGCCTTCACTAAAGGACGTCGGGCAAATGTGCTATACCAGGGACATGTTTCCAATAGCATCCCCATCGCAGCTGGTGTCCCTCAAGGAGGAGTTTTATCGCCTGCACTTTTCAGTTTATATCTAGAAGATCTGCCCGTTCCCCCTCAAGACATCAAGGTCGTTGCATACGCGGATGATATTACTATTCTGTGCCGAGATCGCGACACTAAGGTAGCCACCAGTAAGATCAATGGCTACTTGATCGAGTTGAAATGTTTCTTCGATCGCAAAATGCTCACAGTATCTGCCTCCAAATCGTCCGTAACCGTCTTTTCCACTGATAATGCAGAGCACAGTGCCCATCCTATGGTGAAATGGGACGAAATTCAATTGCAGGCAACCCGATTCCCCAAGATGCTTGGACTCGTGTTGGATCCTTCGTTGAAGTTTCATAAGAACACTGAGCAGAAGCAAGCCACAGTGAAAACAAGACTCAACGTCCTGCGTGCTCTCGGTGGAACGTCCTGGGGATGCAATAAAGAAACGATCCTGACCACGTATAAGGCTATTGTGCAACCCGCCTTGGAGTATGCTGCGCCAGTCTGGCAGCACATCGTGTCGGACACCTCTTGGTCCAAGCTGCAGCGCGTCCAAAATTGTGCTCTGCGAATTGCAACTGGCTGTTCTAAAAGCTCTCCAATAGAGCACTTACGTGGCGAAGCTCGCATATTCCCTGTAAGAGACCACTGCCAACTCCAGGCGCAACAAATGTACATTAACATCGTGAAGCAGCCGAATCATCCATCGCGAAGAGTACTAAACCCGGTGAGAGAGAGAGAGATGTATCAGAAAGCCTTTCGCCGATGCTCCGTCGAAAGTAGATGTGCAGAGATGGACCGAAGCACAACAAGAACGCCTCCGTCTCTTGCGCGCGGGGCATACCCGATTCGTGAAGGAACACTTGAGCAGAGTTGCCATAAACTCCATCCTGGGAGTCGCACCTCCGAAGGTCAGCGAGACAGAGATGGAACTTGGCAGGCGTGCCAGGTGCACCCTTGCATCGTTACGCTGTGGACACACCCCCATGCTTATGTCATACTTGCATAGGATTGACAACAGCAAACCTGACGAGTGTCCTGATTGCGGTAGTCAAGGGCATACTACTGCGCACCTGTTCAATTGCCCGAAAAGACCGACTACATTAACGACAATGGATCTGTGGACGAACCCAGTGCTAGTGGCCGAGTTTCTGAACCTATGACAGAACCCCTCTCTGTGGCTGCAAAGAAGAAGAAGAAGCTCTCTTTTCATCTCTTGTTCTGATCTTCTGTAGAATCTCTCCGGTGACATTAGGGTAGGAACGTTTTACACATCCTTCAGATATGGCCGCTTTCGTAGCCTTCCGAATGGCGTCAGATATGTGACGCTCTTTCTGGTGCACATCTCCATACCATGAATATTCAGTTGCCTGGCGGAGCGCAACCTCTCTGAACAGGACCCAGTCAGCAAGGCTTAAATTGAGATAAGAACGTCGACGAATACCAGTATAAGGGGCAAGAGAGTTTGAGAGATCAATATGGAGAAAGACGGGAATGTGGTCGCTGGAAAGAGTTGTGGAAGTGGACCATGTGCAAGCATTAAAAAGATTGGATGAAACAAGGGAGATGTCCGGGCTAGAAGGTCGGCCGTAGGAAGGGAGACGAGTAGGCTGATCATCGTTGAGGACAACCAGATCACACTCCTCAGCTCATTCATCGACGTCTTCCCCTCTGGCGTCGGACTCAAGCGCAGAACAGAACGTGTGAGCATTGAAGTCACCTTCGAAGACAGCTGATGGGGATAGAGAGCAGTCATGCAACTGCTTAAGAAAAAGGGATGGGGTTGTAGGGTGGGGACAAGAAATGGAGGGAGGAATGTAAATATTAAATAGAGATACTGGAGTTTTAAGAGGGGGGGGGGGGTGAACGGGAACGTACTCGAGGGTACCGTCCTTAGGAACAATTGGAATTAGATGAGAGGGTAAGTTAGAAAGCACAAACGTAGAAACTCCGCTCCAAGAGCTGTCCTTGGGATGTGATAGGCAGTGCAGCCTGGAATGTTTGGTTGGGGATAAGTGCTAGAGAAAGCGAGTTTGGTTTCTTGAACCATAATAACATCCGGATGAGGATTCAGGGTGCTCTTATTCGTACGAGTGTTTTCTTTGCCTACAATTTTGTTTGCCTGCATGTCCAGGCTGTCTTGCTTAAACCTATCTCACATACATTTTGTATGTTTCTTTGTCGCCAGATAAAGCTATTGAATTGAATTGAAAAATTGAAATGATGAGTACGAGCGAAGAGAGAGAGTTCGGACAGTTTGGCACGAAGGCCGTTGAGATTTATATGTACAATAGAGAGGGGGCGGTTGGTGAATGAGGAATCAGAGTTGCTGGGGGCGGAGCACAGAACACAACGGAAGGATGAGTCGTGATGCCTCACAGAACTAAGACCTGAACAGGAGAAGTGCACCCACCTTTGGCATCCGAAGCATTGGACGCTTTTCCCATTCAAGGTGACTTTCTTGCTGCAAATGGCACAGGGATACTTCTGCACAGGTCCACGACTCCTCTCGACGCCAGCCCTTTGTAAGAGGATCTTCAGGAGAGTTGGGGCCAGGCAGCATCTCTCACAACAAAAACCCTCTTTTCGAAGGGGTTGACGTTGGTTTGCACGGAGGCGGTCTTCTTTCCTCCACACTGCCACGGCACGAACTTACGACATCTCGGTATCGTATATCACAATTGGAGCAGAGCAGAAAACATAAACAGGCAGCCGCGACCATTTATCCGTACGTGTTCGGATGCGTTCCACCAATTTCATCATGTATCCACGTCCCAACTTTGCCGCCGAGCGAAAGGCCTGAGCATGCTCTAAACCTGAAACGGCGTTGGGCGCGAAGGCTTTGCGGAATTGTACCGCCGACGTCGCTAGCGTCGCTTTTTTACCAATACGTTCGCCCTCTTTCATTAAACATCACATTCCGCTCTGAGTAGCTTTTACTCGTTTGATATGCTTCAAGAATTCGGAAAATGCCTGGAAACATCTTCTAAAAAATAATGCGCTCACAAGGGAAGTATAAGAAGCGTAGGTCTGAACGGTAGAAATCTAATGTCATATGGGCATGTTCACACATTACATGGTAAAATAGTGTAGGCGGCCCGCCGCGAAAGATAGGTCTGAAGGAGCTATGAGCTCCGAAAGTTTGCCAGCCATCGACCTCCTCCTAGTCTATGAATTGTTAAGCGCTCAAGCCAACAGCATCGACGGCGCAAAGGGAGGAAGGGGCAGTGGTAGGCATCTGACCAGGGTTCGAATCTCCCCCAGAGCTGCTTTTTTGCAAATTCACGGAACTTTCATATTTTGATCAAAAATTATGTCACAAATGCCATCTTATCCTTTTGCTGCGCGATATAGCAATATCGACAGTGAAATGGACTCGGGTACAAGGGGTTTAAGGTTTTGTTCCCCATCAAGGATTTCGCGCGCGCGCGAGAGAGAGAGAGAGAGCCAATGTTGCATTAACGATGAATGGCTCAATGGTTTAATAGAAAGCAAACTGATAGAAAAGGTGGTAAAAGAGATGCGCAACTCGAAGGCCGTAGGGCCGGATGGCATTAGTTCAGCGATCTTGAAGAAACTGCCGACTGAGATTATGTCAATCCTGGCTGACGTCATCAACACATCCTTTCGCACGTGCATCGTTCCCCAAGACTGGAAAATGGCAAGCGTCGTTCCGTTGCCTAAGGCAGGTAAATCACCATCGACGGCTAAGGGATACAGGCCAATAAGTTTTTTATCACCAATCGCAAAGGTCGCTGAGAAACTGGTCGTCAAGGAGCTTGCCGAGCATAATAACAATCAGCACCACCAGCATGGATTCAGCAAATTACACTCTACCACCACGGCGCTGCTGGAGATTGTGAGCTGTTTTGGATGGCTTCAACGCCACCAAGCCTCAACGCACTGTTGGAGTAGCCCTGGACCTCACGAAGGCGTTTGACACTGTCAACTTGGGCATACTGTCTGAGAAGCTATTGAGGTCCACCATCCCGCCTTGGCAGAAGCGATGGATTACAGCACTCATCAAAGGGCGCCGAACAAAAGTGCTGTTTCAGGGACATGTCTCTAAAAGCATCCCGATCGCTGCCGGTGTCCCTCAAGGAGGAGTCATATCGCCTGCTCTGTTCAGTCTTTACCTTGAAGATTTGCCCGTCCCCCCAAGTGACATCACAGTCGTTGAGTATGCGGATGACATCACCATCTTGTGCTGGGACAGAGACATTAATGTAGCTGCACGCAAGATCAATAGCTACCTCATCGTTCTGAAGAACTTTCTCGATGATATGATGCTCACTGTCTCTGCCGCTAAATCATCTGTATCAGTTTTCTCCATTGACCCTAAGGAACACTGCGCTCAACCCGTTGTGAATTGGGAAGACGCTCGTCTGCCTGCTGCACGTTTTCCTAAGCTGCTCGGCCTAGTATTGGATCCTTCGTTGAGGTTCTACAAGAATACTGAGCAGAAACAGGCTACAGTGAAAGCAAAGCTCAACGTCCTACGAGCTCTGGGAGGAACGTCGTGGGGAAATAGCAAGGAGACAATTTTGACCACCTATAAGGCAATATTGCAGCTGGCGTTGGAGTACGCTGCACCGGTATGGCAGCACATGATATCGGATTCATCGTGGACAAAGATGCAGCGAGTCCAAAATGCTGCTCTTCGGATTGCCACAGGGTGTGCTAAAAGCACCCCAGTGGAACATCTTCATGCTGAAGCCCGAATTCTGCCAGTTAAGGAGCATTGCCAACTCCAAGCGCAGCAACTGGTTATTAACATTGTCAAGCAGCCTGACCACCCATTAAGAAGGATCATGAATCCCGTGAGAGAGAGACATATCAGAAGGCCTTTTGCGGATGCTCCCGAGAAAGTTAATATACAAAGATGGACGGACTCCCAACTGGATCGTCTGCGTCTAAGTTCGTCAGGGATCACTTGAGTAGGATGACCGTCAATACCATATTGGGGGTCGCACCACCCATAGTCAGCGACACCGAGATGGAACTCGGTAGGCGGGCTAGAAGTACCCTTGCCTCGTTACGCTGCGGTCATTCCCCTATGCTGATGTCATTCTTGCATAAGATCGATCGCAGTAGGCCGGACGAGTGCCCGGACTGTGGTAGCCGCGGCCACACAACTGAACACCTATTCGAATGCCCAAAGAGGCTTACCACTCTTACAACAATGGATTTGTGGACGAATCCGGTTTCAGTCGCCCGTTTCTTGAACCTTTGACAAAAACCTTCCTGCGGCTGCAAAGAAGAAGAAGACACTGAACGTTTTAATATAATCTGTACTAGAACTACACAATCAAATGAAATGCGGAATTCGACTTCAACGAGTTTCAGGCGATATGACAAGAAACATTTGTTAGAGCGAAGAGTTCTCTTTTGTTCGCATTAGCACACTCTGAACAAAATAGAGTAGCGATAAAAAATGCCAGATGGCATTCCAGGTGAATTTTATTTCATTTTGGCAAAAAGAGCGCAGTCTAACTATGGAGGTGACGTAAATCGCAACAGAAAAAATTTAGTTTAAAACATTGTGGTGCTGGTTTGGTGAAAGATTTGTTCAATTATAATGAACGTGCCCTTTCTTCAGCTCTCTGTCGCTCTTCTTCTTGTTTCCTCACTTTGGCTACCCAATTAGATGCATCCTCATCATCCGAATCTGACTCCGCTATACCTTTTGCAGTCAAAACTCGATCGTACACTTGACGCTTCTTCTTTGCAAGCTGAATCACTTTCATATGAAAGGATTTAGAACAAGAAATACTATGAACTCTCTAGGAGTGGAACTCACTTCGAGCTTCTCCTTCATCTCTTGTTCTTTCTTTCTGTCACCCCAGTTCTCGGGCTTTTTATGTCGAAATTCAAGTCCATCCTCCACATGAACCATCGTACCATCTTCAGCTTCTCGTACCTATGGGACAGACGTAGAGCATTAAACAACGGGAACAAAATATCATATCTTCCATAATGCAACAAAATAAAGGTACCTTGGGACCATCATCGAGTTCCAACGGAGCCAACCCTAATTTAGCGCGCAGCTTGTTCGTTTCTTCAATTGATAGCGACTCCGCACTAAATTCGTATACAAATTAGTGTTTTCAAACGAAAAAAAGTGAAATAGATCACGTACTGGTCCTCCTTTGGTGGTGGACTAGACTCCCTTTCTTTCTCCCGACGTCGTGACCTAAAATGCGGTGGACATGATCATGAACTGAAAATTTGTCGCAGAACCCAACGCGACCATGGAACTTTGAAAACGTTCTCGGATGTGGGCAGTCATAGTCTAAAGATGATTCTCATTCCTGAAAGAGCCCCAACATGCCCTCAGAGCATTCTTCGTCTGAATTCGGTAGTAGTCGTACAGCGCGTATGCTTCATTTTCTCGCTATCCGCAGTTTTCTGCATCACCATAATAAAGTGACGCGGCCAGTCCTTAATTTTCGGGATTACGTTTTTCACGGGCCGCACATAGGGCAGTAGCAAGAGAGGCCAATGTCATGCACACGGTCAAGTGAACGACCCCCCCCCCCCCCCACAAGACCAACCAAGACTTCTATCCCAACGGGGTCGATAAAATGGTACAAGACTTGTCTGGGAGGATAAGAACACCGGCTTGAACATCGGCCGGCCCACGCAAGCAAACGCGCATTGAAAATCCTCTACGAATCTGAATGGAATTCGAATATGTGGCGCATCCCCAGAGGGATTGATCAACGCCGACAACTTCATCCCTCAAGCTTTCATCAGAAAACGGCCTTTTCGCATCTACGATAGTGAAAAACGTGCGAGGAGCGGGCAAATGAAGTGCACAAAATGACAGCTCTTGGTTACGCTGGTTTTTCTGTGCTGCTACGCAATTATCACACCTACCCGGGGTTCCCCCCCCTCAGAAGTCAGGAAGGTTGCTGCCGCACGAAAAAATGGGCGTGGCCCAAGGGTGACCAGGTGAAAACGCGAAATGCCGGACCGGACATATTGCCAGTGCGGTATGATACCATGGCATTGTGGTGAGCGCGGAGCGCTCACCAGATTTGGCTTTGATTCGCCATCGCGCAACCCCCTGATCTCAGTATCAGGGTCCAGAGCAAACGTAGGAAGACCGTTCTTTTTGCATTTAATACACTTTAGGAGGCTGAATAACTATTCAAAAATTGGTCCGGAATGGTTACCTGAGATTCGAGAAAAATTGTCAAAACCACGTCATTTTGGTCGAAAAAAAGGTTCATCTCTTTTTTTTTCAGTTGGCGTACACGATCTTGTTGGAACACTTAGCGTTGAGCTAGAAAGCTCATTTTGGCCAGAAAGTTGGTTATGATTGCACCTAGCTCCTGTCAAAATTTGAAGTTGGTAGCTCAATTTTTGTGGAACCTCAACGAAGAATCCAATACTAGGCCGAGCAGCTTAGGGAAACGTGCGGCAGGCAGACGAGCGTCTTCCCAATTCACAACGGGGTAAGCGCAGTGTTCCTTAGGGTCAGTGGAGAAAACTGATACAGATGATTTAGCGGCAGAGACAGTGAGCATCATATATCGAGAAAGCTCTTCAGAACGATGAGGTAGGTATTGATCTTGCGTGCAGCTAACCATTGATGCTAAAATGTTTGCCAGATTCTCCTCTTTGTAACAATACCCTTTGCTCTCAGTTTAATGCTAGTTTTGATCAACTAGGTTCGTTTGAATGAACCTTGTCACGGCTAAATATTTACACCCGCTCTAACTTTGTTTATTTACATTAAATTTCTAAAATGGGTACATCCAGAATAGACAACTTTCATCATCTTCCATTTCCTTTGGTTTCAATCCTTTTCTCCTCCCTGGTCTGTAATAAAATACATTTTTTATTAATATTGAGTGCGCGTCCATTCCCGTGTGCGTTGTGTAGCTGCGTACTGACACCGTATCACACGGCAAGCCGATTTTTTAAGGGATAGCGGCATTCTAGGAGGCGAAAACTCGGGTTTTCTACTCCCTAAGAATCACATGAATCCTAACATTGTTCCACAACACAAAATAGTTCTGATTTCCACATCAGAACAATCAAACACAGATTAACTAATCCTTTATAGGTTCATGAAAACATTCGACAGGAAACATTAATTATTGCAATAGTAGTAGTTCTGTTGTTGGTAATTGTTCAATTGTTTTGTATTGAAAAATGTTTTATCTTTTGTAATGACTTACCGTCTTACTAACAAATTTTCCTCATGGGGTTGTTTTGAAGTTCAGAAATTACACTACCCTTTTTGTGACCATATTCGGGATTTTCTCTATTCAGTGCTTTTTTTATATTCTTGTTTATCAAAATCAGGAAGTCAAGATCATGGCTGTCCAACTATTCGGAAAACAGCCGATTTCGATTTCCCATAAGGGGGTGCCTAAAAATTAGCGAACTAAGGGGGGTGCATATTCAGAATCGCCACGCCGGGACGTGTGCCCAGCCCTGATCGGAATGTTCTCCTCCTAACATTTGCTTACAAGTTTCGTGGTCCGGGTGCAGCTGCACTTTAACACCATATCTGAACCTTTGTTTGATAAAAAAGTTTGGTCTGCAATAGAAACCATGACTGTGAAAGATTTTCAGTAAGCTCGTTTTTCTAGTGCTGCGCGCATTCACATTTTTGGTAAGGTAATCATCGTTTGAATTAGTCCGGTATCATGCCTAACGTTACTGCTAAGCAATGTCAATTTTTCATCTCAACATCCACATCTGTAATTTATCTTGGGCCCAACAATCAGTTGCTGACGAGATGGAACCCTAGAAAATAAGAAACGGTGGGCCAGCAAGCAATTCAAAAGAACACAGCTTTTCAAGTGAAGGGATTCAAGTAAGAAAAACACTGAAATGCGCTCTAAATACCTAAGAATACAATGTAGATGATAAAAACCCTCACTTTCAAAACAAAAACACTCCCCGTGGCTGATCTCAGTCTGAAATACCACTTAGGTGCGACGCTGGCGCACGATGATATCATAACGCTCTCCACGGCGAATGGGGTTACGGTAACACAGAATCCCGGTTGCTAAAAAACGTTTTGTCAGAAATAGTCAGGAGTATTCTTTTCGCAGCTCGCAATGCGTGCGTGGAACTGTTCGCAGTGTGCTCGCAGTGCGACAAGACTATGAAAGCCCTCTGCGAGAATTTTGTCGTCGGGCGCTCGCACGGCGAGTTGCGTCCTCGCAGTGCGGCAAGAACTATGAAAGCCCCCCCCCCTACCAAATGGACGCACGACAGCTCGCATGCGAGGACGCTGCGAGCACGTAGCTACAAGGCCTCTGAATAGTCGGGCGGCAAAAGTCGCGCCACCACGATGAACGGTAGAGGGTGGCTAGGAAGCTTCGTGTCTGCCCCTTATTCCTCATCGTTGAGGCGCGACTTTTGCCGCCGGACTATGCAGAGGCCAATATGCTTATAGCCTACAGCAATGTTAGTAGGACCTGGTGAGGTTGTGGACTCGTGGTAACATATTGTAGTTTGTTAGTGGTATCACTCATTTTTCCGGAACAGTTTTGATAGATCGGTGAGTCGGTGTTTTCACCGATGTGACTACATCTGTGGAAGCAATGAAAACATGTGAAAATATGAGCGTGGAATCACAAACTCACCAGCCAATCTCAGTTATTTCGAAGAAATGAGTGATAACACAATCAGGCTACAATATGTTAAGAAGAATCCGCAACCTCACCAGGTCCTACTTCCATTGCTGTAGTCTATATACGTGTCGCAACTCGTAGAACTCTAGATGCAACCTGAACGCGCCCTCGTTCGGCCTTGCCAACAACTAAAAATCGTCGAAAAATATTGAAGCATACAATAAAGATATGGTACCCACTTCTTCGGTCTTGGCGAGGGAGATCTTGACCTGGAACTGGAGCGATTCCTGTCCCTGTTTCGGCGGCCGTCATCCGAGTCGTCCTCGTCGCCTCGTCGTTTTCTTGAAACTCGAGATGATGTGCCCATACAGCTTCTAAAATCCGCAAGTTTTCTGAAAACAAGTAGATAATAACCCAAAACGTGCAAGTTTCTACACATTTTTTCAAAATTAACTAAATGGTCTATGAACGAAATTGTTTTCGAACGAAATTCCTTCAAAAGCAGAAAAATTTCGGACAGCTAATACTCTACAGCACCTTGCCTTAAAGAATCTTTAGCACAAGTAACCTCGCAAGATTTAAAATTAGGATTCTATGATTCTATTTGCTATATAGGTGAATATGACAAGCCTGGAATAAAATTGAACAGCACATACTCAGAACGTCGGAGGGCCGCGTCCCCGTGCCCACCACTCAGCGAGCCGGGCCCCCCCTCCGCGCCTGGCGCCCAACAGGTCCCCGCCCCAGCCCCATGACTCATAACGGGCGCGACGCCCGGACATCCAAGCAAAGGGGCGCGGGGCCTGGCAGAACATCTCCACGTTGTCATCGCTTAAATGATTGGTTCCTTGTATAACGATCTCCGGGAACCATCCCTCCACACCCCTGGGCGGATGCTATACCCCTCTCCAAAATTTTCCAAACCCCATGGTGGGTGTCCCCTACAAGTCTAATCGATAGACTGGGGAACTTACTTCCTGCCACCGCGCGAAGTGCGCGATGATGTAGTACTTACTCGAGGCTGCCTGCAGTGAACTTATGATAAAATTGTGCTCCGTATGTGGCACGGGTTTGATTCTAGCGTTTAACGTGTAATACGGTTGCCTGAGCGAACATGTTTTCCTCTGTTTTCGAATTTTCCCTGCAGAGCTAACGAAATTTGGTGCGCCCCGCCTCAGCCTCATGATTCGCGGCAGCCTCCGCCTGGCGCGGTGGGTGCTGCGTCAGGGAAAGAGAGTCAGCGCTGAGACGGAGTGCGGCCAGCAGCTCGGCTGCCGAACGAGCCCGCCGCCGGCAGCTGGTCGACGTTATGGGTGCAAACGATTCTTCAGAGAGTTTGGTGGATGATTTCGTAAATGGTGTGACTTTCACGTGAGGGGCTGACATCAGTTGCTCTCATCGATTGGTCAACGTAGTTACCGGCAACTCACATCATTTCTCAAAAAAAAATCTCGAACAATTTTGAGGCTGAGCTCCACAAAGTTCTGCAAAAGGGTGTCGCTTTTTGAACACCATTTGTTATTGCAAAAGAGCGAAAATAAAACTCCAAAAGTTCCAAGCGAGTGCGACCTTGACGACTTGGGACGACGACTTTGCTACAACTTTATGTAGATAGGTTGAATAGCTCTTGCTCATCTGCATTTCGTAGTTTTGATCCCAAGGGATGCTCGTGATACTCTTTGCTAGTTACGAGTTTACCGCGTTTCCTGGCAAGTATTTTAGATAAGTTCTCTACTTATAGTACGACTTGAGAAAAAATTCTTTTTTCGTAACTCGAAGATTAAAATATTCGACTTGATCCATGCATTTAATCAGTGATACGGTCGTTTTGATTGAGTAAGGTGACCATACCTTATTTGAGCACTCATTCATTCCATGAACCTAAAACTTATATCGTTAATGGAAGCTAGGCCTCCGCAGTAGAAAATTAAGCACTCCGATTGTATGTAAATTAGTACTCAGGTTTATAGTAAAAATTATATAATATTAGGTACGAATTGTTTGCCTATTATCTCAAACAGCTAGCAACTCTGTGGCCCTTTACTGAAAAATACTTAGAGATTTAATTGTTTGAATCTTCTTTGAATATACAGTTTTTATGCTTATTTATTTAATGAAATATATAATTAGAGGGAAAATCAAGAAAAGGAGAATAAAATAAAATAATGGGGACAAAAAGAAAAAAGACCGAGCAGGAAAGAGAGGAAGAAGAGAGAAAAGAAGAAGAGGATGAAGAAGAAAGTTGAAGGAAGAGAAGAAAAAGCGAAAAAGATGATTATGGAGAACAACAAACAAAATCAGAAAGAAAAGGAAGGAAAATATGAATAGGTTGAAGGAAAGGAGAAGTAGCGGAAAAGAAGATGTTGAAGAAAATGAATAAGAACAAGAAAGCCAAGGGAAAATATAGAGAAAAGAAGGAAGAGAAAAGGAAAGATGAAGGAGAAGTGATTCAAGAAATTGATGACGGTGTTACAACAAAAAGTGGGTCAAAATAAAAAAAGTCTAGTATTTAGGTGTAAATACAAACCAGTAAACATGGTAAATGGTGATCGCGTTCTACTTCACTGGATTGACACAAGATAAGAACACAAAAAACATTCAAGTTCAACCAAAGTTTCACGACACGTAACTGTCTACTTAAATCCCTCTTCTTGTCCTTAAATCTTATACAGCATTCTGCTTCCTTTCAATTCTTGTTTTTCTTTTTTTCCTGTAATCAATTTCCTTCTCATTATTCTTCTCTTCTTCTTCCTTACTTCTTTTTTTCCTTTCTTTTAACCTTCCTTTCTTACTTACTTACTTACTTACTTTCTATCATTCTTTCTTTCTTTCTACCATTTTCCTTTCTTTCTTTCTATCATTCTTTCTTTCTTGCTTTCTTTCTTTCTTTCTTTCTTTCTTTCTTTTCTTTCTTTCTTTCTCTCTTGCTTCCTTGCTTCCTTCCTTGCTTCCTTCCTTCCTTGCTTCCTTCCTTCCTTCCTTCCTTGCTTCCTTCCTTCCTTCCTTCTTTCACTTCCTTCCTTCCTTCTTTCCTTCATCCCATCCATCCTTCCTCCCATCCTTCCTTCCATCATTCATTCCTAGTGTTCTTTTCTTCACTTTCATCTTCTTCTTTTCTCTTTCTGCTCTGCTACGTCAGAAGTCTTTTTCTCCTTCGTCTTCCTCTTCTCTTACATCTTCTCTCCATATTGTTTTCTTCCATCACTTTTTTCTTTGTCTTCACCTCTTTTTTTGCTTTCTTCGTCATTTCTCTTCAATTTTTCGTTTTTCCTCTTTTCCTACTAATATTCTTTCTCTAATGCTTCTTTTTTTGCCTTCAACTTCTTCATCATGTCTGATCCCTTTGCCTCTCTCTCTCTTTGATTTTCCGTCTCAAATGTTCTCTTTTTTTTGCTTTTCGACTTTTTCCTACAACTTCTTCATTTTCCCCTTTATTCCTCCGTTTTTGACTCTGGACGTTACAGTCGTTCTCGGAGCCAAATTCCGGTCCGCTTTTGCAGACAACGTCTGCTCCATTACACAACAGAATTATGATCGTGCTGGGAGAATCAGGAAGGATAAGAACAACAGAAAAAAAGAAAGACGATGAAACGGATTAACAAAAAGAAGAAGTAGTAGAGAAAGAAGACCAGCAATAAGGAGAACGACGTAGAGGACTAGAAAAAAAGGAGAGAAAAGGAGAGGATGAGGAGTTGAAGGAAAAAAAGTGGATAAAAGATGTGTAGGAAGAGAGAAGGAGCAAAAAGGGGAATTGAGAGATGATTGAAGCAACGATGGGGTAAATATAAAGGAAAAAGGAGGGATGGAATAAAAAAGATGAGGGTGAAATACAGTTAAGAGGAGGGAGGACAAGAGAGAAGAAGGGAATAGTGAAACTAGAAGAAGTAGAAGTTGAAGAAGATGCGTAATTCAAAAAAGAACGATGACAAGAGAAAAGGAAGAAAGAGGAAGTGACAAGGAAAACAAAAAGCAAAGCAAACAGAAGTTACCAAGTCATGTTGAAGAGAAAAGAAGTGAATGGCAAGGTGTTATGGAAGTTTTATTGAACTCAAATGTTCATTAGGTTCGTATCTTGTTTCAATAGTCGAATTCAATACTGTCCACTATTCTTTGTGCATGTTTAATAAAAAAAATGAGCTTATTAAATTTGCTCAAGCTTGTCAAAGATTGCTGGTGATGCAGTTTCTTAACAAAGCTCCGAGATGGTTTGAAAATATTTTCGAATGCACATTTTAGCATTGTGACGGATACTCGTCTTTCCTCTTCAAATTATTATTATCTTTGTTATTTCCAAGCATTTTTCAAAGTAAAGGCATTCTGTTTGTTATACCATTACCTTCAACATCCCGTCGTGTTCCATAATTTCCGTAAATAGCATTATGATAAGTACAAATCATCTTCTTCTGCGGTTTGGTCCCCCGTTAAAGAAGGAAATGGAACGGCAATGCCTAGAGTACAGTTACGGAGCTTCGGGAGCGAAAAATATTTTAGCATTGGAGCACGTTTTTCTATCCGTGTCAATTTCTCGATCACTATCGCGCCATTTTTATCGATTAGAAGATGGAAGACAGATGCATAGCAATCTGCAGAAAATGCATGCACGTGTCAAGGGAAAGATCATTTCGGAGGTAATAGGACGACAAAGGCAATTGATTTTGCCAAATGTGAATTGTCTGTGGAAATGCCATGAGGATAATGATTGCGTTGTAGCTCGTAAGAGGCCGCGATTTTCTGAGCTCTAGAACGTGGGGTAAAAATCAGATTGGAAATTTGACTTTGTGTGTACGTGACACATCTTAGGGCCCATAACTCTCCTGATTTTGGAAGAGCAGGAAAACCCCGGGTTGGTGCGAAGTTTGTTGGGTGTGAAAATGATGGCGCGGACGAGTTCCGACGCTACCGAGGAAAATCAGTTCAACCAAGAACTCTGAATACAACACTGTTAAATACTTCTCATTTACAAAATTATCATAGTTACCGTATGTTGTGAGAAATACGGGCTTGTACTGCCACACCCTTGGTAGGTTGAAATACGCATACTCAGAACCTGGTACCGGGCGACCCGTCGCTGCTCGTCCGGGTCGCCCGAACTCAGAACCTGGTACCGGGCGACCCGTCGCTGCTCGTCCGGGTCGCCCGAAATGGTGAATCGGGTCGCGAGAAAATTTGTGCATTTTAGATTAGTCGTCCGTACTCAGAACTTCGTTCCGGCCTTCCCGGTGCAGAAAAACTGCAATTCGGGCCACCCGGACACTCAAAATCGGGGCCAGATCCTGTTCCAGGCGACCCGCCAACCTTTCCGGGCGACCCGCTCACCCCCCGTTTGTTACCAGCCACCCGGATGACGAAAATTGCCTTCCCGGGGCAGCGAATTTGCGTGTGACTGTACGTTACGGACGACTAATCTACAATGTACAGATTTTCTCGCGACCCGATTCACCATTTCGGGCGACCCGGACGAGCAGCGACGGGTCGCCCGGTTCCAGGTTCTGAGTAATAGAGGGGGGGAAGGGGAGGAAAACTCTGTACCCACGCCAAAATTTGGTACACGCGGAGTTTCAACCCCTTGGAGCAATTTGGAAAACGTTTGTCAAATTTTTATGAAATCCCAATTGTGGAAAATTTTGATGTGGATGCGATTTTTTTTTGACACCCCTGTCCAGTATGTACGTTTATTTAAGCCAAATACATTTTCGCTCTCCGAAGTTCCGAGGAAGTAGCCCCAAGCATTTCTCTGAAGCGTCTGCATACGTCATCATTTCGTATAAGTGTCGTATGTACTGTCGCGCTTGCCATGAGCTGGATTCGGTATTAAGTTCGCATGCGTGCGGAGGTTTCCCCGATTTTGGGCCAGGGGTTGAAACCCCGGAGGGTGAGAAACTTAGAAAGCCTGCGAGAATTTCGCCCACTCGGAGTTTCAATCTTTAGTTCAAAATCGAGGTATTTTTTTAATTCAAAGATTTGCCAATTCAACAAAAACATTAATTATGCACGTGCAGGTCGCGGCTGGCATAGCAAAGCCTGCAACGATTAAAGGGACGGGAGAAAAACGTGCTCCAGTGCCAAAATATTTTTCGCTCCCGAAGCTCCGTAGCTGTACTCCAATGCCTATGTATGTACCTAATTTGCAGTGCAACGATGAAATTTTGAAAACTGCATTCCTGACTCAAATAAATAGTATGTAGAATAAAAAGCACACAACTGGATGCCCTAATCTTGTGTTTTAATAGGAGGAAAATAGCTAGGTGGCTGTCGGCCTCCTCTGTATGTAGATGGCCGCGGTACAATCCTTCCGGCAGTATCCTTGAAACCGTACCTTAAACCGCCGGATTTCAATTAAGGAAACGCATTTTTAAACCATAGTGTCTGGATAACCATGGCAGAAGAGCATTTATTTTTGAACCAGTTGAAGTTTGATGGGAAATCTGAAATAATTTCTCTAATTTCACCTCGGACAATCCCGGGTAAAGTGAGATTTTCAAATGCTCAACAATTTTATTACAAAATGGGCATCGCACGATTGCTACCACGGGTCTCAATTAAAAGCCCAAAAAACTAGTGTTGAAAAGAGGAATATCTTTTCGGGGGGTTTTGATAGTTACTGTATTTGGGAGACCTGTCTCTTGAACAGCTTTTTTCAAAAATGATTCTTCTTTTTCCCAATAAAACTTTGAGTTTCCTCTGTTTATCGCGACAAAACGTTTTTCTCACAACCAAGTAGAGAAAACAAGACATTGACTACGATGAAATTCAAAAACAACAAAGAGCGTGTAAGCTCGAAGTTCTTCTTTATACTTACTGCTTTATTTACTATCCGTTTTGTGATTCTCTTCTAATATGTGTTTCCCTTCTAAATCCCTCCATAACTCATCACGTGTCATTTCACCACTATACAATTCCAGCTATCGTGAGAGCCTCCCCCTGTACGGTATGACGAAATAGAGCCGCCGTCGCCCGCAGCTGGCAGCCTTCCACTCTGTCTGCGAAGAGACACGAGACGACGAGGGTGCCAGCCGCGCTCGATACCGTTTCGCAGCAGCCGCCGCTCGGTCGGGTGGTAAGTGCCCCGTAATCAGTTGCCTGCTGCTTGATGCATTTCCTCCTCCTCCTCCTCTTCTTGTCATTATTATTATTGTGTTCAAGACTTGTGGCGGAATTCGTGTATTTTGCTTCCTAAATGGCGTTCCATGTAGAGTTTGGTCTCAATCTTCAGACTTCTTATTATTAAAGGCTCGTAAGTTCCTGAACAATTTACCGACCCTTTGAGTAAAGCCATTGATGGTAGGACTTCGGCGTATTTTGGCTACCGTAATCCGGCAATCGCTTCAGGACCCAAAGCCCGATTTCCCTCTACATCGGGACCGTTTCGAAGCTTCATTCAGTTCAATTGTGAGCGTTTCCGGTACGATTGCGTTCTGGAGCGTACTAGGTCATCCATGCAGAGGCTGATCACATCAGAACTAGTCAGCGCAGCGATTTTTTTACTTTCAAGCCTAATGTCCTCGAACTCTAGGTGTGATAGCTTAGAAAGGGGCACTCAAACTGAAAATCTTACGTTGTGTTCATTATTGACTTCATAGGCCTCCTGACTCTCCTGATTTTTCAAGGGGAGGAAAACCCCGGCCTGGTGAGAACCTAGCGGAGTGTGAAAAACCGCTGTGTACTCATAGCTATCGTTCGTTTCAGAAGTTTATGCGATGATCTACTTCACAAATTTTTCTTGGGTGGAGCCATAAATGGGATCCTCGTGGAAATGAGAATTCCCTCGATTTCTATTTTCGGGGAGAAATTTTCCAAGGGAATTTTTTTCAGTGCCTGCTCTACTCCTAAGGCGCACGGAAAAATTTCTACAAAATCAACTAGAAGTATTCAAACTACGGAGGGTCACTGTGAATCACACTGTTTAGGTGTGATTCACATGCCCTTGCCAATTTATTCTTCTGCCTCTACTGCCTGATTTCATTCATTCGGCAAGGAAAACCCTCGGCTCCTAATTTGGAAAATCAAGCATTCGTGGGAAAGCAAGGAAATGCTTATTGCTTGCTTATGCTTATTTCATTCTGAAATATCGAAAAGTTGCATTCAAATAAATCGAAGAGCGCTGTAGTGTTGACTGCGGCTTAGAAAAATTGATTAAAGCTTCTCCAAGGAGTATTAGAATGGCAAAGCCCTTCATCTCAAAACTCTCCCAGCCCAGTTCAGAATGCTGTTCATATTCTCCGAGGAACTTCTCCGAAAACCTGCTCCAGTGGTGATGGAGGGGTTAGAAAAGCTAATCGACATAACCAAAGGTGGTGAAAGAAACAGCCAATCTAAAAGGCGGAGGGAAATCGGGCTCTGCGTCCTGAAGCGATTGCCGGATTACGGTAGCCAAAATACGCCGAAGTCCTACCATCAATGGCTTTACCCTTTAAGTGACTCGATCAAAACTGTAGACTAAAAATTGTTTTATCAGGACCAACTACTTCGCAGTTTTGAACGCTATTCGATACAACTGCGCTCTCCTCGAATAGCCCTCGCCTCCATTGGACTCCCGCGCGAGTATTGAATTTTTATTGTTAAGAAGTGAAAATTTGGTCTTTTCGAGGCAAAATTCGTGAACGTTCGCAGTTCAGGCCCAAGGAATAATTGCATTGGAGACTTTCGCTGACCTCAGCAACAGGCCCGCAATTGATCCAAATTCCAATTTAACTAATAGCAGACCTATCGCTGAGGGCAATGACAGACTCAGCGACGCAAGTATACTTTAAGTCTTATTGAAGCGTCCACTGGTAGAGATAAGCGGCTGTTGTTGCTAGCAACGGCATAGACAAAGGTGAGTTCTCATTGAAACCATTTTTTCCAAGGAGCGAAAACTGTCGCCAGCGGCGCAAATGTCGTCGCTACGAACTCGATGTCGCGGACTGCGGAGGAACAATCGGGAGAGATACGCAGGGAAAACCGTGCCGCGTGACGGCAGCAAGGGCGGGGTTTTCGAAGTGGGCGAGCTGAGCAAGCCTAGTCACGAGGGTTGTGGCGATAGCGACGTTGTGCAAGTGAAATGGCACTGGTCATTTTTGTCGCTCGCTTCGCGCGTCTCCAATCTTGCGACATCCCGAGACCAAGCCTACTTCTTTTAGCTGTGTGGAGCGGCGGAGCGAGTTTCGCGGCCCCTTAACGTCTCAACGGCTCTGCAGAGTTGCAGCGACACGTCGCCGAGCGAGAGGTTAGAGGCGGGGTGGAAACCTGACGTTTCGGTGGATACCAACAGCTCGCAGAGTTGCGGCGAATCCGCTATCAGCGTGTTTGGCCGGGTGAATCGCTCGAATCGTCGCAACTACATAATTTCCCCCGGTTTGCGTTATCCGTGCTGGGATTTTTGGAAACAAAGGCCATAGTTTTGCAAACAAGTTCAGTGTCTCTGTCTCAGGGATTGAATAGTAAGCTTGAAACTTGCTGCCTTCTTGTTGGAGCTGGCTTATGCCAGCTCGAGCGAGCGCGCGTGAGCGGCTAGTAAATCTCGTGCCCGCGATGAATATCGATTTTGTGTAATTGCACGCTCTTGCGAAGGGTGGGGGCTGCCGTAGTTACGTAGCTAGGCGCCGTAGCGCTCCTGGAAGCATCGCGCCTAGATGGTCGGAGCATACTACCCCTGACATTTATACCGCAGCCAATCACTCGGAAACTTAGATTCATCATCGTCATTTGACAGCGCTATTAATAGATCATTATATTTTTTTCTGTTAAATACTGAGTGGTCCTCAATGGGTGTAGTACCCTAGGATCGGTAGGTATGCACGGATATGTTTTTCAGATATTCGAGCTATAAACTTTTTTTGGTGACGCAAAACAGTTTGCTCGACCTCGCTATGTGAACGAAGTTGTAAGTGAAGTTGAGCATAACATTCTCTTCGTTAATTGAGAATTGCGCCGGCTCGTAGAATGCCGTTAATATTTTTTGGAGCCTCTAGTTCTCTTTGCTTCAGGTTCTTGGCTTAACTGTGGAGGTCGCGGACGTCGCATTGTTGTGCAAACTTCGGATCTCGCTCCTTCAATGAACCCTCCTCCTCTGAAGAAGAGAAAAGCGGCGGAAAGCGATGTAAAGGGCCTTCAACAAACTGTGAGACAAGCTTTTTTAAGTGAGTATTTGGCGTACTGCCTAGGCCTTTCCCACTATTTTTTTTCGTTGTTTCTATTTAGAGTGTATTACGGATTTTTGGAGAGGGATTCACGTGAGAATTGCTGATTAGAGCAGAATACTCTTGTAACATTTCATTATGGCCTTTCAGAGTTGCATCGATGCCAAAATCGCTGTCGCGGAGACGGTGTGAGTGGTGGGGGCTGCTACGCAGCGCAAACCGAGCCGCGCGACGTGGGCGACCGCTGCGCCTCCAGAGCAGGGTACGGCACGAGGTGAGGATAAGGATGAATTTACTCAGACCCCCCTCCAGTAGAAAACTTATGGCGAGTTCCTCAGCCCCACTTCCAGAAGCGCTCAGAATGGTTCATATGGTCTCCCGGTGAAGCTCAGACCCGTGGTGTGGATATCTGCACCCCGCGCCGAACCCTGTTTCAGAGTGCGCGAGCTGAGCGAGCTGGCACTGACGCCGCGCGATGAGAATGGTTCCGACCTTTATTTTTGTCGCTGCCGTACCGCCGTAGCTTATTCTCATTTTTTGGTGTTCCTTTGTTGCTATCTGCCCATTGAGGTCTGCGCTGTGGACATCCCTCTTTCCCCAAGGCCTATGTCCATAGGGTCGATCCAACGGTCCCCGACGTAGGTCCTGACTGCCACGACACAGGGCATGATTCATTTGATTCATTTTCATGCCCAGCTCGCCCAACTTCACTGACAGCTCTGGATATGTTTAAAAAGCCGTGCGATGTGGCCGCCTTCCTACGCCTATGAGAAGATGCTCGTTGTGGCCAATAAGATGAAGAAGATCTGCCCATTGACCCTCTTAAAAAACCACGGCGAAAATGAGACGCGGAGACAGAAATATTGTTTTGCGACAAGTCATAGCAGCCCCCCCCCCCCCAGTTTCTCTCGCTCTGGAGAACGGTGCTGCAAATTTCGCAGCGACGGCGCTCTGAAAGGCCCTAATGTCATTGGTACGCAGTATATATAAATTTTGCTCTGTACTTCTTTGAATTGAAAGATAATCGAAGGTTTTCTACTGGATCAAATCCCTGAATCGACTTTCATAGGCGTTTGCAATTCATGCAGACTATCTTCTGGTTTAAAACGAACTTGCAAAGTTGGGTTCAACCACAAATCCATTGTTGTCAATGTAGTCGGCCTCTTCGGGCAATCGAGTAGGTGTGCAGTAGTATGCCCTTGGCCACCGCAATCCGGGCACTCGTCAGGCTTGCTGTTATCGATCTTATGCAGATAGGACATCAACATTGGGGAGTGTCCACAGCCTAACGAGGCAAGGGTGCACCTGGCACGCCTGCCAAGTTCCATCTCGGTCTCGCTGACCTTGGGAGGTGCGACTCCTTCTTTTTCTTCTTCTTCTTTGCAGCCACGTCGAGGGTCTTGTCCTAGGTGAAGAAACTGGGAGACCAGTAGTGGATTCGTTCATAGATCCATTGTGGTCAGCGTGGTAGGTCTCATCGGACAGTTAAATAAACGTGCTCTATCATGGCCGATAGTACCGCAGTCCGGACAAACACCAGATTTCCTGCTGTCAATCTTGCTGACGTAGGACATGAGCATTGAAGAGTGACCGCAGCGCAACGATGCGAGTGTGCATCTAGCCCTTCTTGCGAGTTGAGTCTCGAATTCGCAGGCCGGGGGCGGTACTTCTCCTAGCATAGGATTCACTGCCGCCTTCTGAAGATGACACCGTACGAACTTGGTGTGCTCCTTGCGCAAAAGACGGAGTCGTTCTTGTTGTTAGTCTTGCCATCTTTGCATTTTAACCTTGCATGGAGCATTGGCAAATGGCATTCTTTTAGCTCTCTATCTAACGGGGTTAAAGGCACAGTCCAACCTCAGAGGTAATTTTTGATATTTTGGTCCGGTCGCCGTATATAGCAACCCTGTCAAGCGCGAAATTTCAATTCGCTCAAGTAAGCGAGAAAAAGCTAGAAAAAGGTCGGCCACGCCCCATTGAAAGAAAAACTGGGCAACGCCCACTGGCAGGCTTCCTACCTCAATAGGGAAGAGACGTGCGAGAGATTTCACTCAAAATCTATGTTCTTCCTTTTGTTTTCGGTCTGGCTTCATATTGTGACCTGCTTCAGAATGATGGCTGCGAATAACGAGAAAATGCAGGCTCGAGACAACTCGTCCGCGAACTTCTACCACTTCAAAATTTAAAACTTTGGGGAGCCGTTACTCAGTTCGTGGTGAGTTCTGAGCAATTCCGGAGACACCATTATGATCAGCGTGAAGTTTTCTCCAAGGTAGGCAGAAAAACGAAACATCGGTTCTGAGCTTGAACTGTGGCTTCAAGCACTCTCCAGGACGGGTGGTTTGGTTGCTTAATAATATTGATTCGTAATTGTTGGGCTTGGAGCTGACAGTGCTCCTTCACAGGCAATAGACGGGCTTCTGCATGCAGATGCTCGACTGGGGAACTCTTTGCACATCCGGTGGCAATGCGAAGAGCGGCGTTTTGTACGCGTTTAATCCAAGAAGATTCTGAAACTAGATGCTGCCAAACTGGTGCGGCGTATTCCATGGCTGGCTGAAGAATTGCCTTATACGTCATGAGTATCGTTTCCTTGCTGCTACCCCATGAGGTACCACCTAAGGCCCTGAGAACATTGAGTTTGGCTTTAACGACAGCCTGTTTCTGCTCGGTATTTTTTTGAAACCTGAGCGACGGATCGAGCACAAGATCGAGCAGTTTTGGAAATCGAGCAGCAGGCAGACGGTCTCCATCCCACTCTACCTCCGGATGAGCGCTGTGCTCGGATGGGTCCGTTGTGAGGACGGATACTGATGATTTTGATGCGGAGATCTTTAGCATCTTGTCGTCGAAGAACCTCTTCAGCGTCTTCAGGTACTCGTTGATCTTGGTGGCGGCTACCGTTATATCCCGGTCTCGACACATGATTGTTATGTCATCGGCGTAAGCTACAGTCTTGATATCCTGTGGTGGTTCCGGCATATCTTCGAGATACAGACTGAAGAGAGCTGGTGATAAAACACCGCCCTGGGGGACTCCAGCTGCTATAAGAATACTGTTGGAGACATGATTCTGGAACGTTACTCTTGCCCGTCGACCTTTGATAAAGGCCGACATCCAGCGCTTTTGCCACGGTGGTATTGACGACTCCAAAACGTTTTTGGATAGGATTCCTAGGTTAACCGTATCGAAAGCCTTGGTGAGATCCAAAGCGACACCTACAGTTCTCAATGGCTTCAAAGCGTTGAACCCGTCGATTGCATAGCTAGTAATTTCTAGCAACGCTGTTGTTGTAGAATGCAGCCCTTTGAACCCGTGTTGAAACAATTGTTTCTCGTTGTGCTCTGCTAAATTCTCCACAATGAGCTTTTCGGCTACCTTGGCGAAAGGTGACATCAAGCTAATGGGTCGATATCCTTTTACTGACAACTGAGGTTTTCCTGGCTTTGGCAACGGGATGACGTTGGCTGTCTTCCAGTTTTGGGGAATAATGCACCAGCTGAATGAAGTGTTAATCAAATCAACGACGAGTGGGAGGATCTCAGTTGGGAGCTTCAGTACAGCAGGACAAATGCCGTCGGGACTGACAGCTTTGGAGTTCCGCATGTTCTTTATTATCTTCTCTACGTGCGCCACAGTGTATGCATCGGCCGTGCTCATGAGCGGGAGGCGGCACAGCTCTCTAACTGTCACTCTATTCTGCGGACCTCGCCCTGTACTCGTGACAAAGAAACTTTTTCCAAGAGAGTAGGCGGCTTCCTTACCCGTCTTGAAAACGTTATTATCAAATTCAATGGTGGATACGGTGGCTGGCGAGCTCTTTCCAGATAGCTACCGTAGCACCTTCCAAGTAGCTGCACTGTCCGCCTTGAAATCCAACTGTCCAGTGAACTTTTCCCATTCTTCTTTCTTGTGCTTGTCCAGATCTTTTTTGATCTCGTCATCTAGTTGAGCAGCGACAGGGTCTAGACGGTCGGCTGCTCTCCTAGCATCTCTAGTCCTAATCTTCTGGATAATTTCTCTGGTGACGTTTGGATAGAACGTCTTAACGCGGCCAACAGGAATAGCCGCCTTCATGGCCCGGCGGATTACATCAGACAGGTGGTGCTCCTTCACACTGCACACTGCCATTCCACGGGTAATCAGCCGCTAGGTGGAGCGCAACCTCACTGAACAGGCACCAGTCTGCTTGGACTAAGTTTAGATAAGAACGTTGTCGAACATCAGAATAAGGAGCAAGAGAATTTGAGAGATCGATGTCCACAAAGATAGGAATATGATCACTAGACAATGTAGTTGAGGTAGACCATGAGCAGGTGTTGGAAAGGTTGGACGAGACAAGAGTTATGTCTGGGCTGGAAGGTCGGCCGTTGGCAGGGAGACGAGTGGGCTGATCGTCGTTTAAGGTGACCAGGTCGCACTCCTCTGCCCATTCTTCGACATCAGAGCCAAGAGACGAGCAAAATGTATGAGCATTAAAATTGCCCGCAAATATAGACGAAGATGAGAGGGAGCAGTCTTAAAGCTGCCTAAGGAGTGGAATAGGATCATAGGATGAGGGACATGAGGTGGTAGGGGGAATATAGATGTTGAAGAGAGAAAGGGGAGTTTTAAGGGGGAGATGGAGCGGGAGGTACTCGGGAGATTATATAAAAGTGGAAACTCCGCCAAGATTTGACCTTGGAGCATGGTAAGAAGTATAGCCTGGGATATTGGGATGAGGATTTGTAGGGGATGGAGAGAGCTTGGTTTATTGAACCATGATCACGTCTGGATGGTAAGTACGTGCAAAGAGAGAGAGAGCTCAGAAAGCTTGGCACGGAGGCCGTTTAGATTTATATGTATAATGGAAAGGGGGCGATTGGAGCTTGAGGAGTCAGAGGTACTAGGTGAGGAGCACAAAACACATCGAAAAGAAGAGTTATAGTGCCTCACAGAGCTGAGACCCGAACAGGAGAGATGCACCCATCTTTGGCATCCGAACACAGTCAAGCTGGGCGTTGTGTAATTTCCCAAAATCTGAGCGACCCCCTCCCCACCACCTCCCGCAATCATACTTTTTTCCAAAAATCCCCCCAACAAAGTGTATTTTTTGGGCACTTAAAAAAATGTTTGAGTATAGACTACTGGAAAGGTACTTTACGGTGTTCAATGACCGTTATCTTCAATCTCCAATAGCTTCCAGAAATTTTCATTTTTGGTTCGAAATTTTTGTGACCCCTAACCTTCATTTTCGGGCCAAAATTTTTGCGACCCCCTCCCACCCCCGTTGATAAATTTCGCAACCCCGCTTGAACCTGAACCTCGAGATCATGAGATGAAGGATGGTTTCCGACCAGTAGTCCCGTTCTTCCCTTCATTCTCAACTTCTCTTTTTACTGAGGGCAGCTCGCGTAAATCGGCTGCAAAAGACGGAAGTTAGAAGCCTCGCACAACTCGTCCAGCATGCTTCCCTAGCTCAATTTTGAGGCCCCATAACTCCGTTTCCAGAAGGTCTTGTACGATTCCAGAGACATCATTGGAAAGCACGGGACCGTTTTCAACATAGGTGAAAGACCAGAAAAAAAGATTTCTATCATGAACACTGCCTTTAAACACTTTTTTTGTGCTATTTGAGTGTTTTTTTGGGACTTTGCCTATTAACCTCTCTTAGTGGAATTTCCTACCCAAAAACATCTTTAACCGTAATGCGGTTTTTGTCGTGAACATTGCCTTTAAGTGGTGGAAGCCCTTCCGTTGGGCCGTGAGACCTCCTCGACGCGGCGCGCTCTGTGAAAGCCTAGCAACTGTTCACATTTTGCCGTCCTATTTTTCCTCAAGAGATCGCTCCAGACTAATCCGATGAGTGAGCCGTGGCCTTTCAAGACTAAGTTGTCCATAATTGACTGCACCGACGGTCGAGAAATTTTCAGGTTTTTAGCCATTTTATCCATGTTATTCTCATCATTTTGACTGACCCTCCTTTTTGATGGTTCCACGAATCGGCCGAAAGCTGTCGGTCTGCTTCGGGGCTATTCTATCCACCAATTGAATGTCGTCTTTCTTAATCCGTTGCTTAACAGTACCTTGAACAGCTCGCAGTTTCACTTTGAGTAATCTAGGGATGGCATAGTTTTGCATTTCACTTTGCTGTAGATGTACTGTGCTTATCTGGGCCAAATTCCGGTCCGCAATTGCGTCTCGACTCGCTTTGCGACCGCACGCGCTGGAGTCATTTGAGTTTCCAGCGTGAAAGCCGACTCGATATGGCTTTTTTATACAGTTTTCTCCAATTTCGTTTTCTTTCTAGTTTCTAAAACCCACCAAGAGACAACAGATCGGCTTCTGCGGCGCTGGAAACTCTTCCGACTCGAATGCGCGCGGACGCGAAGCGTGTCGAGACGCAACTGCGGACCGGAATTTGGTCCAGAGAAGCACAGTACAACTTCATCTCGGCCCGGCCAAACTTTCGCTTAGACACCAAAAAAATATTTTGTTCGGGGAGCTACAAGCGTACAAGCCTCGTCCACTAAAAGCCTTTGAAAAATCGGCTTAGTCTGCCAGCAGGGTTGAGCAGGCCGTTGCGCGGATTTTCGGCGGAGCTACGACCCCCCTGTCGACCAAAATGTTGAAAAAAATTGCGACCCCCATCGATAAACAGACTTTTGTACTCAGCGCACCTTATGCCCTCCGAATAAAATTTTTGACTGAATTCTTTCTCCAAACTACTGTATGCCCACCGTGACGTGGATTTTCATGGCGGCCCCTGTAGAGAGAATTGTTCTCGCAATGAAATCTTACTATCAGTGGGCGGCTATTACTACCTCATTTTAGCTCACCAGGTTTGGAGAAAATTCCGTTTGCTCCAAAAAGCTTACGACCCCCTACTCCGGAGTTTTAATTTTTCTTCAGAAAATTTCCGTCAATTTTACGACCCCCGTTGTGCCGAGCCGCAACCCTGCTCAACCCTGCATCCGAAGCACTGGACGCTTGTGTTTCTCCATGTGACATCCATGCCGCACGTGGCGCATGGGTATTTCTTCTTCTGAGCGGGTCCAGGATTCCTTACCACGCCGGCCTTTAGCAGGAGAATCCGAATGAGAGCTGCGGCCGGCCAGCACCTCTCCCATGACGGAAACCCTCTTCGTGGAGGGGATGATGTCGGTTTGCACGGAGGTGATCTTCTTTCCTCCACACTGCCACGGTACGAACGTACGTCATCTTGGCAGCTAGTGCGACTCCCAAAACGGAGTTTATGTCAACTGTGTTCATGTGCTCCTCCACGAATCGGGTAAGCTCCGATCGCAAGAGGCGAAGGTGTTCTTGTTAAGCTCCGGTCCATCTCTGCACATCTACTTTCGACGGAGCATCGGCGAAAGGCTTTCTGATACATCTCTGTCTTATCGGGTTTAATACTCTTCGCGACGGATGGTTTGGCTGCTTAACGATGTTAATGAACATTTGTTGCGCCTGGAGTTGGCAGTGGTCTCTAACTGGCAATATGCGAGCTTCTGCGTGTAAGTGCTCAATTGGAGAGCTTCTAGAACAGCCCGTCGCGATTCGTAGAGCACAATTTTGGACGCGTTGCAGCTTTGACCAAGATGTGTTCGACACGATGCGCTGCCAACTCTGGCAGCACATCGTGTCGGACACATCTTGGTCCAAGCTGCAACGCGTCTAAAACTGTGCTCTGCGAATTGCGACTGTTGGCGCGGCAGTCGGCAGACAGAGGGAGTTGGCGCAGCAGTCGCGTGCGTCGGCCCGCTAATCGATCCAGGCTGAGAGAAGAGCGCAGCTGATTAGCTTACCATTCCGCCAGCCGCGGGTGAGATTTAAATGTTTTTTTTCTTGAGTAGGCAAGCCTCGGACCTAACTGTATGCTCATTGTTTGGGAATTCGAGAATTTGAGTGAGTTGTCAAGAAAAAAGTTGATTTATAGGTGATGATGTTGCTTGTGGAGCTCTACTCAGAAAGTTGGCCGGATTTGAAAATGAAATAGTTGACTCACTGGTATTAATATTGAAATCTTATAAGGTTAGTTTTTTTTGTGCTTTAGTGTTCTATTTTCGTATTTCTCAGAGCTTACCAATCTGAGTTAGCTCATTTTGGGCTTCTTCTAGTTGATTCAGTGTTCTTGCTTTCGGAGCCGTTGTCAGCCTCAAGCGAGACAACGGCTAGCGGTGACAAACCATTAACGGCCAGAATCTACGGGGCTGCCCCCGGTCTACAGTAGCTCTGTTGTTTGCGAGACCAACGGGTTATATTTCCATGCTTGATTGAGCATGGTATGAAGCCATGGTTGCATGCGCGCCATCAATCCATGTTGGTCCCGCCAAGAGCAGGATATTTGTAGATCGGGGGAGGCCCGCAGATTTTGACCGTTACGGGCTTGTGTAGCTTGACCATTCCCAGAGAGACGGAATATTTCTTTGTTTGCCTTTCAGACTTTTAAATACTCCCTCAACGCGTCATTGTTGAAAGTTGTTTCGGAACATTTCGCTTCTATTGGCGTTGGCACCGCGATTGAACGGCTTCTTGCATTCCGCGATCTACTCAACAACGTTGGAACTGAATTTCTTAGGTAGGAATAGTGTCATGTTGGCAAGGATCTAAAAAATGTTTGTATATCAATAAACAAAGTCGATTTCAGCAATTTCGCGTACCTCATTGAAAAACTCGTTAGTTGCTCTCATGTTTTGCGTTACGATAAGCTGCGTCGTCAGGTATTCGACACCCTACCGGGAATTATTAAGCTTCTGTGGAATAGAAATCGGCACGGTGAGAACCCATGGGCTTCTACAATATTATGGTGTTGTTTTGGTCCTCATATGTTATTTATTTAAGCTGAAGCCTGTAGGATAGCCAGAATTTTTATGCAACTCTTGTTGGCAGCCAAGTGTTATCACGGAGAAGACGATATTTCTGAACTGTGGCGTCAAAGGACGCTTTCGAAGGTTGTTTTCACTCTTCTATTTTTGTTGATTTCTTGTTACAACTCCAATGGTCGAATTCAACATTTTGATAACCCTGGGTTTGTCGACTTGGGTTGGGTTTAGCTCGAGAAATAACGCGATCCCGCTCGGGCCTAACCCAACCCAAATCAACCAACCCAGGGTTAGAACAATGATAAATCCGGCCTCAGTTGTTATTATTTCAGGAAATGAAGAGATGTCCGTATATGACGATCATCACCGTTTTGCTAGATCCTGTTGAACACACTTCTTCTGAGATGGTTGAACTAGTGACACTGTCAGAGCTGCAGGCAGACGAAGTCAAAGAGTTATGCTTACGTTCCCAGGTCTGTTATATTTGTAATCGTTAGATTAATTCTAAAGAGATAAGGAGAGGTTTCTTCCTTCGAGTTCAAAGAAGTGTCAGTTGGTCTGCAGAGTTGTACCGACCGGCGAATTGTCGCCGAGCCTCAGCCTTGGCGCGGCGACAAAATGTCCCAACATTATCGTCGCCGCGTCGGTTGCCTGGCTGTGACGCAGGGTCGTCGCAGCGTCAAAACACTGCGGTTCCCCCTCGTCGCCCTTTACGCTGTGTCGGTCGACCTCGTCTCCAAATGTAATCGATATCGCATCACCGAGCGCTGTTTTCGCTGCGAGCAACGCCGCAACTTCAACTCTGCAGACCCTTTTAAGGGCTCTGCAGAGTTGCAGCGACCAGCGACACGTCGCTGAGCGAGAAGCTAGGGGCGGGATGGAAACCTGACGCGGCGGTGGACACCAACAGCGCGCAGAGTTGCGGCGAATTCTTCGTCAGCGTCGTCGTTCTACCATTGTGTATACCCTGTCTTAAAAGAGATGGCAAGCGTAGAGTCCGAAGAAGCAGCGTGCCGCCCTCCGCGTCTCTCACATTTTCGGACGTCGAGTACGCAATGACGTAGCATGCCCTACCGTAATCCAAAAACAGGTTTTAGCGAAATTTTAACTTTCTCACTTCATTTTCTTACATACTCCATTGCTTTTTTGCATTCTTTTCTTTCGAAATGCTGGTGATATTCTCTATAGATACATGATTTCTTCTTAGCGTGACAGGGAAAGTTTTTCAGGACATGGATAACTGCTCGGAGGTCACGAAGTCTCCTGTTTTTCGATTACGGTAGGGCATGCTACGTAATTGCGCGCGCGACGTCCGAAAAGACGAAAATGTCAGAGACGCAGAGGGCGGCGCTCTGCTTCTTTGGACTCTACGCTTGCCATCTCGTTTGGGACAGGGTATACCTTCTCATTCATCCGACGCCAAAATCTGTTTTCATTAGCCTCATTTGCTTTGCAATGCTTCTAAAGTTTAAAAGAAGCCCTATGAGCAACCTCTAAAAAATGATGTTATTAGGAAGAAGTGAAGGTAGTAATTTAAAATTTGCGTTAATTCAGGTGATGATGCCTTACCACAGAGTGTTCGTGACAGCGAATATAGGAGACGCTTCGTGGCAATCGCATGCTCAGGCAGAAAATGCTCACTCAACCGGTCACTTTTTGGCTGCGATTTAGTGCAAATCATAGTGACCGGTTGTGTCCTCGACAAGTTTTTGGGGGCGGAGCTCGGTTCTAACCACCCGGTCAGCCTAATCGAGATTCGAAACGCAGTTCCTTATGACCAGGGCAAGCTCTAGCCATGGTGTATTGAATCCTCAATCAAACCCGCGCCGTATACGGCGCACAATCTTGCATAGAGTTACAGCGCCGCCGGCTGGAGTGATCAAGTGGGCTTGCACTCGCTCAAGTCCTTGGATCATGAAACCGATGGGCTCCTATATCAATCGATAGGGCATGGAAGGAACATACGCTGGATCATTACCCATGGCTAAATTTTAGTGAGAGGGCCCACACTCTTGCCGAGAGATGGACCGAAATTAGACTAGGTAATCGATAGAGCGCATCCAAGTATAGTAGGGGGCAGAACCGGGCGCGTTGACACATCGTCACTGGTCTGAGCACCTTCGCACTTCGGCGTCACTGGCCCCCGCTTCTATGCTATTGGTGAGTGACTATGACGTTGCCCATTTCTGCCTGAGTGTATGTAAAGGCCTATCACCACGCAACGTTGGGGAAAAAAGCCGAAAAGAAAAAAAACCAAATCGGGATAAATATAGAAAATTGTATGCTTTCAAATACTGTCCAATCATTGTTTTTATCGTTCTGTGCTGAAATGAAAAAAGACCTACTTGAGAAGTATGAGTTCGTGAAAAAAAAATGGAAACGGAGATCGAGCCAATCAACGACAACGCTCCTCGCCGCAGCAGGAAATGGTTCAGACTATTTCTCGCCGACGGCTTCGCTCCGGGAGTCGCTGCATTGCGGCGGCGAAAGCAGTCTGCAAGGTCACTGCATTGCCGCACTTGCCCGACACGTCGCCGCCCTCGCCCGCTGCGTGGCGTCCTCCATTCTCCATCATTGCCCCGCCGCAGCGAGACTCGCCGCGGTGCAACTCTGGAGAGCCCTTTAGGATGGACAAAAGCATCAGTCGTCGGTTCTGAATTTTCATCGACAGATGTGTGTGAAACAATTTTCGTTAACTTATATTTATCCTTGCTTTCGAAAACAGCGTTCTCGACGTTGGAGGGAATACGTTTTCGCTTAAACGTAGGTGCCGGTGTCACAATGTGCGTAACCTTCGTACCTAGGACTGGGTTCACGATGTGAAGGTTTTGTGTTATTTTTTCTTCTAGAAAGGTAAGCTCTGGATTTTTTTTTGAGTAAAGTATGCAAGAAAGAAGGACGAAAAACGACCCGACAGTGGGTGGAAATCGCGTTTTTTGGTCGTCTATTCGGATCAACTCGCACACAATAGAGGAGCTGTCCACTCGAGGGAACATTTGCCGAAGTTTTGAATAATTCCGATCTCGAGGGTTTCTAACGTCCGAACGTTCACATCAAAATCTTTTTTGAAGAATTTTTATATTATGAACATAGAATGAAATCGCTTTCCCAGAAAGTTGAAAGCGTTGAACCAATTCCGACGTTCGCCGTTTAAGTGCACCAGACACCGAACTAACGTAAGGGCGGGAACCAACTGCTCTGCGGGGATTTTTGGAACTTCTTTTCCCGATATTTGAAAAATTTGTGGGGCTTCCCGCTAATATCCTCTAGTTCGTGGACTTACCTGCGTAAAACTTCGTAATTAAGATGCAAATTTTATCGTGAAGACTGCATCTAATAACTACTGTTCACAAAAAATACACTAGTCTGTCTTCTTTTTCTTCTGCAGCCTCACTAGTCTGTCAATGCTACGAGTTCTGTCGACTCTCCGACGGCGAGTCGATTAACTTTAGATACTCTCGATTTCGTGAGTTAGTTTTACAGCTATTTCACAGTCGTTCTAGTCAGCGACACCTGCAGCAGCTGGTAGTAGTAACTAATCGCTCCCGACCAGCGGTGCTTTAATACTTGTGATAATGGTGGTAGTGTGGAATTCACACTGTGGATGACATCGTCGACTGCCATCACCCAATTGCTATTTGGTCGTACTCATGTACTACTTCGCAAATCAAAATGGATACATATATTTATTCCTTTTTTTTTGGAGCGTGCTCAACAGTTTGCAAAGCAAAATCAGGGAATCTTTCCGCCTGCTCTTTTTCTCTCCTACTCCTCCGTCTCCTATCATCTGTCTCTCGCGTCCCTGGCGAAAACTCACCAGTTGCTGAACGGCTGGATGACAACTGGTATTTAGCTGGCTAATGGTAGTTACGAGACCGACAGTTGGCATACACTCGTCATGTCAGGTAATGCCAGCAGGGGAAGGCTGGCGAATACGTGTTAGTTGCCTAACAGCTGGGTGATAGCTGGTCTTTAGCTGGCAATTGGCAATTACGAAGCCGACAGCTGGCTCATTTTTGGCATCTCATTTAGTGCGAGCGGCGGACTGCCGGTGAAAATGTGCCAGTTATCTGAACGCTGCGTGATATTTTTGCTCGCCAGGCAAATGTCGGCGGCCCGTCAGCCCATTGTCTGAGTATAGTCATGCCGCCGTGTGGAGCAAGCCTTTCAAGCGTGAAATCTCAATTCGCTAAAATAATTGAGGTAAGGCAAGGAAAAGGTCGATCAGGCCTCGAAGAAAGAGAAAATGGGTTAGGCAATTGTTATGCCCCACGACAGGCCTGTCGCGGTCGCAGAGCACTGCTACGTCGCTGTCGCTGAGGGCAAGCCGTCGCAATCGCTCAGGGCCAAGAAACACCCGGCAGGGCACTGGATTTGGCTGGGTCGCTGTCGTTGACACCCGTCACAGTGCATTGCACTGCGACGGACAGCCGCGACAGCGACCGATCACCGCACGGTTTCCCTATTTCAAGCATAACATCCCCTTTTGAGCCAGCGACTGCGACAAGTGCTGCAATCTGTTCCTGCGACAGCATTTTTCTACTGGGTGGGCCTGGTCCCGGCACGATTCGTAACAGTCGACCTCGCTTGTCGCGGTCGCAAACTTTTAGTATAACAATGGCCTTGCGCTCACCGGTAGGCATTTGATCTCAATAGGGAGAGACGTCCGATGGGTTTTGATCGAAGTCTATTATACTTGGGCAAAACTGTCAAAATTTTCGAATATATTCGAAAATCATTTTTTTCGAATTTCAAATTTTCGAATATATTCGAAAATCAAATTTTCGAATTTCAAATTTTCGAATAAATTCGAAAGTCATTTCTTTCGAATTTCAAATTTTCGAATATATTCAAATATCAAATTTTTCAAATTTTCGAATAAACTCGAAAATGGTATTTTTCGAATTTCGGAGTTTCTCGAATATATTCGGGAAACTGATTTTTCGAATTTCAAATTTTTGAGTATAATAGATCACTGCTCGAGAGATCGCCGCTCGAACACATGGGGCACGCACGCAAGCGAGGAGGTAGTGATAGGATCATTACCTTCTCGCTTGCGTGCGTGCCACATGTGTTCGACGCGGCGCTCTCTCGACCAGTGATCCACCATATATTCGAAAATCAAAATCTTCGAATTTTCCAGTATTTTTCTCGAATTTTCGAATAATTTCTTCTGTTTTTCGGATAATTTTTTTCGAATTCACAAATTATAGCTTCGAATTTGAAAATTAGTTCTGAGCTGTCATTAACTGTGACTATCACTTTGTTGAAAAATTCATCGGTTGCACTTACTCTTAATCTCAAACCATTTTTAATCATGATGGCTGCAGAATCTGTCCCTGGGGTTGGATTGTGTCGGAACTGGTTAAGAGAGCCTACCACAATGTTAGGCGCTGTTCATACGGTACACGCGGGCGTGGCTTTTATTTATTAATAGCCTGACGTCTGATTTTCATTATTAAAGGCACAGTCCAAGCTCGTGGGTAAAATTCGATATTATGTTCCGGACGCTCTGTGCAGCAACCCCGCCAAGCGCGGAATCTTATCTCTTCAGAGTAAGCGAGAAAAATCCAGACCCCATTCCCTCCGGCCCCGAAATCAGCACCCACTTTCTCCGCCCACTTCGGAGTTTTCGGTCTCAATAGGGACGAGAAGCGAGGTGGAATCTAATCGAAATTTCTGGTCTTCCATTTGTTATCTACCCAGCTTTATAATGCGGTCTGCTCCGGCGCGATGGCTACGAACGACGAGGAAAAACAGGCTCGTGACAACTCGTCCGCGAATTTCTCATAGTCCGAATTCACAATCTTTGAGGGGTCACAACTCCGTTCGTAGTGGGTTCTGAGCAAATCTGGCGATACCATTGTGATCAGCCCGACATTCTCTCCAAGATAAACAATTGAAATTGATAACAAGAGGGGGTTGGACTGTGCCTCTAATCCGTCTTCAATTCCATTTTGGTTAATTATTATTTTTAGTGCTATCTTCTGCTACTATGATAGTGTACAGATTTTGCTTGCTCGGCAAAGTTAGAGCCCATTTTAATCCGCTCCGCCATAGCGTCGCCGCTGGAGTATTCATAGTCTCCGCAAGCGCGTCATGCGCGTTTAGCACCAGACGCTTGGCTTCAGGCGAGACTTCACCACCACAGTCTCTTTCCGGGGAAGCGCCTTGTCGCACCCAAGCGCTGAGACCCTAGCGCCGCTCTCAAGACCTACTACTACGCCACGGCGCGGCCTAGGCAAATTCGCTGCCGCTGAGCATACACGACTTCAGAAGGGGGGGGGAGCAGGGCTGCACTCGCGAGCTTGAAACCCTTACACACTTTTGCCCTTTTGCCACCGCGGAAAATGCCGCTTTCAAGCTACAATGAAGCCAGTGTTTTGGATTACTGAAAAATTAGCCGGAAGTTGGCAACTAGCTTTTTTACATATGAGATTGTTGGCGAAACGATCGGAACTTGTAACGAGACAGTAAAGCGCGACAAACGCCGCTATAGCGGTAATAAGGATTGATAACGTTTTCTCCGACACCGCCGCGTTCTATCATATTTCTCAAAGAGCGGCATTTGACGTGGCAGCAAAGGTATGAAAAGGGCGTTAGGCCAATGGTATAGTTTTGCGACACGAGGTCGCGTCGCTGTGCACAGCGACAGCGACAGTGGCAACGACAGGCATCTGCACGCCCTCCACGACACGTCGCTGCGAAGGATACGCGACAACTGTTTCTACGACGGCCAGTGCCATTGCTCCGATGCTGGTCCCGCATTTGTGCTAAATGCCATGACTGTCGCTCATGGCAGCGACAGTGTATACCATTGACCTTAGGCGACGTTTATACTCCCGCCGCCGAGAGATGCGGCGTAGCGCGATCCTATTAGGTTGTAACATAAGTCTTGGAAGATTTTTAAATTTTTTTTAAATCTTTATTGCTTCACACATTCAATCCACAATATAATCACCATAACTATCTACAACCTTACTCCATCTAATAGGCTAGTCGCTGATTCCCTTTTCCCAGAACCCAGGAGTCTGTGCATCGATGAAGTCCTGTGATGAAGGTCCGGTTTTGACTGAGCTGGCGGCTGTTCTCCTCTAGGAAGCCAGAAGGCTCTGTGTGCGTCCGCGTCGTATAGTATCCAACTCTCATCTCCAGTCACCACATCCTCCAGAAAGTCCTTCCTGTTGGAGCGGAGGAGAAGAGACTGACATATAGACAGTCGGGTCATCCTTTGACCGTCGGTGAGAGTATGAGGTATCCATTGTGCGAGCTTTTTCCGATATGCAAGATTCGAAAGACGACGATCGATAATCTTATGGCTGCACCCGATCTTCGTCGCCAGTTCCCGCACACTCGCTTCTGGATTCTCTTTGATGACATCAAGAATGGTCGAGTCTTCTACAGTTTGTCTTCGATGTCGGTATCTCCTTCCTCAAAGCGAGTAAACCGGCGATGAACGGTGGAGTAGTTGACAGGCTCCTCGCCAAAGACAGCGTTGATATTGGCGACTGTAGTCACTGCCGAGGTGCCGCGGCGCCACTCGTAGAACGCAAGGAGTCGACGTTGGAGTGAAGAAAGAGAACGCATAATTCGACGGTGAAGTGAGAGCGCGCGTTTATAAAGGTTCCGCTGAGAGGTTTTCAGATACTTCTCTAACTATCATGAGTTAGTTGATCTATATCGACTAGGAATGGAAAATTTTTGAATTGTAAACAAAAATCTTCCAAGACTTATGTTATATAATATCGATAATGGCACGCCGAGCACGGCTGTGCGTAACTGAATTTTGTAATTTCGTAAATCGTAAATTTTCAAATTGATCGTAATTCGCGAATCGTAGTTCACAAGGATTGAGCACAAAGAAGCCTCTCCAGCCACGAAGACCACTCCTAGCTAATGTTTCTAGAGTAGTAATTGTAGATTAGTGAGCTCAACCGCTCCCGTCCGTATTTCAAGTAACTGTTTCTCTGGAATTGGAGGGTTTGGATGCTAAAACCCTGGTACTGTCCATATCTGCCTGACAGCTAAATAATAACTCGCTTTTCGTACTTTTGCGATTGCGACGAAACCGGTGTTTGGGAATGCTAAGAATTCGGGTGGATGTTGACTACTGACTTCTTTGCACCTAAGATTGCTCGTGGAATGCCCGGATAAACCATGGATTCCCAGACGAAACTAGTGCCGGTACGGTGAAAAGCGCGAATGACGCGGTGGCTGCAATAATGATCAAGACCTTTATCATCGCATTAGCGGCGTTTGCCGCGTTTCATCATATATGTACCAGTTTCGTCGGGGATTCAATGCCGATTTGGGCATTCTGATAGCATTCTCATGTGCCAAGGAGTCAGGTGTGATCCTCCATCTAATGTCTCAGCATCCCCAAACACCAGTTTTGCCGTAGCTCAAAAAAGCGGCATTTGATGCAATCGCAAAACCAGCCTATCCCGCCGATGAAGCATCTTGTACGGTGACGCAATATTTCACGCGATCCAAGCGTGCGAGAACCCTAATTCGCGCGTGCGGTTAGTAGGTCAAAATGGTGCTTTGATATAGTGTGCTTTCAAAGATTGATCAGAGAAAAAGGGCTTCTAATGAACTGATGGTTGTGCATTTCGATTATTCGAATTTCAAAAATTCGAATATGCTTTTCAAAATATTCGTTTTTTTTCAATAATTTCGAATATTATTCGAATGTCTGTTGTTGAAATATTCGAATTTCGAATATTATTCAAAACCGCTTTTTACGAAGTATTCGAATTTCGAATATTATTCGAAAGCCCGTTTTCAGAATATTCGATTTTCGAATATTATTCGAAAACCAAATTTTCGAATTTCGAATTTTGAATGATTCGAAATTTGAAAAATCATTCGAATATTTTTCGAATAATATAATTCGGTCCGAAGTAAAAAGTCTAAGTTCTTTTATTTGCTCTCGTTCTAGCTGTACATTGAGATCTGCCCTAATGGGATGGCTGCGAATGGCGAGGAATAACAGAACCGAGACAACTAGTCCACGATCTTCTCGCCCTGTCAATTTCATAATCCTTGTGGGGCCATAACTCAGCTTTTGGTGGGGTCTGAGCGATTGTGGGGACACCATTGTGGTCAGCGCGAAAATCTCTCTAATCATCAGAGAAACCTAGAAGCGGTTCTGAGGTTGGACTGCGCCTTTAAGGTTTACAAGGTATGGAAAACTGTTAGATTGCCGTTACCGTTTCTTTAATTTTTATTTTCCCGTATAAATAGAATTGGCATAAGAAAGCGAGTCTGACTCTTGACCTTTTAGACTGTTGACCTTATTCTGAGTTTCCTGTCGTCGTTGTCCTCATACTGCCAGCCGAAGCTGCTCGACACGCTTCTGGAATTCGTGGTTTCGGAGTACATTCGTACTAATAATGTGGGTTCATTGTCGTTTTTGATTTCGGTATAAATAAAAATGAGTGCAGTTATACTTCTCAATTTTATAGCTATCCTCATTAGTTGCTGATATAAAGACAACAACAGACTCGCTTTCTGATGCCAATTCTATTTATGTTATGGTTATAGAACAGCTTCTCCGGAACTTGCGCAAGGCTCTATCAGGAAAGGTGCGTTATTTCAACTCAATACGATTAAAGAGTTTTTTTTTCGCCATACAACGACATTTTTAGTTCCTCGAGGAAATATCGCATAATTTCAGAAATTTGAAAAGGATCCGCTAATTAGGCAGTTTATAACTGGTCTTCAGGGCACCTCATTCCTCAAGTCAGACACGGAAAGGTGATTGCTCCCCTATAAATCAATCTACAGGTTACTTGGAATCCTCCGACTTCTTTAATGAGTAATCTTCGTTCTGCTTAGTGTGGCTAACGAAGGACTACTGTCACAAGTGCAATGTTTTTTCAAGGTGGGAGTTGAGCGAAAATGGCAGCGGGAAATCGTTAGTTCAATAATTGTGTATTAGTTATATATTTATTTACACAAGTTTACTCTCAGTTCATTAATTCTTCAAATGATTTCCGTATTGATTGCTTGATTCTTAGGAGCTCTCTGTTGAAGCGAAATCTCTTATGTTTACTTTCTGTGAGATCCCGCTCGAAACATTCTCTTCCTCCTTATTGGAGCAATACTTGGTCAGTTTTAAATATCACGATGCACTCGTGAGCTTTGGTTTCTAAAGTTCCAGTCTTTCTCACTTTTTGACCCTTTCGTGTAATTGCGAGTAAGACAAATATTTAATCCTGAAATTTTGTGCTCAAATTTTTTATTTCCTTCTAATTGCAAGTGCCATTGATTTTGGATGATCACGATACAGCGCTTCTGTAATCGTACGAACACTTTAGAAATTGAATTTTCTGAGAAGACGAGTATCTTGGCCTTATCGCCATTGTTTTTTCCTAGATTCTGCGCCGAAAATAAGGACAGAGTACGAGTTTACGTTGTCTAATACCAAGTCTAACTGCAATAATAGTTTTTATGATTGCAGACTCAGCATACTCAGCAAGTCCTGAATGTCACGGAGACATGCCTGTGATGAGGTTGCTCAGTGTTTGTGACCCGATGTTACTCCATTCCTCCATGATTTTCGTTGTCAGCTCCTATGTTGCCCAAACTTGCCGCGTATTAGCGTCTACCTTTGTCACTGTAATGTGCTAAATGCTGTCCAGAGTACTAAGGTCAGGGCTGCTTGCTGGCCACGTCAGGGAGTCCAAGCTCTGCAGCCTGGGCCACTCTTACGTTATGCGGATTTCGTAAAACTGTTATTTCGTTACCGGATGACATGGCCTTGTCGACAGGGAAAAGCCATTTGGGGTGTCAGCATTCAAGTAATCCCGTCAACTGAGAGTGGCCCAGGTTGCAGAATTTGGAATCTTTGACGCCACCAGCTTGCAATCTTGACCTAAATACTCTGGACAACGTGTGAGGCACTGCGGTCACCGAGGTAAGCGTTAATCACCCGCAGGTTTCTACAGCAATGGAGCTGAAGACAGCAATCGAGGTAGAATAGTGTAACATCGGGTTATATGCATTGAGCAACCTCATAGCGGATGTCTCCGTGACAGTAAATACTGGCTGTCCAAGGAGCTCTCCAATAGAACATCTACACGCGGAGGTCGGCATGTTGCCAGTCAAATAGCACTGTGTACTCCAGACACAGCAGATGTATATTAACGCTCTGAAGCAACCGAATCATCCGACTAGGAGAATAATGAAGCCAGTTAGATAGAGATCGATAAGGACACCATTGCTGCCGAGATGTCGTACGTTCGTGCCGTGGCAGTGTGGAGGAAAGAAGATCGCCTCCGTGCAAACCGACGTCATCCCCTACACGAAGAGGGTTTTCGTCATGGGAGAGGTGCTGCCCGGCCGTGTCTCTCCTTCGGATTCTCCTTCTAAGGGCCGGCGTGGAAAGGAATCCTGGACCCGCTCAGAAGAAGAAGAAGTACCCATGTGCCACATGCGACAGAGGTGTCACTTGGAATGGGACCAGCGTCCAATGCTTTGGATTCCAAAAGTGGGTGCACTTCTCTTGTTCGGGTCTCAGTTCTGTGAAGCATCATAACTCTTCTTTTCGCTGTGTTTTATGCTCTTCACCCACCAACTCTGAATCCCCTTCCTCATATCGCCCCCTTTCCATTGTACATATCAATCTCAACGGCCTTCGTGCCAAGCTTTCTCAGCTCTCTCTCTTTGCACGTACTCACCATCCAGACGTGATCATGGTTCAGGAAACCAAACTCTCTCCATCAACTACCCGTCCTCATCCTAATATCCCGGGCTATACTGCCTTCCATGCTCCAAGGTCAGCTCTTGGCGGAGGAGTTTCAACCTTTGTTTTATCTTCTCTCCTCCCACCTTATACCCAACACCCCCACGGTGGGTACTCTCGAGTACCTTCCAATTCATATCCCTCTCAAAACACCTAATTCTCTCTTCAACATATATATTCCACCCACTACCTCATGCCCCTCATCTTACAATCCCATTCCACTTCTTAAGCAGCTTCGCGACTGCTCCCCCTCATCTACAGTTGTTTTCGCGGGCGATTTCAATGCTCACACTTTTTGCTCGTCTCTTGGCTCTGATGCTAGAGGAAATGACGTCGAGGAAATGACGGCAGAGGAGTGCGACCTGGTCATCTTAAACGATGATCAGCCTACTCGTCTCCCTACCAACGGCCGATCCTCTAGCCCAGAAATATCTCTACATATCTCTATTCTCGTCAAACCTCTCTAACTCTTGCTCAAGGTTCACCTCAACCACTTTGCCGAGTGACCATGTCCCCGTCTTCATCCATATCGATCTCTCCAATTCTCTCGCTCCCTCTTCTGGTGTTCGTCAACATTCTTATCTTAATTTAGGCCGAGCAGACTGGCGCCTGTTTAGTGAGGTTGCACTTCACTTACAAGGGAACCACAATAAGTCATAGTGACCACTCCAAATGAAATGTACTTTTCTAGAACCATTTTTGGACGAAAAGTCCGAATATGCCTATCGCAGCTGCCTAGACCCACTCTGAAAAAAGTTATGAGCGTTTTTTAATGCCTCGCGGCAAGATAAGGGTACCCCCCATGGAATTTTTAGGGTGTTTTTAAATTTTTCTCCGGATTTTGCTAAAAACATGTACGTAGGGGTAATATGGGGTGCTGAACACGAATCTAAGGTTCGCTTCTAAAAATTTTGAGGTTTACTGTAGGTTACGGTAGGTAACATGCCATTTAGAGGGCAAAACCTACCTCAATATTCCGATAATCGACAAATGGACATCAAATTCGTATTCAGCACCCCAAATAACCCCCACATAGAAACTTTGAGACAAATCTGAGACTTCGACCAAACAACCGTATACCCACCGTAATCTACCGTAAGCTGACAAAAATCGATAAACTGACATCAGATTCGTGTTCAGCACTCTAGATAACTCCCACAGGAACGATTTGAGCTACATCTGTCGTCACATTACGGAAATCGTCAAAAGTTGATTTTGCCGTCAATTTTCTCTGCCAGTTGAACAAATATAGTCGAAAACTTCGGAAAAACGACAAATGAACCTCAGATTCGTGATCAGCACCCCAAATAACCCTACAGAACGAATTTTTAGTCGAACCTGGAATATTTTTCTAAAACGCTTCGAGAGCCCTCTAATTGGTAAAAATAAACGCCCAACCGAAAATCCGTACAACTCCAAAACGCTGTTAGTCTGCGCAAAGTTTGGAAAATGTTCCTTCACCCAAGCTTCGCTTAGTGGAGTAGTTTTGGGCGCTGAACACGATTATCAGGTCCGTTTCCGGAATTGCGTAAAAATAATGCGCTTTTTGGAGGGTACAATAGGTACGAAAATCACAGAAAAAAACGCTCATAACTTTTTTCAGAGTGGGTCTAGGCAGCTGCGATGAACATATTCGGACTTTTCGTCCAAAAATGAATCTAGGAAAGTACATTTCATTTGGAATGGTCACTATGACTTATTGTGGTTTCCTTGTTAGTGGCCGATTACCCGTGGAATGGCGACGTGCATCAAAAAGAGTGCCATTTATCTGACGCAATCCGCAGAGCCATGAAAGCGGCTATGCCTTTCGGCCGCGTCAAGACGTTTTATCCAAATGTCACTAGGGAAATCCTAGATAAGATCAGGACAAGAGATGCCAGGAGAGCGGTCAACCATCTGGACCCCGTCGTTGCTGAACTTGACGATGAGATCAAAAAGGACCTGGACAGGCACAAGAAAGAAGAGTGGGAAAAGTTCACCGGGCAGTTGGATTTCAAGACGGACAGTGCAGCTACTTGGAAGGTTTTACGGAAGCTCTCGGGTAAGAGCTTACCCGCTACCATCTCCACAATTGAATTCGACAACGGTGTATTCAAGTCAGGCAAGGAAGCCGCTTATGCGCTCGGTAGAAGTTTTTTCATCACCAGTGCAAAGCGTGGTTCGCAAAACAGAGTCACAGTAAGACAGCTGTGCCGCCTCCCGCTTATGAGCACGGCCGAAGCGTTCACTACGACGCAAGTTGAGAAGGTTATAAAGGATATGCGGAACTCTAAAACTGTTGGTCCCGACGGAATATGCCCAGCTGCTTTGAAGAAATTACCGACTGAAATCCTTTCGCTTCTCACTGACTTGATAAACACCTCGTTCAGTTCATGCACTATCCCGCAAAATTGGAAAACAGCTAACGTCCTGCCGCTGCCGAAGCCTTGCAAGCCCCAAGCTTCAGTCAAGGGATATCGCCCCATTAGTTTGCTGTCCTCATTTGCGAAAGTAGCCGAAAAGTTGCTTATGAAGGACCTTGCAGAGCACAATGATAAACAGGTGTTTCAGCACGGATTCAGAAAGCTGCATTCCACCACGACAGCTCTACTGGAAATTAATAGCTTTGCCATTGATGGGTTCAATGCGGAGAAGCCACAGAGAACTGTGGGTGTAGCCTTAGATCTCACCAAGGCATTCGACACAGTAAACCATGGAGTCCTGTCAAGCAACTTACTGAAATCATCATTACCGCCATGGCAGAAACGCTGGATATCAGCATTCACCAAGGGAAGACGAGCTCGAGTTATGTTTCAGAATCACGTCTCGAACAGCATTCCTATCGCAGGTGGAGTCCCACAGGGCGGTGTCATATCGCCAGCCTTGTTCAGTCTGTACCTCGAGGATATGCCTGAACCGCCACAGGATATCAAGGCTGTCGCGTATGCCTATGACATAACAATCATGTGTCGAGATCGGAACATAGATGTTGCCGCCAACAAGATCAAGGAGTTCCTGATCACGCTGAAGAACTTTTTCGACGAGAAGATGCTAAAGATCTCCGCATCCAAGTCAACGGTATCTGTCCTCACAACTGACCCATCCGAGCACAGCACTCATTCGGATGTAGAGTGGGATGGAAATCGTCTACCAGCAGCTCGATTTCCAAAGCTGCTCGGTCTTGTACTTGATCCGTCGCTCAAGTTCCATAAGAATACCGAACAAAAGCAGGCAGTCGTTAAAGCTAAGCTCAATGTTCTCAGGGCCCTAGGCGGTACCTCTAGGGTTGCAGCAAGGAAACTATACTAATAACGTACAAGGCGATTCTTCAGCCCACCCTGGAATACGCCGCACCGGTATGGCAACATCTCGTCTCAGAATCCTCTTGGACGAAGATGCAAAGAGTACAAAATGCCGCTCTTGGTATCGCCACCGGTTGTGCCAGTAGTTCCCCAGTCGAGCACTTGCATGCCGAAACACGTTTACTACCAGTGAAGGAGCACTGTCAGCTGCAAGCCCAACAATTCCGTATCAATATTATAAAACAACCAAACCATCCGTCATGCAGAGTGCTTAATCCCGTTAGAGAGAGAGAGCTAAAAGACAGCCATTTGCCGATGCTCCAAGCAAAGTCAACTTGCAGAGATGGCACGACTCACAGCAAGAACGACTCCGTCTTTTGCGCGAGGAGCACACCAAGTTCGTACGGTGTCATCTTGAAAAGGCGGCGGTGAATCCCATACTAGGCGAAGTACCGCCCCCAGTCTGCAAATCCGAGACTCAACTCGGAAGAAGGGCGAGATGCACACTCGCATCGCTGCGCTGCGGTCACTCTACAATGCTCATGTCCTACGTCAGCAAGATTGACAGCAGTAAATCTGATGTTTGTCCGGACTGCGGTACTATAGGCCATGATACAGCACATTTGTCTAACTGTCCGGTGAGACCTACCACGCTGACCACAATGGATCTTTGGACGAATCCACTACTGGTCACCCAGTTTCTCCGACTATGACAAAACCCTCGATGTGGCTGCAAAGAAGAAGAAGAAGGACGCCATTGGCAGACGCACCTTGTAAAGTTTATGTACAGAGATGGGCCAACTTCAACATGGAAAGACTTCGTCTTTTGTGCGAGGAGCATACCCAGTTTGTTCGAGGATATCCGGAGGAGGCGGCTGTGAACCCTTTCTTAGGAGCAGTGCCGCCTCGGTTTCGCGAGTCCGAGTCTCAACTCGGCACGCGAGCCAGATGTGCTCTTGCGTTACTGCGCTTTGGTCACCGTATTCTGCTTATGTCTTACGTCAACAAAATCGACAGTAGCCTACCAGACGCATTCGCGGACTGCGGTAGTTCAGGACACGACACAGCGCATTTATTCATGTGCCCGAGGAGACCTACCTCCTTAACCACAATGGACCTTTGGACGAATCCTGTGAAGGCCGCCCAGTTCCTCAACCTATGACAAAAACCGCTTTGAGGCTGCAGAAGAAGAAGAAGAAGGACTTGCTAAGTATCATTGAGGACCAGTACACTTTGAACTTGAATGGCGATATCTTTGTGAGAAATAAAAAACATTTTCGTAATTATTCGTATGGTTTTAAAACGGTGCGAAATTGCGAAGATAATTAATAAAATCCTCTGGAGTCGACCTGGGAAAAAGGGAGTTCCTGCTCCGCCCTCATTTTAGTTGTGGAGGTGAGAAAATGGAGTGGCGATATGGCCAGGAAGCTCGATTTAGATGTCTTTTTCTGGGGAGTGTGATCATAGTTATGAAACGCATTATAATATCGCCGGCTATAAACGCTTCCAATATGCGCAACGGCCATGGGGAATCTGTCACGAACGCGTTGGGATTTATGGTTCATAGTGCAACGCTAAGGCATCGCACAAGGACCGACCCACCAGTATGGCAACCCTGGACAGTGGTGTGGCCAACACCTAAAAGAACTTCGCTAGATCCCTGGTTCCCCGGCCCACCATCGCGACGCATCGATGGCTACTATGCATCCGTCAGCTCGCCCCGCTGCCGCAAGGTCATCTCGCAAACTGCTCCCCTCAAGCAGGCGGAGTCTTCGCGTTCACTGGGGATCATCTGTCCACTAACTTGGGACAGCCGTACTAGCAAGCCACCAACCCAACTAACAGGTATGGGGGCATGGGGGAATAGTCGCGCTTAATTAGCGCAACAGCACAGAAACATAAGCCAACCATACTGACACCGATATAGCAGCGCTATATGAACTTCACACAGATATGCGGTACATAGTAGTAAGGTATATTCCTTTACCCTTAAAGGCTCAGGACACCCAAAAATTCATTTTTCAGATTTCGTTCTTATCCTGAACTCTGCCAATTCGAGACTTGATGCCTAAGCAAAAGAGACTTGATGCTCATGTACAAGTCGGCATGAAGTCTTAATTTGCGGCGTTGAATTCACTTTATGGGTGATTTCGCCGGTAGGATAGGTGAGAATGAGGTGAAGATCCCGTGAAAATGGTGCGAACTGGCAGCGAGAGAGGGTCAAAATTACCCCGAAAATGAGGTGAAATTACCTCGAAAAATAGGTGAGTTTACCTCGAAAATTTCACGAATTTGAAGGTCCACAGCGCAAGTAGCCCGCCTTGTCCGCAACATGGACGTAACCTTCACCGAGGTCTGCGGTGAGGAGCCACCCTCTGCGAGTCGCGGCGTAACTTGCCCCCCCCCCGCCGTGAGGATACCCACTGTGTCCTCCCAGCAGCCAAAATTATGCTGGCCTCCGGAGAGTGACCCGAAGTCACCTTTCAGGGCCGGCATCAGAATGCCGAGTGAGGACTCTAGTGAGATGAGGCGGCTTTTATACCGGCTGCGCTCATGGTAAACACATCGAGACATGATCAATAGTTTTATCATGTTTTCGCTGAGATGTTTTCACTTGTTTAGAAATTTTTTGAGATGCCAGCAACGGCGGTAATTTCACCCTTTGCGCTGATTGATATCCAGCCGCTGAACAACTGATATGCATTAACATGTTAGCGCTGGCGGTATTTTCACTCCTTGCGCTGACTGATATCCGACCGCTCAGCAAATTTACCCTTTGCGCGGATAAGCTTTGATGAAGGCGCTAAACTCATACACTGGAGGGGGCTAGCGCAGCTCTTCAAGGGGGCAACCCTCCGGGCACCGGCGCTTGCCCCCCCAGTCGGGGCGATACCGCCGAGTGACAATTTGGCTTAATCGGAGCCCCCCCCCCTCCGTCACTGCCCTGAAGCCCCCCTGTCACTGCCCTGAAGCCCCTGTCACTGCCTTGAAGCCCCCTGTCACTGCCTTGAAGCCCCCCTGTCACTGCCCTGAAGCCCCCCTATCACTGCCCCGGAGCCATGACGTCACGGCCCCGGAGCAGTGACGTCACGGCCCCGGAGCAGCGGCGTCACCCTCCCCCCCGGAAAGCGTTGCCGCTCTTCTCCAAAAATATCCCTTTCTGACAGCGACTCAAAGTCCCCGTCCAGGGCCGGCCCTGTTAGGCCGAATGCGGCTCTCCATGAGGTGAGGCGCCTTTTATACCGGTCGAGCACGTGTTAGACCACAGGAGAAATCACGTCAAATCGGGACAACACTCGACGTGAATGACGATGCGTGCGTTTGGCCTACTATGCCTTCTCTGGCCTCTATTGTCGTAAACTACCTTCTACGACTTCTTCCCATCTTTTCCCTCTCTTCCTCTCGGAGGGGGGGGCAAGCGCCGGAGGAGAGCAGGGGCCTCCCCTGAAGCCCCCCCCCAGGGGAGGCCTCCGGTGTCGCTCCCCCAAGTCGAAAACAGGCCCTATTGTCCGGCGCTTGCCCCCCCCCCCGCAGAGTCTGAGAAGGTGAATTTGATGCCTAATGATAACAGAGCGTGGTAAAGGCCGCTTTTTCCGAAGCATCAAGTCTCGAATTGGCAGAGAAGAGAGTCACACGCTGATCACGGTGGTATCTCTGAAATCGTCCTAGACCCCCTCGGAACATAGTAATGGCTCTTCAAAGATGCCTAGATTTTGAGTGCGACAAATTGGTGGACGAGTTGTCTCAGGCATGTATTTCTCTTCATTCGCAATCGTTGCACGAGAGCGAGTCAGGATAAGAAGACAGTCCGGCAATGAACTGAAGAACGACGACTTGTTGGAATTGATCCATCCATCGAGCCGCTATCGAATTCGAAAGTCTGTTAGGGGGCCGGGCGTGTGGTGGTGAGCGAAGGGGGTCGGGCCTGTGGTGGTCGCCTATATCTCGCCTATTTGGAGGAATTGAGATCTCGCATTCGACACGTGTTATACAGAAGGGGTCTTCTACACAATTACATGAAAATCTCAAAATTCATATCTGAGGGTGTACTGTGCCTTCAAGGCACTAACACCTAAAGGCATCTGCTGGGTTCGCCTTACAGTTAAGGTGCTACTTGGCTCATATCCCACTGTGCGTAGTAGATAGCGTAGTCTGCCACGGCGTAATATTTGTAGTGTAGTACGTGGTGGCGTAGTATCGCGTCTCTCGCACTATTCAACCGCACATCCCAAGCGGTGACTAATACCAGAAGCCGCTGAGTCTCCAGCAACCTCTAGGCCCCTCGAACTAGGTCGAGCTGGCACCCGAGTGCCGGCTTCCTCAGCAGCAACGGCAGCTGGGGACGGAGCCCTCAGTTCCGGGGTCACCCGGGAGGCTGTCACTGCCGAAGGAGCGCAGTGCCAACGGGCACTGAAGGTCAACGCCATCTGGCGCCGGGCAGACCACTGAACCGAAGACAGCCGCCCTTTATAGGCAGCGCGGGGGAGGGGCCGAGGCAGCGGCGGCATGCCCCGCCTCCAAGCGGTTGGCGTAGTGGAAACAGGCCGGGGTCTCACGGTGCGCCTCCAGCCACCGTCGCATCCGCGACAGAATCATTCGCGAAGCCGAGATGACCCACTTTTGCTACCGAAACACCAGCCTACGAATATGGGCAAAACAGAGTGGTATGAAAGCAGGGTAGAGGCAGTAGTAAGCATATTTTTTGCGAAGTTTCACCATGTTCTTTTTAAGGTCTCTCCATGCTTGCCAGAACGACCTGCTCTGGCGGCGCGGCGAGTATGAATGAATTTCCGCTTCGCCAGTGCGGCAATCCCTCTCGCGGCGCTCCTCTGTGGCGGCGCAACCGAGTCACTCATGATCTTCGTCTGCGAATTCACAGCGGTCCCCTTCTTTGTATGTGTTGCGATCGTGTTATTCACTTCGCTGCTTCCGCCTCGCTATGATGCCTCTCTTGGATCATTCATACTCTACGAAAGTGGCGACAGGGGCGAAAGATCATTTATACTTGCCGTTCTGACGTAGAGTGCGGTGAGGAGTATCTATTTCATAATTGGATTTCAGGCGGTGGTGCTGATGTTTGCTGCTGTATCAGAATCCGAGAATTCCGATCTATTTGACCTTTGTGTGCGTGTCCTTCAGGATTCTATAAAGTATAACCTTCTCCCCCATCCTTTCGTGTTCGTTCTCTTTTTTGTTTGTCCTTCCACTTTTCTTTGTTACAGACGAGCAGAGCTCGCAAAATTCATCAGGGAATATGCGATTACAGACGTAGCGTTTATAAATAGTTGGCTCAACTCTCTTGAGGTACTTATTGGTTCTCGGGAGTTGTCTTAGGGTTTAACTACTGTGCTTTTTAGAAGTGTGAAATTGGATTCAACTCATGGAGAGGAATAATAAAATTTCTGTGCAATATTTACTCGGTGGACAAATGTGCAGACGATGGTTGGTTTGCTGTGGGTTAGCATTACAAAAATATGTTTCCATCATTGTTTAGGTGAGGATTTGTGTCCCCTGTTAAGCAGCTTCGATAGCCAAGATGTCGGATGTTCTTCATCGAGACAGGTAGCAAGGTAATTCAACGACTTCTTTTTCAGTTTGTACCAGCCTATGCGTTTTTACCTAATTCAACTTTGTAATGTAAAATAATCGAATCTCTCACAGAATTTCTCTCCTGTTCGTGACTACAAAATGGAAGAATTTGCTGCTGGGCCTCGGAGCAGACATACAAGAAATTTTTGAAAAGGTTTCATTTAGACTGATAAATCGAAACTCACTGTTGATGACAATTATTGCTAGCAGTTTCAGATTCGGGAGGTGAGCGTTGAAAACATCGTGATTGAACTAAAGTCAAAAGATAAGGACAAAGTCCAACTCTGCGCTGAAAAGTGGTCAGTGGTGTTCACCTGTTGGGAGAGCATCCCACGAGCCATTCGTTCATCCGCTATGAAAAAGCTACTCCTGGATGAAGACGTGAAATCGATCAGAAAGTGAGGATTGATAGCTCTAAGAATTTCATTTTTTCCCTTGTTTACTCGAAAGTCGTGCTTGCAGATTTGCGGAAAACATCGTCAGGGGAAAGTTGCGATTGGGCAAATTTGTGACAGAACGTGCCCTTACATTCTTACTGAAGTACATGCCTGGACTGACTGATGGAACATATACCATAGAGGACATAGTGGACGGAAATGTGCTGCTTCATTTGCAGGACGTGGGAGTGTCGTCGAATGAAATGATACAGCAGTTATCCGTTGATAAGGTCGGATCTTCGCATGATGTTTGATACTCGAAAACTCCCTCCGATAGTCGTTCAGCCGAAAGATGCATGTAATAGTTACTCTGAAATGCCATAGGCTATATGCTCAGGTTTGGTGATATCGAATGCAGCATACGCGATAGCAAAAGTGGTTGAGATAGCGACGCTAATAGACACATACAGGCTATGAAACGGCGAAATTCACTTGGTTCTTACGCGTGCTGGTGCGGAGCGGAGGTTAGAGACAGTGATAGAGCGTAGGGCAGACGGAGGCCGAGGCGCCGCGCGCGTCGCTCGCGCCTCGAATGATGGGAATTACGAGGTTTTATGGAGGGTTATTTGTAGTAGAATGCTTACGCCGTTGGAAGCTCAAAAAACTTGTTAGATTGACCGTATTTGAGCCATTATGAGCCACCAAGACTTCGGGTCTCCTCCAGGGATGAGCGGAAATCTTTCTCGAAATTTCCGAAATCGGAACGTCAAAAACCATAGGAAAATCAGGTAATCGAAGATACGCTCACCTGGATAGATTCCAACCACCCATGGTGGCTGTATGTACCTACCATCCTGCTAATCTATTCAGCCTTAAAAAATCTTTTAAATCTTTAGCTGGGCGGAGATCTCCTCCCAATAAAAAGACTTAATGAAGCTTAATCTTCTTTCTCATTTTTTCACGAAATTCGGATACACGACAAAAACCGAGAATCCAGACTAATGCTGCTCGAAATTCGCTTCAGTTAAGGCGCTATTCATACTACTCAACGCCAGCGCGTGTCGCGCTGGCGTGGCGTTTGTGTATGAATGGCTTGACGTCCCGCCCGCGCGGCTCGCGCGTCACGCTCCGCTCGCTCCGCTATGGCGTCGCCGCTGCAGTGTTCATACTGCCACCCGGAACGCCTTGGCGTTTTCATCCACTGATATTATTTATCGATCGTCTCATTCATTCCAGCCTTACCGCTCCGCCATGGCGTGGCACCGGAGTATAAATATTCTCCGGAAGCGCGGCACGCGCGTCACGCGCGTAGAAAGTATTCATACGCATACGCCACGCCAGCGCGGCACGCGCGGGCCGCGCTGGCGTTGAGTAGTATGAATAGCGCCTAATTATTTTCAGGTAGCACACTAGATATCATGACTTCGAGACAACACTCACTAATTGACTGTGGCCCAATAAGATATAATTTTATGTACTGTAACTTGAATAGTGAGTGTAACCCTCCTATAACAAGAAATATTTAGACCATTAGAATCGCAACAAGTAGGCCGAAGTACAGATGGGCAAAAATACTATAGTAGGTGATGGGCCCTTGCTCAATATGGTCTAGCTGATGGAAGAGACGCGCTCATTGCGGCGGACCGTGCGGAGTTCGCGACACTAACGGCTAATAGAGTTTCAATCGCGCGTCTACCGTCGCAGCCCTGTCCATTCACTACTCTACGTTCTGAGAAGAGATCATACGTACACTTTGTTTAGACTGCAAGCTCCACTTGAACATAAAAAAACATGGGCAGAGACCCCTATCAGATTGAATAAAAGCTTGGACAGACACAAATCTCCCTGAAAAAGAGCCGGTTTGAGAATGCTTCAACACGAGTCTGGAAAACAGCGCAGTGGGTTTTTGGTTTATTTTGAGAAAATACAATTTCTGCCGATATGTGAATCTCATTCCTTGCTCTTTTTCGAACATCAAAACAAACCTCCGGTTCAGGTTTAGCCCTTGAAGAACTTCCCAAATGGCTTACAGAAAACAATGCGTAAGCTGCTAAAATTGTAACTTTCTAATAATCTCCGATTTTTTTCCGCATTTTGGGGCATTTTTTCGAAAACTTGAAGGTCAAAAACCATCGGAAATCAGCATTCCGTGCTCTCCTGGTCTCCTCCCATTGTTTTGCCACTGCGTTTTCCCGTTTACTACAATCATTCTCAAATTGATTGCTCAAATACGGCGCTTCGGCTTGCTTTTGACGGCTCCAGCGGGTAGTCGTTCTAGAAAAGGTAAAAATAGTCTATGAGCTTCTCATTCTTTACCATTTCATCGCTCGCTTTGCAATCTCAACCGAGCATCTATGTAAGCTGTGGTAAAACTCATCCGCTTTCAATCTATTGCAACAACAACCCGTTAGTTCTTAAATCACGTCATGTGTCTTTTTTTCGGCAGTTTTCAATATTACTAGCTCCAAACCTTCGAGCCACACCTTGAAATTGATGGTATTTGATCGTGAGCAGTGCTTTTAATAACCGTCAGATCTCAAATTATCGAAATCATGTTCGAGGGATTCCGAAAGGGTTATCATCAAGTTTGTCATTTACATAGTAAAGTTATTTCCTTCCGAGTTTTAGCGAAGCAATGCTTTTCAGGGGCTGTGTGGTGATGCGTAGAAGTGTAGTGGAAATAGAAAGCTCATTTCGTTCAGTGTTGGTGATTTTAAGTCGATTGTTAACTTCCTCAGTCCCCTTTTCAGCTGGTGCAATTGCTATCAACGTGTTCAATGGAAGCGCAACTTTTAAAGTCGGCAGCAGTGGTTGAAAAGCTTTTGTCTCCACGTCTAAAGGAATTCACAAATGAAGTTTTGGGTTAGTGGCTTTTTTGAAATTAAAGGAATCCCGTTGTTTCGGTTTCGTTCCCACCAGGGGTGTGCGTAAATGGAATTTCAAATTTCGTAAATCGTAAACCGTAATTACGACAAAACCACCGTAAATCGTAAGCCGTAAATCGTAAATCGTAAACAGCAACTAATAACAATATCTACTAAAATTATTATTACTATGGTGAAACAAGAGAAAATACCTACTGTCCACCGTTTCACGTACTTGGTTCATACACACATACTAGGTTGCGTTAAGAATTTGACAGCTAATCAGGTTTAAAGAGTTGGCATACTTTGTCGCTGTCATGAGCGACTGGAATGAAAACTAGCACACATCGCGGTAAGACTCGCATCGGAGAAGCGGCATCGGCTACCGTATGAACAATTATCGCGCGTGGGCCTCAGCGACGTGTCGCGGAGGACTAACATACTGCAGATGTGCCGAAGCCTGTCGCTGTGCAGCGCACTGTGAATGCGAAAGGTTTAGATGGCGGGAAGCGATCGCTGTCACTGTGCACAGCGATGCGACCGCGTGTCGCAAAAACACCATTGGCCTAATGGGACCGTCTTACCCGTATTTCTCTTCTTTCCCTCAACACTCTTTCCACAACTCCTCCCCAGATCTTGAGAAATCCGGAAGTCCGATTCAGCTGTCCGCGAATCTGCTGTGCAACACGAACACAATTATACTCGTAACGCCTCTCCCGAAACGCTAACGCCGTTGTAAGCGTTAAAACGAGCCGAAATGACCATATTTGAGCGATTCTCAACAGCCGAATTTGAGAACTCCCATTTGCCAGCGGAACGGCAACACCAATTACACAATCGGTAAGGATCGCACTGATATTTATAGTTACCTCCGTGGCTTGTTTCCCCAGGAAAAAACATTCAAATTTGAACCGCGGCTGTCGCGGCGGTTTAAATCTCACCAGCGGCTGACTGGTAATCACTAGCCAGCCGCGGGTGAGATTTAAACCGCCGCGACAGCCGCGATTTGAATTTAAGTGTTTTTTCCTGAGAAAACAAGCCAAGGACCTAGCCATAGTACATTATGTACTCCGAGTTCCCTACTGAAGGTTGGCTCAAACTCGGTGCACTTACGTCAAAAATATGGCACCGAGCTTGCGCCAACTTTCAATAGAGATCGCAAAGCATCAGTTCAATACGGCCCACCTCTATATTGTCTAGAGCACAGTTTCGGTCACCCAGTACAAGTTATTTTTCCTATATCCACTAAATCACTTGCAGAATCGTAGCTAGTTAAGGAATATAGCCAACGCGCCCCACCAAACGCTCGCATTTGTGAGAGATAACAGTAACGGCGAAGATGAGCATTTAAACAAGGGCTCGCGCCTTTTCTGAGTGTCCGTTTGCTGCGGACGAAGAAAAATCAACTAGAGGAAACAATTTTCAGCTCTAAACTTTTAGGGTAAAAAAAACGAACACTCTTATTGATTTTTGTGGACTCTAAGTAACGGTAATCTACTCAAAAGGCGGCCCAGGAGTAATATTTGAAGCAATTTTTTATTGATTAGACCGCTTCGTTCGATGTCTTGACATAAATTTAGTTATAGGAATCAGGACAGTTGATATTCATAAAAAAAAACTCGAAAAGAGGCTCTTCGTGAAGAGTGTTACTAGATTGCTTTACGTCGTAGGCGGCAGCTTGTGCGCAATGCGGGTCTGTTATCCAGCGGCTCCAACTCCAACCGCGTGTCCCGCGTTATAATGATAGAATCACGTCAAAGAATGATAATGGGATAGTGCTGTAGTCACACACCTGGATTGGCCTCATCTTCTGAGCGAAAACATTGGTATACGCAAAGTGGGATTAGAGCAGGTCAATTGGAGATGTCTTGTGATTTATTTCCATTTCATGTATTTTTATTTACGAAAGGTTACGATTTACTTCCCAAAATGTCGTAAATCGTAAACCGTAATTACGAGACCCAAAAACACCGTAAATCGTAAATCGTAAACCGTAATTACGCGCACCCCTGGTTCCGACCAATGAGAGAAGCTGAACACTGCTTTCCTAGTACTGTTGTATAATTCCGAAAAAAATGTCGAGCGAACGAAAATTGAAAAAAAAATCGTTCGAAAAAATTTTGAACAAAGAGAATCGAAAAAAAAAATTCGTTCGAACAGTTTTCGAACGAACAAAAAATGAGAAAATTTTGTTCGAACTGACGTCGAACGAACGAGTTTCGAAACCAATCGAAATTTCGATTTTTTCGAAATTCGTTGGAAATTTTGAATTGTTTTCGAAATTTGTCGAAAATTTCGAATTTTTTTTCGAAATTTGCTCAAAAGAATCTCCAACGAACGAATTCCGAAAAATCGGATTTTGAGCGGACGAAATTCGAAAAAGAATTTGTTCGAAAAAACTTCGAACGAACGAAATTTGAAAAAAATCCGTTCGACAAATTCTCGAACGAACGAAATTTGAAAAAATTTCGTTCGAATAATTTCCGAACGAACGAAATTTGAAAAACATGCGTTCGACAAATTTTCGAACGAACGAAATGTGAAAAAATTTTGCTCGACGAATGTTGGAACCAACGAAAACGAACGAAAAATATTTTGAAACATCTTTCGAAAAAATTTCGAAAATTTCTTTCGTGTACAACCATATTTCCTAGCCTTTGTGGAAAATGGCCTATCCGATATTTTATAGGTTTTTTTGTGCGTTTCAATTATTATTTCGCAAACCATCTGTGGAAACTGAACAGTTGCAGGTCCATTGACGTCCATCATCGAAAGTGTTGGAAAAGATGTGCGCCTGTTGGGCTGCGCTGCCACCGCACTCGAGGTTCGTTATTGTCAATAGGTTTAACCGATTCAAATGACGCATTTTGAATTTCTGGCTGTGCAGGCGAATCACTCACATCAGATTAGGTTTTTATGTTGAAATAAAAACAGCTGCCAATGTGTAGTCGACGCAGAATTTTGCTATTCGGCTTGATATATTTTCTCACAGCTTGCGACTCCATAAGTATATGCCTGCGACGTGCCTTTTCTATGTCATCCCGCAGTCTGCGTCGACTGTATCTCTAGGGAACATGTCATGCTAATAATTCTGGTTAGCTAGAAACATGAGAATCTATCCGTCTTTGGAATCATTATAACCGGTGATGACCTTTTCCCCTTATTAATATAGTTAGCGAAAGGATTATATGATAATCCAACGGAGAGAAGAGAACAAGAGGTTGGCGGTGAATCCCTGTGAGCTATTCTATCCGCCTTTGTTTTGCAGTTTTTCGTGGATGCTCACCTCATCCTGAGGCCCTCGTCAAAGTTGGATGATAGTCCGTAGTCTCACACGGTCGGTATGCAAGTAAAACACGAGATACGATGACAAAAATTGCCCTTTGATAGTCCCCTCTAGGTCTCCTGTAGTCCCTCCCTGTCAGGGTCAGGCAGGGCGCTGCGTAATTTTTTTTGAATTCGGGGCAGCCCCCTCCCCCTCCATTGAAGTTTCTTCCCCGACATCCAAAATTTTTGTGCCCCCCCCCCTTAGGAGCCATTTCTGGGTAGTTTAAATTTGATTACTAAAACCGTCAGGCGCCAAAAACTCGTTCAGTAGTCGGGCTCAAGCGTCTAAAATTCTGAGCAATGCTGCCAACATTCCCTTTGGTGAGCAAAAATATCGAGAATTTTTGGGAGATATTCACCAAATTTTCATTTTTGGACCGAAATTTTCGCGACCCCCCCCGCTAACCTTGATTTTCAGGCCAATTTTTGTGCGACCGTCCCCATCATCTTTGCGAAATTTTGCGACCCCGCTTGACCCTGCTCCCTGTCTCACGCCGGTAGAATTTGGACCAATAGTGCTATCCACACCGTTGCGGTATCCCATCGAGCGCGGCGTATGCCGACGCATGGGCTGCGTAGGTGTGACTACGGACGGTCTAGGAGGGACTACGTTGGACTATCGTTCAAGTATGACGGTGGCCTGATTGCAGATTGTGTTGAGGAAGCACTGTAATGAATTCGACTCTTGAATGATTGCTATGTCTTCTGAGCTCATTGCTTTGATCATTGTAGGTCTTTGCTGAAACCAACATTGAGCATGAGGTCGTTGTGCTCTGCCTGAGCTCTGTATCAGCTCTATCTTATAGTGGTAGTGATTTTCGGGAAATCCGAGACCTGCAGAAGGTGTTGTATAATGCGCTACACTTTGCACATTCTACCATCAACAACGATCAATGTGCTGTTTTCTTGTAAGTTTGCTTTCTTTATGAACTATCATATTTTTTCCGTACCATTTTACTTCGTACCTCTCATACTAATTTACTGTATTTTCTATTTTAGGAGTACATGTACTTCTAGTTTTGGTCCTCTCTCCTTCGTGTACGACCTTTAAAGGTGTACTGCAAGCAGAGATGGACTTGTAGAAGAGAAACCACGACATTCATATGTTGATGTCGTCGATAAACGTAGCCTGAGTACTTGACATAGAGAGAAATTTCTGTGGTACAATTTATATCTTATGGTGGCGGTTTCCACAGCATGCAAATAAAGCCACTCTTGGGAGATGGAGGACATCTCGAGCTGCAAAGGATTCCTGCAGAGTCTGGCGAGCTCACCGATCATGGTGGAAGTGGGCGACTACGCAGTTTCGCTTTGCGTGTATCCTTTATCACATCTGGGCCATTGTCCAGATTGGCAGATTGCTATGTCTGTTACCATGAATAAGGCTATTAGGGCTTATAGAACCTGGGCATATGAACAGCTCTCATGGGGGGCCCAGGCTCAGGCGTACGGTGTGACGATCATAGAGGGGAGAGGGGGGGGGGCGCAGCCTTAGGCGCCGGGTAGGGGTGGGGTCGCAGACCCCCGGTCCGTCATCATGCCAAAAATTTCCCTCCTATCGCACCGAGCAAATTTTTTCGCAAAAACGGCGATTCGCGGCAATTTCGCGAGTCAGCAACTCAGAACATAATTGTTGAAACTCCTCACAGGCTTTGCATGAATCCTTAAAAGCCCTTCGATTTCATTTTTCTCTCAAGAGCAGGCTCTCCTTCAGGGGCCCATTGCACCTTTTTCTTATCCGTAGGAAACTAAAAAAAGGTATGGTACGAAGATACACGCCATTGAATCGAACACCGAAATGATCGCATAAATTACGTTGTCCCCAAACCATCGTCTAACTGAGGTAGCTTGTCGAAACTTGTGAAATGGACGTCAGATTCGTCTTCAGCGCCCTGAATTGCACCCCTAAACGAGATTTCAGCCGAGTCCGAGATACCGACCAGAGATCGGGAAAACCGCTGCCTGAACTTTGACGTTCGGAGAGGTCGAGAAATTAATGTTTCTGGATGGGGCTGCTGTAGTGTTTATTTTGAAGAAGACCATTAGAAAAAAACTGTCGGCCGAGTCCTAGGTCGGTCCAACCATTTTGAGTCGATTACGGCCGGTGCGACAGCTGTAAATGTGACGGTGTGACTTGAGTCCTAAAAACAGGCCTCATCACACCGTGTGATTATGGCGGCAAAGGCCACTAGATCAGTTTTTAAAGCTTAATCAGGTAGATAAGTGAGGAAACTTATTGAACAGCCCTTCCAGTAGCCAAGCAGTCACCTATGAGTGTGTTATTCGGGGCGCTGAAAATCGGAAAACCGCTGCCTGAACTTTGACGTTTGGAGAGGCCGAGAAAATAGTTTTTCTGGATCGGACTGCTGTAGTGTTTATCTTGTAGAAGATCATTAAAAAAGCTGTCGGCCGAGATCTGGGTCGATCCGACCATTTTTAGCCGATTATAACCGGTGTGACTTGACCTCCGTTTCGTTTAACGTCCGTTTTTGCTGAAAAATCGTCTGGAAGCATTGTTCGGAAGAGAGCACTCAAATTGGTTCACACAAACGGTTAAAGTGACAACCTCGATGGGAGGGGCCGCACCGGATCCAAAGCTGGAGGAGGGGGGGGGGCGCACCTCTCACGGCCCGATCACACCGCTGTGCCTTACCCTAAATCGGCCTTACTCTGTTAGAAAATCCACTGGAAGAAAGTAGCCGCGAAGTAAGTAAACCATTAGCATAAGAATAAATAGACTCCATTCACTGCCCACATTGGAGTGAACATGACTTACTTGACTTACTCGGTTGGCTTTCGCCTGACGCGGTCATTCCGCATCTTCACCGAGGTGTGCCGTCCTAGTAGTCAGCCGTGCCCATTTTTCACGGTCTTCAGCCACAATTTGAACATATTCCATCCAGCTGTCACTATTCCATTTCCTGCGAAACGAAACATCGCGCCTGAACTGTCTTTCGATGCCGAGTGACTTCAAATCCTCTTTAACCACATCCGTCCAGAACTTTCGCCTACGCCCAGGTGGCCGTTTCCAGACAGGATTTGGAAGCATTCCTAAAGCGTGTTGTACGAGACGATCCGGCGTTCTTCTTAGTATATGCCCGAGCAGTCGAAGTCGACTTTCCGTTGCTGCTCGAGATGGCGTTTGGAGATGCTGGCACCTCCCTCGTGTCAAGCGTTGATGTACTGCGTCGATTTCCTTGTAAAGGTCTTCGTTATGGCATACACGCGGCCAGAATTATCCAAGCAAACGCCTAAAAAGCTTGCTCTCCGTGCAATCCAACCTTTTCATCTGCGCCTTCGGTGCTGCCCACGCCTCCGATCCGTACATCATGATAGGGCGAATAGCGGATAGGTAACTACCATCGTTCTTCAGCAAACAGCCCAAATAACAGAAATCGTCCACCAGTTCGATATGTTGTCCGTCCACACAAACTCCCATTGAAGGCCTCTGAGATACCCACATCTGCTTGCATTTGTCGGGACGAAGACGAAGTCCATAGGCTGCGGCATACTTCGAAACGAGGTTCGCAATCCTTTGCAGTTTTGCGTTGTTTTCAGCGAATAATACGATGTCGTCGGGGTACTCCAGGTCGACAAGTGAGCGTCCTGATGGTGTTAGGATCACATCCGCAGGAAACTGTTCTGCAACTCATGATGTCATCAACGGCGAAGTTGAAAAGAAAAGGTCCTGCAACGGCTCCTCGCCTTACTCCTGTTTTCACTTCGAAAGCTGACGTAAATCCGACAGGTGTACGAACTGCTGCTGTTGTTTCATTGTTCATGTCTTCGATTAACCGAACATACTTTTCCGGGACTCCATCTGCTCGCAGAGCAAGTCCAAAAAAGCAAGCTGTAATGGCTTCGAATACCGCTGCCACGATTCAATTACTCTTCTCACGACGAACACTTGGTCGATGGTCGATCTTCCAGGTCGAAAACCAGCTTGCTCATCTCTGGTCGTTCTTTCACGATGTTTGATAAGTCGCTCGAAAATGATACGTTCTAAAACCTTGTACATGACACGAAGTAGAGAGATTCCTCTGTACAGGCCATAAAACGAGTTTCGGCCGCCGCGCGGCGGCCGAAACGTCGCGCGGCGGCCAAAACCCGTCTGCTTCCGACGCACGTGCGGTCGCGCAGCGCGTGGTACGCAGTCGACGGTGAGACATTGGCCGTTTTATGGCCTATAGTTCTTAGGATCCGTTACGGATAGCTTCTTGTGAAGAGGTACGATGATCGCATGTCTCCACGAATCGGGTATCCTTTCGCTCATCCATATAGCACGGATGGTGTTGGTCATTTCACGAATCCCAGACGGAGGAAGAGCTTTCAGCATTTCAGCAGTGATGTTGTCATCTCCACCAGCCTTTCCATTCTTCATTTTCCGGACACAATCCAAAACTTCAGACTCTGTCGGCGGTTCCTCACTGACATCGTAATGTGCTCTCTGAAATGCGGGAGCTCAGGTACTGATGGCGCTGGACGATTCAGTAGTGAACTGAAGTAATCCTTCCATATTGGCAGCGTCGCATCACCAACTGCAATTCCATTTGTAGTGTTCAAGACAGGAGAACATCTCTTCATCTTCCCGCTATACTGTCGCAGCAACGTGTAGGCCCTCCTCGGATTCTTCTCCTCCCAAGCCTTCTCGAACTCCTTAGCTCTACACGTCCACTCTCGTTCGCGGTCACTTTGAAGCTGCCGACGCAACTTCCTCCTCAGACGCTTCTCCTCCACGAAGTTTCCTGCTGTTCGGAGAGCACATACTCTGTTGTGGGTAGATGTTGTTTCTTCTGAGACGTAGGCAAACTCCTTCTTAGGCTGTACAACCGGGAGTGCCTCTTTTGAAGCGTCCTGGATGCACTTGACAAAGAATCCGCGTCGCAAAGTTTGTTCTTAGTCCGTACTCCGATGTGAATAGAAACGCGTTGTCGAGAATTCCTTCTGCACTCTTCATCTCTGAGTATTGTCATGTCAATCCTCTGGAGAGGCTGAGCCCCTCGCTTCCTCTTATGAATCCTCGCAGTGAAGTTCAACAGAACAGGACGGTGATCCGAATCGAATGCGACATCCCACACAGCTCTAGATCTTCGAATGTCCGATACTGGAATATTCCTCGTCATGACATAGTCAAGCTGTGGTTTCAAAGTTGTCATCTTCCGCTTCCGCTGCTCTTCTGGAGATAGCTGGGTTGGTCCCTGCCACGTAAGCTGATGGCGGCGATGATTCTTCTTGAATGTCGATGCAATAATCAGACCACTGCGGTCACAAAAGTCGACAAGGCGGTAGCCATTGTCCGATGTTTGCTCCACTGGGTAGAACCATTTACCGAGTACTTCGGATTCCTGATCAAGTCCCATCTTCGCATTTGCGTCAGTCCCCACGACAACAGCATGTTGACAAGGTATCCTGGCCAGCAACGTATTTAGTTCCTCATAAAACGCATCCTTCGAATTGTCTTCGGCGGTTTCAGTGGGCGCGTGAGCACTCACTATCCACAGATTGAATCCTCTGTGATCCCGCAGTCGTACGAATGCATTCCGACACAACGTTGAGCCGAATTCCTTGACCATACCATTGAAATCCTTCCTTACGGCTGTCGCACAGCCTCCCACTCTCCTATCGTCAGCGTTACCGCAGTAGATGGTGTACTTTCCGACGCTGATGACGGGTCTCTCCTTGAGGCGGGTTTCCTGCAAAGCAGCAAACGGTGCATGGAAATAGCTCAGAAGTCTGGATAGCGCAGTTTTTTGGATATCACTCGACAGCGATCGACAGTTCAGGGTGGCGAAACTGTGGCTTGTGACCAAAGAATGTGACCAATGAACTGCCTAGGTACGGATCCTAAGGTTTTATGGACCAGAGGCCTTGGTGTGCCGGACGGCCACACCTTTATGCAATGTGCGGGATACTTTCGCGATATAGTTGTGCACGCTATATCGCTCGAACGTTCCCTGTGTACACTCAGACGTCTGCTGGGTTCAGTAGAAGCAGGGGCACCAACGAGCAGGTACCAACAGACTTGTATACACACCCCCATCCGGTCATCCGGTCCGCAATTGTGGAAAACTGCCGTTGCGACACTCAGTACAAGCGAAATCGTGCCTGGGTTCACGGGGTCACGTTACGATCAGTCGTCGTCCCAGAACGATTATCATTGAGGTGAGTGTTGTAGCAGAGGTCGTCTGCACTTGCGGACTGTAATTTAGGTCCGATATGGGAAGTACATTACTGTAGTATAGATTGGGTCGGTCTTCTGTGCTTCTGCGCCAGTCTACGCGTTGGAAATCATTAGGCACCACTACTTCTCACAGTGAAAGAGATGTGGGGAAGGGACGATTTTTGACTACGGGTTGGGACCATGGATGACGCAAAAGGTTTTTTATCCGGAAACGGAAGGCGAAAAAGAAATTTCAGCGCAAAACGTAAATGCCAAAATGGTTCTTAAGAGGTAAAACTCATACGATAAAAAACGGAAAAGAGAAATTTTGTATTCCTTCGAAAATAACGGAAAATGGGAATCGGAAAACAGTTCTTATGAACAAATAATCGAAGGTTGGAAACAGAAACCTGGTATCGTCGCTTATCTTTGGTTGGAATGCCAGAATGCCTATTATTTTATCGAAATATATATTTTTATCATTGTTTAATATTGTATTGGTTATTTTCAGGCAGCTTCTCACTAAAATGTTCAAGGCGCTTCAATATTTCGTGCTACATAAATGTGGCACTCCAGAGCATGTTGAGGAGTTACTAAACGGTGCAGATCGTCTGTCGCAAGTCATTGTGCAACACAAGATGTACTACAGTCGTGTAAGTTTCTGTTCTCGAGTACGATATGAAATAAACATTCGGCTCACCTCCTAGGGAATAAATCAGGACTGCCCAAGCTGATTCTAACACACAACAGATGATTGAAAGAAAGGGGCAGCGTAGTTTTCACCTGGGTGGGTCCTTGATGGTGATATCTGAGGAGAGATTGTGTCATTGTCTTGTCGCTGAACTAATTTCCAGCTGCTCTCTATGTAGGCCGGGTCATAGTTTGTCAGAGTGAGCTCATCGGTCAGGATTTCTGTCACTGCAATTTCATTGAATGTCTGAATGGGGGGGGGGGCGTTAGCTCTCCTCTGCCTTTCCAAAGGAATTGTTCCGGCGTGGGACGTTTAGGCCTGAGGCTAGAGTGCAGAGAGGGAAGAGGGAATGTGGAAAACTAGTTAAAAGCTGAAAACTAGTAACAATGTTTTACACTTATACGTTGCAGATGTTGATTTTTCCAGATCTGAGGCTTTTCACGCCTCACTTTTGCTTGATAATCCTATTTCATAACAAATAGAAGAAATAGCCTTTTCTGCGTCTCTGCCCCCCTCCCTGTTCGACCTAAACTTACGCCTCCCGAACTGCTTCAGTTTCGCTAGCAGACACGCATGAAGAGTAGAGTAATGATGGTGTGAAAATTCGCCTGGCAGCTGAGTCATAAATGATCCTGTCTGGAAGTAGTGTGAGGTCACCCATAGCTTGGTACACCGTGTACTCCAAAAAGACAACAGATAAGAAGTCTTGTCGTAGGATGTATTTATGTATAGCAGCTATGCGCAGAGATCTCTTAACAGCCCCGTCATTGTTGTCTTCAAGAGTCAATACTTTTGAAATCCAGAGATTCTCCTAATAGAAGGACCGAAAACAGGGATGTGCGTATTTTTTTAATCGATAAAGAAAGCGAAAAATTTTTGCAGGAAACGGAAAACGGGTGGTGAATTTGGGCCGGAAGGGGGAAAACGGGAAACCAGAACATATGGAAAATTCGAAAATATCGTTATCCATCAGCAGCTCAGTTTCCCGACTTTTCCGCGTGTTTTTCCTCAAAATACTGGAAAACATATCTCCGTACATCCTTCACAAAAACGCGTCTTTAAACACAAAGAAGCGCGTAAATCTCCGGTCGCGTAATTGCGCTTTCGTTTTGTTGGAATTTCCAAATCTGAAAAGTGATACATTGAGTTTCATTGTATACGTCCACCCATTTTTGCAGAGATGCTGTTTTTCGGATTTTTCCCAGAGATCTCGGCCTGGGCTAAGCTGAACTTGATGGAATCTTTATATGATATTGGGCATCGCTAACTATACCTTACTTACAGGCAAGCTCGGGTTTTGAATGCACAGATTTTGAAAACAGACTTTATTCACGATTCTGTGGGATTAATCCAAACGAAGGCTATTTTCTAACTACATGAGCATAAAAATCCTAAGCCCTACCACTTGTTCGGCTTCAAAAAACCTTTAAAACCATCATATAACACTATGACAAAATAATTCGTCATTGAGCAATCTTCAGCAGCTGATACTTGAATTTCGCTTTTTTTCTTGCAAGTCAAAGTGAGATACTTATTAGGTGCAAAATCGCCTTTATACAATCACAATTCATCTTAGAAAACACGCGGCAAACTTTTATTTTCTCGCAATGTTGTGCAGTTGTTTTGAAGGTATTTTAATAGCAAACAATGGGTTCGGGTTTGGAATTTTCATGGTTATGCTCCTAAGAAATAGCCTTATTGTGGGGTAATGCCACGAAATCGTAAAGAAATCCCTTATTTAGAACCTGCATTCAAAACCCGAGCTTTAGTGTGCAAAAGATATAGTTTCGTTTTTTTAATTTTCTTTATAACGTGCTAAAGTTACATCAAGTTTCGCTAACAAGGGAAGTTTTTAGAGTGGTAAACGCATCTGCGAAAACGACTAGTATCGTTAGTGTCTCTTCTGGCTCAATAGTAAAAATGCGCAGTATCCCGCCCCGAGCTGCAGGTTCGAACAAGTTATGAGCATTTTTCAAGCTTCGCGAAAATGCAAGGGCACCCCTGAGGCATTTTTTTGCGAGTTTTAAAAAATTTTACTCGGATTAAGCCCAAAACTTGTATGTAGGGGTAATATAGGGTGGTGAACACGAATCTGGAGTCCATTTGTCGAAATTTTGAGGGTTACTGTAGGATATGGTAGGTTACATGTCATTTAGGGGGCAAAAGCCACCTTAGTATTCTGAAAATCGACAAACGGACGTTATATTCGTACTTTCCTCCCCGAATAACCCCCGTATACAATTTTTGAGTGAAATCTGAGATTTTGATCAAACAACCGTATACCAACCGTAACCTACCGTAATTTGCAAAAAAATCAATGAACAGATTTCAGATTCGTGTTCAGCACTCCAAATAACCTTAGAGGAACAATTGAGCAATATCCACCGTAGCGCTCCGAAAATCTCGAAAGTGGCGTCTTTCCCTCGAAATTTCCCCGGTTGGGAAGCTTCAAACGAAACTAGCCGAAAACTTTGGAAAATCGACTAATAAACTACAGATTCGTAATCAGTGCCCACAAAAACACCCCTGGAAGAATTTTAGGGCAAATCTGGAACATTTTTCCGAAACGCTTCCAGAGCCCTCTAATCGGTATAAATATTCGCCCCACCGAAAATCCGTTCAAGTCCAAAACGTTGTCAGTCCGGACTCCGGACAAAGTATGGAAAATGCGCCTTCACCCAAATTTTGCTCAGGGGGTAGTTTCGGGCGCTGAACACATTTATGAGGGCCGTTTCCGAATTTTCGAAAGATTAATGCCCTTTTTGGGAGGTACTAAAAGCACAAAAGACGACCTTTTTAAGCTTGTAACTTCTTGGAACCTGCAGCTCGGGGCTAGATACTGTGCAGTTTTACTATTGAGCCACTAGTGATACTAACGATACTAGTCGTTTTAGCAGATGCGTTCACCACTCTAAATACTTCCCTTGCCTCACACGAAACCCGGAGATTCCCAGAGACACAGAGGCCTTTAGTCTAATTTTGTCGCCAGAATTTTCGCAAACTACGGAATTTTAGACCCGGTTGGTGAAATTAGTGCTACATCACCCGTGTAAAATACGGATATTCTTGCCTTCGGTGCGGAAAAATGGTGGAAGGTTTTCGCCTTGATCGATCCATCCTGCCCTGGTCCGTACTAGAAACGCGATTCTAGCTGCGACCAACCGCTTTGCTGCTCCCTTCCCATGGCCCGCAGATCCCCACGGTCAAAATTGTCAGTGTGTTCAGCGCAGCCAACTCTTGCTGAGATTGCTGTTCAACACATGCTGTTGCCAAATACGTGAATTTCTCGCTATAATTATGGCAAGAATTTACGGGATTAGCGACAGCGAGAAGTATTTAGGGAATTTAGTCTCCGTTTTCCCGTAGAATGTGCCTTCTTGCATCTTTGAGTCAAAAATTTGCGGGTGTTAGCGAACGTCGCGAAAACTCTTAAATTCTCTCCTCACGGAATGAGAGGGCGTAATAGGCCACTTCCTCGGAGGCATCTTGCACCACATCGGAAGAGCACGTTCAACACAGTGTCACTGGAAAATGGGTGGACGTATCCATTGAAACGCAGTGTATTCAAAGGTGTCTTTTTCTGGTCTTTGAAAACTTATAGTTCCTACTGCTGGAGAGTAAGCGAAGTGCTCTGATGCATTTAAGTCGCATCATGTAATTTGTATTCTGTAGGAAGAATCTAAGATTCCCCAAATTAGCGTTCTCAAGAAGTCCATCAAGTGTGGGTGTTTACTGCTACAGATTTTTCCACGATAGCCATTTAGGTCGTGGCATCCGTTCTCGCCCAGGTCGTTAAGAACTACGACAAGATTCTATTACCAGTCTTCAGGCTTCATTCCATCAACGATAGGCACGGGTGAGAGATTCATTGCTACTTGCGGTGGACAGTGTTTCTTTCAGGTTTTGTTAGAAGCGAGCGTGTATTCGGAGCCATCGCTTCGGGCGCCTTTGAACATGGGACGGTGTTTTCTCAAAAATTGTGCACGAGCGTGCCACGCCATGTCAGATTTTTCAAAAAATAATCGTTAAACTAGCAGTAATTCGGTCAATTACAACGGAATTACCACGTAAATGAAAAGTTTAGAAAAATTCAAATGAAAAAGGACTTATAAGAAAACTTTGCGTATTGATATCTCAGATTTGCTGCTTATTTCGAAAATTTTGACTCCCAAAATTTTCGAAAAAAATCACAATCAAAATTAGCGAGGTAAAATTTCGGACAGTTTTTGTAATTTTTGGCCGTCAAGAGTAAGGCGTAAAGTCTGTCCGGAAGAGACTGTCTGCCCACGCCCGCCAGCGAGTTGATCGTCCGCCGCGAAAGCATTTTTGGGACCTGTGAATCGAAGAGCAGGACTATCACGCGATCAGTGAATAATATCTCAGTCAGCTGTATCCGTGGAAAGAATCATCCCAAGATTGGCTTCGTGACGGCCGCTCGACTTGCCCGCCGACCGCGTGAGCGGACGGTCTCATTCGGACAGACTTCAGCTCCGTTGAGGCCCGGAACAACGGTCTGTTTCACCCTATATTGCTATCATATAGCATTCAGAGGTCAAATGTCCAGTCAACATGGACGGCTGTAGTGTGTTGCTAGAAAATTATTACATGTTGTCGTTCTCCCTCATCTTGAGCCGGATGAAGTAAGGCTTTTCGGGTCTATCATGTCAAAATCTTCTCACCACTTACAGTTGACCGCAATGTTAAAGGGACGTGGTGCGGTTGCGAACTCGCACTAAAACTACGGTAGAATCTGGCACTTTGCCAGATTTCGTCATCGATCGGCGCCACAGCTGATATTCTCGTGAGCAGAGAGACGACGGTTGGCGCCGATCGATGACGAAATCCTTTAACATTGCGGTCAACTGTATATTCTGCCATGGCTGACCGCTTCGCTGCTTGCTCGGACCCATCTGAGCGAAATAGGCTTTATAAGTAACTATTGGGTTGATGCATAATTATCCGTCATTTATATCGGCGCGTTTTTCATCCGTGAAAAGTCGCGTTTTGTCGATTATTTTTGTTTGAAAACATTCTTCGCTCAAAAGAAATGTGTACCGAAAACCTTAGACGTATTAGCTATATTATGCTCTGCCACTTCGCAAAAGAATAGAAAGCAGCGCAGTCATTTTGCGATCTCAACGAAGTTTTTGGCAAAGGAACAGCGAAAGAAAGTGTAGGGAGTGGTTCGCCCATTTCAAATCAGGTGATACCAGCTTTGAGGATAAGCCAAGAAGAGGTCGGCTATAGGATTCTGACGAAGAGGCTCTTCCGGCAGCCGTGGAAGATTGCGAGGGTCTGATAACACGAATACTGGCTGAAGACTTCAATGTCAATCAATCTACAGTCGTTATTCGCTTCAGAGCTTGGAGAAGTGTGAAAATAACTGGTTGCGTCCCCCACCAGTTCCCCGATAAAAACTGAGTCGATCAACAGAATTTGCTGAAAAGCGCCGGATAATTATGCATCAACCCGATAAATTCACATAGTGGCGGAAAACATCAAGAACTTCAGTTCGCACTTCTGGTTGCTGCTGCAAGACGAAATTGGGTGGAAGGGGATTTGCGGTTTCGATGGTTTATCGCAATGCCTAAAAGACCAACTGCGAACTTTTTCTCAATCTACAGAAGAGAGTGACGGGAATGTTCTGAACAATCTAATATTGTCCTTAAGCGTTAAAATGACCGGAAATGCTCGTAGTCGAGCACCGGTGGCATTTTGCTCTCATGCGGCGCGCGACGAGCATCTGTAAGCCCAGACTTCGATCATAATGACTCTCACATAGAATAACATTGGTGCTCTTGACTGTTTCGAGTGTTTGTTTCAGCTCATCTATGATGGCAACGAGTCTTCCTCCGGCAGAGCGTTTGCAGTATAAGCGCATGTTCAGAGCACTCAAGATGACGCGTAAACCAGTCGTCTAGGAGCCGACAACGATGTCACCCAGCATGAAATCCTGACTGATTTTAGTTCTATGTTCTACTTCATGAAAGTTGTGGATAAGCACTAGATACGTTCCAGAAAAAAGGAAGACTCATCCCTGCCTGTAACGTCCAAAAGAGTTTTGTATGCCAGAATAACCAATACACAATGGGGATTCTGCTTCAGATACCTCGACGGGATTTTCATAGGGAGTTATTACGAAAATTCAACACTGAATTTTGTAGTAAGGAACAAGTTGTCTCGACGTTGTAGTAGCAACACGCGAAATCGTTTTATTGTCAGTCATCATGGCCATTCCTTGCCTGCCATGCTCCCGCCTAACTGCTTCGGGATTTACTGAGCTTCGCGGATCATATACACCCTGGGCCTACATGTCTGCCAATTTGAGACTTAATGCTTCGGGGAAAGCAGCCTTTATCACGCTCTGTTATCAATAGGCATAAAGTTCACCTTTAGCGCCGTCATCAAAGCTTATCCGCGCAAAGGGTGAATACGCTGAGCGGTTGGATATCAGTCAGCGCAAAGCGTGAAAATACCGCCAGCGCTAACATGTTAATGCACATCAGTTGTTGAGCGGCTGGATATTAATCAGCGCGAAGGGTGAAATTACCGCCGGGGGTGGCATCTCAGAACTTTCTAAACAAGTGAAAGCATCTCAAGTGAAAGCATCTCTGCGAAAACATGATAAAACGATTGATCACGTCTCGATGTGTTTACCATGAGCACAGCCGGTATAAAAGCCGCCTCATCTCACTAGAGCCCTCATTCGGCATTCTGATGCCGGCCCTGAAAGGTGACTTCGGGTCATTTTCCGGAGGCCAGCATAATTTTGGCTGCTGGGAGGATACAGTGGGTATCCTCACGGGGGGGGGGCGAGTTACACCGCGGTCCGCAGAGGGTGGCTCCTCACCGCAGACCTCGGTGAAGACTACGCCCATGTTGCGACAAGGCGGGGCTTCCTGTGCTGTGGACCTTCAAATTTGTGAAATTTTCGAGGTAAACTCACCCATTTTTCGAGGTAAATTCATCTAATTTTCGGGGTAAATTGGACCCTCTCTCGCTGCCAGTTCGCACCATTTTCACGGGATATTCACCCCATTCTCACCTATCCTAGCGGCAAATTCACCCATACAAAGAAATTAACGCGGCAAATTAAGACTTCATGCCGACTTGTACATGACCATCAAGTTTCTTTTGCTGAGGGATCAAGTCTCGACTTGGCAGAAATTGTGCGCTGCGGATGTAAGTATAAGTCTTCTGCTCTCTCCTTCTGTTCCTCATCTTTCTTCTTCTACAAACTCGGATCCGCCCCAGTCCGCAATGCAAAACGTAATCCTTGAATTGTAGTTCATTTTTGATTTTGTCGTTAATCGATTGTTGAATTTGATTGTTGTCATGTTCATGTTGTTATTATGACTATATGCATATATGGAACAGTTTCTGCTGTTGTAAGAAACAGTTTCTCGCCCCCCCCCCCGCCCTTCGTTACTATGAAACATTTACCTCAACATTTTCCTTTCATTTCGCTGTACCCAATTTGAACACACTCTTTCTTGTCGAGGGTGTAAGTTGTTGCGTCGCTTTTCGCAGCAAGTCCGAAGTAACAATGAGGGTAAATCCAGATTCAGGCTTTTAGTGTAAGCATCAGACGTTGGTGCTGGTTACAAGCTGATCTTCAACGGCAGTCCACGAACGACAAACGGAGTTGGAGTTATCGTTTCTGAGCGCTATCGTGATTCTGTTTCTGAAGTCTTCCTGTACGATGACCGCCTCATGAAAATATTTTTTGTCATCAATTCTCGTAAGATGTATTTCTTCAGCGCATATGCTCCACAGAGCGGCTGCTCGTCACGAACGAAAGATGTTTTTTGGGCACTCCTTGATAGTGAAACCGCTGCCGTTCCGGTAGAAGATTGTCTTGTTGTAGCTGGCGACTTGAACGGACACGTGGGACAGGCGAGCAATGGACATTCCAGTCATGGTGGGTTCGGCTATGGACGAAGAAATGACGATGGCGAGCGGATTCTCGACTACGCTGGTAGTCACGACCTCGTACTGCTGAATACATGGTATAAAAAGCGGTGCTCTCAGCTAGCAACGTGTCACAGTGGAACCGTTTCGTCGCAAATCGATTACTTCCTTGTGAGGAGGAAAGACCGCATTTTAGTTACTGATGCCAAAGTGATTCCCTATGAGGCGGTGGCTACTCAACATCGTCCACTCATCTGCACGCTCCACGTTAGCCCTCCGAAACAACAGCGCGCAGACCTCACAGGTCCTGCAAGGATCAAGTGGTGGAGTTTCAAGGACAAGGCACCCGAAGTAATTGTTCGGATCCATCTACCTCAGATCACAAGCGTCGAAGAGAGCTGGGAGGAAGCAAAGAGGAGCATAGTTCAAGCTGCTCGCTCCGTTCTTGGAACGACAAAGCCTGGACGGAGGTACATCGAGAAGGAAGCGTGGTTATGGACTGACGAAGTAAAGGCATGTGTACGAAGGAAGAAGGCTCTTTACCACGCTTTCCTCAAAGAGAAAACCCCGGCCAACTGGAAAGAGTGTCAAGTCGCGAAAAGTGCGGCTAAGAAGGCAGTAGCGAGAACGAGAGGTCAACGATACGAAGCTCTATATCGCAAGCTTGACACGAGAGAGGGCGAGCGCGATCTCTACCGGCTCGTCAGGTCACGAAACCGAAAGACGGAGGATATAGAGAAGTTTGTTGGGATAAACGATGGACATGGTCGGCTGCTATCGAATGCTGAGCAGGCGAAGGAAAGGTGGCGGCAGTACTTCGAAGCGGTTTCGACAGAAGAGTTCCCGCATTCCCCGTTACCTCATGCTCTTCCGGTTTATGGGGCGGTGTCGCCTATCACAGCGACCGATGTAGCAGAGGCTTTGAAAGCGATGAAGAATGGCAAAGCTACCGGACCTGATGATATTGCCGCCGAGTTATGGAAGAGTCGACGTTGGAACCCAACTGCCTGGCTTGCATTGTTATTCAACCGCATTGTGACTGAGCGCAAGGTTCCCTCAGATTGGAAGTCAAGCACCACAGTCCCGATTTTCAAGAAGAAAGGGAGTCCTGCTGACTGTTGCAACTACCGGCCCATCCGACTTCTTAGCCATACAATGAAGATTTTCGAGAGGATTCTGGATAGAAGAATTCGTGATGTCGTTGAGCTGAGCGTAAATCAGTGTGGTTTTGTTAGGAACTGCGGCACCGTCGATGCTATCCATGCGACCCGACTTCTTGTGGAAAAGCATCGTGAAAAAGGAGAAGCTGTTCACCTCGCCTTTCTTGATCTTGAGAAAGCGTTCGACAGAGTCCCTCACGAAGTAATATGGTACGCTCTGCGTAGCCGAGATGTCCCCGAAGAATTGATCGATTGGGTGAAGCTTTTGTACGTGGACACGTCAAGTTGCATACGATGCGCGGCAGGAACATCAAGGCCTTTTCGAATCACTGTTGGAGTTCATCAAGGCTCCGCCCTCTCCCCGCTGCTTTTCATCATCGTCATGGATGTCATCACACGAGATTTGCAGAGTTCAGCACCTTGGACCCTGTTGTATGCTGACGACGTGATGCTCGCCTCAGACAGCAAAGGAAACCTCCAAGCACAAGTTCAAGCTTGGCACGACAGACTGGCAGCATTCGGTTCACGACTCAATAAAAAGAAAACCGAATACATGACAAATGCGAGTTGTGACGGTTCCATCCAAGTCGACAACACAGTCTTGCCAAAAGCGCATACGTTTCGATATCTTGGATAAACACTTTGCGATGATGGGACGCTGACGGCTGAAGTCGACGCACGCATCAATGCTGCTTGGTTGAAGTGGCGTACTGCGAGTGGAGTGCTCTGTGATAAAAAGGTTTGCGACAGGCTCAAGTCAAAGATTTATCGTTCGGTTGTGAGGCCCGTCGCACTGTATGGCACAGAGTGTTATCCAATGACCAAGGAAGCAGAACGACGGCTAGGCGTGATGGAAACGAAGATGCTCAGGTGGAGTGGTGGATTGACCCGATTGGACCGAGTTCGGAATGAAGATGTGCGTGAAAGATTCGGTGTCGCGCCCATTTCGGACAAACTTCGCGAAAATCGCCTAAGATGGTATGGGCACGTTCTGCGAGCTGGAGAACACTCGATAGCGAAAGCGGCTATGCAGCTCCAAGTGACGGGCCAGCGACCAAGAGGACGACCTAATCAGAGATGGCTGGATGTTTTGCACAACGATATGAAAATTGCAGGCCTCCATCCTGACAATGCGAATGACAAGGTCAAATGGCGGCAACGTTCGAGAAAAGCGGACCCTGCTACAATGTGGGACAAACGCTGAAGAAGAAGAAGAAGAAGAAGTGTAAGCATCAGACGTATCGACTGTAAAGAGGACATCTAAGGCCTGGAGCTTTTTGACTCTAAGGCCTGGAGCATAGCAGCAGTCGACAGTGCACATCAGGCATATCGATTTTCGGTCGATATGGAGAATAAACTCTGCCTCGCGTCGCCAGTGAGGGGAGGTATGGTCCCGGCATAATGCAGAGAGATTCTTCAGTAGATAGTAAATAGAACTTTGAACACACAATTTCGGACTAACGTGGATGGTATTCGTTCCATTGCGGCATCCCATCGAGCGCTGCCTAGCGTGGCTCATGGGCGACCCAGGCGGAGCTATGGTCGACCTAGGAGGGACTACGCCGGACTTTCGTCGCACTATGGCGTGGGCCTCGCTCGTATCTGTGTTCCGCCAGACTGCAACCATTTATAAACTACGCTGCGACGCATAAGTATAGCAACACCCTCGAATTGGTGTATCATATGTTGGATCAAGGTTTTGGATATTGGGAAGCGTTTCTATGTTTTCTGCTACGACGAAAACGATGGATCGAGTGGCATGACTAGAGTTCGCCTATTTCGCCCTTACATATAGAAAAAAGTCTGTATTTCGCGCGATGCATAAGTGTAGCAACACTTGAGGTACATAGGAATATCTCACGGTGATCGCCAGAATGAGCCTTTTTTCACATGTATTTTTATGAAACTAGTTCAAGGTGATGCCATTCGTCCATTTTCCCGGTGCACTTCACCTGCCTTCTGACGGGAAAACTGAAGTTCACTCATTCCATAGTGCTGGATTCGGATTCCGATGGATTTCCAGCCAGCTAGGACGGCCAGCCAGATGTATTTAGTTCCAAGTTTTTGCTGGATCCTGGGTCGCTCAACGGCTGCGGTTGCCCAGACGTCTCATGGAGCTTGGGAAGCGAGAGTTTACACGGCTGGTTACCAGTGACATGTCGGTCCCGACGACTCACTACGAAATGTCGCTGAGTTTCTCGGCTAATGACATTCCTCATTAGAACAACCACTGCAACAACATTGTGGGGTCTAAAATGAAGCAATTTTATCGCTCAGAACATCTTAAACACTGGAGGGGGCTAACGCAGCTCTACAGGGGGGCAACCCTCCGAGCACCGGCGCTTCTTCCCCCCCCAAACTGAGGGTGGGGGCTACCGCCGAAGGGTCAATTTGGCTTGATTGGAGCCCCCCCCCGTCACTGCCCTGAAGCCCCCCTGTCACTGCCTTGAAGCCCCCCTGTCACTGCCTTGAAGCCCCCCTGTCACTGCCCTGAAGCCCCCGTCACTGCCTCGAGCACTGATGTCACGGCCCAGAGCAGTGATGTCCCGGTCCCGGAGCAGTGACGTCACGGCCCCCGAGCAGTGACGTCACCCTCCTCCCCGCCCCCTTCGGAAAGCGTCGCCGCTCTTCGAAAATATCCCTTTCTGAGAGGGACTAAAAGTCCCCGTCCAGGCCGGCCCAGGGGGCTGGACGGAGGCTTTTGGCCGAATGCGGCTCTCTGTGAGGTGAGGCGCCTTTTATACCGGTTGAGCACGTGATAGATCACAGGAGAAATCACATCAAATCGGGACAAAACTTGACGTGAATGACGATGCGTGCGTTCGGGGTACTATGCCTTCTCTGACCTCTATTGTCGTAAACTACCTTCTAAGACTTCTTCCCATCGTTTACGTCTCTTCCTCTCGGGGGGGGGGCAAGCGCCGGAGGAGAGCAGAGCCTACCCTGAAGCCCCCCTCGGGGGAGGCCTCCGCTGTCGCTCCCCAAGCCGAAAACGGGCTCTATTGTCCGGCGCTTGCCCCCGCAGAGTCTGAGATTTTTATAAGATCGCTAGGCTCGAGACCGCGCGATCAAACATGATCTTGAGCTTAAAAAACCTGGCTGCTCCCCGTAACAAAGGCGCTGCTGGTCAAAGCGTGCATAAAGTCATCTTCTTAGGCTATAGCAAGTTTGGGATTCCTCTAGAAAAGGTTCTTAGCCGAAGAAGATGACCTTATGCACGGTTTGACGAGCGGCGTCTTTGTTGTGTGGAGCACCCAAGTTTTCCAAGTTCCTGTTCATGTTTGATCTTGCGAGTTCGAGTCTAGCGACCTTGTGAAATTGTTCTGGGCGATGAGATTGTTCCAGAGCCCACAATGTTGTTGCAGTGGTTGCCTAGTAGGGAGTGTTATTTGCCGAGAAACTCAGCGGCGATTCGTAGTGAGTCGTCGGGGCCGACACCATGTCACTGGTAACTCGTCGTGTAATGTCTCGCTTCTCAAGCTCCATGAGGCGTCAGGCGATTCGGGATCCAGCAGAAACTTGGAACTACATCCAGCTGCTCGTCCTAGCTGGCTGGAAATCCATCGAAATTCAAGTCCAGCGTTATGGAACGAGTGATCTTGAATTTTTCCGTCAGAAGGCAGGTGAAGTTCACCGGGAAAATGAAAGAATTGCATCATCTTGAACCAGTTTCATAAAAATACAAGTGAAAACGGCTCATTCTGGCGATCATCGTGATATATTTCCATGTTGCTCAAGTGTTGCTATACTTATGCGTCGCACGAAATACAGACTTTTTTCTATAACTAAGGGCGAAGTGGTCAAATTCTGGTCATATCACTTGATACATCGTTTTCGTCGGGACAGGGGCTGTCTACACACCGACGGAGGAGTTGTCGCGTTTTTGTAGTTTGAAACGTCATTCCTCTCAACGCGAGCGAAGAGGTCCGGAGTGGAATTAGAGCCGCAAAAGGCGGGACAACTCCACTCTCTTTGTGTAAAGAGTTCGTCCCGTTTTTGTCGTAGCAGAAAACATAGAAACTCTTCTCAATATCCAAAACCCCGATCCAACATATGATACGCCTATTTCGAAGGTGTTGCTATACTTATGCGTCGCAGTGTAGATTTTTTCTTTTAAACGTCCGCTGTCCATTTCGGAGCATCGCTCAACGTTTGTCGCTCATTAGTGCTCAGAGGTTCGCAGCTAATTCGCATAAAAAAGGTATTGCTACTCTGATGAAATTTGCCGCGAGCAAACCGCGAACCTCGTGCGTTCTGCGAACCCAGTGAAAACTTGCCGAAGATCTCGAGCCTACCGTGAACACCTCGGCTCTGACCTTTTCAGTATCAAAGTTCGCGGCACGTGGACCCTACCGCGAATCTGCTAAATGTGTTGACCACTAAAAAAGAAAAGGAAATTTAGATGCCGAGAGATAGAAGACTGTAAAGACTGTTCCGCATCTACCCGCAGACGGACTTTACCAAACAATTCTGCCTAGGCTCCTCAGTGAGGAGCATAGATGTCGAGGAGAAAGAGGAATGAGCGCAGAGCCTTGATTGAGAACTGTTGGCGAAGTGATACACGGGATGTTAAAGGCATCGTACGCGCAGAAAACCGTATATTATTTTTTATGTTTTTGTGTAGATTGGCCTCTCTAGTGAACAAAAACGTCGAAGGGACCCATGAAAAACCTTTATTTGTAAAGAAAATTCATTCGGAACACATTGTAAATATGAATTTAAAGTTCGCGCCAAAATCGTTCTTGAAATTTTTCTGCGCTTGAAGGCCTCGTCACTGTCATTTTCGAGGTTTTTCTGCATGTAGAGTTTGTGCCGTAACTGTTTTTCATGTCGTTTGACGGTCGCATCAGCATTCTACGAAAAAGTGCTAGATGACTGGTGAGAACTGGTGGCGGATCCTCATCTTTGACCCCTTCCAACTTCATACCCCAACTGTTTGACGCGCCGGAGTGTACCAGTGTGTTCTACCGAACTCATGCATGAAATTGTGCCAGAAAAATGCAAAATTGGTTTCAGCGCGAACGATGCCTTTAAGTGGAAAAAAGAGACAAGTAATGAGTAAAAAGCAAATGAGTTCGAGAATGGGAGACGAAGCAAATAGTCCAAATCAGGGTAGGATTCAAGAATTCGAATTATGTATGTCGGTCCTCCAAAAACTGCTGGTATGGGAAGGAGACAAGACTACTGTGTAGTCATCTCTCAAACTCATAAAATAGCAGCAAGAACTTTTCTAATGCTATTGCAATCATCTGGCAAAATAAATTTATGTGAAGTTTTTGTTGCGATAGATACATTTGACTTTTGTTTACAGTAATGTACTCTGAAGAGTTTTCATTAGTCAAGAATGAGTTCTTCAACTCTTCTAATTTATCTATGAAAAACTCCCTTCCAGAACAGACATTGGCTATCCTCGAGATCTCAGGTGAGACCTTGATGATAACAGAAACTGCAGTATAAGGTTGGGGGATTCGTTTTTTTAGAAAATCAAAGTCATGTTTTAATTTATAAATTTGTCAAAACTGCATCATTATACTTTTGTTTTAATCGCTGATTAATAAGTCTGAAATTCGTGATTTAGCGCGGATACTGCCTTCAAACATTATTCCCGTGATGTCGAATGTCGTGGGCCCGATATGCATACTAAGGCATGCTAATCACCGTTGATTCCAGGAATGGAGCAAAAACTGGCTATTCATGGAGCACTGCGACTTTCTGTCTAGTCATCATGTGAGAAACTATGATCTCCTTCAAAATTTTTACTTAATCGTTGGTGCTTAACCTAGAAATTCCTTAGAGCAGTCGAACGTGAGCATAACTTCCACAATGAAAAATATATTTACGAAATGAGGGACGAAATCAGGGAAAACTCTTCTATTGGGTGATGCTTACCCACGTAGTCCTGTAAACGTATAAGTGCCTGATTGTGAACCTCCATTTCCGGGTAGATGGACATTCATTAAATTGTGACTCTTTATATTTATACTTTAGCTCCACTCCGTGGATTATAGCGGATGCTGAGATGGTGAGACGAGGCGGCTAATTATGACGAGTGTAAGATATCAAATTAGCGCAGCATTGATTATGCTGTTCACCAAGAACCACTTGCGTTAGACGAAGATTTGTGAGTGGAAAATGGCTGCATTGTTTATCGAAGTTAAATTGTCGACGTCAATGGCGGCTCGATTTCGGCTTTCTCGACTCTAGATTATCTCGACTTGTATTGCCTTCCCTACTGATGTCTCATAGGTGTCACCAGATACTTCATCAGCCACAAAATCCGAAGCGATTTTCTTGTGAGTGCTACATATAGGCAGCTACATTTTCGAGTTTTCCATAGAACACTGAAGGACAGGTACTCTACAAAGCTAAAAAAAATGCGAAAACAGCCTTCTTGGGATCCTGACTAGAGCCAGCCTTGCTTCAGCTGACGTCTGAGCGTGGCCATGATGATATGATATCTATAAATGCAATTAGGCTTTCCATCTCATTTCGCAGTACTGTATGGGATATTTCTGGTCATCGTTTGATCACTTTGGGAGGGCTGGCTGGCGTTGTGAGGCGTCCCTCAGTTTGGCCCGTTTTTCGCCAATAGTGGCGGACTGTTTGCTCACATGACATTTTATGATGAAAACTGTACAACATTGGTAGAGCGGTGCCTTCAGAAGCACAGCCCAACTTTCATAGTTTTATATTATAATCCGCCAGACATGAATGGCAACCCTGTCAAGAGCGAAAGCTCAATTCGTTCAAAAAAGCGAAAAAAAAACGAGGAAAAGGCCTACCACGCCCCCCCCCCCAAAAAAAAACGGGTCGTGCTCACGGACAAGTAGAGATCACGTAATAAGATCAGTCTGACGAGTGGACGGGGCCGCGACGGTAGATCGCCGCGCGCGAATCGAAACCCTGTTGACCGATGATGCCGTCAGCCCCGCACGGCCAGCCGCTTGATCCATGCGTCAGGCTGAACCGAATACGGAAACCATACTCGATCTTCATAGGGACGAGACGCGCGATGGATTTGTGTCAAAATCTATGTTCTGCCATCAGGTGCGGGTCTAGCTTTGTGTTGCGGTCTGCCCCAGTGCGAGTGCTGCGAATGACGAGAAAAACAGGCCCGCGACAACTCGTCCACGAAATTCTCCCGTTCGCTTTCACGATTCCTAAAAAGGGCCATAACTCCATTCGTGGTGAGTTTTAGGTGACTCAGGAGCACCTCTGTAACCCTCTGAGAGTTTTGGCCGCGAAAAAGCCCACCAGGCTCCGCAGCGGCTGATGTTGGGCTATTTCTCGGTTAATTCGCGACTATTTCTCAGCTATTTCGCGGCCAATGCTCGGCCGCGATCACGTTATCCGCGAAATAGCGGCAAAATAACCGAGCAATAGCCCAACAGGAGCCGCTGCGGAGTCTGGTGGGCTATTCTTCGGCTATTTTCCGGCAACTGGTGGTCTTCACGCAGCCACCAATCTGGAAGTGAGGCGGCGAACTTCTATTGCCGGTCTTACCTACATTCACAGTTACAGACAACGATACCGTAAAACATAACTGTTGTCATGTGTTCCGTACTCTGAGAGTTTTGGCCGAGATATAGCCGAGAAATAGCCCGCCAAGCTCCGCAGCGGCTCCTGGTGGGCTACATCGCGGCTATTTCTCGGCTATTTCGCGGCCAATACTCGGCCGCGACCACGGTATCCGCGAAATAGCCGCGGAATAACCGACAAATAGCCCATCCGGAGCCGCTGCGGAGCCTGGTGGGCTATTCTTTGACTATTTGTCGGCTATTTCCCGGGAACTGTTGGTCTTCACGCAGCCACCAATCTGGAAATGAGGCGGCGAACTTCTATTGCCGGTCTTACCTACATTCACAGTTACAGACAACGATACCGCAAATCATAACTGTTGTCATGTGTTCCGTACTCTGAGAGTTTTGGCCGAGATATAGCCGCGAAATAGCCCACCAAGCTCCGCAGTTCGCGGCTACTTCTCGGCTATTTCGCGGCCAATACTCGGCCGCGACCACGTTATCCGCGAAATAACCGACGAATAGCCCATCAGGAGCCGCTGCGGAGCCTGGTGGGCTATTCTTCGGCTATTTGTCGGCTATTTCCCGGAAACTGGTGGTCTTCAAGCAGCCACCAATCTGGAAATGAGGCGGCGAACTTCTATTGCCGGTCTTACCTACATTCACAGTTACCGACAACGATACCGTAAATCATAACTGTTGTCATGTGTTCCGTAAGAAGACGTCCAAAGACCGTATTGAGGTCTCTTCGCGTATGTTTCCCAAATTCACGAATAAAGCCAATTATCAGAAAACATTTCTGATTGGACCGCAACACAGGGCTTATATCCATCAAAGTTAGGGCTGTACGAAAATCTTTTTCATAATTCTTGGAAATGGAAGAAAAATGGTCAAAACGCAGGAAACGGAAATCGGAAACGGAACAGACCAAAAAGATCATGGTTTTTTTCATATCCACGCTTCGTCGCTGCTCATGGCTTGCAGATCTCATTCGATAGCCTACGGTTTCAATAAGATGTAAACAGATGTGAACATGATAAAATGTAGGAAGTAAGGTGCAAAACTAGTTGGGGGGGCACTCGGGGTTCAATTAAAAAATGAATGATACCACTTCCAGAAATCGAAGTAGTCCGTGAAAACTTTCCATGGGAGTTTCCATGAAAACAATGACATATAGCGCTATCAGGCATCCCATATCAGCAGAAATCCTTATTTTCATGCATGAATATAGGAAGATACTAATACGACGTGGTGGGTTTTTCTACTCAAAAATCCCTAATTCGAAAATTCGGAACCAGTAATTCGGCATTGCAAGTCTCGAATCGCGGCGAGAAATGAATGATGTCTGTATGATACACAAGCTCTTGAACGGACTGTCGAGTTCAAATTTTTCACACTTCTACAGAATAGTCCTCTCAAGAACCCGAGGTGGTGATAGAAAAATATCTTTTGCGAGGACGAGAACCATAATTACGTCCAAATTCTTCACAGTAAGGGCGGGTTCAGCGTATCTTCGTTTGAATAAAACCACACCCACTGCCAGGACAATGACAACGTTCAGACGGGGAATGGTAAAACTTTTGTTGAAATCATAGATGTAGTATGTTTTTGCTGATTTGAGATCATGTTTATTCGTCTGGCGCTCTTTTTCTTCTTTCAGCATTTGTCTTCTACAGCGTACTCAAATAAATAAAAAAAATCATTCAGTTTTTTTGAGTGGCTTCCCTTAGCTAGTTTTGAACCGGAAGTAATCGCAGGGAACAAGTCATTCTGTACCTTGTCTGGGACCTGAATGTGAAGCCATCAATATTGACGATAGCTGGAATCTTCACTATATGTCTGCATGCCTAATTCGACAGATAACTCCATGTTCCACTGAGAAGAAACATTCTGGTAGCCAGAGGAGGGAATAAGGAAAATATGAGGCGTGTATACCAATAAATACGCCGATATCCTGCTATCATCCGAGCTTATGGGCGTCTCATTTTGAATAGATCCATGATGCTTCGATACGGCTATTTCGCGATTATATCGCGGCCGGCGTTATTTGGCAGCTATTTCCCCTCTAGTACGCGGCCAGCAGGCATTTCATGGCTATTCCTCGGCTAAAACTCTCAGAGTCAGCACCAAATTTTCTCTAAGTTGAGCATGAAAACAAGAAAACTATCCTACGTTTGGACGGCGTACACGTTCGCAAAAGTAATTGAAATAATCGGGTTGTACGGCTCTTAGTAGAATGCTCGAGGAACGGTATACAGCTTTGGGGATTCAAACGGCTCATTCTTGTTTGAACACGATGACAAGTCTTAACACTGTGATAAGCATCAGAGCGTAGCTTGATATGGTGGTTATCAACACCACATCACGTTGTGACGTGCTTGTCACGTGCACAGTAGTGTTGCCCGAATATTCGTTTATTCGAATAATCGAATAATTCGAATATTCGAATATTCAAAGAAGTGGATTATTCGGGTTATTCGAATAATCGAATATTCAAAGAAGTGGAATATTCGTTTATTCGAATATTCGAATATTCAAAGAAGTGAAATATTCGGTTTATTCGAATATTCAGCACGAATAATTTGAACATTCGACAAGATCGCACTTCATTTTGCCCTGATTTTACATTTCAAACATCTTAGCGTAGTGACTACTAATTTCTCACAATTCTTCGGTACCTCATAAATATAAAGTTACTGTGCTTATCTGGGTTAAATTCCATTCCGAAATTGCGTCTCGACACGCTTTGCGGTCGCACGCGCTCGAGTCAATCGAGTTTCCAGCTCCAAAGCCGACACGATATGGCTTTTTTATGCAGTTTTCTTCAATTTTGTTTAGTTTCCAGTTTCTAAAACCCACCTAGAGTCAACAGATCCGCAGCTGCGGCGCTGGAAACTTCCGACTCGAAAGCGCGCGGCCGCAAAGCGTGTCGAGACGCAATTGCGGACCGGAGTTTGACCCAGATATGCACAGTATAGCAGGTATTTCCAATATATTAAATCGCTCGTAGGATTTTGCCAAAACGCTAGAAATGCCCATTTCATCTTTAGTTATAGAGAAAAGTCTAAATCTCGAGCGGCTCATAAGTATAGCAACACTTGAGCAACATGGAAATTTCTTACGATAATGGCCAGAATGAGCCATTTTCATGTGTATTTTCATGAAACTGGTTCGAGGTGATGCTATTTGTCTACTTTCCCGGTGAACTTCACCTGAATTCTGACGCAAAAGCCCAAGTTCTCTCCTTCCATAATGCTGGACGTGGATTTCGATGGTTTCCAGCCACCTAGGACGACTATATGTAGTCTCAAGTTCGCGCCACATCCTGAGCCACTCAACGTCTGTTGTCGCCCAGACGTCTCATGGAGCTGGGAAGCGAAATATTACACGGCGAGTTCCCAGTGACATGGTGTCGGTCGCAACGACTAACTACGAATTGTCGCTGAGTTTTTTCGAATTGACGCTGAGATTCGGGAGTAGGGCACGGCTAAGCAGCACTAGGAAGTTCGCCATCGCATAAACCGCGCATAACTCAACTGAACTCAACTAAGCTAAACCAAACTAGACCGAAGCAGACCACAAATTTGGCGGCAATTTAGCGGGTATTTTGCGGCTATTTCACGGCGAGCCTTATTTGGCGACTATTTCGCAGCCAGCATTATTTGGCGGCTATTTCGCGACAATTACTGTTGAAAAAGGCATTATGCGTCTATTTCGCTGCTATTTCTCGGCCAAAACTCAGTGTAGACGCTCGTAAACGTGGTTGAGGTAACCACGGAAGTATAATGGTATGGCTCAGAACACAACGCCTACGCATTTTGAAGCGTCAAAAACGACCCACAATGACGCTACACGTGTGAGAAGTTGGCCCCGCCCCGTATCTGCCCGCCCTTGCATTTGCGTCCTCCTCCAAAAAGGGGTTCTGGGCCATTCTCACCATCGGCGACGCTTGTGGGTGGTACAATGAGTACAATAAGTGAGCCATACACATCGACAATGGTGGGAATGGCCCAGCACTCCTGTTTGGGGGAGGACGCAAATACAGGTGCGGGGCCGACTCCTCAGTCGTGTAGCGTCACTTGTGGTCGTTTTCGACGCTTAAGAATGCGTAGGCGTTGTATTCTGAGCCATGCCATTCAACTTCCGTAGTTAGTATCTCAACCACGTTTACGAGCGTGTATGCTGAACTTAAAGGCAGTGATCACGATAAAAATCGTTTTCCTGTTTTCCCGCCTAGCTTGAGAACGGCCCCATGCTGATTCCAATGATAACTCTGAAATCGTACAAGACTTTCTGGGAACGGAGTTATGGTCCCTCAAAGATTGAGCTAAAGAAACATGGTGGACGAGTTGTCCGAGGCTTGTCACTTCCGTCTTTTGCAGCCGATGTATGCGAGCTAACCTGAATAAAGAGAGAAGTTGAGAATGAAGGGAAGAACGGGGCTTTTGATCGGAAACCATCACTCATCTCTTGATCTCGAGCATTCATTTGTTCACTTCGGTGGGCGTGTGTTGCGCTTTTGAGGTTTGCAATGCGCTCGAAGTGGCAATTTCGGGCTCTTGTGGAGCTTTTCCTGGCTCGTTTTCATACGTTCTTTCGACGTAAACGTTACAGTGTGCCCCTCCACTACCCATTCCTAGTGGAAACTGAAACACATTTTTTATCGTGAACACTGCCTTTAGGTGATAAGAGTGCAGCCGGTTCAATTACCCAAGTATGCAGTACATTGGCCCCGCCCAGCATCTGGAAGCCCTGCCCATCCGGTGGCGGCCTCAGTGGAGGTTGGGCGACCCAGCCGCGACGCGTGGGTCTACTGACTACGCTTCGTGTCGGTGTGTCGACCGCGACGCGTGTAGGTGTGCTGACCGCGATGCGTACCGATGCGCCGACCGCGACGCGGGTCGGTGCAAAGTAGTTCCTAAGCCACTTAAAAGTCTTGCTGGATGTGAACCGCTGCTAAATAGGCCGCTAAACGTGACATGTCAAACTGTCAACAGACCAACAACAGGCGGACGTCGCTGGGCAACGGGCAGTTGACAGGCTTACAATGCGAGCGATTTGAGTTGTCAAGAGGGTGCAGTTTATGAGATGACAACTTCTCAACCTGTTGTCGATGCCCCAGTTTGCCCGAGTGGATTGGATGGGATAGCACGCAATAGTGTTCCCCAAATATTCGTTTATTCGAATAATATTCGAATAATTCGAATATTCAAAGAAATGGATTATTCGGGTTATTCGAATAATCGAATATTCAAAGAAGTGAAGTATTCGAATTATTCGTTTATTCGAATATTCAAAAAAAATTATTCGTTCCAACACTCTAGTGCACAGCCATTAAAAAAATCGTCTCTTCTCACTCGAGTCTTCATTCGGCATTCTGATGCAAGCCCTGGAAGGTGACTTGGAGTCAATCTCAGGAGGCCAGCATATTTTTGACCGCTGGAGGATAGGGGTATCCTCTCGGCTGGGGGATGCGGTTTTTGCCGCGATCTGCGCGGAGGATGATTCCTCACCGCAGACCGAGGCGAAGATTACGTCTTTGTCGTGGACCCAGGCGGGGTCCTTCTCCGCCGTGGGACAACCCGGGGCGACATTCTTGTGGTCAGTATTAAAATGAGTAACCCGTGAAGTCAATGACGTCATCGTTGGGCTGCTCGTTGGGGTCTCCGGCTAGGCATTAAGATAGTGTCCCAACCGTGATTGTGACGTCATCACGAGCGTCGCAATGCTGTACTCCCGCTGCCCTTTCATCGTATGACTCCGCGTAGGTCCGTGTTTTTTCTCCTATCGGGACTCTTACATGGAGTCACGGTCGAACGGAGCGTTGCGTAATTTTTCGAAATCGGAGCGGCCCACTGTCCCATTTTTTTTCAGAATCCAAAATTCTTGCGATTCCCCCTTCCCGAGGCCGGGCAGTTTATAGTTGATTACTGAAAGTGTCAGACGCCGGAAATTCGTTCACTAGTCGAGCCTAAGCGTATGAAACCGATTGCTACGATCCTTCCCTTGGGGACCAAAAGTAATCGAGAATTTATGGGATATCCACGAAATTCTCATTTTCGGACCCAAATTTTCGCGACCCCCCGTTGTAAAATTTCGCAATCCCACTTGACCCTGCGCGGAGTGTCCCCGATTTCCCTGAGAAGCGCTAATCACTTTGCAAAACTGAGCACGCTCCGAACAAAACGCTTCTCACTTTCGCTACTCATTCACGCAGTACTTTTCCTGTTGAGAGCCATGCACTTTTCACGAAGCGCGCTCCCCCTCCTCGCAACGATGAGCTATCTCGATCTCAATGACGCGGCGCACGCTTCCGAAGTTACGCTAATCACCTTCAAAGACTGCGCACACGCTCCCGACGGAGCATTGCTTATTTTCCACGACGCTGCCCTCGTTGATCGCTTCCCACTTCTTATAATGCATGCTTCTCGTGAAACGCTACCGTCATTATACGGCGCACAATATGCACTGCACACTTGACGACGCGACGAATTTCAATTTCGGCGACGCTAAAATGAGTGAAATTTCGCCGATTTCTTCAACGAAAATACCATGATTCGTACACTTTTCGATCATACAAATTCGACTTGATTCAACTTCGGCACAATCAGAATTATTGCTGGTTAGGCGCTATTCATACTTCTCAACGCCAGCGCGTTATGTCCTTCTCTACTGATGTCTCACAGGTATGGGCCTTCGTGGCGTGGCGTTGGAATATGAATGGCGTGACGACACGCCCACTCGGCACGCATTTGACGCCCGCTCCGCAGTAGTTTGGTTAATACGGCATCAGTTTCACTGCGTTTCATAATATTTCATTTCAGTATTATCCTTTGCTACCATGGTGATGGACTCGTGCACTGAGATCGCGTGTCTGAAAAAGTTAAAGTCCACTTTTTTCCGCTCCGTCATGGCTTCCCCGCTGGCGTTTTATAGTCTCCGCAAGCGCGTGACGCGCTGGCGCTGACGAGTTTGAATTGCACCTTACAACGACTCGTCGGAACATTGTTATCTACTATTGCTGCAGATCTCGTCCAGACACTTAGCTGACCAAACTTGTTAATGATTTCGTGTTTGAACAGGAATGAGCCGTTTGAATCCCCAAAACTCTGTACCGATTGTCTAGAACGCTCACGCCGTTAGAAGCCTATAAACAACTCGAAATATTCGTATTTGATCCTTATTGAGCCAGAAAATTATGTAGTCTCCGTCCACATTCTTTACACGGGCCGTATGCACGTCTCTCACCGCGCCCCATCGGGGACGCGCGGGGATCCCCATCAGGGATGAGCGGAATTCCGCATTCCGACTTCCGATTTCCGCAGGTTTTTAGGCCTAGGAATTCCGCTTTTCGATTCCCGAAAAATGGGTGCGGAAATCGGAACAAAATGCGGAAATAATCTTAACCTGCATACCCTGATAGAATTTGACGAGTTGATACTTGCCAACTTCTATCAAAACCTGTTAGAGCAACTAACTTTTCATGGACTCCAGGGATGTGCGTGATTGGAACTTTGCATTTCGTTAGTCATTCAACGAGCAAAAACCCTTGTTAATCGTTAGCCGTATTCGTTATTCCTAAGAAATCCAGACTTTGACAATTGGCACTGCTGAAGCCGAAAAAAACATTTCAGAGTCAAAAAGAAAGAAGACATCAATAGCTGCGTGGATTACCAAAACTTGATATATGTATCCTATAGAGAACAAAGTTTGAACCTTTGATATACATTATGGTATGTATACACAATTTGCTGAGTTGATCGCAAAACGCTTGGCTCCGTGCGAGACTGAACCAGCATATTCCGTTGCCCTTGCAGTTACGGCAAAAAAAACATCCCAAAATCGTCGTAGATATACACATAATTCACGGCTTCAATAAGAGCTCACTATCCAGAGGTGTGCGTTTTTCGGGTTTCGTCCTTCTGGCAAGAGTATTCATTGCCGACAAAGATCGAGAAAATTGAGGATTTCACGATTTTTTTGCTTCAGAATACGTGCGATCAACAGAATGATGATTTTGACCTGCCGGCAGTGCATACTCAAAAACGTACTATGTAGTGAATGCTTCGCTTCACCGGATGTAGGTGCAGTGCAGGCTACCTGTTAACACTTTGATCCGTTATAGACTGACTCAATGAACACGCCGCTCAACGCCCAACTAGAACGCCTACGTCTTCGGCGAGATAAAGGCCGTGGAGCCGAAAATTCAAAGTTCTGTCGCCCGCAGTAGTGACTGTCGCGATCGAGCAGCTACTTTATAGACGGGCAACAAGCCACTTTTGAGAAATCGAGAATCTTACAGACTCGGGAAACGAGCCCCTCTGAATTTTCTTGACTGAGCGTGAAGCAAAAACTCTCCGCACCCGACGCGCCGTGCAGCCAGCGCGCCGAGCGCCATCTGGAGCCTTCAGCGGCTGGGCGGGCCAAGTACAACAAACTGGGTAATTGAAACAACGGCATTGCCAACATCTGGGTCATGTTTCAGAAGTACTTACCCCTTTAAATGGGCGTGGTTGGCGTCGAGCCTCATTTTTAATGCGATTTTCGCACGCGTTGGGCACTATCTCGCCCTTCTCCTCTCGATATGCACGCTCTCGTGTCAGGAGGGCAAGCAAATGCTTATCGCGTGTTTCAAGGGAGAATGGGCGGATCAGCATGAGCGTCGAGCTCCTTTTGGTCCGAGGATAAGGTCAGCGACCGGTCCGTGATTGCTGCAACGAAACTCTTTGGTCGGAGTCATACGCCCCACGGCCATCGACAGCGACTGTGCATATCAGGCATACCGACTTTCGGTCAATATTGATGGTAAAGACTGCTTTGCGTTGCTCGTCGCTAGAAGTATGATACCGGCCTTTGTATTGACATAGCGCGTCACACCCGAGAACTGGTGCGTGCCCCAGAGATCTGTAACCATCAGGGCTGTGCGAAATTACCAATTACGAATTACGTTTTACGAATTACGGGTGTTTTCGGCAAGTTTTTTACGATTTACGATTTACGAAATTTCGGCCCCAAATCGTAACGAATCGTAATAAATCGTGAAAATGCGGTTGAAAGAACAATACAAGTTTGCGGTCGAGAGCATAGTAAATGTAGCATTTCTTTCACATTCCTGATATTTGATTATTCCTCCCAATCTCATTTTTCGGTTAAATCTTGTAATTCCCAGCCGAGCGTAGACAACATGACATGGCGAAATATAATAGTTGATAACGAGATTCAGGTGTGACCGACGGCTCTGCTTTTCACGCTGATCGACTCAAAAGTTTTGAAGGGTTCCAACCTTTACTTGCTTCACATGCGAGGTAGGTCGGCGGAGCCGAGCTCCACAGTTGTTTAACTCCATGGAATACTCTCGTCCGCCATCATGAACATGAGGGACGGGCTATTACGAAACAAACAAATATCCTGGAGAATCAAGCCCATTATAAAATTTTTCCCAACTTTTGACCCCGATTTCGTCATATCTTATCCACCGTTGGAGCTGTGTTCCCGCTTCCTAGTGGGTTCAGAGCTTCAGCAGCTAATCCCTGGAGAAGAACGGTGTGTGAATGAAGACACACCGCTCTGCATTCCTTTTAAACCCTACCCCTTATCAACTAGGTATCATCAATTCTGTTTACAGTGAGTTGCCGGGAGTTTTTGTCTGTTTCGCAATAGCCCGAGAGACGCAGACATATGGTAGAGCTACCGCCTATACCGGAGCGAAATTCCGGTCCGGAGTTGCAGACGACCGCTGTTGCAACACTTATTGCAAGCAGGGGCATACTGGGACTAGGAGGTCCTGGTACGATTAGTCTTCGTCCCAGCACGTTTATCGTCGAACTGCAGCTTGCAAAAGCGAGCGTCTGCAACTGCGGCCTAGAGCTCCATCCCACTATAGAAATCAAATATGGGGTTCGACTCTGAAGGCTTAGCTGGCTTATGGAGCAAATGAAGTTTGGAACCCACAACCTTCTCCGCGAATGTTCAGCGGTTCAAAAGTTATCGTCGAAAACTGTTATTTCGTGGATTGAAATCTGCTGAAGGATCAGGAGAATATTTTTCTAACCTGAAAAATATTATTAGACGAAGAGTTCTACGCGGATCCCTGATCTAAGATTTGATAAATTTCTATGCCCAGAGGCAAGTGAGCTGCGAGAGAAAAGTGATAATTCCCCGATTAGATCAAAAAAGTTTTAAGAAAAGTTATGACTGCAGTCTATCATCTTTTCAAAAGGTTATCACATGTTTTTAAAGTTGGGAATTCAAGCAAATTCAGAGCAAATGCAAAGAAAAAAGAAGAGTAAGAATTATGTCATTTTTTAGAATCAAAGATTTGGAGGGAACCTTCACCTTTTTGCATTTCAGATTCCCAAGCAACCTAAACATCGCGAACCGCTGTCTACACCGCAACAAACTTATGTTTATGGGTAGGAACGCTAATAAATTCATTCGGAGTAACGCTTCATATCAGGTTGTTCAATAAGTTTTGTCGTTCGTTGAGAAAAACACAATTTTATGGTTCGGAGTACACTTAATTATTCAGTATACTCTCACTGAACATTGATACTTTTGCTCCAACGATCCTCCAATCTGTGGATCGCATCCCTGAACTCCGAATTCAAAAGGTCTGCAAAATACGCTTCAACAGCCGTTATAACCTCATCATTTGATGAAAAACGCTTGCCATGCATACATTTTTTGAGTTCTGGAAACAAATGGAAGTCGCTGGGGGCCAAATCTGGTCAATACGGTGGATGCTCCAACAATTCAAACTTTAATTCATGGATTCTAGCCATTGTCAAAATGCTCATTGACACGGTGCATTGTCCTGATGGAGAAGGATTTTTTTCCAGCAAACCGAGTCTTTTTTCACGAATTTTTCCTTCATCTGGTCCAAAAGGTTGCAATAATATTCAGAATTAATTGTTTTATCAGTTTGCAAGTTATCCAGAAACAAAATTCCTTTCGCATCCCAAAAAACTGATGCCATAAAAAAAACTTGGCCGATTTCCGGACACGAACTCGTTTCGAAGCCGAACAACCAGGTTCACACCACTCTTTAGCCTCTTGTCTTGATTCAGGACCATGGTGATAGACCCAAGTCTCATTCATAGTGATGAATCGACGCACAAATCCACTCTTTCCTTTTTAAAACGCTCCAAATGTTTCTGAGAAAGTCGCATTCGAATGTGTTTTGTTCCATTGTTAGCAAATGCGGCACCCATTGTGCACACGGCTTTCCAAAACCCAAAATTTCACTTAAAATATGCCTCACACTGCCTAATTAGATGTGTAGAGCCTCTACTAAATCTCTCTCAGTCAATCGACGATCTTCCAAAACCATATCCTGTATTTTGGCTATGATTTCTGGTATTGATCCGCTTTTTGGGCGTCCTTCACGTGGATCGTTTTCAAGGCTTGAACGACCACATTTAAAGGCAGTGATCGCGATCAAATATGCTTGTTGTCTTTTTCTCTCTAAACCCTATTCTGGGCCTCGAGTAGGACCTATAAGAAAAAAATCGCGAAAAAACCATAGTTTTGGGCCAAATTTGAAGCTAGAACTTTCGTCTTTTGATGGTGGACGAGCCCACTCCACATCATCGGCATCGATGACCTCTTATATCAAGAACATCAGCTGGCTTGAAATTGAATTTCAATAAATGAACCTTCGGATTTATGTACACATCTAGTCAAAAACATTGACTTTCTTTCAATGCTCATCTGTTTCTATTAGGTAAATTTGCATTTATTTCTTCCTCTGAATGTCGATGATTTTTGACTGCTCGGCATGAGACTGCGATCTTTTTGTTCAGCGCAGTGCACGTGTGCACGAATTGACATCTTTGGGCCCTAGAAACTCTGATTCTAGCCCGTTTTTGACCGCGCTTTCTTCATAGTGTTTCAGCTGCTTTTGATCTAAGCTGATTTTGATAGTTTTTTCGATAACGTTTTTATCGTGACCACTGCCTTTAACCCATTCACGACCGCGTGTCCCACCGGTGGGGCATTTTTTTTCAAAAATCGATTTCTCCACCGCATGAAGGATTTTCAAAACCTAATCATGGTCAATGTATTTACCTATTATAGACTCGAATATGGACTTCGTGGTCCGCTGGCAGCTTAACCACTACAATATATCTGACCCTTCGAATGTAGCGAGGTCGAAAACCGCAAACATGAGTACAGATCGTATTTCTCTTTGGTGGCGTACCATTCGAGCAAAAGTGGCCCACCGATGGGACACTTTATACGGTGACGCAATATTGCACACTGTCCGAACGTGCAACCACCCAAAATTAGGCGTGGTCGTGAATGGGTTAAATTCAGCAATCCATCTTTCTACTGTTCTTATTGTAGGTGAACAATCATTATACACATTTAACATGCGTTCATGAATTTCTTTTGGTGCTACACCTTTCCAAAATAAGAATTGTATAACTGCACGATACTCAGTTTTTTCCATTGCTGTGACGCGGTGACCCTAAATGGCTTGTAAGCAAAGAATGAATTGACAGATTGAAATGAAACTTCACATACAATCATATGAAGAGTGTACCAACCAAAAAAATTGGGCTAGTAGCAACGCCCTCTCTTATCGAACGACAAAACTTATTGAACAACCTGGTAAATGTAGTGGGCATACTCGAATGGTTCAGAAAGTGGTTTCGGGAACTTACATATATCCCCTCTGAAATAACCACCTGGTCCAAGTATCCTTCCCTTGAACGATCATGTCTAAAACTATCGAACCGCTGTTTTTTTCCTCATCACAGTAATGACCTCCTTAGCTTGGGATGAACTGTGTTCAGTGAGGCGATGATTCTTTTATTTTGGTGCCTCTCTATGTTTCAGAACTTGGGCAGACGTGGCACAGGTTTGGTACTTGAATACGCGTAGAGTTTCAGTTTTGTCTATTTCATTGGTATTTATCCCACTTATGTATACTGAGAGTTTGTTCAAGTACTGCCTTAAAGGCAGTGTTCACGATAAACTTCACTTCCGATATCTCCACGGCTTACGGAAGGTCTGGTGCCCTATATAGCAAGGCATGCTCAAACATGGCACGAAAGACGCGTTTTTGAGCCAAAATAGGCCCTCCCTTGTTTACGCTGATTTTTGAGTGTGGAGGAATTGACCGCTATGAAAGATGGTAGCATTCAATGCAATCAAGCGATCAGCTCACTTATCAGCACTTCCTTGACTTGATCATTCGTGTAATCTGAGTCTTCATTTGTTCTTTTCGAGGGGCGGATCTGGGGCACCAGACGTGTCCGGGGCACCAAAACGCTTGTTTGCAGCCGTTATTTTGCCGCTCCTGGCTCGTTTTCTACCGTTCTTTCGACATTGGGAGCGTAGGATCCTCCTCTACTATCATTTCACTGTGGAAAGTCAACGAGGATGATCATCGTGAACACTGCCTTTAAACAGTTTCACTTTGAACCTCAACCTCAAACGTCCTTCTATATAGAAACACTTCATTCACTGAACTTCTGAGACGTTCCTACATCGAGTGAGGTTCGGGCTACATATTTGTGGGATTATTACTCAGTATCAATTACGAATTACGAATTACGATTTACGAATTACGAGGAATTTTGAAAATTACGATTTAAGATTTACGAAATTACAAAATTCAGTTACGCACAGCCCTGGTAGCCATTAATTGTCGTCTATGCAAAAATTGTTTCAATCAAATGACTGATTCAAATTCCGCTTCCGAATATTGTAGAACTCATGTTCGCATATAGCTATGCACGGCTTTCCAAGGTATATTTCAGAAAAAGTATTTTTTGAGTTCTTGAATACGACTGCGTAGAATGTTCTTGGAATGGCTCCGCGGCTTGTACTTCGAAAAACTTGTTCAGATTCGGAAACGGATTCCGGTTTTTCTTATCAGCTGTACAGTTTTTCAGGGAATCGCCATCAGAACAATTAAGGGTTTTCTGCGACAACGGCTAAATCTCACCATTTGAGGGTTATAACGCTTTTGCTTAGAACCGAAGCGATTCCTCGCCCTACATCGCGCGACGTCATCTTGGGACCATAATATTTATATCCAAGACGTTGGAAGTCGTTTAGTTCGAAATGGTAATGACAGTAGGCTATTAATATCCTGCGCCACCTAGGCATGTATATAGGTGTCTGGAACAACCAACGGTGAAATATTTGTTGAAAATGGTGCAATCCCCCCATAGGAGAGCGATGACAGTGAATCATCGCTCCCCTACAATACCGCTCGTAGGATTTGGTCAGAAAGCGAGCGAGGTCGGGTTTTCGCGTCTTTTTCGTCTTTTTTGTATAACTCTCATCAAAGTCAAATTTGAGCGAAACTCGGGAGATATTCGTGATCCTCTCGTTGAGGGCTACCCAATGGTTTAGCCTTTGTGGTGATTACGTTGAGAACTACAGAAGTTTCGCAATCACCCAGGTTTGTGATTACGGTACCGTGATGGATGGTGCGCTACCGTCTCCGCCTGCGTTTCCCTGTGTCTACCGTATATAGAGAGCTGGTTGATTGCGAAATTTCCATGGTTCTCAACGAAATCCTTACAATAGCTACACCATTGGATAGCCCTCCAGGCCTGGATTATGAATATCTCCCTAGTTTCGCTCAAGTTTGACTTTGAAGCGAGTTATACAAAAAGACGAAAAAGACGCGAAAATCCGGACCTCGCTTGATTTCTGACCAAATCCTATGAGCGGTATTGTATGGGGGATCGCACCATTGTTTTCATCAGTGAACTAATTTTCGGATAGTTCACGAAATTTTCAAAAATTGTTAGCCGTTTGCCTTTAGACGTACCCCAAAAAAGCCCGTCGGTCATTTAAGTCGATTGTCGTATGTCGCAATTATGCACATCCCTGGAGTGATTCTCACGAGATCACAAATTTGATTAATAGCGGTTTAGTGGTAAGGATGGATAGGTATCTGGGAAATGATGGTTTGGTGCTTTTAGACCCGAGGTTCAAGGATACATTTTTCGATGCCAGCAGCGAGTAAACTTTGTTCCGTTTTCCGATTCCGATTTTCGCAAATTTTGGGCCTCGGAATTATGCTTTCCGACTTCCGAAAATTCGAAACTTGTTCCGATTTTCGATTTCCGAAATTTTAATTTTGTTTCGATTTCCGAAATTTTAGTGTTGTTCCGATTTCCGTTTTCCGATTTCCGAAATTCTAAACCTTCATTCCGCTCATGCCTGATCCCCATCTCTCATTTTCGGCATGCACATCTCTCCCCGCGTGTTTCAAGGGGACGACCACGATCCACGTCTCAGGCGATTTCGTCCCCTCAGAGAGAGGTAGGAAGACGGGTGGATTGGAGCACCATTTTGGTATTGGAGCGAGCTTTTCTGAGCTGTCGGCCTAAAGTTTGTAATGCTTGCATGGAGGGGGGAAGCTTCCATGATTGTTCATTGCCGTACTATAACTAATTACGATAATGAGTTTTCGAGCAGTATTCTATGTATTTAAGCAACCACTTCACACTTTCTACACTATCAGATTCGACCGATTTTCCATTTTTTTTTCGTTCAGTTTTCTTAACGATTAACACTGAGACTTCTTCTTACAAATTTATTGGTAAGCTTTCGTCGCCCTAACGACTTTCTCAAACTAGTTGTTGGTCCTTTCCCAGAGAGTGGAAACTACGGCGGCTATACGGAGGATAAAGCGAGCGTCACAACCGTAGAGCCGCCGTTGTTTCCACTCTCTGGGAAAGGACCAACAACTGGTTTGAGAAAGCCGTTAGGGCGACGAAAGCTCACCAATAAATTGGTAAGAAGAAGTCTCGCACAAAACAGAAGAAGAAAACGCATATGAAAGATGAGACTCCGGGATAACAGCATTCTGTATAATCACTGAGTATAAACTGACTTCGATGTCACATTTTAGTTGCCCCCAAATCTTCGTTGAGTAGAATAGTTCATTAATGTGGTTGTAAACAATGCAATATACGCTTTGATTATGCGCTCATCATTGATATACATAAACATGGCTTCTGGAAGTAGTTTTGCAAGCTTTTTTTCAGCTGAACTAGACGCTTCGCTAGCTTTTTTAGTGTAGAGCGAGGAGAAAACCACTTTTTAGTTCAAATTACGAGCATCAATTTCACATTTCAAAATGAATACTTCGATTCTAGGGAGAAATGTGAGTGTTCGCCGTTGTTCTCAACTATTGTTCCTTGTCTCTAATAATGGTCGAAATGTACTTTTCATCTGGAAGCGGTTTTTCCTATTTTGATGGTTTAAGAACGCCTTTTTGAACGGTATGTGAGTGCTATTACAAACGAGGGGGGGGGGTCCACTATGGCATTACACTTGGCCACGCTCATTTTTTCGCACCGCAAAGCAATTTGAACACCATCCTTTGGTTTCACTCCCCTTCCAAAATCAGGAAATTTATTGCGGCACGAAAAAATCGTGGTAGCCAAAAGCGATACCATAGTGCACCCTTTACTTACGATAGCACCGGTATGTGAACAGCGACTGGAGAAAATTCGATCGATACAGCGTATTAACCTTCGCTTGTGAATTCGAACTGCTTTAAAATCAGAAACAATCGTCTTTTAATTACGTACATAGCTGAAAGAATATTGAGTTTTTCACAATTCCTCAACGTAGCCTGCAAGCAAACATCGCATACAATCTGTCCGCTTCGGTATATCAACGGCGATTGCGGAGGACGCGTCTTAGCTCGAGAATGAAATTTTTGAAGCTGTCTTCGCCCTCTCCACGTTTAGTATGGATGCTCTGCTTCTCAACCTTCTCCCCGCAAGGAAGCCACTCCGCCTCCTTCCCGCGAGTTGTGCATTCGATGTCATCCCCGCGTGTTCCCGGAGTGGATCCGCCCCGCCGGGAACACGCGGGGATGACTTCTTCGCCGGGGAGAGATGTGCATATGGCCCCAGTTCTCGTCCCACTGTAAGGGGTCGTTTATACTTCCGCCGCGGCGCGGCGAGATGCAATACAGCCATATCGATCAAGCGGCGCCGCTTCGCGGCGCCGCGAGGCGTTTAGAGTTTTTCTGCTCGAAACCTTCCCACGGCGCCGGCATGTGGATCGAATCCACACCGCGGGTGTGGCTAAGGAGCAGTTCGGCTGGTACACAACGCGCGGAGGGAAAACGCTGTGCGCGCTCATCGTCCTTGGGGCTCCTTAACCGAGGGCACTCAAAAAATTAGTTGTTGTTCCATTTTAGCCGATCCCCTTTATCGTTTTTTTTGCATTTTGTTCATGTAGGTTGATGTGTCAGACGTAGGGTCGGCGTCGGAATCAATATCACAATCTCCCGTTGCGCTCCAAGAAGCAAACAAAAAGAACTCTAAAAAAACTTGTATACAAAGTGCGAATTCCATTGAAACGATGGTATGAGAAGCATTGCGCCTAAAGAAGCACATTATAAACAAAAAAACATGAAAAAAATGCAAAAAACGATTAAGCGGGACGTCTACAATGGGACAACGACTATTTTTTTAGAAGTTCCTCGGTTAACGCGCCCCAAGGACGATGAGCGCTCACAGCGTTTTTTCCGTCGCGGGTCGCGTGTGCTAGCCGAACTGCTCCTTAGCCACACCCGCGGTGTGGATTCGATCCACATGCCCACGGCGCCGCACGTGGCCGCCGCCTGGGTGCTGCCGCGCCGCCCGGCGAGAGGAGGCGGCGCGGCGGCTGCGTGCGATTCTCTTTAGCATCACATGCTTTTTTGCTGATATTTCATATACATTCTCAGTTTGGTTCCTCTGATTCATCGCTAAATTTTCTTTCGAGGTCCTGGGAGTTGTTTAGAGTAGGCTGGGTTGTGAGTTCTTTTTTTTTGCTTTTGAAATTATTTTTCTATAGAGAAAAAATTTCAGAAGACTCTATCTGCTTTCGAGTGCGGTGTTGTACAAAAAATTATAAATGTTTCTTTTGCAGAAGAAATCACTCATTAAAATCGGCCTTGTGTTATGTCAGAGCTACTCCAGGCTGTGTTTAGCGTTTTTCTGCAGTTTCGCCGCGTCAGTTCGCCGCAGCTCGATTATACATCATAGTGGCGCGATTTTCAAGCGGCGCGCCGCTCCGCGGCGGAAGTATGAACGATCCCTAAAAGCTTGTCCAAATTGGTTGCTCGAATATGGCTACTTTGGTTAGTGTTTGATGCTTACAACGACGTAAATGTTCCAGTATAGGCTGTTCGCATCAATTACAATACCGCCGCTATCCAAGGGAAAGCATGGGCGAAATGGGCAAAGTGGGTATTCAAAGCGTCTTCCAACAACAACTCGCCTCTAAGTGCTCCGTTTTCAATTTTGAAAGGACCAAAATGTCCACCGTGCCACAATCTATCTAACTATTTGAGATAAAGTTAGAAATTTTTTAATAAAACGAAACAACCGTGAGCGATCTCTAGTATGGTGAAAACGAAAATGTATTTCGCTTTAAAAAATGATGTTGCTCCCAAGTTTCGCAAAATATTCATGCATGATTGACTAGAACACGACATGTTGTACATTTTGGCGTTTTCAAAATTGAAAACGGAGCACTTTAAGGCGAGTTGTGGTCAAAAGACGCTTTATGTGCCCACTTTCCCCATTTCCCCCATTTTTTTTCTTGGATAGCGGCGGTATTGTAGTTTCACTATCTCAACCAGGGAAGAGCGGAATAAAAATTCAAAATTTCGGAAATCGGTCTTCGGGTTTCGGAACAAAATTTTTTTTCTCGGTTCTCGGATATCGGGTGCGAAACGCCCAAAAATGCTCTGAACTTCGGTTTTCGGAACGCGAAACGCGGAAATTTTCAAAAAATGTCAAACTTTTATAGAGTCTCAGAAACACATTTGGTTCCAGGGAATCATTCTCAAAGAGATTCTGTCTTAATGAATGACCAACTATGCAACTTCAGTAGACCATCTGGATACATATAGAAATCGATCCCAAAAAATGCACAGATAGGCACTACAGTGCGTTGCAAAATTATACGACATACCCCAGATTTCGCTATCCCAAACTTCGCGTGATTTAAGGAGACAAACGGTTAACGCCAATCGATGAAGCACACTCGAGAACCCCTGGGTACGAATCTTCATTAGAGCTACTGGCAGGAATCTGGCAACGGAAATTGTCAGAAACGACAGTTGCAAAATTATACGACATGGCTGACGTTCTCGCAGAAATTGCAATTCTAGACCCTTCGTATCAGTTCGTTCATGGTAAAAACCATTATAAACATCAAGTTAATAGTCTTCAGAATTGCCTTGATGCCCAACCACTTCGAAAACTCTTTTTGGTATGTTTAAACCCAGCTTTTTGTGAAAGCCCATTTCAATCTGCGCCCATTCGCTTATAACGGCTAATTTGAGCGAAACCACACACTCGTATTTTATCCTCTGGTTGCATACTAGAAGCTCGGGAAGATATCAAACGCTTTCCTCTGGGTTGAGGTCCTGAAAACCGGTCGGCCATTCTAGCAAATTGGCATGATTGGCCTGAAACCAAGCCTGCGTCGTCCTACTGACAAGACGTGAACGCGGATACGGACTAGAAAGAACTGAAAATGAAATTCCGACACATTCTGATAAACAGTGAGGTTCACAGGTCATGTCGCGAAAACCTGGTCCAGCTTGTCACATCACCTGAATCTGGGTCTATATGTACATTATTTTTTCCACACACATTCTCCTCCAGAGTTCCTACACGAAGATAAGTGTGGGTTCTTTTGTAGATCTCTCCAGTGCTTAGAATACTTGGTTAAAATAATTAAATAGATAAGAATATTTCAGGCTCGTTCGGACTGAGCTTGCCTTCGACCGATAAGAAAGGGTTTCGAAGGATCCACCTATGGATCAGAACTATCCTTGAGTAGGAACTTCCGAGGAGAAAGAGAAATGTGTCGACCCGGATTCGGGTGGTGGACCAGGTTTTTGGGACATGATCTATGAACCTCACAGATTATCAGACAGTGTCGGAATATCAATTCCAGTTCTTTCTTGTCCGTATCCGCCATTAATTCTTGTCAGTAGGGCGACGCAAGCTTGGTTTGAAGCCGATCATACCACTTTGCTAGAATTTTCGGTTCGCAGGACTTCAACTTAGAGGAAAACGTTTGATATATTCCCGAACTTCCAATATACAACCAGAGAAGACAATACGAGTGTGTGATTTCGCTAAAAATAGCCGTTATAAGCGAATGTGCGCATATCGGAAGGGGCGTTCACAAAAAGCTGGGTTTAAACATACCAAAAAAAGTTTTCGAAGTGGTTGGGCATCAAGGCAATTCTGAAGACTATTAACTTGATGTTCATAATGGTTTTTACCATGAATGAACTGATACAGATGGTGTAGAAAAGAAATTTCTACGAGAACGTCAGCTATGGCGTATAATTTTGCAACGGTCGTTTTTGACAATTTCCGTTGCCAGATTCCTGCCAGTTGCTCTAATTTCATGCGAAGTTTGGAATCGCGAAAAATGGGGTATGTCGTATAATTTTGCAACGCACTGTATACTTTACCAGGTTGTTCAATAAGTTTTGTCGTTCGATGAGAGAGGCGTTTCTACTAGCCCAATTCTTTGTTGTTTTATTGGCACACTCTTCATATGAACGTATGTGAAGTTTCATTTCAATCTGTCAATTCATTCTTTGTTTACAAGCCATTTAGTGTCGCCGTGTCAGAGCAATGGAAAAATTGAATATCGTGCAGTGATGAAATTCTTAATTTTCGAAGGTGTAGCACCAAAAGAAATTGACGAACGAATGTTAAAAGTGTATAATGATTGTTCACCTGCAATAAGAACAGCAGAAATATAGGTTGCTGAATTTAAATGTGGTCGTACAAGTCTTGAAGACGACCCACGTGAAGGACGTTCAAAAAACGCATCAACATCAGAAATCATAGTCAAAATAAAGGATATGGTTTTGGAAGATCGTCGATTGACTGAGAGATTTAGTAGAAGCTCTACACATCTTATTAAGCAGTGTGAGCCATATTTTAAGAGAATTTTTGGGTTTTGGAAAGCTGTGTGCACAATGGGTGCCGCATTCGCTAACAATGGAACAAAAACACATTCGAATGCGACTTTCTCAGCAACATTTGGAGCGTTTCAAAGAGGATAGAGTGGATCTTGTGCGCCGAATCATCACTATGGATGAGACTTGGGTCTATCACCATGATCCTGAATCAAAACAAGAGGCTAAAGAGTGGTGTGAACCTGATTGTTCGGCTTCGAAACGAGTTTGTGTCCGGAAATCGGCCAATAAGGTTATGGCATCAGTTTTTTGGAACGCGAAAGCAATTTCGTTTGTGGAATACTTGCAAACAGGTGAGACAATTAATTCTGAATATTACTGCAACATTTTAGACCAGTTGAAGAAAAAAAAATTGTGAAAAAACGACCCGCTTTGCAGAAGAAAAATCCTTTTTCATCAGGACAATGCACCATGTCACAAGAGCATTTTGACAATGGCTAAAATCCATGAATTAAAGTTCGAATTGTTGGAGCATCCACCGCATTCACCAGATTTGGCCCCCAGCGACTTCCATTTGTTTTCACAACTCAACCAGAACTCAAAAAAAAATTATGAGTGGCAAGCGTTTTTCAGCAAATGAAGAGGTCATAACGGCTGTTGAAGCGTATTTTACAGATCTTCAGGATTCTCACTTCAGGGATGGGATCCACAGATTGGAGGATCGTTGGAGCAAGCGTATTAATGTTCAGGGAGATTATACTGAATAATAAAGTGTATTTTGAGTCATAAAATTATGTTTTTCTTATCGAACGACAAAACTTATTGAACAACCTGGTATATTATCCACTGGAGAAAGGAAACGTCCAGAAATTGTCAGAACCAACGTGTCAGACTGAACAGTAGAGAATTTTCGATAATTTAGCTCTCTGGCAAAATTAGTGGTTAGGTAATGTCATATTTACGAGAAATTTGAGGTCGAAGGAGTCAAAAAATGTCCTGAAACATTTATAAGAAATATTTGGCTGACAATAACCTAGCGTAAACAAGGAACTGGGAAATGTAGTGAGACGATTACAAATGCGTTTGAGTGGTCAACCATGGACAAATTATCGATAAGTGAATGCAGACGAGGGACAGGATCCTACAGGCTTCTCCATTGAACTTATCAAAGCAAAATCAAGCACGATATGGATTGGAGCGCTGCGGTTTCCCAGCTTCACCAGTGTTGACTGCCGAACAATAACAAGGAATATGTTTCACTACATACAGTATCCGCGCTAAGTTTTGTAAAAACGGGGAGCATTTCCCAATTTTGCAAAAAAAAACGTCCGATGCAAGTAACTTTTTAAACGAATTCGTTTCAGAAAACGCTATCGCATTCACAGCTCAAATTTCTACCCAATAAATTGCTTTGTGGACCGAACTCCCCTGGAATCGCTTTGTTGTTGAGTAAAACTGCTTTTACGGTCGTTTTTCAAAAACGTCGCGTGCGGCAAAGTGCGGTGTAACTTTGAGTAGTAACTGCACAAGTAATAGGAGAGCAATCTATATGTTTTCTTCGTAAATAAGATGAAAGTGGAGCAATCGTAAGATCTGTGCAGGTTGAATTTTCGATCTCCTTGATTTATCGGTCTGGAGCTTTCGCTACAGACGTCAGATTTTTCAAGAAGTAAACCTGCACGAATCTCGAGATTACCCCCCCCCTTTCATATAACTCACAAAGAATACATAGAGATTGCTCTGCTATTACTTGTACAATTACAACTCAAAGATTCACCGCCCGCGACGCTTCTGAGAAACGATGGCAAAAACAATGTTACTCGAAAACAAAGCGATTTTAAGGAACTTCGGCCCAAATGCACATCATTATGTAGGAATTTGAGCCGTGATTATGACAGCGTTTTCAGAATACAAAAACACCTTTATTCGAAAAAGTTATGAGCATTGGAAGTTTTTTTTGCCTTTTTTCGCAAAGTTTCGCTAGTGCTCCCCGTTTTTACAAAACTTAGCGCGAGTATTGTAGTTTAATAGCACCTTTGATTTTGTTTTATTAAATGCAATGGAGAAGTTTGTAAAATCCTATATTTCGCCTTTTACATTCGAAAAGTTATCGATGATTAGCCATCAATTCGTGTTTTTAATCCTTTCACGACATTTCCCAGGTGGTTTGTTACTTCAGAATATCGTGCGCCAAGACATTTTGTAAAATATTTCAAGACATTTTTTGACCTCTAATTGTTCGCAAATATGACATGCCAAATCACTTCTTTCGCCAGAGGGCCAACACTCTAGGAACTCCCAGTATTTTTCTCGAAGAATCTCTTTCTGACTTGACTTTTGCTGAGAGATTTAATTATGAGAGAGGCAAAACCTCTGACAGCTTTTACCTTCGGTGAGTCTTCGAGCGTAACACTGTCTCAAAAAGGCACAATCCTGGGCGAAACCCTATCGATAACGGTGCTGGTTTTCACTAGTTTCCATTTTTTACGGGGGGCGAGGGAGCGTCGGGTGGCTCGTAATAACATACTTGTATGTTTGTGAATGTCTTCGGCCTCAGTTTCGAAGTGCCGCTAAATTTGGACAATCAACTCCAAATTCTCTAAATTGGAATAGAAGATATGTAGTTGCACCTATTTCTAGCCCACTGTCGGAGAAAAGGCTTCCTGTCTCATCGAGAAGTGATCTCACGAGATCGTGAACGCCATCTGAGAATAAAAGAAAATTAACAACAAAATCGAGCGGTTTTTTTAATGCTTTTCGATTTTCAGGAAACCATTCCAGACCACTTCTTGGTGGTAATGGTAAGGGCAATGGAAGGAAAATCGCTTCTCCACAATTACCCCAAACGTTGTTTACGGAATCGCAGGGTTGCGAAAGTGCGAGTTGAAGCCAAATCTGGTACACGCTTAGCGCGCAGCCTAATTTTCATACATGGAACGTAGAAAGAAATCACTAAACTAGTAAAGCGTCAGAAAAATTTACGAAATACGACGCCCAGATCAGCTGTAATTTGGTAGTTTCGACCGGTCTTCAAAACCTGATAATAATTTTCATCAGATTAATATTCTTTCACGACGAGGTAAGAGAAGAAAAAAAAATTGAAGATTTGATGCAATGTCAAATTATTCAAATCAGTGCAGAAAAATCATCGGGGAAATTCTCAATAAGGACGAAATCGCGATATTTTGTTCCGCATTTCCCGCGTTCCGCAGCACTTTCTGCGGTTTTCGGAAGGCGGAACGCGGAAGGTCAAAAACGCGCGAAACTGCGGGTTTCGGAACGCGAAACGCGGAATTCCGCTCATCCCTGATCTCAACTACTCTGTCGCCACTTTCGCTATTTCTACAGAGCTTGTATGCTGCGGTGTACCTGCGGACCACTCAGTAGGCCGTGCCCCGGTCGCGTGTGCCGATCGATCACCCCATTTCTCGTGGGCGCACACGACGCAGCGCAGTCTGCTGAGGTGTGCGCAGCTATCCCTTTCCTGGTTACCCGAACTATATAATGTTTGAACGTGAATGTCACTGAATACGTGCAGAAGATCACTTTTGTCTCATTGCATCCTGAGCTTGCCAGAGTCTACGTAATGTATTAAATCTGGTGAATAGGCGGGGCAGCGTCGGTAGATTGCCGCGCGCATCAAAACTACGTTGGCCGGTGATGCCGCCAACACCGCACGGCCAGGCGCCTGGTCTATGCGTCAGACTAAATATAATACGGAAACCATAAATCCATTGGTTGAGTTTGATGCGTGGAAAAAACAGCATCCGGAAGATATGGGAAGCTCAATGCAAAGTGTTTTACTGAGTTTGAAATTTTTCAGAAAACAGAAAACGGACAATCGAGTTTGTCAGAAAACAGAAACACAATATGTACGAGACTGCACAAATGACTAAAAGGACATTGATAGTAGCAATGATTTTCAATCAAAACCCTCACTCTGAGAGTTTGAGCCGAGAAATAGTCCACGGGGGTTCCTAATGTGCTATATCTAGGATACTCCTTGGTTGTTTCTGGAATATTACGCGGCTGAGATCATGTTGTTTACGAAATAGCCTAGAAGTAGCCGAGCGATAACCGAGAAATAACCAAGACGTGACAAGTACATAGATCGACTCGCGGCGCGGCCTTCACCGGCTCGCCGAGCAGTCGCCTGGGCCTCCAGCGCTTGAGCGGGGCCTCCTGGTGCTAGGCGGGTCCAGGTAACGCAAACGTGGGCAGTTGAACCGACAGCGGTGTTAACATCCTTATCATGCCTCAGGAATGCGTCGTGTACATGTAAACTCCTTGGAGAACATTATTTTTCGGCCATTTCGCGGCTATTGATCGCGTGAAACTCTCAGAGCACGCCAGTGCGTCAGCACAATAGGGGCTTGCATCCCACGTACGAAGCCGGATTCAACCTCTCGGTGTCAGCAGCAGCTGCTGCTGACAGCTAACATCAGCAGCTGCTGGCAATATCTAGAGGTTCATTCTCAGCACGCGTTGGTATCATACACCGCTGTTAGCAGCAGCTGCTGCTGACAACGAAGGGTTCAATGCGACGTCTGCCCTGCGCTGCAACACCTATTGTGTCGAAGTACTACTGTATGAGTACGTGAGCAGGCTTCGCGATTGATTCGGTTGTTGAGTTCTCTTAAAGGCAGTGTTCACGAGAAATTTTTTTTTCTGTTTCCCCGCCCATCTTGAAAACGGCTCCATGCTGATTCCAATGATGTTTTTGGAATCGTACAAGACCTTCTGGGAACGGAGTTATGGTCCCTCGAAAATTGAGCTAAGGAAACATGGTGGACGAGCTGTCCGAGGCTTATAACTTCCGTCTTTTGCAGCCGATGCATGCCAGCTGATCTGAGTAAAGAGAGAAGTTGGACATTCATTTGCTCACGTCGGTGGGCGTGGAAAGTGCATCTGGGGGTGACGAGCTGACGGGTGTCCAACTTTGGGGCCGTAGGGGACCGTTCCGAGCTCATTTTTCTTAGTTTTTTCAACGTCAGGGTTGCGCTAGGCCCCGTAGCTGCCGATTTCCACAAAAAAAAACAGACATGGTTTTTATCGTGGACACTGCCTTTAATGAGAATGGCAGTCTGGCCCTCACAAAAACGAGAAAAGAGAGAAGTGGCATTAAAAACGCACAAAAACAAGTTAAAGGTAGCATACACGCTCGTAACCGTGAATGAGATAACAAGGTGATTCGAATTGTATGGCTTACAACATAATGCCTACGCTTTTTGAAGCGTCTAAAACGACCCACAATGCCGTTACAGGAGTAGCAAGTCTGTCCCCGCCCGTGTTTTCGCGCCCCCTGTATTTGCATCTTCGCCATCGGTGACGTGTGGGATTCATTTTTAGGCAATCCGCCAATAGTACTGACGTTTGAGATGACCCAGCAACCCTGGGCTTCAGGAAATGCGCAAATATAGGGGGCGTGAAAATACGGGTGGGGCCAATCTTGCTACTCCCGTGACGGCATTGTGGGTCGTTTTTGACGTTTCAAAATGCGTAAGCGTTGTAATCTGGGTCATACCGTTCTATTTCCGTAGTTATCTCAATCACGTTTACGAGCGTGTATGCTGCCTTTGAAACGGCTAATTGGTGGGTGTGCCCCCGCCCTCCCCCCCCCCCCCCCTACCCCCCAACTAGCAAGATTCTCACCAACGCTGTTTTTTCACACAATATTCATGCTTTTTGCGGAAGCGGCGAATGAGTAGAAAGTGGAAAAATGAAAAAAAAACAGATGTCTGGTATCGTCATCGAGCATCTGATTTCTCATTTTCTACCGATAGTCCGTGACCTTTGCCGGTTCGCAAAAGTATGAATTGAGTGTACTGTATACTTAGTATCCGAATCACTCCTTTTCGGAAATGCGACCGGATATCCGAGATTCGGATAATCCGATATCCGAAAATTCGAAAAAACGCATTATCTGAATCGAACCGATATCCGGGAAATTTAAAGTCGGTCTTTTCTGAATCGAACCATTATCCGAAGGGTCAAAATTCGGATAAAATTCGGATAAAATCGGATAAAGTTCGGGTAAAATTTCGGATAAAATCGGATAATTTTTGGATAAAATACGATAAGGTTGCACTAGGCCACGACCATTTTCCGTACCACCTTCTATTTATTACATCAACCCAAGACCAACCTCCTCCTTCTAAAATCGATCAGTCGTTGCGGCGCCGAAAAATGGGCGTGGTCAAGTGAGATGACCAAGTGGCTAGTTATTCAGTGTAAAAGCTTTTTGGAAAGTTGCTTTGCATACTTTTTACTTGCTAGTTGTCCTGAAAAACCTGTGTATGGATAATACCGTGCCTCCCATCGACGATAGAGTAATTAAAGATTTGTTTTCATATTTTTATTAATATGCATGTGTGAAGATTGAAGTTTGTATGTGAACATGCTGCAAATGAAATGAAGTACTTACTACTCTTCGTTCAATTATGCATGTTTTCAAAGGCTTGCCTTGAGTGCCTGGTTTATTTTTCAACGTTTAGCCTCAACTTTGTTCCGAAAATATCCGACCGAATATCCGTATCCGAATCATTGGAAAAATGACATTACCTGAATCGATCTATAATCCGAAAAATTATCATCGGATAACAAGTATAGTGTACTGCCGTTCTCGCGGACAAATTCCGGTCCGCATTTGCGAGCTGTTTCATCATGCGGCACGTGATAATCGTGCTGGGACCACTTGATACCGACACGTTTCACCTTTCTCCCACCACGATTACCACGTTTCGCATGATGCAACAGCCGTAGTCCGCAATTGCGGACAGGAATTTGGCTCAGAGAAGGATTGTAGGAGGAAGACTAAAGGCGGCAAAACAAGCATTCATAGAAGGGATAGCAAAATTGAACACGAATAAGAGCAAAGCCTCGTAAATAACAAAATAAGCTGCGCTGTTCAACAGAGCCGATTTTCGTTGATTTTTTTCGTATTTTTGGTATTTTTGCTAATTTTTCAGAAAATTGAAAACAGAAACAGAATGGCCAAAACGGTCAGGAAACGAAATCAGAAAACCGAAATTTCCGCACACCTTGCTCCCACCCCACTCAGATACTCGCGTAGTACTGAAGCAGCACAATGACACTACTATCGCAGTTTCTCGGAGAGGTGTAAGCCCCGTTCGTTCCCACAACTGCTGCACAGGGAACACGTTATGTCCTCTTTCTCCGCTCACTGCCCCATCTGCCCAATCGCTCCTCTTTCCCCGCTTGCTGATAATCGTCATGGCCCCAACTGCTGCTCCCCATTTACGATTTTTATTTCTATCTTATTATTGTTCTCCCCAGGAGATATTTCGAGGTGGGACCTTTCCTAAAAAATAATGACCTAAATGAGGCTCAATCATACCTCTAACGAGTGGTTCGTAGACGCAGGGATAACACGTGAACATTTAAGAAACAGAAAACCGTGACCTAGAAAAAATATCAGCTGTTTAATATAGATTAATGGCAAAGTTAGAACCGAACCAGCTGTGGCTACAATATGCTTAGTGGAAGTACGCAACAGCACCACCGCTTTTTTCCATTGCCGTGGACTGTAAATGTACTTCAAAGCACGAAAAACCTTTTGTGGATTTTGTTCTTCGTGACATCTTGGACGGAAATCGGATAAGACCATGGCTCCGTATGAAGGTGCTCTCACCAATTTTCTTCCAATGTAGGATGATGTCAGATTGCATAGGTTGGGCTCCTCGGTCCGCATATATTCACGAACCACAAAGCGAACAATGCTAGTCCGAAGAAAAACAACCATTCGTTTGCTATTCAGCCAAGACTCCTTGAAATACCAATTTGCTTGTTGATGACTTCTCTTCATAAAACTATTTTCTAGGAGAACTAGGCTATCGGACCCTGTGCACTGACTTGCAAATGTATGCTGTCCCTTGTCGTGGTTTAGAACATGTTGTCCAGCACAAGTACACCGTTGACGTTGAGTCACATGCGCACTTACTGTTAATCTTGTCGGTTTCTTAAGCAGCCTGAAACAGTGTACATACACAGGGACTGTTAAGATGTTGGAGTATGCGGGAACTACACTAACTGTTTCAAATATCTGAAAAAAATCACAGATTTTTCAATGCCAAAGAAGTATTCTACCACACTTCTTTGCAGTATGTTGTTTTTGTTTTTGCCAATGGTTTCTAATATACACTCAGACAAACCATCGCTCGGAGCGACGCCGGCTCCTCCCAATTATGACTTTATTACCCGGACAGCGGCCAGGGCGATCTGGCACCGCGGTCCCTGTCCGGTGCTAGTTCGCCCCTCGGCCGCTGTCCGGTCGCTCTCGGGGCGACAGCGGTGCCAACTCCAGAGATAGTGATAAACTGTGGGACTGATCAGTGGCAGTGCGCCTGACGCCGGATAATGTGTACGGGACCCCACTGACAGTGCGCGCGACGCCGGACAAAGTATACAAGACCCAATTGGCGGTGCGCCGGATGCCGGATAAAGTGTAGGGGACCCAATTGGCAGTGCGCCGGACGCCGGATAAAGTGTGCGGGACGTAGATGTATAGATGTGTAGATTTACGTCGATGTCCAACGTGCTGCATTCCTTTGCGTTTAGATTCATCCCAATTAGGAACAAATTACCTTCAGAAATCGTTGAGGCCGCGCATTTTCCGGTTTTCAAAAGCAGGCTATCCCATTTCAACCTCAGGTCATTGCATGGGGTCGATGGCCGTGCTTTCTGCTAAAGCTTTAAATTCAGGATGCTCTAATTCGTACGAGTGTTTCCTTGCCTACAATCTTGTTTGCCTGCATGTCCAGGCTGTCTTGTTTAAACCTATATCACATACATTTCGTATGTTTCTCAGTCGCCTGATAAAGCTATTGAATTGAAAAAAAAATGAATTGAATTGACCCCACTTACTGTGCACCCCACGCCGGACAAAGTATACGGGACCCAATTGACGGTGCGTCGGACGCCATAAAAAATGAGCGGGACCCAAATGGGAATACGTTAGACGTCGTAAAACGTATGCGGGACCCAAGAGGGAGTGCGTCAGACGCCATAAAAATTGTGCGGTACCCAAATGGGAATACATCAGACACCGTGAAAAAGTGTGCAGGATGTCATGAAGTGTTTGCAAGCCAAGCCGAGCCGTCACGGCGCCCGTTGCCCAATCGGTTTCCGTTTTTTTCCTTGTCTTTTCGCTTTCTGTGACTACTCAGGCAGGCATATCTGACCACCTGGCGAATTTATGTCTTCTTTCGCCTTCCTAAATACAACCACTGCGATTTCCATTATCCGAGAGACCCATCATCCGAGTTGAAGAGTGCGTGGTGCAGTGGCAGACGTGAAAAAAACATGGTAAAGCGAATTATCACGTCCTAATGTGTTTATCACATGCACAGCCGATATAAAAGGTGCCTCATCTACATCGAGTGCTCATTTGGCATTCTGATGCCGGCCCTGGAATGTCACTTGGAGTCCCTCTCCGGAGGCCAGCATACTTTTGGACGCTGGGGGTAACGGGATCCTCACAGCTGGGAGGGGGGGGGTGCGGTTTTCGCCGCGGTCCGCGGGGAGGGTGGTTCTTCACCGCAGACCTCGGCGGAGGTTACGCCCTTGTTGCGGACCGAGGCGGGGACTTCTCTGCCGTGGACCGCGACATTCACGTACCTCTCGGGAAGAGGCGATTATAAAGAAAATCTAGGGGAAATTTCGAAAATTGCCCGGACAGCCACCGCAGTGCCAAGTGCGATTGAATATCGCTCCGAGCGGGACTGCGGTCGGCCGGAGAGCGGCTGCTGTGGTCCGAGTATATGGCTAATTTTCGCTCGGAGCGGAGAGACAGCGTCGCTCGAGTCGCTCTCCGGTGTCGCTCCGAGCGATGGTTTGCCTGAGCATATGTAGCAGATTCATAGCTGTGAACCGGAAAGAGCATATCGCAGCTTACATGCTCTGGAATGGTATCGATCTGATGACATGAATCGAAGTTTTGTAACTGGTGGTATGGGGAACTAACAAAAAACGACGAAAACTGGTCGAGTTTGTAGTGGGGGGGGGGTGGAAGGAGTCTGCTAAGCTTATGAGCGGAGTATATAAATTTTTTGTCTCGGTGTGGCTCAGATTTGATAGTTTTGACTCGTTTTTGTCGCTTCAAACGGCGTCAACGTTCTAGTGGGAGCAATACGATCCCAGTAACGACGTTATCTCGACAACTTTTCGAGCGTGTATAGTGCTTTTAACCTTGACGTTACCACTTTGTGCTCCTGCTCTGGATAGTTTGTTCATTATTCATTATTCTCGTTCTGTTTGTTTAATGCCCCACTGATTTTTTGGTTCTTGCCACTCCACTTTTACTCATTACCTGCCTTGAGCTGCCTGCGGGCTCGGCCCGCGTTTCTCATTCCGAAGTTAAAGGCAGTGTTCACGATAAATTTAACTTCCGATATCTCCACGGCTTACGGAAGGTCTGGTGCCCTGTATAGCAAAGCATGCCTAAAAAGGACACGAAAGACGCGTTTTAGAGCAAAAATAGGCCCTCTCTTGTTTACCCTGATTTTTTAGCATGCAGGAATTGACCGCTAGAAGGATGATACCTATCAATGCAATGAAGCGATCAGCTCACTTATCAACACTTCCTTGACTTGATCATTCCTGTGATCTGAGTCTTCATTTCTTCATTCCGAGGGAGCGGATCTGGGGCACCAGGCGTGTCTGGGGCACCAAAACGCTCGTTTGCAGACGTTATTTTGCCGCTCCTGGCTCGTTTTCTACCGTTCTTTCAACACTGGGAGCTTAGGGTCCCAGTCGCCTCTCATTTCACTACGGAAAGTCACCGATGTTGATCATCGTGAACGCTGCCTTTAACGGAAAATGTTTCACACACATCTGTCGAGGAAAAATCAGAACCGACGACTGATGCTTTTGTCCATCCTGAAAGGGTCTGCAGAGTTGAAGTTGCGGCGTTGCTCGCAGCGACGAACAGCGCTAGGTGATGCGATATCGATTACATTTGAACGTCGTGAACGCTGCCTTTAAAACATGCTCCTAATATGTCGACATGTATGCCGGTGTAACGTATGGCTATGGCCTCACATGTTCCAAACCTCGCCTTTTCCGCATTCTTCTGTTCAAATCGTATTTGCCTCACATTTGTGGTGATGCAGCCTGTTGATAGGGAGGTGATTAAAGCCATTCCCTACTTTGCGGCTTCACTACACAATGTGCTGAGAAAGCAAGTCAAAGAAATGCGGTTAGCGGGGGAGTTCACTGTGCATTCTGTGCCTACGTCCGTTACCCACTGGGGATGTGCTCCGGAGTCGCAATTATTCAATGCTCCAAGCAAGGGACGCGGGATGGATCCTTATCTTTCTTCGTAACGTTCATGCATGCTACCCTGGAAAAGATAAAAATCAGCGTGACTCTGTAGACGTATAAAAACGCCGTCCAACCCGAGGAAGCTGATGGTTTTATAAAGACAGAAATGGATGCCGAGAAACAAATCCTTGGAGGGGAGGGGGTGGCAGGAAGACCTTACAGGATGAGAGTAGAAGCAGTGGGTTACCTGGCAGTAGGATTGCAGTATGTAGTTTTCTTGGCAGTTGCAGATTTTCGACTCGTTGGTTGAAGGGAGCGGTTTCCGGTCATTCTTTCCTACGCGTACTTTAGGCGTGGCTACATCAAAGCGCCTATAACTTTCTGACCCTAACTTTACATCCGTGTTCTAGAGCGAACATTAGGTTGAACAGCCAGTGTCAAGACTTCTACAAATCTTTATAAGAGTGGATAATCGAGAACAGGAAACTAATCTTGCTTTGCAAACTGGCTTCATGCGTGATTTCCGTTGCGGAAGTAAGTTAACCCCTGTTTTCATGCGATTTTGCCATGTTTATGTGTTTATTTATGCTTTTGCCCGATGTGTGTGCACGTATTACTCTCCAGAGGCTTTTGCGCGTTAACTAAGCGGCAGATATGATTATAATACGATGATGTGTTGAGACTGCGAAGAGCTCTTGCAATTTTGTTTATGCGCGCTATCGTCCGCCTCTTCGATTGCCATCGATGTCAAAAGCCTTCTTCACTGACGTCATCGCGATAATGATGCTCCACTACTCCAGAATCCACTCATTCACTGATAACTCGTGTGTAGCCGTAGCGGTAACAATTGGCCGGAGATAGCTGCCATTCTTCGTTCTCGGCACAAACAGCCTCTTGCGAGTGAAATCACCTCGTTCGAAAAGAAAACGGCAATTTAAGCGAAAAAAAGGAAGTCTAGGAAATGAGAAGCGTGAGCTCCTCTCTAACAGCCCTGTTCTGAAAAATTCTCTGGATACTCCTATTTTCGTATTTTTCAAAACAAATTCAGAAAGTTCGTGCCTCGGCATTTAGCGTGTTGACGGTTGCATTTGGCACTATTTCCGCCATCTGCTACGACTACTCTCGCTCTTTTCATGTTCGCGAAATTTTTCACAATTCTATCTAAAAGTCTCTCTCCTTCATGAACAATGAAGTTCTTGGATGGATTTGTGGGGATAAGTGCTGAATAATGTGTTTCCAGGTCGTTTATGCAGCGCATTTCGCCTTTTATTCAGAGGCCGTCACAGCTTTATGACAGGAGCCGTTCAGAGATCGTCCGACTAACGCCATTTTCGTTCCGGACAAACACACTATCCACATCCGTCTGCTACCGTTAATGTCGGCCACTGATTTTTCCATTCTTCGCTGATTCCTTTTCTAAATGCAAAATATTCTTAGGAGACCAAGAGTTTCCGTTTCAAAACAAAACCCGAAGGGATAAAATTCAATCAGAGTGTTCACGATAAATACTCTAAAGGCAGTGTTCACGATAAAAACCATGTCTGATTTTTTGGTGGAGATTGGCAGCTGCGAGGCCTAGCGCAATCCAACGTTGAAAAAACTAAGAAAATTGAGCTTGGAACGGTCCCCTACGGCCCCAAAGTTGGACACCCGTCAGCTCGTCACACCCAGATGCACTTTCCACGCCCACCGACGTGAACAAATGAATGCTCGAGATTGTGAGATGAGCGATGGTTCCCGATTAATAGCACCGTTCTTCCCTTCATTCTCAACTTCTCTCTTTACTCAGGTCCGCTCGCACACATCGGCTGCAAAAGACGGAAGTTACAAGCCTCGGACAACTCGTCCACCATGCTTCCATAGATCAATCTTTGAGGGACCATAACTCCGTTCCAAGAAGGTCTTGTACGATTCCAAAAACATCATTGGAATCAGCATGGGACCGTCTTCAAGATAGGCGGTAAAGCAGAAAAACGATTCTTATCGTGAACACTGCCTTTAAGCGGAGAAGAGAACTTGAACAGGGCTCAATGCATTTACGCAGAGAGGAGCTGAAAAAGCAAAAGTGCATATATGTAACTGGTAATAAATGACCTGTGCTGTGTAATAAAATGCGGATGTTTGAGGGGAAGGTTCGATCAGTTCATATTTTTGCGAAGACTAAGATATTTGAGTCGAGTGGGGTCAATTTACTCTCTGTATCCTCTGTTTCCGAGTGTGATTTATTTCCATTCATCGCGTGCGTCTGCGCCTACGCTGCGTATCCTTCTCCACACACTTTCTCGCTGTCTCTAACCTCGCTCCGCACAAGCGCGCGAGGGAACAGAGTAAATCTGCCTCAAAACCAGACGATATTCGCTTTCTCCGTCAAAGATGGAGGCTGAAGGGCGCTACAGTATACGAGCTCACACCTTTCTCAGGTGTGATCTCGCCGGAAGTCGGCAGTTTTAACAACCAGGAAATAAGAGAATAGGATATTTAAAAGCAGTGTCCACGATAAAAACCATGTCTGATTTTTTGGTGGAGATCGGCAGCTGCGGGGCCTAGCGCAACCCTAGTGTTGAGAAAACTAAGAAAAATGAGCTTGGAACGGTCCCCTACGGCCCCAAAGCTGGACACCCGTCAGCTCGTCACACCTAGATGCACTTTCCACTCCCACCGTCGTTAACAAATGAATGCTCGAGATTGTGAGATGAGCGATGATTTTCGATCAATAACCCCCTTCTTCCCTTCATTCTCAACTTCTCTCTTCACTCAGGTCAGCTCGTATACATCGGCTGCAAAAGACGGAAGTTACAAGCCTCGGACAACTTGTCCACCATGTTTCCTTAGCTCAATCTTTGAGGGACCATAACTCCATTTCCAGAAGGTCTTGTACGATTTCAGAGACATCATTGGAATCAGCATGGGGCCGTTTTCAAGATAGGTGGAGAAACCAAAAAACGATTACCTTCGTGAACACTGCCTTTAAATCCAGCATAGTCGGTTTACGTAGGCTATAAACTTTCACCATCTATGTATGATGGACGCTGAAGACCGCTACACTGTACGCGTAAACTTCAATAAAAGTAATTAAAAATAGGTTTTTCAAAAGGTATGTAACAGTTAAAGTAGCAAATGAGTTATCCGGAAATGACCTGGCTTCAAGAAACTAGACTTTATACTTTTCCGTTTGAATCTTTTCGCACCCCTGGAGAGTGCCTTTGAAGAAAGTTCACGTGGTGCCATGTTCTCCTGCTATCAGTGCAGAGGTCTTCGGCATTACTCTGAGTCGATTAAAGATTGAATATAGGGTGAATTGACTACCTCGGACTCAAATATCCTACTCTCGTGACTCCTAGTTTTCAAAATTGTCGTCTCTCGCAGTATCACCCTTGAGAAAGGTGTGAGCCCGTATATTAATGCGGTTTTTCAGCCACCATCTTAGGCGGTGAAAAAGAATACATGCAGTAAATCGACCCGCTCGACTCAAAAATTCTACTCTCGGGACTCATACTTTGCAAAAATCATTCAGCATTCGGAAGGTAAACTGCTTTTGGACGCTTTTCGCTGAGAATTCATACATATGTCTTGACTAACATTTTTTGAACACCTTCACTACAACTTCACCCTAAACTTCCTAATTGAACTCCATCACTCGTAACTCAAACAGCTTTTGAGTTAAATCTCAATGTGCATTCAAATTTCATGTGAAAAGCTGCTCCTGACGGTTTTTACTCGCACACAGAATAGTCCGGCTGGTCTCCCTCCGAAGGTTAGCCCTCCCCTCCCCTTACAACCCCTCCTTGGCTCAGACCCCCCCCCCTGTGTGGTCCCACATTCGCGCCGATCTGTAGTGACTAAGGATGTGTGGTTCGTGCTTACAATTAGGCTTAGTCTATTTCGATGGAGAACAACTATGAGAGATCCTGTTTTTAGTTTAAACGTATTCCTGTATTTTTGTGGCATTTGAAACATAAGGTACTTCAGATTGCGCACTTGGGTACACTCTAGGTTATAAGGCAGAGAATACAAGATGTTACGAATATGACTTCAAGCTTTGTGAGCTAAGCTTTCTTTTCAGAGTGTTCTGCTGGTCATTTGTTTTTGTCTTAGGCTGTAAGTGTAGTATGCAAGGGGGCCTGACTGATTATAACGGTCACCATATACATAATTGGGAAGGCTTATGCTTTCGGTGTAAAGGTTTGTGAGTACTTTTAGTACTTTCACCTTCAGTCTGCTCTGCCTTCGCGCTGTAATAACATAGGTTAGCACTTAAAGGTTGTGGTCACGATGAAAAACGTTATAGAAAAAACTACAAAAATCAGCTTAGATCAAAAACAGCTGAAAAACTATGAAGGTAGAGCGGCGAAAAACTGGCTAGAATTAGAGTTTCTAGGGCCCAAAGAAGCTGTTTCGTGCACACGTGCACAGCGATGACGAAAAAGATCGCCGTCTCATGCCGAGCAGTCAAAAATCATCGACGTTCAGAGGACGAAATAAATGCAAATTTAACGAATAAAAACAGTTGAACAATGAAAGCATCACTTCAGTCAATGTTTCTGACTAGATGTGTACATAAATCCAAAGCTTCATTGATTGAATTTCAATTTCGAGCCAGCTGATGTTCTTGATATAAGAGGTCACCGATGCCGATGATGTGGAGTGGGCTCGTCCACCATCAAAAGACAAGAAAGTTCAGGTTTCAAATTTGGCCCAGAACAGTGGTTTTTCGCGATTTTTTCCCAGAGGTCCTATTACTCGAAACCCAGAAAAGGGTTTAGAGAGAAAAAGACGGCAAGCATATTAGAGCGCGACCACTGCCTTTAAGAGACCGCGTGTCCACACTGCTCACCCACGGCTGTTTTGCCCCTCGGACCGCGTGTCCACACTGCGCACCCACGCCATAAAACTTTTGATACTTTTTATTTTTCTCTGGCGTGGAGCCTTTCTTAATTACGGATAGGTTCCTTGTGATGTAGCCTATTTACACTCACAGTGGTCAAGCATTTTCAGTGTTCCTAGTAATTTTACAAGCATCTCCGGAAATGGCACTTTTTGAGCTTCAGTGACTGGAAATAAATGGTTCCAAGCTTGGCTAAATCGTTCAAAATTTTGCTGCATTGACCTCGAGGGTTATTCGAGTTGCTGCACAAGGTTCTGGTTTTTACTTTTCAATTTTCAATGAAATTTCCTTCAACTGCGGTATATTAGCCATTGGTCAACTTTGTTTAAATTTTCGCTAAATTTCGAGTGGAGGGTAACTTGGGGGGGGAAAGGGGTGAAAACCTAGAAATAGTTCAGTGCTTAAAATTTTACTGAAATTAAACTACGGGGTATATTTGGAGGCGCTGAACAATGAAGTGGTGTATATTTCACAGTTTTCTAAAGCTTCGCTAGCGTCTGTCGTTCGTCATCCGTTTGTAAACGTTTCACGTTTTGGTGCGACTTCGCTCACGTGGCCAATGGGGAGGAGGGGGTGCTGATTAGGGATGAGCGGAATAAAAAAGTGAAAATTTGGAAATCGGTTTTCAGGTTTCGGAACAAAAATTTTTTTTCTCGGGTTTCGGAAATCGGGCGCGAAACGCCTTAAAATGCGCGGAAATGCGGTTTTCGGAACGCGAAACGCGGAACTCCGCTCATCCCTGGTGCTGATCATGAATCTGATTCCCATTTTTCTGATAAAGTTTCTGTCGGTCGCGTCATACAACTTGGTAGATCAAAGTATTTGAGTCCGCCGAAAGTTCTACATGACGTTTATTAGGGCATCACAAAGGAGAAGTTCGTTCATTTTTCAAATTTTTAATACTCCGGGTCGGCCTAGCACGGCTCAATCCTAACCATTAGCTGTAACCTGAAGAAAATTTCAGAAGTCAACAAAGAAACGCTTATTTCGTTACGAGCCCTGTGGATGTAAAGCTGGAATAACTTCCAAAATGAAAAAAGCAGGTCCGCGGAAAAGCGGTGGTTCATTGCTTAACCACGGCCTCACTCCAGATCTCTTTGGAGCGACATACTCTCAGGTGGAGTGGAAACGGAATACCGGTTGTTTAAGTAAGAAAGCCTGCTCCGATCAAAATGGTTCCCAGCGGACCGCGTGTCCACACTGCGCACCCACGGAAACGATTAACCGTGGAGCGCACCGGTCGGCTGTGGAAATCCGCCGTGGAGCTGGCGGTCTCTTAAGTGTTAGAATCTGTAGAGGCCCTGCAAGCGGCTTGTTCATCGAATCCACAGCTCAAAATGCGTAGCTGCCCGCTCATCACTGCGGCGCGCCTTATCGCGGGGATCCACGCTGCCGTGAGTTGTGGATTCGATCAACAAGCCCCTGCAAGATTTCTCCTTGGGTGCGTATTTACTTTAAAGAGATTCTTTACAACCCGCTCCGGTATGACCTCGTTCAGCTGAGTGCTTGCACCGACCCGAAAATAGCCTCCGGTATTCGCTGTGTTCGTGTAGTGTATCGGTGATGCAGCGATCCATCATATATTTACATCCTAACTTATACCTTGCCGTTAATCACTTGTTCCAATATGTAGCCGCTTTCACCTCAAGTCGTACTGCTGTTTCTCTGAAGTTGAACTGTAGTTACTAGTTCGAATTGCTTTGTAGGCACATGCCACAATACTCATAGTACCTCTCCCAGACTCTGCCTCATTTACATACCTGACTGTTGGGCAAATGAGTATCCATGCAAGTTGAAGTATCAATTTCGTCGACAGTCAGGTCATGCATATCCTGATTTGTTTATTGCGTTTCTGTGAGTTTTTTTCATTTAGTCTCTTTGATAATTTGACCGACATCTCATAATTCTATTGCCCTTCTTCGTTTAACTTATAATCTCCTCATTTTTTGCATGCCCGCAAAAAGAGCATATTGATAAATAACTAATAAAATGAATAAATGAATAAATAAATAAATAAATAAGTAAATAAATAAAATAATTAAATAAATAAATAAATAAATAAATAAATAAATAAATAAATAAATAAATAAATAAGTAAATAAATAAATAAATAAATAAACAAATAAATAAATGAATAAGGAAATGAAAAATAAATAAATAATCAAACAAATAAGTTATTGCAAGGTGGTCGAGCTGACACAAAAGTTGAGCATCAGTCACGACTTGATTCTGCATCGCATAGCTTTGCGGGTGAGAGTGCTATTAATTCGCGTACACGTAAGGGTAACGCTATCGCCCGGAAAGCGATGCGGTGCAGGTTCGAGCCAGCATGACCCCTAAGTTTTGTGTTCAACTCCGGTATATTACAATAGAGAATACAGTTGACCGCAATGTTAATAGGACATGGTGCGGTTGCGGACTCGCACTAAAACTACGGTAGAATCTGGCACTTTGCCAGATTTCGTCATCGATCAGCGCCACAGCTGATATTCTCGTGAGCAGAGACGACGGTTGGCGCCGATCGATGACGAAATCTGGCAAAGTGCCAGATTCTACCGTAATTTAGTGCGAGTCCGCAACCGCACCATGTCCTATTAACATTGCGGTCAACTATATTTGGTAGAACATTACAGTTCACCCCGTAGCAGTCATAATAGTTTTCTTCTCATGCTTTGTACTTTGTTCTATTAATCTGATAAGTTCCAAGAACAATACTTGCTTTAGCGGAGACTTACTAGGGACTGTTTTATCCACACCCTGTCGGTTTGGAAAACCATGTTTTTGTTGTTGTAGATGCGTGAGAGTCCATAAATAATCCGTGCTCCAACTATCCTAATTATCTAAGAAATAAAAAAGAGTACTACTTCGCCAAAAGGTAAGGGTAATTTTCAGCGTTCACATAAGTTTTCTCAGATTTGGCAAATTGGAGATTCATTTGTCGTTATTTTGAAGGTTAGTGTGGCTTACGATAGGCAATATGGCTGGTTTTTAACTAACCTTACCTACCTTACTAAAATCGACGAATGAACCTCAAATTCGAGTCCGGCGTCTCAAATACATTTTACCCACAGCGAAGTTTTGAGCCAACGCTGAGAATTCGACCAGACTACCGTAAACTCACAGTTATGTACCAACCGTAATCTAAGGAAAATCGATAAACTGATCACAGATTTGTGTTAGGCAGCCCAAGTAACACCTATGGAGAACTCATAGGACAATTTTATTGGAGCATTCTGGAAATCGCCAAAGGTCGCGTTTAGCCAGCAAATTTTCCCCCAGCTTTTGACCAAATCAGCCGAACTCTGTAGAAAATCGACGAATGTTTGTAATCAGCGCCCGAAAAACACCTAGAATAAAGTTTTGAGCTAAATCTGGACCAAGTTCTCTGAAACCCCTAAAATTACCTTTCTGGTATCTCTTTTGTCATCGCGAAGCTATGTATGAATATGCCCCTTCTGAAAATTTTCCGGAAAGCTCTAGGGCAGTGAAGAAATTTTTCGAAGATGGATTATTTGTACACCGGACTATATCTACACCATACAGAACATGGTTTTCTAAAGCGTCTGGGTGGATGTAAAACAAACCCTAGTTGATAATAATCTCTACAGTTGGGATTTTGCATTAAATAGACCATGCATTTTAACAGAAAACTAAATTCTTGCGATTTAATTAGAACGGAAATATTATAGCAACTTCGAGACGAAATTATCTTTCCTCCAGCTGATCTCATGTTCTCCCATTCAGCATTTTCCTCACTTCAGAGGCAGGGATGTGTACATAGTTGCGACTCAGTGTGTTATTTTCACGCGAGATAGAACGCTTCCTCTCCTATTCAAGAACTAATCGGTCCAGTGGGATATGTTGCTCCGTATTCGTTCAATCCTCACCTTGTTTGTCTTATCTTCATGTTCAAAAATGCAAAAACCTTTTTTTATGTGGAGACTTCTGAGGCTGCATAAGAGAGAGTTTTTCCAAAATGAGAAAAGCTGTCTCTGGTTGCTAGCGTGGCTTAAGTGCTAAAGTTGGCAATTGGCAAAAAACACTTCACAACGCTGGATATTTTTAGCCAGAGGATCAGTAAAGTCCTCACTTAGCTGCTGTATCTGCTTCATTTCAAGGCAGCATACACGCTCAGAAACAGTATCGATTTTTGAACTTAATCGGATGGTTTGGATGTGGTAGTAGGGGAAACTAACGAAAGAACAGACGAAAACTGCATGCAGAGAAAGGATCAACGGGTTGCTCCTGTTATGAAGTGAAAAAGGACGAGTTACACCGCAGCATGCGCGCTCGGTCGAAATAGCGGAGCTAGCGGTAAAATGGTTGTGAAAGCGAGGCTCATAGGTTTCCAAGGCATGCACGTTTACGTCGTTGAAAGCTTAAAAAGCCAGCTAAAGTGATTGTAATCGAACAATCTCAATCTGGACGAGTTTGTATTGGAGTGTGGAGTCTGCAAAGCTTATGGACCTCTGTAAAAATCGTAATTCTCACGACTTATGGCCAGGGCTGGGCACACGTCCCGGCATACCGAGTCTGAATATGCACCCCCCTTAGCTCGGTAATTTTTAGGCACCCCCTATGGGGAATCGAAATTGGCTGTTTTCGGAAAAGTTGAGCAAAACAGCCAGGATTTTGACTTTCTGATTTTGATAAACAAGAATTTAAAAAAAGCACTGAATATAGAAAATTCCGACAATGTCAACAAAAAAGGTAGTGTAATTTTTAAACTTCAAAACAATCTCATGAGGAAATTTTGTTAGTAAGACGGTAAGTTATGACGAGAGATAAAACAATTTTCATTACAAAACAATTGAACAATTACAAACAACAAAACTACTACTATTGCGATAATTAATGTTTACTGTCGAATGTTTTCATAAATCTAGGAAAGATTAGTTAATGTGTTTGGTTGTTCTGATGTGGTAATCAGAACTATTTTTTTTGTGTTGTGAAACAATGCTAGGATTCATGTGATGCGGGAGTGGAAAACAAGAGTTTTACCCTCCTAGAATGCCGCAATCCCTTAGACCTCTTTCAGAGTTCGATCGCCGCGCGACGCGATGGGATAATAATCATGAGCATCGAGCGAGATCGCGTCGCACGTCGACCTGTATTCAAAACATGCCATCGCGTCGCACAGCGATCGCACTCTGAAAGAGGCCTTAGAGAATCGGCTTGCCGTGCGATACGGTGTTTGTACGCAGCTACAGAGCGCACACGGGAGTGGACGCGCACACAATATTAATAAAAAATGCATTTTATTACAGAACGGGGAGGAGAAAAGGATTGAAACTGAAGGAAATGGAAGATGGTAAAGGTAGTCTATTCTGGATGTACCAATTTTAGAAATTTAATGTAAATAAAAAAAGTTAGAGCGAGTGTAAATATTTAGCCGTGACAAGGTTCATTCAAACGAACCGCCCCGTTCTGTAATAAAATGCATTTTTTAATTAATATTGTGTGCGCGTCCACTCCAGTGCGCGCTGTGTAGCTGCGGACAAACACCATATCGCACGGCCAGCCTAGTCTATAAGAGATTACAGCATTCAAGGTGGATAAAAGTCGGGTTTTTATGTACAGGGTACTTCTCAATGAGGACGACACGGTCATTCGCTTCTCTCATAGGAACTTGCAATCTTCAATTTTTACAGTTGGCACTCTTCATAAGTCACATTCTCATGAAATACAATCTATTAACTAGTTGTGATACTGACTGTGCTATCTGTGCTTTTAAGCTGTCGAAATAAAGCCTAGCCTGCTCGGATGAGTCCGGGCGGAGTAAGCAGCGGAGCGGTCGGTCATGGCAAAATATAACAGTGGTAAGGAGATTTTGACATGATAAGCCCGATAAGCCTTGCTTCGACCAGGGGTGCGTTCCAATAAGATTTCCATGGGAGGAAAATGGGTCTGATAAGATATAACGAATGATAATCTAACAGATAGGCTCATTCCTTGCGGTCTCTCAATCTATCATTGGTCGGCTCTTATCTGATTCAATTTTCCTCCCGTGGAAATCTTCTTGGAACGCACCCCAGCTCAAAATGAGCAACATAAGCTACATAGTGAAGTCCGCCAAGAGTGTCTCATTTACTTATCAATCAGAAGCGGTCGGCTGGGGATCAATGTGCATGAATCCCATACCAGCACGCTCGATACCGATTGAGCGAGAGCGGTTGTGCTGCAATGGGTTTCATGTTCATTGATCTCCAATCGACCGCTTCTCATTGATAAGTAAATGAGACACTCTTCGTGGACTCCACTATACATCAGTCAGCTAATTTTTTTCAACTTGAACGACAGCTTTCCTAGACGCTGTCTTTTATTTTTGTCTCGAATCGGTAGCCACCCGCGCAATCAATGAACGTTGCATCAAAGAAACATGACACCACATCAATCCTTACTTGCTACAAGATAACAGAGTAGTGTTTATTCCTTAATCAAAACAAACTTCGACAGCAACTATGAATTATTGCGAACACAACCTGCATCTCTATCAATAATTTGAATTCTTTAAGTGTTCAACTCAAAAAGCGGAGAAGAAGATATGGCAAATCAAAAGAATAGTGTGTATTATTTTTTCCTGAAATTCGGCAGAACAGGCACTTCGTTCTTTTTTTGGTGTACGGTTTAGACACCCCTTTTGCCCTCTCTGCAACGTCTAATATGCACCCCCCCCCCCCAAGGTTAACCGGGACGCGTGCTCAGCCCTGCTCATGGCTTGAGCGGGGCGCGCGGTGCTGCTCCCTCCGTCTGTCATGCGCTCTCTCGCGGTCTATAACCTCCGCTCCGCACCAGTACGCGTAAAAACCATGAGAATTTCGCGGTATTACAGCCTGCAGTCTACGATTTTTTTTGACTCTGTGTTGTTCAAATTTGGTAGTTTTGACTCGTTTTTGACGCTTCCAGCGTGGTGGGCGTCTAGTATGGGCCATACGAAACCAGTGACGTCATTATGTCAGCATCTTTCTCAAACGTGCATGCTGCCTTTGATGCTGTACATACATTGCTTTTTCTCTGATGTCGCCACAGACCAGCCACCAGCTAGCCCCCCTGCCACGAGCGCGAGAGATATCGATCAATCTTCAAGTTCTTTTTGGCACATGCGACGTTCGCGCGGGCTGCTGGTTTGTCTGCAATGAGATCAGCCGCAGTGAAGAACACTAAATCTTTCCCGTCAACTCTTTCTTACTAATCACATTCTCTTCATGGAAAACAAGTCGAATACGAATTTTTCAGCTCATTGAGCAATTTTTCTTGCAATCGCAAGAGAACTCCAGAAGCTGAGCAGAGTTTTTTTGAACGAGAGTCTTTCTCCAATTGTGGAATCTCTCACATAATGAGGATTACTTGTTTCCTCAACAGTACCCAAAAAAAGGTTTTTTTTTCGCCTATCAAGTCCTTATGTAGGAGTAAGAAATCCCTCATGATAGCTACGCTGGCTCGGATTAAATTCAGCGGCTACCGTTGATTTCTTCGAGGATGAGTATTAATATCGTATGATGGAATCTGTTAACGGGACTGGAAAACAACATTGACGAAGTTTCTTGGTGAAAACATCATCTTCACCGTCTGGCTTCATTTCTGAGGAAAGCTGAGTGGAATCTTGGGATTGGACTACGAATCAGCTGCTGTAGTAGCAGAGATCTCGTTGTTCGATCTTCTCTACGCAAGAGGACTTCCTGATGGGAGGGGGAGGATAACGGAACATTGCTCTTTGTCAACATTAGCTGAGCTTCCTTGTCTTTCCGAAAAAAAAGGAGTCAGTGTTCGACTCGCCATAAATAGAACGAGGAAGAAATCGTTTTTTCATGATGTATAAGCGAAGATTCTCATACTTTAAATTAATAGTGCTTTCCAGAAACTTATGCGATAGAAAATTTGTTGCCCTCTACATACATATTTGCTCGTGCACGTTGTTAGAAAAGAGCAATCTCCATAACAAATAAACCTGTAGGAGGACAGTTTGTGTAAACAGGCCTGTGTGCAAATCGTTGTGATGATTTTCGGAAACGAAAAAATCCGCTAAAATACACCAAAAACAGGGATTCAGAAGCGGGATTGGATCGGAAATAATGCAAATCAAGAAATTAAACTCAGCAAGTAATATGATGATCATTATGAAAACGTGAAGTTCAAACATTTTGTAAATTACACATTTTTCGAAAAAAGGAAGATCTCTGTCATTTTCGAAGGTCCAGAAAAAATTTGTGTGCTGAAAAGGAAATTTAGTCGAAAACGAGCCTCATCACACGATTAGCTTGAAATTTAATGGCATGAAATTGTTTGAAGTCAGATTTGGAAAAAAATTGTGCATCTCTGAAGAGCTAAAGTAATTCGAAATTTGATCACTCGGAGAACTGCTACTATCAGCCCGCGGAGTCTTTTAAGACAATAGTTTTATTGGAAATAACGTCCCACTATTGCCCCCCCCCCCTAGTAACTGGTAATGCTTATATGGAAAGCGGAAGACTTTCTGCTGGAGCTTCAGCTTTTATGCCGACAATGCAATGAGCAACATCTTCAATTTCGCTGAATGCCGTCTCCTTTCACTGCGTGAAACGGATTTATTTAGGGATGAATGAATAGCACTGGTTTAATTACCAAAAAAACGGAAAGAGTTTGAAACGGAAGAATGCAAAAAAGACAGGAAATAAGGAAACGAAAGCGGCAACGAAACACTTCCACACAGCTTCCAAGATAGGAAAGTACTCAGGTAGAACTTTTTGTCCAGAATCGGACAAATAGTTGTCGAGAATCGGTCTACAATCGAGAAGTTCTCCAGAAAGTTGATAGAAGTAGTCGAGAATTCCGAGATTCGCAGTATTTGTCGAGAATTGCGGCCGATTTGTTCAGAATTTCAGAGAATTTTGCCGAGAACTCGGGGAACGAGTGTTTGCCGAAAATCCGGACAGATTTCTCGACAACTCCTTCCGAAATTGAGAATATGTTTCAAATATGTCGAAAAATTCCCAAGAATTCGGGACATCACTTTAGAACCTTCTTTACACCACATTCTTCAAATGTTGCGACTGCTGTTTTTGTTCTTTTCGTGTGGGTCCTCTGTGGTTTTTTCCCTTTTTTCTCCATTCTTCTAGCTGGTTATCAATTATAATGTATTTCTTCGAGTTCTTGAATGTCAAACTCGTTTTTTTTTAGAATTTCTATCTCCTCAATTTACCGAACATATCAAAACATGGGATTTTCAAGTCAGTGAATTGTGAAAGTTTTTGAGCTTTCAAGTATTGATCTTTTTTTTGATGATCGGTAGTTGCAGCAGTAAGATTTAAAATATATTATTCAAGAAGTTACCCAAGAAGTATCAGAACAACGTTTGAAATTGAGATTGTTAATTCTAATAAATCTCGATTGATTCAGTTCTGACCGAAATTTGCAACTCTAAGCCTTGCAACGGTTGTTTAGCATTGTATTGATGTACAATATGTGAACCCGCCGGAAGTCGACATTTTGCAAAGTATGGGTCACGAGAGTAGGATATTTGTGTCTGTCGGGTTTTTTCACCTTACATGCAAACTTTCACCCTCTGAGATGGGGGCTGAACACCGCTACAGTATACTGGCTCGCACCTTTCTGAGGCGTGGTCAAGCCGGAAGTTGACAATTTTGAAAACTAGGAGCCACGATAGTAGGATATTTGAGTATATCGTGGTCGATTTACTCTTTACTCAAACTTTCACCGTCTTATGTTAGAGTAATTTCGAAGACCACTACACTGATGATGACGCACTGGTGCTGGGCAAGGCCAATGGCGGCCCATGTTGAACAATTTTGTAGACCCACAGCATATACCATGCGCAGTTTGCTTCTGGCGGACGTCGAAGAAGCGAGCCAAGTTTGGGAATTCGGCAAATAGAGTGGTGTGAAACCAGCTACGTGGGCTTCACCGACCGTTGTAATCAACGGTTGAACAGGAGCCCCTGTTTTTGGTAAGTACATACAGTTCTACATGTGTATAACTGTATGCAGTAATGTATATGTTAACTGTCGAGCATCGGGCAAGGAGGTGTCAGGAATTATTTGAGAAGTTGTCGGGCATTGTCGAGAAGTGGGCGAAAAGTTTTCCAGAATTCTCTAGAGTCAGCGAAAGTTGTCTTGCATTCGCACGCCTGCAGGACAACTTTTCATCCGATTCTCGACAACTAGTTTTACCTGAGTACGCAAGCAATCGTACCTGAATTGGTGAAGTCGGAACGGATCCCCGTGGTACTTTGCGTTTCTTATTGTGCGTTGGCGCAAACTCGGTGCAAGTTTGTTATGACAGGCTCCAAGTTTGCGCCAACGCACAATAAGGAACCCAAAGTTTCAATGCGATACCTCTGGGAGCAGGGCAGAAAGAAAAACTATAACTGCATAGCATGTATTACATTCCCTTGAATTCTTGGTTTGAGTTCCGTACTCGATTTTACGCCAGGGAGATTAAATTTTGTACTTCACTCTATAAACTACTCCGGGAACATCATCTATGCTCGCAAAAATAGGAACGGGGTCAAGCGCTTACTGTTCCGCCTGACAACGAGAGGAAACGCAACATTTTCAAGGAATCATTAATTTGATGGAGGGGCGTAGAAATTTTGGACCAAAGTATAGAAAATGTGGGAATGCGCTTCTGACAGAAGCTATACAGACACTTTGCGATTCACGCCAGTGCGTGTTATTTACAAGAAAAAATAGTAACTTGATGTTTCTGATGGTTTTTACCATGAACGAACTGATACAGAGGGTGTAGAATCGAAGTTTCAGAGACAACGCCAGCTAAGTCGTATAATGTTGCAACGGTCATTTTTGACGATTTCCGTCGCCAGTTCCCTGTTAGTTGCTCTAATTTCATGAAGATTCGTACCCAGGGGTTTTCGAGGGTGCTGCATCGATCGGCGTTTCCCGTTTGTCTCCTTAGATCACGCGAGGCTCGGAACCTCGGAAATTGAGGTATGCCGTATAGTTTTGCAAAGCACTGTATACTCACAGAGTCACCACACGCGCTCATTTCAGGCCTTGATCGCCACCCGCTACCCAATAATTTTGATGTGCTCGCCATCTGCTGCTTGTCGGACTGTGCTCGCCAGCCGCTAGCATATAAGGTGAGAAAGGCGAGCAATTAAAAAAGGACCTCCAATTTTGGTCGAGTATGTAGCGAGGGGAGCTCCTCGAGGGCAGGGGGAATGGGGAGAGGGGGCGGGGCGAAAAAGTGGGTTGGGTGTGGGAAGTAATGGTTGGGGGTTGGGTTGCCGGGGTTATGGCTAGTATGCTGAACTAGGAGCGTTAGGGTTAAAAAGGGGAGGTGGTCCAGTGAACTGGGCGAAGACCAAACGTAGCCCATGAACGTGTTGTGAGAGCTCGCGACGCAGTACAGTTTCACCAGCGAGGAGTGGTGGGAGAGTTAGCCATTTAGCTCGCCATCTGCGCGAACAGCGAGGGGACGTCGCACTCAGGGTAGCGGTTGGCGAGTACTTCTGGGTATAGAAAAGAATCAGGGGAGTTTTCGTGTCCGTGGAACCGAATCAGACGACGTAGGGTTATCATTATCATTTCTCAATTGTTAATCTCATAAGGTCAGTGCTCGCCACAGGCTGCTCTAATAGTAAGTGTGACTGCTGTATGCGCGGCTGACGAGTCAAATGCTCGCGGGTGGCGAGCTCTTGCTGATCATGAGCTCGCAATAATAGGGCGACGAACTCCTTTGGCGTTCGTTGCTGGTGGAATGGTAACGCGTCGCGAGCTCCCGCACTTTTTCCCCAAATGTTTATGGGATACCCTTTTGGTCTCCTGCCACTCTAGGATCTCCCCTCGCTCCTCAACCAAAGTGCGGATGTCTCTAACAATAAGAGATGCACTTGAGGTCACCTTTTAGGACAGGCTCCGAAAAGCCGAATTATCAGGTGCATATTAATACCAGATTTTAGTAAGGTTAGGGGTATCTGAATAATTGTCAGTGTTGGTGGTCGAGATTTGGTAAGGGGCGTAGATTAGCAAGACTAAACTTACCTTTCGCCAAAAACATGTCACGTATAAAACAAAGTCTGCAGCAAAATTGTTGCGAACCTTGATTGCTCCACTTGCGCCTCAATCTAATTCTCATTCATTCCTCATTAGTGAGTGCAGCGTTATTTGTGTGTTTCTGAGGAGGAAACAATTTTTTCTGCCTTCTCTATCTGGACTTCGAAATTAAAGTTTGCATGCTATACCTTGAGGCACATTGCTGTTCTTTCAGTGAGATTGGAAAAATATACTGATAATCTGCTTGTTGCTGGCTGACCTTCTGTTTTCTGCTGTATCAGTTTTTCCTCATTTTATTTGTTTAGGCAACTTCGTTGACTTTCTCGCAAAAACAACTGCAAAAATGTGAGGATGCTTCAATCTGGTATTAATGGGGTGAGGATGTCAAAGAAGTTACCTTCCTTTATCCACCCTCTTGAAAAAGGCCATCTATAAAAAGACCACTCGATCGCATTTTGTTCAACGTACAAAGCTTGTATTCTTGTGGAGCTGACATAGGCGAGTTTCCAAACACCTCGTTCAGTCGGTTTTTATACTGAACCTCCCTCTCAATATTTGGAGGAGCCTGAATCTACTTCTGCAATGAATGGTGGATGGAAGCCTGACTCTGCGAGAATACCCCGCGATCGTTCACGGATAGAATCCACTCGGTTTCTGGTAGGGGCCAGGAGGATACTAGCATGGAGCTAACGTGGAACGATTGCGAGTTTCTAGCAGTCTAAACCGAGAGCGTACAGCGTTCGTTCATCGATGCTCCCGCCATGCTCCACCGCGGAACGGCGAGGAATCTAGCCCGGGGCTGTCGCTGAACGGTCGCGAGATCCTACCAGCTCCAACCTGAGGGCAAATCGCCTCTATACATCTATGTATTCAGAGTGTTCCAGCCCCCACCCCTTCCTGATCGTACCGCATCCATGCCTTCTCGGTGTTTCGGCTGAACGGGTGTTGCCTATCAGTTCAACACGAAGCTATTAGGTATTGCCCGTGCCGTATTTCGCGCTGGTTTACAAATCTGCACAGCATGAGCGCGGAACTGGGGGGAACGATCGCGGTAGCATCGCGGATCGCGATTTCACCACGGTACTAGCGCGGTAAACTTAGTAAACATCGCGGAACCATCACGGTACGAGCACGAGAAAGTCAACGGATAGGTCGATTGGGTAACTATCGTGGAAAGGACGCGGATCGCGGGAATAGGAGGAGACGAACACGATACCATCGCGGATCGCGGGAGCGTCACGGTGCTAGCGCGAAAGATTCTCTCAGAAGAGGGGCCCTCAATTTTCACGGAATGAACTACTGCTTACTCGCTATAGGTATTCGTTCCTGCCCGCATCTAAATGAAAGAGCCTACTCCGATAGTCATTTGAAGGCACAGTACACCCTCAGATGTAAATTTTGAGATTTTCGTGTAATTGTGTAGAAGACCCCTCCTATATAACACGTTCCAAGTGCGAGATCTCGATTCCTCCAAATAAGCGAGATATAAGCGACCACCATGGGTCCGACCACCTTCACTCACCACCACGTGCCACACCCCTGCCAGGATTTCAAACTCGATAGCGGCTTGATGGATGGATCAATTCTCAACAAGTCTCGTTCTTCAGTTCATTGCCGGTCTATCTCCTCATCCTGTTTTGCTCTCGCGCAGCGATTGCGAATGGAGAGAAATACAGGCCTGAGACAACTCGTCCACCAAATTTTCACCCTCAAAATGCAGGATTTTTCAGGGAGCCATATCAGTGCTGCGCGTAACTGAATTTTGTAATTTCGTAAATCGTAAATCGTATTTTTCAAAATTCCTCGTAATTCGTAAATCGTAATTCGTAACTGACAATGAGGTATAATCCCACACATAGCCCGAACCTCACTCGACGTAGGAACGTCTCAGAAGGTCAGTGAATGAAGTGTTTCTATATAGAAGGATGTTTGAGGTTGAGGTTTAAAATGAAACTGTTTTTAGCAGTACTTGAAGAAATTCCCAGTACTTATCAGTGGGATAAATACCAATGAAACAGACAAAACTGAAACTCGACGCGTATTCAAGTACCAAACCTGTGCCACGTCTGCCCAAGTTTTGAAACATAGAGAAGCACCGAAATAAAGGAATCATCGCCTCTTTTAAACACAGTTCAATCCAAGCTAAGGAGGTCAACATTGTGATGAGGAAATGAAATCGCGGTTCGATAGTTTTAGACACGATCGATCAAGGGAAGGATACTTGGACAAGGTGGTTATTTTAAAGGGGATATATGTACGTTTCCAAAAACCACTTTTTGAGCCATTCGAGTCTGCCCTCTACATTAGTGAAGCGTTACTCTGAATGAATTTGTTGGCGTTCCTTCCCATAAACATAAGTTTGTTGCGGTGGAGATAGCGGTTCGCGATGTTTAGGTTGCTTGGGAATCTGAAATGCAAAAAGGTGAAGGTTCCCTCCAAATCTCTGATTCCAAAAAATGACATAATTCTTACTCTTCTTTTTTCTTTGCATTTGCTTTGAATTTGCTTGAATTCCCAACTTTAAAAACATGTGATAACCTTTTTGAAAAGATGATAGACTGCAGTCATAACTTTTCTTAAAACTTTTCTCATCTAATCGGGAAATTATCACTTTTTCTCTCGCAGCTGACTTGCCTCTGGGCATAGAAATTCATCAAATCTTATATCAGGGATCCGCGTAGAACTCTTCGTCTAATAATATTTTTCAGGTTAGAAAAATATTCTCCTGATCCTTCAGCAGATTTCAATTCACGAAATAACAGTTTTCGCCCGTAACTTTTAAACCGCTGAACATTCGCGGTGGAGGTTGTGGGTTCAAAACTTTGTTTGCTCCATAAGCCAGCTAGGCCTTCAGAGGCGAACCACATATTCAATTTCTTTAGCGGAATGGAGCTCTGGTCCGCAGTTGCAGACGATCGTGTTTGCAGGCTGCAGTTCGACGATAAACGTGCTGGGACGAAGAATAGTCGTGCCAGGACCTCGTAGTCCCAGCATGCCTCTGTTTGCAATAAATGTTGCAACAGCGGTTGTCTGCAACTCCAGACCGGAATTTCTCTCCGGTATAGGCGGTAGCTCTACCTCATGTCTGCGTCTCTCTTATTCATGATGGCGGACTAGAGCATTCCATGGAGATAAACAACTGCGGGGCTCGGCTCCGCCGACCTGGCTCTCATAAGAAATAAGTAAAGGTTGGAACCCTTCAATAATTTTGAGTCGGTCAGTGTGAGAAGCAGAGCGGTCGGTCATACCTGAATCTCGTTATCAAATATTATATTACGCCATGTCAAGTTGTCTACGCTCGACTGGGAATAACAAGATTTAACCGAAAACTGAGATTGGAAAGAGTAATCGAATATCAGGAATGTGAAAGTAGTTCTACATTTATTCATGCTCTGGACCTCAAACTTATCTTGTTCTTTCAACCGCATTTTCACGATTTGTTACGATTTGTTACGATTTTTTGCGATTCGTTACGATTTTGGGCCGAAATTTCGTAAATCGTAAATCGTAAAAAAATTGCCAAAAGCACCCGTAATTCGTAAATTTTAAATCGTAATTCGTAATTACGCACAGCCCTGAGCCATATCTCCGTTGTTAAGGGGTCTTGGACGATATCAGAGATACCATTGTGATCAGAGAGTGGCTATCTCCAAGACAAGCATGATATCTAGAAAATAATTTCTTGGGTGTCCTGTTCACAGTGGTTTTCACCAGTGAAAAATGGGGTTAATCGTAAATGGAAGAATATTTTATGCAAAGCAGGATTAGTCAGGGCCCTAAGGAAAGAATGGAGCAATAGAGAAAAGAGAATGGCAAAGGACGGGTCCACAAAAGATTTCATTGTCAGAACAAACACTTCCTGTGATACCTAAGAGGCGGGGTGATACTCAAGGTTTCGTCTCTTTCTGGAGCGTGTTTCTCAATTTCTACGTCATTTTAAATCTACCTGGGGGCCAATTAATCAATAAATCGAATAATCTCAAAATTGAGGATTATCGTGAACACTGCCTTTAAAGTAGAGGTTTTCTGCTTGAATTCTCATTCTCGCAGAAGTCGTTGGACCCTCTGTAAAAGGGTAAGAGAACAAAATGCAGCGATACAAACCGGCCCGGCCAATGTTGGGAACAGCTGCAGTAAGCACCAAGTTTGGGCTTATTGGCAATATTTGGACTTCGCAGTTCGCCCTGATATCCATACTATCACTTTCAGAATGGTGAAGATTTTCTGGAACACTTTTTCGTGCTGATCGCCAAAGACATTTGTCTTCTTGCTGGTGTCTCAGTTTTCAGGATGTTTTGCTATTCTTGAGGGTTCCATAGTTTCAAATGCATGGGACTTCAGGACAAAGTTGTAGGTAGAACCGAAAATTACGCTATCTGGCAAGGCATAAGTAAAATTTTCCCACTAAATGATCTTCAAGTCCAGTTTTCTCCATTTTCGCTTCGATCAGTGACAGTCGAGGAGAGTGAACTGGAATTGCGTTCCATACAGATGTTAATTGCCGTGTAGTGCTTTTGGAACTCCTGTCTGCCGTTTTTTCGACAGTGCTGTTGTCAAAGCCCCGAGCGTTTCGAATTTCGGTGGAAACTGGGAGACGGTTTCCATCATGGGCGCTGCCTTCAAAAGCATCGTACGCGCTGAAAAGCAGTCACAGTTTTTCCGGTTCGAGTGATTTTCTGGGCCCACCTTAGAAGGTAGTGAGAGTTGTTCGGCTTAAAACGCCTTATTGTGACGTTAAATGAGGTCGAATGTCTCAAATTGCGTCAAAAGAGGCCGGGTCAAATCGACCACTTTGGACTCGAATATCCTACTCTCGTGACTCATACTTTTCAAAAATATTGACTTCTGGCGGGACTACAACTGAGAGGAAGTCAATATGTTTGACAAGTATGAGTCACGAGGGTACGATATTTGTGTGTGATCCCGTATACTGTAGCGTTCCTCAGCGTCCATCTTATACGGTAAAAGTTTGTCTAAAGGGTAAATCGACTACAAAAGGTGCTGAGTTGATCGCAAAACGCTTGGCTCCGGGCGAGCTCGAACCAGCATATTCCCTTTCCGGTGGAGCGCCTTATCGCACTGCACCACCGAAGCCCCAGCGCCGCTCTCACTCAACTGCTCGGTAAATCTTCACCTAAGCAATCGGTGAAGATGTAAACATCATCCATTGGTGTAAACATACCATAACGTGCACTGCGACGTTGAACTGCAGTTACGGCAAAAAACATTCAAAAATCGTGTAAATCGACTACGCTCGACTCAAATATCCTAAACTAATAAATCATACTTCGCAGGAATTATTCAGGATTAGGTAGACAAACCGCTTTGGACACTTTACATCGAGAATTTGTATGTCTTGACTACCATTTTGATAACACCTTTACTATGACTTCACCCTAAACTTCTCAATTGAACTCCTTCGCTCGTTACTATGTTCATACAGCATTTCGATTAAATCGCAACGCATCTTTGAAATCCATGTGAAAAAAAAACCGCTGCTGACGGTTTTTAATCACACACAGAATGGTCCATCTAGACTTCCTCCGAAGGTCTGACCCCCCCCCCCCTTCCCCCTGTGGGGGCTCACACTCGAGCCGAACCCTAGTTGAGATCACAATACTCGATGTGGATGCATTGCCACGAATTTCTTTCTAGTCTCTGTCTCGTTCAATTCACACATGCATTGAAGAAGTGTCTTTTCAGAAGTTGTGAGTCTTTCTCAATCCACTTGCAGCCCACTTTGTTTTGATGTGTTCTCTTCGAAAATGAAGCATTCAAAAGCGCGCTCTCGTAGAAATCAAATAGTGATTTGCGATGGAGGCAACAACATTGAGCAGTTGTGTGATTGGAGTTAAAAATGTTTTCTAGCTGAAGAATCGAATTCGACGGAGAAAATTTGGAGAAGAAATGTTCTCATGGCGACGGGAATAGCGAAATTGTGTCTAAATAGCATTACACACTCGCGTGGAGTTCAGTGATGTGCAGCTTGATACACAACTTCTTCGAACGGCACCGTCTTTCCTTCGTTGACTACCCAGGATCTTTTGCAAAGTTACCCCCGCTTCTGGCAACCCATCCCTTACCCAGGTCGCTGTTTTCACTTTTGAAATTCCATCTCAGATTTTTTTAAACAATACAGTAATAAGGCGTTGGGATTTCTTCTGGAACAAACCCACCCTTTGTTCTCTATTCGTAGGCAGCGTCCATACGTGGCGAGAGCGGGCGTTCCCTCCTTTGTTCGCCTCTCGACCCTCCTCAACGCTGGAGCAGTCCGTGACCGCGAATGAACACAGGAAAACACCCCCTACCTCGTGTTGAATCGATTGATAACGTTTGATCGGGTGATCAATCGCTGGAGTCGGCGCAACGGCAGATGATTTCAACTTTTGTGGTGGGATTATGGAAAACAAGGTCAGTAGTATTGCTGCAGGTCTGATGCCACCTGCTTTAGTGATGAAGCAGTAAGCTTGAAACTTGCTGCTTGCTTCGTAGTGCTGGCGCAAGACCGAGCGAGCGAGGGGAGAAGGAGCGCCTGTGAGCGGCTAGCGAATCGTGTGCCCACGATAACCATCGATTTTGCGTAATCGCACGCTCTCGCCACGCATGGACGGAGCCCTAATTCAGGGAGCGTTGACCATAGGTCGTTTGATGACCCGTCCTCAATTTTCACATCGAGGTTTGATCAAAGTTTCTCATATCTTTATTGCACCTCTGTAGTGAGAATATATAAATACATGTTAATCTTGCATATAGTGAGCTACAGGTTTGCTGGTATTGAAAATCCGGCTGTCTATTTTCCAACCTCTCTCGAAAGGAAAACTCAATTAGAGGAAGGGGCTCTAATTTTCAACTAAAATCTTATACATTATGCTGTGGAAACAGCACTCGCTGAGCAATTAGAAATAACTAAAAACTCGTCCAGCTCCAGTTTCACTCTCGATTTAGTTTAAATGCATTATTTTAGTTCTCGTCAAGGTTCGTGTTCCCCAGATTATTCACCAGACTCGTTGTTAGATCTTTGGCATCTCAACTGCGCCGCAACAAACGAATTGGAGATGAAGGTAGATGGGATTCACGAGTTATCCTGAAACTAGCGTGCTGCTATTTGAGAGAAATTCTATCTTACCCGCAAGTTACAAATAGCAACTTACGACTCGCGAGGAAATCTGGTACGAGACAAAGTTGCGTCTTCTCTTGCGTAGAAGTGCGTCAAGCAAATTCCATAGGTGGAAGGGGAACTCCCGAGCCCGTAGTAAACCCAAGGGAGCCGAGTGAAAACGGTTGGCGGCACCCGGCTGGTTGTAGCAAGTAGCAACGATTGAGAGTTGTTGTGTAGTCTATTGATGCCGGACGCATGCTACGAAATCAGGGTTGGAGTCCCGCCAGGGGCTTGATTTTCGCAGACAACTCATCATATTCATCCTTTGCCACAGAGTATGGACTGTCTCAGGTCCGAAATGTACCAGAACTCCTTCAGAAGTTTCTCAGTAATCTCTGGCAATTTTGCAGTTATGTTTAGTTTATGGAGATCAACTTGAGGATTTTCCGTTGTTTTTGGTTTTAGGTTACTCTGTTGAATTAACAGACATATACTACAAGATTCTCCCTAAACTAGTTATCTCTCAAAATAAATCAAAAAGTGTCACAGAAAACGCATGTACTCACGCTTCTACGCTCTCTCTAGCAATGGCGCGCGCGGACCTAATCGCGCGTCGATTTCCAGCCTTCCACGACTGGCGACGCTGTGGAGTGTTTTTCATCCACTTCTGCAAAAATTGATATGAGTGATATGCATGGTTGCGGTCACGCGTAGCGCAATGTGTGAACGTCGCCGTACCGGAGCACACTCACCCGCATGCGCGCACCACACACACTCACGCGCCTGCGCGTGTATACGCGCACAGATACGTGCGCCAGTGTATATATTCACACACCTGCCTCGTATGCACACGTATGCGAACCCCACGGAGATCTGCGTGAGTTCATAGATACTCATGCTCGCATGTACAGTGTTACATACGAGTACACAAAAGCGAGCACATACTTGCTTTTCTTACTTATACACATTTGCACTCATGCGCGCGGTTATGACATGCTCACACACGCACGCATTCATATGTACGTGACCACAATCGCCCGATTCCGTTTACGAGGACACGCGCGCATACTCGAATGATTGCGCAAACACCGTCTATGCACGCGTAATCACATCCGCGCGCATACTCTCGCGCGCTATTACATACAGTCAGCAGGTATCGCACTGTTACTATCCGTTCTTTATTGTGCGTTGGCGCTAGCTCTGTGCCCACGTGATATAATTACACCAACGTAGAATAAGGACGCCAAGTATTATTGTAATCCTTGTCTTTTCAAACACATGCGCGCGCATATGCACATACACATGCATATGCACATCCGCATCGAATAAACGGACCCACGAAAACACACACATAGACGCACCTTGCGCGCACTTGCGAGCACATTTGCGCGCAGACACCCGCTCGCACTGGCGCGCGTGTGTACAAGCACGCACACTAAGTCGTTCACATATGAACACGCGCACTTACCCTTGCATGCGCGCACACATACACTTACATGCACGCGTGTACACATGCGTGCGCGCGCAAGCCTAGACATAATCATGTTTATAGTTGCGGCATAATTTTCAGTCGACAAACAAAAGATGCTTGCGTTTTCCGATAGTTCGCGACACTGCGATAGGCATCTCTTTAGACGCGACTACTTCCACGGTTATCGCAACCAGCGTTCGCGTGATCATCTTCACGCGATCGGGGGCCCATGCAGAGTTCGTCGGCCCAATTGCGGGCAATATTTGAGCATTGTCTCCATGCCGGGTGCGTCCATAGACGACAGCGGTCGGATCGCGGGATGGGTGTTGTTTGGCCCGTCATGCGTCCGCGAGCCGATCGGTGTTACTGTCTGGGTCGCAGGGAAATCATGAAAGGGGCCGACGTACTAAACCCTGCACCAACCCATGTCCTAAACCCTGCCCCAACCCCTTCGTAACACTCGCGATTGTGCATGCCGCCCCGAAAATGAGCTCGACCCATTTCCAATTACCCAAACGGTTCTGCCCATCCCCCCACAACCGTCTGGTCATTGGTTGTTCGACGTCTGATCGGCTAATCGAGCTAATCAGCACAGCAAAGGTTCGAAGGTGGCTTGATCCTCGCAGACGCCTCGGTCATCGGGACTCACGCGTAAAATAAAATGCGGGTGGTGTAGGCGCACACAACACACGCGCCTTTACGCGCAAATCCTATATATAAAGAATGGGAACGGCGCGACGAGAAATCCGCGGAATCGGCCGCGCCTGAACTCTTCAGCATTGTCGATACGCAGCGCGGCGTGTCGCGCGCGGCGCCTCACAGCTGATCATTTTCATTTCCGTTTCCACCATTTTGCTCCATTTCTTACGTTTTCAAGGTTTTGGCGATCTGTTTACTCTACATTTTGTTCGCGGCTAATATAAACACTTCGATTTTGCAGCGCTTTCGCCCGCTAAGCCGTTTTTTCACTTATGTGCTCTATTTTTCTTGTTCTGTGCTTATTTTTTTATTTTTACTTTTTGTTTTTCGTTTTTTCTTTGTTCTGTTTTGTTGCTTTGTCATTTTTTACGAGAAATTTTGTGGGAGGTTTTGCAGCCAGATTTTTCAAAGAATTTTGAACGATTTTTCATTTAGAAAGACGGACATTTCAGCCCTTTTTTCAAAAAAAATGGAGAGATTTCTGCACTTCACGCTCATTTTCTCCTAATTTCTACACGCTCATTTTTTCCCAATTTTTTTTGCTGAAGTATTTTTCACTACGGAGTCATGAAAATTTGCAGGAGACCTCTGAATGAACAAGCAAATTTGAAAAGAAACAAAATTTATTTCGAAAAAATAATAGTCAGAAAAAACTTTCATGGTGAGCATTGTGCCCAAAAATTCTTCATTAGATTTTTCGACAGAAGAAAATGCAAGATGTTTAGCAAAAAAATCTTTTTCACGTGGCGCATTCTTTTTTATCGGATTTTTGTCTGTGAGAAAACAAAGATTTTTTCACGAAGAAGTTGATAAGATCGCAGAACTTTCCGGTGAAAATTTTACAACCAAGTTTTTTCCAAAGAATTCAATAATGATTTTCAGGGTATTTTAACTGTTTTAAATCTGAAAAAATCCGCTGATTTTTGTGAAAAAAAAGAGGAGATCAATCACAGATGACTATTTCCACTGGCAGAAAAAATATTCATGCGGCGGACGTTCAAACAAACTGGAAGGAATTTACGTGAAATTATTAATGTCGAAATCAGATAATCCGTTTAACTTTACTAACTATGAACCTAATCAGATAATCCTTACTTTTTTCTGAATTGTCAGTTTCATTAAACATCTATAACTGATTGTATACTTACATCATTGAGAGAGAGGCTGAATCCTCACGCCTGATTGAAGCCGACGGTCCGCATATGGACAAATTGGGTAACTGTTCCTTGCGCTCGCGTCATACATACGCGCTCCAGCGCAACCATCCAAAGGCACATCAGGCGCGAATTTCTATCGTTTGGCAAAGCCAAACGAATACTATGTGGGTGGCCTGCGAAGCCGCACGAATACCATACGGAGGGTGACCGGCGAAGTCGAACGAATACTACACGAAGGGTGGCCCGCCAAGCCGGCCCGTCGTTTGGCGAAGCCGAACGAATACTACACAGGTTGTGACCGACAAAGCCTGCCCATCGCTCGGCGGAGCCGATCGAATATTACATGGAGGGTGGCCCGCCAAGATGGCCCATCGTTCGGCGAGGGCGAACGAATACTACACGGAGGGTGGCCGGCGAAGCCGAACGAATACCACATGAAGGGTGGCCCGCTAAGCCGGCCCGTCGTTCGGCGAAGCCAATCTAATACCACGTGAACGGAGGGGGTCGGCAAAGCCGGCCCATCGTTCTGCGATGCCGAACGAATACTACGTAGAGTGAGGGTGGCCCGGACCATCATTCGGTGAAGCTGAACGAACATTAGACGGAGGGTGGTCGGCGAAGCCGAACGAATACTACACAGAGGAAGGGTGTCCGGAAAAGCCGGCCCATCGTTCTGCGATTCCGAACGAATACTACGTGGAGGGAGGGTGGCCCGGCCTATTGTTCGGTGAAGCTGAACCAATATTACACGGAGGGTGGCAGGCGAAGCCTGCCCATCGCTCGGCGAACATGAGCGAATAATACATGGAGGGTGGCCCGCCAAGCCGGCCCATCGTTCGGCGATGCCGAAAGATTACTACCTAGAGAGAGATCGCTCGGCGAACATGAGCGAATAATACATTAAGGGTGGCCCGCCAAGCCGGCCCATCGTTCGGCGAAGCCGAACGAATACTGCGTAGAGGAAGGGGGTCGACGAAGCCGGCCCATCGTTCGGCGGAGACGGGCGAATGCTACCTAGAGAGAGGGTGGCCGGCGAAGCCGGCCCATCGTTTGGTGGAGCCAAACGAATACTAACTAGAGGGAGGGTGGCCGGCGAAGCCGGCCCATCGTTCTGTGAAGCCGAACGAATACCACGTAAAGGGAGGTCCGGGAAGCCGAGCGAATAGAATGTAGAGGGAGGGTGCCCGGCGAAGCCGGCCCATCGTTTGGTGGAGCCAAACGAATACTAACTAGAGGGAGGGTGGCCGGCGAAGCCGGCCCATCGTTCGGCGGAGACGAGCGAATACTACCTAGACGGAGGGTGGCCGGAAAAGCCGGCCCATCGTTCGGCGAAGCTGAACGAATACTGCGTAGAGGAAGGGGGTCGACGAAGCCGGCCCATCGTTCGGCGGAGACGGGCGAATGCTACCTAGACGGTGGGTGGCCGGCGAAGCCGGCCCATGCTGGCGAAACCGAACCAATACTACACCGAGGGTTGCCGGCGAAGTTGGCTCATCGTTCGGCGAAGCCGAACAGAATACTGCGGCGTAGAGGAAGGGGTCGGCGAAGCCGGCCTATCGTTCCGCGGAGCCGAACGAATATCACATGGAGTGTGGTCGGCGAATCCGAACGAATACTACACGAGGGGTGGCTGGCGAAGCCGGCCCATCCTTAGGCGAAGCCGAACGAATACTACGTAGAGGGAGGGTGGCCGGCAAAGCCAGCCTATCGTTCGGCGAAGCCGAACAAAGACTGCGTAGAGGAAGGGGGTCGGCGAAGCCGGCCCATCGTTCGGCGGAGACGGGCGAATATTACCTAGAGAGAGGGTGGCCGGCGAAGCCGCTTTAAATCGTTCAGTGGAGCCAAACGAATACTAACTAGAGGGAGGTGGCCGGCGAAGCCGGCAATGGTTCTGTGACGCCGCACGAATACCACGTAAAAGTAGGGTCGGCGAAGCCGAGCGAATACAATGTAGAGAGAGGGGGTCGGCGAAGCCGGCCCATCTTTCGGCGAAACCGAACCAATACTACACCGAGGGTTGCCGCCGAAGCCGGCCCATCGTTCGGCGAAACCGAACGAATACTGCGTAGAGGAAAGGGGTCGGCGAAGCCGGCCTGTAGTTCGGCGAAGCCGAACGAATATTACATGGAGTGTGGCCGGCGAAGCCGAACGAATACTACACGGAGGGTGGCCGGCGAAGCCGGCCCATCTTTCGGCGAAGCCGAACGAATACTACACCGAGGGTTGCCGGCGAAGCCGGCCCATCGTTCGGCGAAGCCGAACGAATACTGCGTAGAGGAAGGGGGTCGACGAAGCCGGCCCATCGTTCGGCGGAGACGGGCGAATGCTACCTAGAGAGAGGGTGGCCGGCGAAGCCGGCCCATCGTTTGGTGGAGCCAAACGAATACTAACTAGAGGGAGGGTGGCCGGCGAAGCCGGCCCATCGTTCTGTGAAGCCAAACGAATACCACGTAAAGGGAGGGGGTCGGCGAAGCCGAGCGAATACAATGTAGAGGGAGGGTGGCCGGCGAAGCCGGCCCATCGTTTGGTGGAGCCAAACGAATACTAACTAGAGGGAGGGTGGCCGGCGAAGCCGGCCCATCGTTCGGCGGAGACGAGCGAATACTAGCTAGAGGGAGGGTGGCCGGCGAAGCCGGCCCATCGTTTTGTGAAGCCGAACGAATACCACGTAAAGGGAGGGGGTCGGCGAAGCCGAGCGAATACAATGTAGAGAGAGGGGGTCGGCGAAGCCGGACCTTCGTTCGGCGAAGCCGAACGAATACTACACGGAGGGTGGCCGGCGAAGCCGGCCCATCTTTCGGCGAAACCGAACCAATACTACACCGAGGGTTGCCGGCAAAGCCGGCCCATCGTTCGGCAAAACCGAACGAATACTGCGTAGAGGAAGGGGGTCGGCGAAGCCGGACCTTCGTTCGGCGAAGCCGAACGAATACTACACGGAGGGTGGCCGGCGAAGCCGGCCCATCTTTCGGCGAAACCGAACCAATACTACACCGAGGGTTGCCGGCGAAGCCGGCCCATCGTTTGGTGGAGCCAAACGAATACTAACTAGAGGGAGGGTGGCCGGCGAAGCCGGCCCATCGTTCGGCGGAGACGAGCGAATACTACCTAGACGGAGGGTGGCCGGAAAAGCCGGCCCATCGTTCGGCGAAGCTGAACGAATACTGCGTAGAGGAAGGGGGTCGACGAAGCCGGCCCATCGTTCGGCGGAGACGAGCGAATAATACCTAGACGGAGGGTGGCCGGCGAAGCCGGCCTGTAGTTCGGCGAAGCCGAACGAATATCACATGGAGTGTGGCCGGCGAAGCCGAACGAATACTACACGAGGGGTGGCTGGCGAAGCCGAACGACTACTACACGAGGGGTGGCTGGCGAAGCCGGCCCATCCTTAGGCGAAGCCGAACGAATGCTACCTAGAGGGAGGGTAGCCGGCGAAGCCGGCCCATCGTTCGGCGAAGCTGAACGAATACTGCGTAGAGGAAGGGGGTTGGCGAAGCCGGCCCATCGTTCGGCGGAGACGAGCGAATACTACCTAGACGGAGGGTGGCCGGCGAAGCCGGCCTGTAGTTCGGCGAAGCCGAACGAATATTACATGGAGTGTGGCCGGCGAAGCCGAACGAATACTACACGAGGGGTGGCTGGCGAAGTCGGCCTATCGTTAGGCGAAGCCGAACGAATACTACGTAGAGGGAGCGTGGCCGGCAAAGCCGGCCCATCGTTCGGCGAAGCCGAACGAATACTACATGGAGGGCAGCCAGCAAAGCCGGAGACGACGAAGTTGGAATTCCGTTTCACAAAGCTCGCTCTCTGCTAGGAGTTATGAAACGGTAGCCATTTTGGGTGTAAGCGAGAAATGACCGGCGCCAGAGGGCGACGGCGGAAAGGTACGGGTGTGCAAGTTATACGTGTCGTCATTGCGTGCCACCACCTATGAACGCAGGTTGATTGAAGAATTTGAAACATTTAAGAGTTCAAATGCTTTCGTGTCTGTCTGCTCGTTTTTCAAAATGCGCAGCTGTACTACTGCCTGGGGACACGCACCTTCATGTCACGTGGCTGCCACGGGCTAGGGACCCGAAGGGTCACTAGTTATAGAAAAAAAAAACAGATTTTTTTTAAAGCACGGATAAGACTTTAATTACGCGATGAATACGCGACAGTGCATTATCATACGTATATGACTACGACAAAGCAACTCCTTTGAATAAAAGTACTGGGTTTATAGGGAGGAGATTTTCACCGTAACTCTTCTCTTTACATTACGAAGCTAATTTTTCCTGTTTGCTTAGCTACCGTTCCCATCACTTCATTCCAGCACAAAAGTTTTCTTTGGGTTTCCGGGCATAATGCACCAGTTTTTTGAGTTTTCAGTTCTTCGTACTGGGCCTTTTTCATTGATAACAGACGTCTCATACCATCCCACTCTTCACAGCTGTTCTACTTCTGGAACGTAAATCGTAAAAAGGCGTAAAAATTGAGACATCGTCTATAATTCTTTTTCAATCACGATCACCCAGAGTTTTTATTCAGATTTTCTTATGAATGTGGACTCAATGAGAAATACCGAGCGGTGTATATATATATATATATATATATATATATATATATATATATATATATATATATATATATATATATATATATATATATATATATATATATATATATATATATATATATATATATATATATATATATATATATATATATATATATATATATATATATATATATATATATATATATATATATATATATATATATATATATATATATATATATATATATATATATATATATATATATATATATATATATATATATAATTTTCAGTATTCACTCAAGAGTTTACCTAGTTAGCATAAGCGTTCGGCGATGTGGCAATGCAATTAGTATTACCACTTTATGCAACCTTGGCAATGTGTACCGCTCGGTACTTGGAGATTACAAGAGTGCGGTAGGCTACTGCAAAATAACCTGGTACTCTAAGGCACCAGACAAGTTCTCCAGGAAGTTCCTAAACAAGCTCACCGCGAGTCTTTTCCAGTTTTTCTCAGAACCTCGATCCGCGTTGCCATACGTAAAATCCTTTTTTTTTGCAACCGTTTCGCTTATCTAATATTGCCGCGTTTGGCATCCTATGTATTCAACACATAATTGTCCAGTCTCCATTGTTGATGGCAGGGGAGTAGGATGCCATCGTCTGAATCTGTGCCTCTGTTTTGGTTATTCACCAAGGGAGTGCGGCAATTGCCGTTTGCCGATTGCCGTTCGCCGGCCATTTTTGGGGTTTGCCGTTGCCGTTTGCCAAAAATTTCGCTTGAAACGGCAAACTTTCGGCAAAAATTTGATAACACCGCAGGGTTAGCCCTCACAGCTGTTTATTTTGACTAGTTAGTCAGAAGAATTCGGTCAAGTTCTAAGCTGTCTGGGAGTCTCCAAGTGTGTTCTTCTAATCATCGGATTCTTAACCCCTTAGAAATGACAAAATTGCAAAAACCCTATCCCTGAAGCATTCCGATTACTGCAAGTTCCACGGTTACAAAGCCAAGGGGTATCAAAAGTGGAGCGTGAAAGCATCCTTCTTTAGACGTATGAACCAGTTAGGAATTCGTGTAGTCGTTTTTCGCCAGTTCCGCACCTGCTGGACGTTCCGAAACGCGCTTTAGTTTCTGAAAAATCCGTAATCGGACCTCATAATCGTGTCCAGCGCCCAGAATAACCACCTGATCAAAGTTCAGGTGAGAGCATGTTTTCCGAACTTTGCACAGAGTGAAAGCGTTTTCCACTTGCACAAGGCGTTTTTTTCTGATTTTAGTACGTATTCTATTCTCCAAAAGCGCATTACTTATACGAAAATGCGGTAAAAAAGGATCTTATAATAGTGTTTAGCGCCCGAAACACACCCCCACCTAAGCGAAGTTTGGGTGAAAGCACATTTTCCGAACCTTCTGCAGACTGATAGCGTTTTGGACTTGTACGGATTTTCGGTTCAGCGTTCAACTATATCAATACGGGGTACAAAAAGCGTTGAATAAACGTATTCCACTTTTTATCATCAACGGGTTCAGCATGATCATCAAGCCAATGATGCAGTCTTGAATGTTGTTTGCCCTGAATGTCAGAAAACGTTCCATCATTACTCTGACCTCGCCAGGCACTATGGGGAAGCTCACACAGACGAGGAAGGAAGTAAATGATTCAGCATATGTTCTTAACCCTCTAACGCAAATGACAGTACATCGGTTTCGTATCACAAATTCCTTATCACAGTGTTATTGTCCACCAGATCACATGAGTTTCTCAGCTTTGTGCCTCTAAAGGCTATATATCCCACGTTGGTCATCATCAATATTAAAAAATGACTTTATAAAGTATAAAGAATATATCACAAGTGAATTTATGATAAGTGGATTCCGTACCACATGAAAAAATAAACTATTCCAGTTGTATTACTTGAGTGTATTTACAAGACAACTGGTTTTCGTATTTAAAACTATCTTCTGTAAGAAAAACTGGCCGCAAAGCTCTTTCTGATCTGAATTCGGACTCTAACGAACGTAATTCCGAAAAGCGGTGAGTCGATGAAATTTTAGCGAATTGCGCGTAAAGGCGCGAGTGTTATGGGCGCCTACACCACACGCATATTATTTTACGCGTGAGTCCCGATGACCGAGGCGTCTGTGAGGATTAAGCACCGCAGTAAACCCCACAACCTTCGAAACCTTCGAAAGTAACCTTCGAAAGGTCATCCTAACCTTTTGCTCTGCTTATGTGGGGTTTACTGCGGGTCCAGATGATTAAAATTCTAGTTTTAATCGTAATCCGCGGCTTCGTCCGCACCATAATTTCGATTGTCCACCAATATTGATGAATCTGGCGGAGCTAAAACTATAAAACTACCCAGGCCGCAAAACTGCAGTGTGCGCTTGCATATTTGCCCTTTCCTCATGACCACCGGGCCCGAGCACTAATTTTGGAACTCAGCGTTGTGCATTCATGTTGACTGAAAAGTTTGAGGGCTGGATGGGGTACGTATGCTTGAAAAAAAAAACTGCTGTTCGGAATATTTTAGAGCAGAATTTGCATTTCTGAGATTGGACGAATTGAATCCTCCAGAATGATCCATCTCGTGTCTTCTGTCATTACTCAGTAATAAGTAATCAGTCACCGTGATGTTCTTGCGAGATGACGCTGTGGTGAGACCTTTTTCATACAGAAAGCTTCATAATTCGGTGTAGGCTATGTGTTCCCGCAGAGGAAAGGGACGAAAACTGCAGTTGTGATGGATGAAAATGAGTGTGGGCTCGAAATATGTGCTGAAGTGATCTTCACATCTGTACACAGACAGTCACTTCCATACTTTGTTTATCTAATAATTGAGTGAAGAAATTTTTCGCATTGTTATCAGAGTGTATATGAAGTGTCTTGGCGTTAAAGCCTTATCATAGTGGAGTCATAGTCTAAGTGTAGTTGAATAACGGGAATTGCACTCGTACCCTGAGCAACTCAGGTGTTGAATGGATTTATAGAAGTTGGAAGAACGATGAGGAAATAAGATGGACTTGCTATTGTATCCTCTGTTTCCGAGTGATATTTATTCCCGTCCATCGCGTGTGTCTCCTTCTTGCCATACCTTCTCGCTGTCTCTACCCTCGCTCCGCACCAGGGATGAGCGGAGTTCCGCGTTTAGGGCCTTTCAGAGTGGCGTCGCTGCGAAATTCGCGGCATCGCTCCTCAGAGCGAGTGAAAAAAGGCGTGGCCTATCGATTGCCGCCGCGTCATATTTCTTTCTCAGCGTCTCTTATTTCTTCGCTGCCCTTTAAGTTTGATCAGAGCGCATAAAGATATTGGCGTGCCATCCCTCGCGTGTTCTGCAGTCTCAGACATTCTGGAATCGATCAACAAAAACGAGTTATAGGTTTCGAACAATATACCAGGAGACACTACCACCAGTAGAATCACCTTCAACTGAAAAGATTTGCATAATAGTAATGGTGTCCACAACAAAAAAATATTAAACGCCATGACGAAATGAATCCTGGATGACCATTTAAATACCATGACAAAGTAAATTCTGGATGACAAATCAAGTGACATGAGGAGATAAATCCTGGATGAACAATTAAAGGCATCGTTCGCGCTAGAAATCAATTTTCATTTTTCAGGCTCAATTTTATGATTGAGCCCGGTAGACCACACTGGTAAACTTTGGCGCGTCAAAAACGTTGGGCAATGAGGTTGGAAGGCGTCAAAGATGAAGATCCGCCACCAATTCTCACCAGTCATCTAGCACTTTTTTTTAGAATTTTGGTGCGACCGTAAGAAAACATGAAAAATAGTTACGGCACGAACTCCACATACAGAAGAACTCCGGGAATGACAGTGACGAGGCCTCCAGAAGCAGAAAAAGCTCAAAAAGGGTTTTGGCGCGAAATTTAAATTCGTATTAACAATGTGTTCCGATTGACTTTTCTTTACAAATGAAGGTTTTTCATGGACCCCTTCGACGTTTTCGTTCACTAGAGAGGCCAAGCTACACAAAAACCTGAAAAAATAATATACGGTTTTCTGCGCGTACGATGCCTTTAAATACCATGACGAAATTTATCCTGGATGGCAAACATCTAGTGAAATAGGCAAAAAATGGTTCCACAGAGAGTTAATGGGCAGATAGTAACGAAGGAACACTAACTAATACGAGATAGTTACGAAGGAACACTGACCAATATGAAGAAACTACAGCGACAAATAGCGACAGCGACAAAAATGGTAAAGAGACCATTTGCCTCGCAAAACGTCGCAACACGTCGCAGAACATCGCTCCCAGCTCGCGCCGTCGCTCCCACTCTGAAAGCGCGACGTTCGATCCCGTCGCGCGGCACGGTTTGCGCTGCGTAGCACCCCACATCTCTCTCCACGTCGCCGCGACAGCGAATTTTTCTGCGACGCCACTCTGAAAGGCCCTTTTCGCTTTCCGAAACCGCGGTTTCGCGAATTTTCGGCATTCCGCGTACCGCTTTCCGAAAATCGCAAAAAACGCCGCGGAATGCGAAAATATCGGGTCATCTGAGAGGAAGAAAATATTAGATAATTTCTGAATTTTTCTGTGTTTCGCTTTCCGAAAACCGTATTTCCGCGCAATTTTAGGCGTATCGCACCCGATTCCCGAAACCCGATAAAAAATTTTAGTTCCGAAACCCGAAAACCGATTCCCGAAATTTCATATTTTTGTTCCGCTCATCCCTGCTCCGCACAAGCGCGCGAGGGAACAGAGTAAACTTGACGCGAAACCACAGGATACGTTCCTTGTTTCCTCACTAGAGATTTCTAGAAGACCCACAAACTATCCGGTTGCTGCTGATTAGAGTGAGGACTTTTTGAAAAGAGACCGAACGAACGAATTTCGAATAAATTCGTTCATTTTTTATTTCGAACGAAGGAATTTCGAATAAATTCGTTCATTTTTTATTTCGAACGAACGAATTTCGAATAAATTCGTTCATTTTTCATTCCGAACGAACGAATTTCGGCTAAATTCGTTCATTTTTCATTCCGAACGAACGAATTTCGAATAAATTCGTTTATTTTTTATTTCGAACGAACATTCGAATATTCGAATGACGAATAATTTAAGCATCCATAGCAATATCGCGCAACTACGAAGTGAGCGGCAATAACAAGTTGAATTCTTCTTCTAAAGCTTTATTTCCACCTACAATTGAAATTAATAAGGCACGACTCATCTCTAAACCTGTACGGGCTACAACGCAAAGAATGCTGCAAAATCAACTTTTTCGCTCTAACTTAGCCTAAGGAGCTTATTCGAGGTGCCTAACTAACTTTGCTTGCCCCATAAGCCAGCCAGATCGGTGGAGCCGAGCTCCATAGTTATCTCCATAGGGTGCTCTCGCCTCTATGGTTTGAATGAGAGGCGCAGAGTTCTGCTGGAGCCAACAACGGGGCTCGGCTCCACCGACCTGGCTGGCTTATGGAGCGAGCAAAGTTAGGAACCCGATACATCATTCGACGCAGAATTTTACATTCCGAACGAACGAAATTTTACATTCCGAACGGCTACATTGGAAAGACTGATATAGTGACCGCTCTACACAAATACGCGTATATTCAAAAATGGAAGGAGCAAATTGGCTTGACCGTACCTACCCTACACGAACATCTAGCAAGATCAATGCCCTTTCCAAGAAAGTTTGTGAGGGCTCTTAGGAATACCCCAACTTGGTCTACAAGATTGGCTACATTGGAATGTGAATTACTCCGTATTGTTGAAAATCATGGTAGAAGGAAAGCCGCAGATAATATGACGACTGTTGAGCGAGCTGGGCTGATGAAAGCCCTCGAACTTCGATCTACTTTGCGCTTCTCAGTAGGCGACAAATGTGGAGGTTTTGTGGTTATGACAAAAGAGAGGATTGTCGAATTGTGCCTGTCAACACTTTCTGATCAAAATACGTATGGTATTTCGTCCATGGAGGAGTACAGCAGCAATAGCAGGTTCTTGCAAAACATCATCAAGACCACTTTAGACAAGAAAGTTGATGCGAAGATCATAAGACGACTCCTTCCCACTCATGCTGTAATTCCAACATATTACCAGCTAGTGAAAACGCACAAACTCCCCCTTTTCGATGGAGATGATGTTCTGAGTAGTGATCGAATCAAAACGCCCCATAGTATCGTCCTGCGGAGGCCCCACCGATGGTATCGGCTGGTTTCTAAATCGAGTTCTATCACCTCTCTTGAAATTCGTGCCTTCACACTTAGTAAACAGTGATCAGTTTCTGCAAGGCCTGAAGGATTGTGAATTCCCACCAAACGAGGTGCATTGCCAGAGTTTTGACGTGGCAGCACTGTATACCAAAGTGGACACAAATGCAGCTGTCGGAGCCTGTCTGACTTCACTGCGAGAGCACGAGGAAGAGATCCAGCTTTATAACCTGCAATACGACGACGTCAAAAAGTTACTTCAAGCAGTAGTTGGGTTTAATTTCTTCCGATTTCGTGATATCGTCTATAGCCAGAAGCGAGGCTTAGCCATGGGAAATAGATTGACACCACTCCTGGCAATACTCTTCATGGATAGCCTAGAAAGACACTCATTGAGCACTGCGGGTATACTGTACTATGGTGGCTATATTGATGACATTTTCATAGTCGCAGAATCCAGAAGAATTCTAAGTTAGGTCTTCAGTGGCCTGAACTCACAAAATGCGGCCATCAATCTGACCGTCGAGGAACCGGAAGCGGACCAGCACCTTCCGTTATTGAATACCCGGATCAGAATCGAGTCTGGTGAAGTCCGAGCGATGTGGTACAAAAAGCCCGCGTCGAAGAATATTCTCTTGCATGCACGCAGCTGCCATCCAATGTACATGAAAAGGAGTGTTGTTTGCAACTTGCTGAAGTCGGCTAGGAAAGTTACATCTGGTAGAGAAGAGAATGTGGAAGGACAATTAAGACAGGTGCTACAACAAAATGGTTACATCGAAGGCAATTTCAACACTTGGCGTCCGTACCATGCCTTATCCGACACACCTCTCGCACTCCCTTTTGTTAGCGAAGAGTTTGCAAAGGATGTAGACAAAGCCGTTCGCAGAGCTGCCCTTCCCCTTCGCCTCGTATTCCGCCCTCCAGCAACACTCCGTGAAATTCTTACTTCGTCAAGACCTTACGAAGATCGTTGTGGAAGATCAGGTTGTGCATACTGCACACCTGATGCACAAATGTGTCAAGTCCCAAACACCGTTTATAAGGTCACATGCCAAGTTTGCGGGGAATTTTATATAGGAGAGACGGGGAGGCCTCTACACAAGCGATTGGATGAGCACATGCGGGCCCTCAGATCGCCGGTCTCTTACCCCAACAGTGCATTCTCGAGACACAGGACGCTGAGACATGGGAACGAAGCCGCACCCGAAATGAGTGTAAGTGTAATTTGGAAGAATATTTCAGATACGGCAGAAAGAAAGATAAGAGAAGCGCTGGAGATAAAAATGAGTGCACCGCCCATGAATATTTGGGAAGAAATGAAAGATGCGATGAGGATGCTGACTCTCCGGCACGATGACAGTGGTCACTGAGAACGAACGGCGCTCGTCTCTTTCGCTTCCACAGCACTGCGCAAAGCCGGCCGATAGCTGAGACGGTTCATCCCTCCCACCCCAACACCGTCCCGCTGCCGCAGCTGCTAGGTTAGCATCGTTGGAATGTTGTATGTGTTTGTTTGTGTGAAATTCTATGTAATCACAATTACAGTCGCCCGAAGAAGGGTCTATGACCCGAAACGTCGCGAATAAAACGGTTGGTCGAACATCTACAACCGCATAACGAGCTTTCACTACCCGCTTCAATAACATTGCAAAATGAAGCTCAGAAATCAAGCAATATTAAATGCAGAATTTTACGTAGATTTCAAAAACAACCTACACCAGGTTAAAGAGTTATAGGCGAAAAACCGGTGTTTCGTAAAATGAATAAGGCTGAAGAATCGAGAAAGTATTTTTCCAAACTGGAAGCACAAGTTGACGCAGAATTCTATCTCCAAGCACAGAAAAAGTTGTGGACGAAAAACCGGCAGTGACACCCACCCAATCTTGAAAATGACTTGCATGAGATGGGGTAACTTTCATTCTTCTTCGGGGCGTTTCACCGGTTGTCACCGGTTTTCCCGATGATGGAGGTTCCCCCTTCACCTGCCCAGAGGTGGAGGTTGGTGGAGTACATAGTTCCACCCAACAAAGCTATGGTTGGTGTTATCATTGCGCAGCGGCATGAAAAAATGTGCGTGGCCAAGTGCGATTGCCATGTGGCTCCCCCTGTTAGAACCGCCCTAGTAGCCTCATCAGACGGTGTGGGGAAAAATTTAGCTCTTGCGTTCGGAAAACTGGAACAATGGAGTAGTGAAGAAAATTAATTCAGTCTTGAAAGGTATGTCGATTCCTTCATACATTAGAGCTGATTTTTATATTTTTTGTTAAATCAGCTCGGGTATTTAAATTCGAATAACGTTCGAATATTCACCCCTGCGAATAATGGAATTTGAATAATGTTCGATTATTCACCTTTTGCGAACAGTCGAATTCGAATAATATTCGAATATTCACCTTTTCCGAATAGTCGAATTCGAATAATATTCGAATATTCACCTTTTCCGAATAGTCGAATTCGAATAATGTTCGAAATTCACCTTTTGCGAATAGTCGAATTTGAATAATGTTCGAATTTTCACCTTTAGCGAATAGTTGAATTCGAATAATGTTCGAATATTCACACTTTTCGAATATTCGAATGTTCGAATAAAAATTCGTTCGAAAAATTCGAATATTTATTCGAACTCGAATATTCGGTCCTCACTCTACTGCTGATCCCTAGTGCTGTGTTTTGTTGTGAGAACGTTTCGAACCTAAAAATCAGATGTGATCTTTTAATGACGTGGAAGTATAATCAAGATAGGAGGTGTTGAATCTCAGCGTGCAAATGCCTTTCTGAAGCTGCTTATCCCAACAGATAGGAAGTTCTGACGGAGTTGCGGATCGAACTCTCGGTATAATCCTCGATAATGTTTCTAGCAGGAAGTACTTGACGTGACGATTCCTGAGTTCTGCGTTCTTCCGGATAGGAAAAGTAGAAAGCCGTCCACGCATAACATTTTTGTTTAGTGTTCCGAATCCGGAAACAGAATATGGGTGGGGAGACGTACATTAACCCTTTGATGGTCATGTGTTCCGTCATAAAAAATTATGGTATTCCTCGGTAACATTTATGCAAATGTGCATGAGTGCCTTCCTCGATTGCTGGTTATTCTATATTACGCACTTCCTAAAGCTTTTCCCGATGGGTTATTCATAATTTGTTCTCCAGTTGTCTCCTCAGGAATTTCTGATAAAGTTACATGCAAATTAAGGACTCTAAATATGTTGCCTGCGGCTTTCCTTCATAGTTTTAGGTTACATGTGACCTTCAACGAAGTAAGTATGTTGCGCGGTGCGAGTTGAATTACATGTAACATAGAGTACTGAACTTAAATAAAAAATGCGACTTAAATGTGTTATTTTATCGCACATGTAACTTAACTCGGGGCGGGCTGTTTCCTAGGAAGGTATACGACGCACTCTAAAGGCAGGACAATAGCGTCGTCGATTCAATTACACAAGTCCGAGGACATTCGCCCCGCACACCGGCCGGAGGTCCCGCCCAGCCGCTGGCGGCTCCCGGCGTGCTCGGTGAGCATGCCGCGTGTCGGTGTGCTGACCTCGTCGCGTGTCGGCGCCGGCCGCGCCGCGCGTGGGTGTCAGGTAACGTGCAGCAACAGTGCAACATACGCGCATTGTTGTGTATCATTAGCGCAAGTTACATGATGCTGTAATCAAAAATCTAGTGAAGTTACACGTAACATCGCTTCAAGTTACTTGTGAACTTGAAGTAAGTTGCGTGAAGCCATCACGCAATTTGCGTAAAGTCTCAGGTAACTTGTTCAGAAATTCCTGAGTTCTTCAGTTATCTCTTCGGACTAATCTACTCTGCTAACGTCGGCATGGATCATGAGGAGACTTCGCGTTCACTGTTGAAAGTTGCCGCAAACTCGGGGCCATGTGCTATAACATAAACTCTGGTACCGCCGTAGTGACCTGTTGATTTCGATTATCACAGCGCGGAGCGGCGGCTTTTTCGTCGGAACCTCCTTATCACTAGTTATATTTCACCGAGGCCCACCGCTCCGCTGCTGGTATTGATCGAAATCAACAGGTCATTACGGCGGTACCAGAGTTTAGGTGCACCGAGTTGGCGCCAACCTTCAACAATGCACGCGAAGTCTCTTCCCGATTCATGCCGGTGTTACATTGCGAATCATAAAAATTGGGCACCCCCGCCAAATCTGCCAATCTCGTGTTTTTGAGCAAGACAGATCTTTTTCATCGAAAATAGCATGATCTAGATGTAAAATAACTCCCGCACACATCTTTTGAGCAAGATTGAGTGTTTGTGCACTTCTCTAGAATAATTTTCTGCTTTGCAATGTGTATAAAAAGGAAACCTTTGGTTTTATCGAAATTCTCGTTCAAATAAATTGTGATTACAAACCTAATGACCCATTGGTACTCTTCGCTTTTTTGCTGCATCAAATACTCGAATTGGCATACTTTTTGACCAAGTCCATCAGCCATTTCGAATCGATCTTCCTCCACTCCTCGATTATGGCCTATTGGAGTGCGGAATTCGAGGGAAATTGCCGTTTGGCTCAGGCCTGGTGAGCCAGAACTCCACAGAAATTTCTCCATTTGGTTGAGATGAGATCGGTTGAGATCCACTCTGATAGATTTTGCCGAACAAAAGTTCACCTCAAGGTGTCTGCAGGGGTACAATTCAAGGCGTTGCCCACAGCGAAGAACAAAGAGTGGTGATGCAACATCGATTAGGTCATTGGTATACCAAAAGTTTGCAACCGCGACAGGTTCGGTCAACTGTTACGAATCGTTTGGGGACCAGGCTTGCACAATAAAAATGTGCTGTGGTAAGAACACTTTGCGACGCCTGTCGCGGTCGCTGGTTCGAAGAGGAATGTTATGCCTGAAACGTGAAAACCGTGCAGCAATCGGTCGCTGACAGGGCTGTGCGTCGCTGTGCAGTGCACTGCAAAAGGTGTCAACGACAGAGATCCAGCCTTATACAGTATCCTGCCAGATGTTTCTTGGTCCTGAGCTACAGCGACGACTGGCCCTCAGCGAAGTAGCAGTGCCTCACCGACGGACATCCGCGACAGCGACCTATTGCCGCACGCTTTTCACATTTCAGGCATGACAGCCCTCTTGGAGCCAGCTACCACGACAGATGTCGCAGTGTTCTTACGACAGCACATTTGTACTGTGTTGGCCTGGTCCCGGCGCGATTCATAACAGTTGACCGCACCTGTCGCGGTCGCAAACTTTTGATTTGGCAATGGCCTTACATGCTGTCGCGAAGAGGGGGGACCGACACTGCTTGAACACCACAAGAGGCGAGGTACACCAAACAGTGTTTTGACGTTGCGAAGGCCCAGCGTCACTGCCAGCAAGAGGCAACTGACGCGGCGACGACAATGTTCAAAAACATTTTTGTCAACGCGTCAAGGCTGACGCTTGCCGACCACTCCCCGTCGTTACAACTCTGCAGACCCCCAGACTTGCTCACATGAACGCTGATGAGCTAGAAATAGCTACTTGAGGCGTGTAAGAACATGGGAAATACAAGTAGGTATCTCCCTTTAGGGGTCTGTAGAGTTGCACCGACTGGCGAGTGGTAGCAGTGCATCAGCCTTGACGCGTCGACAAAAATGTTTCTGCACATTACCTTCGCCGCGTCGGTTGCCGCTCGCTGGCTGTGACGCAGGGCCGTCGCAACGTCAAAGCACTCTGTAGTGCACTCCACACCGCGTCGATCGCCCTCTTGGCCGAATGTAATCGATATTGCATCACCCAGCGCTGTTCGTCGCTGCGAACAACGCTGCGACTTCAACTTAGCAAACCCCCTTACCTCCTCTGGTACTCGCTAGAGTTCATCCGATAGATGCGGAACGCAAGCTGTAGACATTGGTTTGTGGATTGGCATGAAAACATTTTTTCTCGCTGACAGCATAGATCCCTTCGTCGAGTTTCACTCCAGATTTTTCTTGAACGCTGAGATACGATTTCTGGAATACTTTCGAATTCAGTGCTGCTGCACCGCCTGGTCACCGAATAATTATCCGATTGTTGCATTAGAGTCGAGAGAAAAAGTTCTTATGAAGTATAGATGGTGCTAGGGAGATGGGAGGAGAGAATTCCTCGAAATACACAAAGCATCACTTTTTTCACTTCATTTTTCACGCTCCCGTTGAACAACGTTAGCGCATATGTATGCAGTCTATTGAAGTAGTCGATGCAACAACTCCGGAGGCGGAACCTGAGCTAACGTTCTAATCCCTACGTAGCTAAGCCCGAGACGTTCATTTGGAGCGGCTAAGCCCCCACTCCACTCGTCTCAGAACTAAACTTCTTCGCTGAATCATACTGAAAAATACAAGCAGCAGTAATATAGACTTCATTCCATATAGCCTACTCCAATGGAATTATTGTGCTATGATAGATCTTTCCTTCTTTTTGTGACTTTTTTTAGTTTTCTTGTGGATATTTTATTTCACTGCTCCCACCAGTCTTGCTTCGAACGCACTTTTTCGGTCAAGGAGTCTCAAAGCCGAATGAAGTTTGACTCCTCCACTTTCCACCGTTCTCAGTTTGAGTTTACGTTTTGATTCGCTGCGAACATATGAAGGTTGCGAATGATGTGAGAAGATGCCTGATCTCGCTTCGAGGAAACTGGTCTACCGAACCCTCACCAATCATATTTTGAGCTAAAAGTTCATAACCCTGTTCCTGAGAAATATCAGATGTACTGTGCTTTGAGCGACGCTTCATTCACTATTTCATTCAAGAGTCCGCTTTTATTCCGAGCTCTGGCGAGCTCCACTTATTTAAAGGCAGCAGACACGCTCGAAAAAGTTGTTGAGATAACTACGTTTCTGAAGTCGCATGGCTCCTAGTAGATTGCTCACGCCGTTGGAAGCGTCAAAAACGAGTCAAAACTACTAAATTTCAACAATGCAAATCGAAAAATTTCTGCAACCCCGCCCCTGAGCTTCTGCAACCCCGCCCCAAAATACAAACTCGTCCAGATTGATAAAAACTAATACGGTCACGTTGGCTGGTTTCTGATTCTTCCAACGTGGTGAACGTTCCAGTACAGGCTGTAGGAGTATATCGGCTTCTCTATTTCAACCGTTTTGTTGCTAATATTCGCTGTTTCAACCGCGCGCCGTAAAACTCGTCCACTTTTGCCTGATAACAAAATACCCGTTATTCCTCTATTTGCGCACAGTTTTCGTTCGTTCTTTCGTCAGTTCCCAATACAACCAGCTCCAAACCTTTGATTTATGTCATAAAATTGATACCATTTTCGAGCGTGTCTGCTGCCTTTAAAGTCAGTGTTCATGATGAATCTGGAATGAGTAATTACGCCTGTTTGGTGTGTTTCGCACTTTGCGGACCTTCGACAATCCAAACGTCGGAAGTGGTTTCGCGCTACATAAGTCTTAGGTACTGTGCTTCTCTGGGCTGAATTCCGGTCCACAAATGCGTCTCGACAGGCTTTGCGGCCGCGCGCTTTCGAGTCGGAACAGTTTCCGGCGCCGCAGCCGCCGATCTGAAGACTCTAGGTGAGTTTTAGAAACTGGAAACTTCACAAAATTGGAGAAAACTGTATAAAAAAGCCATATCGAGTCGGCTTAGGCGCTGGAAACTCGACTGAGTCGAGCGCGTGCGACCGCAAAACGTGTCGAGACGCAATTGCGGACCGGAATTTGGCCCAGAGAAGCACAGTAATTGACTCTGTTTTCTGTTTCTTGTACCGAAAACTCTTTCAAAATAAAATGGTTCAATACATATGCTTGGATGCTAGAACCTTTCGCCATAAAGATTATTCAAAAAATTGACATTTGCTCCTCTGGTGGAACGATCGTAGGACAATTGTTATAAGACCTGGGCGGGGTATCAAATGGCTCAGACGGTAGATAGCAGGCCCTGAGCCCACCCCGAATGCACCCGGAGCCGCGTCCATGTTGCGCTCAAGGTGGCAAATTTGGCAATTTCCGGGCCACATATGTTGCGATCCAGGCCACATACGTTGCGCTCCGGGTGCTACCGACGAAATTGACTCACGCAGCGCCCTGAGGGCAGCTGTCGGCTGATGACGTCACAGTACATCATACAGCGTACATGGTTGCGTCCCGGGCGCTTTCTATAAACCGATTTCAGCAACAAAGTTGCGAAAATCGATACATCGACGTGGTTCAGACGCTTCACTGGTCGATTATCGCACCCATTTGAGCTAATCGATTTTTCAAGGAAGAATCCAACGATTTCCACACATTCACCGAATTCCCCCACCCTACTGAATTTCTTCGAATTTATGTGACCCTTAATTGTCCCTTTTCTAAGCTAGTGCTGATTATAAAATACCTTTCAGCCTAATACACTTTCCCCTGCTTAGAATTTTGATTCCGTCACAACTTCCCTCACAACTTCACCCATTAATCTTCTGATTTCACCTGATTTTCTCCAACTATTAGGTATATTTCCCTGAAATTATTAGGTATTCATAACAACCGCCCTTTCTCAGAGTCCTTCTAATGATCTCGTTGAACGATTCAAAGCTAACAATGGAAACTATGCATGGCACATTTTTTCAGACATTGAAGTTCAAATATAAATTTGAATATACATTAAAATAAATTCAAATATCCGAGCGATTCGTTTTTCTCATTTTTTCGAAATGATTATCCGAAAATCTGAAATATTCCCTCCATGACTATCTGCAAAATGCGTTCGGAAAGTCATGTTAACGTTTCATATTTGAATACAGTCTAAATATTGCACAAATATGAAGAATATAGTGAATTCTAGGCTGGTCGAATATTGAGCGCAAATGGAGCAGAGGAAATCAATATAAGCTCTACAAGAGAAACAGTGAGAATCCCGCTCAAGAATCGCAGGAAGCCCAGATGCTCTTCCTTGTTTCAATCGATTCATCTAATTTCGAAATGCGCGCGTCAGTCAACGCATGTGGCCCGGAGAGCAACCTGAACGCACTGCACGTTGCAATCACAACCGAAACGCACCGCAACTTCGAATATCGACTGCTCTGCGTTTCGATCGCAGTGGGCGAGAAGGGGCGGGATCGGTTGCGCTCCGGGTCTGCTACTGTCTGAGGGGGCGCCTGGACCACGAGATCCCACATCCTGGCCGTTTTTCGGCCTAATTGCGGCCTTACTCTTCTTGAGGGGACCCAAAGCTTACGTTTCTGTGAAAAAAAAGCGGGCAACGTTTTCATCGTGAACACTACCTTTTAGATGCGATTCCAAACCAAATGTGCATTTCTAAAACTATTTTGCGACGAATCCGAATATGTATGCTCTCCGGAGGTACCTAGAATTTATCTGGAAGAAATAATAGGCGCTTCAGCTTCGCGCATTGGTAGTAGAGGTAGGTATTAGGCAATTTTTATTGTTCCGAATTTTTCTTTTCAGTTTTGGCTGAAAACTCGTTGGTAACGTGGGGCACTGAACACGAATCTGAGGTCCGTTTGTCAGTATACTCAAGCTTATCAAGGGATATGGGGGACCAGTGTCATTTGGCTTGCGCGACCTACTTAAAGGCAGTGGTCACGATGAAAAACGTTATCGAAAAAACTACAAAAGCTTAGATCAAAAACAGCTGAAGAACTATGAAGGTAGCGCGGTGAAAAACGGGCTAGAATTGGAGTTTCTAGGGCTCAAAAAAGCCAGTTCGTGCACACGTGCACAGCGCCGACCAAAAAGATCGCAGTCTCATGCCGAGCAGTCAAAAACCATCGACATTCAGAGGAAGAAATAAATGCAAATTTACCTAATAAAAACAATTGAACAATGAAAGAAAGCACTCCAGTCAATGTTTTTGACTATATGTCTACACAAATTCGAAGGTTCATTGATTGAAATGAAATTTCAAGCCAGCTGATGTTTTTTTATATTAGAGATCATCGCTGCCGATGATGTGGAGTGGGCCCGTCCACCATCAAAAGACAAGAAAGTTCAGGCTTCAAATTTGGCCCAAAGCAGTGACTTTTTCGCGATTTTTTCTCATAGATCCTACTTCTCGAGACCCAGAAAAGGGTTTAGAGTGGAAAAGAAGACAAGCATATTTTATCGCGACCAATGCCTTCAAAAATTCCAAAGTCGGCAATTTGACGCCAAATTCTTATTCACGCCAAATATAATCTGGGTGGATCTGAGGCGTTTAGGAAGAATGTTCAAGATTTCTCAACGAACACTTGGACATTCGAGGGGAGGGGGGGGGCGTAGAAGGTGACCTCGAGTCCTTTTTTGGGCACAAATTCTGGACGCTGTTGAGATCATCACCCTATCGCGTAAAATCTTCTTCGTTGTGGTATGCGGCGTCGGGATGATTCTGTTGTAGACATTGGCCGGGTTGGTCTTTTTGCTGCGCGTCGCGACAACGTTCGTACCTTACCTCGCTGGAAAAGTTGGTGCCCTGCCCCCATTTACAAGATGTGTTATGGAGAACGAGGGGTTGAACTTTTGCGATCACTCGAGTTTAGCCATCATTGTCAGTAATGAGAAGGAGTTGAAATCAAGAATGCGTTGGCGCAGTGTGCTGTTGGCAACGATGGGATGGATACTAGAGTGAGGATCGACTGTTCGAGTTCGAATAATTATTCGAATTTTTCGAACGAATTTTTATTCGAACATTCGAATATTCGAAAAGAGTGAATATTCGAACATTATTCGAGTTCGAATATTTGCAAAAAATGAAAATTCGAACATTATTGGAATTCGACTATTCGCAAAAGGTGAAAATTCGAACATTATTCGAATTCGACTTGTCGCAAAAGGTGAATATTCGAATATTATTCGAATTCGACTATTCGGAAAAGGTGAACATTCGAATATTATTCGAATTTGACTATTCGGAAAAGGTGAATATTCGAATATTATTCGAATTCGACTACTCGGAAAAGGTGAATATTTGAACATTATTCAATTTCGATTATTCGCAGAGGTGAATATTCGAACGTTATTCGAATTTAAATACCCGAGCTGATTTAACAAAAAAATATGAAAATCAGCTCTAATGTATAAAGGAATCGATATACCTTTCAAGACTGTATTCATTTTCTTCACTACTCCATTGTTCCATTTTTCCGAACGCTAGAGCTAAATTTTTCCCCACACCGTCTGATGAGGCTACTAGGGCAGTTCTAACAGGGGGGACCACATGGCAATCAAACTTGGCCACGCCCATTTTTTCATGCCGCCGCGCAATGATAACACCAACCATAGCTTCGTTAGGTGGAGCCATGTACTCCACCAACCTTCACCTCTGGGCAGGTGAAGGGGGAACCTCCATCATTGGGAGAACCGGTGACAACCAGTGAAACGCGCTGAAAAGAATGAAAGTGACCCAACACTCATGCAAATCATTTTCAAGATTGAGTGGGTGTCACTGCCGGTTTTTCGTCCATAACTTTTTTGTGCTCAGAGACAGACCTTCGGTGGAGGTTGTTTCTGGTATTCACATACAATTCTGCATTGAAAAACGCTTTCAGTTTTGAAAAAAATAATTTCTCCTTCTGGCAGCCGAATTCAGTCTATAAAGTGCATTTTTTAGCCTGAAATTATTTGTTTTTCGTTCATAACTTTTTTGTGCTTGGGGAGACCTTTGGTAAAGCTTGTTATCAGAACCTCGATGGAATTCTGCGTCAACCTGTGCTTCCAGTTTGGAAAAGTATTTTGTCGATCCTTCAGCCTAATCCATTTTACGAAGCACCGATTTTTCGCCTATAACTCTTTAACCTTTGAAGATAGGGCTTTGATGGACGTTGTTTATGAAATCTACGTAAAATTCTGTGTCGAATGACATATCGGGTTCCTAATTTTGCTTGCTTCACAAGCCAGCCAGGTCGGTGGAGCCGAGCCCCGTTGTTGGCTCCTTCAGAACTCTGCGTCTCTCATTTAAATCATAGAGGCGAAAGCACCCTATGGAGATAACTATGAAGATCGGCTTCACCGACCTGGCTGACTTACGGGGCATGCAAAGTTAGGAACCCGATATATCATTCCACGCCGAATTTCACAGAGATTACAGAAACAACCTTCATTAAAGTCCTATTTTCAACGGTTAAAGAGTTATAGGCGAAAAACCGGTGTTTCGTAAAATGAATTAGGCTGAAGGATCGAGAAAATATTTTTCCAAACTTGAAACACTTGTCGACGCAGAATCCCATCAAGATTCCGAAAACAACCTTCACCAAAGATCTATCTCCAAGCACAAAAAAGTTATGGACGAAAAACCGATAAACTCAGGCGGAAAAAATGCACTCTATAAACTGAAATCGGCTGGTAGAAGGGAACGTGTTTTTAAAAACTGGAAACGCTGTTCGAAGCAGAATTTTATGGGGATTCCGAAAACAACCTTTACCGTAGGGCTAAAATTTAGGGTAACTAAGTTATGGACGAAAAACTTATTGCTTTTGGTGAAAGAGAGTTACTTTATAAATTGAAATCGGCTGAGAGACTGGAAACGTATTTTTCTCAACATGAAAACGTTATTCGACGCGAAATTCCATGCAGACTTTGGAAACAGCTCTGTTCGAAGATTCGCCTTAAAGGGCAGAAATTTTATGAGTGAAGAACGGGTAGTTTTTCAAAAATCGCTTGGAAAAATTTTCCGAAAAATTTTGACTCCAAGACAGCTCAAAGGAAATTTTTCATGACCTACGCAGATCATTTCATTAAGAATTGTGAATTTCTAAAGGAGGCCATCTAACGGAAAAAAAATTTCAAAATTAATGTTTAAAAATAAAAATACATTGATTGCAAGAAAAGGAGGATTAAGAAAACGTAAAATTTTGAAGTTGCAAATCTATAGGGAATCTTCACCATTCCCACTCAGGTATCCTAAAAAACCACTTATTCACTGCATAGGGCCACACCAATTTCTTCGCGCCGCAACGCTTCTGGCAGGGGAGGAAACCCCGGATTGGAGTAATAATTGCGCGGCGGCACGGAAAAATTGGCGCGACTTAGTGGGATGGCAATTGTACCCTCCCTTTCTATAGCACCGATTTGGCTAAAACTTCGCCAAGAGACTTTTTTGAGCTGTGGATTGAGAATCTCTTATACTTTTCGCAGTTTTTAAAGGATTAATGGCTCAGACAAAACGCGCTTCACGCCCCTCTGAAAGCCGCCTGCGGGATAGTGGCCGTGGAGCGCAAAATTCGAAGTTTTGTCGCCCACAGTAGTAGCTATCGCGGGGGCGGTAGCGACTGTCGTAGGCGAGTAGCTGCTTCCTGCCCTGGTGATAAGCCCCTCTGAGCTTTTTGTTTTCAAAAATATACTCACGCACCGGTGCACGACGCGGCCGCACGCCAACGCGCGACCCGGCAAGTGCACCGAGCACCAATTGGGGCCACCAGCGATTGAGCAGGGCCTTCAGCGTCCAGGCGGAGGCAAGATAACCGCGAAATTGGGCAATTGAACAGATGGCATTGCCTTCATCCGAGTCCTGGCTCAGAACCGCGTCGTATGCCTCCCTTGGAAACTAGCGTCTTGAGCGACGAGCATCTTTTTGGGGGCACTCTTTGCCCGTGATGGGCACGCTCTCGTGTCAGGAGGGCAAGCACTCGCCTATATCGTGTCTCCGGGAAAGTGGGAAGATCGGAGTGAACGCCGAGCTTCTTTTTATCTGAGAAGGTTTACGGGTAGGTTCTCTAGGCAAAACTTCAGTCATATCAGAGACTTTAACGATATAATTACCCTATACTTACCGTGATCTTTTGAAGTACCGAAAGTGGACCTCTTATTCATGTTCAGCACCTGGAATAAGCTCCTTAGGCTAAGTTATAGCGGAAAAAATGATTTTGTAGCATTCTTTGCGTGGTAGCCCGTACAGGTTTAGAGGAGAGTCGTGCCTTATTAATTTCATTTGTAGGTGGAAATAAGGCTTTAGAAGAAGAATTCAACTTGTTATTGCCGCTCACTTCATAGTTGCGCGATATTGCTATGGATGCTTAATCGAATTTCTAATATTCGTTCGTTTGAAATAAAAAATGAACGAATTTATTCGAGAATCGTTTGTTCGAAATAAAAAATGAACGAGTTTATTCGAAATTCGTTCGTTCGAAATAAAAAATGAACGAATTTGTTCGAAATTCGTTCGTTCGAAATAAAAAATGAACGAATTTATTCGAAATTCGTTCGTTCGAAATAAAAAATGAACGAATTTATTCGAAATTCGTTCGTTCGAAATAAAAAATGAACGAATTTATTCGAAATTCGTTCGTTCGAAATAAAAAAGGAACGAATTTATTCGAAATTCGTTCGTTCGAAATAAAAAAGGAACGAGTTTATTCGAAATTCGTTCGTTCGAAATAAAAAAGGAACGAATTTATTCGAAATTCGTTCGTTCGAAATAAAAAATGAACGAATTTATTCGAAATTCGTTCGTTCGAAATAAAAAAGGAACGAATTTATTCGAAATTCGTTCGTTCGAAATAAAAAATGAACGAGTTTATTCGAAATTCGTTCGTTCGAAATAAAAAATGAACGAATTTATTCGAAATTCGTTCGTTCGAACTAAAAAATGAACGAGTTTATTCGAAATTCGTTCGTTCGAACTAAAAAATGAACGAGTTTATTCGAAATTCGTTCGTTCGAACTAAAAAATGAACGAATTTATTCGAAATTCGTTCGTTCGAAATAAAAAATGAACGAATTCATTCGAAATTTGTTCGTTCGGAATAAAAAATGAACGAATTTGTTCGAAATTCGTTCGTTCGAAATAAAAAATGAACGAATTTATTCGAAATTCGTTCGTTCGAAATAAAAATGAACGAATTTATTCGAAATTCGTTCGTTCGAAATAAAAATGAACGAATTTATTCGAAATTCGTTCGTTCGAAATAAAAAATGAACGAATTTGTTCGAAATTCGTTCGTTCGAGATAAAAAATGAACGAATTTATTCGAAACTCGTTCGTTCGGTCTCTTTTTAAAAAGTCCTCACTCTTATGGATACGAATGGTCACTGACTCAGGCAATTGCCGCATTCAATGCGAGTCGAATATGCATTCAACTCGAAGACAAGGTGGTTTCGAGCACAGTCAGGGAACGTGCTGCTAGGGGAGCACGTGCTCCTATTGTGTTTCAAATTACAGCACGTGCCCCAACAAATAAGCCGTCCAATGCGTACATGATACACTTTCAACTCGATGACAAAACGATTATTCAAAAAAGGAAGGTATACGATGCACTTCTGAGACGGAACTGAGAGGTCGGCAGTGCCGACGGTTCAATTACCCAAGTTTGCGGTACTTTCCCCTCCCGGCCGCTGGAGCCCTCGTCCAATCGCTGAAAACCCCAGATGGTGCTCGGCGAGCTGGCCGCGTCGCACGTCCATGTGCCAGCCGCGTCGCGTCTTTGTGCTGCTACGATAGCGCTGGACCACCTTGCAGCACGTACTCCTGCGATTGAATTTGGCGGCACATGCTCCTGCTATGAAATTTCGCAGCACGTGCTGCTGTTTGGAGCACGTGCCCCTGTGATATAGCCTTCCGATGGGTGTGGTCACTCGAGTTGAATGCATATTCGACACGCATTGAATGCGGCGGTTTTCTGAGGAAGTGGAACCACCGTTGTGCTGGGGTGCAATCGCACGGTTAACTGAGTGGGATACCGGGTGCGAAAATCACTTTCATCTGACCTGGCTGCCCTTTTTGTTCCATCTCAACAAAAATCCATGCTTTATTTGTTGACTGTGGCCAAATACTTCATAAGATGGGTATTAGCTGTTACACCATGGATAAACATTGGTTGGCTATGTGAACTAGAAAATTAAAAAAAAAGTAGTTTAGCTTGCCAGAACCGCACGCAATTGAAACGGATCTAATAGCGTTGAGATTTTCTTCTATGTAGGGTTGGGTTAATTTCACTAACACCACAAGCCTATTGAACCGTGTCATCATTTTACTACCTGGTGGGTCCGCAAATGAGCATACTCTGCTTCGGAGCCAAATTCACTCTGCTCCTTCGTGCGCTTGTGCGAAGCGAGATAAGAGACAGCTAGAAAGTTTGGGAAAAAGCAGACGCAGTATACGTGCGCAGACACACGTTATAAACGGAAATGAATTTCACTTCGAAACAAAGGATAAACATTCCGAGGTGGGTTCTGTTTCTCAAGAACCTCTTCAAGGTAGTACGAACTCAGGCGATTGTCTAGAAAGGAAATGGACAAACAGGCAAGCAGAGCTGAAAAATGCCCAGCTGTATTGGGATTGCATGCAGAAAATCAGTTTCAGCTGAGAGAGCTTTGCCTCCCTCTATAGCTAGAACACAGTCTTAGATCATCAATCGAAACATCGAATTCGCCAAAAAAAAAGCCGAGTACTGTGAGCAGAACGAGCTAAACAGGAGTTGGAAGCATTCTGCCGAATGCCTGAGTCCCAGTGCCTTAGAATCTTTATCAGTTATTCCATCAAAATTAAGCTTTGAAGAGAAAAGGGTTTCTGTAGGACTCGCAATTAGATGTGTCTAAAAGAGTTTTAAAAGGATCTGAAAAGAAAACGCGGGAGGCAAGAATCTAAGCAGGTCAAAAAGTTGAAGACCCACCTCGTCTGTAATCCGAAACTCCAGCTTCTATAGGTTAAGGTTTTCTAGGCGGGATGCATAAGAGAGCTCAACAGGCTTTTTTACTTTTGAAGCATTGCCTTGTGATATATCTCTCATCACCCCCAATTTCTAGAATTAGACCTATTTTCGAAGGCAACCTTAACCTATGACAGTATTCTAGCAAAGGCCTGATGTATTTATAGTACAAAAAGTTTGAAATGCAGGAATAAAGTCACGAAATTTGAATGCTTTCAGAATGAAGGCTTGCTCGTTTCGGCCTTTGTAACAGAGCGACTTATGTTATTACAGTGGTCAAGCTTTGCATCGTACGTTACTCCCAGGTCACGAACAGAGATCCTGATTTCATTTATGTGAAAGTCAACTTCAGGATAATTTTTTCCCCAAATTCTACGTGCACATATATACATGTACATATACTTCACCAAAGCCTTCGCTTTATCAAACATTCCACTTTTTCCACATCTGCCTCGCCTACAGTATTCCAATTACATACAAATGTAGAACAAATGTGCACCAAAAAAAACTTCTGCTCGATGTAATAGCAGATGGAACACATTTGATATCAGATAAAAAACCTATGCTAATGAGAAAGTAATCCTATCCTGGTCTGCTGAAATGAGTTTCCTGGCAAGTTTCTGACAGCTGAAGACACCGTCCATGATGAATTTTATTGCTGAGCTTTCTACAAACTACTATAAAAGGTCTAGCTCCTCACATAACGTCTACGCCGCGAAGCCCGTGAGAAGTGACTGGAATCCGTCTTTTTAGATCGGAGTGCACCAAATGTTCCTAGTAGGGGTTGATCAACTGATCGGCAAGTTTTCAGCATGAGCTGCACAGAAGTCGCAGGTGGAATGGTTGGACTGCACAGAAAGGAAGCTTCTCAGGCGTTTGGTTGGATATTTGTGGCGGCGAGTATGCCATAACGAAGACCTCTACAAGGAAGACGACGCAGTTCATACAACAACAGTTGACGCGAGGAAGGTGCCTCCATTTACCAACGCCTTCTAAAGCGCCAGCGAAAGGTCAACATAGGTTTTTTGGCATATACTATGGAAATCACCAAATCGTCTCGTACAACACGCTCTAAGAAAGCTTCCAAACCTTGTCTGTATGCGGCCATCTGGATGTGGGCGAAAATTCTGAACGGATGTGGTTGAAGAGGATTTGAATTCACTCGGCATCAAATGAGAATTCAGGCGTGGTGTTCTACTTCGCAGAGAATGGAAAAGTGACAGATGGATGTTCAAATCGTGGCCAAAGACCGTGACAAATGGACACGGTAGACTGCTAGGACGGCACACCTCGATGAAGATGCGGACTGACTGCGTCAGGCGGAAGCCAGCCGATAAAGTCAAGTAAGTCAATTCATTCCACTATTTATGTTTCACCCATCACCCAATCTGCAATGCTCGGTCACAGACCCGCCAAGATCCCCTATAGTGAACGCAGCCTTTGAGTCCGATTATCATCATCAATATATGGTGTTGAAGAAGATTGCTCCATGAAGTAACCAGAGTTCATGAGGATTTACAGGGAAATGACGAGAACAATTTGATGAACTGTGCAACTAGCCGAAAGAGACAAGGATCCGGATTCGATCTGTAATCTGTAGATTGACGGAATCTGTCTTTAATAGCTGTTTGGTTGATGCCGCTTCTCATTTGATAGTTCCCATTTTCGCAGTTGGAATCAAGAACTGCATCCGTAACTTGGGGGGTGAGGTCTGAGAATGTATGTAGTTCTGAAACTCTTCCGCTGTCTCTACCCTCGCTCCGCACATGCACTCGTGGAAACAAGGTAAACTTCCTCTGAAAGAAAGGGCATGTATTGACCATATGTTTGAGAAAATCATACTTGCGGCGAAAGAAAATTGTTCGGAGAACATGTCCCACCGGTGTCATTAAAGGCACTGTTCACGATAAACTTCATCCTCGAATTTTCCATGACAAACGGTTCTCAAGGCTCTCAGAAGCAGAACAGCGTTGAAACAACGGGACGAAAAGCTAACCAGGAGCCGCAAATGGCTTAGAAAAGTGGGCAAACGCCGCCGATTTGGGCAAGTCCGGCCCCTTTCCGCCCCTCGATGGGAAGAAATGAACACTCGAGATCATGAGATGAGCGATGGTTTCCGATCAAAAGCTTCATTCTCAACTTCTCTCTTTACTCAGGTCAGTTCGCATACATCGGCTACAACAGACGGAAGTTACAAGCCTCGGACAACTCGTCCACCATGCTTCCGTAGCTCATTTTTGAGGGACAATTACTCCGTTCCCAGAAGGTGTTGTACGATTCCAGAGACATCAATGGAATCAGAATGGCACCGTTTGTAAGATAGGCTAAAAAAGAAAAGGGATTTCTATCGTGAACACTGCCTTTTAATGGTCATGAGTGAGTTAATATCGAGTGTGATACCCCCATGATCGGTGTGAACGTCGTTTATAGTTCCACCACGAAGCTTTAGACTTATATTATTGATTGGGCGACGCACTACTATCGATAATACAGAATCGCGATTAGCCGTTCTGTTCGGCAGAGATAATAGGATTGTTCCTCGAACACACAGGGTGAGAGGCGCCTAAGAACATCTTGGCTAACTAACTCCGTCTCGCGCAGCGCTCTAGCGACGACACGAATGCAGCGGGTTTCTGTCGCGCCCGTCGCGTGTAGCAGCCGACCGGCTCCTAGACGCCTTCCAATCTGTGCATTCAACCAACAAGCCGTAGAAGTATTATTCGCGTAATTGTTACTTGTCACGGCTTTCCCAGGCGGAGCCATAAACAAAGCCTTAGCTTTGGCACTAGTCGTAATGGAAGTAAGTTATTAGAAAGGTAGCAGTCATATGTGAAGTATATGTACCAATCTGCCGGCGCAGTCCCTAGAGTCTTCTCTCTCTCTCCTCTTTCCTCAAAGATTCTGAGCGCTGCCCAATCCTCTATGTTATTCTATGAATTTTTTTCGTTCAGTTGGCTTTCATTCGTGAATAGCAGCCTGATATACTGGGAGCACACATGCTATGAGTGCAGTTTGAAGTCTGCATATGTCATGCTCAATGTCAATCAATTCCGAAAGTTGTTAATTTTACAGGGAGATGGGAGCGTTTGGGACTGAATGCATAAGTTTGTTTGAATTTTGGGAGCTCACGTAACATAGAAGCAAACAAAATGTTGAAGGTTCCTTCAGCCTTTTTGTTCTCATTAAAACGGTGCGTGAGTATTCTATGTTCTTTTCCTTATAATTTATTGCGTTGTTTAAGACATACGTCAGATATAAAAATACAATAAAGAAACAATAAGGATTCGCATTAACCGCAGTGCTATTCGGAAAGAATCTTGGTTCTTGCCAAACGCTTGAATTGCTCGAAAAGTTGGGGAATCGGCCGTAGCCCGTGCCTTAAGGACACATATGCCGAACCCGCTCGACAAGTGAAGCTGAAGCCTCTAAGATCCAATCTTGGTTTTCTATAGGAAATTTTCACTGACTCACCCCGAGTCCGCGAAGGTGACAAAGTGTAAAATTGCGAAACATCAACTTTCATCCTTGAAGTTAAATCATGGCTGATAAGCTCGCGGAATGTGTTGGCGTTCAAATCGGTTGCCAAAAGTACCTACCACTAAGCCAGTAGGTATTCACCGAAATGAGTGGCCCATCGAATTAGGATCCGGCGAGTTAGTTGGCGAGATATTTTCGCTCAGGAATTCGTGTGACAGCTTTTTGCAGGGTGCTATGGTTGCTCGAGCGCTAGCGTCCAATCGTGCGGAAGAGTAAATATTTCTGGACTTGGACGCTGGGTCTACCACGGTCTCGAAAAATCGCTGTTGATATGTTGCTGGCAGCGTCGTTTTTTATCCTCAACTCAAGGAACATCAGCGGCTCCATTTGAGCTGCGCAGTGCTGGGTCAGACCACCATCGAGCTCGGGAAATGCCTGCAGGCAATAATTTCTGATGTCGCGGTTCTCCGTTGCATTCGTCTCCAGGAGATGACGCCGATTCTGTGTTGCATGACTCCTAAGGTAATGTTGGCAGAGTGTGCGACCGACAATCTTCGAAAAGGACCTTGTAAATGTATTGGACCACAAGGATCTAATTTCGAGTATTTGTTGTCGCTGTGCTGGATGATTGCGTGGCTAATGCTCTAATTCAACCAAAGCGCCGATACGCTCAGTAGTTGGTGCTTTCCACGATCGGTCTTGAAGACAACGAAACTCCGCGAGCTTATCAGCCTCTGTGCACATGTACAGTCGGCATGGATCCAAATCATACTTTGCGTTCCCTATAGAAGGTTGGCGCAAACTCGGTGCCATGCAATGACATAGGCGTACCGAGTTTGCGCCGACCTTCAATGGGAGAGCGCAAAGTACCCTCTTCATTGGCATCATTCGGGGCGCGAGCGGCGCGCGCGACGCCTGGCTCTCCGTCTACCCTCCGCTCTCTTACTATCTCCGCTCCGCACCAGCTCGCGTAGGAACCATGTGAGTTCGCCGTTTTATAGCCTGTGCCATGCCTGTATACATTCTCTCCTATATTTTCCTTAGCATCTTGTCTGTCTATTCCTTCCGCAGTCTTGAATTATCCTCGGCGAGAGTATTCGCGTTTCGTAGCACCATTATCCAATCAGGCCTGCCTCCGATTCCATTTTCACGACGTTGCTCTGATTTATTTTTATAATGACGATTCGTGGTAACAAAATATAGCAATTTTTGTATTCTTTTTACCGTTTACCGTTTCCCTTTACATATTGCGGCCTGTTGGTGTGAAGGTCCTCTTTTAGAAAATGATAATTCGGAAAAAGTAGATCCATTTACTGCTTATTCTTCTTATTTGTCAGCAAACCGACCAAACTTTTGACAACGAAGAAACGGTTTTTCCTGGAGATAATGCAGACAAAGTGCAAATTTTAAAAATAAAAAAATACTAGTCGACAAAATTTCCTTCTTCAACTACTCGTTTTGAAATTTATTAATCAGGCTAAACATCAATGAAAAGGGACAGTACAGTGCCGCCCAAGCGTTTTGAGGCGTTTTATTGCGCTCATAAGGCGTCGCGTCGCCATAATTTACTTCACAAATTACGAAATGAGTTTTTCTCATAGTTTTCGTGTTCCTCTCAACGAAACGAATGCAATGGTACCTGTCAAGAGACTTTTCGACTCCGGTATCCTGTCGAAAAATGTGTGATTCCTTCTAAAATTCACGTCAATCACAGGTCAAAACATGACAGATTTCTGCTATCCTAACCGTCTGATCAGTTCATAATTAGGGATTTTGTGGAAAAAAAGGGAAATATGCAATTTTCGACGAACTCCTGTAGTTGAAGCTATTATTTTGTATCACTGTCGTATAGGACTCAATGAAAGCAATCCAGAATTGACTTCAAAATTGAAATCGGACCACTTTGAAGCAAGTCATGGCGATGCGGCGCTTTGCGAGCGCAAAAAACGCTGCAAAACGTTTTTTTGCAGAAAATTTGCGCGGCACTGCAGGTTAATGAGAAAGGGGCAAGGTTTTCGCTCACTTGTTCCCATCCAGGTTAATTTGTGAGTAAAATCTGACTCATTACAACATGCTTTTATTTTTGAGAGGAATTTTTTGCTTTAATACAGCTAATTTTTAGGTCTTTGATGATTCTTCGTAATCTTAAAATAATCTTCCTAAACTTATCTATAATTCTAACACATATTCGGGGAAACTTATGCAGTATATCAAAGCCGGCCAGTTTTATACGGTTTGATTTTACAGATGTAATTCAAATGCATTTTGCATTTGAGAAATTTAAGTTATCATCCTCGCTGAAAATCACATTTGATTCAAACAAGCAGCAACTAGGCCAACCTGTAAATAATCACAGAGCGCGTGGTCCTAAAATTGTGTTCCTATATAGGTTTGGTCTTTTGAAAATTGGTGTAGAGCATGAAAAGGCGGACTCGTGGGTCGGTCATCTTCCATATGGGAAAAATTGTATTGTGGCAGCAGAGAGACGATAGTGGCGCAAAGTTCCAGGACATATAACGGTCCTTGGACCGTTTTTATCTACGTATGAATGATTTTAATTCACTAAAAGGGCTATATGAAAATAACTATATAAAAGAAGGAGAAATGCCGTATGGGTACATATGTGAGTGCACGATGCATTTCATTGCCAACTGTTTCCTTTCTCGTCCTATGCTACTACTTTGTTTTTGCTTAAAAGCACAGTACACCCTCAGATATGAATTTTGAGATTTTCGTGCAATTGTGTGGAAGACTCCATAATAACACGTGCCAAATGCGAGATCTCAATTCCTTCAAATAAGCGAGATATAAGCCACCACCACAGGCCCGACCCCCTCAAACCACCACCCCAGGCCCGGCCCGCTTTCTGAATTTCGATCTCAATAGCGGCTAAATGGATGGATGATTTCTCAACATGTCGTCGTTCTTCAGTCCATTGCCGGTCTATCTCCTCATCCTGTTTTGCTCTCCTGCAGCGAATGCAGATGAAGAGAAATACAGGCCTGAGACAACTCGTCCACCAATTTTTCACCCTCAAAGTCTAGGCTTCTTTGAAGAGCCATAACTCTGTTCAAAGGGGGTTTTGGACGATTTCAGAAGTAAAATTGTGATCAGAGAGTGGCTCTCTCCAAGATAAGCATGAAATCTGAAAAATAATTTTCTGGTTGTCCTGTGCCTTTAAAGGCAGTGTTCACGATGAAAATCGTTTGTTTTTCATTTCCACCTATCTTGAAATCAGTACCATGCTGATTCCAATGATGTCTCTGGAATCGTGCTATACCTTCTGGCAACGGAGTTATGGTCCCTCAAAAGTTGAGCTAAGGAAGTATGGTGGACGAGTTTTCCGAATCTTGTAACTTCCGTATTTTGCAGCCGATGTGTGCGAGCCGACCTGAGTAAAGAGAGAAGTTGAGAATGAAGGTAAGAACGGGACTTTTGATCGGAAACCATCGCTCATCTCACGATCTCGAGTGTACCATTGCTCACGTCGTGGGGCGGAAAGGGGCCGGACTTGCCCAAAGCGGCGGGGTTTGCCCACTTTTTTAAGTCGTTTTACGCCTTACCTTATGCTTATGAAGGATCTTTCTCCTGCTCCAGTGATTTCATTAGAGGTGAATTATTTTCACTAGCACCAGTTAGGTGAATGGATTGATCTACTCATACTTGCTGGGTAATAATACTATGCCTTTGATTCCTTACTCGCACACTTTCAATGCCCTAAAACGGGGTGATTACGGTATATCTTCTGTAAATTTATTCGTGACTAATAGGATGAACAATTTTCCAGGCCCGGCAAAGAAGCCATCCCATTTTTCACCAACGGGTGACTTCGCTGACTTTTCGCCCCACTCCATTCATTAATTGTCACGCTGAGCCCGTTCACGAGCACACTAGCACTCTCGTTTTCGTGCTTATGACTGCTGCCCTTTTCGTTGCATGCCAACTATGAATATTTCAGAAGGCCTAATCGTTATCTACCGATTTGTTTCTGCAAGTGAAAAAGTCCGTCACTTCAGTAAGCGTCTGTTGTGTTGGATATTCTGTTCTTGACAAATGCTGTGGCTTCTGTTTATGCTGGCTTCCACTTCTAAGGCATGTTTTGCGCTAAAGAAAGCCTGCCGTGGAGCTCATAGAAATAAACTGCGTCTCAGTCTCTGTCACCCGATCCTTCCGCATTAAATGGAGAAGTCGAGGGTGTTTATTTGTTGCCGTGGTATTCGGCTCATTTTAGCTCGGACAAGCATCATTGGGACCTCAGGTAGATTAGTTATGAGAGTTCCAATCCAAGAATCGCTTGAACGGGGCGTTGCTTGGGTCGAAACATTCTCAGTGACCAAAAATGAATTTCATCTACGAGGTTGAACTGTGCCTACGGAGGCAATGTTAACTTTGAATCGCTCCCGCCGCGAAGCGGCGGGAGAGGTTTGGTTTTGCCCGGCACTTGTGATCACTTCGAATTTGGTAAAGTATTAATAAAACCTGTAAAACAAAATTTCTAGAGATTTCCTTTTGGATATAAGTGAGAGAGTCTAGAAGACACCCGCTGACAAAAATTGAGCCAAATCGATTGAAAATTATCAAAGTTAGATCGGCGGAAGCTTAGCTAAAATTCGCGTTTTTTCTTGTAACGCGTCCCTCGTGTCCTGTTCCTCGTTCCTCGTTCCTCGTTCCTCGTTCCTCGTTCCTCGTTCCTCGTTCCTCGTTCCTCGCTCCTCGCTCCTCGTTCCTCGTTCCTGCCACTAGCCACTGCCAGTGGTCGCAGGCGATCAGTTGGGCAGGTAGGTAAGTTGGTATGTGGACAGATATGATTACTTACTCACTTACTTTAACATTAACTAGTTCACCTTTTACTACTTATCGTATCAAGTGATACTATCAGTTGGTAGACCAAATCGCTTAAACACGTCGTAGGCTGTACTTTTCAATACATAGGGCATCTGATGACGTCATCAGGGTGTCATGTAAAGTACATAGGGCATTTGATGACGTCATCAGGGTGACATCTAAAGTACATAGGGCATCTGATGACGTCATCAGGGTGTCATGTAAAGTACATAGGGCATCTGATGACGACATCAGGGTGTCAAGTAAAGTACATAGGGCATCTGATGACGTCATCAGGGTGTCATGTAAAGTACATAGGGCATCTGATGACGTCATCAGGATGTCATGTAAAGTACATAGGGCATCTGATGACGTCATCAGGGTGACATCTAAAGTACATAGGGCATCTGTTGACGTGATCAGGGTGTCATGCAAAGTACATAGGGCATCTGATGACGTCATCAGGGTGTCATGTAAAGTACATAGGGCATCTGATGACGTCATCAGGGTGTCATGTAAAGTACATAGGGCATTTGATGACGCCATTAGGGTGTCATGTAAAGTACATAGGGCATTTGATGACGTCATCAGGGTGTCATGTAAAGTACATAGGGCATCTGATGACGTCATCAGGGTGTCATGTAAAGTACATAGGGCATCTGATGACGTCATCAGGGTGTCATGTAAAGTACATAGGGCATCTGATGACGTCATCAGGGTGTCATGTAAAGTACATAGGGCATTTGATGAAGTCATCAGGATGTCACGTAAAATACATGGGGCATCTGATGACGTCATCAGGGTGTCATGTAAAGTACATGGGGCATCTGATGACGTCATCAGGGTGTCATGTAAAGTGCATAGGGCATCTGATGACGTCATCAGGGTGTCATGTAAAGTACATAGGGCATCTGATGACGTCATCAGGGTGACGTCTAAAGTACATAGGGCATCTGATGACGTCATCAGGGTGACGTCTAAAGTACATAGGGCATCTGATGACGTCATCAGGGTGACGTCTAAAGTACATAGGGCATCTGATGACGTCATCAGGGTGTCATGTAAAGTACATAGGGCATCTGATGACGTCATCAGGGTGACGTCTAAAGTACATAGGGCATCTGATGACGTCATCAGGGTGACGTCTAAAGTACATAGGGCATCTGATGACGTCATCAGGGTGTCATGTAAAGTACATAGGGCATCTGATGACGTCATCAGGACGTTGTGACAAGGTGGTGCCAAGTGCATAGGGCATCTGCTGACGTCATCACGACGTCGTGGAAAGTGAGTAACGCTTCATTTGTAGCGTGCGCAACAAGTTTGTTGCTTACTGATTATTATAGCAATCCATGCTATTTGACAAATATTGAAGATTTTTCAGGGATTTTACTCCGTATTATCAATAAAAATTGAACAATTCTATCAAAAAGGGGTCTTCCAAGCGAAAGAGGTTTGTTTGGCGTTAGAAACGTTCCAAAAAAAATCTAACAATAGGTAAGTAGATTGAGGAGAGTCTACAAAAAGTGAACAATATTCTCTTAGAGTAATTTTATTGATGAACACTTCTTAACAGCGGAAACAAACCGTTGTGGCATTTTACGATGATGAGTTTAGTGTCTTTCGGAAAAAGGACTTCTATTCGTTTGAAGGCAGGGTTCGCAATAAAAACGAATTCTGAGCTCTCTTCATGAGAATGTAGATTTGGTCATCACAAAAGTAAAAATGAGTGAAAAAAACCGGAAATTTGCGGGAAAAAACGCTCAAAAACAAGGAATAACGGCTAATTACCGGTGTCGGCCGGCCCCCTAATTAACGCGATTTTCCTTAATGCTTGCTTATCTGACATTTATTTTGCTGTTAAAGTAATCAGTAGTCTTCACAAATGTTCAGGAATTACTTTAGAAGCAAAATAAAAGTTGACAAAACAGGCTTTTACCCAAATCTCGATAATTGGGGGCGGGAGGACACCAAGCCATAACTTTCTCCTGAGCGTCTTTTATCCAATTTTTACTCATTTTTACTTTTGTGATGGCCAGATCTACTTTTCTATGGTGATAGCAAAACAACCGATTTTATCGAGAACCCTGCCTTTAACGAGATTTTGCGGGATTACTCTTGCTTAATGCTGTATTTCTATTTTATAGTTTTGCTTCCCCTTACAGCAACACCTAACCGTCTGTCTTAGTCTTTGCGACATCATCTTCTATTCTGATGGTAAGAGTTAGGTTTACATGCACATACGTTTAAACGGTTCTCGCGTAATCAAGACCATTTTTGGAACCACAGAGTGCTTCCGTGTAGAACACCGCAACGGTTTGTTTTCGCTGCTAAGAAGTGCTCACCAGGAAAATTACTCTCAGAGAATATTGTTCACTTTTTGTAGACTCTCCTCAATCTACTTACCTATTGTTCCCTTTTTGTTGGAACGTTTCTGACGCCAACCAATCCTCTTTCGCTTGGAAGAACTCTTTTTGATAGAATAGTCTTTAATTTTCCCTGTCAAAATCACGACGCTGAAAAATCGAGAAAAAATGGACTAGAAGTGGCCCAATAATGCCCCAAATTTGGAACACCTTTCACTCGCCACACTCCTTTTGCATAAAACCCGTAGAATAGGAGGTGTGGCTAGGAGACGGTATACCAAATGCGAAGCCTCATTTGGCCATTCCAAACAAGTTTCATCCAGGTTTTTTCGAGTTTTGGTTGTGAGAGGTTATTCAATTGCCTATTTCTCCCAAAAAAATCATATTAAAGGCAGCGTTCACGATGATCATCCTCGTTGACTTTCCACAGTGTAATGATAGGCGAGAAGGATTCTAGGCTCCCAGCGTCGAAAGAACGGTAGAAAACCAGCCAGGGGCGGCAAAATAACGGCTGCAAACAAGCGTTTTGGTGCCCCAGACCCGCCTAGTACCCCAGAGCCGCCCCCTCGAAATGAACAAATGAAGGCTCAGATTACAGGAATGATCAAGTCAAAGAAGTGCTGATAAGTGAGCTGATCGCTTCATTGCGCTGATAGGTATCATCCTTCTAGCGGTCAATTCCTCCACGCTCAGAAATCAACGTAAACAAGAGAGGGCCGATTTTGGCACAAAAACGTGTCTTTCGTGTACTTTCTAAGCATGTCTTGCTATATAGGGCACCAGACCTTCCGTAAACCGTGGAGATATCGGAAAAGAAATTTATCGTGAACACTGCCTTTAAAGGCAGTGTTCACGATATGTTCACGATAGAAATCGTTTTTCTGTTTTTCCGCCTATCTTGAAAACGGCCCCATGCTGATTCCAATGATATCTCTGAAATCGCACAAGACCTTCAGGAAACGGAGTTATGGTCCCTCAGAAATTGAGCTAAAGAAACATGGTGGGCGAGTTGCCCGAGGCTTGTAACTTCCGTCTTTTGCAGCCGATGTATACGAGCTGACCTGAGGAAAGAGAGAAGTTGAGATTGAAGGGAAGAACGTAGCTAATGATATGAAGTCATCGCTCATCTCACGATCTTGATCATTCGTTTGTTCACGTCGGTGGGCGTGTGTTGCGCTTTTCGGGTATGCCTTGCTCTCGAGGTGGCAACTTCGGGCTCTTTCGGAGCTTTTCCTGGCTCGTTTTCATGCGTTCTTTCGACGTCAACGTTACAGCGGGCTCCCCCACTACCCATTCCTAGTGGGAAGTGATACACATTTTTTATCGTGAACACTGCCTTTAAGTTGTAATCGTGAAGGCTGCCTAGCATGTACGCTTACGAGAGTGGTTGAGATATGAACCTCAATTGGGTCGTACGATTCCCGGTAGAACGCCCATGTCGTTGGAAGTGTCAAGAATCAATCAAAATGACCTATTTGAGCTCACTTAGCTAGAAAAACATGCGAAGTCGTCCACTTTCTTTACAGATTCCGCCCTTCAATACAAACTCGTCCAAATTTATTGCTCTGTTACGGTGACTTTGGCTAGTTTTTGATGCTTCAAACAACATTGACGTTCTAGATCGGATCGTAAAAGGCTACTGGCTTTACTATCTCGACCATGTTGTAGCTAGTTTCGCTATTCTTAAAGTAGGGTTCGCCATAAAAACGGCTGTTGAGTTCTCTTCATGAGAAAGTCTGGTCATAAAAAAAATGAAAATAAGTGAAAATCCGCGGAAGAAACGAGTTAGAATGGCTAATTGGTAGATGTCGGCCTGCCCCAATCATCGAAATTCCTACAAATACTTGTTTTGCCGTCTTTTACATTGCTCTAAAAGCAGTTAGTTGCCTCTGAAAGTAGTCAGCAACTATGTTTTCTAAGAGCAAAATAATTGGGGGCGGGCCTACACCCAGCTTTTAATGTTCCTGTGCGGCTTTTCTCTTATTTTCCTCTTATTTTAACTTTTGTGATGGACAGATATACCCTCTCATGAGGATAGCAGAACAACAGTTTTTACCGCGAGTTCTGCATTAAACCGAGCTTGTACGTAGCGGTGTAACTCGTCCGGTTCGGCTCCAATCTAGAAACAACCCATATTACCTCATTTACCCCACGTTATCGTCGGTTTTCTTATCAGTTAGTGCAGCCATTCTGTGATGAGGGTAAAGCCCCAGAAGCTTTTCTCATAAAACATCTGCACGACCTTTGCTCTACGGAATAGAGCGAAGTTTGCTCATGAGTCTGTCTAAGGTCCCCAAAGTGAGATCTATGTATGTAGCCGTTTTGATTGTTTACTTTGGCGTCCTTTCCAGGGTAAGAAAGCAACGTCGTTAGCACTAAAAACCACAAGTAACCCAGTTCGTTGATTGAGTTGCCTGAGTCTTTCAGAATTCATCCTATCCTCTGAGAATTCTGCCCTGTTCGATGTCCTGCAGCTACTCCGAGAGCATGACGTACACTATTGATACAATTCGTGTGCCACTGAGAGTGCAAATAATTTTTTCATAGTTGAGTGATTCCATATTGGAGGTTTTGCTCTCCTTGAATATTCTATTCGAACGCTATCATTTGGTTCTCTATCCTTCTTCCGTAGCGCCGTTGATGAAGCCGAACCTGGCAGATGTTAGGTTTTTCGTAATTCATTTAAATATCGTACATATAAGACCATACTTATTTCACAAATTTATTTTTTCAAATCGGGAACTAGAACAAGCCGCATCGATTTAATACATTTATTTATTTACTTTACGCCGTTGCCGGCGTGCTCAAAAACTACAAAACAGTAAGGAAAAAACATGGAAATGATTACAAAAACAAACAAAAACTTAGCGCAACGCTTCAACAGCCGATCACAAGACCAATGTTCTGATTAGAGAATAATCTAAAAGGCGACAGTACCTAAAGTTAGGAGCCATTACAGGTTGTGGGGCAGTCAGGAACAAAAAACCGAAGTAGTGCTAAAGGCCTGGAACCGATCAGTATTACCATTACGCGAAATAAATTTATAGCAATTCATATACTATTCGAGTAACTGAGTAAAATCGATGGCAATCATATTTTGATTCATCGTTCCGATATAGGCCCCGGTCAATGATAGCTCTGCTGCATAATGCTGTTTGTGGGAGAGCTTTGAACCTTAGTGGTAACAGGTAGCCGTCATTGCATTCTGCTGGGAGGGAAAGGGTAGGGCTCGACGATGACTGATGCTGAGCCATGCAAGTAAAACTCGCAAATCTTTTTCCTCTCCTTCAATCTTTCAATCTTTTCCTCTGTCAAGTGAGTGCGTCACTTGCGACGTATAACAAAATGAATAAAAGAAAAGAATATTAAGGATGGCAGTGTGCCACCAGCCCTGGTATTAGAATGATTACAAAAACAAACAAAAACTTAGCGCAACGCTTCAACAGCCGATCACAAGACTTTTCTTTTATTGGAATACCAGGGCTGGCGGCACACTACCATTACTAAACATCGGTATACAGCTTCGGGGGTAAAACGGCTCCTCCCATACAAATCATATCAATCAACCTGATTGATAACGTGTTCAGAAATGTTCTGACAAAAACTTATCACTCATCGAATCGATGGAAAGTGTTTCGACATTGTGAGCCAAACGGACCCCCGAAGCTGTATACCGGCACTACAATTCACTTGTGGTTTTCGCTGCTAATGGATTTGTTTTTTTTTACCCGGAAGAGCACGGCAAATTCAACGATCAGAACTAGCGAAGTATCGCTATGCCCTCGCAGGGTTCGGCGTGAGGTGTGATGTATCACAGAGGGGGGTCGGACCCGTCGGCATCCGGTGGGACGGGGGGTCGGACCTACGGTCAACCAAGAACCAAGATGGATTTCTATCACGTCGGGGGGGGGGTTGAGAGCCATACCGTTAGTATAAAAAATGACGGCAAACAGAGACGGCAAAATGAGATCACAATAAGAGGTCAAAATAAAGCTGGAGATCATACTGAGAGAGCAAAATTAGACAGGAGATCAAAAAAGAAACTGAATAGTGAGAAACAACTGCGAAAAAACAAATAAGGCAAGATATGAAATGGAGATGTAAAATAAGGCAGGAACATCCAAGAAGACCTTACAATTCACTGGTGATAAAGCATGCAAGACAACAGACGACAGTAGCATGGCCATCGTTAATGATTCTGATAGGGAGGAGGAGTCTCGGCCAGGTAAAGTGTGGCACCAACTCAGGCAGTAATGCCGGCTGAGGGGGCAGGCAATACCGGCTGACTAAACATTGTACCCGGGCGAGCCCCGGTATTCACTGCCCCTCAGCCGGCAAATGGTGGAGCGCTCAGCCGGCAAGTGGTGGCCCCCTCACACCGCGTTCACTGCCCCCTCAGCCGGTAAATGGCTGCCCCTCAGCCCGTACTCACTGCCCCCTCAGCTGGTAAATGGAGGTCCGCTCTGCCGGCATTATTTGCTTACCACGTGAATGATATCGATCTGCAAGAGTAGATAAAGCCCCAAGTTGGCTCTCCCTATTCCCCAGCAAGTTCGAGGCATGCGTTTCATTTCTGGAGCGGCAAGCTTTACCTTGCTTCTCAGATAAAAACAGCCCACTTCCCGCCGGCCAATTCGGCCTAGTTGACTTCGCGCGGCTCCAATTTTGTGGGCGTGGCACAGCGCCCTACCTCCCGCGGAGAGAGAGGCTTTCCCGTCTTCCCGTGGAGTGTCGGCCGGCAGTCGGCTACTCCTAGGGGTCATCGAACACTCACTCATCTATTCCCACTTTGTTATCATCATTGCACCACCCACTAGAGTGGAGCCAATGAACAATTGCTGAGCAGAGAAGGCTGTGTTGAGACTCTTTCCAAAACCCGCGCTGTGTGCGACGCTGGTCTTGGGCAGGTGAACAACTGTCCGTAAATGGCATCTGCGAATGGGAAGGCTGTAAGAAGCAGTGAGTGTAGAAAGCCTTTATGTAGAAGCTTACTCCTAACTTGTCAATAGCAGTTCAAGATGAAATCCCCAGGAGCGGATTTTTCAAATTTTGTTTTAATAGACCATTACTTGAAGGGTGGGTTTCAAATGTGCCGCGAACTGTTATAGGACTGTCTTCTGTCAGTCATTATATTAGCCGTAAGGCGGTGGTAGAAGGTTCGCAGAGTGCGTGTTCACCGTGTACGGGCAGTCAACCAAAAAGCGCTGTCGACTGCCTGCGACCGATCTATTGGCCTTCCGCGGGAGGGGTTACGGGACGTCGGCTAGAGGTACCGCGGGAAGTGTGATGTCTCTATCGAGTTTAAAAATCATGAACTGACCCGCTGTCACGTCCCCACGGTCACAACGAACCGTAAGGGATGAGGGGTCAATGATCCAAGTCGTGTGGATGATCACCCGTTCGAATGCCATCACTCAAATCAGCTCGAAGCCCATTTCGCCTGCGCCGTACATGAGCTTGGTTCGCTTTAGTGTCTGCCCGATCAGCCGGTGACATGCTCCGCCGTGGATTTGTGTCCGCCCGCTGACCCGGTAAAGCCATGCCCCTCAGCTGATCAGCCGGTAAGACGCTCTGCCCCTAAAATAAGCCTGTCCGCTCGGCTGGCGACCCTACTTCTCCGCCCGCTCGGCCGGTGTTATTATCTGATAAAGCGCTCCTGGATATGTTAGCAGCGGTGGTCTTGAGCACTCGCTGTCATCGAGGTCATTACATTATTACAAGCAGACTATCCTGTCAGCGAAATGACACAGATGTTCTGTAATCTCGTAATCTAGGATGCATTTTCAGGTGATTTAGGATTTACAGGTTCGATCCCGCTAAGGGTAAAAAGTTTCGCGATTCTGAGAAATAATGGATAGTTGACCGTTTGAGAAGAGCATTGTTCACTATTATACCTCTTGCAATTTACTCCACGAAATTGACTCGTGTCCAAAATGGGATATCGCCTGAAGCATAGGATTTTAATGCCTTGAGGGCACATAGGTGAGTATGCGGGCGCGTAACTCACATTTTGAATACGAATGTCCGCATGTGAAAACGCACGATATAGGTCGTTATTGGGTCTGGATCAAATTCGTCACTGAATGTATGATTACCACCGGTCTCGCCATGCCGAAAAACCCTAGTGCACAACATTTCAGGGGTGTGAGCGAAAAAGTACGTTACTTTTGGCATCTAATCCCAAAATATGCTTTATCAAAACTATAGACGCACTTTCGAAAATGGGGTAGAAACAGTACCCTTCTCGAAGAGGTCTTCGGACTCAAATGTTTATTGAGTAGGGATAGGCATTTACAATGCACAGTTCGAATACCTTGCGGTCTCTGCCACTCCTAGATCTAGCTAGTCCAATTATATGCGGTGAATCGAGTGGGTATTACCAATCCGAGATTAAAGGCATCGTTCGCGATAGAAATCGCTTTTTTGCTTTTTGCCTATGTTGAAACCGGTCCCATTGTGATTCCAATGATGCTTCTGGAATTGTACAAGACCTTCCGGTAATGGAGTTACGGTCCCTCAAAAATTGAGCTAGGGAAGCATGGTGGACGAGCTGTCCGAGGCTTGTAAGTTCCGTCTTTTGCAGCCAATGTATGCGAGCTGACCTGAGTAAAGAGAGAAGTTGAAAATGAAGGGAAGAACGGGGCTTTTGATCGGAAACCATCACTCAACTCACGATTTCGAGTGTTCGTTTGTTCACGTCGAGGGGCGGAAAAGGGCGGGACTTCCCCACAGCAGTGGGGTTTGCCTACTTTTCTAAGCAGTTTTGCGGCTCCTGGGTAGCTTTTCATCCCGTTTTTTCGAAGCTGTTCTGCTTCTGAGAGTCACGAGAAGCGTTTGCCATGAAAAATTCGAGGATGAAGTTTATCGCGAACAGTGCCTTTAAGTGAGCAGTTCTACCGTTCTTCGAGGGAATATTCAAACCACTTTTGTGAGTGTGTATGCTGCCCTTAATGCTAACTATAAACTTTGCATTACAGCGAAATCCACCTCCTTTCTCCAGTTTCGCGTGAGGTTAGCTACTTTATGGCTCACATATTTAATATTTAATATTCTGAGTTGTTGCTCGTTAATCTTTCGAAATGTGTCTGTTTTTTTTTGTTGACTTGTTGAGGACTGAAAAAGGTTCATGGTAAAAAATGCCGCGTGACGCGTGTCAGGCTGTTTTCATTCACGTGTTTATATAGTTAACTTCTCAGGGATACATAATTGAGGTTCATACTTCAATCCCGTGCTTGTCGTTCACTGGCCATTTTGATATAGTACATCTCTTCCGTGATTCATGTGCTCATAATGCTTTGGTTCGCCTGACTAAATGCACGGAGTAGTTCACTTCCATGCGGCTGTAGTAAGGTTGCACAGGCCACATTATTTCTTCCCCTTCGGTGACATTTCGAAACTATCCTAGTCGAGAGGGGCCACCGTGAATTCAGGACGAAATTAAATTTGTATGATTGACGAGTGAACCTGAGATCGGTTAAGAGAAATGTAGATATCTCTTCGACCCTCTCATCAAATGAATCTTGGCCGACATGATGAGATTCCTGCGAAACCGTAAAAGAAGCGACTGTAACTTCCCAAATATTTTCTATAACACTGACCAGGCTAGCAGTCTCATGCGTTTAGGCCTGTATTCATGTTTCTGGACGCCTAAAAACAACCCTGAATGGGTCTGCGGAGCGCATTTTGCGCACATTATTCTCAGATCTATGGAGCAGTAATAACATCGTTTCATGCGGAGCTTGTCAACGTAATGCCATTCCCATAAAGAGATTCCCTCGGAATTTTATGATGTCACGGAAGCTGTTCGAGACCCCGTTCTCGTTTTCCTCTCATTCAAAACGCCGTCTTCATTTCAGTGTCTTCTAAGGCAAGATTCATCAACGATTATACCCCGGGTATATGGGCGCATCGGGGTATAATCGTCCGTATACCCCCAGAAAAAGTGATTCATCAAAAATTATACCCTGCTGACCTGGGGTATAAATTGGAGTAAATTATACCCCTCTGGAGCTGGGGTATACGGTATACCCCGGCGAGTATACTCCACGAAAACGTGGCTCATGGTTGAATTGCGTGCGCCATTCAACCAATTCAGCTGGCGGACAATCTTGTGAAGCCTCAAATGCGAGTTTTTCGCCTATTTTTTGACTGACCGATAGCGCTGGGAGACTGAACTACTGTTCCGTGCTATCCGCTACGCGACCGCTTTCACTCATTTTGAGCACGACGGAAAGAAATTAACGTAAAATTGTGCTATGGATAAGGAACTATTGGCGTCTATTTTTGTACAAAGTTTATTCCGTTCAGATCTCTGACTCGTAAACGATTTTCAATTTGTACGTAAATAAATTTTTCATGAAGTTAGAGACGACCCTTAAGCCCAGCGTTTTGATCAAAAACGTAAAAATTTGGACATGAATGCTCAGAAATCTGGACCGCAGTTTCGAAGAACAACTTCACAATAAGAGTTTCAGAATATGTTCAGCGTTACAAATTTGCCACGCTAGAATCCCTCACATGATAATCATGATTGCGGATGTTTTTGCTTCTTTGAGGAGTAATTCTTTCATCATTTGAAGCACTTCGATTACGTCGCCATGTTTTCCAGTCAGAATATGTACTTGCGAAAAGTATTAATTCTGAATTTTTCGGCTTTTTTTCTCAAAAACTTTTCGTTTTTCGGTTTTTTCTGTTTCAAATTTTTCCGCCCATGCCTGCTTTGTAGGCCCCGCCCAACCGCTGGCGGCTCGGGAGCCGACGATGGCCGCGTCGCGTGTCGGTGTGCCGGGGACAGGGTCTCTCTACACATGGGGGAGGAGCACGAACGAGATTTCATGCTGACGCGACACGCGCGGCGGAATTTTTTTATCTGATTGCCCCATCACTGGAGCGCGCTTGCCCCAATCTCGCGAGATTTCATAAAATTTCATGTGTTTATTGATTCTCATATGACTATTTCTTTATGTTTCATAATCCAGAGCCAAACTGGTTGTCGGCGGCAACGATCCCATCACTACATCTAAAGTGGTGCTCGATATTTAATACCATATTACATTTTCTATAAATATCAAGCGGTACAACGGCACGAGAACATACAAGAGTTATTGAAATTAGTGTCCAAGATAAGACGATGAGAGGAACAACTCAGGAACCTAAAGAAAAGTCATGTGAGAATGAATAAAAATATGAAAGCCCGTGAAATCTCGTGAGCTTGTGGCAAGCGCGCTCCAGTGATGGGGTAATAGGATAAAAAGTTCCGCCGCGCGCGTCGCTTCAGCAATGAATCTCGTCCGTGCTCCTCCCTCCGTGTGTAGAGAGACCCTGTCCCGGTGTGCCGGCCGCGTCCCGGTTACTTTGGGTGTTTCTCGTAATGTCTAGGTATTTCTCGGCCATTTCTAGGCCAAACGTCTCAGAATTGTAGCGCCCTGCACAGAACTTGTTTTTGCTGCCTTTCAGTTGACAAAAGCTCCTTCTGCCATTCCTCAATTGTTAGTGAGAATTATTTCATGTTAGGTAATGAAATGCTGTGGCGCAAAGGGTTCATTCTCTCACTCGCACTTTTGATTCTTGTGATGACTGGGCGCGACGTGATGTCGCTTTGAGTGATTGTTTCTTTAGTGTGAGTAAACGTAGAAAAAAGTCAACGGTCCTCAGAAAATGATACTCCGCAATCAGTCCTCTCTTCAGAACCTATGAGGAGTACTTTTTTCGACTATTGCACGCATGTATGTATTTACTGCTTAGTTTTAGTTTTCTCCTTAGAATCGAAGACAGACGAAAAGTCATAGTTTATTCTTGAAAATAATTAAATTTGCGGGTCATGTGTTCTTCCAATTTTCGCACGTGTTCAGGCGCACTTCTTGTTTTTTATCAGTCGCAGTGGGAATTCCTTTCAGCAATGATTGGATGGAGGTTTTTGGGCGGAGCATATTCATGAGTCTGGGCTCAAATTGGTTCTGTTTATGTAAATTGAAATACCACTGCAGATAGGATTGAGAGTTGAATTCCTTGCCAACTGTTCGGACAGTTGTTATCACAAACGTCCTTTGACTGCGGATTATGAGCAAGTATAGTTAGGTCCGTGGCTTGTTTCCTCGAGAAAAAAAACACTCGCGGCTGGCAAGGGCGGTCGCATGCGCCGGCCCTCTATTCGATTCAGGCCGCAGCTGATCAGCTTGCTACTCACACAAAAATTTCGGATCTCCCCCGCTGTTTTTGGGCGGGAGAGGCCCGAAATCCCTTGCGCGCGAGGTCCCCCACGAGATTTTTGGGGCGGGGTTCACAACGGAACAACCGGGGGAATACAATCGGGGGTGGCATGCACGTACGCGGTGGTTAGGTTGGGGTTAGGCAGGGTTTGAATCGTCGGCGCGTTTGATGATAGCGGCGCGAGGGCTGAAAGGGGGTTAGGCTAGCACTGAAAAAGCTTTCCCTCGCAAACCCTACCTAGGAGGGTGGGGCAGCTGAAACCCCGTTGAGACCAAAACTATTGATTATCTCCAGCACTCTCACAACAATGATCAAACACACCCTGCCTAACCCCAACCTAACCAGCCGCGTACGTGCATGCCGCCCCGGAGCTCTCGAGGGCAGGGATGTGCGGAAAAATTATTTTTGGAAACAGAAAACAGAAAATCTAGTTTGACAGAAAACAGAAAACAGAAGAAATTCTCCAAAAATGGGCAGAAAACAGAAAACAGAAAATTTTCAAAAATCAATAAAGCGTGTTCAGCGTACACTAAACGAAATTTTTCAAAACATTGAGCTTTTTTACATTTTTTGAGTGATCTATGCTTCTTTCATTGAATTTTCAAAACCTTGCAGTTGGCCAGAGCAAAAAGTATAGACGCTCAAGAATTGCAGATTATGAGTGCGATGATATGACAAATGTTTGTCAAACCTTCCTTCTCCCAGGCAATAAAAGCTCGATTATTTATTAGAAGCTCAATACATATGTCTGTACAAGGAGTACGTATTGAAGTCGGAGCCAGCTTTCCGTTCCTGAGTGTACATATTTTGACACTGATTGTGGGATGACTGCTGGTTTGAATCCTGTACTTCTCCTTAGAGCTGAAAGTCACGCCCGTACCACCTGTGCCGTTAGAGTATAAATGACCTGACGCGTTGTTCGCTCCACCGTTGAGAGCCTCTCGTACCTCTGTGGCAGAATTATCATCTGCCTCATAGGCTCACCATCAATTTCTTGGCGCTTCATCTTAAAGGCAGTGTTCACGATAATCCTCAATTTCTAGATTATTCGCTATATTGATTGAACGGCCTCCGGGTAGAACTAAAATGCCATGGAAATTGAGAAAAACGCACCAGAAGTACACGGGGTTCTTAAGTATCACACCGCCTCTTAAGTATCACAGGAAGTGTTTGTTGTGGCAATGGATTCTTTTGTGGGCCCGCCATTTGCGATTCTCTACTTTCAATTGCTCCGTTGTTTCCTTGGAGCCCTAACTAATGCTATTTTGCGTAAAATATTCTTCTATTTTCGACTGACCCAGTTTCGCACTGGTGACAACCACCATGATCATGTTCATCCAACCGGACAACTGGTCCATGTTATAAAATAATGTCACTGAAATACGACGTTTTAATGCGTTTCTCGCCGTTTCTTCGTGATTTTGGTAATACTTGGAGGCCAACTCATTGTTTTATGTGAAAAACTCGGAGACGAAAGTCATCGTGAACACTGCCTTTAACTGAATTCTGCGCCATCTGCGTTGCAGTGAATTAAAACACGTATTTAGAGTTTTGCGTGCATGGTACAGTTGGGGCCAACATTACCCCGCTCCATCAAAGCGGGTACGTTGGGGAGCGGGTATTCGTACAGGCTTGACTCTGAGAGAAATCGCCGCTGCGGCTCCGCGATAGTGCCGCTTTGGCGCGGCCAGGCACCGGAGCGGCATTTTCGCGGAGCTATAGCAGGGACCCGACAGTACCGCTTTGGCTCCGCGATAACGCCGCAGCGGCTTCGGGAGAGTGTCTGCTATGAAGTGATTTAAGAATTATAAGACAACTAGAGGGGGTCTAAGTGTAAGAACAAAAGTTTGCACCTGCGGTCGTTACGTCCTCTGTCTGATAAGGACAGAGGTTCCCGCCGCTTTTGCGCACAAGGAAACACGGAATGTACCTCAAACTTGGGTATATTGAACCGGCGACGATTTCTTCTTACCACACAGGACAGTGCATCGAACTCCACGCGGGTTCGCTGCTGCATCCTCGCGGAGCCTAACGTTCTAACGCGGAGCTGCTGTGGTACCATCGCCGCGATGTCGAGGCTCAAGGCACGGTAGCAGAATCGTCTGATCACGGAGCCCAAGGCACTATTGCGGAACTATGGCGGCACAGTCGAGGATCGCGGTACTTTGCCGGCACTGATGCGGCAAATTTTTTAGAGGAATGGGTTTCGTGCTTATTTAGTGGGTTGCGGAGGCCAGCCGATTTCACAATGAGTGCCTTCATCTCCCTACATAAATTTGTTCCAAATTGAAGGATCCTGGAGGGTTGGTTGGTTCGGTTCACCTCGGCGAGGATCGAACCCGACCGTGTACAGCGAGCAGCACCGTTTCCTCTCACAACGCCACACATGCTCTAATGGATAACCACTACAGCGAGATAAAAGTGTCTAGCGTGGTACAACTGCAGGGAGCCTGGGTGAAGTACAACCTCACCCTTTCGGCTTAGCTTCGAAAAATCCAAAAAAAACAGTCCTGCTACAAATCGCGGTACACGTTTTTTTTCTGTTTTCTGTCCAATTTTTGCCTCTTTTTACAGAAAACAGAAAAAATGGCCAAAAATGGGCAGAAAACAGAAAACAGAAAATTTCGCACATCCCTGCTCGAGGGGTAGTGGCGTATTTTCCGTTGTTTTGCGTGCAACGTTCACGTACTAAACATGTGACGCGACGTCATGCGGGAAAATTTTCCGGCTTTATTCTCGTCCATTATTTACGTCTTCTGTCGTTCCGAGGCAGGAAGAGGGATATGAATCCCTTTTTCCTTCCAAGCAATCTGGAGCGCGCGGCTGCGACTACCTCGATAATGAGAAAAACGGGACCTCCGGAGAGTGTAACGCGGTAGGACCGCTTTTATGTCCACGATGAAGAAAGGGGGTCACCCCCGATAGTGTCGGGGTTGAACCGATCCCATGCGCAGAATGTGTGAAGGGGGGACACCCGAGTAAGTAACGCGGCTGCATTCCCTTTGAATCGGGACTCCCCCGCTGGTTTGGTCGGAGCTCGCGGGGTGGTGTGCCGCCGGAATATCCCCGTTTCCCCTCTCGCGAGGTCCCCGCCCTGATAGAAGCCCATCTTGTTTTTTGGTTGACCGAATGTCCGACCCCCCATCCCACCGGATGTCGACGGGTCCGACTCCCTTCTGTGATACATCACACCTCAGGCAGCGTCCATACGTGGCGAGAGCGGGCGTTCCCTCTGTTGTTCGCCTCTCGACGCTCCTCAACGCTGGAGCAGCCCGTGCCCGCGAATGAACACAGGAAAACACTCCCTACCTCGTGTTGATTCGATTGATAACGTTTGATCGCGCGATCAAACGCTCGAGTCGGCGCAACGGCAGAAGATTTCGACTTTTGTGGTGGGATTATGGAGAACAAGGTCAGGAGTTTTGCTGCAGGTCTTATGCCACCTGCTTTAGTGATGAAGCAGTAAGCTTGAAACTTGCTGCTTGCTTCGTGGTGCTGGCGCAAGACCGCAAGAGCGAGCGAGCGAGGGCGCGCGAGAAGGAGCGCCTGTGAGCGGCTAGCGAATCGTGTGCCCATTATAGCCATCGATTTTGCGTCATCGCACGCTCTCGCCACGTATAGATGGAGCCTCACGGCAAACCCTGTGGTCACAATCAACCCTTCTGATCAATGGCTCATATTCCTCTTTGTCTTGTTATAGAAAGTTATCTCATTGTTGTTTCTTGGATAATTTTGCACTCTATGAACTGATTTTTTCCCCTATACTACAATTTGCTGTAATATTTCCCAAGAAGTCACCATGGAGATGGCCGATTAATACATACAGCTTCGAGTTTGAAGTGGGTACCGTATGCACTATATTATTGTTTATACCTATGTTTAGCTATGTATAGAAACAAAGCAGATTGTCCTATTTTTCTTTTGAAATGATGTGTCTCGTTTTCTTTCTCGTGGCGACTGTAGAAAAACGATGAAAGCTATTTCAATGGGAATAGTTTGTGTAAACAAACGAATATGACGCTAGTGAGTTGAGTGCCAAATTCCATCCCTTTCCGAATCAGGTGCGAATCGATTTCCTCAGATATTAGTGGGGAAGTTCCCGAGGACAGTAGACCTGATCTGGTCGTTATCACTCGGTCGAGGGGAGAGGGGCGAGACGTAACCCCGTAAGGGGTCGTTTACACTTGCGCCGCCGAGCGGCGCGGCGAAATGCAATGCTATGATATCGATCGTGCCGCGCCGCGTGATCAATATTACACAAATGTACGGTGCCGGGCCGCTCGGTGGCGGGAGTATAAACGACGGCTAAGGGGACGTCTCGCCCATCTCCCCTCTAATTATACGCAACGAATGACGCTAGAAACAGCCGACTCGGGGGGAGAACAAGGGATGTTCGCTTCACGGTTGTTCCCATGGCCTCTCCTCGAGCATGATTAACGCGAAAACAAAGCCGCAGCGTATACGGTGATGCAAACTATCCAGTCTCGAGGTGCTCTTGCACTTCGCAAGTTGAGGGGGCAGATCTGCCACTCAAGAACGGGGTGAGATATCTCTGTCCGGATTTTAGAGGAGATAAAAAGCTTTTCTATAACCTTTCGTCAGACGTGAATATTTTTGGACCCATCCCAGATTTTCAGGAACAGGAGATTGTTGAAAACAGCGTGATCTAGCAAGCTGATTATTGATCAATCATTGAACCATGGGAAGACATGCTATCGTGAGGTTGCGGGAAGACCTGCAGTCGGGGGAACAAGAGAACTCCTGCTGTGGGAACTTCCCCTGTTAGGCCCTAGTTATACACCGGCGATTCGGAGTCGCTGGTTTTTGCGGGACGTCTGCGATTGGTCAGATTTCGAAATTGACCAATAGCAGACATGCCGCGGTGGCCAGCGGCGGCGAAATGCTGGTGTATAACTAGGGCCTTACTCTGCCGTCGAGAGGTCCCCTTCGCCTCCCTCTGATTGGGGGAAGTTCCCAAGTTGTTTCGAGGGAAGTTCTGCTGTCGTTCTCGGGAACTTCCCCGCGAATATCTGAGACACTAGAGCCCGATATACTCAAACGCCAATGTTTAGAATAAAGCATAATTATAACACTGTGTATGAGTAATGCGTGATCAAATTATCCTAAATCGGTTTCTGTTTTTAGTTTTTTTTGTAAGTTCCGAAATTTTATAGTTAGAGTTTCAAGTTTGATAGTCAGTGAACTTCACAGATATTTCAAGGGGAAGTTCCCGAGGACAATGGACCTGATTTGGTCGCTATAACTCGCTCGAGGGGAGAGTGACGTCTCGCCCCTCTCCCCTCAAATTACACACTACGAATGACGTTTGAAACAGTCGACTCGGGGGGAGAACAAGGGAAGTTCGCTTCACGGTTGTTCCCATGACCCCCCCCCCCCCCCCGAAACCGCAGCGTATACGGTGAATGCAAACTATCCAGTCTAGAGGTGGTTTTGCATCTCGCAAGTTGAGGGAGCAGACCTGCCACTCAAGAACGGTGCTAGGTATCTCTGTACATTTTTCAAGAAAGGTAACAATGTTCTCTGTAACTTACGTCAGAGGTGAATATTTTTGGCTCTATTCCAGTTTATAAAGAGCAGGAAACTGTTGAAAACAGCGTGTTTTCGCAAGCTGATTTTTGATCAATCAGTGAACAATGGGTGTTGGGTTGCAACAGCATGGAGAAGACCGGTGATTGGGAGAACAATGATAGATCTGCTGGCCGGAGGTCCCCTCCGTCTCCCCTCGATTCGGGACACGTTCCCCAGTTGTTTCGAGAGAAGTTCCGTCGTCGTTCTCGGGAACAACCCCACCAATGTTGAGATCGCCGGAAAACTGGAATTGAAAACCTCCAATATGTTTGGAAAAGCAGGATTCGGCGAATTCGAATTTCGAATGTTGTCATGTGGAGGGTGTGGACAATTTCAAATCGGCAAGGTGCAACTTGTTTTTCGGGCAGGCGACCGCATCGCGCGATTGAAGCAGAGCACAAGTCAATTTTCCTAGTCTCGCCGAAGACTTTTTAGTTCTTTTTAAAATTTTGGAGCCTATCGGACTGCATTATGGATAGGACTGAATTATGGACGAAGAATTCCAAACAACAGAGTAAAAGTCGTCGGTGAAACTAGGAAAACTAACTCCTTCCTGCGGTTGCAATTTATCCATCCATTAAGTATTTGAAAAATCAAATGATGCATCCATGATTATTCGTACATCACCAAAACTTTTCTTCATAAAAAAATTTAGATTTGAATGTTCACAGTTGTTATGTTAAAAATGAGAACAATAAAAATGAAAATGAAAGCGTATCCAAAATTGAAATTTCCAAAATAAATTTGGATAACAAAACATTCTTTTGAGCGGCTCATAAATTTTAGTCGCCCTCAACCGAATTATGTCCCCCCCCCCTCCGTAGTCTGCCAAACTACGGCTCATCTCCTCCCACACTGGGATCATCTCAGTTGGCTCGACACTGCACGGAACGCCGCACTGATTGCGCCTCGTTCGTTTTCTAGACTAAATTTGGCAAAGGGCCTTTATGTAAATAAAGGGCTCCTGGACTTCCTGTTCACCAACTTTTTCTATGACGTAACGGATCCGAATTTGGTGTTCCTTCAACAAATGTCTCCAAGAACGTTGTTTTTGCATGATACCCATTCAGTTTCGTCTTATAAATATTTGATGTCTCGTCGCGTTATGGATTTGTGATGGATATCGTTCTCTATTTTCGCTGCATTTTTGGAATCCTTCTCAGTTGGATGTTTTTTCTGATGTTCTTGCTTCAATTCGGGAAAAAAGCTATGAATCGACTTTTGATGCTATTACGAATGCTCACTTCCCTTTATCTCCGCACGACGTAAAAATCTACAAGTGTTTCACACTACTCTGTATAAGTTGTCGGCAGCCGTCACTTGCAACCGTATGCTATCGTTGCACTGCGTGCAGCAACCACAGTGGTGCTCACCTGCGGATGCAACATTGTCTCTGGTTATATCCTTTCTCCGGAATGTTTTCTGTTTCCGGGTGGCTTGACTTAAAGGCAGTGTTCACGATTATCTGCAATTTTGAGATTATTTGCTATATTGATTTGTTGGCCCCCGGGTAGAACTAAAATGACGTAGAAATTGAGAAAAACGCACCAGAAACACAAAAAATCATCTACTCTCACCCCGCCTCTTTACTCTCACAGAAACTGTTTCTTATGACAATAAAATCTTTTGTGGACCCGTCCTTTGCAATTCACTACTCTCTTTTGCTCCGTTCTTTCCTTAGGGCCCTAACTAATCCTGCTTGGCATGAAATATTCTTCTATTTTCGATTGACCCAGTTTTCCACCGGTAACAACCACCATGAACATGTTCATCCAACCGGACCACTAGTCCATGTCATAATGTTACTAAAATAAGACGTTTCAGTGCGTTCATCGCTGTTTCTTCGTAATTTTGATAACACGGTGGCCAACGCATTGTTTTAAGTGAAAAACTGGGGGACGAAAATCATCGTGAACACTGCCTTTAATCGGTTAGCTTTCGCCCGCATCTTCACCGGGGTGTGCCATCCTAGCAGTCAGCCGTGTCCACTTGTCAAAGTCCTCACTCACCATTTGAACGCAATTCATCAATTGGTTGCTATCCCGCTTCCTACGAAGATAATATCGTGCCTGAATTGCCTTTCAATGCCGAGTGATTTAACAACCTCCTTCACCACATCTGTTCAGAACTTTCGCCTACGTCCAGGCGGCCGTTTCCAGACAGAACTCGGAAGCATCCTTAAAGCGTGTTGAACAAGACGATCTGGCGGTCTTCTCAAAATATGCCCAAACAAACGAAGAAGCCCTACCGTTGCCGCTTGAGATGGCGTTGGGAGATAATGGCTCCTCCTTCGTGTCAAGCGTTGATGCAAGGCGTCAATCTCGTTGTAGAGATCTTCGTTGTGGCACATCCGCGGCCAGAATTATCCAAGCAAAAGTCTGAAAAGCTTACTCTCCTTGCAATCCAACCTTTCCATCTGCGCCTTCGGTGCTGCCCACGTCTCCGAAACGTACATCATAGTAGTGTCAAATACTTGGTTAGAAAATTGAATGCAGATGTAGCTTATTCACATCGTTGTTGAATATCCGCTGCATAGCTACCATCATTCTTCAGTAAACAGTCCAAATAACAGAAATCATTCACAAGTTCAATACGTTGTCCGTCCACACAATGATTCCAAGTGGACAAGGGAGCTTCCTGGTAGTGTTAGTAATCATAGGAAACTGTTCTGCAACCCTACGCAAGACGTTATCAACGGCGAAGTTGAATAGAAAAGGTCCCACTACTGCTCCTTGCCTTACTCCTGTTTTCACCTCGGAAGCTGATATAAATCCGACAGGCATACGAACTGTTGTTGTTGTTCCTTTGTTCATGTCCTCGATTAGCCGAACATACTTTTGGGACTTCATCGGCTCGCAGAGCGTTGAGCGATCGATCACGATGAGGAGACTCGAATGCGGCTCCAAAGTTCGAAAAAGCAAGCTGTAATGGTTTCGAATACCGCTGCCACGACCCAATTACTCTTCCCACGACGAACACTTGGTCGATGGTCGATCTTCCAGGTCGGAAACCGGCTTGCTCCTCTCTGGTCGTTTCCTCACTATGTTTGATGAGTCGCTCGAGAATGATTCGTTCTAAAACCTTGTACATGACACGAAGTAGAGAGATACCTCTGTAGTTCTTAGGATTCGTGGCGGATAGCTTCTTGTGAAGAGGTACGATGATCGCATGTCTCCACGAATCGGGTATCCTTTCGCTCATCCATAGGGCACGGATGGTGTTGGTCATTTCACGAATCCCGGACGGAGGAAGAGCTTTCAGCATTTCAGCAGTGATGTTGTCATCTCCACCTGCCTTTCCATTCTTCACTTTCCGGACAAATCCAAAATTCAGACTCAGTGGGCGGTTTCTCACTTACATCGTAATGTGAGCTCTGAACATGCGGGAGCTCAGAAATTGATGACGCTGGACGATTCAGTAGTGAACTGTAGTAATCTTTCCAGCGTCGCATCACCATCTGCGACTCCATTTGCAGTGTTCAGGACGGGAGAACATCTCTTCATCTCGCCACTATACTGTCGTAACAACGTGTAGGCTTTCCTCGGGTTGTTCTCCTCCTGAACCTTCTCAAACTCCTTAGCTCTACTCGTCCATTCTCGTTCGTGGTCGCCTTGATGCCACCGGCGCAACTTTCCCCTCAAACGCTATTCCTCCACAAAGTTTCCTGCAGTCCAAAGAGTACTCTGTTGTAAGTAAATGTTGTATCCTCTGAGACGTAGGCGAACTTCTTCTGGTGCTATACAATCGAGAGTGTCTCTTTCGAAGCGTCCCGGATGCACTTGACGAAAGAGTCCGCGTCGCAAAGTTTCTGCTTAGTCGGCACTCCAATATGAATAGAAACACGTTGTCGGAATTCCCTTCTGCATTCTTCATCTCTGAGACTTGTCATGTCAATCTTCTGGAGAGGCTTAACCCCTCGCATCTTCCTATGAATCCTCGCAGTGAAGTTCGTGGAACTAGACGGTGATTCGAATCGAATGTGACAACTCACCACAGCTCTAGATCTTCGAATGTCCGATACTGGAATGTTGCTCTTCAGAATATAGTCGAGCTGTGGTTTCAAAGTTGTCATCATTCGCTCCCGCTGCTCTTCCAGAGAAAGCTGGGTTGGTCCTCGCCACGAAAGCTGATGACAGCGATGATTCTTCTTTTATGTCGATTCAATAATTAGACCACCGCGTCCGCACAAGTCGACAAGGCGGTAGTCATGGTCCGATGTTTGCTTTAGTGGTTAGAACCATTTACCGAGTACTTCGGATTCCTGATCAAGTCCCATCTGCGCGTTTGCGTCGATTCCCACGACAAGGGCATGTTGACAAGGTATCCTGGCCAGCAACGTATTGAGTTCCTCATAAAACGCATCCTTCGAATTGTCTTCGGCGGTTTAAGTGGGCGCATGAGCACTCACTATCCACAGATTGATTCCTCTGTGATCCCGCAATCGTACGAATGCATTCCGGCACGACGTTGAGCCAAACTCCTTGACCATACCATTGAAATCCTTCCTTACGGCTATTGCACAGCCTCCCACTCTCCTATCGTCAGCGTTACCGCAGTAGGTGGCGTACGCTCCGCCATCGATGACGGGTCTACACTTAAAGCGAGTTTCCTGCGAAGCAGCAACCGGTGCATGGAAGTAGCTCAGAAGATTGGACAGCGCAGATTGTTGGATATCATTTGACATTGACCGGCAGTTCATGGAGACGAAGTTCTAGATTGTTTGTGGCCATGGACTCTGACTCCCTAGGTACAAGTCCTAACGTGTTGTGGACTAGAGGCCTTAATGTGCCGGACGGCATATATGGGATACTTTCGCGATATAGTTGTGCACGCTATATCGCTCGAATGCCTCCTGTATATACTAAGACGTCTGCTCGGTCTAGTAGAAGCAGAGGCACCAACTAACAGGTACCAACAGACTTGTATACACACCCCCACGGTTTCCGGGTAAAAACGTTTACTCGCATCTCCCTGACCCAGACACCAGTCAACGTGAAAATTCTTCATGTTTTCGGCATGTTCGCATTCTGTCTAGAGCAAAGAAAAACAAAGGTTGATAAAACATACGGATTAAAGGCAGTGGTCACGATGAAAAACGTTATCGAAAAAACTACAGAAATCAGCTTAGATATAAAACAGCTCAAAAACTATGAAGGTAGCGCGGTGAAAAACGGGCTAGAATTAGAATTATTAAGACTTTAAATTTCCAGTTCGTGCACACGCGCACAGAAAGATCACAGTCTCATGCCAAGCAGCCAAAAATCATCGACACTCAGAGGAAGAAATAAATGCAAATTTACCTAATAAACAGTTGAACAATGAAAGCAAAGCACTCCAGTCAATGTTTTTGACTAGATGTGTACTTAAATCCGAAAGTTCATTGATTGAAATTCAAGTTCGAGCCAGCTGATGTTTTTGATATTAGAGATCATCGATGCCGATGATGTGGGGTGGACTCGTCTACCATCAAAGACAAGAAAGTTCCGGCTTCGAATTTGGCCCAGAACAGCTATTTTTCGCGATTTTTCCTTGTAGGTTCTACTACTCTATACCCAGAAAAGGGTTTAGAGAGGAAAAGAAGACGAGCATATTTGAGCGCGACCACTGCCTTCAAGTCAAAACTGAATGCGTGTGCCGTTACGCAAGAACGGCTTGTGCCGTCCGAGCAATTCTCAGCCAACAGTGCAATCCTTTACGTCAGAGTTTATATTCATTCTGCAGGCACAGAATGAATGGGTTTGTGAGTATATTCCTCCGCGGGGTGCCCAGAAATTTCCGTCTGCATGAACAGCTAGCCGATATCTCAGACACTCACTGTACACATGCCAGGATCGCGTGACAAGCTAGTCGATGAAAACAAAGCCTGGAATATCTGGTAACGGGGTTACAAATATGCACATGACCCTTAGAAGACCAACAACTTAGAAGACGACGCGCGTCGTTGTCTGAGGGTAAAATATGCATGGGTTACGCACGAATGTTGATTTTTCTCACAATGCGACTAGTCCTCACTTTAAAACAAGCTGATTTCTAGCAGAGGTTCTTGATTCGAAAAAACTTGTGACATTATTGAAGGCGGTCTCCACGATATCCTGATTATATTTATTCAGAGACATTGTTTACGATAAACCTTCCGCATCGAAATTTCCTGAAAAAAAAACTCTGTAGCTATTTGTTATAACGGAAGTTGAAAAAACTGTGAAACGCCATGAAGGTTTTGAAGAGAGAGAGAGAGAGTTGGTAGCTCCTTCACGGGCGAGACGGCGAATGAGTCTATATGCCTTCCATGACCTCGCGATGGAGGCTAACTCGTTGTAAAGCGTGGCGAGGATGATGTTCTTCTTGCGGACGTTGGCGAGGCTGCCCTCCTCGATGCCGGACCGTGGCAAGGATCGTACCTAATCCACGTAGCTGTCAATGAGAAGGGGTTTAAATCTACTATGCGTTAGCAACACCTAAACTAGGTGTTAGCCATTGGGTGCTACCACTATTGTGCCAAAATCCAACCCCTCGAGCGCGTGAGTTCTCTCTACATTGGACGCCAGAGCGAAACCCGACTCCGTGAAAAGAATGGCTTTCTTGGATGCCTAAATGCATCGTATTCGCTGAAAACCACTCACCATTTTTGGATTCGAATGGTTTTCTGGGCCCACCTTAGAACGTATGGGCAAAGATAAATGAGGTCGAATACGTCAAAGTACGTCAAAAGAGGCCGGCCCTCCGTCAGTCATCTGGCACAGTTTGCTGTCAGCCATCGTCTAAGTAAGTGATCAAGAATTGATACAGTACAATGAGGGAAAGTTGATGGAATAAATTATATGATCACGTGAAGAATGTTTTTTTTCTGCACACTTCGGTTAACTTTTCTTCTCCACAAATCACCTTAAAGCCAGTGGTCGCTATAAAATATGATAGTCTTATTTTCCTCTCTAAACCCTTTTTTTGGTTCGGAGTAGTAGGACCAATGAGAAGAAATCGCGAAAAAACGGCTGTTCCGGGAAAAATTTGAAGGCTAAACTTTCTTGTTTTTTGACGGTGGACGAGCCCACTCCACATCATCGGCAGTGATGATCTCTGATAACAAGAACATCAGCTGGCTTGAAATTGAATTTTCAATCAATGAACATTCTCCTTCGGACTCATCTAGTCAAAAACATTGACCCAAATTATTGCTTTCATTGGTAATTTCCTTTTATTACGTAAATTTTAATTTATTTATTCCTCTGAATGTCGATGATTTTTGACTGCTCGACATGAGGCGGCGATCTTTTTTTGCGGCGCTGTGCACGTGTGCACGAACTAGCATCCTTGGGCCCTAGAAACTCTAATTCTAGCCCGTTTTTCACCGCACTGCCTTCATAGTTTTTCAGCTGTTTTCTATCTAAGCTAATTCTTATAGTTTTTTAGATAACGTTTTTCATCGCGACCAGTGCCTTTAAGGAAAGATGAAAGTCGTTTGGTCGTGAAATCGTTGGTCAATAGAGCGATCTCTAACAATCGACCCTTCCTTTCTCGAAAGCCGATTGAGAGACTTTCGGTCCGAAAAAGATGTTTTCAGTGATTTTTCCGCGGTTTTTTCAACGTAGCTGTTATATATGGTAGTAGAGCTCTCATTACATATGGAAAACTCGGAAACGAAATCCTTTAAAGGCTGTGTTCACGATGAAATTCATATTCGAATTCGACTCAAAATGGGACTGTTCGGTCGTGAGCTATTGAATAGTCGAGAAACAGCGAAGAAAAGCGCTCAGAATAAGCTATAATAGCGGTTTCTAACGTACGTACAGATTCAGGGCGCTGACGAGCTTACGCACCCTCCTAGCTTCCGCAAGCGCGCGCTAATAATAAAATGTGCGCGAATGGATCAGGCTGGAAGTGTCGGAGTGACTTGGCAATCTGCCATCGAAAACGTCCGCGGTGTCGCAACGCAGGATCCTCACCCAGGGCTGCGGCCTAGTAGCATCGGTGGACAAGAGGTCTGGTGGCCGCGGCCTAGCAACCAGAGGACTTACATCCACGCTCCAGCTCGCTCGCAAGGGTACTGCCACGGGGAATATTAAATAGCCAGAGATGTGCGAAACCTGACCCAGGAGGGTAATGACGAAAGTCAAGATTTGTGCACGGGCCCTGCTGCCCTTGGTGATAACTACGATAATGGTGACCAGCTAAACCAAATTCATTACTACGTCTTCTCCGGAACAAGCCAGTTCCTACTCTCTATTACGCCTGATGCGATAACACCACACAAATGTGACACATATGCAATACTGTCAATATCCAATGTTGGAACATCTTACCACAGAACAGGACACGGAATTAGTGAGTGAGCTTCTCATCCATCTTCTTCTCCCTCGATGCGAGGAATAAACAAACATGTCCCTAAAATATAGTCACGAGACGGACCCAACCTATGGTTTCCGGTTCCAAACCACGTGGCATGCCGTAAGCATGCGCAGCCGAACGTGTGCTCGATGCCACAGAGGCCGGGCAGAGAGCACACCTGTGGTCGATCCAAGCGGAATGCGCAGAGACAGGATCTAGATCCAGACTTCCCGATTGCGACGGCTCGATCGACTGGCGTCGTATGTGGAGTCGACGGGCGCAGGGCGGTGGAAATGCCACTGCGCGCGGGGCATAGCCCAGTCACAGGAACGAGAGACGACAGGGACGAGCGGCAGCAGTAGACGGACTGACGATATAGACCGGCTCGAGCCAAGGCGCTTTTGAGCCTGAAAGATGTCGATACTCAGGCGAGAGCGTCATTCCGTCTGACTGCGTAGTGGGACCCAGCGCCGTGACGCTGACACAATTCTTTAGGTGATGGAGTCGTACGAACGTCACGACACACTGCGCCTGAAACTCGTCAGAAGGGGGACGAGGCGGGCTTAGCGTGCGTTTTGGGTTTACGATATCATTACTTAGCGACCGTTTTTATCGATTGCTTTCCCGTTTTCGCTGCTTTTTCCGTCCAAACCCCTCCAGCATCTGCCAGCATAGTGTTTCACTATGAAAAACTTAAAAACGAGATTTATCGTGAACACTGCCCTTGAAAGGACGTTTCAATAACAGTTGGCTGCTCAAAACATTCTGGTTATCCTAGTGATCTGCGGCAGAAAAATGCTGGCAGGCCCACTGTCTCCTTTAATAAAATCTCAGGTCACGGCTGAGTAGTGCTGCAGCTATCCTCTGGTTCCGAGCCAGATTTACTCTGTTCCCTCGCGCACTTGTGCGGAGCGAGGCTAGAGACAGCGAGAAATAGAGGGGAGAAGGAGACGCAGCGTACGCACGCAGACGCACGCGACGAACGGAAATAAATCACACTCGGAAACAGAGGCTATGTCTATTGGTGATAGCAAAATCTGTGCCCTTGTTCCGCAAGTGTGCCGGAATGCTTGTTCTCTGCGCGGCGCGGCGAGTTCACTACTTTAATGGTTCATGATGGATTCGCCGCAGGTTTACGGTGCCGAGGTCCCTCTAACAATCTTTCCAAGAATATGAAAATTTTCTATATTTCTCTCCTATTACCTGACCCTTTTTCCTTCTCTTCCATTGGGACAGTTGTTTGCCGTGGAGAACTGCAGGACGCAGTTTATCGTGAACAGTGTCTTCAGGTATGTATCTTCTGGTATGGTATACGATGAAATCGGAATCTTTTTCTACCATTTTCTACCTTTATCACCTTCCCCTAATGACTAGTATCTAATGAAACATTGTTTCCCTCCGCTTACGTACGTAAGTATGCACCATAGCACTCGTAGGATCTTATCAGGGACAGGTTTTCGCGTCTTTAGCGGCCTTTTTTTTACTAACTCCCTTCATATCAATTTTTCTGTTATCTGATCTGGAAAACTGATTAAGATCCTCGTGGGCTATCCAACGTTATAACAATTACTGGGGTTTACGTTTGAACGAAAGTTTGGGTTAGAATCCTTAGTGTGCCATACAGTATAAAAATAGTGTGTGCTGCTGTGCAGCGCTATGTGTACCGTATAACGGTCTGGAAATTAAATTCTAAAACGTTCGCGATAAAATTCAAACAGTGGAACACTATATTGTTGGACAGCCCTCCTCACCTCGATCCCCAATTACTTTCCAGATCTGACAAGTTGATTTTTAAAGGCAGCAGACACGCTCAAAAATGGTATCGATTTTATGACATAAATCAAAGGTTTGGAGCTGGTTGTATTGGGAACTGAGGAAAAAACGAACGAAAACTGTTTACGAATACAGGAATAACGGTTATTTTGTTATCAGGTGGAAGTGGACGAGTTCTACGGCGCGCGGTTGAAACAGCGGATAATAGGAAGAAAACGGTTGAGATAGAGAAGCCGATATACTGTTACGGCTTGTACTGAACGTTAAAGGCATCGTACGCGCTGAAAAGCACTCTTCGTTTTTTCGGCTCAAATAATTCTCTCGGCCCACCTAAGAACGTCGGGAGAGTTTGTTCGGTTGAACACGCCTTATTGTGAAATATAATTGAGGTTGAATGTCTCAAATTCCGACAAAAGAGGCTGGCCCTCCGTCAGTCATCTGACACAATTTGCTGTCAGCCATCATATAAGTAACTTTTCAACATTTTATACAGTGCAACTGAGGGGAAGTTGATGGAATATACCATACGATTACGTGAAGAATGATTTTTCTACACACATCGATTAACCTTTCCATCTCCACAAATCACTTGAAAGAAAGAAAAACATTATTTGATCGTGAGATCGTCGGTCAGAACAGCTATCTCTAACGATCAACTCTTCCTTTGTCAAAAGTCGATTGAGATATTTTGATTCTGAAAAAGGGGTTTTCAGTGGATTTTTCGCGATTTTTTCAATGTAGATGTTATATAGGGAACTATAGCTCTCATTTTATGTGGAAAACTCGAAAACGAAATCCATCGTGAACGATGCCTTTAACCTCGTTGGAAGCATCAAAAACCAGCCAAAGGGACCGTATTAGTTCTATCAATCTGGACGAGTCTGTATTTTGCGGCGGGGTTGCAGAAGCTCAGGGGCGGGGTTGCAGAAATTTTTCGATTTGCATTGTTGAAATTTAGTAGTTTTGACTCGTTTTTGACGCTTCCAACGGCGTGAGCAATCTACTAGGAGCCATGCGACTTCAGAAACGTAGTTATCTCAACAACTTTTTCGAGCGTGTCTGCTGCCTTTAAATAAGTGGAGCTCGCCAGGGCTCGGAATAAAAGCGGACTCTTGAATGAAATAGTGGATGAAGCGTCGCTCAAAGCACAGTACATCTGATATTTCTCAGGAACAGGGTTATGAACTTTTAGCTCAAAATATGATTGGTGAGGGTTCGGTAGACGAGTTTCCTCGAAGCGAGATCAGGCATCTTCTCACATCATTCGCAACCTTCATATGTTCGCACCTTTCTCCGCCCACCGATCCGGGCTCCGCCCTTCAATACAAATGTTCAAGGCTCGATTACGGTCATTTCGGCTCATTTTTTACGCTTCTAAGGTCGTAAGAGTTCCAGAAAGGGCCGTAAGAGTACATTAGCGTCGTTATCCCAACAAATTTGTCGCTAGCTCCGCTATTTCAGCCAATGCGGTAAAACTCGTCCACATCTGGGCCAATATAGAACGAGCCGTTATATCTTCATTTCAGTCGATTTTCTTCCGGTTTTTTCGTTATCTCTGAATATTAACAGCTTCAGACCTTCGATTCATTCCATAAAATTGATATCATTTTTGAGCGTCTATGCTGCCTTTAAGTAAGTAATATAAAAGGCCATTGAATACGAGAAAAGCGTTCTCCTCGCGCTTTCTGACCAAATCCTGCATGCGGTAGTGTATAACATGAGTTCTCTTTCTTGCGTTTATGAGTATTTGGATGTGTCCGACGGCTTCGTTACTACAAGTACAAGAAGTAATTCATTTACCATGAGCATTCCTCTACACAATCTTTGCCATTTCACTTCTACGAGGTCTATATATTTCCTTTTTCCTATCTCCCACGTTGTGGCGTTTTCTCATTAACTTTGCACTGCAATATTCCGATCATTTTTTTCTGAACTGAACATATTAAAGGCAGCGTCCACGATAAAAATTCTTTTCCAGTTTTGGCTAAAAATCGAACGTTTTGAGCCTATACTGTCCTCTTAACGAAGAAAGAAAAACCGCAGCAAAGTCGATGGAAAAGGTCAAAAAGGGGCTTCGTTTTACGAGGGGAAGTTTTGCTGCTGGACGAGTTGCGCGGGAATTTATAAAGGCGCTCACGCGCTCCAATTCTAAATCTGGTGCGCGCTCGCGCCCTAATGTAAATAGAGTTGTGGCGGAGCCAACGGTTGAGGTGCGCCGAACTCGTCTACGCAAAACTCGACCGCGAGCCGAAAGGACTAGCGCGAGCGAATTTCGAGGCAGATTAGGGCTCTTTCGGATCCGTTTTCGTTCGCTCTTTCGACCCTATCGCTCCAATGGACCCCGACTTTTCGATTTCCGGCAGAAAACACATACGAAATTCGTCGTGGACACTGCCTTTAATGTGATTAGATATAGGTACGTATTGCTATGCTTGTTACTGGACTACCTAAAATCTATCTTCAAATTACTGTTTTCTGGGGACAACCCGACCACGCTTTTTTTAGGGAATCTTATTATGCTCAGCTGTTCTGGTCTCGAACAATAATGAAATCTCAATCAAAGATTTGGTGGAGCAGGTTCATAGAAAGATAATTTTTTTCTAATGACGAGATTTGAAAAGTTCTTATGATGGCGGGATGCACTAATGAATCTTTTTCTAATCTATCACTCACAAACTCCTTTCTTTAGAATCACACAGAAACCTTCGACAAGATTTTATACCATCGTCGCCGTTCGTTCGACTGTCTCATACCGCTGTTGCCGTTCCAGATGAGTGTTTCAGCCTTCTGACTTAATCTATTGATTCAGTTGATTCGACAAGATATGGGCAACGAGCAGTCAGATCCAATGAAAGCCCGTCGCAGTTTAGACGCGAATTTCCTTCGCCAGGTTCGTCAACTACACTGGTTTGGTTGAAAAATCCTACTCGGTTGAGTGTTCGCCCTCAACTCGACTACTCAGAACTTTGGAATCATGTTACGAACACATTATCCAACATGTTACGGAAATCTTCCGTAACCTGTTGCCATAGCTGCGGAAGCATGTTCTTATGCGTGTTCGATAGCTGTTTGTAAAGATGAGTGAAGGCTGTTGGGCTTCTGTGCTAAACGTGTTGCTAAGCACCTCGTAATACTTTGGCGTTCCACTGCTTCTGGCTCTCGTGGCATACCTGCAGTTGGAGACATTTCGACACTGATTGGTTGCAGGCCTACCCCAGAGACCACCGGCAAGAAAACAACGAAGTATAACGAGATTCTAACATGATCTTGTTACATGAAATTTTTTGTTCCGCTGTCAGTAATTGATCTAGAGATGCCTTTTTGAGGCAGGCCCGCTTTCAAATGCCAAGTGAAAGAAGTCGGAAATTGAGAGCATAGCGCAATTCATTGATAATGTGGGAGCGGTAGTGTGCGGGTCCATGCGAAGGAAATGGGGGAGAATGCATAAGGCTTTTCCACCAATTTCTCTTTTATCTACTTTTATCTAGGTCTTAGCGCTTCTATTAGATGAAGTTAAGGAGACAAACAGTACGGTAAACGAGGGAGACTTTTAAGAGGCAAGTGAGAACCCCAGAATACCAATTTCTATTGTTTTTCAGTGCTGAAACAGTTTTAAGAATATCAGTCTACGATTTGGAAAAAGTTGTATGTATGAAGGGAAACAGCAGAATCCGGGGCATAGGTCAGTTACAGTCGCAAAGGATCTCACTGTTACTTCGCGTTCCCTATGGCCCCGTCAAAGCTTGTCGATCAACTCAGTCCCACCCGGTCTATACGTACCGAAACAGTGACAGACGGGTGTAGAAAATCCACCGAATCAGTCCGTCTGCGACCGTCTGCATGCGTCCGCAATCCACTCAGTAGATACGGGTGTTCTACACGGACAGGGCCAATGCAGCCTAGGTTGGTTTTTCTGCCCCGCGCTCAATCGGTTTTTCGAACACATCTGACCGGGGCCTTTTGAAAGTTGGCGGAAACTCGGCGCCATACGCTGACATACATGTACTAGAGTGTTGCCCGAATATTCGTTTATTCGAATAATATTCGAATATTCGAATAATTCGAATATTCGAATATTCAAAGAAGTGGATTATTCGGGTTATTCGAATAATCGAATATTCAAAGAAGTGGAATATTCGTTTATTCGAATATTCGAATATTCAAAGAAGTGAAATATTCGGTTAATTCGAATATTAGGCACGAATAGTTTGGATATTCGACAAGATCGCACTCCATTTTGCCCTGATTTTACATTTCAAACATCTTAGCGTAGTGACTATTAATTTCTCACAATTCTTCAGTACCTCATAAATATCAAGTTAGTATAGCAAGTATTTACAATATATTAATTCGATCGTAGGATTTTGTCAAAATGCTAGAAATGCCCATCTCACCTTTAGTTATAGAGAAAAGTTTAAATCTCGAGCGGCTCATAAGTATAGCAACACTTGAGCAACATGGAAATTTTCACGATGATGGCCAGAATGAGCCATTTTCATGTGTATTTTCATGAAACTGGTTCGGAGGTGATGCTACTTGTCTACTTTCCCGGTGAACTTCACCTGAATTCTGACGCGAAATCCCAAGTTCTCTCCTTCCATAATGCTGGACGTGGAATTCGATGGTTTCCAGCCACCTAGGACGACCAGCTGGATGTAGTCTCAAGTTCGTGCCAGATCCTGAACCACTCAACGTCTGTTGTCGCCCAGACGTCTCATGGAGCTGGGAAGCGAAATATTACACGGCGAGTTCCCAGTGACATGGTGTCGGTCTCAACGACTTACTACGAATTGTCGCTGAGATTCCGGAGTGGGGCACGGCTAAGCAGCACTAGGAAGTTCGCCATCGCATAAACCGCGCATAACTCAACTGAACTCAACTAAGCTAAACCAAACTAGACCGAAGCAGACCACAAATTCGGCGGCAATTTAGCGGTTATTTTGCGGCTATTTCACGGCGAGCATTATTTGGCGACTGTTTCGCAGCCAGCTATATTTAGCGACTATTTCACGACTATTACTCGGGAAAAAGGCATTTTTGTGTCTGTTTCGCGGCTCTTTCTCGGCCAAAACTCAGAGTACACTCTCGTAAACGTTGTTGAGATAACTACGGAAATATAAAGTATGGCTCAGAACACAACGCCTACGCATTTTGAAGCGTCAAAAACAATCCACAATGACGCTACACGAGTGAGAAGTTGACCCCGCCCCGTATCTGCCCGCCCTTGTATTTGCGTCCTCCTCCTAAGAGGTTCCGGGCCATTCCCACCATCGGCGACGCTTGTGGGTGGTACAATGAGTACAATAAGTGAGCCATACACATCGACAATGGTGGGAATGGCCCAGCACTCCTGTTTGGGGGAGGACGCAAATACAGGTGCGGGGCCGACTCCTCAGTCGTGTAGCGTCACTTGTGGTCGTTTTTGACGCTTCAGAATGGTAGGCGTTGTATTCTGAGCCATGCCATTCAACTTCCGTAGTTAGTATCTCAACCACGTTTACAAGCGTGTATGCTGAGCTTAAGTGATAAGAGTGCAGCCGGGTCAATTACCCAAGTATGCAGTACATTGGCCCCGCCCAGCATCTGGAAGCCCTGCCCATCCGGTGGCGGCCTCAGTAGAGGTTGGGCGACCCAGCCGCGACGCGTGAGTCTACCGACTACGCTTCGTGTCGGTGTGTCGAATGCGACGCGTGTCGGTTCGCCGACCGCGATGCGTGTAGGTGTGCTGACCGCGATGCGTACCGATGCGCCGACCGCGACGCGGGTCGGTGCAAAGTAGTTCCTAAGCCACATAAAAGTCTTGCTGGATGTGAACCGCTGCTAAATAGGCCGCTAAACGTGACAGGTCAAAATGTGAACAGACAGACAACAGGCGGACGTCGCTGGGCAACGGGCAGTTGTCAGGCTTACAATGCGAGCGATTTGAGTTGTCAAGAGGGTGCAGTTTATGAGATGACAACTTCTCAACCTGTTGTCGATGCCCCAGTTTGCCCGGAGTGGATTGGATGGGATAATACGCAATAGTGTTCCCCAAATATTCGTTTATTCGAATAATATTCGAATATTCAAAAGAAGTGGATTATTCAGGTTATTCGAATAATCGAATATTCAAAGAAGTGAAATATTCGTTTATTCGAATAATCGAATATTCGAAGAAGTGAAATATTCGAATTATTCGTTTATTCGAATATTCAAAAAAGTTTATTCGTTCCAACACTCTAACATGTACCGAGTTTGCGCCAACCTTCAGCAGGAAACGCAAAGTATCAGTGCGATCCACGCCAACTGTAAGTGCTGATGCCTGAACATGAAAATTCGTGACGCCAAAAATCGACGTCGAGGTTTTGTATTCTAAATAGCATGAAGGAACATCTAAATGGGCTACATAATAGTAGAAAATCGAATAGAAATGCCATGCATCGAAAGTGGAATAAACCTTGAAAATCGAAAATTTTCAAATGTTTTCCTGTGAATTTCTAGTCATTTTCTATACAATTAAAAGAAATTGGTTCAGAGGATTGAATGCGCGAAGAATTAAAAAAGATGATTCATTCAAACAATTGCGGCATTTCTCGCAGCCAGTGGAAATGGTCATGACCGATTCTTGCCGCCGTTTTTAGAGGCGCTGCACTGAGCGTCACTGGTGTCGCGACGGTGAAACACTGCAAGATCACCGTGTCACTTGTCTCTATCGACACGCCACCGCCGTGGCCCCCTGCGGGGCTTCATTATTGCTCGTCATTGCCCAGCCGCAGCAGAACTCGCCGCGGTGCAACTCTGCAGAGTGGTCCACGACAGGCCGACTGCGAGAAAATGAGCGGCGAATCTACTCCTAACAAGAAATCTGAATGGGAGCCGCTTGTTAAATCCTTGTCTCCTCAAGATAGTCCCGCATCTCATCCTCGTCTCTCCGCGACTGCCCTCGTCTCCTCCGCGCCCACCCCACATCTCGACAATGATCATTAGATACAGGGGAAAATGCGCTTTCGAACGCTATATGACGCTTTGCTAAATAATGCTAATATCAACATTTAGAAATCAAAGGAGCGAGCGAACTTGTTTCCCGACCTAATAGATTCTAGCTACTAAAGTTCATCGCGCGTCTTCAAACTACTGAGATCAAAAACTTGTCGGTGGGCGTGGCCCATTTGCTCTTTTCTGGGACATGGTTGACTTCCTCATCATTTTTTCTCGTTTGTTTGAGTGAAATGGTATTTTGCGCCTGGCAGGGATGCCATAAGGAGTGTGCGTTTTTCGCTCGTTTTGGCGAGAAAGTTCATTATCGAAAAAGACAAAAAAGTTTAAATTTTTTTTCGATTCTTTTCGGTTCAAAATTTGCTGTTGTAATGCGATTCTCAGTCTTCGCTGCACCCAGGCGGCTGCAGCAAGCTTGAACTACTCGTCTTTCATCTCATTTCAGAGTCAATTCGTGCAATAACGAATGTATGATCTGCCACCTTCACAACGGTTTCATCCCCTACACTTTCGATTAAAAAATCGGACTGGTTGGGTCAAATTTTCTTAGATTTCTTTTGTTTCAACGGCTAAGGCCGCTTTAGTCTGATAAACAGAAGTCCAAGAAAATGTTTGAGCACGGTCGCAATTTGCAGGAATAATTCTCTGAAGAAGAAATATGAAATTCGACGAGCGAAAACTCCACAAATCTAATAACGCTAATCGATTCCGCATAGCCGGTAAATTACATCGGCACTTTAAAGGCAGCATACACACTCGTAAAAGTGTGTGACATAACTACAGAAAAAGAATAGTACGGGGCAGAACAAAATGCCTACGCATTTTAAAGCGTCAGAAACGACCCACAATGCCGCTACACGAGTAAGAAGTTGACCCCGCCCTTGTATCTGCCCGCCCCCTGTATTTACCGTCTTCTTCAAATCGGGAGTCCTGGGCCATTTCCACCGTCGCCGATGTATGAGGTTTACTTATTGTACTAATTCAACCACCTTCATACATCTGCGACGGTGGAAATGGCCCCGGACCGCTGTTTTTGAAGAGACGACAAACGGGGGGCGGGCAGATACAGGAGCGGGGCCAACTTCTTACTCGTGTACCTTCAGTTTTAGTCGTTTTTGTCGCTTCAGAATGCGCAGGCGTTGTGTTCTATGCCGTACCATTCTATTTCCGTTGTTATCTCAACCACATTTACGAGCGTTTATGCTGCCTTTAAGGTCAGGAAAACTCGTTTCCGTTAAAGATCTACATGAAAAAGTCGTCGAAAATTGCTCAACTTTGGAGACTCTTGATTTCCACACGGTAGCCTTTTCAAAAATTCTGGAAGCGACAACCTAAATTTATCTGCGAGAAAATTGCAAATAAAAATTTTCATGGGCGAGCGGCCTCATGATTTCAGAAGATCTCACACCCGCCGCGTTCTTAGGTAGCTCTTAATATATGCAAAATGAGGCGAGTTGGAAATCCGACTTTGTGCGGGTTCTCAATCCTCCAAACAACTTGCTCCCTTAATTTGGAAAAGGGATGGGAGGCTTGTTGCAAAGTTTTAGATGAGTGAGTATTTCGGAACGGGTGTGAGTTCTTCGACAACCGATCTTTGAGCCCACAGTTTGAATAAAGAACTTGAAATTGTTGACTTCAATGTTCAGAGATTTGTACAGCAGTTTTGAAGAATAAGTTCATTATAGGAGATTTAGAGTGTGTTCAGCGTTACAATTTTGTCAGCAATCGCCACTGCAACAAGGCTAGAATCCTCCACATGATTATGCTAATTACGGATATTTTCGTTCCTGTAAGAAAGCGAAATTCTGTCATCATTCGAAGCACTTCGATTTCGCTGCCTTGCTTTTCCACTCAAAAATAGTTAATTGCGAAAATGAAACGTTTGAGAGAATTTTTTTTCAGTTTTTTTTTCGGAGTTTTTCGGTTGTGAGACCTGAAATTTTTCGTTTTTCGAGTTTTTCGTACATGTCTGGTTGCCATACAGTTACAATAATACCCCTGAGGTTGGACCGTTCTTTTAACGTGGCGAAGCATTACAGTCAAGAGCCTTAATGTCACTGGAACTGTGAAGAAAAAACGCTTGAAAAATTACAGTGCATCACGTCGGCCAGCACTGAGAAATTCTATTCTTATTGCTCAGCTTATAACACAACATAATAGAATAGTGTCATGAGAATCAGGACATGAAAAACTGAAACTACTAGCAGCTATTTGGGAAAAGTAGGAGTGAGAACGCACGCGCGTAATCGATTGCAGCGAGCGGGCGAAAATTTGAAATAGCAGCTTGAGGATGCCTTAATATGTTCGATGACTGACGGTAACATGTTCGCTCGCTCCCGATTTGCATCGGCTACCGCCTCTCAGGGAAACTCGCGGTGGAAGCATGTTTGTAAGCTGTCCGAGACAAGGTAGCATGTTGGAAACATGTTGAGGGCGTTTTATGTTGCTCGTATGATGTTCAGAAAGTTCTGAGTAAGGAAGCGTAGGGATAAGTCAGCGCATTTATTGAAAAAAAAAGCAAAATCTTTTGAACTGTATGTGAGTAGTGGCATGCCCCGGTGACCGTCGGATAGTCTGAAATCAACCCATAGTTGAGACTGAAGTTGCTGCCAACATGTCGAACAATATTCTCCTTCTAGAACTCTGCAGTTATCCTAGCTTTGGATCTTGTATTATGTATTTTACCAAATTCTTGATACATTACAACAGTCGTAGTTGAAGGGCCTAGGATAAGCCGGCCTGGAATTCGTTCACTCATCGAACATCTGCATCGTAATTGTAGTTGATAGATATTTTCAAAAATGTTCTAGAAGACTTGTCTAGGCGTTTCATTTCTCAGCACTTCCAGCTTCTTCCAATAACTTATTGGTAGATCCAACGTCTGGTGGGTCGAGTAAACCAATAAATCTGTGCACAGTTGACACTCTTCAGAGATTTACGATAAAGCTACAGGCAGCGTGAAATGCCAAAGATGTATTTTGATAGGCTATCAGAATGAAAACTAGCAGTCCAACTTGCGCTCACACAAATTTTGCTGAAGCGCGACAAGGCTTGATGCTACCTGGAGCGTCATGGGTGTGCTGACGGCTCAGTTGTCAGGAGCTGGAGAGCCATCCTGACGCTTTGGATCATGCTAGTGGCGGGGTATTCTCTTTAGGTCGCTGACAATTGAAGGAGAACTCACCAGCGATGTCGACTTGGAACTTTTGTGTGAGCGGGAGAAATTAATTTTTGGGAGAAGCAACATTTCAAGTAATTGCAAATAGTTGTGAAGTTAGCGCGAACCGTTTTTTGCGCATGCGTGAAAATTGGGCGGATTGATGGAGATGTGGCTTCGCCAGGCTGCTCAACTTGCAGCCGTTATGACTCCACAACTTACCGAACGCTTGGCTACAACTTGCTGAAAGCGGTATCGTCCCGAAATTTCTGAGCTTTGGGAATTTTCCGATCTCAGAATCATTTCGTGAATCAGTTTGTATTTCTTCTCAATATCCCATATGTGAATGGCTTGCTTTCATCTGCAGTACTATAAAGCCCTCTGAATTTTCAATTTCTATAACTTTCAAAATTTTGGGCACAGGAAAAACTTCAGTGGTTCTAAGGTAAAATTGAATAGCATATGATTTTCGGACCATTTCAAACCATCTTTTTGCCTCCCCATAGTTGCTGGGAGTGCTCTTTCCAAGTAACCATCAGAGTTCAAGCCCTGAGGGCTTCCATTAATCCTAGGGATGACCTCTGTAATGCGGATAAAGTGCAATTATGACGTGAGTGGCAGTCACTAGATGGTGAACGTCTAGTAAATGGTGCAGAATAAGGCGTTTCCGTTCCATTGATTTAACATGCAGCTTCCGTTTGTCTCCACCTAGAGCTTTGCATCTGGAAGTTTTATTCTCATACGGTCCTTGCAAATCTCAACCGTACACCACAAATTTCATCAAAAATTTAATAATTTTTAAGCTGAGGTAAATTCCGGAACGTAGCTCTCAAGCTTTCTATATCTATCATTAAGCATTCAGAGGTTTTTTTCATATGAAATTTGTTGATGGTTCGTTGGCAGTTTGAAGAATGTGTGGCAGTTTGAAGCCACTGGAGACGTTGGTAGAATATATAACCATGTCTGTCATTTAGATTCCGAAGACTTCCAGGTTTATATTCTGTCTCCCATTTCTTATTCCCTCAATTCGAAACGATAACATTTATACACTCCTGTTCGGAGCCAAATTTGGGGTGGTAGTAATTGGGGTCGAGAACGCGAGTTTACAGGAGTCAAATTCGCGTTAAAGGCAGTGGTCGCGATAAAATATGTTTGTATTCTTTTCCTCTCTAAACCCTTTTCTGGGTTTAGAGTAGTAGGACCAAAGAGAAAAAATCGCGACAAAACCGCTGTGTCGGGCCAAATTTGAAGCCTGAACTTCCTTGTCTTTTGATGGTGGATGAGCACACTCCACATCACCGGCAACGATGATCACTATATAAAGAACATCAGAGGCGGTATTAAGTATCGAGGTGGCGCGCGCCAGAACAAGCGCAAACGCGCTAAGCGGAGGAGGAGTGTGTGAAAAATGAGACACCGACGTGCATAGCAGCCCGAAATCAGTGATAGCGCGCGCTACCGTGATTCTTAATGCCGCCTCAGATGGCTTGAAATTAAATTTCAATCAATGCATGTTGACTCATCTAGTCAAAAACATTGACTAAAGTGCTTGCTTTCATTGTTCAACTGTTTTTATTAGATAAATTTGCATTCATTTCTTCCTATGAATGTCGGATTTTTAGCTGCTCGGCATGAGGCTGCGATCTTTTTTTTTTGCGGCGCTGTGCACGTGTGCACGAACTAGCATCTTTGGGCCCTAGAAACTCTAATTCTAGTCCCTTTCTCAGCGCGCTACCTTCATAGTTTTCCAGCTGTTTTCTATCTAAGATAATTTTTACAGTTTATTAGATAACGTTTTTCATCGCGACCACTGCCTTTAAAAGCAGTGTTCACGATGATTTTCGTTCACGAGTTCTCCACTCAAAACAATGCGTTGGCCACCAAGTGTTACCAAATTCACGAAGAAACGGCTTGAAGCGCACTAAAACGTCTTATTTCAGTAACATTATTCTGCGGCCTGGACTAGTTTTCCGATTGGATGAACATGTTCACGGTGGTTGTCATCGGTGTAGAATGGTGTTAATCGAAAATGGAAGAATATTTTAGGCAAAACAGTATTAGCTAGGGTCCAAAGGAATGAACAGAGCAACCGAGAGAAGCGAATTCCAAAAGACGGGTCCACAAAAATTTCACTGTCACAGCGAACAGTTCCAGTGAGAGTAAAGAGGTGGGGTGAGAGTAAAGGATTTGGTGCTCTTCTGAGGCGTTTTCCTTGATTTCTTCGTCATTTCAGTTCTAACCGGGGGCCAAACAATCGATTTAGCCATTAATATCAAAATCGAAGATTATCGTGAACACCTTTAAACGCGAGTTTACCCACACCAGATTCGAGGAATGACTGCTGAGACTTAAGAGAGAATTCGCTCTAGTTTCACACTGAAATCCTTCAACGTTAGGCATTTGATACACTGCCAGCGAAAACGCTTCGAAAAAGCGACGATTGTAGTCCTCGTTACTGAAATTAGCGATTTCCGAACGTTTTCAGGGCTGTTTTTCTCAAAAATTTTGACGAATTTTTGAGAAAGAACGAAAAACTCCTTTTGAGGAGTTTTTTCTCGCGGCTAGCAGGATACGGTAGAAACAGCTTTGACCATCTGTACTGAGGGACAAGTGAAAGTTCAATTAATGCAGAGGGTGAATGAAGTTCGATAGCACTGTGAACTATTTTGATTCAGGACGGCAGCCTATCTTTGAAACTGAAAGGTGATTAAAGGAATAATCTTGTAACGGCTTCCGCCAGGGAAACGGGCGATGAGGGATCAAAAACAAAACAGGGGTCATTGTTGAAACACGTTGGCCTTCTTCTATGGTGGCACTAATCAATCCCTCCCAATCAGCTGTTAATTTTTCGGCGAGCGCCGACACTTCTTCTTTTTTCCTTGTTTCCTCCTGAAATTCTTCTACTCTGCTCATTTCAGGTTATTTTCTCCTTCATATTTCATTGTATGTCACAGGCTATGATTGGTGTGTGGAAAATTAATTGCTTGCTCGCTTTTCAAAAGGGTTTCGATAACTTTTTAGTGCCAGAAAGTGAAAACATTCAAAGCGACTGATTTTGAAGTGATATGATTCTTTAGTGATATTTATTCTGTATTAGTCTGGGAGTATCGAGCAAGTTTTGTGGCAAACCAATGCGAACTTGTTTTCGAAGCCATTTCTTTTCGTTCTCCTTTTACGGCAAGATTTGAAAATTCTCCATTCATGGTCAGATCAGTGTCATCGTTGGCCCCTTATTTTTGTTGAGGGTCCGCGACGCGCTTGCTTCGGTGCATTGATGGAGCCACTCAAAGTGTTTTAATCCGTACCTTGCAATATTTGCACGAAATCTCTTCCTTGCATGATGCACACATGAGTGTATAACAGTGTTTTCCCTATATTTTAAACATCAACTGGAAGCTGGTGATGAGTTTGAATTTGAGAAGACGGCAAACATTTTATTTATTCAGTTTCACCAATGACCTAAACCATACCATCGCCCCAATCTTGAACGTCAGACTTCAGCTGCACGCTTCCAAAAAAACACTCCGAATCTTTTCAAAAACTGAAATTGGCTATTTACTCAATCATTCCTTTAGGTTTTTGATTATCCATTTCGGTTGAATGTGGGATACCCTTTCAAATTATTCATTACTCGACGATTTTCGGAAGGTACGATACCCGCGCTAAGTTTTGTAAAACGGGGAGAGTTCGCCAAACTCGAAAAAAAGCGTTCGATGCTTGTAATTTTTCGAACGAAGACGTTTTTAGATTCTAAAAACACTATCTTATTCACAGCTCAAATTTCTACCTAATAGTTTGCTTTGTGGGCCGAATATCCTCTAAAATCGCTTTGTTACCGAGTGAAATTGTTTTTGCGGTCGTTGCTCGAAAACGCCGCGCGTGGCATAGTGCGGCGAAACTTTGATTAGCAATTCTACGAGTTTACAGGCACTGTTCGCGATAAACTTCATCCTCAAATTTTTAATGACAATCGCTTCTCGTGGCTCTCAGAAGCAGAACAGTGTCGAAAAAACGGGACGAAAAGCTACCCAGGAGCCGCAAAACGGCTTAGAAAAGTGGGCAAACCCCGCCGCTGTGGGCAAGTCCTACCCCTTTCCGCCCCTCTGCGTGAACAAAGGAACACTCGAAATCGTGAGTTGAGCGATGGTTTCCGATCAAAAGCCCCGTTCTTCCCTTCATTCTCAACTTCTCTCTTTACTCAGGTCAGCTCGCATACATTGGCTGCAAAAGACGGAACTTACAAGCCTCGGACAACTCGTCCTCCATGCTTCCACAGCTCAACTTTTGAGGGACCATAACTCCATTACCGGAAGGGAAGAGCAACCGCTATGTTCGCTTCGCGAATTAGATGAAGGTGGGGCAGTCTCGCGATTTGTGCAGTTTGAATTTTTGAAATCCCTCACTAAACAACAAGAACGTAAGTTAAGTGCGCCAGAACAGGGCTACCGTAATTTCAGGAATGATGTTATACAGCCCCCATTCGGCTCTCGTAAACAAAGTTGATGATAACCAATTGATAAAGGTTGGGGTATAAAAGAAGTGGAGAGCGGTGTGTCTTCATTCACTCTCTTCATTCCTTCTCCAGGGGTCAGCGGATGAGGACCTGCCTAGATTACAAAGCAGGAAAACAGCACCACCAGTTGTCAAGATGTTGCGAAAGTGGAGTGTAAACTTGGAAAGATTAAGAGCCAACTCGAGTGAGATTACGGTAGCCCCGTTCTGGCGCACTTAACTTACGTTCTTGTCACTAAACACGTTTGGGAACTTCCTAAAAAGTCGGACTTGTTTTGTGACGACCCCAAAAGGCTAGATAAAGGAATTCGAAAATCACACCTGCACAAATCCCAAGATTGCGCCACCTTCATTTAATTCACGAAATAATCATAGAGATTGCTCTTCTATTACTCGTACAATTACTAACCAAAGTTTGGCCGCACTTCGCCGCGCGCGACGTTTTTGAAAAACGGCAGCAAAATTTATTTCATTGGATAACAGAGCGATTCTGGAAAACTTCTGTCCGAAAAGCAAGGTAGAAATTAGAGATGTGAATATGATAGCGTTTTCAGAATCACAAATCGTCTTCGATCAAAAGAGTTACAAGCATCGAACGTTTTTTTGCCAAGTTTGGCAAATGCCCCCGTTTTTGCAAAACCTAGCGCGGGTATTGTATTTGTCGCACCTGGGTTACCTTCCCAAGAACGCCTTTTGATTAATTCATATCAGGATTTTCGAATGTTTGTTTGCTCGGAATTCCGTTTCGAGAGGATATTTGTTCAAGTAACGTTCAAAAAAAAGTTACTGCAAATGCGACATCTTGTAAGGTCACACACATCTGGTGATTCAAAGCCAGTGGTCGCGATTAAATATGCTTGTCGTCTTTTTCCCTCTAAACCCTTTTCTGGGTCTCGAGTAGTTGGACCTATAAGAAAAAATCGCGAAAAAAACCACTGTTTTGTGCCGAATTCGAGGCCTGAACTTTCTTGTCTTTTGATGGTGGACGAGCCCACTCCAAATCATCGGCATTAATGACCTCTTATATCAAGAACATCAGCTGGCTTGAAATTGAATTTCAATCAATGAACCTTCGAATTTATGCACACATCTAGTCAAAAACAGTGACTGGAGTGCTTTCTTTCACAGCTCAACTGTTTTTATTAGGTAAATTCGCACTTATTTCTTCCTCTGAATGTCGCTGATTTTTGACTGATCAGCATGAGTCTGCGATCTTTTTCGTCGGCGCTAAGCACGTGTGCACGAACTGGAATCTTTGGGCCCTAGAAACTCTAATTCTAGCCCGTTTTCACCGCGCAACCTTCATAGTTCTTCAGCTGTTTTTGATATAAGCTGATTTTTGTAGTTTTTTCGGTAACGTTTTTCATCGTGACCACTGCCTTTAAAGGTCGCGCTCAAATATGCTCGTCTTCTTTCCCTCTCTGAACCCTTATCTGGGTATAGAGTAGTAGAACCTATAAGAAAAAAGCGCGAAAAAAACGCTGTTCTAGGCCAAATTTGAAGCCTGAACTTCCTTGTCTTTTGATGGTGGGTGAGCCAGCCCCACATCATCGGCATCGATGATCTCTAGTATCAAGAACATCAGCTGGCTTGAAATTGAATTTCAATCAATGAACCTTCGGATCTATGTACAAATCTAGTCAAAAACATTGACTGAAGTGCTTGCTTTCATTGTTCAACTGTTTTATTGGGTGAATTTGCATTTATTTCTTCCTCCGAGTGTCGATGATTTTCGACTGCTTGGCATGAGACTGTGATCTTTCTGTGCACGTGTGCACGAACTGGAAGTTTAGGGTCCTAATAACTCTAATTCTAGGCTGTTTTTCACCGCGCTACTTTCATAGTTTTTGAGCTGTTTTTGATCTGAGCTGATTTTTGTAGTTTTTTCGATAACGTTTTTCATCGTGACCACTGCCTTTAAGCTAATAATTAACCTAGCATGAGTTTTCGAGAATGGATCTAAAAACTGAAAAAAGTCATGAAAATTTACGAGAATTTGGATTGCCAAGCGGAGGAAAGTTTAAAATTCCGTTCTGATCATGTTTCGAACAAGAGAAATTTCAAGAAGTTTTCTTTCAATGGTTTTCCTCATGAATAAAATTGGTGAATACTGTCGAAATGTAATTTTCGACCGTTTTGGGCATGCGGTGCAATGTATTTGAACGATATTAACCTACCATAAATACTGAAAAACAGCTTAAAAGTTGAACCTTCGGTTTTGAAGCTTCTCATCTTACTATCTGGTCTATCCCTTGCTACCATTTAAGTCTGGAATCTAGTGTGTTTTTGTCATTCGGCAAGCATTCAATTCATCTTCTCACGGGGGGACAGCTCGCGTTAACACTTAAGAGACCGCGTTTTCACACTGCGCACCCACGGCTGTTTTGCCCCTCGGACCGCGTGTCCACACTGCGCACCAGGGCTGTGCGGAACTGTTCCGTTTCCGATTCCGTATCCGTATTTCCGGTAGTTTTTGAGCTGTTCCGTTCCGTTTCCGTTTCCGGGTTTTTGGGCCCGGAAACGGAAGAAAATTGTGCTACAAGTTGAATTTTCAGGCTTCCCCAGCACACCAAACCGCGGTACCTCTGCGATCATCACAGCCTGAGTCTAATCCTGATTGCTTGGATCGGTGTCCCGCTCCTTCCAACCGCCACACGGTATACGCCCCCCCCCTCCAACGCACAGGCCGACCCCAACGTGGGCTTGACCTTGGCCGCTACAGAAGGCATACTTTAGGCTTTGTTGCGCGGGTGAGTTGACCACTTCTCCTCGGCAGTTTGTGCTGCAGCTAGCAGCACATGTTGCTGACGACAAGAGGTTCAACTCGATGTCGTCATGGAGTGCTACCCCTCATTACATGTGTTGCTAGCAGCAGCACGTTATTCAAATGAAGAGAGTCTTCGAGCCACCACCTGTTCCTACCGGAGCTAAAGTCGCGATATTTGTAATGGCCCGCAGCAAGGACGCCAACCTCGCCAAGGTACCCAACAAAGGCATCATCCTCGCCTCGGTACACTATAAGAAATCTTTCCTCACGATGCGCAATAGGGGACCACCCTTTCGGCGTCCGAAATTGATATTCGGAATATTGAGTACTTAAGATCACCTTCTGGGATCGGCCTCAAGCGGACAACTGCTCTCTCAACAATGGTGGGTGCTATATGTATGTACCCGCAGCCGTCGTAGAACACCGATCGCACGGGAAAAATCAGTCAAAGGTCGAAACTCGACATCAGAGAGATCAGCAGCACTGTAGAAGAGGAGTTGCTCGAGCAGACCTATTTGCAGCTCACTAGGAGAACCTGCAGTAGCAGCACGTCTTCTTGTAATGCGTCAAATCTGTTTGTACTCGGCTCGCTTGCAGTTTTAGACCGTAGCCCCACTGGTGTTTGAGGGAATAGATTGAGATCACAAGCTACAGAAGTACATCGGCATGCCATGAGCAGCGACGAAATCTATCATTTGATCATACTATAATTTTTAGTTCACTTCCGTTTCCGTTTCCGGATTTCCGTTTCCGGCGATTTTCAGCCATTTTTCTTCCGTTTCCGTTTCCGAAAATCTTGAAAATGATTTCCGCACAGCCCTGCTGCGCACCCACGGCTGTTTTGCCCCTCGGACCGCGTGTCCACACTGCGCACCCACGGAAACGATTGGCCGTTGAGCGCACCGGCCGACTGTGGAAATTCGCCGTGGAGCAGGCGGTCTCTTAAGTGTTAAACAGGCGACTCTGTGGCATCTATGTCGCAGTATGTTGCCGGCTAGAAGGTGGCGGTTTTGTCGCGTTGAACACCCCGTTTACTACCACCCTTGGTTTGTGCAATTAGCGGAAGCACGCACGCAGCACGTGACGCGAACGCACGTATGCACTAGCTGCCTCTTCTTGCTCGGAATCAGGTGATTAGGCCAGTTCTCTTGCTTCTTCGTTTGTTTTCTTATGTTGGTAATGAATCACAATTGAGTCCGAATTTCATGGTGGTTGCTTCAGGAATAGCCGAAATCATCGAAAAAAGAAAGATTTCCTGCGGTTTTTTTGATTTCTAATTTTTGCTTGATTTATGCTAACCCCAAAAACTCTATCACGACCCCTTTATACTTTTAGAATAATTTCTTCGTAAAGACTTTGTCTCAATTTTATGATACAGCGCAAGCCGAATCGTGCAACTAGACTGCCGCCTTCCGTGAAATAATTGAGCAACGCCTGTGCTTGGAAAAAGTGCCAACGTGCAAGATGTGCTGCTCATTAAAAACAATAAAATGAGCGAAAGTTGAAAGGAAAACATATTAGTGACAGTGAAAATCCTTTTTGACACCATTTGTGAAACAAAAACATTTGGAGCGAACAATGCCTACTAACCATAAAATGTAATATTCATACATATGTGGAAACAAATGAAAAATATGAGAAAAACTAGTGGAATCCGAAGAAAACTCTCCTGATCAGATTAGAATGTTATCAGATCAGATTGGAATGAGGTAGCTCGTCCGTCCTTCCGCGTCGCGTGCTGCTTGCGTTCCTCCAAAAGGGTTTCCGACACAGAATGTTTCGGGGCTTCCATAGGCAACACTCCCAAGTCACCTATCCGATTACTGAAACGACTTGTGCATATGTTTGGTCTCCTCCAATACAATTGATGCTAGCTGTTTTTTCGGAGGTTCCCCTCGGATTTCAATATTTTTCCACGGTGAAGGCTCCCGCATTTCCTAAAGTCAGCAACAGACTTCAGCGGAATCAAAATATTGAAACTCGGAAATCGGATTTTGGGTTCTGGTATAGAAATTTCTTCCTCGCGTTTCGAAATTCGTAGGCGAAGGGCTCAGAAAAGCACGGAAATGCGGATTACAGAACGCAAAAAGCGGAATAGGTCTGCAGATCTTAATCAGCTGTTTTTGCTTCAGTCGATCCGATACTTCCGGGTATTGCAGGACATTGTGCGGTGATTTGAATGTGAAAAACGGGATTTCGTTCACACTGCTCAGAGGTGAAGGTCGGTGATGTAACATCGGCGTGGATCGTGAAGAGACTTTGCGTTCACTGTTGAAGGTTGACGCCAACTCGGTGCACCTATGCTATAGCATATGGCGCCGAGTTTGCGCCAACCTTCAACAGTGAACGCGAAGTCTCTTCACGACCCATGCCGAGGTTACGTGTTTTTACCAACAATCCTATAGCCGCCAATGAAGGATGCTCTAGGTTATTCAGAGCTGGCCGATCGACTAATGAGAAAAATGAAAACAAGTTACTTGTAATATAATTGGAAGTTGCTTGAATGTCTCAATAAACTTACATTTATATTACATGTAAGTTACATGCGTGTTACATGTAACTTACGTTTATATTTCACCATGGGTGGCCATTACGCAACGCAGAGGACACGCGACGCCGCAAAAGCGTCCCCACTTGTTCCAGACCGCACGCTACGCGGAAAACGCTGTGAGGGCCTTCTCTGATAGTGTAGGTTCAAGTAGCAAAAACTTGGGTAAATGAACCGACGGCAATGCCAGTCCTGAGTCTCACCCCGAGAGTGCGTCGTATACTCCCCTTGGAAATAGCTCTTGTCCGGTTTAAGTTACTTGCTTATCCTGCGCCACTTGAAGGCAGTGTCCACGATAAAAATCGTTTTTCTGTCATCCCGTCTATCTTGAAAAAGGCCCCATGCTGATTCCAATGATGTCTCTGAAATCGTACAAGACCTTCTGGGAATGGAGTTATGGTCACTCAAAAATTGAGCTAAGGAAACATGGTGGACGAGTTGTCCGAGGCTTGTATCTTCCGTCTTTTGCAGCCGATGTGTGCGAGCTGACCTGAGTAAAGAGAGAAGTTGAGAAGGAATTGAAGAACGGGGCTAATGATTGGAAATCATCGCTCATCTCACGATCTCGAGCATTCATTTGTTCACGTCAGTGGGCGTGTATTGCGCTTTTGGGGTTTGCTTTGCGCTTGAAGTGGCAACTTCGGATTCTTTTGGAGCTTTTCCTGGCTCGTTTTCATGCTTTCTTTCGACGCCAACGTTACAGTGTGCCCCTCCACTACTAACTCCTGGTAGGAACTGAAACACATTTTTTATCGTGAACACTGACTTTAAGTTACGTGTGGCATATCGAAGGCGCACTGCACTCGGTATCCCGTCGACATGTTGCATGTAACTTAAATGACCTGAGATAAGTGGCAAATAACTTACATTGGGTCAGATACATATGTTACAGGTAATTTGTTTTCGGCCTTTTGTGTTGCACGCAACTTGTTTTCATTTTTCTATAGGAGAAAATACACCGGTTCTGAAGTTTGTTTGAGATCGCAGCAGCAGACTCGAAGTCGGAGCGACCAACGATACTGCTCCGATCTCGAATCACTCGTCGCCGCGACCAGAGATCGCATCGTCCAGCGATTCGAAGTCGTATGGGCGGATGCGATTTTGCGAAAAAAAGGACAACTACGGATGGCAAAGCGGAAATAGAAAGAAACACAGTTTTTCTCAACTATGACTCATTCCAGTGCGACAGATACTTGAAAACCAGTAGTGACAGTCGGTTGATAATAATCATTTACTAGTTTTCGGATAATTTCTATCGAAGTCAGAAAATGTTTTGTGAACCTTTCGTAGGTGGTAATGATGCCATTCTCATGTGTTTTGATTTACTCCGCATCAAAAAGATTTCACTAAAACTGACTGGAACGCAAGACCAATGTAGCGAACAGCAAACAATAAAAATGTTTACCGAAAGCGTGTGAGGTCTGCAATTTGGCGCCGGATACCCTACATATTGACGAAACATTACGGCCTAGTCGCTTTGAATAGACGAATCGCTTCCATTAGGCCTCTTTCAGAGTTCGATCGCTCTGCGACGCGACCGAATGAAAACACTGTGTATCGATCTGGTCGCGTCGCGCGATCTGGTCGCCGGCCTTTCAGACAAGATCGCGGGAAAAGTCGCCCAATCGCGCGATTGGGCGACTGAGATGGCCAGATCGCGTCGCCATGCAGTGCACGGCGACGCGACCGATCGCGGCGACCGCTTCATATGTCCTCGTTCAAATTCCTCTTTTTTGACGTTGATTCAGGCGAAATCAGTATAAGTAGGCAAAACAATCATAATACAAAACAATTGTTAAGTAAAAATGATTATTATCATTTAAAAAATCTACGATACACTTGAGGGTGACAATAAAACTAGGATCCAAACCACTATTGACAATGTAGTTCAATGGTCTAAACGAAACCTTCTCCCTCTTTCCACTCAAAAAAGTCAGGTACTACACCTGGGTAGAACTACTAATCCGGAAGGCGGGTACAATATCGATGGTTCAATACTCCAGAATGTTAACCTAGTTAAAGATTTAGAGTTTCTTGTCGATTCGAAATTGAATTTTATAAGCATTTGGATAGTATTGTTGCGAAAGCTGAACAGAAACTTTTCCTTCTGTTCAAATCGCTGAAAACTAAAGGTCCGTTGCTTTTGGTTACAGCCTATGAAATTTACGTTCGATCTGTTCTTGAATATGGTACCTGTATCTACTTTCCTCATTAAAAAACCTGCGTTGCCAAACTAGACTACTGCGTTTGCAAAACAACTTCACAAGGAAGGTCTTCATAAGGTCCCTTGGCTTCACGTATAGGAGTAATCCCCATGGCATAGTGAGGAATCGTATGCTTAATTTGGATACTTTACATTACAGACGCAAAAGAAATGATTTAATTTTGGTATATAATATTATAACTGGAAGACTGGGTCTCAAAGCTCATTCATTTTTCAAACTGGTTGAATCAAATACTAGGGGAGAAAGGTTCAAGCTTAAATTCCGTCAGCCGCGCACCTCTTTGGGGCGCAGCTTCTCCATCTTCAGAGACGGCATGGAATACTTGAAGATGAGTCATACTGTTCAGATACCGATCAACTTCACTAAATTCAAAACACTTGTCAAAAATTACCTTCATTGTCAAGAAAGGATCTATCAATCGTTTTACGCTTTTTCCTTTCGAAACTTGTCATTTTTCAAGTTCCTCGATGTTTTCGTTGTTTTTCTGCCCTTTCTATGTTTCTACACGTCTGCAAGGGTGTGTAATAAAGTTAAAGTTAAATGGCAAAGCACAATGCACCTTTTTATCATAAATGACTAGCCAATTGCGCGACACCGCGAACATGAAACAGGCGTCGATTAGAATGTGTACGTAAAAGTGCGTGGTCGCCAACTTCCGCGATTAAGCATTCACACTTCCAAAATCTGCGATTTCCACGGCGACGCGACGGTCGCGTCGCCGTGCCCACGATCGCGTCGCAGAGCGATCGAACTCTGAAAGAGGCCTTATGGAGGCGACGCGACTACTCGAAGCAACTTAAGAAAATCAAGCAGGTCGCTTTGACTACCTATGCAGTACTAAATGGCAATCGTGACCGAATTTGCCAACTGTTCCAACCTGTCGCGACTCAATGCAAGATCTGTTGCCGCGATCGGTTTTTGTAACTGTTGGCAGTGGCGCGACTTGTCGGAGCGACCTGGTATGAAAGGGGCTTTAGCGGTGATATCTGCATTCACTAACGGATCCGAATGCGAACGGCTCTTGAGTCTTCCAGATTTGAATCTGCCAGACTTTTTCAAGAAATCGTTCAGCGAAGACAAGGCCCTTGCAACACCTGGTATAAACTTGGGTTCACTGAAAGTTGTTCATAGAAGTGTCCGTAAAAAACTCTTGCTAAGACCACTTGCGTGCTATCATTGTCGTAATCATGACTAGTCTGGAAACCTGTATTCGCTTCAGTGATGGACATCTCGAGTGACCTCTGAACATTCTCATCTACGACGGCTAGGGTAATTGCAGATGAATCTTCTTACGTATTGCTTTAAAACTGTGCGAATGCTGTGCAAGTAATTGTGGGACACCCTGTACAGTAGCGCACCAAAATCATCGGACAAATTGGTGCAGCCTTGTCCGGTGAAAGGAGGTGATGCGGTTGCGGCCAAAGTGCTGTATATACGGTAGATTACAACCCACCTAGCCGTTATTCACCGGTGATTATTTAGTAGCTTTCCCTGTTGTGTGGAACGTTTGACAGCAATCATGCCTCAATGCTGCTCTGTCACATTCTCTTAGTTTCGAACCCGCGGAATGCTGAAGAAAGAGCTTCCCAAAAAGTGAATCTATGACGTTCTGACAGTGTGGTAAGAACATATTAAGGGCTGATAGTTGGGGATTAGGAACGCGGTGAAAACTTGTTTAGCATTTTAAGAGCTCTTTTTGGGTAATGGCAACAATCGGTCCCACTTTTCAGAAGGGTATTTCTCCATTATTGAAGAGATTTGAGGCGGGAAGCCTTCCACACGTATAACAGCTTGGTTGAGGGTCGCAATCATCCGCGAAAATCAAGTAAGAAATCTTGAAAAGTGACGTGAAAGCCGACAAATACTGGATGCGAATGAGGAAATAACGGGTTGTTGTTGAATCGGAACGAAAGTGGACGAGTTATGCCGCAACACACAAGCTCGGTTGTAAAAGCGCAGCTAGAGAAGTGTTTGGTATAGCGAATTGCTAACGTCTTTGGAAGCATCAAAAACGAGCCGAAATGACCGTGTTATTCTGTGTATATGATATAAGGGCTGTGTACAGGGTGTTCCAAAATTATGGGCGCGCTGCCTCACTTGACCTCCAACGGGAATTTCGGCAACCGATATACTGTCTTTTGGAATCGTTATGTACTTTCATATGTTAGCTCCGTGTCCATCCTTACCTTGTTGATAACGTTCCCGAAAACAGCTTAAAGGAAGCTTATCCGATGCGCAGTGCCGTCATCGCCATGCTCAATGAAGGGCGCGTTTAGAGGCAGTGTTCACGATGAAAAAGTTGCCCGTTTCTTCGGCAAAAACTTAAGCTTTGGGTCCCTCTTAGAAAAGTGAGAATGGAAGTGCGATGAAAAACGACCGGGGAGTGGGTGAAAATTTCGTAGGCCGGCCAGCCCATAGGGCCACCCGCCCACGTCCTATATGTAACAGTTGTCGTTTACCGTAGGAACTGGCACCGAATTTTCGAATATTTTTCATCGCGAAAGGTTCGAACATTCTAGCATGTACAATAGCTCCTCTTATTTTCGAAGAACTTGAAGTCTAAAAAACAGAAAGCAAAGCCACTTATCCTCTGGTTCCGAGCCAAATTTACTCTGTTCCCTCGCGCGCTTGTGCTGAGCGAGGGTAGAGACAGTGAGAAAGTGTGGGGAGATATAGACGCAGCGTGCGCGTGCAGACGCACACGATGAACGGAAATGAATTTCGCTTGGAAACATAGGATACCCAAGGATTTTCAAGCGCGAAACCATTTTACTGACGTCAGGTTCGATGCGTTGTCTGCATTCTACGAAACACGCAAACAGGCACTGGCAATTTTTTCAGGGATTTGTTTAAACGGTTTTTTCTCGGGGTTTGAGTGTGCTGTGTGGACTTTTCCCTGTTAACCCCTACTTAGAAGACTTAGTTACTCAAAAACATCGAGAACTAAATTACGGTTTTTATCGTGAACACTGCGTTTGAAAAAGCATCGCCGGTTTGCTCCCCTTGCGCTCAAAAGATCTCTAGAATGCGAACAGCCATCTTGCTCAGCTTGGTACACTCTTGTACAAAGTCGGCAGAGGTAGAAGGGTCGGTGTTTTCACGTCCAGGAGTGTTAGGAAAATATGAAACCAAATCGATCGCAATCGCGACGATCATCGACGAAAATGGTTGAAGATATGAATTTTACGTCGATAAACTTGTTAAGAATTAGAAAAAAGGTGATAGCCCCTTTCCAGTAACGTTTGGAAAAATCTCGGTACTGATTTACATCCACTGTCATGCGGGTTTATCGACAGCTGCCTGGCCGCAGTCACGCCCTGCCAGTTTATGTATGTAAATGAGAGCCGAAATCTCAATTGCTCTTTGCAGACAACAAGCTGCAAACAGTTGGGAAAGACACGGAGTCTGCGTAGTTTTACAGGAGTCTCGCATCGCGCCATTGTCTTCTCAAATAAAAGCTTACCGAGAAGCCCTAGAGCTCAGAATAAACCTACAAAACCATCGTTTTGCAACGAGAAGTATCGATGCAGCCCCATAGTGAGTAAAACTCATTAGAAGGACAGCTTATCTCACTTCTGTCCTGATTTAGGGACCAATCACAAACGACCGCGAAACTCCTCTTGTTTTCATGGATTCTGATGTCGAAATTGACAAGGAAGTTCACGAGCAAGCAGTTCACGAGATTATTTCAGAGCCCTGGAATATCTCTAATTTCACCAGCAGACCTGTTACTTCCTACAGGACTTCTAGCTCGCGCATAACATGAAGTCCCTTCAAGAATGATGCCGTCGCGCGCTCCCTAACTTCATCTCGCACAAAGTGGTCATCTTGCTCACCGAACTGATGCTGTGCCTACAGGGTGTTCCATAATTATGGTATATAAGAGTTTTTCGAACACCAAATCGGAATTCAACAATAACAAACATGGATGAGCTCATACATAGTGTTGTAAACATAACAAAATCCCCAGATCCCAAAGTGTCGTGGGATACTAGTAAGAAGTTCGGTTCGAAAGACATGACATCGTTCCCGCAGGTAGTCGTCATCCAACTCGACCCAGATTTTCCGAAGTGCAGCTTTCAGAGTGTCCAACTTTGTGGAACGAGATTCACAGACCTTCCATTCGATCGCAGATCACATTGAGCAGTCAAGAAGATTCGGGTCCGGTGAGCTAGATGACCAGTCTTTGTGCGAGATGAAGTTAGGGAGCACGCGACGGCACCATTCTTGAAGGGACTTCACGTTTGAAGGGACTATTTTGAAAATTAAAATTTTTTGTTTTTAAATATTTTTCAAACCTGCATAGCATCGCATTCCAGGCGACAGTGTTGCCATTGCACCTCAGATTCATTCATTTATTTATTTGTCTATTTATTTATTTGTTTATTAATTTAATCGATACGCTCATAGGGCGCGCCAACAATCAAATTTGAATAGAAAAAGCGGGTAAAATATGAAACGTAACGGAATTAGGGCAGGCCAACATTAAAGGCAGTGTTCACGATGAAAAAAGTGTTTGAAATTCCCTTAGGAATGGGTAGTGGAGGGACACTCTGTAACGTTAACGTCGAAAGAACGCACGAAAACGAGCCAGGAAAAGCCTCAAAAAAAAGCCTGAAGTAGCCACTTAGAGCGCAAGGCAAACCCCAAAAGCGCAACACACGCCCACCGAAGTGAACAAATGAAAGCTTGAAATCGTGAGATGAGCTCTGGTTTCCGATGATTGGCCCCGTTCTTCACTTCATTTTCGACTTCTCTTTTTACTCAGGTCAGCTCGCATGCATCGGCTGCAAAAGACGTAAGTTACAAGCCTCGTGCAACTCGTCCACCATGCTTCCCTAGCTCAATTTTTGAGGGGTCATAACTCCGTTCACAGAAGTTCGTGTACGGTTTTTGGAGACATCGTTGGAATCAGCATGGGACCGTTTTCAAGATAGGCTAGAAAACAGAAAAGCGATCCCTATCGTGGACACTGCCTTTGAGGTAAAAATGAGCACTGAAAATACGCGAAACCCAAGCACGATAGTTCTTCACCCGAAGTAAAAAATCTCTATATCAGAGACTGGTGGGAAGGTTAGATTTACAACGTGGATCATGAGGACTGATCGGCATACATAGTCAAAAAGCAAGGTTCGGCCGTGCCAGCCAGCTATTGCACCTTAAAGGCACAGTCCAACCTCAGAGGTAATTTTTGATATGTTGGTCCGGTCGCCGTATATAGCAATCCTGCAAAGCGTGGAATCTCAATTCGCTCAAATGAGCGAGAAAAAGCTAGGAAAAAATCGGCCACGCCCCTTGGAAGAAAAAAAAGGGTTACGCCCACTGGCAGGTTTCCGACCTCAATAGGGAAGAGGCGCGCAAATGATTTTATTCAAAATCTATGTTCTTCCGTTTGTTTTCGGTCTGGCTTTATATTGTGACCTGTTTCAGAATGATGGCTTCGAATAACGAGAAAATACAGGCTCGAGACAACTCGTCCGCGAACTTTTACCAGTTTGAATTCAAACTATTTGAGGAGCCGTAACTAAGTTCGTAGTGAGTTCTGAGCGATTCTGGAGACACCGTTGTGATCAGCGTGAAATTTTCTCCAAGATAGGCAGAAAAACGAAAAATCGATTCCGAGCTTGGACTGTGGCTTTAAAGGCAGTGTCCACGATAAAAATCTTTTTCGAGTTTCCACCAGAAAACGGAGGTTTAGAGTCTGACTGTTCCATCAGTGAAGAAAGAATCATGAAAAACGCTGCGAAACATCAAAAATCAGCCCTTCTTCTTAGAAGCCACATTTCAACGGTGGATGAGTTGCGCGGGCATGGGCCTGAAGAAGACAGCGTGCGCAAATGCGCCCCAATGCTAAAACTGACCTGTGCTCGCGCTCCAATGCTAATGTAGAAGCGGATCAAACTGTTCCTCGGGAAACTCAACCGGGAGCGGAAGGGCTAGCGCGAGCGGACTTCGGAGCCGTATGGAGCTCTTTCTTTCTCGTTTTTTCTTTCGTTCTTTCGACCCCAGTGCTCCAATAAGACCCTGAACTTTCGAATTCCGGCGGCCGAAAACCGAAGACGAAATTTATCGTGGACACTGCCTTTAATACAGTGCGTTTCATAATTATAGGACACCCTCGAATTTCCCTATAACAATTCTCCCGTTATCGATGGGGCTTTTCTGTAAAAACTATAGTAATCAGCTTGAGAAATCACTATTATAGTCATTTTTCCAGATCACGCGATCATCTCATCTTTTTTAGAACACAGCTTTTCGTTTTTTGGATTGTTTCATAATTATAGGACACCTTAGGTAATCCGCATTTTTCTTTTTCCTACGAGCGCACTAACGACAGTTTCATAGGAAATATGTTCTCTGCCTCTGTTTTACACCTCATTCAGGTGACTGAAGACACTTCCTGGAAGTTTTTAGAGGACTGTCGTGTTGATTTGTTCGCAGTCCTCTAACACATCACGTTTCCGCCTTCGCATGGCCTCCATTTACTAATGGCTCGACGTGCTAGGGTAAAATAGACAAAGGTAGCAACCAGGATGTCTGACGAAACCCATGGGTCATGATTTGAAGCGAAATCTCAATGAAGCGTACGCGGGCCAGGACAAGACTCACCCAGAATCCGGGGTTGAGCATCCTTGTACAACCATTAGACGCTAACTTTGTGCAGCACGACGTCTGATAAGCAGCTATAAGGAAGATATCTTTGTTTAGAGAGATTCACGGGATGACTCGGTTCAATTTGGCTTCGCTAAACAGGACAACCGGCTGGGGGAAGTTGAGCTGCCTGACCGGTGTTGCATGGCGGATGTTCTTGGGGAGGAAAGGCAGCTGATTCCTTTCTAGATGATGTGTTCGAGCCAGAATAAGTTCAACTTGGGTGAATGAAGTAGACAAACATGCTACCGGCATGATACCGCCAAGCGACAAGGATAGTGCTCTGTATGGAACTTCGTTAGTTTAGCTGGTGTTCATCGAAGCGCTCTGTGAGACTTGAGAGCGTGAGCTGGCCCTCCATTCTACTCGAATAGTTCGTATTAAGTGCCATAAAGTGCTGGCGCAGTGTATTTTTACCATTTTCGAGTGGAAGGCTACGGCCAATCTCCGTAGGCAAGCGAGACAAGGCAAGGGTGTGAGCGAATCAGTCCTGAAAGACGTTCTTGGGCAGACAAGACGTGGCGGTATTGCAAAAGGCCAGCATGTAATCCTAACCCAAACTTCAAGGAATACCTTAAAGGTACACTGGAAATGTCGAATTTACGCTGGTCACAGCCAGGTTTAGACTGTGGAAGTGAACAGGCGTGTTAAGCTATAGAGTACGACCAAACCAACTTAACAGTTCTTCAAAACTCCCAAGAAAGACCCAATAGCATCATGATAAGATAATAGAGCATGGCGATGGCTATACTTGCTATTGACGTATTACTATTCCGTTGGTATGAACAAGAAACCTGCGGATTATTGAAGGTGTCCTATAATTATGAAACAGTCCAAAAAATGACAAGTAGTGTTCTAAAAAATGTGAAGAGCTCGTGGAATCTGGAAAGATGACTATAATGGGTATTTCTCAAACTGATTACTATAGTTTTGGCCGAAAAGCCCCATCGATAACGGTAGAAGTGTTAGAGTGAATTTTGAGGGTGTCCTATAATTATGAAACGCACTGTATAAATTACCGTAACATCGGAACATGAGTTTACTGGCTTCCCACATGGGGCCGATAATTTGGCCAAACCCGCCTGTTGTGTTGTGAACACTATGTCGTGGACTCGGAATTACCTCCAGCGAGAAGTTTCGAACAGATCCTTTCGAAGTGTTTAGAAAACCGTCGAAGTGGTCCCAATTTCGTTTTCAGAAGAGCCATCAGAAAAAAATTTGAAGCTTCAATTCAAAACTTTTTTGAGCATCCAAAAGCTTGGACAGGGTCTCTCTACACACCGAGGGAGGTGATGTCTGGCCTTTCGCGGCTTTAATTCCACTCGGGACCGCTTCGCTTGCATTGAGTGGCGTGACGTGTCGGACTGCAAAAACGGGACAACTCCTCCCCATGTGTGTAGAGAGCCCCTGTCCCCAAAAAGCTGGCTTATCCCTAGTAAGTGTCCTGGCCCCACTGAGAAATTCCATTGGTGACCCGATCAAAGCTCTCTCGGGCGCCTATACACTTGAAGTCGGAAACACTCTAAGTAAATACTCCTAATTAAAGTATATTTAGTCGCAGACGGCTGGATCATCCAGCTCCACTTTTCTAGTTACATTACGAATTGTGTAAATAGTAAAACAGAATATTTTTAAGTTCAGGGATCCGTAAAAGATTCGTTCTGCTCTCCTCACGATGCAGCTTCAGCACGATATTTATACTTCTATGTATATGGAATACCGTTTCGGACCTTACCTCGCGGCAAGATGAGGGGGCAACTTTTCATATTTCCCTATCCTTTCATATGTATAACATGTAGTGAATTGGAAGTCGCGCTGCTGATTAGAGGGAACGATTGGAAAGTGTTGCGCATTTCGAGCACTATTCAGATTTTCAATTTCCTTTTGGATGAATTATCCTAGCAACGGCCATATTCAAGCCCGTTGTCCAAAGATGTATCTGCCGCGGCTCACAGAGCTCTTCTCAGCCCGCACTCCTTCTCGACGAACCTGCCATTAGGTGTATACTATAATTTATAGAGTTGGCAATTACCGTCCTCACGGCGGAATATTGCTATGTGTCCGCTGTAATCGTGTAGCCAATTGTGGTGTGAAAGTTGTTGTCTGGAGCTAGCCGCTCGCGTGCTTTCATGTCATTCGATCCAGCCACTAAACAATCATCCAAGTCTGTACGCCTTTAACATTGGGAGGCGTTAGCCGGTGAATTTGCATGCATTATAGTAGTAGCCAGGATAGTCGACTTGAGAAAACCTCAATTCTCTGCCGCTTGCCATGCCACAATCCTCCCCCATTCTTTAGCCTGAATCAGCGACAGAGGGAGAGAGTTGATTGTGAACCCACCCAAGACTTTTGCACTTTAGAAGACCCTTATTAGGCAAGAGATAAACAGAGAATTAGAATAGGGCAAAAGTTAGAGAGTCACATTGGCCCCCATTGAAGTCGTTCGTTGTTTTCTCTTCGCACCGTTTTAGCTGAAATACTACCACATTACTCCACTTACACAACAATAAAGCATCACCACAACTTTTATTTCCTTTCTTTTCCTCATTGACTGTCTGTTTCTCGATTCCACTTGAGATTGCGCCATTTTAAAATATTACCTAGGTTTACATTTTTTTCCATTGTTCTGTGTCCATGTCTCGGCTGATGGAAGAAATTTGGTTTCCTAGAGCTCAAAATTGTGTAAGTAAAAATCCGTCTGCTTGGAACGAAGCGTAACAAGTGTTATAGGAAACCGTTTGCGCAAGAATCCGGATGAAGGCAGATCAGGAAAAATCTAACATATGGTTCTTATTGGATGAATCGTAGAGCATGGTCGAAAACCCACACGTTCATACCTTGACGTGTTCTGAATAATCCGCCGGCCTGGTGTGCCCCGCGGCTAGATCTGCCACAAAAGCTTTCGAAAATCATATTTGGTTTGAAAAAACATTTTTTGATGATTGAACAATAGAATCGCACTACATATATCGTGGGTCAGGAGGCCGAAATTGAACTTCGCTTCGATTAATCTCGTCGATATCACAAAGTTGATTTTTAAATTTGTATTTTGAAGGTTTACCTCAAGATTTTTGGGCGGGTGGGTTTCCGACTATGCTATACCGATTCAGCCAATAAAAAACCATATGTTGGAACTTTCCTGGTCTGCCGTTTTCTCGATTCTTACGCGAACGGTCTCATATGTAGTTGGGGTTGCCGCAGTGATATGGCTGTCAACCACTCGGTCGATGGTCACTTTTCCTGCACAGGACGTTAGGCTGAGTCCACTTCTCGCGAGAGCGTGCGATTACGCAAAATCGATGGTCATTGGGGGCACACGAATTGCTAGCCACTCACTTGCGCTTGCTCCGGCTCTCGCACGCTCACGCCCGCTATCGCGTGCTCCTCCTCGCTGTTGCTTGCTCACTCCTGCTTCGGGAAAGAATCAGCGATTCTCAGGTCTCTTGCTCTGTCCCTAGAGCATTTAGCCACAAAACTACTTTCGAACTGATGTCCTCTTATCTCATAGTTCCACCACGGTTGTCACAAACCGTGCTAAATGATCAGCCAACGATTCGACTTGAGCGACTGTTCAACTGTGGTCGAATTCATGAAAATATGGGAGCTTCCCGGGAGGGTACAAGGTCCACCCGCTGCTGAACGAGTTTCCGATGTTGCACCTTCCTGAGTACCCGGCATGAAGGCTCCCGGCTACCTGGCGGGTGAGCAGGAGAGTTTCTAGCCACCTGGCTGGTAGACGGAGAGAATAGCGGCTGCCTTCTACGTCGATTTTGCGTTTCAGAACGTGATCAATATGCTGTTGGCAGGCAGCGCGCGCTCTGCCCGTCCACCCGCACAACCGAGGTCGGGCATGCTGTGCCCGCTGAAATGCACTGATAGCAGTGCTGAGACACATCAGCCTTCTACCCGGCGGACTCCTCTCCGTCTCTGCTCTCTGCGGGTGGCCACTCATGCCTGTCTCTGCTCTGACAGGTGGCGAAAAGGGGGTGGTGGTCATCGTGTATCCACACCAGGGATGTGCGGCAAACAATTTTGAGATTTCGGCAAACAGCAATCGGCAAGAAAATCCCAAAAACGGCCGGCAAACGGCAAAAAAACCTCATTCCTTAGATCGACATAAAAGTTATTCACATATGCCGCTCTACTTTTTTCCCTTTTTCCAATACTTATGTCAGAATTCTAATAGGTCCAATTCTAGGGAGTAGTTACATTTCTAGTAGTTACATCACATGAACAGAAACAAGACACATGGGACCTCATGGAATTTAATAAAATCCCCGCTGCGGCTTCGCGAGGAAGCGGCTTCCTACAGGCACCGATGCGGCACTATCGCGGAGTCGCAGCGGCAATGTCGTGACGATCCCGCGACAGTGCCGCTGCGACTCCGCGGTAGTGCCGCTCGACTCCATGGTAGTGCCGCTGCGGCACCGCGGTAGTGCCGCTGCGGCTCCCTGAATGGTGGCTGCGCTGTGACAAAAATATGACCGACTGCGAATGACTCTTTTGAAATGAGTCATAATAGAACTGGGTGGGCCTACGAACAAAAATTAACACATATGGTGCTTACGTCCTCTGTCTGATAGGGACAGAAAGTATTGCCGTTATTGCGACCTAGGAGATACGGGATGTACGTCAAATTTGGGCTTTTGAACTACCCAAAATCTCGTTTTATTACACATAATAGTGAGGCGTAGTCGACGAGGGTCCGCTGATGCATCCTCGCGGAGTTCGTGCGGTTCCAACACGGAACTGCAGCGGTACAGTCACGTCAATGTCGCGGCATTGTCGACCCTCAAGACACTGCAGCAGAATCTCCACGGCACAGTGATCATCACGGAGCTGCTGCGGTACTACCGTGAAACTATCGCGCCACAGCCAAGGGTCGAGGTACTTTCCTGGCACTGCCGCGGCATACTTTCTCAGAGTCTCTTCACACGTGTGTCGCACAAATGCTTCTGTGTCGCACAAGTGCTTCCTGCTTCTTCTAGCTGCACCAGGATCTGTCGAAATTCTGGGACAGAAACTAAAGCACCACATTGAAGTTGGACTATCTACTGTCAACTTAATGCGAGCTGACAGAGAAATCGGAAACACTGTGTGAATGAGGAAAAAGATGGATAGCTTGCGAAAACGTCCTCCGGAGGACTTTTTCAAAAGCTATACATATTTTTCCTCATTCATACAGTGCTTATCAAAAACAAAGGGACACCACACTTTTTCACGATTCTGAACTTCTAACTTTCCCAAACAATTTGAAACATCTACCAATCGATTAAGCATGTGTGAAAACCTAAGTATAAGTGCTATGTCATGTCAGTGTTGATGTATAATTTTTTAATAACAAAAAAACAAAAATGGCAGTGTATCAAAAACAAAGGGTTAGCTCGGCGTTTTGATCTATATTGATCGTTATTGGAGATCAAACGCTATAGGCAGTTAGCATATCCACTTGTCTCCTCACTACTCATCATGCCTCGTGGATTTTACCTCTCTTCGGAAGAACAAGCTCAGACAGATGTTCTGCACAAGCTCGGATTAATCTGTCGTCGAATCGCCGACGAGATCGGTCGGTCTCCCAACTCCATTCGCAACTACTTGAAAGATCCAGGAAACTACGACAAGAAGAGGAGTCCGGGCCGGCCCAGTATGCTTTCCGAGGCTACCACGAGGCAAATTGGACGTCATGTTTCGAATTCCACGACCAGCATAAGACAACTGAAAGCTGATCTGAGACTGTCTGCGTCAAGCATGACCATCTGGAGAGCTGTCAAAGGTCAAAAGCATATCATGCGACAAACCATGAAGGCGGCGCCGAGATTAACAAGTCGTCACAAAGCTGCCAGACTTCAATTTATTGAGAGGAACTTGAAAACGAACTGGAATCAGGTATGTTGTATTCGAACGTGGCACCTGCCTGTTAACAAAACTGCAATTCCTGCCAAGATATTTATTTAGGTGATCTGGCCCGACGAAAAAAGTTTAACTTGGATGGCCCGGATGGATTTGCGTCGCACTGGAGGGATCTTTGCAAGGAACCACTCTACTTTTCGGAGCGGAACTTCGGCGGTGGGAGTTGCATGGTTTGGGGAGCAATTTCGAGCCTTGGCGTTCTGTCACTCGCATTTGTGTCGTGCAGAATGGACAGTTAAGATTATCAGCAGGTTCTTCAGGACCTTTTGCTTCCATTTCTTAGGCGTCACCGTCGTAGAAACTTTGTTTTCATGCAAGACAACGCGTCAGTCCACTCAAGTCAGTCTACTCGAACTTGGTTGGCGTCCAATGACGTCGAGGTTTTGGAATGGCCTGCCTGTTCACCCGACTTGAACCCCATCGAAAACGTATGGGGAATACTAGTGAGAAGGATTTATGCCAACAACAAGCAATTTAATACGGTTGAAGAGCTTAAGAAGGCTATTATGGAGGCATGGCAGAATTTGGAGCCTGGTCTCATTGCAAACCTTTTCTCCAGTGTGCCATAAAGGATGTTTGAAGTTGCAAAGAACAAAGGAGGACCTAAAAGTTATTGACTGCCTGATTGATCTTCATTTTGTTGACAAAAATTTTATTATGCTGGGGTGTCCCTTTGTTTTTGATACAGTGATTTTGCAAAAATATTAATAAACAAATTTTTATTTCATACGCTGAAGTTTGAATGCAATAATGTATAGGTTTTTTAACCTTCTGTATCGAATGGTGATGATTTCAGATTGCGTCGATTGGTAGCAAGCTCGCAATTGGCGAAAATTAGGGTGTCCCTTTGTTTTTGATAAGCACTGTACACTATTTCCAGTTTAAGTTACATTTCTGAACGAACTTACCGCAAGCTAGCAGAAGTTCAAAAAATATTCAGAAATTTTTTTCTCGGCCAACATTTTTTTCCGAAAAGACAGAATGAACCAATTTTTTGGGATTTTTTCGCACACTATGCGTATCTAGTGGCTCACAACGTGGCATGCGAGTGCGTAGCTTTAGCAATACCTGGTCCCTTTCCTGAAAATCGTCAAATATAAAGATCGCGTTTAGCTGCAGTTTACAGGGAACTTACCGCGAATTAACTCGCGTTTTCAAACATATTTACTACCACCCCAGATAAGTCAGAACCCCGGATAACTGTTAAGCGAACAACGGATTATCGGATTACCCCTCTTGCCTACACGATCACGAGCATAGGCGACGTTTCCTTCCAATGTTTTGCCGAGTTTTGCCGGAAAAGCAACAAAAATGTCGGCAAACGACAGACGGCAAAAATGTCCGAAAAATGGCCGGCCAACGGCAAACGGCAGACGGCAATTGCCGCACATCCCTGATCAACACCCCTGAGGAGGCGGGAGAAACGGGGGAGGAGCGAGGTTTCTGATTGGACGCAACACGGGCTAGCCCCGGCCCCCGGCTGTTGCGTCCAATCAGGAATCTCGCTCCTCCCCCGTTTCTTTCGCCTCCTCAGGGGTGTTGATACACGATGGCCCCCACCTCGAAAAGGAGGCCATCACTATTGAAATCTCGACAGGGGAGCCACAAAACTGGTGGCCATACACTGCGTATCATAAAGATAGGACACCCCCCTGAATTTGTCGTTCTCGGATTTGTTAAGCAAGATAGATCCTTTTCGTCAAGACTACTGTGATCAGAATGTAAAATAACCCTCGTATACCTCTTTTGAGTTAGAAAGAATGTTTGTGCACTTTTGTTGAATTGTGGTGAGCGCGAAGCGCTTACCAGATTCGGCTTTGACTCGCCATCGCGCAACTTCCTGATCTCAGTATCAGGGTCCACAGTAAACGTAGGAAGATAAATTTACGTTTTAAATCGCGTATCAAAAAGATAGGACACCCTTGGATTAAATCGGATTTCTCGTCCGATAAAAGTGTGCGATCTCAAATCTAATGACCGATAGACCTTCCTCGCACCTTTACTGCAACAAATACACGATTACGTATCCTTTCGACCAAACTGATCTGCCTTCGCAAGTCGATCTTGCTCCATTTCTCGGTTATTGCCTGTTCGAGAGCAGAAATCGAGATATATCGCCGGCCATTGGCTCAGACCTGACAAAACTAAATATCCCAGAGACTCTTCATTTCGTTGAGATCAGGCCTGTAGAGCAGCCAGTCAGGACAAGATAGTTATTGCCGAGCAAAGGAGCCGACGTCAGACCTGCTCACGTGAACTTTCTGGTTGTCCGGATAGAAACTACAACTTTGTCGCCCGGAAACGTGGGGAAATGAAAGTAGGTGTCTCTCTAACGTCGTCTATTACTCACTGAAGATCATCCGACGGCTGGCGAACGCAAGCTGCAGACATCCTTGACTGGCAAATGCTCTTACAGATTATGGGAGATCTGTGACCGCAGTTCCGATGGCTAAAGTGGACAGCTACTTCGACTATTTGTGTATAGCCGATGGTTCGTTACGGAAAGGAGTCTTTTCTCAGTAGGTCTGATTGTCGGAAGTGCTACTAAAGCAATTCGAGGGTAGGTGCTGTCCAATTTAGCCTTCAGAACTCCGAACGTAGATCTCCCATAATCCGTCAGAGCATTTACCCGTCAAGGACGTCTACAGCTTGCGTTCGCCAGCAGTTGGATGATCTTCAGTAAGTACCAGAGGATATCAGAGTATTACCTTCTTTTATTTCCCCACGTTTTCGGGCGACAAAGTCACTGTTTCTAGCCGGACAACCAGAAGGTTCACGTGAGCAGGTCTGAGGTCGGCTTCTTTGCTCGGCAATAACTATCTTGCCATGAGTGGCTACTCTTCAGTCCTGATCTCAGCAAAATGAAGAATCTCTGGGGTATATTAGATCTTTGGGTCGGAGCCAATGGCCGGGGATATGTCTCGATTTCCAAGCTCCAACAGGGGATAACCGAGAAATGCAGCAAGATCGACTTGCGAAGGCAGATCAGTTTGGTCGAAAGTATACGTAATCGAGTATTTGTTGCAGTAAATGTGCGAGGAAGGTCTAACGGTCATTAGATTTCGGATTGCACAATTTTGTCGGACGAGAAATCTGATTTAAAGACAGCATACACGCTCGTAAACGTGGTTGGGATAATAATGTGGATCGCGCCGTATGGCTTCCAACATGATGCCTACTCATTTTGAAGTGTCAAAAATGACCCACAACGCCGCTACGTGAGTAAGAAGTTGGCCCCGCCCCGTATTTTCACGCCTCTTGTATTTGACATTTTCCTCCAACGCAGGGTTGCTGGGCCATCTTCGCCGTCAGTGACGTGTGTGGTTCACTTGTTAGGCAATCTACCAACAGTACCGACGGTGAATATGACCCAGCATCCTTGCGTTCCAGGAAAAGGGCAAATACAGGGGGCGTGAAAATACAGGGCGGGGCCAACTTCTAACCCATGTAGCGGCATTGTGGATCGTTTTTGACACTTCAAAATGCGTAGACGTCGTAATCTGAGCCATACCACTCTAATTCCGTAGTTATCTCAATCACGCTTACGAGCGTGTATGCTGCCTTTAACCCAGGGGTGTCCTATCTTTTTGATACGCGATTTATAACATAAATTTATTCTATAAAAGTGTACAAACATTCGATCTCACCCGAAAGAGGTATACGGGGGTTATTTTACATTCTAATCACGGTAGTATTGACGAGAAAAATCTATCTTGCTCAACGAACACGAGACCGACAAATTCACGGGGTGTCCTATCTTTATGATACGCAGTGTATGCCGGGTACGGGAAGGTAACGCCCGCTTCCTGCGCCTGCGGTTTCATGAATACGGCAACTGTTAAAACGTCATCTATCGAATCAACACTAGGCAGGAGGTGTTTGCTTGTCTCTTTCTGGGCACCAGGCACCGATCGGCGTTGGTGAGCGTTGAGGAGCGCGGAACAGCAAAAGCGTGCGCCCTCGCCACGTATGGACGCTGCCTCACGCTGGCTGTTGAGAGGTCTTTAGACGTATCAACGGAGGTGGACCCCATTATAGCTCATAGCTGCTAAAAACGACAGGAGCTAGAGGAACGAGAGGGGCACGCTATTTGATGGTTCCCTTGCGCTTCTTGCTTCTGCTCTACTCGCACTTGCCACCACATCTGGCTGCCTTCACCTTAGCGCTTTTTAACACATTGGGATCATAGATAGCTTCACCGAGGGTGAGAGAGCGGTCTGGGAGGTGAAGGTTGTTCAGGGTGCTAAAGGAAAAAAAAGGTGTGGTTACCTTCAAACCTGCGCTTCCATGAGTAAAATTCATATTTCCCTCTCTTTTCAATAATTTTCTTGATTCTAGTGAAAAGTGAAGTTCTCTACTCCGATCGATCCCTCTGTGGACAATCCCCACATTCAACTTCAAATCAGAAACGTGTGGAAGCTTTTGAATGTGTATTCGGCCCATACCAGGGTTAGACATGGCGTTGTGATTGGTTTTTTGTGGGTGAGGCCCCTCTTTTCCGGTTTGAAAACGAGTGCTGCCCCCTCCTTCAACCCTTTCACCCCCCCCCCCCCACAAAAAACCACGTTGAGATCGGGGCCAGAGCTGACTCCCAGATCTCAATGTAATTGACAATGTCCGTTCTCTGCTCAAATGGGACCAATCAACCTGAAGATCGATCGATGACGTTTTTTAGACTGCTTCCATTTTTGACATTCCTAACGACACACACGTGGTTCTCCACGGGATCAATAGAGTTCACGTAATATTTTTAGTCTGACGAATGGACGGGGCTGCGAGGGTAGACCACCGCGCGCGCGATCAAAGCCCCATTCGCCTGTGATGCCGCCAACACCGCACGGTTAGCCAGGGTCCAGCAGGTGTGGATAGCCTGCCAAGGGATGGTGGGGGGTCGTAAAAATTTCCGGGGTAAACGAAAAGTTGGAAGGGGGTCGTGAAGTTTTCGGTGGGGAAAAATATATAATTCACTAAAAAGGATTCGAAAATGCTATAGAATTTGTAGAAAAGTGGTTTCTGCGACATAAAAGCGAAATTGCAACTATTTACAACCTGATAAGAACCAGTTCCATGTCCATTCAACTATTTTTAATCCCCTTGCAGGCGGAAAATTGCTGTAATTTCTTTTGGAAAACCACTACAAGACGGACGACCCCCCATTAAAAATTAAAATTTCGACTTCAGAAAAAAAAGCTGAATTTCTCATAGGATTTCCCACAAATCGTCAGAGTTCCATTTCCCAACCCGATTGTTCACAAGAATTCAGGTGAGGTAAATTGGCGTACGTTGGCAAACCCGCTTTAGCGAATCACAGGGTTTTGCCATTACTTTCCAACGGGTGGCATCCCTTCAGCAATAGTGCCGAACCACCAAGTGTCCATACTTTGAGGTAATGGGACAGTGTAAAAATCTGCACACAGGTTTTTCTCGCAGCCTCTAAATCTTCTGAATTAATTATGCATAAATTTGTATGGCGATGTAGTTAATGAGCACTAATCTAAATGCCGCGCCGCAAGCGCTGAAACTGCGCAATATCAATTCAAATGTTTCACCCGCCCTCCTCTCGCAGAACGTCGGAGGGCCCAGTACATAATCAGGGTCGCCGCACCAGCCCTTTGAACGGCGCGAGGCCCTGACACCATAGCGGGAAGGGCGCGATGCTGTATCACCTTGAGTAGTTCTCGCTTATTCTTGGCCCGAGTGGAGGCGAATCCGCATTTTTTAGGTACTTCTTGCATATTATTACTTGGAAATGACGTTATCAATAACGCAAAATGTCAATAGAATAATTGCAAGCTTGTATTCATAATACAGTTTAACACGCATACTAAAAATACAGAGTATAGCAAAAAATATATCTTCATAAAATGTGTCACTAGGTAGCATTTTCCAGGTTTTCATCCGCCCTATTTTTTAGCCCATTGTCCAGGATCCTTGAGGAGGTCGCGCATTTGGATGAGGTACACCCCGCAGCCATCGTGAGGGTTAGCTGCGAGTCTCGAGGCGGGCTTTCGCCGCGGCAAGATCGGTCGGGTGACCGCTGCGTCTTCTCTATGATCAGGTTAACATCGATAAAAACCTGCAAATTTTCTATGTTTTTGTCCTAGGTGCGTCTCTGGGAATGAAGTCGTTACAATTTTCTAAATTTTTGGGCACGTACTGACCATCGAGGGGGGGGTCGTAGGTGTTTCTCGGGTTTAGCCAACGGGCTGCTGGACCCTGCGGCCAGCCGCTTGGTTCATGGGTCAGACGAAATCGAATACGGGAACCTGTTTGCAGTGGCTTACCGCAGGGAGGGGTTCTATCTCCAACCTTGTTCAACATTTTCACATATGAACTCCCGCGAATAGTAAGGTGAAATGCTCCGCTTTTGCCGATGACTTCAAAATATTTTCCACAAATCAGTCGATAGCCGATAGAGAAAGCTTGCGAGAGGCTTTTAATGAGGTGATAAAGTGGTCCAAGGAGTGGAAAATGTTACTGTCTAAGGAAAAAACCAAAGTTTTCCACATTGGTAAGAGCAGTTCAGAAACTATATATACCGCTGAAGATCTGCTTCTTCAAATTGTTGAGGAAATGACGGATCTCGGCTTCCTGGTTCGCAAGGATCTCACTTTCGATGCTCACTGTGCAAAGGCTGTGTCTAAAGCAAATAAGATTATGTACTGTCTATTCAGGGCACTCTCTACTCAAAATGAGAGGGTGCTTTTGAATGCCTACAAAATCTATATTAGACCCCTTCTCGAGTATGGAACTGTGATATCAAGCCCTCATAAAGTCGCTACTACAAAAGCGTTGGAGAAGGTCCAGAACAGTTTCACACACAAGTTGATGATAAGATTCTTGGGATTTAACTATGCAAATATACCATGCAGTAGGGCTAGGAACGCAAGATTCAAATTGGAAGCGCTGGCGTGCAGGAGAAGATTTGATCTTTTACTGATGTATAAGATTTTGTATGGACATAGTGGCTTGCGGCCACACTTTTCTCAAAATGAGGGCATCTAACACCAGAGGTAGCAAATTCAAATTAGTCCGCAATGTGGCTAGGAAGAATGTCAGGCACCATTTCTTTGTCAACAGAGCTTGCATAGAATTGGAAAAATTACTTAAAAAAGGCAGTCTACCTACTGACCTGTTCTCCTTTAAGCGGTTAATGGAACAGTACTTGATGGCGGCGGATGAATGATCTTGTATTGGTATCATATTTTGTCCGATCATCACTCTGTTCACCTACGTATTCTAGATCCAGATCTTCTATATTGTCGTTACACCTGTCTCTACGTGTTTTTATTTTTATCGTTTACGATGCAATACGCAGGTTCACCCTGTAATAAACAATTGCAACAACAATTACATATATTTTGGTGAATTCAAGCACACTCAAAGGTCATTTATGGGCCAAACGGGAGCAATCGACTTAGTATGCGGCCCGTAACTCCTTATGGGTGTCCTCTCCCGAACAGACGCTACGCCAGCCCGATCGGGAGAAAAAAGTTCTGGACTATTTCAGGCAAATTTTTTTTAATTTCACTTTTTCGGATTTCGCCAATATCTCTACTTCTACTTTGCCTTGGGGCGTATGGAGGGCGCAGAATACGGAATTGACATCGGTTCGCCAATTTTCGGGGGACTGCTGTAGCTACTCTTCCAACGCGTAGCTACATAGATGCCTCCTAGGGCGCGGCCTGTAGCGCCGCCCCAATCCGCGTAGCGAGATTTTACGGGTTTTAGCTACGATAGCTAAAAACGAAGGCTAAATTCGATACATTGATCTCTCTGTTGCTAGACCAGTATATTCTCGCCACAAACTTGTAGCGAGAATCTACGGATTCAGCGACAGCCTGTGTTGGAATGCAATCACAAACCCTCATTGGCTACTCGGAACGCAGGTATGCTGTTTGTACAGTACTCACGGGGTGATGACTTAACACTCTGTGGCTGGTCGTGGAGAGTGACCCCGTGTCGCTCTCTGGAATCGAAACCCCATTCTCCAGTGAGGCCGCCAACCTCGCACGGCCAGCCGCCTGGTCTATGCGTCAGACTAAAACGAAGACGGAAACCATACGTCGCACTGCGGTACTCAACGACTTCCTTTAACATGTCAGACGGCGTCGTCCAGCAGACTGTGAAAGGGGCTTTAGTCGATCGATTTTATTGTTCACAGGCTTTTCTTGATACTATGACACTATTAGTCTATCGCCGTCTGCCAAGTCTTCGAAGGCGTTTGTCTCACATCTTCAATGCGAATCCGTCTCTTGAGGCCAAATGCAACAAGTTTTCTAGTAAAATACACCCAATGCAAGGCAAAATGTCATCCTCTGAGAAGTTGAATGTTGCACGAAAGAGAAAGGACGTTGAGAAGCATAGTGTCAGCACAACAACCAAAAATGTCACGTTTTCAATGTGGGATTCGTTTCGGGATTTTTCCTCATTTAGGGAAGAGCCAGAGATCGGTTCAGTCACCTCCGACCACTAACCACCTCTGACTGCTGTACTGATCCACTCCATCCTTGGGTTTCAATGGTCCATGAGTCGACATTTGGCAATCGCTAACAGGGATGTGCGGAATTTTCTGTTTTCTGTTTTCTGCCCATTTTTAGAGATTTTTTTCTGTTTTCTGTTTTCTGTAAAACTAGATTTTCTGTTTTCTGTTTCCAAAAATATTTTTTCCGCACATCGCTGATCGCTAACTGTAAAACTCAGCTAGTGTAGTAACTAATTGTTGGCCCACTGTTATCGAATCCAACTGTTGTCAAGTGAGAAGTACGCCCAATTTCATTCCTCTTTTTAGGGAAAACAAGCAGAAAATACGTTTAAATCGCTTGGATCATCCGTTGGATCTCCCCGCCCACATCGTGGAAGAGTTGTCCATCCAAGGGAGCAGTCGCCGAAGATTTGAATGCTCTTTATCTCGAATCACTGTAGCATACAAACTTGCCCACTGAAACATCGCTACTTTCCAAAGATCTTCCGGTGGAATAGCCACAAAAAAAGTCGCTTACCTGAGAAGTTCGGAGGGCAAATTAGTTTTCTAGGCATCAAGTTTCGACTTTCCGAATTGCACCAAACACCCAAAAGAGGATTAATTAAATATTTAAGTGTCTTAGAACTATTTATTTTGAAAATTGAGGACTTTGTGAGGGCTTTCCGCTTGTGTCCTCGACTTCGTAGATACCTGCACAAGAATTTGAAACTAGGATACGGCTTTTATCGTGAACGCTGCTTTCGATGTTTATTTCTGAGTAGGCTTTGCAGGAGGCAAGTGAAAGGAAGTCTGTTGCGACAAAGTGTTGCATCACTAATGTCGATCATTTTGTCGGCAATGGAAGGCCCGTTAATATTGATATCCATGCAGTCATTTTAGCCGACAGCTGACAGGGAAACATTAAATAATCTAAATTAAGCAAGCTGTGGTCTGCTGTTCAGAATGAAAAAATATATTGTGTCCCTCGTTTGAGGTTGTCGTTTGGGCTGTGGAAATATCTTGAAATTACTCGAACATTGGTTTGTTGAATTCTTGCGGCTCGCTAAGACATTCTAAATGTGGACGACAGGTTCTTGAGGTGTTTACATTGAGCAGATCTGGGGTGGTAGTAGATGGATCTAACGAAGAGTCAGTAAATGATCTGACAGAGAAGATGTACCTAAATAGTGTATGAATGAGGAGAAAAGTTGATAGCTATCGAAATCTCATTCGAAGGACTTTTTCGGAAGCTATTCATCTTTTTCTTTGTTTATAGACTATTTTCATGTTCTGTGTCAGCTCGCGCTGTAGTCGCGTTTTCAACCCCATTCGCTACCACCCCTGGTGTTAAATTTGCATCTAAAAGTTTTTCGGTTGCCCCGCGTTGAAATACCCAATTATTACCACCCCTGTTGTGGTTTGGAAAAAATGGACGTTGTCGATGCGAAAGAGCATCTCTGATCAATCCGGAAGGTTCTGCTGTCGAAACCCTCTAGACAGCAATAATACGATACTGACCATAACTTCTATCCGTCGGCGATGCGAAATCGCGTCGAGAATGCCGCTTTCGTTCGGAGTAGACAATTCTAAAATAACCGTTCGATTCCTCTCGACGAGATGATTCCGATAATATACTCCGAGTTGAGAAAAACTCAAGTCTCCACTTAGTTTGACATATTTTTTCTAAAAGTAGTCAAAACTCTAGAGACTACTTGTTTTCAAAATCCGAAAACACCATTCGCTTCGTCTCGTCGTCGTGGTTCGAAAAATTCATTTGAGTTTATAAAGGTTTACTTCTTACTCCTAGTTGTGACATATTTCGTTCTCCTAAAAAGTTGAAATTCTTCAACATTAAAGAAACTTGAACCTAAGTATCATCAATCGATTTGTATCGTGGGGCTAACTTCAAAGCCGTCTGTGTACCTGGAAAGAGTATGATTCACCTTAAGTCCTACATATTCATCAACGAACTTCGTTCTGGCGATGCTTTCTTCGGCTTCCCCAGTTCTCCACGCTTTCCTCTCTATTGCTCTCTGCCTGTTACGAGAATCTGGCGCACTCCTCGCTGCGGTACTGCCTCGCCCGAAGACAGTTTCCCGAACAGTGTCATAATACATAACTAGGTCAAGAAAAAGCTTTTTTCCAAACTTGAATACGTTTTTTTGAATCAGGGCGGCGAGACGAAGCGGACAGTGCTTTTGGTTTTTGAAAATAACCAGTCTCAAAGATTTTGACTTCTTTCAGATGAAAGAAGTCATAACTAGGTGAAGACGTGAGCTTTTCTCAAGTCTGAATATAGCATCGGAATCAGCTCGTCGAGAGCTCCGAGAGAAAACGGCACTTTCCACGCGAATTCGCGTCGCCGACGCGCTTCGGAGCAGAAGTTATGGCCCGTATTGTATACAAGGTGCACACACACGCCGCTTCGCGGCGTACTTGTGGGCGTGTTCTGGGATTCATGGATTATTTGAATTGCAGTGCAGTGCCTCGCTGTGCTGAACAGACGTGTCCCCATGCAGTACCGCGCATTTTTGTTTAGAAAAAGCGTTTCGCGGTGTCTTTTGCGCTTACAAAGCGCCGCATCGCCACAACTTGCTTCAAAGTGGTCCGATTTCAAATTTGAAGTAATTCCTGATTTGCTTTCATTGAGTCCCATACGACAGTGTTACAAAATTATAGATTTGACTTTAGAAGTACATTGAAAATCGCATATTTGCACCACGAAAACACGTACCATTGCGTTTGCATCAATGAGAGGAACACGAAAACTACCTCAAAAACTCATTTCGTCAATTTTGAAGCGAGATATGGCGATGTGGCACTTTCTCTGATAAATATTGCCGCAAACCTTTCGCTACTGCCCCGCGACCCCACCGAGATCCCGGACTGTCCCACGACTCTCCAGCGACCCTGGACTCTTTCGCGACTTCGCCGCGACTACTTCGCTACTTCTCCGTGGGTGACGCTTCCGCAATCTACCGCGACTCCCCCGGGACTCTTCCGCGGCCTTCCCGCGATTTGGTCAATGAATAATCGTCCGCAGTTCTGCCCCGCATTTCCCCGCGACCCCTCCGGCAGGCCCCAAGCCAGAGGAGTGGCGGCGGAATCGCTTCAATATTTCTCAGATTTGTATTCGCAAAAAACGTCGCAAACGCTTTTTTTGCAAAAAAAACATGCGCGCATCTGTATGTTTTCACGGAATTCAGTTACACGGTGCTCAATCAAGCTCACGCAGGAAACTCTTGCAATACAATGCAAAACCCTTCACAGTCTGCCATTTGAAAGAAGAGAATTTGCGGCGGAAGTTATGTCAGACTTTCCCAAGGATTGGTGAACTGCTCGGGGTAGATTGATGTCCTGCTCAGTTCTTGAGCTCATCCCAGAAATCTGTCTCCCCAGAACGTGAATAGGAATTAGCAGTTGAAGAAATAGGCACGAATAAAGCAAAATGGATGCAGTATAACAGTAGTCAGAACTGATTGATCTCTTATTTGCCCACTGACACGAACGCGAGGTCAATCTCCACTGCTGCATAAGTGGACAGTGGGTGTGACAGCCGGGTGTCAATTGGTACCGACATGACTGTTTTGTGTTCATTCTTGCATACACACATAGACTAAGACAAATATTGTAAGTAGGATACATACAACTGAACACAGACACTATGAACCGCTCAGCTGAGTACATGAAGTACATATCTGTCAAACTTTTTGAATTGGTTCTAAAATGCTGAATTGATTTTCGAATAGCTTGACTCTTTTTACGATAAATTTTGAATGAGTTTTACGCGACTTCTTTTCTGTTCTTTTTTTTGTCAATAACTTTTGCATTGCGAAGCTGCGCATTCAAATGAATGCGGTGAGAGAACGTTACACATAGCATTGATGATTCGTAATTTTCTGTTGTGTTCATAGTTGAGCCTCGTTTCAGGTGAATTCGGCACAGTCGACGCCCCGCATCAATTCTGGAGTCCCACGCCTCGAGCACAAATTCTCCGAATCTGCGCTGTTAACCAGTCCACACACTGTGAAGAGGGTGAGCTCGGATTCAGGCGACGAGTTGAGGTTCGTTCTTTTGAAGATAACCAAGGTTTTTTGATGAGTATTCTTTCGAGATTCTTCATTAGGGGCTCTCTCTGGGCGGTGTGTCAGAAAGCAATACTATGCTGCGGGTATGAGATAGTCTCCGGGTATCCATGCAGCTACGGGGCCTCCTAAACAGGCAGCAGCGACCGTTTATCCATATCGTTTATCGTGCTGAATACGCATGAAGTTGGCACGTTGAAACATGATAAAACTCGTAGAACAACTGCACTGGCCAAACAATGCGATGGATTTCGTATGGATAAAAAGTCGCTGCTGCCTGTTTAGGTTTTCTCTGCAGCTACACTCCATTCCAGAGTGAAGATGGTATTGTGTGTTGCGGACTTGAGATACATTTGAGAGGGATGTCCCTTAATCTGCAGCCATTTCACATTCACTCTGAAAAGTATCGTGCTGTGCGTGGGACAAAAGAGTTCAGGTCTGAACCACAGTTCTCGCGCCAGGCGACGCTATGAAGTGCTTATCATCCCTATCGACCTGCTGCTGATATGGATGTGCTGAATTCAAAAAAAAGAAGTTCAAAAAATTAGAACTTTCAAATGAGTTCACTAACTAGATCCCGAAGAGGCAGAAACTTCCCTCTGCTTCTCTGCCGCGCATAGCGATCGAAAACTGTACACGCAGAGGCGCAGAGGGAAGGGCCCTCCCCCTTCAGCTTCCCAGTGGTGGACTCTTGCGGAACACCACCTACTCAGGCACCAGTTCGATTCGACCGATGGCCAAACCGCTTTTTTCTGCCACGTCAGGGCGAACGAGAGACGTTTCGGCAAAGCTCCGCCTTCCCGTTTTCCACGAGAGAAACGGGAGACGTCGGGGGTTGGCGCCGCACTAATCAATCAGCTCGATTGGACCGACAGCGAAACGAAACATTGCGAAATTTGGGAAGGGTTGCCAACACATTTAGACAGATGCAGCTGTCATTGGCTTCTTTTGTCTCCTGCAATACGAAATGTACTCAAATCCTTCAAAAAGGATTATTCACTCTTTTTTCTCTACCGTTAGTCAGTCAGCTTCATTAGGACGGCCGATCTTTATCTCTTTTTGATTTCCCGCTGAAAATAAAACAATTGTATCCGTTTGATGAATACAAACCCGTCCCGGGCGATATTATTTTGAAATCTTCGAAAATATTTGTCAACTTCTGTTGCTCCTTGATGTAAGAAATCATGAAATAAGCGGAAAGTAATCGAACACCAGCAGGACTGTGCGTAACTGAAACTTGTAGTTTCGTGAATCGTAATTTTTAAATTTCTTCGTAATTCGTAAATCGTAATTCGTAACTGACAATGAGTAATAATCCCACACATAGCCCGAACCACACTCGATGTAGGAACGTCTCAGAAGTTCATTGAATGAAGTGTTTCTATATAGAAGGATGTTTGAGGTTGAGGTTCAAAATGAAACTGTTTTAAGCGGTACTTGAAAAATTCCCAGTATACATAAGTGGTATAAATACCAATAAAATAGACAAAACTAAAACCACGCGTATTCAAGTACCAAACCTGTGCCACGTCTGCCCAGGTTTTGAAACATAAAGAACTAAACACAGTTCAATCCAAGCTAAGGAGGTCAACACTGTCATGAGGAAAACATCGCGGTTCGATCGTTTTAGACATGATCGATAAAATGAAGGATACTTGGACAAGGTGGTTATTGTAAAGGGGATATATGTTCGTTTCCGAAACCACTTTCTGAACCATTCGAGTCTGCCCTCTACATTTATGAAGCGTTACTCCGAATGAATTTATTAGCGTTCCTTCCCATAAACATAAAGTTGTTGCGGTGGAGATAGCTGATCGCGATGTTTAGGTTGCTTGGGAATCTGAAACGCAAAAAGGTGAAGGTTCCCTCCATTTCTCTGATTCCAAAAATGACAAAACTCTTACTCTTTTATTTTCTTTGCATTTTCTTTGAATTTGTTGAATTCCCAACTTAAAAAAAACAGGTGATAACCTTTTCGAAAACATGATAGACTGCAGTCATGACTTTTCTTAAAACTTTCCTCTCCGAATTGGGGAAGTATCATTTTTCTCTCGCAGCTGACTTGCCTCTGGGCATAGATATCTATCAAATCTTATTTCAGGGCTCCCCGTAAAACTCTTCGTCGAATAATGTTTTCAGGTTAGAAAAATATTTTCCTGATCCTTCAGCAGATTTCAATTTACGAACTAACAGATTTCGCCCGTAACTTTTGAACCGCTGAACATTCGCGGTAAAGGTTGTGGGTTCCAAACATTATTTGCTCCTTAGAGGCAGTGTTCACCATGAAAAATGTATGGGTAGTGAAGGGGCACACTGTAACGTTGACGTCGAAAGAACGCGTGAAAACGAGCCAGGAAGAGCTTCAAAAGAGCCCGAAGTTGCCACTTCGAGCGCGAGGCAAACCCCAAAAGCGCAACACACGCCCACCGACATGAACAAATGAATTCTAGAGATATTCTTACACGTCAAATGGCAGGTATTGAGTGGAAAAGAAAGACCGTGTTTTTAAATAACTATGAGCTCTATCACTCTCGAAATTGAGCCTTTTCATATTTTTCTCATCACTTTCTTGCTGATTTTCCCAATACTGTTGTCAAGAAGATTAATCAAAATAGTCCTCTATTTTTCCACAGCGATCCCCGTCTCAAAAACCAAAGGACTATGTGTAATCGAGCCGCCTTTGGGGACGTCATTTCTTGTATTGAATTGACATTGCATTGTTAGGAGTCAGTGATTAGGTTTGCCGGCATGGATCCTAGTGATACCTTGCGTTCCCTATTGAAGGTTGGGGCAAATTCGGTACCTATGTGGTAGCATATGGCACCGAGTTTGCGCCAACTTTCAGTACGGAGCGCAAAGTATCACTAGGATCCATGCCGACTGTACATATGTGATACTACGCTGGTCCATGCATGACGGTTTTCTGAAGATTATTTTGCTCGCATGGAGTATATAGAGGAACCGAGATCTAGAAGCTTTTCCGAATTTACCGTTTTTACCATATTTACCGAAAGAAAAATGGAAAATGTTAACCATCGGAAAATTAGTGGCGAGCGATATCGATAGTTTTTAACACGTAACGTGGCCACCCTACACGCACGATACGCGCGCTCTCAGTTGGTTTCCCCACATCCAAAGATTGACGATACCAGGGATATGAAGAAAATTTCGCCCTCTGTTTTTTTTGCTTTCCGGCCTTTTTTGCGCTCACATTCTGCTATATTTCCGAGTAAAAATGGAAAAAAAAGTTAGCTGTTGACGTATTGCTAGATGCTAAATAATTTCTGTCTTTTTCAATTTTAGGCTCTTTGGTCCGTTTCGTTTCTATCATTTCAATTTTTCGTCTCCAGATAAATTTCTTTCCTTCCACACATTTCTGATAGCCAGCCCGGCACCGTACCGTCAAGCCTGCGATGACTAAGCCGGGCGGCACTGAGTTGAAGCGGGCGCGGCGCAGCCGCACAGCGTGTAACAGATTGCCCTCCACTGCTATTCAAGTAATTCCGCCAGCTTACTGGCCGTATTCCTGTGGATTCGAGGGTGAAGAAGTCGAAGTATGCTAGGACTATGGGTAGCAAGCTAGCAGAATCACCTCAGTTGAAGGAACAATCTAGTACAAGGGGCAGAATTTTAGCTCTGTAAGTAAGCACAGTTGAGGCAGAAAAACTGCTTTTATGAATAGAAAGAGAACGTGGACTCGAATGAGGCGAGGCGAGGAGAAAAAGGGCCCGCCCGCGGGAATTTCACGTTGAATTTGTGCTACTTGGATGCGATATCAGGACCATCAGCATGTTTAGACAAAAGTGTGGAGGACCCAACTGTGAGTGCGCCAAGCGCCGAGAAAAGAAAAGTGTTTGGGACCCAACCAGGAATGCGTCACGCGCTGGGGGAAGTGTGTGAGACCAGAATGGGTTCCGAGTACGATAATAACTAAGTTCTCATTTGGCAATGATTCGATTATTTCATGCGTCAATATACGCGCCTATAAGTACGCCGCGAAGCGCAGTGGGTGTGCACCTTGTTAAAAATATGTATGAAAGCTTAATACTTGAGAAAATGTGTTAGTCGATTTTTGTCTTTATTTTAGATGAGAAAAGAAGCATAAAGGGAAACCGAAGAAATCTTGAGCTCTTCGCTTTTTCAGTGCAAAACTTGCTACTCTGCGTTATTTGATGTTATATGAGATCTACCACTATGGTGAAAACGCAGAGAACTGCAACAATTTTGCACTAATTTTTCTTTGCTCAGCGTCGCAAGTTGAGCGCGTCGTTTTGAGCTTGTCCCATCGAGGGTTTTTGGTCGTATTGGTCGAAAGAAATTAGCACCTAAGTGAAAATTTCACTCTTTGATTGTGAGAGGTCCCAGCATCACTCCCGTCAGTGCGCGATTGTGGACTTCATGCACCGCTAAATATTATCGCAACAGGATAAGATTCGTGCTGGGACTGCTTAGTCCCGGCTTAATTCACCTTTCTTCCAGCACGATTAACATCGTGTTGCACGATGCAAGAACTGTAATACGCGAATGCGGACCGGAATTCAGCTTCGATATGAGAAGCAAAACAGGGGAAGAATGAACAAAAGCTCTGAACTATGAATCAGTGGAAACGAATCACTAAAAAAACTTATTGTTGAGTGTTATTAAATTCAGATATTTGTTGAAGTGTAGGATTTCCATGGCCACAACCAGGATGAGGACGTCAGCATCTTGTTAGCACCGATTCTACGCCCTACACCCTTCATAGCGGTCACCGCGACGACGTCATCCTTGATTTTTCGGGCATAGTGGCAAAGCCATATAGCCACCATGCTCCTATGATCGAGGATGACGTCATCGCGATGACACCTGTGAAGGGTATAGGGCGTAGATTCGATGGTAACAAGTTGATGAGGTCATTATCTCATTAGAATTCCTGCTATGACAGGTGGACCGACACACGATCCACGGAGTAGTTACGAAATTATCGAGACTGCAATCCCGGCTTTGAGAGGTGGACCGATGTAATTTCCGAAACGAACGAGCCACGTTTCGGGTTGACCCCGCCCCTTTTTTCGTTTCGAGCCAGAGCGGTTCAATGGTCCAACCTCGTTCTGACGGCGCTCGAATCGAACCGGTGCCTGAGTAGATGTTGTAGAGCTGCTGCTTGAAGACGAGCGAAGAACGAGCTTTATTAGCTACCGAAGAATCGCACACATCAGAAACATACAGAGGGCCTTACAGGCCGCATCGTACATAACACGGGTTTCTTAATACGCGTTAACATGCAATTCTACGTCACAGCAATACACACAGCCGCCGCAGCCAAAGTGCAACGGCGATCAGTCATAGTACAGCACGTGCAATGGCAACCTAATTCAGTCATACAAAAGACAATACAACAAAGATAAACACGTCACAATAACTAAACATAATTATACATTATTGTTCCTACAACACCTCCCCCGTTAAGTTATCACTTGTATGTCTTCCTTGACGGATCCACGACCATGCGCGACGGCGGCTGACGGTGTCGAGTAGATCGTCTAAGCTGTTGAGAAGCAGGCGGCGTCGCTGGCAGTGTAGTCGATTGTTGATCATCAGGTTGAGCACGGTTGCTGATCATCGGCAAGTCGAAAACATCTAGAAGTCGTTTTGATATTCTCGTATCATCTCTCGGACGTAGCTGGTTGATGTGACGGTTCCACTCTACACCTCCACAGCGGACGATATAGGTGGAGTTTCCTGTTTTACGCATTATGACGGCAGGAGTCCATGTGGCTTTCGGACTGCGGTAATCCTTGGCGTAAACAGCGTCGTCGACATCGAAGTGACGAGCCCGAGCACCATGTCGGCGATCGAATTGTCGTTCCATCTTGAAGTCACGTGATCATGGTGCTGTGGCGTTTGGAGACAGCAGATCCAGCTCTGTTTGCGTCCGATGTCCCAAGAAGTTCTCGACGGGAGACAGACTGTTCGGTCCAGACGGGCAAGGAGTGGACCGGTATGCCATCAGGAAGGTTTGAAGTGCACCTGCTGTTGGTTCCTCCTCCTTCAACTTTGCGAGTCCTCGCTTGAAGGTGTCTACGAAACGTTCGGCTTGTCCATTGCTCTGCGGATGGAACGGTGGCGTGCGAACGTGGGTGATTCTTCGTGAACGGCAGAACGACGAGATTTGTGAAGATGTAAACTGCGTGCCGTTGTCCGTAACGAGAGTCTCCGGATTTCCAATCTGTGAAAAGATTTTCTTCATGACGGTGATAGTCGCAGACGAGGAGATTGTTGTCATCTGGATGAGTTCTGGCCACTTGGAGTAGGCGTCGACGATAAGCAGGTAGAATTGACCATCCAGAGGTCCAGCAAAGTCTGCTTGTACGCGTGCCCATTGAGAGCTGGGTTTCGGCCAGGACTGCAGTTCTGCCTTGACGGGATTCTCGGAGGCTGCTGCACACTTACTAAAACTTTTGACTATTCCTTCAATGTCGCCATCCGATGTCGGCCAGTAGACATGACTGCGCGCCAACATCTTCATCCTTGTTTGTCCTGGATGAGCCTTGTGGAGCGTTGCGAGTATACGGCGTTGCAGTGATTTCGGAATCACTATGCGAGAAGCCGTTAGTAAACAACCATTGACAGTTGTGAGCGTGTCTCTGCGGTTGTAGTAGTGCCATAGAGGAGAGTCGCGATTGATCTTCGGCCAGCGGCCGGACTTCGTGTTGTCGCTCACTTGTTTGAGCAAGGTATCCGCTAACGTTGCTGTTCGGATGGTTTCGGCTGACACTGGAAGTTGAATGCAGCTGTCTGCAAACTCAGCAGTGATATCGGCATCGACGGCGGCGATGACGTAGTCTTCCGGCTCCAGTGAGTGTGATGCTATGAGACGCGAGAGCGCGTCCACTTGGCCGAAATCCTTTGTGTTGACGCACTCGATCGAGAAGTTGTAGTTTAGTAGCGTCGTAGCCCATCCCTGAAGACGGTTGGCACTGTAGGCTGGTATTCCTTTCTTGCTTCTGAATACCGAAAGGAGTGATTTGTGATCGGTCTTCAACGTGAAATGACGTCCATGTATGAAGCGGTGGAACTTCTGCACGGCGAAGATGAGAGCGAGCGCCTCCTTCTCAATCTGACTGTAGTTCTTCTGCGCAGAAGTCAGGCAACGGCTTGCATGGTAAAGTGTGCCCGAATGAGAATGGCGGCCCACGCGGCCGGCGCGCTTAACAGACGGCCGTCGCATGTGTCGCCCTCGGACGAGTGTTGGAATTCAACGACTGCCGTCCCCTCTCCCCGTCTGTAGACTGATTGATCGGCGCAGTGCTTGCTGCCAGCCGGTGGCGGCCCCGTTCGTAGTCGATGGCGGTGGCGACTTTTCGCATGCTCGTCCGAGAGCGGCGAACGCGACGGTCGCCTGCCAAGCACGCCGGCCGCATGAGCCGCCATTCTTATTCGAACGCACCTTATATGACCTTCTGTGATCCATCTGGAAAGCGGTGTGACAGCGTTGCTCCGATCCCGTAGTTGGAAGTGTCGGCTGCGACGATGATTGGCAGGTACGGGTCGAAGTGCGTTAACAGAAGATCCGATTTCAAAGTTTCTTTGATTCGGCAGAAGCGAGATTGACACTCCGGTGTCCAGTTGTAGACAGCATCCTTCTTGGTGAGGGCATCCAGCGGAGCGCGGAGGTTGTGCAGGTCCTTGACGAAGGTACCATAGAAGTTGACGAGCTCAAGGAAAGCGCGTAGTTGACTGACATTCTTTGGAGGTGGCATCTCGTGGATTGCTTTGATCTTAGCGGGATACGGAAGACGTCCTTGCGCATTGATGACGAAGCCCAAACAAGTGATTTCCGTCTGCAGGAAAAAGCACTTCTCCAGTTGAACACGGAATCCATAGTCGTGGATCCTTTGGAGCACAGCTTCAAGACTAGAATTGTGTTCTTCGATGGTTCCACCGGTAACCAGTATGTCGTCAAGGTAGGCGGCAGTTCCTTCCAAACCAGCGATGAGAGCGTCAATTTGCTGCTGGAAGATTCCAGGAGCGGGCTTCACTCCAAAAGGTAGTCGATTTCGAATCCTGGTGCAAATACTGCTGTGAACTGGTTCTTCAGCCTTGTCGTTAGGGAAGAATGCAGCGTAGATGAAGACACGTTGAAGACGGAGCCTTCTGTCACACGGCAAAACAGCGGCTCGTGTTGAGAAATCCAGTCAAGGCCCAACAATGACGAAGCATCGGCGACGTAGCATGTACCTCGTCTATTGTAACCATCGATGACGAAGTCGCATTCACATTGTCCACGAACATTCAGCTTCTTGTGGTTGGCGGATTGCAAAGTGATGAGCGAAGGCCGCAACTTCGGTCGGCCGATCGCGATCCAATCGGATCGGCTGAGCAGTGTGACATCTGCTCCGGTGTCGAGACGCATCCGGACCATCGTTCCATTGATCTGCACTGAACGGTAGATACGGCTAACAGGAGCGGATTCGGATGGGGTAGAGCCGATAACGGCGTTGTTAGTTCGCCAGTGTTTTCATCTGTGCTGCGTACTCTTCTTCTCAGAGTTCTTGCAGAAACCTCTTTTGTGGCCAACAGTTTTGCAGTCGTGACACGTCTTGTTGATAAACGTACAGTCCCTTGACCAGTGGTGCCCTCCACATCGGAAGCATGGAGAAGGCGATTCTCGATCTCGAGCCTTTGAAGAAGAAGGGAGCACTCGGTCTCGGCTCGTTTTTGATTTGGCCGCATTGACGCTTGATCGTGGAGCAGACCGTTCGAGAAGAGCAGCATCTTGTCGGATGTCGATGAATTGTTGAATCTCTGAGGTGAGTTCCTTCAACGTCGTTTGACGATTGTCTTCCATCTTGCGCAGAGCACGAGCACGGATATCGGCATCCACTGGAGAGACAAGTCCACAAATCCACACAAGACACTTCATTCGCTCGGGTGTTACGTCGTTGAATTTCGCCATTTCATGACGTCGATTGACAAGTCTTGTGTAGTCGCGCAACGTCTCGTCCACACGTTGCATTTTCAGGTATGCGTAGCCGAGCGAAGATCGAGGTGTTGTGTCCAAACAGCTTTTTCAGGTTCCGCCAGTGACAGGTCGGAGGCTTTCTTCGAAAGGATATGACTTGTGAAGCGAGCGTAAGTCACGGCATCCAGCTTTGAAACAATCAGTCGAGCCCTTGCGGCGTCGTTCAGGGTTGCACCATCCTTCGAAATGACGTCTTCGTAGCGATTATACCATACGTCGAAGGTGCATCCATTGTCTGGATCGTAGACAAATTCTGGTAGCCTGGTTGACAGCGAGTTAGTGACGAACTCGGTTGTAGTGGCAGGAGTAGTCGAGCCGGATGGTCCTGTGCTGGAGACCATTCCCTCCATGCGTTTGACTATCTCGTTGAACATCGATAGCTGTGCCTTGGCTTGAGCATCCAGAATTTCTCGAAGTGTTGCAGCGTCCATCTTCGTTTCGGCTGGCTCAAAAATGTACACTCGTTGCGGTGATTGATCAGTCGTAGAGTACTAGTGCTCAGACAGCAGTTCGGGCTCAAAATTTGTGAGCCGGGGCTGTGTGAGCTGTACTTGATCAGCAGTTCGACCGGGCTCAAGGCAGAGCCGGGACTAATCAATCGATCGATCCTTGAGCAATCGGACTTAAAACAAGCCGGGACAGTCTCAATCGGACTCGACAAAGAGACGGGAGTCAATGGATCCTCGACAGTATTCGACCGGGCCCGAGGAAGAGCCGGGGACGACCGGTGGTGGATCGATCAGCCGTTCGACCGGGCTCGAGGCAGAGCCGGGGCTGAATCCGCGAATTGTTCAACCGATCAACCGGGCTCAGGGCAGAGAGCCGGGGCTGAATCCTCCAATTGATCAGCCGATCGACCGGGCTCTAGGCAGAGAGCCGAGGCGGAGTCGAATTTGTTGGGGCAGCCGCGTCCACGTCCTTAGTACTGATAGCCAGTTGTTGTAGAGCTGCTGCTTGAAGACGAGTGAAGAATGGGCATTCTTAGCTATCGAAGAATCGCATACATCAAAGACATACAGAGGGGCTTATAGGCCGCATCGTACATAGCACGGGTTTCGTAATACGCGTTAACATGCAATGCTACGTCACAGCAATACACACAGCCGCCGCAGCCAAAGTGCAACGGCGATGAGTCATAGTGCAGCACGTGCAATGGCAACCTAATTCAGCCATACAAAAGGCAATACAACAAAGATAAGCACGTCACAATAACTATACATAATTATACATTATTGTTCCTACAACACTAGACAAGTATGACTCCGGCTTCAATGCCTTCACGACTTTAAAGGCAGTGTTTACGATAAAAACCCGTATTATAGTTTCCGTTGTTTTTCTGTAAGTAAGTCCATCAAGAAGAGGTTAAGTAGGGAGAAGTCCCCAAAGAACACTTAAATACCAGGAAAAAAGCGATTAAAGAAATCCCTGAAAAACTTGCCTGTGGTTTTGGAGAATGCAGACAACTTATCGAACCTGACGTCGGAGAAATGGTTTCGCGCTTCAAAACCCGTAGGTAAATGGCCTCGCTGTCTGTTTCTTGGACTGAAAATTCTTCAAAAATAAGAGAGACCAATGTACAATACCCGCGCTAAGTTTTGTAAGAACGCGGGGCATTTGCAAAACGTAGGAAAATAACGTCCGATACTTGTAACATTTTTGAAAGAAGATTTTGTTTAGGGTTTCTGAGAACGCTATCATGTTCACAGCTGAATTTGCGAACTATTAATGTGCGTCTAGGACCGAGGTTCCCAAACATCGCTTTGTTTTTGAATGAAATTGTTTTTGCTGCTCGTTTTTTTCGAAAACGTCGCACGCGGCAAATTGGGGCAAAATTTTGACGAGTAATTGTACAAGATAAAAGCATGATCTACGTATTCTCCATGAACTAGATGCAGGTGGAATAATCGCGAAATTTGTTAAGGTAGAATTCTCGAACTTCTTCATTTAACGTTTTGGGGTTTTCGCTACACAAGTCTGATTTTTCAGGAAGTTCCCAAGCGTGCGTGATGAAGGATTTTCGAAACCTCACCAGCACGAATCTCGAGACTGTCCCATATGCATCTAATTCATGATGAAAACGTAGAGATTGCTCTTTTATTAATTTTACAATTATTACTCAAAGTTTCGACGCACTTTGCCGCGCGCGACGTTTTTCAGAAACGACCGCAAAAAAAAATTTCATTGAAAACAAAGCAATTTTTGGGGACTTCGCAAAGTATCCAAAAATTGAAAGGTGGGGAATTGAGCTGTGAATATGGTAGCTTTTTAGAATTCAAAAACGTCTTCGTTCAAAAAAGTTACAAGCATCGAACGTTTTTTTTGCCAAGTTTGGCTAATGCCCCCCGTTTTTAAAAAACTCAGCGAGGGTATTGTACATGCTGGTATGTTAGAACCTTTCGAGATGAAGAATTCGGGGCCTGTTTCCACGGTAAAACGGATAACTGTTGTAGGACGTGGGCGGGGCAGCCCAATGGGTCGGCTGGCCCACGAGATTTTCCCCACAGTTTTTCGCCGCATTTCCCTTCTAACCCTCCTAAGAGAGACCCAAAGCCTACGTTCCAGCAAAAAAAGCGCAATTTTTTCATCGTAAAAACTGCCTTTAAGCACGACTTGATTTTCGATTCGCATGCATACATAGTTAGTAGTAGAATCGTATAGACTCGGTCCTCTAACTAGACTCACTAGGGATCCTCGCTAGTCAAGTATGAGCCGGATATGCTCTCTTCGAATCTGAACTCGGATTATGCTACGGACATCTGCGAAAAAAAGTTGTAGCCGGTCAATGTTCGCATTTCACGCCTTTTTTCTATCAAAAACGCGCATTAGAGTTTGCGAAATCCGAAAACGGACCTCATGCTTGTGTTCCGCCCCCAGAACTACCCCACTGAGCGAATTTTGAGTGAGGGCATATTTCCCAAACTTTGCACACACTGAAAGCGTTTTGGACTTGTGCGGATTTTCGGTTCTGTGCTTATTTATATCTCTGGAAGCGTTGAAAAAAAATTCTGCAGATTTCACTCAAAATCGTTCCAGGTGGTTTACTTGGGGCGCTGATCACGAATCTGTGGTTTATCTTACGATTTTCCGGGCTTTTCGACATGATTCGTTCGAAGGTTCCCAGCGCGGGGGGGGGGAAATTTGGTGGAAATCGCGACGTTTGCCGATTTCCGGAGTGCTACGATAGATATGGCTCAAATTGTTGCTCTGGAGTTATTTGCAAAGCTAAACACGAAACTGCAATCCGTTTATCGATTTCTGATAGATTACGGTAGGTTACGGTGGGTATACGGTAGCTTGGTCAAAGTCTCAAACTTGACTCAAAATTTGACTGTTGGTGTTATTTGGGACGCCGAACGCGAAGTTGAGGTTCATTTTTTTGATTTTCGAAATTTTAAGGTAGGTAAATTCAGTTAACAGGCATGATGCCCACCGTAACCTACGGTAACCATAAGTCTAGCGATGAACAGACCCCAGATTCGCGATCGGCGCCCTGAATAACCCGCAGTTGAAAGTTTTGAGCCGAATCCGAAAATGTTTTTCCAAACACCCCAAAAATTGGCTGATGGGTACCTTTATCTTTTCACGAAGCTTCAAAAACGCTTCTAACTCCGTTCAGAGATGTCCGTAGCAGAATCCGAGTTCAGATTCGAAGAGAGCGTTTCCAAGTTGACCAAGAAACATTCACAGTCTCTCAAAAGCTCATACCTGACTAGCGAGGTTCCCTAGTCAGACGAATCTCAGCCTGAGCCGTATCGAACAGGAATTGGAGTCACCTGTTAACTTGGCTCGTTCATTCAATCTGGGAATCAAGCTGAAGGAACCCGGACAGCAGCAGCAGTGGCTAAGAGATCGGTAGAACAAGCCGAGATGTCATGCGGCTCCGATCCCTGTATGGAGCGGTTTGGGGCTGGTATCGTTTGAGTAAGGCTCAGATTGAATTGTCGAAGGTTTCTCATCTATTGGAGACATTCTGAAGTCTGCTTCGTTGTCGTCCCAACGCTGTGACCGAATCGCAACATTCAGAAATGCGTAGCGATGCGACCACGATGTGCCGCTGCGCAGCGCTGAAAATTTCGTTATCTCTAGAAATTTCTTAGTTCAGACTCCATCTCGCCAATACAATTTTGATTTTTATCCTTTCGTTCTCACGCCTTAGGCCAGATTTGTGAAATCAGCGATGCCCAATCGCGACAGTGCATAGTAGGAATACCGATTTGGATGGCAATCATAACGCCGCGTCGCTCGTCGCGAAAAGTATCAACTAGGCCTTAAGGGGGCAGCAGAGTTGCAGTGAACGGCGGGTGGTCGCCAAGCGTCAACCTTGACGCGGCGACAAAAATGTTCCCGAACATTATTGTCGCGGCGTCGGTTTCCTCACGATGGCTGTGATGCAGGGCCGTCGCTGCGCCAAAACACTCTGCGGTGCCCCCTCGTCGCCCTCCAAGCCGCGTCAGTCGCTCCCATCGCCGAACGTAATCGATATTGCATCACCCAGCGCAGTTCGTCGCTGCGAGCAACCCCGCGACTTGAACTCTGCAGACCCCTTTAGCGGTTAGCGAACCCGGTGCCAGTGATCAGATTGATTTTGAATGATGGTGTGCCCTCGCAAGGAACGGACGCTGCCTGACGAGCGGCAGTGTGGCCAGGATGCCTGTGTTAAAAAGTAGACACGAGAAAATGAGCCACACTTCAACCGTAGTCTTCAAGACTCTTCTCCTCTTCTGCGTGGGACAATTTATCCGCAAACGCTTGTTTTTTTGAGTTCGATTCTTTCCGCAAGTGAGCATAGAAATATATACCTTTTGAAGCATTTATACTGCAAAAATTGAGAACTCAGTAATTCCTGATTCGCTCATATCGAAGGATCATGGCGAGGATTTTCTCGAATTTTGTTTTCTCAATCCTTTTATGTTAGATTAGTGGTCCTTAGGCGCCGCGTTTGCTATCGAATTGAGCCACTTCGTGCCCTGGTCTTTTAACGAACTGAAACTCATGTACAGATTTTGAACTATGGAAATGAAAATGTTATGCTGTGCATTGTCATCTGCCTATGCATACATATTTGCCACTCTTCCTCAACCCAAATATAACTTTGTAATTTATGCATGCCAAAGGACGTCGACAACGACGCGTTTGGTGACCAATCTTCGATCGTCACTGCTGAGTTTGATGAAAGTTTTTGCAGCTTCCTTCCCCCTCCCGTTACCAAATGTGCTGCAATAGTTTATTTTCCTCTCTTTCAATGAAGGCGAAGGAGTTGGAAACCAAATCGATGAGTGAACAGCGACCTGTGCAAGTTCATACACCACCATCTGGTGCTGTTATGACCTCACGAATTGAAGTTGCCCTGGAAAGCAAAAATGTGGATGAAAAGTGGTAACAACAGCTGAATAAGCCTGCAATTATTCTCGCATCTAAGAACAAAGTTTGGGCGTAGGCGAGGATGCTTGCAAGTTGGTATGGGCGGTTTCGCTAGCGTGTTTTTTGGTGTTTCCAATTGAAGCGGCTTGGTTGGCAGGCCGGCCGGCTCCAGCCACGTCATTCCAATGAATTTCGTTGAGTTGCGAACCCCTTTCTGCCATGTGCCCTCATTCTCTTCGTTTCAAACATGGTCACGCCTCGAATTAACGACGGCCGCCGGATGAGGCGAAGATGGCTGGGAAAATCCATGTCACCACGGGCCATCCATATTGCTCCTCTTATTTATGACTTGATTTGCGGGTGCCTTGGAAATGTCAGACAGCGATTGCCTTCGGGCTGGACGCAAATGGTTTTGCTCGTTACACCGTCCGCAGCCCGCACAGCTCATCTGAGTGTCGTTTATAAAGTGCATGTTCATAAGATTATGTTCTATCACGTCATGTCCCGCCTAAGGAAATGACCGGCCCACATCTCCAGTCATAGGCATCATACTCCAATACGCTCCTCAACTCTCCTCAAGTTCTTGTTTACATTCTGTGAGACGCACATGTACTCCCCTTTCCTCCTGTTTGTATATATTGCCAGTCCCATGAGGAAAGAGACCTAATTATCATTTTGTCCTTCCTTTCATACTGTAAAAAATATTTTTCAGCCGAAAACTCCAATCATTTGGGTCACTCTCTTTGCTATTTCTTTTTCACAAATCAGTAGGTTAAGATCTCGGTCAGAGCCCGTCCTCTTACCTTATGTACAACTGTTCATAGCGTTTCCTTGATTTTCACCATTCATCGCCTTGCAGAGGTACTTCACCATTGTTTTTTTTGCGGCCCAAGAAAGAAGGTTTGCGGAGATGTTCATTTTATTCTCATTTGTGTGTACTTGTGTTCAAGGGGAAGTGCCCCCTTAACTTGGTTAGTTTCCCTTCTCTTATTTCCATCTGTTCATCAATTTTCGCCTCCCGTCAAAATGAACCCAGCGACCCAAGTACAGTCGGCATGGATCGTAGTGATACTTCGCGTTCCCTGTGGAAGGTTGGAGTAAACTCAGGGCCATTCTATAACACAGTTTACCTCAATGCTAGAAGGCGATGGTGCGGTTGCGGTCAACATGCTAACACTACGGTGGAAAACCTGGCACTGCCAGATTTCGTCATCGATCGACAGCACAGCTGATGTTTTGGGTGAGCTACGGGTTTTTCACGCTGGTTTCTGCTTTTTTTTTGTTTCAGACTGCTTTTCTTAGTGCATGAGGGGATCATGTCGTTTTTTTTTCTCGATTTTATTGTAGAATTTTGAAAAAAAAACACGAACAAGCTCGAAGAGACGTCTTCCAGAGAAAGCGATCACGCCTTATTTTTTTACCCTCCTGAAACTTAGCGAATACGTCGGGGTTTCGCCGCCTTTCCAAAATTGAAAGGGTTGTAGGCCTAGGAGAAAAATCGTCACCAAAAGGCAGATTTTTGTTCCAGGTTGATTCTGAGATATCAATGCCTAAAAGGGCGATTTCGGACATTTCCTCTGGTAATTTTAAATGTCTCGCACGTGCTTGAAAAACTCACCTATCCCCAATATTGAAAGATTCAGACACGAAAATAAAGCAGAAACAAACGTGAAAAAAGAAACCCCCAGGATACCAGCTGTGCTGTCGCTGGATGACGAATTCTGGCAATGTGTCAGGTTTTCCACCGTAGTGTTTGTGTGTCGACCGCAACCGCACCATCGCCTTTTGACATTGCGGTAAACTGTAGGTGCACCGAGGTGGCGCCAACCCGTAATGGGGAACACAAAGTATCACTGGGATCAATGCCGATTGTACTGCTTCTGCAATGTTTCAGGTTTCCAACGCCTCATTGTCAGCACATATGTAGAATTAGGTACATTGCCTCTAGATTTTCATTGTCTGATCGGTGGTGGAATCCGCGTGATGGACACGTGTGTCAATGCGATAAATTAAAGGCACTGTTCGCGATAAACTTCATCTTCGAATTTTCCATGACAAACGCTTCTCGTGGTTCTCAGAAGCAGAACAGCGTCAAAAAAAACGGGACGAAGAGCTACCCAGAAGCCGCAAAACGGCTTAGAAAAGTGGGAAAACCCCGCCATTGTGGGCAAGGCCCGCCTCTTCCCGCCCCTCGACGTGAACAAAGGAACACTCGAAATCGTGAGTTGAGCGATGGTTTCCGATCGAAAGCCCCGTTCTGCCCTTCTTTCCCAACTTCTCTCTTTACTCAGGTCAGCTCGCTCACATTGGCTGCAAAAGACGGAAGTTACAAGCCTCGGACAACTCGTCCACCATTTTCCCTAGCTCAACTTTTGAGGTACCATAACTCCATTCCCAGAAGGTCTTGTAAGATTCCAGAAGCATCATTGGAATCAGAATGGGACCGGTTTCAAGATAGGCAAAAAAACAGAAAGGCGATTTTTATCGCGAACAGTGTTTTTAAGTGTTCTTCTATGTAACTCCCGGGCTTGGAGCTCTCTACACACCGATGGAGAGATGTCTCGCCTTTTGCGCCCCTAATTCCACTCGGGACCGCTCCGCTTTAATTGAGTAGTGTGACTTGTCGAACTGCAAAAACAGAAGAACTCTTCCTTCTGTGTGTAAAGAGCCCTTATCTCCTAGCTCCCTACCGAGAATGAATTAATTATCCGGTGTCGGAAAAATTTCGGTGTAGCCCTACGTAGTAGGAATTTCATCGGATCGTATAGTTAGTGATCAACGCCAATGTTTAATGCGGTCGTCAACAGAAGTCAAAGTTTTTTTTGCCAAATCTAGAGTTTATTTGTAGGGTCGAATGCTGGAAACCTGCCGTTTACCGGACCTGAAGTGTTTTTATGGCTACATGAAACGGTTCTTTTCTGTCACAATAAGTAGTTCTTAAGTGCACATCGACTTTTCCCAGGATCTAAGTTTCTGGCGGGTCTGGAATGGGATTGCTAGGGTGAGGGGATACCTAACGTCCGAAATACAGTTCACCTCCGCACTGCCGTTCAGTCCGCAAAGTGCACCCTGATTGCGAAATCTTGCTACGGCGCGGTTGCGAACATCCTCAGACAAGGATATGGGATCACCCGGGCGCTTTTGGCCTTTGGTGCCCGGATGGTCCCACCGCCCGGGTGATCCCACATCCCTGTCTGAGGATACTCGCAACCGCGCCGCAGCACGATTTCGCAATCAAGCGCACTTTGCGGACTGAACGGCAGTGCGGAAGTGAAGAATACCTGCTCCAGATTCTTCACGCATGCCCTTGAGCTCGTCAGAGAGACGTTATCTCTAGCGCCATCCGTCACTAGTATACACTAATTTTTGTGTGATCATCTAGTCTGAATGTGTGCGTTATGTAGTCCTGCTCCTAGTGCTCACGGTTTCGTGTCTGTTCAGCTTCGCTCTACTTTTGTTCTTACATAGCTCTCCATTATAGTTGTACACGAACGAAATTTTCGAAAAATTTTCGAAAGATTTTTCGAAATTTTTTTCGTTCGTTTTCGTTCGTTTGAAAACTCGTCGAACGAAATGTTTTCGGATTCCGTTCGTTCGGAATTTTGTCGAACGAAATTTTTTCGAATTTCGTTCGACCTCCGAAATTTCGAAAGTTTTTCGAAATTCGTTCGTTCGAAATTTTCTCGAACGAAATTTTTTCAATTTTCGTTCGTTCGAAAATTTTTCGAACGAATTTATTTCATTTTTCGTTCGTTCGAAAATATTTCGAACGAAAAAATTTCGTTCGTTCGACATTTTTTCGGAATTGTACAACTGTACTCTCCATAGCACCATGTGTTTTTAACCAATGAGAGTTGAAGGGTTCAGCTACCGTTGCCTCAGATGAGTTTCATGGGAAATGCCGAATGAGATTCTTTGTATAAGATGTTTTTGTGCGAGGGGCATCATTGAATGTCGCTGTTTTCGTTTGGACTTTTTTATGCTTGGGCTTTGTTTTATTTCTGTTTTTTTTAACATTGCGAAAAAAATTTCAAATATTTTAATAATTTCAAATATAATATCATCTTAAATAAAAAAATTTAATAAATAAATTGAAATTTTTTTTTAAAGTTCCAGCGACTTCATTTGGCTGTTCTGCCCATATGGGCATAGAGCACCCTGCGCGTAATTAATAAATAATTAAATAAATATAGTTAGGCCCTTGGCTTGTTTCCTCAGAAACATTTAAATCTGAACCGCGGCTGGCGCTGGAGGTTTAAATCTCACCGGCGGCTGGCTGATAAATACTAGCCAGCCGCCGGTGAGATTTAAACGGCCTGCGCCAACCACGGTTGAAGTTTAAATGTTTCTTTCTTGAGGAAACAAGCCACGGACCTAACCTTAAATAAATAAATAAATAAATAAATAAATAAATAAATGAATAAATAAATAAATAAATAAGTAAATAAATAAATAAATAAATAAATAAGTAAATAAATAAAGAATTAATTAAATAAATGAATAAATAAATAGATAAATAAATAATAAATAAACAAATAAATAAATAAATACATAAATAAATAAATAAATAAATAAATAAGTAAATAAATGAATAACAAAAATACTTCTAGTCGAGCGAATGAACCGCACGCGGCCATTGGCGGCGGCTGTGCGGTACCACCGGTCGGCAGAGATTCCATCGCGAGCGAAGAGTTACCTCTGCTTCCCGTCCATTCAGTTGACTGAACTTGGCGAAAAGTCTGTGGACGTACGTGGTTTTTTTTTTCGCTACGATCGCAATTTGGTTCCGCAACGCACCGTAAGCCACCTTCACGTGTTAAAGGCAGTGCTCACAATGAAAAAAGTGTCCGAAATTCCACTAGGAATGTGTAGTGGAGGGACACTCTGTAACGTTAACGTCGAAAGAACGCATGAAAACGAGTCGGGAAGAGCCCCAAAAGAGCCCGAAGTTGTCACTTTGAGCGCAAGGCAAACCCCAAAAGCGCACTGCCCGCCCACCGACGTGAACTAATGAAACCTTGAAATCGTGAGATGAGCGATGGTTTCCGATTATTGGCCCCGTTCTTCCCTTCCTTCTCAACTTCTCTCTTTACTCAGGTCAGCTCGCATAGATCGGCTGCTAAAGACGGAAGTTACAAGCCTCGGACAACTCGTCCACCATGTTTCCCTAGCTCAATTTTTGTGGGACCATAACTCTGGTCCTAGAAGGTTGTGTACGATTTCAAAGACATCGTTGGAATCAGCATGGGACCGTTTTCAAGATAGGCTAAAAAACAGGAAAACGATTCTCATGGTGGACACTGCCTTTAAGTGCATTTTATCTATACACTATTTTTTAGTTCACCGTTTACGGCGCGCACCTTCTGCTAATATTTTTGCCATTATCTGGATTATGGATGACGCAGACTTTTTTCTCGCGGATCAGGGATTAGCGTACCCTAACACTAGATTGGCCTTTTGTCAGATTTAGCCTAGTGAATGGACGGGGTCGCGGCGGTGGATCTCCGTGTGCGATCCAATCGAAACCACGTTGACAGATGGCATAGCAAATACCGCACGGCCGCCGCGAATTATTGCGTCTGGTCCATTCGCCGGACTACATTATGCGAATGGCCTTTACGAGGGTAACTATTCTAGCGAAATTAAGAGTGCGCTCAATGAGGTGCCATGCCGGGATGTCCCTGCTGCCAGGAGTCCACTCAAATTCGGCCCAGTGAGTTATATGGGGGGGGGGCTGAACACGGATATCAGGTTCATTTCTACTTTTATGGACTACATCCGTGGCATGAGATCTACTTTAACCTATCGCTTCTCCGTGCTCAGCTTACCAAATAACTACCTGAATGGAGTCTGGCTGTAGAGACAAAAATTAGTTTCGGGGTCCACCTACCGTTTCGAGCTCGGACCTTTTCGAAGCTGCCGAGATGTCGTACGTTCACGCCGGGGCAGTGTGGAGGAAAGAAGATCACCTCTATGCAAACCGACGTCACGCCCTCCACGAAAAGGGTTTTTGTCATGGGAGAGGTGCTGGCCGGCCGCGTCTCTCCTTCGGGTTCTCCTGCTAAGGTCGGCGTGGAAAGGAATCCTGGACCCGCTCAGAAGAAGAAGAAGAAGTATCTATGTGCCACATGCGACAGAAATGTCACTTGGAGTGGGACCAGCGTCCAATGCTTTGGATGCAAAGGTGGGTGCACTTCTCTTGTTCGGGTCTCAGTTCTGTGAAGCATCATAACTCTTCTTTTCGCTGGGTCATATGCTCTTCCCCTACCAACTCTGATTCCTCTTCCTCAGATCGCTCCCTTTCCATTGTACATATCAATCTCAACGGCCTCCGTGCCAAACTTTCTGAGCTCTCTCTCTCTTCGCACGTACTTACCATCCAGACGTGATCATGGTTCAAGAAACCAAGCTCTCTCCATCCCCTACCCGTCCTCATCCTAATATCCCGGGCTATACTGCCTTCCATGCTCCAAGGTCAGCTCTTAGCGTAGGAGTTTCAACCTTTGTCTTATCTTCTCCCCCCTCCCACCTAATACCCAACACCCCCATGGATGGTACTCTCGAGTACCTTCCAATCCATCTCCCTCTTGAAACACCCCTTTCTCTTTTCAACATATATATTCCACCCACTACCTCATGCCCCCATCTTACGATCCTGTTCCTCTACTTAAGCAGCTAAACGACTGCTCCCTCTCATCCTCAGTTGTCTTCGCGGGCGATTTTCAATGCTCACACCTTTTGCTCGTCACTTGATTCTGACGCTAGAGGAATTGACTTTGAAGAATGGGCAGAGGAGTGTGACCTGGTCATCTTAAACGATGATCAGCCCACTCGCCTCCCTACCAACGGCCGATCTTCCAGCCCAGACATTTTATTGTCTCGTCCAACCTCTCTAACTCTTGCTCATGGTCCACCTCAACCACTTTGCCAAGTGACCATGTCCCCGTCTTTATCCATTTCGATCTCTCCAACTCTCGCTCCCTATTCTGGTGTTCGTCAACCTTCTTATCTTAATTTAGGCCGAGCAGACTGGAGCTTGTTCAGTCCGAGTGGGACGGAGATCGATTACCTGCTGCTCGCTTTCCCAAACTGCTCGGTCTGGTGCTCGATCCATCCCTCAAGTTTCACAAGAACACCGAGCAGAAGCAGGCCGTCGTCAAAGCGAAGCTTAATGTGCTCAGATCCCTGGGCGGTACATCATGGGGCAGTAGCAAGGAAACTATTATCACGACATACAAGGCAATACTTCAGCCCGCTCTGGAGTACGCTGCACCGGCGTGGCAGCACTTGGTATCAGAAACCTCCTGGACCAAGATGCAGCCTGTACAGAATGCCGCACTTCGTATAGCTACCGGATGTGCAAGAAGTTCCCCAGTGGAGCACTTGCATGCGGAGACACGATTATTACCAGTAAAAGAGCACTGCCAGCTCCAGGCCCAACAATTTTTTATCAATAGCATAAAGCAACCCAACCACCCCTCATGGAGAGTGCTGAACCCCGTCAGGGAGAGACGCATCAGAAAGCCATTCGCCGATGCTCCAAGCAAAGTCAATCTGCAAAGATGGCACGATTCACAGCAAGAACGACTCCGTCTGTTGCGCGGGGAGCACACACAGTTCGTACGGTATCATCTGGAAAAGGCGGCGGTAAATCCCATCCTGGGAGTGGTGCCGCCCCGGGTCTACACATCCGAGTTTCAACTCGGAAGGTGGGCCAGATGCACTCTGGCATCGCTGCGCTGTGGTCACTCTACTATGCTTATGGCATATGTTAGCAAGATTGACAGCAGCAAATCGGACGTTTGCCCAGACTGTGGATGCCACGGCCACGATACGGCACATTTGTTTGATTGTCCGGAGAGACCAACCACGCTGACCACAATGGACCCATGGACGAATCCATTATTGGTGGCCCAGTTCCTCAACCTATGACAGTACCCTCGACGTGGCTGCAAAGAAGAAGAAGAAAAAGAGTCTTTTCGAAATCTGGTTTTGGCGAAAGACTCACACAATTTAGACTTCCTAAGATAAGATTGCAAGGCACTCCACTCTGCTCAATTCTGGTTAGGCGCTAAAATTGTATACATGCTTACTTGGGTTCCGTGGTGGCCGAGTTACGACTGTATGGTATGTTCGCTCGAACATACTGTTCACACTGAGGTATTTGACCTCTACGTATTTCCACAATTTACCCATTTAGAAGGCTAAGTCTACGTCATGGTTGGAAATTGGCTTTCGATACTCCATAGATTCTCGAAGCTGCGCCATCTGTTGATTCTGGAAAACAAGATTTGGGGAAACGAATGAGACGGCCAGTATTTTTGTCGAGCCAGCATTCCGGCCTAATATGGTGTTGCGTCCCTTCCATGAACACGCTGTGAACAGTTCCTCAAGGTACCGCACTGTCTCGTAAAATTTGCCATGAGCCTTCCGCGTACCTGCCGGGATGTAGACTCTGTTCCATTCCAAGTGAACTCATGTTTTCGGTTATCACAGCACGGAGCGGTGGCTTTTTTGTCGAAGCCTCCTTATCACTAGTTATATTTCACCGAGGCCCACCGCTCCGCTGCTGGTGATAATCGAATTCAACAGGTCACTACGGCTGTACCAGAACTTAGCTTATCCGGCAACGACTCGGCATGTCCAATGCATCCACCCGGCGAATTCACGGTTTCGTAATCCTGTCGGAACACTAATTTCCGGCGCGGAGAACCAGTTACATACTGAGCGTTCCGTTAATGGATCAGAACAAATTCTCGTTGCCAAAAAACCTCTGAGGGTTTTTCATCCTTATTGCTTTGTTTCTCCAAACATTTCTCTTCTCGCCTGATTCATTTCTCTCTTTTTACCTCCCTAACAGGCAGAAACAATTATGTCGCTAATCTAGCTGTACACGAGTGACGCAGTAAAGTGCCACAAGCCTGGGTCATTGGGGGGGGGGGTGGAGAGGAGTTTAGATTCGTGTACCGTACATATATGACACGGGCCTTCTGGGACGTTCAACACGTTTAGCTGATTTCACGGATCCAGGAACCGCGAACCTCGAAAATGAGGATCGTGACGATGAGCTCAAGGTTCGCTGTATGTTGACGGGTGGTTCGCAGCGAAATTTTGTTCGAAGCTGTGGTGATCACCGGTGGTAGCATGTCTACCTGGGTCAGCTTTTTTCGTTGCTGTTGCGAGCCTGTATGGAATGTCACGAGAAGTTAAAGTTATTGACAATTAGCAAAAACTCATCTGCAGCCGATTGCTGCATCTTTTTACAGTTATAAGATGCTTCGGAAACCGTGTTCTCATTTCCTCCTTCTGGGTTTTTCCAGCCAAAATCACGCGCTCAGCGACCATCGCGAGAGACACTTGCGCTAGCGTAAGGGATTTGCAGAGTTGAAGTGGCCCAGTCGCTCGCAGCGGCTAATTTCTAGGGAGGTAATATAGATTACATTGGGCGACGACGACGTCTGAGGCGGCTTGAAAGGCGACAAGGAGAGACCTCGAAGCTTTTAGACGCCATGACGGCATTGCGTCACTGCCAACGATCGGCAACCGATTTCGCGACGACAATATTCGAACAATTTTGTGGCCGTGTCAAAACCGAGGACGGGATCATACTTCCGGCGACAAGCGAAAGCGATAGTGCATACCATGCAATTCGATTTTCGGTGTATACTGATGGCAAACATTGTGTCGCGTCGCTCATCAGTGGGAGTATGATCCCGGCCCGATGCTCAGCAATCACTCGCCGGTCGCTGCAACCTTGCGGCTTCATGAAATTGCTCACCCGCGTGTGTACGTGTCGCGGTCCGGTGAGTGTCGCGCGTGCGGTCTGAAAACACACCACCGTTCAGAAGAGTTTCAGCGCTCCATAAGGGTTAGCAGGTATCGATTATGACAGGGAATAAACACAGGTAAGCTAGTCACGCTCCAGGACGTGCTAATTTATCTAATTCAACGTAACAGTGGGGATGTCGCGTCTCCGCCCATCTCGTCGCGCGCGGCGCTCACCGACCGCGACGTAGTACGTACGGTTGAGCAATGTCCGCCTCCCGCAACCTTGCAGACCCCTATTGCGTACCCGTTGTCATATTCTCTTCTGTCGTAAGCCCGCCCTTGTGAGTTGCACTGTTGAGGCGGATACTTGAACGAGGACGATGTTGTCAATCTTGAAAGAGTTTGATTCTTTCGTGTCGGTCGTCAGATACTTTGCTTCCCTCACTCTGAAATGTATGTCTACTCGTGACGCTCCATCACTAAGAAGTTGCACTTGCACACTTGGGCTTGTTTCTGAGCTAACAGTAATACGGTGCGTGATAAAATTTTGAAAAATTGAGCTATCTTCCACAGTTGAAAGCACACGTCTTGTCGTGATTTTGCTGTTTTTCTCCGTGCTTGTGGTAACACATATCGCTCAGCAAGACCCCATAATTCACAACTTGAAAATCAAAATACCATGATTTTCAAGGGTGAGTTCTGATCACAATCCTTCCGTCTTCTGATGTTTTGAAACGTCGACGAGAAACCTGACCTTTGTGCATTTTTTTGATTTGTTTTTGGTAAATTTAGCGTTGACTGTTGTACTCCCTTTGACTTGTTGTGCATGTTCTTCGCGACTCAGGAGATTAAATAATGGGATGAATTCGATTTTAGAGTGGAGTTTCTAGCCTATAAGATCCTCTTAGACGCTCAAATGCGCCCGAGGCGTTTTGAATTCAAGCAGAGAAAGCAAAAGTGAAACGAAAGAACATGATCTGTTTTTGAATGAGAAGTGCTGACGATTTCGTTGACTCTTTCAATAGAAACACGGCGAAGGTCAAAGCGTATGCAGATCTGTCGGTGAAGAAGGCGGCAACTGGGACCCAAAAGGTCGCAAACAGAACAAGCGACGGCTCTGGAATACTATATTGACCCGTTTTTCGATTGATTAAAGGAAGTGTTCACGACGAATCTCGTTTTCGAGTTTTAAATGTGAAACACTACGCTGCCAGATGCTGAAGGCGATAAGGTTGAAGAAAGCAGCGAAAATGGTTCAAAAAACGATAAAAACGGCCTAGAAGTTAGGCCTCTCCCCTCGTTCTGGCGGGCTTGTGGCGCCGCGAACGTTTTCGATGGCTAAATGCCAAGCCTTTCCGCCACGTTCAGCCTGATAGATACGCGCACAATTCTTCATTAGGGCGCCCTTGTGGCAACTAGCAGGGTGCGTAAGCTCGTCCGCGCCCCGAACCTTTACGTACATTAGAAATAGCTATTTTAGCTTATTCTGAGCGCTTTTCTTCGCTGTTTCTTCACTGTTCATTAACTCTCGACCAAAAAACTCCATTTTTTTGAGTCGAACTCAAATATGATATTCATCGTCAGCATCGTCAGCTTTCCCGACGTTGTACTGCCTCCGAGTTGTTTTCCAAGGAAAACACAAGAACGATGTTCTTCGCGAACAGCTTGTGTAAGAGGTTTCCTCCTGAACTTTTGGTAACCCGAGAAATTCGAAGAAATGAACCACATTACGGTTTGGGGAAAAATGTTTCAAGGTTACTGAATCTCAGAAAAAGCTTTCTTAGCCTCTCAATAAAAGAAAATAACGACTTTCACGTTCAAGACGCTGAAGAAACTGGATCAAAGGAACTTAGTTGACATTCGATTTCCTTGCAGCAACAACCAAGATTGTTATACACTCCTTTATTCAGCTTACGTTTCGGCGAGTTTCGCCGTCTTCAGAGCCTGGAAAAACCGAAATCATGTCTGAAATACTACCCCATCAAACCCTATTTCATTCTACAGGCTAATACTCAAACGGAAGTGAGCAGACGACATGATGCCATTGTAAATACCAAACTTTGGAGGTACCGATTGGCCCAACAGCCTCAGATGGAATCGGTGAGGGCGACTAACTGATAAGAACCCTTGGGACCACCTACACACCGGGCCCGCCCACAGATCAACCGATAGGTCAGAATGCACATAGGTCGAAGTAGGGCGCCAGCTCCTGGGTCACCGCAACACATTCGTCTTTTCTATTAATTTTCGGTGTTCTGGCGGCGATCCAAAAAGCTTCTAGAGTTCTGCGTGCTGAGATTTCACATTCACGGGCTAAGATCGTGACCTCCACCGGGAAACATTTGTTTCCGTGGCTGCGCACGCGGTGGTCTCCCAATGGCGTAGAAATCTTAGACTTATTTAGCCCGTCCACATGTTCTTTGATTCTTACGCAAAGCGGCCTGCCAGTTTCTCCAATGTAGTCCTCTCCATATTGGCGGCAATGGATGTGATAGACAACCTCAGTGGCCATACAATCACCTTCCTTCCCAAATGGGCAGACTACACAAGCTGGTGTAACGCAAAGTCGGTCATATAGACGGTTTCGCACTAATTTCTTTGAAGACGGCGAAACTCGCCGAAACGTAAGCTGAATCAAGGAGTGTATAACAATCTTGGTTGTTGCTGCAAGGAAATCGAAGGTCAACTACTTATCAATGCCAAGATTCATTGGGAGTCGCACTTGGACAAAGGAACTTATCCCTTCAATACACGTACAGTCTATTTCATAACGAAATTCCCGCACTCTCTCGCCGTATTTTTCTTCGCTCCTCACACGCAGGAACGAAGTGAATTCAGTTCCGAAATAGGGGGTAACATACACAAGTTTGGGTGGCGCACCAAGTGAAATCCTTTCTTGAGCGTCAGTCGCCACATTTGCCTTATCTGTTTCTGATTCATGGGAAACTCCTCTTCTGCAATCTATGCTCATTCTGCATCATGATTGCAGCGAATTCTTTTTCTGCGGTGCGCTCACTTCTTTTCAGCTCATAGTTGCAGAGCTAAAGAGTTTCCTCAACGGAATTTCGACACGCACGAGGGACATTTCTCAGTTCTATCTATAGCTGTTACCTTAGGGGCTACATCATTTATTAGTCATTCGCTCAACGCAAATGACACACGAGAGACGACATGAGCAAGTGATGACTGGTTCATGCTTAATAGCTTGTCCCCTAACACGCCGCCTCTCAGTCTCACCCATTTCCATGAAACTCGTCCTTCCACCTTCATTTGATCCTCCAATCTCACTTGATTCTGTACGACATTTGCCGTGAAGTCCTGTGGTTGCACTTTCATCCCTACTTATGTACCTAGATAACTTTCATTACAGAGTATAATTTTCTCGTGCGACTCTAATTACTGCAACGTCACCTAATTATTATCGCATCTCTCATCATGTATCAATACGAAGGACACTCCGTGATACCGATTGTGCTGTCGCTTAACTGTGTTTTTCTTTTGAAATTCTTTTCTTGTAACTATGTTTAGTTCTTTTCAATTTCATCATTTTGTTGAACGAAACAGTTACAAGAAAGCGCAGATTTCCTCCGAAAAGTTCTCGACTGTAAGCAACCACTGTCATGGACGCTATCGTTGCTAAAATGTGCAAGATGGAAAGCGTAATCCGCTGAATGCAGAATATACAACAACGTAGTAGAGTTCCCTTGTACCATCAAGTCTAGTGAATGGATGGGGTCGCGGAGGTATTAGGGGGGCCGTAAAGTAATGTCGTTTCTGCGCATGCCAATACTTGATTGTCATTTATCAGCTAATTGTTTGGTTCAGAGGCGTGCCAAAGACATTGCGAGGTTGAGAGGGAAGGACTTCTTTACTTATAGACAATTGAATTCCTGTTTTTTTTTAAATAATTTTGGGTAAAATGGCCAGCCAAATACCAGAAGAGGTACGCATCCGTCATTTCATGCTTTTTGAGTTTCGCGAAGGGAAGTTGCATTTGCAGTTGCTTCCAAAAACACTTGCGATGTTCATCGAAATGCAGTGGACATTCGTAAATGCCAAAGGTGGTTTTGCAATTTCAGATCGGGTTATTTGGATCTTTCCGACTCGTATCGATAAGGAACACCATCAACGTTAGACAGCAACGTGTAAAGGCAGGGTTCACGATAAAAACGGTGTTATTGTGCTACCCTCATGAGAAGGTAGATCTGGCCATCACAAGTGCGAAAATAAGTGAAAAGTTGTAGAAAAGGCGCTCGGGGACGAGTTATTTCTTGGTGTACGTCCGCTCCCCAATTATCGAGATTTCAATAAATGCCTGTCTTGCCAACTTTTTTTTCTAAAGTAATTTCCAAGCTTTTCTGGAGACTACGGACTACTTTAACACCTAGGAGACCGAGTGTCCACACTGCGCACCCACGCCATGAACTCCACTTTTCGTCGTTTCTTCGAAAAAACTATATTCCTTTGTATTGTAGCTGGAAAACCCGTATTGAGAAGAACTCATAAATACTGGTGGACAGGCATAATTCACCATGATATTCTCAAGTTCGGGCTCTTTCATAAGGAAAATCCCGGTTTTAATACCCACTAAACTGATTGGCCGTGGAGCGCGCAGTCGGCTGCGCATAGTAGCCGTGGGACGCCCGGTCTCTTAAAAGTTAACAGCAAAACACAAGGTGGAGAAACAAACATTAAGGAAGATCTCGTTAATTAGGGGGCTGGCCCACGCCAGTAATTAGGCAGTATTCCTTGTTATCGAGCGTTTCAACCGCAAAGTTCCGTTTTTTTAAACGATTTTTTTCCCTTTCCTAATGACCAAATCTACATTCTCGTAAGGAGAACTCAGAAATCGTTATTATCGCGAACCCTGCCTTTAAAGGCAGCAGACACGCTCAAAAATGATATCAATTTTATGGATTAAACTGAAGGTCTGAAGCTGTTAGTATTCAGAAATAGCGAAAAAGACGGAAACAAATTGACGGAAATTAATATATAACGGTACGTTCTATATTGGCCCAGAAATGGACGAGTTGTACGGCACTGGCTGAAATAGCGGAGCTAGCAACTAATTTGTTGGGAAAACGACGCTAATGTACTCGTACGGCCCTTTCTGGAACGCTTAAGCCGTTAGAAGCCTGAAAAGTAATCTAAAATGGCCGCAATCGAGCATTGAATACCTGTATGGAGGGGCGGAGCCCGTATCGATGGGCGGAGCAAGGATGATTTCGTGACTGACTACGGCTCAAATACGGTCATTTGGAATCGTATTTAATGCTTGCAACTTCGTGAGGGCTCTTCTAGGGCCTGCACGACCCCACTAATGTAGTTATCTCAACAACTTTTCCGAGCGTGTCTGCTGCCTTTAAGAGCGGAAGTGGAAGCAAATCCGTGTCAGACGATAGAGGAATTGTCGAATACTCTTAACCAACTTTGGTCCACCATCATTTGAAGCAGATTGTGAAAGAGAGCAGAGCAGTTTGTGTTTGTATTTAGTGTAAGAAAACGGCATCACTTTCTGGTCCCCCAAATACATTGCCGCGCTTGATCGAAACGACGGTGTACGGTGGTGTTGCAACCACCGCACGGCGCGCCGCAGTGGTCGCACCGTGACAATTCACTTGACTGAACTTGACAAGGAGACTATAGAGTATATACAATAATTGCGCTTACAACTTCTTCATACTTTTGCCGCGGCGGCGAATAGATCTTGAGAAGACAAGGCCGGGGCAAAAAAAAGTGCGATTACAACCAAAATTGCGGCAGAACTTTGGGTTGTTATCGCACAAGTTATAGGTGAGCAATCATTGGGCTCTCTTCTTGAGTTTGATACGGGTAGGGAAAGATCCAGCTATTTGTAGGTTGATTTCTCGGAATCCATGAAGGTTTGGGGTTCTCGCAACACATGCCCGTCTCGTTAAGAAGATCCGCAGCGCTTTCATAGCCACTGTTTACAATTAACTCGTTCTCGAGTTCCCGGAAGGAAACAATATCGATAGCCTTCGGAAACAGAACAGCTTCAGGGGAACGGGGCCAAACGGCCTTTTAAAGGCAAGAAGTCTCAGAAGGGTGTTCCAGTGGTGTGGATGCGCCCCATTGGGTCCCAGTTGCTGTCGTAAATACCTACACGGCAGGATCACTGCCAAGCTTTGACCTGCCATTATCAACACTGGCTTTTCCTCGAAAAAAAAACTACTGATTTGTCAGTCTTCTGCCTGACGAGGATTTCCGAGTGTTTCAAACTACCATTCCCAGAATCGATTGGCTTTTTCCATAAGAAACCTTGTCGGGGATCACAAGTTTCGCATTCAACTCAGCTACCTTGTGATAACTTGTGATCATATATCATGCCATGAAATGCATTAAAACACTTCAAAAACAACTAAACTGTTGGGGATCTTAGGCCAAGGCGTGGCAGAAAAGGATTCATGAGGCCATCTTGACGGCAAGTTTTTTTCTAAAAGGTTTCGATGATGCGATCACTTCGTCATCGACGATTTCCATTGAAGCCTACTCATGTAGCGAATCAAATTGAAAAAGTTGTGAAAACAAACCTCCGAAGATTGTTCGCAACTCATTTTGTCTACTTCGTAATGTTATACATGCAGCAGTCTACTACATAAAAAACTCTATGTTCTTGATGAATTTAATGTATGAAAACTTTATAAGGCGGAATAACATGGCATTTAATGCAGCTGGTCATGGTCCTATTCGAGCCAACGATTCTCGCGTCTCCTTCATTTGCATCATGCGTAAATGAGAGGGTTTAGTTGCGAGCTCTTCCTTCCAATTTAGCATTGCTTTCAGTCATTTGAAGCCCATTCTTACCCTCTTTTGCGGTCTCTATTCTCTCCGAAATGATATGCAGGGGAAGAGGAAAGAGCGGGTGCAAACTGCTGGCTCTTTGCGCCAATAATGCGATCTCTATTACCCAAAGCACTCATGTCAGGGTCCATTCCATAAATAAAAGCGCGGCGGAAGCAGTCGTCTGATTCATCAGAGGCGAAAATGACTGCTAGAGACGTCATTCTCTTTCTAGCCGCATTTCAGCGAAATCCGAAAAGGGTCTTGCTTGGAAAAATACCTCATCTGAAATTCAGGAATTTGCTTCTCTGAAAAAAGGTGCATTTTACAATATTACGAGCCACTTTTTTTTGGTCCTGCTATGCGTTATCCAAGGCATCTCGAGTAATCATACAGTTTTCAAAACTATGTAAGTACTACACATTGCTCCTTGATTTTTTTCCAATCATTTGATTTGCGATTTTACGAACATCCTACATATTTTCGGAAGTGTTTGATATTCCATTTTTTTCTCTTTTTTGATTTTCGAAAGTGTTCGGAATTTGAATTTTCGTCTCTTTCATTTTCGAGTGACAAGCAAAATCTTCAGAGCGTTAATCGCATCTGGTAAAACGAATTGTACAGTTAGTATCTCTTTTTTATCCATAATAGAACTGCTGAGTAAGCCGTCCCGAGCTGCTGATCCAAACAAGTTAGAAGCCCTAGGCTGTCGACTTTTGTACTTTTCGTATCTTCCAAAACGCTCGGTAATCTAAAATTTGGAAACGGACCTCGTGATAGTGTTCAGCGTGCAAAATACTCCTCCCTTCGGAAGTCTTTTGTTTGAAATCACATTTCGTCTTTGAATAGAGTGATTGCGTTTTCGACTTGCACTGTCGTCCTCTGGGCCAAGTTCTGGTCCGCATTTGCGGACTACGGCTATTGCATCATGCGACACGTGAGAATCATACTGGATTCATCCGCACGATTCACCTTTCTCCCACCACGACTATCACGTGTCGCAACAGCCGTAGTCCGCAATCGCGGACCGGAATTTGACTCAGAAAACGGTAGTACGGAGTGTTCGTTTGCTTCTACCAATTAGGGGAATGATAGCGTTTCAGAAACATGTTCCAGATTCGACTCAAAAATCTCCCCGGGGGCTATTTTTTGCTGATCACGAATCTGATGTTTATGTGTCGATTCTCCAACGTTTTCGACTTTATTTGTTTAAAGGCACAAAACACCCAGAAAATTATTTTCCTGTGTTATGCTTATACTGGAGAAAATCGCACGCTGATCACAGTGGTATCTTTAAAATCGTTCAGGGACCCCTACAAAAGGAGTTATGGCTCTTTAAAAAAGCCCATTATTTGAGGCGGAAAATTGGTGGACGAGTTGTCTTAGGCTTGTATTTCTTTTCGTTCGCAGCCGTTGCGCGAGAGCGAGCCAGGATAAGGATAATGACCGGTAATGGAGTGAAGAACGGAGGCTCAGTTCAAATTCATCCATCCATCCAGCCGATATCGAGGTCGAAAATCCGGAAGGGGGTCGGACCTGTGGCGGTGAGTGAAGGGGGTCGGGCCTGTGGTGGTGGCTTATATCTCGCTTACCTGATGAATTGAGATCTCGCACTTCGCACGCGTTACACAGGAGGGGTCTACTACACAAACAGATGAAAATCAATAAATTCATGTCTGAGGGTGTACTGTGTCTTAGAGGCAAATTTTCACATTTCATGCTTATCTTGGAGAGAGTCACACGCTGATCACAGTGGTATCTCTGGAATCCTCCAGGACCCCCTAAGAACAGAGTTATGGCTCTTCAAAGATGCCTATATTTTGAGGGTGAAAAATTGGTGGACGAGTTGTCTCAGGCCTGTATTTATCTTCATTCGCAATCGTTGCGCGAGAGCGAACCAGGATAAGGAGACAGTCCGACAATGGACCGAAGAACGATGACTCGTAGGGAATTCATACATTCATATAGCAGTCAATGAGTTCGAAAATCTAGTAGGGGGTCGGGCCTGTGGTGGTGAGCGAAGAGGGTTGGGCATGTGGTGGTCGCTTATATCTCGCTTCTTTGGAGGAATTGAGATCTCATACTTGGCAGGTGTTGTACAGGAGGGGTCTACTACATAATCAAATAAAATTCACAAAATTCATGTCTGAGGGTGTACTGTGCCTTTAACGCTTCAAATGGACGGAAATTTCGAGGGCAAAACGCCTTTTGACGACTTCCGGAATGCTACAATAAATATGGCTCAAAATATTTTTCTAGTGATTATTTTGAGTGCTTAACACGAATCTGATGTTCGTTTTTTTAGATTTTTGACAGTATACGGTAGATTACGGTAGGCATACGGTAGCTCTGTCAAAGTCTCAGATTTGACTCAAAATCTCTACGCGGGGTTGACTCGGGGTGCTGAATGAGAATTTAACGTCCACTTGTCGATTTTCGAAGTACATACTAAGGTAGGTTTCGCCCCCTAAATGGCAGGTTACCTACTAAACCTACAGTAAAGCTCAGAATTTCGAGAAACAGATTCGTTTTCAGCACCCTAAACAACCCCCGATACATTTAAGCCGAAGCCGAAATTTTTTCCAAACACTAACAATTGCCTGATGAGGACCCTTAAATTTTCGGCGGACTACGGCTTTTGCATCATGCAAAACGATGCTAATCCACCTGTGGCTCCGGCCCGATCAACGTACCGGCACGATTATCATCAGTCGTAGTCCGCAAATGCAGACCGGAATTCGGCTCCTGTAACGACAGCACAATATGTACGTACCGGATTGCTGACGAGATTGGAAGCGTCAAAAACGAGCGTAAATAACCATATTTGAGCAAACAATCTGAGAGTCCCTGTATTGAGAGGAGGAGTTTTTCTCAGGAGAAAGGCCGGATTCCACACTTCCGGAAGCTCAGGATTTGCCTTTGATGCTTTCAACGGCTTATGTATTCTGGTACATGCCGCACGAGTCTATTAACCTCGATATTTCAATCAATTTGCGGGTCTGTATGCTGCTCAAGAAAAATACCCAGCATCTACCGCAAAAAGTCCGATTTTCAGTATTGATAGTAGTATTTATTACTCATTTTTTTCACGCGTGCCACGTTCTTAGTACTGCTGATGCTTTGTTAACGAATCCAATGACACGGACCTTACACCGTTGCGTTTTAAATCACGAGCGAACACCAATCTAGGTATTTGTGCGATTCCCTTCTTGCCGAGTTTCATCGAAAAATGCAGAAAATTGGTCTACGCTCTCCAAAAACGATCGGCCAACGACAAACGTCAGTCCTCAAAGGCATGGTTCTCGATAAAATCGGTTGTTGTACTATACCCATGGAATTGTAGATCTGGCCATCACAAAAGTGAAAATAAGTTAAAAATTGAATAAAAAACGCTCAGGAGCAAGTTATGGCTTGGTGTCCTCCCGCCCCCAATTATCGAGATTTGGGTAAAAGCCTAGTTTGTCAACTTTTATTTTCCTTCTAAAGTGATTTCTGAACATTTCTGGAGACTACTGATCACTATAACAGCAAAATAAATGCCGGATAAGCAAGCATTAATGACAATCGAGTTAATTAGGGGGCCGGCCGACACCGGTAATTAGCCGTTTCACTTTGTTTTTGAGCGTTTTTCCCGCGAATTTACGGGTTTTTTCACCTTATTTTATTTTTGTGATGGCCGAATCTATATTTTTATGAAGAGGGCTCAAAATTTGTTTTTATCGCGAACCCTGCCTTTAAATATCCGCACATCCATGGCATGTACCCTGCTTTTCGTAGCTTGATTCGCATGATGTATTGCGAACTCCTGAGAAGTTCTTCGAAATAACGAGACATAGACTGCGGGAAAAAGGAGAGAGCAGAGTACTAGTCCCAAGTTCTATATTGCACCGCGCTCCGAAGAAGTGTGTATATACTGCGTAAGTATAATAACACCGATTTGGGCGGAAACTGTTTTCAAGCTTATCTCGGCTGGGCTCAATGTACATTTAAGAAGCTTCAACATGTAGTAGGCAGGGCTGTGCGAGGGCCTTTCTCCAAATTTTCACTAACAGAAAAGGAAGAAAAAATGGCTGAAAGTGAAACGGAAATTCGGAAACGGAAGAAGACCATAAATTCTCGGCTCCGAGCAGCACCGACCAGGGGTCGAAGTCGCCTGACAGTTCGAATCGTACACCCAATCTCCAGCCTCCCCTGCTGTTGCTACCTGAACTCTTCCAGTTCGACCAGACAGCAACAACAGTAACCAGGAAATGAAGAAGTGTGTGTACGTTTACACTCTATTTTAAACAAGTCGCCTTACCGCGAGCGTCCCCTCTGCTTCTCTGTCGGTGGGGCAATACTCAAGATGGAAACCGTCAAGCGTACATATTCGCAAATTCGATACGATCGTCCTCTTAGCGAGGGTAGAGACATCGAGAAAGGAGACGCAGCGCACGCGCGCAGACGCACGCGAAGAACGAAAATAAATTTCACTCGAAAACAGAGGACATGCAGTCTCCAAAGTAGACAGAACGCTCTTGAGGCCCTTGGGTGTCGATGCGATAAGTTGTCGACACAACCCATGTCAACGTTACCAAACAAAGTAGGCGGGGACGAGAATTGAGTGCATGGGGGGGGGGGGTTATAAAAAGAGTTTTCTCTCCGGAAAATAAGAGTTTTGTGGAGCTTCTTCGCCATTATTCGATATGTCGAGGGCTTACTGCGCGAAAACAATGAAAAATGAGATAAGGTAATTAGTTTAATTTAATCACTTATGTAAGCGTAGGGGCGGGTTAGTATATACTGGAGCTTTGTAGAATGGTGTAGAACTGGCATCATCAGGAAATATCATAATCAACCATGGAATTGGGAGGACGTTCACCATTAAAATTTTTTCGTGTTTTTGGCCATCAAAGTATTGATTAGGTTCTCCGTAATTTTTTCTGTGCCAAGCCTTTTCAAGCCATTTCTGGTGGGATGGTAGGGGGAGACGTATGGTTGACGGAATCAGCTCAGTCGAGGTCGTGTTTGATGTCTGAATCTTGAGACATTAACGCGACTTTGTGAGTTCTGCCTCTTCTGCATGCTTGTTGCCTTGGACATTTCTCATCGAGAACGCGATTATGTGAGGGGAATGCTTGCCTGACACTCACTCCAGCCCCGACGACTTCCTTTTCGCATCCATTTCTGCCTGTTCGATTTGTGCTTCTTTTTCTTCCGCAGAAACGTCATCCAAGGAGAGTCTTGACATGAAGAGTCTAAAACATTCTGGCCTGAGTTTCATTACTGACTGGGGCCCCATATTTGCATTAGGTTTCAGCGATCATTTTTGCAGGTACTTCAGGCCGAAGCTCTCACTTTCGGCGTTACCCCCGGACATGGGCAACCAGCAGGGCCGCCGCCTCAGTCGCGCGGCCGTACAAATGGAAAACGGGGAGACGGGCTCGACTCTGGCCGACACGCTCAAACTGACGTCGTAAGTTCATGCTGGAATCAGCTTGTTTTTCAGTTTTCTTCTCTGAGTGTCGTAACGATTTTTGAATCGTTTCATTCAAACTGTTCAGTGTCTCTATAGTCGGGGGTAGGGATCTTGAATATGAAAAGTTCTCTGTTCCATAGTTAGAAATGACTGTGGTCTCTCCATACATGATTCGAGGAAGGCGAAGCAAATGCGTGAAAAACGGGAATGGAATTCCTCGACGGAAAAATAACGCCGACTCATAGATTCCCATGAGATAAATTGGTATATGCTAACCGACAGTCCACTTCTCTGCGGAACAGCCAAACTACTGGCATTCACTCTCATATGCATGAGCCAGTAAAATTTCTCCACACACAAGGACCAACATTACAGACTTGTGTACATGTGGTGACTTCAGTGGCTATAGCGCCTCAAGTAAGAGGGGAAATTCTAGAGAGATTTTTCGGGTTCAGTGGCAAGGGGCGATGCGGACATTTCTGCCTATATACTCAGATCGAATTGAGTTGGCATGTGGATCGAATTCACACCGCAGGTGTATCTAAAGAGCAGTTCGGCTGCCGCACGCGATGCGGGCGACGGAAAAACGCCGCACGCGCGTCGTCCTTAGGGCGCGTTGACCGAGCGCCCTAAAAAAAAGTAGTTTTTGTTCCATTCTAGCCGTTCTCCGTTATCTTTTTTTGCATTTTCTTCATGTTGTTGTTGCGTCAGACGTAGGGTCGGCGTCGGGATCAAAATCGTCATTTCCCATTCCCCTCCGAGAAGCAAACAAAAAAACTCTAAAAAACTTATATAAAAAACGCGAATCCAACTGAAACGATGCTATGAGAAGCATTGCGTCTGAAAAAGTACATTATAAACAAAAAACATGAACAAAATGCAGAAAATGATGAAGGGGGACGGCTTAAATGGAGCTTCAACTACTTTTTTTGAGACAAGAACGATTTTAGTGTGTTAGCGGAGGTTAGGTACCGTAATCGTTGCCGTGAAATTAAATGCATTGGGAGTGTTGGCTGCGGGCAAAAGGCTAAACGCAACAGCGATGTGCCCCCCCTATAGCGATAGCACCAATTTCTAAATTAAGTTTCGGAGACTGTAGTACCACATTTTATTAGAGTGCAACAGTACGTCCCTCCATACTTATCAAAAAGCACATGGAGCAATAAAAAGGGGAAAAAATTATCAGTTGCTGTCAAATTAGTTGTTTGGTCTGCAAACAACAGCGGCTGAGCATTTAATTTCACGGCAAAGATTACGGTTCCTACTCTCCGCTAGCACACTAAAATCGTTTTAGTTTTTTTTGAGGGCCCTCGGTTAAAGGCAGTGTTCACGATGGAATTCGTTTTTCTGTTTTTCCGCCTATCTTGAAAACGGCCCCATGCTGATTCGAATGATGTCTCTGAGATCGTACAAGACCTTCTGGGAACGGAGTTATGGTCCCTCAAAAATTGAGCTAAGGAAACATGGTGGACGAGTTGTCCGAGGCTTGTAACTTCCGTCTTCTGCAGCCGATGTATGCGAGCTGACCTGTGTAAAGAGAGAAGCTGAGAGTTAAGGGAAGAACGGGGCTAATGATTGGAAATGATCGCTCATCTCACCATCTTGAGCATTCATTTGTTCACGTTGGTGGGCGTGTGTTGCGCTTTTGGGGTTTGCCTTGCGCTCAAAGTGGCAACTTCGGGCTCTTTTGGGGCTCTTACCGGCTCGTTTTCATGCCTTCTTTCGACGTCAACGTTACAGTGTGCCCCTCCGCTACCCATTCCTAGTGGAAACTGATACACGTTTTTTAATGTGAACACTCCCTCTAAGGCGCCCCAGGGACGAGGCGCGCGTGTAGAGTTTTTTCCGTCGCGCGCGTCGCGTGTGCCAGCCGAACTGCTCCTTAGCCACACCCGCGGTGTGGATTCGATCCACATGCCAACTGAGTTTACTGTTTGTGAGCTCATGGAGGCAGGAGCATCCCCTCTGCGTCTTTGCGCGCACAGCGATGAAAGTCAATGCCTTACAGAGAGGCGAAGGGAGAGTTTCTAACCCCTTTAGGGCCTCCATCGGCCAACTCTTTTGTAATGGAGTATGCATATCTGCCCTTGTATATTCGTGTACGGGGGACATAGTGTACGAGACTACTGCGGGACTTCTCCTCATGAATGGACTGAAATGAATCTTAACTAAAGCATAGCGCTGATCAATCCTCAAAAACGGCCACATAATGGATAATGAAGGAATGAGAGTCTACCGTCTACTTTCCAACGCAGGACACGTTGTAGAACTTACATACAAGGATTTAGACGATGTTGAAAAGTTAGCAGGTACCATGTTGGTCAAGAGAATGCCTCGAGCCAAATTACAGAACTTGATGAAATTGGCCAGCTCTATGAGGTGATGGGACTCAGGCCATTGTTATACTCCAAGACTGGCAGCGATCGATTACCGCACCGTTTTCGTATTTTAGGTATAGCGGCACTCTTGTCGCGACAAAACTGTCGACGGCGACAGTATAGTTGCTACAACACATCTGTAGTGTATGGGCCTGGTGCAAATATGATTCGTGATAGTTGGCCGAACCTGTCGCGGTCACAAGCTTTTAGTATAACAGTGGTCGTGTACAGGGTGCAGGGGTAGTCAAAATCAAGGTAGTAAGCTAAGGGCAAGTTTATTCTCGTTATTCAGAAGAACATTGCTTGCGTATTGGTATTTCTTCTTTCTTGCAATGATCCTTTTATGGATGATAAAGCCGTGTCACCTCAGCAGTCCCAGGATCTCTCAATGCATTCTTGCTTCTGTTCCGACAGCAGCTCAAGTTCAGAAAAGTGCGCGACCGAATTGTTATCTGGCAAGGTACACCCCATACGGGAGAAGGCCGGGAAGACGACAGTCTTACCCACTGCATACTGGTTACCCGAAAGCTTCCCTGGTCTTCTTCTGCAACACCTACCCGTTTGCCGCAGGATTGCGACTCTCGAGCAACTCCGCTGCTGTGTCAAGAACGGTGCAGGCGTTTGTTTTCAAAGCTAGTGATTTTTCTATTAGGTCTTTTTTTGAGAAAATGAAGACCAATCTTTTTTGCTTAGAATTCACCTAGGTTTCTCCGTAGTTCTGATCATGTTACCATAGTTTTGGACAAGTCTGTATAACGGTTGAGTACGTGATCATTCGGGGTACACCGAGGAGACGTCGCGCTGCTGAGTTGTTTTTTTTTTCTCAAACATAAACACAGTAGTTAAACACGGAATTAAAAAAAAAAGTATTGAGCACTTTAAAAGGGCGCGATGCTCGAGAAAGGCCAATTTATGGCTCAGGTGAACGTGGTGCCTGAATATGATGTTTATCAGCTGTGTTGTGAATCCTTTTGTTCTAAAATTCAACTGTTGTTGTCCTGGAAGAAAACTTACGCTTCCGGTGATTGTTGGAAGTGGAGCAGGCTTTATAATCCCTGAAACACCTTGACCTGAGAACCAATGCCTCAGAACCATCTTTCCCTCTGGTGCTGGTGTTAGGGACCAGAGACGGAGTCTTTCCACAGATTCCTCAAATATTTTAGTCAGTCCTCGTCAGAATGGTTACTGCAGGCTTCAATTCGTCATGCAATATTATGCCCGTGGCTTCATCCGTCTACTTTTTACCGAGCTGCCCGGCGTTTTCCTATTTTTAAACTTGATGTATCACATGACAGTTGACGACATGCCGGTTGGCGAACTAGCTGCTTAATAAAATTCCTCCAGAGACTTCCGCAGATTTTTATGGCCTCAACGATCATCTTCTAGGATTACACCGGAGAAGATTCAAGGAAAACAGTTTCTATACTAACCATACTTCAGCCAGATCTGGCTCTGTTCAAAATAGCTTCGCTATGTAGGATACATCGAATTCCTATAAGTAGGGAACAGTATAGCAGTCTTCATCTTTCCGATGCATAATGTCCAAGCGTTTATATTATAGTTGTACACGAACGAAATTTTCGAAAAATTTTCGAAAGATTTTTCGAAATTTCTTTCCTTCGTTCGAAGATTCGTCGAACGAAATTTTTTCAAATTCCGTTCGCTCAAAATTTCGTCGAACGAAATTTTTTCAAATTCAATTTTCGTTCGTTCGAAATTTCGTCGAACGAAATTTTTTCAAATTTCGTTCGTTCGAAATTTTCTCGAACGAAAATTTTTCGATTTTCGTTCGTTCGAAATTTTTTCGAACGAAAATTTTTCAATTTTCGTTCGTTCGAAATCCCGATTTTTCGAAATTTTTTCGAAATTCGTTCGTTCGGAATTTTTGCAAACAAATTTCGAAAAAAATATCGAAATTTTTGACAAATTTCGAAAAAATTTCGAACTTTTTGACGAGTTTCGAAAAAATACGAAATTTCGAAAAAAATCGAAATTTCGGTTTGTTTCGAATTTCGTTCGTTCGACCTCCGAAATTTCGAAACTTTTTCGAAATTCGTTCGTTCGAAATTTTTTCGAACGAAATTTCTTCATTTTTCGTTCGTTCGAAATTTTTTCGAACGAAATTTTTTTTATTTCTCGTTCGTTCGACATTTTTTTCGAAATTGTACAACTATAGTTTATATGTAAACTCTTGAGGTTGTAGCAAGGTCAGTTCCACGATACACTAAAGAGCAATAAATCGCTTGTATTTTTCGTACTTCATGAAAGTTCCAGAATCTTACTAGGGACTGCTTTGAACTTTCCGTGGAGATTTGGAAAACCATGTTGTCGTTGCTGTAGGTCTGGGAGAGTACATAAATAACCCGTGATTGAAGTTTCCTGCTGGGTTCCAAAAAAATGGCACTTTCGCTTCACAAAAAGGTAATAGGGAATTCTTGAGATGTTCAGACAAAATTTTTCGTATTCAGCTCAAAACTTTCATCTGGGGGTTATTAAGGGCGCTGAACCCAAATCTGGGATCTACTCCTCGCCAGACTTAGGGTTACTGTAGCGGGTTGCAGATGCGTGTTAGGAGGCCCGAATAACCCCGATGTACAGGTTTTGAGGCGATTTGGTCGTAGGGTTCTCGAAATCGTCTAAAGTCGCTTTTTGCCAGCAAAATTTTCCCTCTGAAGCGTCGGACCAAATAAGACAGGATTTTCCAAATATTGAAAAAGGGCCTTAGAAATCAGCACCCGAAACAACTAGAAACAAGTTTTTAACCCGATCCGAGACATTCTTTGGACATCCTGAAAATTGCCATTCGTGTACCCGTTTTCTCTTCGCGAAGCTATCAAAATTCCCACTTTTGGAAATCTCCTGTAAATCTCTGAGGCATTAAGGGGAATCGGAAAACGGATTATCAATGCTGTGTCCCATACCTACAACTATCAACGCATGGTTTTATAAAAGCCCTCGGGAAATGTAAGGTAAGCCCTAGTTAGGTAAAATTCGATAATGTTTCGTGCACATCCGTAACATTTGTCCCGAAATTCGTCGAAAACCTTCATTTTGGTTCGAATTAGAACCCAAACACACCAATCGATTCGTTTCGTTGTGCTGGCTTCTAAGTGAAATCAGTCTCGAGAGTGTCCCAGGTGGTGACCTCGTTATGATCTTATTCCCGGCAAAGGATCAACCGCTTGAGACTGCTATCAACACGGTAAAACGCGACAAATTCCACTTTCTTGGAAATTATACTGAAAATCGATTTAGCCGCTACTAGGTTCTGGAAACGGGCTCATCTACTTATTAGGCACTGCTCTCTGGATGTACCACTGTTTTCCCAGTTGAATGGAAGGTACAGGGAAGCTGATAAAAAATGGATAAGAAATGCAATGTGTCGCAGTTTTTAAGTTTTCGTAGCTCATACGCAGCCATTTTCTCAGCGTAAGGTAGTACATTCCCTGGTCATTGTGCTTTCAATCATTAAAACTTGCCCCAGCGGCAGACCAACCTTGAAGACTCCTAATCGGTGTCTTCAGAGCAGGGTCTATCCAGGGTCTCGGCACCAGCCATGGCAAATCAAGCTTACCGCCGCTCATGAAAACCGTCGCGGATGTGTTCAGGCACCGTCACGGCGAAATCGCTACCAGGTTGCAGTGAGCTTTATTAGCAATGACTGGTGCCGGGATTTTGGGGCCGAATTCATCAACGCGTGGGTATGGGTAGCGGTAAAGGCGTCGGCAGTTTTGATGAATACCCTGTGCAAACGGGAGATCGCTAACCAGTCGTGCCTACTTCTAACCCAGTTAACAAGGGAACCACAATAAGCCATATCGACCATTCCAAAAGAAATGTACTTTTCTAGAACCATTTTCGGACGAAAAGTCCGAATATTCCCATCGCAGCTGCCTAGACCCACTCTGGAAAAAGTTATAGGCATTTTTTCTCTGATTTTCGTACTTATTGCACCCTCCAAAAAGCGCATTTTTCTTACGAAAACCCGGGAACGGACCTCATATTCGTGTTCAGCGCCCAAAACTACCCCACCAAGCAAAGTTAGGTTGAAGGAACATTTTCCAAACTTTGCGCAGACTAACAGCGTTTTGGACTTGTACGGATTTTCGGTTGGGCGTTTATTTATACCAATTAGAGGGCTCTCGAAGCGTTTTAGAAAAATATTCCAGATTTGACTAAAAATTCGCTTTGGGGGGTTATTTGGGGTGCTGATCACGAATCTGAGGTTCATTTATCGATTTTCCGAAGTTTTCGACTGTATTCGTTCACAGATTCCCATCGGGGGAGAATTTGATGGCAAATCGCGACTTTTGACGATTTCCGGAGTGCTTCTATAGAATATGCTCAAGTTATTTCTCTGGGGGTTATTTGGAGTGCTGAACACGAATCTGATGTCGGTTTATCGATTTTTGGCAGCTTACGGTAGATTACGGTGGGTATACGGTAGTTTGGTCAAAGTCTCAGATTTGTCTCAAAGTTTCTATGTGGGGGTTATTTGGGGTGCTGAATACGAATTCGATGTCCATTTGTCGATTCTCGAATTATTAAGGTAGAAGTTGCCTCCTAAATGGCATGTTACCTACCGTAACCTACAGTAAACCTTAAAATTTGGGCAAGCAAACTCCAGATTCGTGTTCAGCACCCCAGATTACCTCTACATACATGTTTTTAGCAAAATCAGGGGAAAATTTTTCTAAAACACTAAAAATTCCATGGGGGGTGGTACCCTTACCTTGCCGCAAAGTCTTAAAAACGCTCATAACTTTTTTCAGAGTGGGTCTAGGCAGCTGCGATAGGCATATTCGGACTTTTCGTCCGAAAATGGTTTTAGAGAAGTACATTTCATTTGGAATGGTCACTTTGACTTATTGTGGTTCCCTTGTAAGAGGCAGGGGCAAGTGAGACACCACTCGGCTACGAGACGAGCTGCCCTTGCGGGTAATCATCGAAAGTGCCGACGCCTTCACCGCTACCCTAACCCATGCGTTGATGACTTCGGCCCCTGGATAGACCCTGCCCTAAAAGCACCGATTAGGAACCTTCAAGGCAGGGTTGGTCTGCCGCTGGAGCAAGCTTCATAGAGCAACCTTCAAAACTCGCAGGAATAGTCTTATTACGAGAAATTCAAGTTGATCTACCGTGTTTCAGGTATCAAATCCAAATGTTGCTTTCTACATGGACAAAAGTGAAGTCCACAACAACGTTTACCCAAGTATTCAAGTTGGTTTTAGATTTATGTCTTTATATTAGCTGTAGTTTTTTTCCTTTCCTGTATTTACTTTGTTCGGTATCAAAAGCCAATAGACAACTTCAGTATCCAAAGGCTACCTATGTACTGGAGAGGATATCTTTTCTATAATATTTTTTTTCAGATTATTGTGCTTCAAATCTACGATAAGTCGCGAAATTTTCCAGAAGATGTCTATCGTCGAGGGTTTTCGAACAAATCAATGCTGTGATTTGAACATGCATGCCAAGGTTTACTTTTATTTTCAAGGTTCAATTTAATGAATTTCTTCGCCGATTTTTTTTTCATTTAATGCTAGTTTCAAATTGAATTCAAGTATTGAAATGTTAATTGCTCACTTTTCTTCCTATGTACAGCTTGCGTGTTAAACACTTGTATGGAGTTCTTGGCCTTGTGATGCCTTGCCTATACTTCAATACTCGCGCTAGGTTTGTGAAAAAGAGGAGCACTTTTCAAACTTGCAGAAAAACGTCCGATGCTTCTAACATTTCTGTAAGAAGTTTATTTAAAGGCGGTGTTCACGAAGAAAAAGTTTCCCTTTTTTTGGCTGAAACGTAAGTTTTGAGTCCCTACAAGAAGATTAAGAACGGAAGTGCGACGAAAAACGGCCGGTAGGTGGGTGAAAATCTCGTGGGCCAGCCGACCCTTTGGGCCACTCCGCCCACGTCCTATAACAGTTTCCCTGAATTTGTGGTTAAATGAGCGTTGGTTTCCGATCAAAAGCCCTGTCCTTTTCTTCATTCTCAACGTCTCTCTTTACTCATGTCAGCTCGCACACATCGGCTGCAACAAACGGGAGTTACAAGCCTCGGACAACTCGTCCACGATTTTCCCTTGCTGAATTTCGAGGGGCCATAACTCCGTTTCCAGGGGGTCCTCTACTATTCCAGGGACATCATTGGAATCGGCATGGGACCGTTTTCAAGATAGGCGGAAAAACAGAAAAACGACTTTTATCGTGAACACTGCCTTTAATGTCAGTTTTCAAGATGATTTTCCTTCCCGAGTTTTTCACTCAGAACAATGCCTTGACCACCAAGTGTTACCAAAATTACGAAGCAACGACGAGAAACGCAATAAAACGTCTTATTTCAGTGACATTATTCTCTGGCGTGGACTAGTTGTCCGGTTAGATGGACACGTTCACCGTGGTTTTCACCGGTGAAAAATGGGGCTAGTCACTACGAACAGGACCTGTGAGAGTAAAGAGGCGGGGTGAGAGCAAAGAATTTGGTGTCCTTCTAATGCGTTTTCGTCATTTCAGTTCTACATGGGGGCCAAAGAGCTAAGTTAGCTATTAATCTTGAAATTGAAGAATATCGTGAACACTTCCTTCAATATATGTAATCATATTCACGGCTCATTTTGCCAGCTAATGATGTGTATAGCGGGCCCAAGTTTTTAAGATTTGCTTTGAGTTTGAAGGAGAAATTTTTCGTTTGTTTCTCAAAAACATCGCGTCCGGCATAGTGCTGCGAAAGTTTAGGCAGGTCTTGTACTAAGAATGGTGGAGCAGTATCTTTCCTTCCATCGTGAAGTAGGACAAGATTGTGATTTGTGTAGGTTGCATTGTCTTAATCTTGTATTTAGCATCACTCGGAACTCCCTTCATAAGTACGTACATAGGACTTGTGTTGGGAGAACAGACCGTGAATGAAGGTTTTAAAAATCCAACATGCGTAATTCTCAAGGCTATCCCAAGTACGTACACATGATTAACTAGGAAAGAAATATATCGCTTCTCTAATTATCCTTCAATGAATGCTCGAATTTTCGCCGCCGCTCGCCGCGCGCGAAATTTTCGAAAAACTCTCATGAAAGCTGCTCTCTTCGAAAACGAGATGACTCTAGAATAGTTGAGCCCACTATGCAGAGGTAGCGATTTGAGCTGAAAATGTGATTGCGTCTTTATGAACAGAAATTGTGCCGCACACGAAGCGCGCATCAGAGTTGGATTTGATCTTTTTCCGCACGGATGTCCTAAACGGACATTTCTCTCTCATACGGTTGCCAGAATTGATTTTAAAATTTTGTTCAGTTCTCAAAAAAAGCAGTCGCAAATGAATATTCCCGAATTGGAAACTTCCTGTAATACCAGACCGCAATGTTTTCCAGGAGAAATTGCACAAGTTGCAATTTTCGCAGAAATGGAGAGTTCTTCCAAATGAGAAATTTGCGCAAACTTGTTTTTGTGCTATAATATGGTCTTCAAAAAGACCGAAAGTTCCTACATACATTTCCTACATTGATGACTGATTTTTACCAACCCAATAAATCGCCTCGAAACCGGCTTCTGTGATATTTCCCCCTCTCCGCGTGTGAACGTGGGGAACTGCTTTCATATATTCATTTGTAACAGATTTGCTTCGCTAGAAGAGGTTCATGATTTGGCATTAAAGAAATTGTGAGGTAAGATAATTGAGATGCTTCATACGTATGATTCGGCGTGGAACATGGAGGAAACGCTAAAAATCCAGTGAAATGATGGACCATTGATTTGGATGTGCACTTGTTTAATAAATAGCAAAAATTCAGTGTAGCATTGAAAAACCAAACGCACGTGCTACAGAGCAATATATATTCGTGTGGTCGCCACTATTTTAGTCGACGGCATTTGTATAAACACGTTGTGTGGTGTTGTTTTCTTTATTTAATTGAATAAATCTTCTCAGAATCACTGTTCCTAAATATTTGGGTGTAAGCCAAAACTAGGCTCTTAGCTTTGCAAACTTAAAGGCAGTGGTCGCGATTAAATATGCTTGTCTTCTTTTCCTCTCTGAACCCTTTTCTGGTTTAAAGTAGTAGGAGTTATGGAAAAAAATTGCGAAAAAAGCCGCTGTTTTGGGCAAAATTTGAAGCCTGAACTTTCTTGTCATTTGATGGTGGACGAGCCCACTCCACATCATCAGCATCGATGATCTCTAATATCGATAACATCAGCTGGCTTGAAATTGGATTTCAATCAATTAACATCACTCATCTAGTCAAAAATATTGACTGAAATGATTGCTTCCATTGTTCAACTGTTTTTATTAGGTAAATTTGCGATTATTTCTTCCTCTGAATGTCGATGATTTTTGACTGCTCGGCATGAGACTGCGATCTTTTTGGGCGGAGCTGTGCACGTGTGCACGAACTGGCATCTTCGGGCCCCAAAAACTCTAATTCTAGGCTGTTTTTCACCGCGCTACCTTAATAGCTTTTCAGCTATTTTCGATCTAAGCCGAATTTTGTAGTTTATTTGATAATGTTTTTCATCGTGACCACTGCCTTTAGGCTGTAACCATTTGCCTGATTCTAGAAAAGACGGGCGCGATTCGTTTTTCCAATGCTACACTGAATTTTCGCTATTTATTAAACAAGTGCACAGCCAAGTCAATGGTCCATCATTTCACTAAATTTTTTGCGTTCCTGCAAGTTCATACCCATGAAATATTTCACTTCTTTTACCGAGAATCTCACAATTTTTTTAATGCCAAATCATAAACCTTTTGTGCGAAGCAAAACGGTTACAAATTTCATTTTATTTTAGCAAAGGTCTCCTTTGAAAAAAGCAAAAGGTTCTTCATGATTCTCCGGTCGTTATCTTCCGTAGTCTACCGTAAGCATGAAAACGAACTTTATATTCATTGCTCCAAATAATGTGCCCAGACTAAGTTTGGGCACAAGTCACTTTCATTTTCAAAATCTGCAATTGCAGACATCCGGTGGTTTTTGATTTCCCGGTCTTTTCCTTCCGTAATTCACGGAAACCTGAAAACGGACCCAGGTTTATATGTTTTCCTCTTTTTGGTTTGTTTTTTGCTCCACTTTTCCCATTTTGGAGAAGTGAAACTTCCAACAGACAATATTATCGGATGGGTACAATTTTTGAAAATTGTGACCCTTTACCATTCAAAAAGCCACTCATTTTCGCATTTCGAGCAACCGGTGAAAGGTTAATAGTATTAATAAGTAATATTCGATATGGGGCGATGATTAGAATTTCCCAAACTGGTGACTCATAGCCATCAACGATCAACACTCACTGCGGTATTTTGTGCAGCAGGCCAAAAAAACCGATATTATTGATTGGTAATAATCGATAATGTCTGATGAGTGAAATCCCGCAACCAAGAGACCCTTCACCCATCAACAATCATCACTACAGGCCGCATTTTGTGCAATAAGTGCGAAAGTCGATAATGTTGATGATCAATCGATGACATGTCATGAGTACGAATTCTGCCATATTCAGTACTTACCCGAACGACCTGTGTTGATCGACGGCAGATGCAACCACGCACCCTTGTCTCCACAGCCGTAGCACGTCCATGCAGATTCGTGCTCCACGGCTAATTTAGTATGAAAACCCACAATTTTGAGGCACACTTCAAAGTAAAGTTATCGAGTTCCGATTGAAATTGGAGCGACCCGCATTCATTTCCAGCCACCTATCAAAAAATGAGCTTCCTAACTCAATTTTAAAGGCAGCGTTCATGATGATCCAAACTCGGAAATCGGCCTCTCAAGATTAGTTTATGGAAAATCCTCGTTGACTTTCCACAGTGAAATGGTAGGCGAGAAGGATCCTAGGCTCCCAATGTCGAAAGAACTGTAGAAAACGAGCCAGGAGCGGCGAAATAAAGGCTGCAAACAAGCGTTTTGGTGCTCCAGACACGCCTCGTGCCCCAGATCCGCCCCTCGAAAAGAACAAATGAAGACTCAGATTACAGGAATGATCAAGTGAAGGAAAGGCTGATAAGTGCGCTGATCGCTTCATTGCACTGATAGGTATCATCCTTCGAGCGGTCAATTCGTCCACGCTCAAAAATCAACGTAAACAAGAGAGGGCCTATTTTGGCTCAAAAACGCGTCTTTCGTGTCCTTTTTAAGCATGCCTTGCTATATAGGGCACCAGACCTTCCGTAAACCGTGGAGATATGGGAAGTGAAATGTATCGTGAACACTGCCTTTAAGTGTACCAACAAGATCGTGAACGCCAACTGAAAAAAGGAGATTAACATTATTACTTTGCGGGTTTTCAATTTTTTTTTCGAATATCAGCAAACCATTCTAAACAGTTTTTGGGTGTTTGTACCAACTATTTATGCTGTTTTCAAGGAAAAAAATCGCTTTCCCAGATCTTCTCAGATCGTTGAATTCGGAATTGCGGGTTCGCGCACGTGCAGTTTAAAACCAAATCAGGTGCGCGCTTCGCGCGCACCACAGTTCTAAAACAGTTGTTGATTACCCAAACGCATATCAGCGCTAGAGCCCTAAGACCATTCACTAGCAGGACGCGAGTAACCGTGACCCAAAAGCTACCCTGTTCGGTTTCACGGTATCCATGCTTTCGCGATTTTGGGCATTCTCCGAGGACATCAAGGCGGAAACTTTAAGGTCTAAGGCTGTAGAAGATTCTTCATATACATTCCGACAAACGTAGGCCAGATTTGTTTTCAGCGCCTTAATTTACCCCTACGTACAAGTTTTGAGCCAAATTCGAAACTTTTTTTTGGAACACCCTAAAAATTATTTGATGGGTACCCATATCTTTTCTCGAAGCTTCAGAAACGTTTATAACTTCTTGGAACCAGCTTTTCGGGGCGAAACATTGCATAGTTTAACTAAAGATGCTCATGAGATACTGACAATACAATTCGTTTTCGCAGATGCGACCTACGCTTTGTACACTTCCCTTGTAAGCCTAACGCTGAGTGTTGATAACTTGAAATGCTGTAGCTACACCTTGCCAAAAGTGGTTTCGGAGCCACCGAAACGGTCTTAATTCATTCAAGGAAACATGTACAGTTGAATCGGATCGGTTTATCAGTTGTGGAGTCATAACCGACGCAACGACCGGTGTGGACTGTACCGGGAGAGGGCCTCTCTACATACCGAGGGAGGAGTTGTCTCGCCTTCTACGGCTCTGATCGCACTCTCTACCAATTGACTAGCGTGACATGTCGAATGCTAAAACGGGACAATTCTTTCCTCTGTGTGTAGAGGGCCCCTATTCCAACTGTACCACCCTTGTCATTTTTGTTTGAAGTCGCGACGCAGCTACGTGCGAGCATGACACGCGCGAAAGTGAAGGAGTAACGACTATCGATTTAGTGATATCTTGTCACCTGGCTGTGTCGCGGCTTCCTAAGAGAATGAAACGGATCATATGATACTGGCTCTCAGGATAATCGTGCTGCCAACATCGGAGCCAAATTCTCGATTCTCACTCATCCTTTTTCTCGCTAACAAATCGCTCAGAAGTGAGAAGAGAAATCGAGTATGAAACAAAAGTTTGATCTGTTTGCCAGTAACAGCATATGTATGTATCTACATACGCTTTTTACACACCAATGCCGACGCTCACACAATTTTCACGACGTTTTACGCGGTGAACCCGAAGTCCCACCCACTTTTACGAGGTTGTGCGCAGTGTTCTCGATGCTCCTAACATATGTTACTCACTGATACCAACCAGGGATGTGCGGAAAAAATATTTTTGGAAACAGAAAGCAGAAAACAGAAAATCTAGTTTGACAGAAAACAGAAAACAGAAAAAAATCTCCGAAAATGGCCAGAAAACAGAAATCACAAAATTTTCAAAAATCAATAAAGCGTGTTCAGCGTACACTAAACAAAATTTTTTAAAACATTGAGCTTTTTTTTACATTTTTTGAGTGATCTATGCTTCTTTCATTTAATTTTCAAAACCTTGCAGTTGGCCAGAGCAAAAAGTATAGACGCTCAAGAATTGCAGAATATGAGTGCGATGAGATGACAAATGTTCGTCAAACCTTCCTTTTCCCAGGCAATAAAAGCTCGATTATTTATTAGAAGCTCAATGAATATGTCTGTACAAGGAGTACGTATTGAACTCGGAGCGAGCTTTCCGTTCCTGAGTGTACATATTTTGACACTTATTGCGGGATGACTGCTGGTTTGAACAATGTACTACTCCTCAGAGCTGAAAGTCACGCCCGTACCACCTGTGCCGTTAGAGTATAAATGACCTGACGCGTCGTTCGCTCCACCGTTGAGGGCCTTTTGTACCTCTAGGGCAGAATTATCATCTGCCTCATAGGCTCACCATCAATTTCTTGGCGCTTCATCTTAACTGAATTCTGTGCCATCTGCGTTGCAGTGAATTAAAACACGTATTTAGAGTTTTGCTTGCATGGTACAGTTGGGGCCAACATTACCCCGCTCCATCAAAGCGGGTACGTTGGGGAGCGGGTATTCGTAGAGGCTTGACTCTGAGATAAATTGCCGCTGCGGCTCCGCGATATTGCCGCTTTGGCGCGTGCAGGCACCGAAGCGGCACTATCGCGGAGCCGCGGCGGCACTACCGCGGAGCTCTAGCAGGGACCCGACAGTACCGCTTTGGCTGCGCGATAACGCCGCAGCGACTTCGGGAGGGTGTCTGATATGAAGTGATTCAAGAATTATAAGACAACTAGAGGGGGTATAAATGTAAGAACAAAAATTCGCACCTGCGGTCGTTACGTCCTTTGTCTGATAAGGACAGAGGTTACCGCCGCTTTTGCTCACAAGGAAACACGGAATGTACCTCAAACTTGGGCATAATGAACCGGCGACAATTTCTTTTTACCACACAGGACAGTACATCGTGCTCCACGCGTGTTCGTTGTTGCATCCTCGCGGAGCCTAACGTTCTAACGCGGAGCTGCTGCGGTACTATCTCCGCGATGTCGAGGCTCAAGGCATGGTAGCAGAATCGTCTGATCACGGAGCCGCTGCGGCACTATCGCGGAACTATTGCGGCACAGTCGAAGATCGCGGTACTTTGCCGGCACTGACGCGGCACATTTTTTCAGAGGAATGGGTTTTGTGCCTAATCAGTGGGTTGCGGGGGCCAGCCGACTTCCCAATGAGTGCCTTTATCTCCCTACATAAATCTGTTCCAAATTTAAGGATCCTGGAGGGTTGGTTGGTTGGTTCACCTCGGCGAGGATCGAACCCGACCATGTACAGCGAACAGCACCGTTTCCTCCCACAACGCCACACATGCCCTAGTGGATAACCACTACAGCGAGATAAAAGTGTCTAGCGTGGTACAACTGCAGAGAGCCTGGGTGAAGCACATCCTCACCCTATCGGCTTAGCTTCGAAAAATCCAAAAAAAAGTCCTGCTGGAAATCGCAGTACACGTTTTTTTTCTGTTTTCTGTCCAAATTTTGCCTATTTTTACAGAAAACAGAAAATAGAAAAAAATGGCCAAAAATGGGCAGAAAACAGAAAACAGAAAATTCCGCACATCCCTGATCACACTGACACTTTTCGTTCCTTTTGTGCGTTGGCACAAACTCGGATCACGTATAGGGTGGTCCACATGAAGTGAGAAGGGCTTCAGAAAATCGATTTTTAGTTATTTTTTGCCTCTTCCGTGCTTGCTCATGATTTTATTCGTTTACCCCACATTTTTGTTATATTGAGGCTATTACTCTTCCCGGTTTGCAGAAAACAATGGTACATATCTACTGGAGATCGTTCAGCCATAGTTGCTCTGCTCATCGATGGTAGTCAGCTTCCGACACTCCGAAGATGCTCAAACTTCATCTAGAGCAAGTACATCGCTTAGTAAAACGTTTCGAGGAGACTGGTGGAATTGAAAACCGTCCGAGAGGAGGACCGAAACGAACCGCGAGGACTCCTGCCCTTCGGAAGGCCATCGAAGACAAGTTTTGCAGAAATTCTGGAAGAAGCATCAGAAAATTGGCATAAGAATATAGATCAGCATCAGAAAATTTGAAAAAGAATGTTGTAATATTTGCGCACTGACTTCGCGCCAACGCGCAACCAGGAACGCAAAGTATCAGTGCGATCCGTTTTTTACTGTAGCTTAGTAACCGATTTCGTCACTTTTCGCCCACTTTTTTACGACGTTCTGCGCGATGAGCAGGCAACCCACCTACTCTCAGAAAATTTTGCTCGCTTCTTCTGTACGTCTACTCATTTCCCACGAAATTCTTCACATTAGTTAAAAAATAAGGCGCACTACTAGATCATGGGATCCGAAATTGCGGGAAACACCGAGTGCCTGAATGCCATTGGCCACACCTGACTACGTGAATACGTGCACAGTTGTTCAGACACACAAAGTAGCGCAAGTGAATATGTATGTAAGTATTGCGTTGCGGGTAAAAGTGGTAAGAGTGGGACACGAAAAGGAGTATTTCTTATGAACAACGGAACCTTCGTTCGATGCTGATATTTGTGAAGTGCTCACAATGCTCCACAGATAATATTTTTTTACCCATCACTTGTTAAATTTTTGTTCTATCATCACACAGGTATTTCAAGCATCAATATTTCGTTTATGATGGTCCTTGCAGGTTCTATGTGACCTACTTGACTCGATTGTTACTGATTTACAACAAGCAGCGAAGATTGTGCAGGTACTTTTTGTCTTGTCTCAATGGAGAGAGAGAGAGTCGCACCCCCATCTCTGACAAATAAGGAATCGATTATCGTCTGTGTCAATGCGATATTACCATGACTTGTAGCGCCCTCGATGCTGATCTCTCCGTCTCTTCTCCGCTCTCTCTTTGTCTCTAACTTCGCTTAGCACTCGCACGCAAAAGATCCATGAGAATTTCGCTTTGGCACAGGCTATACTCCCGTGCAGCCAGGCGCGTCCTATGTCTGCTTACAAGGGAAGTGTTTATGGTGGTATACGCATTTGCAAAAACGACTTTTATTGTTAGTAGCTCTTGGGCCTCCATAGTGAAGCTGCGCAGTACACGCCCCAAGCTGCTGGTTCCAAGAAGTTACAAGCTTGAAGCAGTCGTCCTTTGTATTTTGTGTGCCTTCAAAAACGAGCAGTAATCTTTCGCAATTGTGGAAACATACCTCATAATCCTGCTAAGCTTCCGAAATTTCTCCTCCCCCCTGGACAAAGTTGAGCTGAAAGCACATTCTTCGAACTTTGTACAGAGTGATGGCGTTTTGACTTGTACGAATTGTTTGTTGACCGTTTCTACTACATGGCAAGAAAAGGGTTTTGAAAGCGTTCAATTTTTTTCTCAGATTTGACTCTAAACTCCCTTATGGGGGTCATTTAGTGTGGTTATCGCAAATTTGAGGTTTATCTGTCGATTTTCCAAAGTTCCGACTAAATTCGTTCAAAGCCTCCTGTCCGGGGAAAATTTGAGGTCAGAACGCGACTTTTGACGATTTCCGGAACACTAGGATAGAATTGGCTCAAAATGTTTCTCTGGGGGCAGTTTGGAGGGATAAACACGAATCTGAAGTCCGTTTATCGATTTTCGACAGCTCAAGGTAGATTACGGTTGGCATACGGTAATGCGGTCAAGGGCCCAGATTTGCCGCAAAATTCCTATGCGGGGTTTATTCGGGGTGCTGAATACGAATTTAGCGTCCGTTTGTAATTTTTCGAAATGCTAAGTTATGTAGGTTTAGCCCCCTAAATGACATTGTACCTACCCCAACAGTAAACATAAGAAATTCGGAAACTGGACTTCAAACTCGTTCTCAGCACTCTAATTAATTGCATTCCTAACCCTACATACAAGTTTCCAGCGAAGTCCGGGAATTTTTTTTCGGAACATCTGAAAAAATGCCTGATATGTAGGTACCCTTGCCTTTCTGATAAACTTGGAAAACGCTCATAACTTCTTGGAACCTGCAGTTCGGGGCGGAATACTGTCCAGTTTTGCTATTGAGGTCTAAGAGATAGTAACACTACTGGTCGTTTTCGCAGATACATACGTTTACCACTAGAACACTTTCCTTGTGAGCCCTGCATATGGCGTACCCTGCCGTACAAACAGACAACACTCATATGTTTGCCATTGTTTTTCTTCTCGTTTCTCCACAATTCGTCTGTGGTGGTAGTCTGAAATTGATTCGGTGTTTTTTGGAAGCAAATGTGGAGGTTTTTATGCAAATAAGAAACAGAATTGCGAAGACTCTCTTGGAAAATGGTATCGAACGAACTCATGTGAATTTTCCTTCTTCGAATCACTTCGGGACACACTAACAGCGCTCTTCGTTAATGGTTTTCTATGATTCGCTTGGTGTGTTCAGGCTCGTTGTATGGACATTGGTGGTTCCCACGTATCGATGAACGAGAAATGTTGTGGCTCTTTATGGGATCAATTAGGAGAATGTTTGGCCGAAGTCATCACAAAAGTCGATTGTGTTCGAGCGAAGCGAGAATGTGCTAAGGCTTGGATCACCTTAATAAGCTTCATTGTGGGTCGTTAATTCCGTTTGTTTTCAATGTTTCTTCCTCAGCCTATTCGATTTGGGTCACTAATGCTTATTTACCTCTTAGACAGTTGAAGGTTGTGGCACAAGTTGCAGCTCTTCAATTACAATTTTGTTATAAAAGTTTAGAGGATGGTGGAGTCGAGAGCTGTAGGGTCCACTGCAACAATAATGTTGAAAAGCGGGTCATAAGTAGCCCTATACAGCCCTGGAACTTGGATATGCTATGCCCGACCTATCTACCTACTTTATCGGTGATCAACAATGAAGTGGGCGGGGCGGGTATGGCTCAACCATGTTTGGGGCCCTATAGGGCTAATCATAGTTCGGTCTCAGCCGATTTATCAATATTCTTGAGGCAGGTCACCCGGAACTCTCAATTCCAGGTGAAAACTCTGAGAACGTTTTCTATCGTTGCCTTTATAGCATCTCTCCGTCATTTTGAATTGATCGAAGAAAGGATTATCGTGTCCGCTATGTCAAAATCTCCTCATCACTAATTTGTTTTGCAATGTTCGACCGCTCCGCTATTCGCTCCGCTCGATTTCTTATGATCGATAGAGGCTATAAAGTCTAACTAAATCATACTGTCCGCCAACGCGGTCGGCATGCGTGTTGAGCGGCCGTTGCGACGACATTTTAAGGACTCGTAAACTGATTGTTAGGAATATCGGACGAGTAGTGAACATTATCCCACTCAGCTGTATCTCAGTCGTTGGTGGGCTCGTACAAACAATGCTTTCGTGACGCTCTACACGCACGCTGACCGCGTGGGCGGACAGTCTCAGTCGGACGAGTCTCAGTTTAAAGGCGGTGTTCACGATAAGAATCGTTTTTCTGCTTTTCCGCCTATCTTGAAGAATGTCCCATGCTGATTCCAATGATGTTTTTGGAATCGTACAAGACCTTCTGGGAACGGAGTTATGGTCCCTCAAACATTGAGCAAAGGAAACATGGTGGACGAGTTGTCCGAGGCTTGTAACTTCCGTCTTTTGCAGCCGATGTATGCGAGCTGACCTGAGTAAAGAGAGAAGTTGGCAATGAAGGGAAGAACGGGGCTATTGATCGGAAACTATCGCTCATCTCACAATCTCGAGCACTCATTTATTCACGTCAGTGGGCGTGGAAAGTGCATCTGGGGGTGACGAGCTGACGGGTATCCAGCTTTGGGGCCGTAGGGGACCGTTTCAAGCTCAATTTTCTTAGTTTTTTCAACGTTAGGGTCGCGCTAGGCCCCGCAGCTGCCGATCTCCACCAAAAAAAACAGACATGGTTTTTATCGTGGACACTGCCTTTAAGTTTATTTCAGGCCGGGTGGAGCAAGCAGCGGAGCGGTCGGCCATGGCTAAGAATTACAGTGATAAGGCGATTTTGACATGATAAGTCTCTCCGATGCTTACTACGACCGGTCTCAAATGAGGGAGAAAGGCAAAAGAGCTGTTCGAAACTCCCCCCCCCCCCTCTTGCCTGGGAAGAAAACCAGAGTTTAAAGTGATTGACGACAATGTATAAGTCTGCATTATATCGACTTTTCGAACATTTGCTGTGGATTGCAAACAATTTTTCCGGTATAGGGTCGCGAAGGGCAAAGTCTTATAGGTGACCCTCAAAAATTGGTGGAAGGCCTTGCATTAGGCCTATTATACGAATATATCGTGTATTTTGACGCGCCGAATTCTCTGCCATCAGGCCAAGCTGGAGCCAGCTAAGGGAATGGAGGCAAAAATTGGTGAGTGGTCTCCACCGCGAACCTTGTCTTCAACTGACGGTAATTATAGTTACTGTTAATTTAATTGATCGAGTGTGTTGTATATAACATTTCACGCAAGTTTTGGCAGGCCTTATACTGAAGAATTCCGCTGGGCTTCGATCTCGAATTAGATGTGATACTGTGCCTTCACCAACGCTGAATGTGAGCCTATGGCCGGGATCATACTTCCCGCGACGAGCGACGCGATGCCATAATTACCATCAATATTGACCGAAAACCGATATACCTGATATGCCCTTTCGCTGGTCGCAGGAAGTATGGTATAATCCTGTTCTATGAGTGTCAGCTGACGCGGTTCGCAGTGCGTTCTCGTGTCTGGCTCCTCTGCTTTTTCCTCAAGACTTTAGCTTCAGAGAGTTCTGCATCACAGTAACATAGCCATTGTCTTCAGTAATGGTTTTCTATTTTCTCACAATCCATGCGAAATATTCTCACAGTGGTTTGGCTAAACAAAGGAGATGAGCAGGTAGATAATACCTGTTTGATACTTGTTAGCAGATTGGTGGCCGATCTGAGGTTAAAAATTAAATCAACTGGAATCTGTCAAAAATGTGAACAGCTGAATTTTCTCACGACCTACAAACCGTTTGGCCGCATTCTACACAAAGTAGCTTAGGACTTCCGGAGACTCCCTTACCCTGTTGAAGAGAATTTTTCGTGGTAACGTAAGCAACTAAACGAAGTTTTTTCAGGTAGATGGCATGAAATGCGGATATATGGACGAGTGGAAGCGAAAAGCGAACAGTCGATTTACAAATGGATGCCCCACGCCGAGGGTTGAAGTCGTCGAAAGCCGCTAAGCCTCGCATACTCGTTCACTACAGCATTGTTCGCCACTTCAGGACTCGAACTCGAAGTAAAGCCTTACTCTGAGCCGCCATGATCTCGCAATTTGGCCTCAGTCGCCCAGCATTCCTTCTCAAATATCTCTTTACTTTTCCATTCATCAATTCGTTCATAACTGGTGATAGCGTTGTTGAGAAACGCCTGTTTGGAATTCGCTGAGACATTTACAGCAACATTCTGATTTCGTATTCAAAGCGCTACAGGGTTTAGCTGTGTGTGGTCATCCTTACTCTTCACCTTGTCCACTGTTGTCAGCGGATGTGTTCGCCCGGATGTTCCTCTGGCAATACTGTGGACAATTTCTATTGTCATATTACAGCACGAAGTGTCAGAAAACACACAGTCAAGAAAGTCGGAAAGTTGTTTTACTCGTTTTTTTGACTGTAAATTGCGCACCGAATACAGAAATTTTCGGCAGTGTCCTGATCATTCGAAGAAAAAAAAATTGCGCCCTACAAGGCAATGTTGGTAGTTTATTTGACCGATTCGTTTTTAACGATTTTCGAGTTGATTGAGTATCGAAGAGATCCTCCAATTTATTCACCTGAAAATGAATAAAAATTAATTGGTCTAAAAAACAGCTCGTGAGCTTCTTGTAGAGCAAATGAAATAATAATTGCATTTCAAATGATTTATTGCATACCGCCGCAACTCTCTATATTTATTGCGCACATTTGAAGTAAAAAAAAACTTTTTCTCGACTCAGTGATTATAAGACGGGGTGATTTTTGGACAGGTCTTTCTTAACAAACCAACATTTTTTGAGTGATTTTTCCCCTTGGGCTTGTATATAACAGAAGTGTAGCTACAACTGCTTTCTTGTTCATAGTTGAATATATTTCATGCAGTCTGTACCACTCTTTAATTGACCTACATAGATCTCCTTCCTTGCATTCAGTCTGATGGACATCTAACCCCAGTGATATTGCACATATCCCTCTTCTATGCAGCTTATCGGGTTTGTGTTGTAGATAAAGGCATCAAATATTTTATCCCTCTCCTGTTGCTAAAGAGTGCCTAACACCGCAGCGTCGCTCAAATGCCGACTCAGGTCCATGAAGAAAAGTGAGAATTTCGCTTTCATGAAGCCACTCTATCTGCTAGAGGCTATTCATACTTCTCAACGCCAGCGCATCACGGGCGTGGTGTTCATGCTAAGACTGTGAATACTTCAACGGCAACGCTTACAGCACTGGACAGAAAAATAGAATTTGCATTTTTGCTATCTCTATTTTATGCGTACAATACCGCCGCTATCCAAGGGAAAAAACGGGCGAAATGGGCCAAGTGGGTAACTAAAGCGTCTTTCGACCACAACTCGCCTCAAAGTGCTCCATTTTCAATTTCGTAAACGCCGAAATGTACAGCATGTCGTGACCTAGTCGATAGTGTGAAAATATTTTGCGAAATTTGAGAGCAACCTTATTTTTCGAGGCGGACTAGATTTTCATTTCGACCATGCTAGAGATCGCGTACGGTTGTTTTTGACCGAATGAGCTCGTTATCTTGTGATAACATTATCAAATTCATAACTAACTCCATCCTAAAAGAGCGTTCTCATCAGTGAATTCTAATTTTGCCTTATATAGTTAGATAGATTGTGGCACGGTGAACATTTTGGTCCTTTCAAAATGGAAAACGGAGTACTTTGAGGCGTGTTGTGGTCGAAAGACGCATTAGTTGCCCACTTTGCCCATTTCGCCCATTTTTTCCCTTGGATAGCGGCGGTAATGTATATATCTTGGCTGAGACTGAGCGAAATTTGATCAAACTTTTACATATTATAGGGCATTAAAGGGCTTAGCTAACATTCACACACGTACTGTGCTTCTCTGGGTCCGATTCTGGTCCGCTATTGCGTCTCGACACGCATGCTCGCGAGTCGGAAGAGTTTGCAGCGTCGATCTGTTGACTGTACGTGAGTTTTGGAAACTGGAAACTAAAAAAAAATTGGAGAAAACTGTAAAAAAAACCAAATCGAGTTGGCTATTCTCGACTCGACCGACTCGAGCGCGTGAGGGCGCAAAGCGTGTCGAGACGCAATCGCGGAACGGAATTTGGTCCAAAGAAGCACAGTAAACTTGAGTTTCGGATGCGCATTTTCTTAAACACATAATCAGCGGGCGATTTTCCGCTGAGAACTCAAATTAAAACCATTTCCCCAAAATATGCCTACAAAAATTCTAGCAGTTTTGGCCATCAAAAGGCCTTCGAAAAATTTTCACGTCACTGAAATATTGTAAGACCTCGAAATATCCTACTGAAAGTGAAAAAATACCTTTTTGTACTTTTTGAAACAAATGACCGCACTTTTTTAGGTTGTTACAAGTTAAGGGAACCACTTGTACAACAACGAATCGAGTCATGACAAAAACCACCAATTTCACCAGAACAACGAAGAAAAACTTGACCACGGAGCGGTGCAACAATTGTTCAAAATTGTCTCCAAAAGTTTTCGGAAAAAGGTCGTCACGGTCCACTTGGTCGATGCTGGACCTCTTAGGAAATCTCCTTCCCATATTTGAAGATTCTTACCATATAGCAGCTCCATAATCGCTACTATCCTCACCAGATGATTGAAAGAACTCCAGCAGTGGTAAATTTATTGTAGGCGGACTGGCACCGGCACATTCGGTGAATTTGTCTCCGGGATTCTGAGGCAAAGAGACTCGGTTACAGAACTCGTCCGACTTATGTATACTCAATAAACTTTTGGTTTGGCACATCCTGCGCCAAAAAAATGTCAGGAAAACGATACGCTACATCGGGCTTTGATGCATGGTCTGAAAACTAGTTGTCGACAATTGGACGAAAAGTTGTCCTGCAGATGTACGAATGCAGGACAACTTTCGCAGATTCTGGAGAATTCTGGACAAGTTTTCGCCCAATTCTCGACCAATTCCCGACAACTTGCCCGACTCTCGACAATTAGCTTACAAGAATACGCATGCACAACTGTATGTACTTACAAAGATTGGGGCTCCTGCTCAACTGTTGATTACAACGGTCCGCGAAGCCTACGGATATCGTTGCACACCTCTCTGTTTTCCGACTGCGATTCTCGGAATTCTCGACAACTTCTTTCAACTTTCTAGACGACTTCTCGATTGTCGACCGATTCTCGATAACTATTTGTCCGATTCTGGACAACTAATTTACCTGAGAAGTATTGAAGCCAACGAGCATCATTTCCAGCACTCCTTCTAACTTTTTGTGCTTGAACTTAATGTCTTTATCTAGTGAAGCTTTTGGTTAAATCGATGTTTCACAAGCTGTAGGAACAACTTTTCACGCTAAATAAATTTTTTTAGCCACCCTGTAAACGTCGGGAATAGGAGACTTCAAAGTCAGGATGAAGAATATGAAGAGTTTTTTTTGAGGTTGGCAGTTAAAGGCGGTGTACACGATAAAGAGGTTTCAGTGTGAAACACTAAGTTGGCAGATGCTGGAGAGGATAGGGTCGAAGAAAGCAAAGAAAACGGGCCAGAAGTCAATAAAAACGCTTTTGAAAGTTATCCCAGTGCGCCTACCTATCCCGGTCAGCACCCCGTTCGGACGAGCTTGTTTCGATGGCGATTTGCCGAGCAAATCTGCCGCGCCCAACGTGATCGATTCGCGCAGCTTCCACGATTGGCGCGCGCTTTGGAAAACCAGGAGGGCCCATGATTCTCGTCCACGGCCTGAACGTTAGAAACCGTTGTTTTAGCTTATTCTGGACGTTTTTCTTCGCTGTTTCTTTGTTATTAGCTACCTCACGACAAAAAAAAACAATTTTTGGGTCGAACTCGAGTCCGATATTCATCGTGAACACTGCCTTTAAAGGCACATTCCAACCTCAAAAACGTTTTTCTGTTCATCTGCCTATCATGAAAGTGGTCCTACGCTGATTCTATTGATGTCTTTGGTATCATACAAGGATTTCCTGGAGCGGAGTTATGACAATAAATTCCATCCGACGAAGTCGGTTTCGGATATCCGGGTCGGATAATCCGATCGGATAATTATCCGAAATCCGATTCGACGTCAAAATGGCGATTTCGGATTTACACGAAATTCGATCAGACGAGAAAACACGATATCCGAAATATCTGATATCCGGGAAAATGAAAATCGAAGGATCCAATTAGAAAACCGGATAATCGGATAGAAAAACGGTTCAAAACGGATAATCGATCGGATCGAAATCGGATAAAAATCGGATAATTTCGGATGGGTATCTGACAATTTCGGATGAAAATAGGATAATTTCAGATGAAATCGGATAGAATCTCGTTCATTATACTCAATTCAACAATCCCGCCCTACAGGTAATTCCTGACCCACTGCCCACACTTTGTGCCTTGTTCGAAATTTGAAATTAATTTCCGTCGAAGTGCACGACGCAAATGATGATGATGTGCGTCTGTGATTTACCCGCGCACGTGTACATTGACGCATTGTCGGCCCCAAAATTGAAATTTTGAAATCCAGAAGGTTCCTTCATCTACTATTCTTCTTCTCAGCCATGAGAGAGTATCGCATCAGAGGCGCAGAAAGTTAGCAACCTCACACTGCCTGTACCATAAATCTTGAGCAGACAGGGTTGTAGGTCTGATCGAACATGAAAATAGATGCAATTAATCATGTACAACACGTCGACAATCCGGACATTTATCGGGGACTGGCTGGTCAATCCTGTGTGCGTAGGCCTTGACGTAGGTAGAATGGCCGCATTCTGGACCTGCTAAGATGATTCGGGTACGCCTCGGCAGGCCAGCTTCACTATCATCGACTCGAAGAGGCACACCGCCATATATGGGATTGAGCTGAGCAGCAGACAAGTATTCTATCACGAAACGTGTATGCTCAGCCATGTGTAGTCCTCTACGCGAGAGCTCGGAGGTAGCCCAACGTTGATGGTAAACAGCAGACAGGGCAGCATAGAGCGGTGTGCGTATGTTGTGAAGTTGGGGGCCTTATGATAGGAGGGAACGGTTGGGATGGGTTGACTTCTTGACTATGCCAATGAGGAACTACTGAGACTGCAACAAGCAGTGCTGCTTGACGGGGAGCAGGTCGGTTCCGTGGTGGACATGGTGGATAGGCGTCGATTTGTGACATACTGTAACGAGCCTGAGAGCAGTATTCTGCGCTCGCTGCAGTCTGCACCAAGAGGTTACAGACAGATGCCTGGTCCAAATGGAGCACCATTTTTCAGAGCAGCAGTACCATGGCTCTATACGTTGTACGTAGAACTTCCTTTGCGCTGCCCCAGGCGGTGCCAGCAAGGGCACGCAGAACGCTGTTGCGTGCATTTTCTGCAGCAGCACGTATACGTGTGTTCTCGTGGAAACGTAGAGAGGAACCCAGGAAGGATGTTTTACACCTGTACTTGTATTTTTCAAAATCCCAATCTTCCATTCAGTGGCGGAGAACCGGAACGTGTCATACTTTGCCTCGATTTTATGAGCACTCGTACCCGCCACGATTTTAGTTGGTCCTTTATCTGACAAATGAGTCCACTTAGAAAAACAACTTTGTATAGTATATCGAACCTCTAGGTCACTTACTACTCATATTTTCAAAGGGTAGGGAAACTCCGGGTGTTGTGAAGGTTATCGGAGGGTGAAACACCGAGCAATGACGTCACCGCGGCCTGACGGAACCCAGTTCTCAACCCTTTTGTCGCCCTGTCATGGGTTATAGGTATCTCCGCTTTTTTTCGAGACGCGAACAATCAAAAAAGCAGCCAAAATAATTCCTGAAGCTTTTGCTCGTACTTTTCTATGGTTCGTGTTGTGTACGGCCCGAGCTTTTTTGCTTACGCCTCATTCCTATTAACACGAGAGGTCTCTGGTTTTCGCTGTTGAAACTCTTTCGCGAGCAGCGGCGTGTCGCAGCCGTCCCGCCGCGAGGAATGCGGCCCCAAATACTGCGCTTCTCTGGGCCGAATTCCGGTCCGCAATTGCGTCTCCACACGCTTTGCGGCCGCGCGCATTCGAGTCGAAAAAGTTTCCAGCGCCGCATACGCCGATCTGTTGACTCTAGGTGGGTTTTAGAAACTGGAAAGTAAACGAAATTGAAAAAAAAACTGTGTAAAAAAGCCATATGAAGTCGGCTTTGGCGCAGGAAACTTGACTGACTCGAGCGCGTACGGCCGCAAAGCATGTGCAGTGGGGTCGAATCCAATTATGATCAAGCTGACACGAATAGTGATGAATCTTCTTTCGGAGAGGAAGATGTGTCGGAAGACGGCACCGAAATAGTAGACTGAACGCGTGTGTTAAAATGCGCCGTACGGTTAAAGCAACCATATCAGTCGAAGATCTCCAAACATGTCTTGCTTCATGATCACCACGATAATTTGTTGCAATTTTTTTCCCAATCTGAAGATTTGCTAGTACCGGTTCAGCTGCTCTGGTCAACTGTTGCTTTAAAATTTCCCAAAACCAGTAGTTTGCTTGTCTCTACGAATGATATATGGAGACAACATTTGGTTTTAGAAAGGTATTTGCTTGAATACACGAAGTTGACTCCTCGGTTCCACTGAAAATTTTTCTTATCTGTTTCTTCATCCGAATTAACCGGTGGATCCGATCTTGTCCGATCGGATATCCAATAACCGATCCGATCGAGAATTCTCGTTTCGGAACGGATCCGTTATCCGAAATTCTCGCTTGGACCAGAATCCGTTTTATCCGATAAGTCGATTTTGCAACACGGCAATATCCGAAAATCCGATCCGAGGCGAGTTTGGTCATCGGATGGAATGTATAGTTGACCCCTCAAAATTTGAGCTATGAAAGCATGGTGGACAAGTTGTCCGAGGCTTGTAACTTCCGCCATTTGCAACCGATGTAAGCGAGTCAACCTCAATAAGAAGAGAGGCTGAAAAATGAAGAGAAGGACGGGCCTATTGATGGGGAAACATCGCTCATCTCGCCCCTGTTAAACTCGAAAGATCGTAGAATGGGCGTGCCAAAGTGGTTTCTCGAAGTGGGCGCCCCGGGGTGGGTTCCTCCTATATCTCGCTTATTCAGAGAAATAGAGAGCTCACACTTGACAGGTGCAATACGGGGTGGGTCTACTTCGAAATTATGTGGAAATCTCAGACTTCAATCCTGAGCTTGGACAGTGCCTATTGCCTATAATGCAAGGCAACGCGCATGAAATAGTGATATCTCGGCATCTACAGGTGTAGTCCGTGTCATTCCTTAGGGAATCCGCTCGAATTTTCGGCTTATCAGGAGAATCCAGTATTCGAAAAAAGTTCAAGATGGCCAAGTAAACATAGAAATTGAAGGCGATGATTCTGAAATCGATCAATGGTAGCATTTTTAGCATTTCTACCTAGCATTCCTTGGTTATTTCTTAATTGGAACTCGTTTTATGATACCTTTGCAATGATAAGCTCGAGGTTTCTTGCGGGACCACTTTCAACAATGATGGGAGAGAGACCTTTACAAGAAAAGCCCTTTTAGAACAGAGACGATGAAGGTGTCGTTCCAGTAGTGACAAGAGGCACTTTATTCTTTTAGCCGAATTTCGACGTTTAGGTGATAGGTGGTAGATCAATTCAGAGCTTTGTTTAGAGTGAGACTCTGTCCAGCCAACATTTGCCAGTGTTGTGTTCGCCCATATTCATCGCTGCACATCTTCTATCGATCATCGTATCATTTCCAAGTTGGTTTCTGTTTCACCTTCCATTTTGCACTGCAGATGACACCCTCCTTCCAAAAAATCTCCCTGAACCTCCTTTTCCCCCTCTTTTTAGAACTACCCAACAATCGAGAGTTATAATTGACTCTAGCTCCTTTTTATAGACAAATTTGCGCGCCACATTCTCGATGAACAACCCTTTGCCGCTCGATCGACTACTGCGCTTTTGATCTATGAGATCTTTCACCTACTTTAAGATCCTTATTAGAATTGCATGTGTTTAGAGATCTAAAGTGGAAGATTAAGCCGAGCACACTTGAGGGCATCGCGGTAGTTGGGGCGGATTGTCCGATCAACGAGGATTTCCTGTTGAACTCAAAAATTAACCCTATTTCTGATCGAAACAAACAACCTCATCACACATCTCCGAACGTGAACAACGTCGCCGAGGAGCATGCTCTTTGAGAATTTTAACTAAGGTATTCGGGAACTTTACAAGGAAAGGAAGTTCTCATTGTAATTTGTGTATGAATAGCTGTAAATAAATTTAGACAGATTTTTGAGGGCAACCGCCAAAAAATTATTGCCTTTGATCTCCTGTAGTCTGAGTGTAATAACCCTTCAAAGGGTTTTCGAATTTTCGGGCAATCATTACATACCTGAGCTCAAGCGATGATTCTCATGCTTGAAAATTATTTTCAGTATATGTACGAATATAGCTACTTACGAAATCCACAGGAAATAACAAAAAACTTCCAATGCGTCCTTTCCGTGGGTTCAACGATTATTTCGAGATTTTCACAATCCTTGAGATATTTTGACGAAATTAAAGGCAGCATACACTGAAAAACCGTGTTCATTTTTTAAATTATTCCGCGCAGGTAGGCTTACCAGGTGGTGATATACATATGTATCGCCAAAAGGCCACCCAAAACACTCAAATTTCAGATAAAAACTCGTTCGAAAATCCCGGAGCATTCATCTTCCTTTTTTTCAACGTCTGGGCGGTGTGTCTTGTGCGTCATTCACAATTGTCGGAAAACTGGACCACTGAAATGGTTCAGCCCCTTTAAATTTTCAGGTTGATTATTTCTTTTGGACTTTTCATTGTCAAAAAAGTCTCCAAAAACAAAAAGCTTCCGATACACACGTTAAAACTCGAGTATCTCTCAAAATAAGGAATGCCGAATTTTGGAGTTCCACGGCCTGTCGGAGCTTGTCGGGGCGCTTCTGCTCCTCGTGCTAGATGATCGACCGGGAAAACGCGTTTTCAGAATTCGGAGCAGTTTTCCCGTGGCTAAAGCCTTATGAATACGCAGCATTGAAGTCTCAAGCTTTGCCAACTATTTCCATTCGGTTCGAACATTGGATTGAGAAGAAAAAACCAATGGTGGTTTTCTGCGCGGACGCTGCCTTCAAGGTCTTTTCGGATAAATTTCGTTCAGATATGTGTCACGGACTTTAGATCAAAGTAGTTGCCATCAGGCCTCACTGGTGATGAATGTATTCACGGCGTTGGTTTCCCAGTGATTCCGATTTCCGAAAATATTCTCATGTTTCTTAGAGAGGATCAATAAACCTGTATAGGAGTTGACCTGCTCTACCCTCAATCAAAAACTACGAAAATACCAGAAAAAGACGGATTTACCGAGAAGTCTGCCGCAAGTTTACCGCAAAAAATATTGCGATAATACAGCAATCAATGCATTGAAAAAGTTCTAATGCAGCTCCGGAGGCGACTTCCACTCTGAGAATATTTGCATCGCTGTGGCATCGTGATAACCCACATGTGGTTGGGCCGGCCACTTGTAGGTTATTTCTATTCCACATGTGGGCCACTCTGATGCCACATGTGGGCTATTTGGATGCAACATGTGGGATATCTCGATGAGACACGTGGGCTACTTCGATTTCTAACGTGGGTTATTAAAATGCCACATGTGGGCTATTTCAATGGTTCTCACCACGGTCTCCGTGGGTGTGACCCCCATCCCCCCCCCGAGCCGTGGAGACCATCCCCTCAGCTGCCAAAAATTATTCTTCGGCTTCTTAGCGATCCTTGAAAGGTGACTTGAAGTCACCGTCCAGGACCGGCCTCGAAATGCCGAGTGAGGATTTGGTAAGTAAAAGCGCCTTTAATACCCTTCGGTTTGTTTACTCTGAGCATGATACTGATACAAGAAAAGAACTCGGTTCTCAACAAGTTTTCGACACGTTCTGGACAACTACTTCTACCTGAGTACCTTCTCGAGATTTCGTTTCTCTTCACTATGATGAAATTTCTGTCATCTTCACAGTCTATGGAAACTCTGAGCGATGGGTGTAGGTAGCCCAAGAGCGGAGGCGAGGCGGAGGGTGCAGGATGTTGGCGCACACGCTCCGCGATGGATCATGAGAATTTCGAATTGAATCATGCTGTGCAACACAACTCCCGTCCTGACAGCAATTAATGACAGAGTTCACGTAAATTTTCGACTCCAAGTTTCCTACTCAGAATAATGCGTTTCCTACCAGTGGTTACTAAAATCACGAAGAAATGGCGGAAAACGCGCAAAAACGGCTCACTTCCGTGACACAATTTTCTGGCCCGGAGCACCGTTGCTGCAGGTCATCGTGAGTCCTTGCAAAGTTCTGTTGCTTTGCATTGCGGTGAAGACAACGCAGAGCTCGCGAATCAACTTTTTTGAGCTCTCATAGTCCAGATTGTGGTGGGACCCAAGACAGTAGCGCTTTGGGTACAGTAGAGGTTGATCATAGCTTCAGTGCCGGACAGCTTCACGTTCTGTCAGTATCGGAACTTCGTTGACAAAAACGAACGCGAAGTAAACAATCGCAGCTCACTGAGCCAAGCGGCTTCCTGGGTTCTTCTCTGCAAGCACTTGATAGCGGCTCTCATATGATTTCAACACAATTTCACGCACGGAATGCATTGTAATGCCATAGCGGTGCCAAAGCGATGTCACAGCAATGCTATTTCGCGCACCATATGCTTTGCTTTGCCATAGCGATGCTATTTCGCACAATACTGCATTTCAGTGCCATATCCTTTGATAAAATCTGTGTGGCTGGTTTCGCGATAGCCCCGAGATTCTCGCTGGTATCGCGATGGGGTATCGGCAGTTGATTGGCGGCTCCGCGATCATAGAAAAGTGGTGTGTGACGCAGTGGGCCCGCGATAGCCCTATGTCGGCTCCGCAATCCGATGAAAAGGTTACGTCGACAGCACGGCTCCTCGACAAAACCGCGTCGGCACCGCAATGACTGGGCAGACCTTCAGTTTCCCGTCGGCTCCGCGTTCGACACTCCTCCGAAATGGCGCACATGAGCCATACTGCAGTATCGATCAAAGTTCCAACTACACTCGCCGATTTCTATTCCGGTGCCGACCAAAATCATGTTTTTTATGTTGTCTATATTTTCACCACAGCATACACCGCCTATGCAGTAAAATTGCCTTTATTTCGTGTTTCCATCCCATTCTTCGAGATTTCGATTTCAAAACTGCAGCGACCACGATCTAAGAAACAATGCCATTTGTTGCATTTCTTAAATTTTCGGGAATTTGTCGGAGTCTATCTAAATTTCGGAATTCATCCCTTAGGTAGACGGCCGATTAGACATGGTCATTCAACACTAATTTTCGAATAAACGAAAGAACATAGCATTGTCAGAAAACAATTGTATATTGTTCTCGAAAAGTTTATAATTCAAATGGCAACTGTCAGAAAGTTTCAAATGAACGAATTTTCAAAATATTGCTTTTTTGAATCTTATGAAGGGGGGAGTGTAGTTCAATTATCTCTCTTTGAAATGCCCAATTGAATGAGAAATTCAAATAAAAACTTTTCGAAATTTCCGAATGAGTGAACTAATCTGGAAACCTTATTTTATCCGTTTGGCATTAATATTCGAAAAAGTACTCGGCCTATTCGATTCGACTTTTCAAATATGTATTTCATAGACATTTTTGCGCATTCCTTTTCAATGACAGCATATTCAAGCAAGTGACCCAAAATGAGCGAATACTCGAGGCTTTTTCAAAAAGTATCTTTACAATAATCGAAATAATCGGAAAACTGGACACTCAAATGTTTCTAAATTAATCCTTGAGAGAGCGGATATTTGGATTTCATAAATCAATTAAATTCTCGAGAAATCCGACAATTTTAGTTCTCAGATGAATCGTATATTCGAGTACTCAAGTATAAAACGAGTAATGTGATTACTGTTCAATAAATTATTCGATCCGATCCCAAGTCTAATACGCAGTGTACATTATTGGTTATAATTTTTGCGTTTTCGGAGGAAAAAAGCGTAAAAAAGCGTTTTTTTTTGCCCTTTTGTCATAACTCTGTTCAAAATGGTCCATTTGGGGATCTAAAGAGATATTCGGAATCAGGATCAAAAGATCTATCTTCAGCATGTTTTTCGGCATACTTTTTGCAAAGCATGTTGGCGTGACAACATGGACACATTCGCTCATAAATGCCTCTATTGCGAAATCACGTTTCACTCGTGTTTCGGATTGATCATTTCATGTCTAAATTTGCGTATATACTCAGACTCTGCGGGGGGGGGGCAAGCGCCGGACAATAGAGCCCGTTTTCGACTTGGGGGAGGGGAGGCCCCTGCTCTCCACCGGGGGAGGCCCCTGCTCTTCAGGGGAGGCCCCTGCTCTCCTCCGGCGCTTGCCCCCCGAGAGGAAGAGAGGGAAAAAATGGGAAGAAGTCGTAGAAGGTAGTTTACGACAATAGAGGCCAGAGAAGGCATCTATCACGTGCTCGACCGGTATAAAAGGCGCCTCACCTCATGGAGAGCCGCATTCGGCCCAACAGGGCCGGCCCTAGACGGCGACTTCGAGTCACTGTCAGAAAGGGATATTTTTGGAGGAAAGCGGAGACGCTTTCCGGGGGGGGAGGGTGACGTCACTGCTCCGGTGTCGTGACGTCACTGCTCCGGAGCCGTGACGTCATGGCTCCGGGGCAGTGATGGGGGGCTTCAAGGCGGTGACAGGGGGCTTCAGGGCAGTCACAGGGGGGCTTCAGGGCAGTCACAGGGAGTCTTCAGGGCAGTGACGGGGGGCTCCGATCAAGCCAAATTGTCACTCCGGCGGTAGCCCCCCCCCCGATTGGGGGGGGGCAAGCGCCGGTGCCCGGAGGGTTGCCCCCCTGGAGAGCTGCGCTAGCCCCTCCAGTGTATGAGTATCTTGCTGAAGAGTGAGCCGTGTGTCATTCCAGATGAAAGTGCACACGATGGTGATTCACAATATCTCTTTAGATTCCCAAAGAGACCCTTTTGAACAGAATTATGAAAAAAGGGAGTAAAAAAGACGCTTTTTGCGTTTTTTAGCCGAAACGCAAAAAATCATGACCAGTATTGTACTTGGCTATTTCTCACAAGAAAATTCGTTTCTTTCGAGTTACAGACTTTGCTTTCATTCTTGGTTGTTTCGAAAGCCGTGTTTTTTCGAATGATCGGCTGCTCGAATTACTCGAAAACCGCATTTTCGAGTGATTTTTCTTAAAATGGCACATGGCTTACTATCAAACAAGGCATATAAGCGTGACGATGGACACATTCACTCATCACAGCTTCAAGTTTGACAGCGCGTTTCTCGTGTTGATTGTGTTAAGTCTAACTTTTCCTAAATACCTTGTTCCAGAGTAAGCAATCTGTCCCCTAAAAAGGGCTCTCGATGCTGATTTCAGATGTTTCTTCAGATCAACGGATGATCTATTTTGAACAGAGTATTGACAAAGAAGCATAAAATGGCTTTCTGTGCCCAAAACGCAAATATTGCACTTCTTCCTGGCATCACGCCCCCAAATGGCGAATACTTCTCTAAATGCTGAGTAGCAGGGCTGTGCGTTATAACGTTAACGTGTTAACGCATTAACGGGTTAACGCGGTTTTTTCTCGAAAATTAACGATTAACTCTTAACGAAAAAGCCTTGAAATCACGTAAATTTATAGTTCGTTAATTTTTGTAGAATTATAACACCAGGGTGCACGAGGTGCAGGTCGGTCAGTTTTGCTCAGACCCCCACTCCAATGCAAATTTCGCTCAGAACCCCTCCCCCCCCAGGAGCGTGAATAGGTCAAGTTTTGACCGTGTTCTGCCAACGGTGCTATTTGGGATAGGGGGGGGGGCACGGCTAATTCGCACTTGGCCACGCCCATTGCGGCACAGTGAAATGGACGTGGCAAGTCCATCGCGCCTTAGTGCCCCCCCATCCCATCGCCTTAGTGCACCCTACCCACGCAGCCCCACCTTGAGCTGATATGTTCAAGCAGTGTTTATCTAGCAGGTTTACCTCTAATGTTTGATTGCAGTAAAATTACTTTTTTCGTATTGAAATGGTGAAGCCAGCGCTATGGGAAAAATGCGGATGTTTGCGAGTGTGGTCCGCCGGAAGACGACAATTTTTAAAACATCGAGTCACGTGAGTGGGATATTTGAGTCAAGCGTGGTTGATTTACGCTACATACGAAATTTCACCGTCTGAGATAGACGCTGAAGGGCGCTACACTGTACTCGTAAACGAAGAAAAAAAAACGTGCAAACTTTTGAAAAAAAGTAGGGTTCTAAAAGGTTATAAGTGAAGAAGTAAAAGAGCTATCTGGAAAGGTCTGGACGTTGGGAAAGTAGACATTATACTCGACCGTTTGCAACCTTCCGCAAACCTGAAGAGTGCGTTTGAAGAACCTGTTGTGGGTTCTTCTCTAAAATGCACCGTGGGTCCACATCTAATAAAGTACTTAGAAATGCGAAAATGGGATCAGAACCCACACCAGGAAAAATTTTGCGAAGGGCACAGTCCAGAGGTGCCGTAGGCTTCAAACGTGAGGTTACTGCAGTTTTAAAACCCTAGTTTAGATTTTTAAACTTGGATGTTTTTTGTCATCTTCCTCTGTCAGTGTAGCGGTATTCGGTGTTTGTTTGAGACACTGAAACTCAGTATAGAGTAAATCGACCACGCTGGACTCAAATTTTCAAATCTCGTGACTCCCAGTTTTCAAAATTTCCGACTTCCGCCGGGACCACACCTGAGAGAGGTGTTAGCCCTCATATTGTAGTGGTGCTCGGCCTCAATCTCGAACGAGCAAAGTTTTTCTACAGGGTAAATCGACCACGCTCAACTCAAATATCAAATCTTCTGACTCATAGAAATCGCAGAAATGATCGCTAGACACTTCACATTGAGGATTCATATGTCTTCTCTATCATTGTGGGAACGCCTTCACTATGACTTCACCCTAAACTTCCTAATTGAACACCGTCACTCTCAATTCAGTTCAAATAGCATTTCAGTCAAATTGCAGTGCATAGTTGAATTCCATGTGAAAAACTGCTCCGGGAGGTTTTCACTCACATACACATTTCTCCAATGGGTCTTCCTCCGTATGGTCAGGAATCTCCGGAGCCCTTCATCCCCTCTGGAGCTCAGACCCCTTGTGGGGTCCTATCCCGTGCCGAACCCTGTATGGCACTGATTGATATGGGAGATCTGATAATGTATTGATTTTTGACGTGGTAATGTTTTTCTTTTTAATGGTTTGACGAAATGCAAAATCGCAACGAAACGCAACGAAACGCATTAACGGGTTAACGCGGTTTTTTTCCAAAAATTATCGGTTAACGCTTAACGAAAAAAAATAATTTTCGTTAACGCACACCCCTGCTATGAACTCCTAATAGTTTTTGCGGAGGCGCTCAGCGACATTTCAGATTGAGTCAACAATCTATCATGCTCATATACAAGTGTTATAACAAATTTATTCAACAACTGCATCCTCACACGATACAAAACAAAACCGAAAATTCCCTGAGATCATAGCTGCGCGATGGTGAGCTCGTCATCGTCCGCTGTACCATAGTGAAAATGAGGTCGCTTCGCCTTTCCCCGAAGTCGTCAAATTCCACTTCACAGAGCCTAAGAAGAACTCATTCTCATACAAATGAATGAACAACGAAAAACGAAACTTGTTGCACACATAGTTTTCGTTGAAGTAATTTCGAACCGTTCGAAACTCCCTCTGATCCCCACCTCATGTCATCGTTCACGTCAAGAGTTAGTGGATCTTCGAAGCCGAAGTCTGAGAATCATCCTGAAAAACAACAGACAATGACTTACTTGACTTAATCGGTTGGCTTTCGCCTGACGCGGTCATTCCGCATCTTCACCGAGGTGTGCCGTCCTAGTAGTCAGCCGTGTCCATTTTTCACGGTCTTCAGCCACAATTTGAACACATTCCATCCAGCTGTCACTATTCCATTTCCTGCGAAACGAAACATCGCGCCTGAACTGTCTTTCGATGCCGAGTGACTTTAAATCCTCTTTAACCACATCCGTCCAGAACTTTCGCCTACGCCCAGGTGGCCGTTTCAGACAGGATTTGGAAGCATTTTTAAAGCGTGTTGTACGAGACGATCCGGCGTTCTTCTTAGTATATGCCCGAGCAGTCGAAGTCGACTTTCCATTGCTGCTTGAGATGGCGTTAGGAGATGCTGGCACCTCCCTCGTGTCAAGCGTTGATGTACTGCGTCGATTTCCTTGTAAAGGTCTTCGTTATGGCATACACGCGGCCAGAAATATCCAAGCAAACGCCTAAAAGCTTCCTCTCCGTGCAATCCAACCTTTCCATCTGCGTTTTCGGTGCGCCCACGTCTCCGATCCGTACATCATGATAGGGCGAATAGCGGATAGGTAGACGCGCAACTTGACTTCCTTCGCGATGGTGGTAGACCACAAACACTTGGTTAGAGAATTGAATGCAGACGTAGCTTTCGCACATCGTTGTCGAATATCCGCTGCATAACTACCATCGTTCTTCAGCAAACAGCCCAAATAACAAATCGTCCACCAGTTCGATACGTTGTCCGTCCACACAAACTCCAGTTGAAGGCCTCTGAGAGACCCACATCTGCTTGCATTTGTCGGGACGAAGACGAAGTCCATAGGCTGCGGCATACTTCGAAACGAGGTTCACAATCCTTTGCAGTTTTGCGTTGTTTTCAGCGAATAACACAATGTCGTCGGCGTACTCCAGGTCGACAAGGGAGCGTCCTGATGGTGTTAGGATCACATCCGCAGGAAACTGTTCTGCAACTCTACGCATGATGTCATCAACGGCGAAGTTGAAAAGAAAAGGTCCTGCAACGGCTCCTTGCCTTACTCCTGTTTCCACCTCGAAAGCTGACGTAAATCCGACAGGTGTACGAACTGCTGCTGTTGTTCCTTTGTTCATGTCCTCGATTAACCGAACATACTTTTCCGGGACTCCATCTGCTCGCAGAGCATTGAGCAATCGATCACCATGAGGAGAGTCGAACGCGGCTTCAAAGTCCAAAAAAGCAAGCTGTAATGGCTTCGAAAACCGCTGCCACGATTCAATTACTCTTCTCACGACGAACACTTGGTCGATGGTCGATCTTCCAGGTCGAAAACCGGCTTGCTCATCTCTGGTCGTTCCTTCAACGATGTTTGATAAGTCGCTCGAGAATGATACGTTCTAAAACCTTGTACATGACACGAAGTAGAGAGATTCCTCTGTAGTTCTTAGGATCCGTGACGGATAGCTTCTTGTGAAGAGGTACGATGATCGCATGTCTCCACGAATCGGGTATCCTTTCGCTCATCCATATGGCACGGATGGTGCTGGTCATTTCACGAATCCCAGACGGAGGAAGAGCTTTCAGCATTTCAGCACTGATGTTGTCATCTCCACCCGCCTTTCCATTCTTCATTTTCCGGACACAATTCCAAAACTTCAGACTCAGTCGGCGGTTCCTCACTGACATCGTAATGTGCTCTCTGAACATGCGGGACCTCAGGTACTGATGGCGCTGGACGATTCAGTAGTGAACTGAAGTAATCCTTCCATATTGGCAGCGTCGCATCACCAACTGCAACTCCATTGGTAGTGTTCAAGACAGGAGAACATCTCTTCATCTTCCCGCTATACTGTCGCAGCAACGTGTAGGCTTTCTTCGGATTCTTCTCCTCCCAAGCCTTCTCGAACTCCTTAGCTCTATTAATGTCCACTCGTTCGCGGTCACTTTGAAGCTGCCGACGCAACTTCCTCCTCAGACGCTTCTCCTCATCGAAGTTTCCTGCAGTTCGGAGAGCACATACTCTGTTGTAGGTAGATGTTGTTTCTTCTGAGAAGTAGGCGAACTTCTTCTTAGGCTGTACAACCGGGAGTGCCTCTTTCGAAGCGTCCTGGATGCATTTGACAAAAGAATCCGCGTCGCAAAGTTTCTTCTTAGTCCGTACTCCGATGTGAATAGAAACGCGTTGTCGGAAATGCCTTCTGCACTCTTCATCTCTGAGACTTGTCATGTCAATCCTCTGGAGAGGCTGAGCCCCTCGCTTCCTCTTATGAATCCTCGCAGTGAAGTTCAACAGAACAGGACGGTGATCCGAATCGAATGCGACATCCCACACAGCTCTAGATCTTCGAATGTCCGATACTGGAATATTCCTCGTCAGGACATAGTCAAGCTGTAGTTTCAAAGTTGTCATCTTCCGCTTCCGCTGCTCTTCTGGAGATAGCCGGGTTGGTCCCTGCCACGTAAGCTGATGGCGGCGATGATTCCTCTTGAATGTCGATGCAATAATCAGACCACTGCGTTCACAAAAGTCGACAAGGCTGTAGCCATTATCCGATGTTTGTTCCACTGGATAGAACCATTTACCGAGTACTTCGGTTTCGTGATTAAATCCCATCTTCGCATTTGCGTCAATCCCCACGACAACAGCATGTTGACAAGGTATCCTGGCCAGCAACGTATTGAGTTCCTCATAAAACGCATCCTTCGAATTGTCTTCGGTGGTTTCAGTGGGCGCATGAGCACTCACTATCCACAAATTGAATCCTCTGTGATCCCCGCAGTCGTACAAATGCATTCCGGCACGACGTTGAGCCAAACTCCTTGACCATACCATTGAAATCCTTCCTTACAGCTTTTGCACAGCCTCCCACTCTCCTATCGTCAGCGTTACCGCAGTAGATGGTGTACTCTCCGACGCTGATGACGGGTCTATCCTTGAGGCGGGTTTCCTGCAAAGCAGCAAACGGTGCATGGAAATAGCTCAGAAGTCTGGATAGCGCAGTTTTTTGGATATCACTCGACAGCGATCGACAGTTCAGGGTGGCGAAATTGTGGCTTGTGGCCAAAGACTCCATGAACTCCCTAGGTACGGATCCTAAGGTGTTATGGACCAGAGGCCTTAGTGTGCCGGACGGCGACACCTTTATGCAATGTGCGGGATACTTTCGCGATATAGTTGTGCACGCTATATCGCTCGAACGTTCCCTGTGTACACTCAAACGTCTGCTGGGTTCAGTAGAAGCAGGGGCACCAACGAGCAGGTACCAACAGACTTGTATACACACCCCCAACAGACAATAAAGCATCTTATACGAATATCAATGCAATTAGCTCAAAATTTTCGCTTACAGAATTTTCTTTTTTAACGATTTCACCAAAACGTGGCTTGGGGTTCTTTTAGAGATTCTTTTAGAGAATAAAAAGTCCACATTTAGCTTACCTATGCTCTGAGAGAAATTGCCGCTGCGGCTACAGGCACCGAAGCGGCACTGTCGCAAAGCCGCAACGGCACTACCGCGGAGCCGTAGCGGTAGTGCCGCCGTGGCTCTGGGAGAGTATCTCACATGATGTTCATTAAGAATTTTGTTACAACTAGGTGCGCCTAAGAACAAAAATACGCACCTGCGGTTGGTACGTCCTCTTTTTAATAAAGGCAGAGGTTACTTGTTTTAGCGCCCAAGAAAATAGAGAATGTACCTCAAACTTGGGTGATTGGACAGGCGACTATTTTGTTTTACCACACAGGACAGTACATCGTATTCCACGCGGGTTCGCTGCTGCATCCTTGCGGAGCCGACGCGGTTCTAACGCGGAGCCTCTACGTTAGAATCGCGGCAAATTCGAGGCTCAAGGCACTGCAACAAAATCGTCTGATCACGGAGCCGCTGCGGTACCATCGCGGAACTATCGCGGCACAGTCGAGGGTCGCGGTACTTTCCCGGCACTGACGCGGCGAATTCTCTCAGATGTACGGCGAGGGACTGCGTAGAAATATTTGGGACGGCGTAGGATAACTAGGGACAGCACAGCTCGCCCCTCGACCGGCTATAACGGGGACTTTAGGAAGGCAATTATAATGTTGCTCCGAAAATAAGTTTTGGATTTGGCTCAAAATTTATTCAGGGTGATGAACGCGTATCTTGTGTTCTTTTGTAGAAAATTCGGGATTTAATGCAGGTTATTGTAGGTATACTGCTATTTATGGGGCAAAACCCTCTTCGAAATTCCGAAAACCAATGAATAAACGTCAAAATCTTAGTGGAACTTCGCCACGAGGTTTTCCTTGAGGTGATGATTAGAAATTCAATACCTTTTCTTCTTATTCGGCAAAAAATGCAGTAGGTTCCTAAGACAATTGTAATTCGGCCACCATAACCTGCCGTACTTTTTTCTAACACTGGGTGGGGGGGGGCGAAAAATAGATTCGTGATCACCACTCTTAGGAACCTAACTAGGCAAAATTACAATCAAAGCGGGAACTTTGATCGAGCTACCGTGTACCTACCATACCCTTTCCTAAAACTGAAAACTTTCCTCATTTTCGTATTCAGTTTTGCAGCACGCCCGCTCCCTCCCCTTCCCCAGAAGAGTTTTGATTAGAAAAGTCGACATCAGGATTACGGAGGGAATATTGCCGAGAGAATGGAAGAAACAATGTGTGAAATAGTCCTGGAAATTTAAAGAGAAAACGCACCTTTATTTATGACTTCTGATCCAACTACTTCGTTAAAACTTGGCTAAGTCGTCCAGATCAGTGATTTTCGTTTACGTTGCAACTGGGATAAACTCCGATTTGTGTACGTTAACTGGCATTACAAAGGGGCTTCTTGGCGGTGATTCGCAGAGGTGCTGGTTCCTGCAACCGAAGTCATTAGTTAAAAGCATCGACTGTTTATAGCCACTCAAATTTACAGGAATCGGTTTTGAAAGGTTTCTGAATCCAAGACGCAAGGAAGTCACGAGGTTATTTAAAGGAATACTGAAACAACAAACGAGTGAAATATCGGAGATCAAATGCAGAGCAAGGAAAAGCTGTAGAGGAGGAAATAAAACAGCGGCGAGGCAGAGGAGGCATTGTCACCATCGCGCCATCGATTGATAGAAGCTAGGGCTCACTTAATCCGCTTTGTTGTTCGTAACAAGTGCGTGCTAAAGTTTGGGGAATAGTTGTTCATTATGCTGCTTGTATGTGATGCGTACATCAAGCCGATTCAATGCCCAGCGTAAATTTTTCGCTGTTTTTTCGCGGGTTCCAATGTAGTTTGGAATATGTGCGTTCTCGAAACTTATTGCTGATTACTTGTTCGTGCCCGTATCCACGGCACTTTTTCGGACTTCGTCGCTCGGTAATTGTCCGTGCATCATTGCAAGCACCAACAACTTATGTTTGAATTAAGTAATTGAACCGAACATTGCTCACGCGAAGATATATTGTTTTACAATTGTTTGCGGTGCTTTATGTCGTTCTCGAATTGTTCACAACGTTCTGAGTAGGTGTCTTGAAAAACACCTACGCGGCGTCAAAGTTCGGCCGACGCGGCATTCGGCTCTTCAGCGAGGTGCGATCGCGGAGCCTACTTCGCTATCGGCGTGCAGGCAGGGAAATTTGTATTGAAGGCGCCGCAGTGCCTATAGGTGCCTATAGGGCACCTACACGGCCGCATTGCGGTGCCGTCACCACAGATTCTCTCAGAGCCGGTGCCATAGCGATGCAAAATTTTTAGAGCAAGGAAAGTTTTTAAAGCGGTAAACACATCTGGAAAAACGAATTCTGTTGTTAGCATCTTCTGGCATCCAAAGTAATACTGCTTAGTATGCCGCTCCTGCTCCTTCTGCCGAGATGTCGTACGTTCGTGCCGTGGCAGTGTGGAGGAAAGAAGACCACCTCCGTGCAAGCCGACGTCATCCCCTCCACGAAGAGGGTTTTTGTCATGGGAGAGGTGCTGGCCGGCCGCGTCTCTCCTCCGGATTCTCCTGCTAAGGGCCGGCGTGGAAAGGAATCCTGGACCTGCTCAGAAGTACCCATGTGCCACGTGCGGCAAGGATGTCACATGGAGGAAAACAAGCGTCCAGTGCTTCGGATTCCAAAGGTGGGTGCATCTCTCCTGTTCGGGTCTCAGTTCTGTGAGGCATCATAGCTCTGCTTTTCGCTGTATTTTATGCTCTTCACCTACAAACTCTGATTCCTCTTCCTCAAATCGCCCCCCTTTCCATTGTACATATCAATCTCCACGGCCTTCATGCCAAACTTTCTGAGCTCTCTCTCTCTTCGCACGTACTTACCATCCAGACGTGATCATTGTTCAGGAAACCAAGCTCTCTCCATCACCTACCCGTCCTCATCCTAACATCACGGGCTACTCTGCCTTCCATGCTCCAAGGTCAGCTCTTGGCGGAGGCGTTTCAACCTTTGTTTTATCCTTTCTCCCGTCCCACCTCATACCAAACACCCCCGCGGATGGTACTCTTGAGTACCTTCCAATCCATCTCCCCCTTGAAACTCCCCTTTCTCTGTTCAACATCTATATACCCCCTACCACCTCAAACCCCTCCTCCTACAATCCCATTCCTCTTCTCAAACAACTTAACGATTGTTCCCTCTCATCATCAGTTGTTTTCGCGGGCGACTTTAAGCCGATACCTTCTGCTCGTCCCTTGGTTCTGATGCTAGAGGAGAAGAAGTCGAAGAATGGGCTGAGGAGTGCGACCTGGTCATCTTAAACGATGATCAGCCCACTCGTCTCCCTGCCAACGGCCGATCTTCTAGCCCAGACATAACTCTAGTCTTTTCCAACCTTTCCAACGCTTGCTCATGGTCTACCTCAACAACATTGTCTAGTGATTATGTTCCCGTCTTTGTGCACATCGATCTCTCAAATTCTCTTGCTCCTTATTCTGGTGTTCGTCAACGTTCTTATCTCAATTTAGGCCAAGCAGACTGGTTCCTGTTCAGTGAGGTTGCGCTACGCCTAGCGGCTGATTACGCGTGGAATGGCAGTGTGCACTAGAAGGAGCATCACTTATCTGATGCAATTCGCAGGGCCATGAAGGCGGTCATCCCTGTTGGCCGAGTTAAGACGTTCTATCCAAACATCACCAGAGAAATTTTTCAGAAAATCAGGACTAGAGGTGCCAGAAGAGCAGTTGACCATCTAGACCCTATCGTCGCTCAGCTGGATGGTGAGATCAGAAAATATTTTGACCAGCACAAGAAGTAACAGTGGGGAAAAGTTCACAGAACAGTTGAATTTCAAGACGGACAGTGGAGCTACTTGGAAGGTGCTTCGGAAACTATCGGGAAAGAGCTTGCCAGCCACCATCTCCACTATTGAGTTCGGTAATAACGTTTTCAAGTCAGAAAAGGAAGCCGCCTACTCTCTCGGTAAAAGTTTCTTTGTCACGAGTACAAGGCGAGGTCCGCAGAATAGAGTGACAGTAAGAGAGCTGTGCCGCCTCCCCCTCATGAGCACGACCGAAGCGTTCACTGTGGCGCAAGTAGAAAAGATCATAAAGGACATGCGGAACTCCAGAGCTGTCGGTCCCGACGGCATTTGTCCTGCTGTACTGAAGAAACTCCCGACTGAGATCCTTCCGCTCATCGTTGATATGATTAACACTTCGTTTAGCTGTTGCACTATTCCGCAAAACTGGAAGACAGCCAACGTCATCCCGTTGCCCAAGCCTGGCAAACCTCAGTCATCAGTAAAGGGATATCGTCCTATTAGCTTGATGTCATCTTTCGCTAAGGTAGCCGAAAAGCTCATTGTCAAGGATCTAGCGGAGCACAACGAGAAGCAGTTGTTTCAACATGGTTTCAGGAGGCTACATTCCACAACTACGGCTTTGCTAGAAATTACCAGCTATGCTGTCGACGGTTTCAACTTTAACAAGCCACTGAGAACTGTAGCTGTTGCGCTGGATCTCACCAAGGCATTTGATACTGTTAACCTTGGAGTCCTGTCAGGCAACATCAATACCAGGAGTCGTCAATACCATCTTGGCAGAAGCGCTGGATATCGGCCTTTATTAAAGGCGGGCAAGAGTCATGTTTCAGAACCATGTCTCCAACAGTATTCCTATGGCAGCTGGAGACCCTCAGGGCGGGGTTCTATTGCCAGCCCTCTTCAGTCTGTACCTCGAAGATATGCCTGAGCCTCCACAGGACACCAAGGTCGTCGCGTATGCTGATGACATAACAATCATGTGTCGATATAGGGACTTACAGGTGGCCGCCAGTAAGATCAACGAGTACCTGATCACACTGAGGAGCTTTTTCGACCGCAAGATGCTAAGGATCTCTGCAGCCAAGTCGTCAGTGTCCGTTCTCACGACGGACCCATCCGAGCACAGCGCTCATCCGGATGTCGTGTGGGATGGAGACCGTTTGCCTGCTGCTCGCTTTCCAAAGCTGCTCGGTCTTGTGCTCGATCCGTCACTCAAGTTTCATAAGAATACCGAGCAGAAGCAGGCAGTCGTTAAAGCTAAGCTCAACGTTCTCAGGGCCCTGGGCGGCACTTCGTGGGGTAGCAGCAAGGAGACTATACTCACAACGTATAAGGCAATTCTTCAGCCCGCTCTGGAGTACGCCGCACCGGTATGGCAACATCTCGCTCAGAATCCTCCTGGACAAAGATGCAAAGAGTACAAAATGCTGCTCTCCGTATCGCCACCGGATGTCCAAGAAGTTCCTCAATCGAGCTCTGCATGCTGAGACCCGTCTATTACCAGTGAAGGAGCACTGTCAGCTTCTGGCCCAGCAATTCCGCATCAACATTATAAAGCGATCAAATCACCCATCGTGGAGAGTGCTATACCCCGTTAGAGAGAGAAGTATAAGAAAGCCATTCGCCGATGCTCCAAACAAAGTCAATTTGCAAAGAAGGCACGACTCACAGCAAGAACGACTCTGTCTTTTCGCGAGGAGCACACCAAGTTCGTACGGTGTCATCTTGTGAAGGCGGCCATAAATTCTATACTAGGAGATATACCGCCCCCGTCTGCACCTCAGAGTCTCAACTCGGAAGAAGGGCGAGATGCACGCTCGCATCATTACGCTGTGGTCACTCTACAATGCTCATGTCTTATGTAAGCAAGATGGACAGCAGCAAATCTGATGTGTGCCCGGACTGCGGTACCATCGGCCACGATACAGCACATTTGTTCAACTGTCCGAAGAGACCTACCACGCTGACACCAACGGACCTATGGACGAATCCACTACTGGTCGCCCAGTTACTCAACCTATGACAGTACCCTCGACGTGGCTGCAAAGAAGAAGAAGAAGAAGAAGAAGAAGAAGAAGAAGAAGAAGAAGAAGAAGAAGAAGAAGAAGAAGAAGAAGAAGAAGAAGAAGAAGAAGAAGAAGAAGAAGAAGAAGAAGAAGAAGAAGAAGAAGAAGAAGAAGAAGAAGAAGAAGAAGAAGAAGAAGAAGAAGAAGAAGAAGAAGAAGAAGAAGAAGAAGAAGAAGAAGAAGAAGAAGAAGAAGAAGAAGAAGAAGAAGAAGAAGAAGAAGAAGCTTCAAACACGTTATACGTTCAAGAAGGTCGTTTTTTGTTATTTTGTACCTTCCAAAATCTTCAGCAATCTCTCCGAAATTTGGGAATAATCCTAATAATCGTGTTCAGCGCAAAAAATGCGCGCACCCCTTCCCGCCCCCTACACCGGTAATTAGCCCTTATACCTTGTTTTCGAGTTTTCCCCACGAATTTCCAGTTTTTTTTTCACTTATTCTTTGCTTTTGTGATGACCAGGTCTACATCCTCATGAAGAGAGCTCAAAAGTCGTTTTTATCGCGAACCCTGTTTTTAAGCGTTTCGCTCCTTTGCTGATGCAGTCAGACTAAAATTTGGTGCTTCCCGTCTGAAGCTCAAACTTATTATACCATTTGGATCCGCTGAAGTACACTTGAGAGCCATCACTGCTGCATTTGCTTCGACCTGGGGCCGGATTCATCAACGATAAAACCGTGGGTTTAGGGTATAATTCACTCCGCGGGGTAAATTTTTGCGATTCATCAAAAAAATAAACCCCAAATTTCGGGGCATATATGGGAGTATCCAATACCCGGCCGAAGGAGTCGGGTATCCGATACTATTTTCCCAACAAAGGAGCTCAATCAGCAATTTGCTACTAGCAAACTGTCAAGAATTGCAATTTGAACCATTTGGATTCACTTACAGCCTCTCTTCCTCATTTTGAGTCGAAGTAAGGCATATCGGGTTTATCATGTCCGAATTTCCTTATCACTGTTCTATTTCGCCTTGACCGACCGCTCCGCTGCTAGCTCCGCCCGGGCTCATATAAGCGAGAGAGGCTGTACTTCAATACATATTACGGCTGTTTTTATATTTCGTCCGATGTTCTGCATTCTCCTTGGCTCCAATTCGTATCTTGTTCATACCATATCGGGCCTAGATTTTCAATGCAATGGCTCTTCTTCTCATTTTTTTAGAGACTTCAATTTTTGTAGCATTAAAACGGAAGAAGTTTTTGAAGGTTGTGTCTATATGATCTAATTGAATGAGCTGTTCCAAATGAATATTTGACTGTAGTGGTCGTGATGTGTCCAAACTGCCAAAAGGGCGAAGAAGAGCGAGGGCCGTGATCGGAAGATACACCGGCAACCGCCAGTCATAGCCGTTCGCTCCTGCTCCGACTTTTCGCGGTTCGGAGACACAATTTTACGTCACATCAGTGGTTGCGGTTGAACAAAAGGTTGTTGATTACACGTCGGCGGGGTATCCGATAATCTCGCGGGGTAAATGTTGATGAATCGCGTTTCGGGTTTATTTTGGGGGTATGGAGTAGAGTTAATCAAACTCGGGGTATAAATTACCCCAAATTTCGTTGATCAACGATAAAACCGTGGTTTTAGGGTAAAGTTTACTCCACGGGGTAAATTTTTGCGATTCATCAAGAAATAAATCCCGATTTTTGGGGTATATATGGGGTATCCGATACCCGACTGAAGCAGTAGGGTATCCGATACTATTTTCTCAACAAAAGAGCTCAATCAGCAATTTGCTACCAGCAAGTTGCCAAGAATCGCAGATTGCACCATTTGTGTTCAACTAACAGCCTCTCTTCGTCATTTTGAGATTTTCGAAGTAAGGCTTTTCGGGTTTATAGTGTCCAAACTTTCTTATCACTGTTCTATTTTGCCATGACTGACCGCTTTGCTGCTTGCTCCGCCCGGGCTTATATGATCGAGAGAGGTTGCACCTCAATACACATTACTGCTGTTTTTATACTTCGTCCAATATTCTGCATTCTCCTTGGCTCTAACTCGTATCTTGTGTGCACTATTACGAGCCTAGATTTTTCAATGCAATGGCTTTTTTCTGATTTTCTGAGAAACTTTAATTTTCGTAGCTTAAAAACAGAAGAAGTTTCCGAAGGTTGTGTTTTCGTGATTCAATTGAATAAGCTGTTTCAAAAGAATATTTGACTGTAGTGGTCGTGAGGTCGTGATGTGTCCAAACTGCCGAAGGACGAGGAAGAGCGAAGGGCCTTGATCGGAGGATGCACCGCCAATCACAGCCCTTCACTCCTGCCCCGCCCCTTTCGCTGTTCGGACACATTACGACCATCGCCCATATGTGATTAAATGTTAGAAAAATGCCCAACACCAAACTCCTGCAGAGTCCAGTAATTCCTATTCCACCAAATTTTATTAAAACCCCATTAGAAGACGGAGTACTGTCGTGGGCGCATGATCATCTCTTGAATGCACAGAATGGTTCCATTAAGTAATGTCAATATTTTATTGGATATTAAATTTGCTCTTCCAGATATCCCATTCTTAGCAGTGGTATATTTGAAACAAATGTTTCAAAAGCATCACAAGATTAAAAAAAATGAAATGAAATGTGGAGTCAACACCGAAAACGTGAAAGTCTTATAATGAAGATTTTACAAAAGCCGAAGTCTGCCAAAAACAGTGTTAAAATTATGGAAATTTCAATTTAGTGGAGAAGAAAATTGTGGAAACATGCATAGATCAGATTGAAAATTATCTTGCAATATCTAGGCCAGATGGCCAAGTTTGCAAAACAATAAACTTCGAAATTAATCAGGACGTGCAGTTACCGATTCAGGATCTTACGCCACATCAGTGGTTGCGGTTGCCCAAAGGTTCTTGATTAGACGTCGGCGGGGTATCCGATACTCTCGCAGGGTAAATGTTGATGAATCGCATTTGGGGTTTATTTTGTGGTATGGAGTGGAGTTAATTAAACTCGGGGTATAAATTACCCCAAATTTCGTTGATGAATCCGGCCCCAGGGCAGGAAATGATGCGAGGGCTCCGCACTTTTTTCCAATACCACCGCCATAGCCCTGCTCGTGATTCTGTATTGATACGAACGAGAGTGGTATTGAGCCAATTCCTCAGTTCAGAGATTGTTAAAAGGGCAACATACGGTAAAGAAGTGATGTCCTCAAGCGGTTTCTGAATATCTTTGGCCGCGACAGTATCTGTTTCCGAAGTGTTGATTGTTTAACGACCAACGAATCTCAAGGTTTCAATTACCCTCACCCCTGGTACGTACCCACAGATGACGCGGAACCCATTCGTCGGTCCGTGTTTACTGTCAAGGTTCGAAACCCTTAGAAACTCGGTCATGAATGTGTTGAATCGGGCTCTAACACGTTTCATCACATCAACCGGATGTTGTCCAGTTTGAACTCGTCCACACCGAGTCTCCCTCGGTTCGAGAATGCTCGCCTTTTTCATGATTCCCTATTTTGTTTTGTTCTTAAGTGCATTCTGTCTTGATATTATCCGACCCAAATCCACATAATTTCTTCTGTCCTGTGAATTGCGCAAAGCTGACAGTTATAAGGAGAGGGGAGGATGGCTGCTGGGAAACAGACACGATAGAAAAAAGGGACAACCATTTTGCGCCCTCCATCCCTTCTTGTTTCTCATCTTTTGGCTTTTGTACCTCTTTGAAAAAGAAAAGACAAAAAGATTTCACTTATCGTCAAGGCTGCGATGACTAAGCCGGGCGGTTCTGAATTGAAGCGGGGGCGGCGCGGTCGCGCAGCTTGTCAGATTACCCCCATCACTGTTACTCAAGTGATTTCGCCAGCATACTGCCCGTATTCTTTTGAATCTGAGGAAGGAGAAGTCGGAAAATGCTAGAAATATGAGCAGCAGGGTAGCAGAGTCACCTGGATATTCGAGCAGTCTAATACAAGCCTCGCCGCGCTTGCTTCAACTCAGTGCCGCCCGGCTTTGTCGTCGCAGCCTTGACGGTACCCAAAAAGCTAAAAACGCGAAACCATTCTGTTTGTACACAAAATAATCGCAGGTGCATCTCAATAGTTAGAGCACGACTGGGTGTTAGACGAGTAATTGTGCGCTGCCGACTTAAAGATTACAGGTTTATTGCGGTACACTTTTCACAAGGTGAACACAGGTTTGCAGAAAAGCACAGTGCACCACATGTCGTAAGGCTTGCCTTACACACACTCAAACTTGAGATTTAAACGCACAGTTTTTGAATGCTGAATTCATTTACGATGCCAAGGTATTAACTGAAATTAGGGATATTTTCCCAAAACATGGCTGTGGAAAATCCAAACCCATGCCACTTGTTTGCCATCAGATGAGCTTCAAATCCACTCTATAACATTGCGAGAGATTATTCTCTTTGGGCCATTTTTTGACAGTTAAAGATTTAACAACATGGATATGCTTTTGAGAATTCTTCCCTATGACATTCGCCATAGAACCAGTACAGTTTACCGCAATGTTAAACGGCTATGGTGCGGTTGCGGTCGACACACCAAAACTACGCTGGAAAACCCGGCGCTTCGCCAAATTCCGTCAGCGATCGACACCACAGTGTGAATTAGTTTTTTTTTATTCTTTTTGAAACTCTTGTTTCTGCTTCATTTTTGTTCCTGACTCTTATAATATTGCGAATAGGGGATTTTCTCAGTGTGCGAGGGCCATTCGCCCTTTTTCTCAATTTTAAAATAGAATTTTGAAAAAAAAAGACAATTCAAAGCCCAAACAGACGGCTGATTCCCCTCACGCACCAAGAAATGCCCCTATTTGCAATATTTAAAGAGTCAGAAACAAAAATAAAGCAAAAACAAAAAGAAAAAAACCGTAACTCACCCAGAAAATCAGCCGTGCTGTCGATCGATGACGAAATCTGGCAAGGTGCCAGGTTTTCGACCGTAGTTCTAGTGTGTCGACCGCAACCGCACCATAACCTTTTAACATGGCGGTAAACTGTACAAGACGTACTGCATAGGCGTCCCCAAGCTTCTCATTCCGAATTCATCTCCAAGAGAATGCCGCAAGAAATAATTCTCTCGCAATGGTATGCAGTGATTTGAAGGTCTTTTAGTCACAAAAAAGTGGCACGGGTATAGAAGTTTTATAGCCCTGTTCTGAGGAGATAGCCTTAAAGGCAGTGTCCACGATAAAAATCGTCTTCTTCCCGTCTATCTTGAAAACGGTCCCATGCTGATTCCAATGATGTCTCTAGAATCGTACAAGACCCCCTGGAAATGGAGTTATTGCTCGTCAAAAATTGAGCTAGGGAAGCATTGTGGACGAGTTGTCCGTTGCTTGTAACTTCCGCCTTTTGCAGCCGATGTGTGCGAGCTGACCTGAGTAAAAAGAGAAGTTGAGAGTGCAGGGAAGAACGGGGTTTTTGATCGGAAACCACTGCTCATATCACGATCTCGAGTGTTCATTACTTCACATAGAGGGAGGGGGGATCTGGAGAATGGGGCGGTTCTGGAACACCAAACGCTTGTTTGCAGCCGCTATTTCGCCACTCCTGGCTCGATTTCTACCGTTCTTTCGACACCGGGAGCTTAGAAACCTTCTCGCCTATCATTTCACTATTGAAAGTCACAGAGGATGATCATCGTGAACGCTGCCTTTAATGTGAAATAATACCACGGAATCGTAAAAGAATTTAGCGTTTAAAAACTGTGCAATCGTAAGTCATGCTTGAGCATGTGTAAGGTAAGGTTTATGATGCTCTATAACATATTGAGGTTTCATCAGGTTCCGCTAAGCCCACACCGATATAGGCCCAGAACAGTATCTCTGGAAAATGGGTTTTCGTATATTTACATCCCATCCTTCTGAAAGCAAACTGGGTGCAGCGGCGTGGATGGCCACACCGTACGCTTGAAGCAGATCACAGGTGAGTTTTCCTTTTTTGATTTTTCTTTTGGTATTCTACATATAGTCATCGGAACGAATAGTAGCCGAAGAATCTCAAACATTAAGGGGAAATTCGTTGGCGAAACTAGGAGAAATCACCTTTTTATTGCTTGAAGCGTGCGGCGCGGCCATCCTCGCCGCTCCACCCGGCTTACATACAGGAGAATAGGGCGCAGAATAATTGTTGCGACAAAAGCACTGCAATTTCAACCATAATCAAGCTAGAGAGAAAGATTTTGGGCTTTATGAAACTCCTTACTCGCGTGCGTAAGTTCGCGGTCTCGCGAGTTTCGTGCGTGCTATCTTGCTATCTTGCAAGTTTCTGACACCAAATACTGCTAATCAGGCATGGTTTTGAGACGAAAACTATTGATGAAAGTGAGACTTGCAGTTACGGACCTCCGTTGCTGTGGCACGCAGCCTGTGTAGTTGCACCAGCGCTGGTGGTCCCAGTGTGGCTAAATTCGTGACGTAACAACTGCTGACTGAAACATACATAGGACCTCAATTCCGCCCTCAAACACAGTTTATGTGCCCGATAATTCGGTATTGGGAGAATTCATGTGTGTAACGTTCATTCCTTCGGGATTTACCGAATGTTTTGTTGCGTACATGTTGCACGGCAATCACCCTATTTTAGGTGGATGTGAACTCAGAGAACTGGCTCGATCGACTCTTCCTTGGTGATTTTCGAGAAGGTGGGCAAAGGTTATACATGGACTGTTTAGAGTGAAAACCGTGTCTGGAGACACGGCTGGCTACAAAGCGTACGTGGAGTGACCGCTATTACTCCGCCAACGCGTAGCTAGATGCCTCACACGGAAACCAGAGATGCCCAGGGTTTCGGAGGCATCTAGTCTGATTTTGACACGAGAATTTACGTTAGTTACGGAAAGTTTAGCCTCAGTTGGTGAAATTTTAGCTACAGCGCCCGCATATTCTACGTGAATTCTCGTTACAGCACCCGCATATTCTATTCTCGTTCCAGCACGATCGACCCACCCAGTCTTGATCTGTACTAGAAAGGCGATCCCCGCTGCGATCGAGCGCATCGCCGTTTCTTCCCCACGGCCTGCAGCATCCCAGCGGCCAAAATTATCCCTAGCAAGGTCTTCCAGAGAGCGGCATGGGGTTACCCTCTACGACCACCCACAGAGTGTCAAGTTATCCGTGGGTTGACTGGGCCAACACTGTTCGAACCGTATCCCTGCGTTCCGCGTAGCCAACGCGGGTTGAGATTGCATCCCAACACAGGCTGTCGCTAAATCCGTAGATTCTTGCTACAAAATTATAGCGAGAATATACTGGATTAACGTCAACGTTCCGAATTTAGCCTTCGTTTTTACGTAGAATACGCGCAGAATTTGCACCTTTGTAGCCTTGACGCAAAAATATGCGGGTTTTAGCTATCGTAGCCAAAACCCGTAGTTTACCGCTACATGGAATGGGGCGGCGTTTCAGGCCCCGCCCTCGGAGGCATCTAGCTACAGGCCATAAAACGGCCAAAGTCTCACCGTCGACTGCGTATCACGCGCTGCGCGACCGCACGCGCGTCGGAAGCAGACGAGTTTTGGCGGCCGCGCGACGAGTTTCGGCCTTCGCGCGGCGGCCAAAACTCGTCGCGCGGCCGCCAAAACTCGTCTGCTTCCGATGCGCGTGCGGTCGCGCAGCGCGTGGTACGCAGTCGACGGTGAGACTTTGGCCGTTTTATGGCCTGTACGCGTTGGCAGAGTAAGTGGTGGTGGTGTCCCTAGTAGCCAGACGGACATCGAGTCAGTCACGCACGGGTGGTAAATCTAACTCTGTTGTCCTGTGCCGCCACCTCACAGCCTCTCAACCATCAGCTTCAGCGAAGGGTTGTGCCGGGATTGGATTTAGAAGTCTCAAATGTGAAGGCTCAAAGGTGTTGCAGGGCAAAAATACTAGCAAGAGAATGTTCTCCAAAGGGTGAGATCTACAATACCCGCGCTAGGTTTTGTAAAAACGGGGAGCATTTGCCAGACTTGGCAAATAAAACGTGCGATGCTTGTAACTTTTGTGCACGAAGACTTTTTTAACGATTCTGAAAACGTTTTCATATTCACAGCTCAATTTACTATCTAATAATGTGCTTTGTGGACCGAACTTCCCTAAAATCGCTTTGTTTTTGGATGAAATTATCTTTGCGGTCGTTTCTCAAAAACGTCACGCGCGGCAGTGTACGGCGAAACTTTGAGTAGTAATTGTACAAGTAATATAGGAACAATCTCTACGATTTCTTTATGAATTAGGTGCAGGTGGGACAATCTCGAGATCCGTGCGGGTAGAGTTTTGGAGATCCTTCACTAAAGACGCTTGGGAACTTCCTTAAAAGTCGGACTTGTGTTGCGAAAACCACAGAACGTCAAAGGCAATGTTCATGATAGAAAACCGCATTTCAGTTTTCGACGTTTCGAGTAGCTAGGTCTACTTAGTAGGGGTCATTAGGGAAAAGTCCCCACAGAACACTCAAATACCGGGAAAAAACCGTTCAAAGAAATCCCTGAAAAATTTGCCTGTGCCCTTTTGCGTGTTTCGGAGAATGCAGACAACGCATGGAACCTGACGTCAGTGAAATAGTTTCGTGCTTCAAAATCCTTAGGTTAGTGGCTTTGCTTTCTGTTTCCCACACTGGAAATTCTTCGAAAATAAAATGGGCTATTGTACATGCGGGATGTTGGAACCTTTCGCAATAAAATGTATTAAAAAATGCGGTGTCTATTCCTACGGTAAAACGGACGCCGACAACTGTAATAGGACGTGGGCGGGATGGCCGAATGGGTTGGCTGGCCCACGAGATTTTCACCCACTCCCGGCCATTTTTCGTCACACCTCCGTTCTCATTTTTCTTAGAGGAACCCAAAGCTTACGTTTTTGACAAAAAAACGGGCAACTTTTTCATCGTGGACCTTTAAATGAAGGAATTCGACACCTCGGGAAAGTACAACTACTACTCAAAGTTTCGTCACACTTTGCCGCGCGTGACGTTTTTGAGAAACGACCGGAAAAACAATCCCATTCAAAAACAAAGTGATTTTAGGAAACTTGGGTCCACAAAGGACATTATTAGGTTGGAATTTAAGCTGTGCATATGATAGCGTTCTCAGAATTCAAGAAATGTTTTCGTTCAAAAAAGTTACAAGCATCGAACGTTTTTTTCCAAGTTGGGCAAACTCTCCCGGTTTTTACAAAACTCAGCGCGGGTGTTGTACCCACGCGATCATCTGGTAATAAGGGAAATGAAAGAATTTTTTTGGAAGCTCCCAACCAGTCGTCAGAGTTTCATCTGCGTGAGCTCACCACGCATGCCTCAGTCTGTGAAAATTCACCTGTTGTCGCAGTGCGTTCAGTCGGCTAGTGATTAGCGAGCATTAATAGGATCTTATCCCAATTTTTGTATAATTCAGGCAGGTATGTTCGCGGTAAAAAGGTCTTCGAGTATTCACCGGAAATCGAATGTAACCGGACCCATTGCAAAAACAATGGCAAAGGAACGGCCAAAAATGAGCCCAAAACGGTCCTCAAACTAGCATGCGCTATGCAGTGTTCACCCACATCCTTGTTGACCGTCGTTTTTCAGCAGTTTTGAGCCATTCTTCCGACATTATTGTTGCACTGGTCCCCGTTACATTCGGTTTCCGCTGAAAACGCGAAGACCGGTTTTATAGTGAACACTGCTTTAACTTTATCGTCTTGACACGGCCAGATAAGGCTGACGACGTTTTCAAATCCCATAATTGCAATCAATTGACTCAATGAAAGTAGTCCCAGCTAATTTAGCATCCTACTGCGTGATGCAGCAGCCGTTGTCTGCAAATGTGGACCGAAATTTGGCTCCGAGAACGAAAGTACATCCCATCATTTTGAATCTATAGTTGCGAAAAATTTGTGCTTTGTGAAACTCTTTATTGTGGATCAATGTTGAATTCATACACAAACTGAATTCCTCATGTCAAGGAAACTTTACAGCGAACGGACGAAGGAATGGTACGAGTTCGACAGATTACGACGACTGCTGCTCCGTCGATGGTGCGTGTTTCTATTTTCTCCATAATCGGGATAAATCGCCAGAAATTTTTGTTCGTTGAATTAGATTGAATGGAAAAAGGAAATTTCATGCGCTCGCACTGCCTGCACGCTCTCACCAGAAATTTGGCTGGCAATCATCGGGAATGGTTTGGAATTTTGGTCTTTATTTTGGCTGCACTGTAACATCGCGTGACTCAGACATTGGTGAGAATGTTACCGAAAACGACAACGGGAATTCCCTCGAAACAACTGGGAAACTTCCCCCGAATCGAGGGGAGGCGGAGGGGACCTTCGGCCAGCAAGTCTTCCCTTGTTCTCCCGATCGCCAGTCTTCCCTAAGCTGTCGCGACCCAACACCAATTGGTCATTTATTTATTAAAGTCAGCTTGCCGAAACTTGCTGTTTTCAACAGTTTCCTGTTCTTCGAAAGCAGGAATAGGGCCAAAAATATTCATCATTGCCGAAGGGTTACAGGGAAGCTTGTTATCTCCCCTTATAATCTGGGCAGAGATACCTAACTGCTCTCTTAAAGGCAGTGGTCACGATGAAAAACGTTATCGAAAAAACTACAAAAATCAGCTTAGATCGAAAACAGCTGAAAAACAATGAAGGTAGCGCGGTGAAAAACGGGCTAGAATCAGAGGTTCTAGGGCGCGAAGATGCCAGTTCGTGCACACGTGCACAGCTCCGCGAAAAAAGATCTTAGTCTCATGCCGAGCAGTCAAAAATCATCGACGTTCGGAGGAAGAAATAAATGCAAATTTACCTATCAAAGCAGTTGAGCAATGAAACAAAGCACTCCAGCCAATGTTTCTCACTAGATGTGTACATAAATCCGAAGGTTCATTGATTGAAAAATAATTTCAAGCCAGCTGATGCTCTTGATATAAGAGGTCATCGACGCCGATGATGTGGAGTGGGCTCGTCCACCATCAAAAGACAAGAAAGTTCAGGTTTTAAATTTGGCCCAAAACAGTGGCTTTTTCGCGAATTTTTAATAGATCCTACTACACGCGACCCAGAAAAGGGTTTAGAGAGAAAAAGACGACAAGCATATCTGATCGCGACCACTGCCTTTGAGAAGATCATCCAGTCTTTTGTGATAGGGGCTCTCTACACACAGAGGAAAGAGTTGTCCCGTGCTTGCAGTTCGAAACAGGGTTCGGCGTGAGGTGCGGACTGCCGCTGAGTTGAAGGCCTCTTACGTAGCGGTCTGAGGTGAGGCAGACACCTCACCTCCCCCTCCTAATCTGTGGGGATTTCCCCTCAGCCATCAGAAGTGTGCTGGCCTTTAGAGAGTGACTTCAGGTCACCCTACAGGGCCGGTATCAAAGCGCCAAGCGAGCACTCCTCGGACTGAATCGCCTTATTTAGTACCCGATGAGCTTATCAAGGATATCAGTGATCAAAGCACAACATTTCAAAACTTGACGAGTTGCTTACTGATTTGAGTGCCAGCCATGTGACGATTCGGAGCCAAGCGAATCGTCACATGGCTGGCACTTTGGCCCCAAACAGTGGTTTTTTCGCGATATTTTCTTATAGGTCCTTCTGCTCGAGACCCAGAAAAGGGTTTAGAGAGAAAAAGACGACAAGCATTTTTGATCGCGACCACTGCCTTTAACAGCCGGATGACAACTAGGATTTAGCTGTCCAATGGCAATTACGAGGCCGACAGTTGACATACACTCATCATCTCAGATAGTTCCAGCGGCGGACCGCCGGCGAAAACGTGCTACGTAGTTGTCTAAAGCTGCGCGATAACTTGCATTGGCAATGACACCACGAATTAACCGGGCGCACGAGAACGCAGCGGCACTCGGTTGGCACCTAACCACCGAGTGGCATTCGCTTGGCTCCGAATCGTCACATGGCTGGCACTCAAATCAGTAAACAACTCGTCAAGTTTTGAAATGTTATGCTTTGATCACTGATATCCTTGATAAGCTCATCAGGTACTAAATAAGGCGATTCAGTCCAAGGAGTGCTCGCTTGGCACTTTGATACCGGCCCTGTAGGGTGACCTGAAGTCACTCTCTAAAGGCCAGCACACTTCTGATGGCTGAGGGGAAATTCCCACAGATTAGGAGGGGGAGGTGAGGTGTCTACCTCACCTCAGACCGTTACGTAAGAGACCTTCAACTCAGCGGCAGTCAAATAATGTCACAACAGCGGGAGCGCTAGTTACATACTAGAGTATGTCAACGAATATTCGGAAAACGAATATTCGGTCGAATAAACGAATAATCGAATATTCGAATAATTCGATTAATCGGAAAAGTCAGATTTTCAAATAATTCGTTTATTCGACTGTCCGGAAAAGTCAATTTTCGGAATAATTCGTTTATTCGAATATTCAAAAAAGCCAATTTTTTTGAATAATCCGTTTATTCAAGTACTCGAGAGGTTCAATATTCGAATATACGGTCGAATAAACTAATAATTTCAGAAGAATGGGAAGCAGAGTCTCCGGCACAAGTCCATTTTTACGGTCCAGACGTTATACGTCTCCAATCAAGCTGGTAGAAAGTTCGAATATAATTGGAATAATCCAATATTCAACATGAGATATTCAGAAACCTAATGGTGGAATATCTCGCTCAGCGCCGAATCTTAAAGGCAGCATACACGCTCGCAAAAGTTGTTGAGATAACTACATTAGTGGGGTCGTATGGGCCCTAGAAGAGCCCTCACGAACTTGGAAGAGTTGAAAACGAGTTAAAGTGCCCGTAATTGAGCCGTATTGAGTCAAAAAATCATCCTTTCCCCGCCCATCGATACGGGCTCCGCCCCTCAAAACAATTGTTCAATGCTCGATAACGGTCATTTTGGCTCATTTTTTACGCTTCTAAGGTTGTAGGAGTTCCAGAAAGGGCCTTATGAGTACATTGGCGTCGTTATCCCAACGAATTTGTCGCTAGCTCCGCTATTTCAGCCAATGCGGTAAAACTCGTCCACTTCTGGGCCAATATAGAACGAACCGTTATATCTTCATTTCAATTGATTTTTTACCGGTTTTTTCGGTATCTCTGAATATTAACAGCTTCAGACCTTCGATTCATTCCATAAAATTGATATCATTTTTGAGCGTGTATGCTGCCTTTAAGTGTTGGTCGTAATGTATTAATGCACTCCAACCGCGTGAGAGGTTGGGAAATTGGGGAAGAGCGGTGCGCGTGATCGGAAACAACACGGATTTTCCCCCGCCTCTCGTGCGGCTGGAATACATTACGACCATCACCCCCGAATTTCTGGACGGAAGTAATCGATACTGTTTTCCGCCTGCACTAGTAGGTCCCGAACAGATTCGAGCGATGTTCCAGAAACTTTTTTTCATTTTAATACTTTCAGGCTATATAATGTAGAATGTTTCGTTCGTGGAAGTTCATTGGCAAAGCTTTGATCTATACCATACTATAGAGAAAAATGTCCAGAAAGCTGGTGGTGCCGGGAACGGGGATTCGATTATGCGTACTCGATCCGTACTTCTATTTTGGCCGAACATTATAATTATTCGTATTCGAATCATTCGATTATTCGGAGAAGTCAAAGTTTCAAATAATTCGTTTATTCGACTATTCGGAAAAGTCAATTTTTCCAATAATTCGTTGATTCGACTATTCGGAAAAGTCAACTTTTAGTATTATTCGTTTATTCGAATATCCGGAAGAGCCAATTTTTAGAATTATTCGTTTATTCGGATATTCGAAAATTTTTATTTGTTTGATATACTCTACTAGGTACTAGCGTGTGTGTAAGTGTCTTGGCGAATCTCCAGTTAAAGGCTGTCCGACACCGGAAATGGTATTTCCTCGCCAAGCATAGGCCGGCGGTTCGCCAACTCCATTGTCTGAGATACCAAGTGGAAAGAGTCAAATAGGCCGATACGACAAGTTCATCCAGTGTTCTAGAAACAAAATACCCCCCACTTTAATCCAGCAAAACGCGGTCAGTCCACCAAAGCGCGGTCAACCTTATTTGTGGTTGTCAAAACCTCACAAATAATGATTTGAAACACTTCACAAGCATACTCACTTCCAAATCTGGAAGGGGATTAACATAGTAAACCAGTTTTATATTCAGCTGAAGCCGCAGTCAGCTGTCCTCCGCGGGACCAAACTCGTCCAGAAGCTTCCCACGCGATGGCCGCTCGACATGCACGCCGAGCGCGCGCTGGGGGAGCGTCCTTTGCATGCGGACGCGCTTTATCTACAAAAATCGCTATGAGCTATAATGAATATTTTATCTTCAACCGCATTCACCTCAGCGAAGTGGTCAGGGAAGATAGGAGAATACCACCCCATGAGTGTGTACCGACCCCCCCCCCTGCGGCACTTAGTCTCTACGTCTTCCCGCTGCTTGCTCTCGGGAGCAGCTACCATGTTTTATGGCGTGAAACGGAGTCTTGGAGCTGTTTGTGTCCAGAACTGACAAAGAAAGCCAAAAAATATATAATGTGAAGAAAGGATCAATGGTTTGTTCTTGTTTGTTTAGGAGTGGACGAGTTACACCGCAGCATACATTCTTGGTTGAAACAGCGAACAAATTGGTAGAGATAGCAATGCTAGTAGACTATGCTAATACGGCTTTTACTATATTGCTCATGCCTGTAGAAGCGTCAAGTAATTCAGCAATCAATTCGAGGGATTGAGGAGTGGAGTGCGGCCAAAAATCTACAGCGACATCAAAGGCTCAACTTGCTCGTTCAATGGATCCTCTGATTCCTCGTCGCTCCCTCATGATGGTAATGGAGCTTAACAGCACGTGCAACTCTCTAAGAACATTGATCTCCGGTAACGATAGGGGTCTTTGGGGTTCCACCATTCCGATGGCGTCGAAGGATCTAACAACAAGGATATATATCGCGGTCATCAGCAAGGAGGCCAGCTGCGTCTCAGCTTGTAATGAGCTCAGTGAGGTGCAAGGACGAGCCGCGGTTGTGGACAAGACGATCCGTCACTGGAACAGGCAAAGTTTGGTAATGCGCCGCGAACAGTTGTGTTAGCGCAGCATATTGTCAGACAAGCACACCAGAATCGATTCGTACTGCAAGCACTGCGGATTGTGCAGTGAGGGAGGTGGCCGTAATGTGTTCAAACCGCCAGAGGAGCGCGAGAAGACAGAAGGACCGTGATTTCGGGGTATACCGGCTACCTCCAAACACAGCCGTTCGCTCCTCCCCCGTCCTTGTCGCCGTTTGAACACGTTACGACCACCACCCGTTCGGTGATGTCGTTTGCCGCCGCAATCGTCGTACAAGCGCCGCGGACCTTACTTTCTATCCATTTACCGCCGCAGACCACAACGAGGAAGCTTCTCTCGTCATGGGGGAAGACCCCTCAGCGGTAATCTCCCAGAAGGTAACTCGAAGTCACCTCCCAGGAGCGACCCGAGAGGCCAACTGCATCCCTGTGAGGTGACACGCCTTAGGGGCCGAGCAGAGTGGCATCGCGGCGCAACGCGACTTAATGGCTGGCCGCCGTGTTGATAGATCGCAGCGACCTATCAATACGGCGGCCTGCCATTAGGTCGCGCCGCGCCCCGGTGGCGCTCTGCTCCAACCCCTTAGGGGTTGAGCAGAGTGCCAGAAGGGCGCGGCGCGGCTTGATGAGTGAGAGCCGCATTGATAGATCGCCGCGATCTATCAATACGGCTCTCCACCATCAGGCCGCGCCGCCCCCTTTTGGCACTCTGCTTAGCCTCTTATGTGCCCGCTGCACTGTTGGTAAGCGCCTGATCAAATTTAGAGCATAGAATTGAGGAGCATCGTGGTCTGATTGTCGTCTAAATAGCTTTTTAGTCGGATCGAAGGCTTATAGTGGCTGTTTGTCCTGGCCTCTATTCCCATCCCCCAACGCGTGAGTTTGTGCATATGCAGCAGGTGCTGAAAAAGGGGACGCAAGGCTTTGAGAATCCGCCACCGACCACTAGGCACCCGGCCGGCATCCAAGGCAAGATATGAGTTTGGCTAGCTATAAACAAGCGCAACGGCAGCTAGGAATAGAATGGAATGCGATGGATACAATAAATATTAATATGCATGCCCAATACGCCTAAAATCAGAGAAAGAGTGCAGGCAAGTAGCCTATATGTATTGCAGAGCAAAATGTTCCCTGTCCTTTTGCGTGAGTGTGCGGAGTGAGGGATTCGACAGTGAGAGAGTGTGGGGGAGAAGGGAAGTCAGCATCCACGCGCACAAGGACGCGATCGACGCGAGTGAAATTCATTTTGAAGTGCTGGGTATTTAACCCTTGTGAAAACTGATACTCCCATGACTCATCGCGCGTGCTTACGCGCGCTGTGCTACTCTCTCCATCTGTCCTTCGTTCTCCCGCTTTCTCTAACCTTGGCTCCAGACCCATACGCGAAGGAACTGCAAGAATTTCGTTTATTCACACCCTATGTATCATTTTGTGAGTTTCCCTTTACATACCACCTGTAGAACGAATAGTTATAAAAACTAAGACGGAGAGGTCTCGCTACAAACTTTCTTCGAAGATAAGGCAGGAAACAAAAAAGGATCTTAAACTCATGGGTACCGGGAATGAGTGGATAACGCGATGAGGAAGAGTAGTGGCCAGTCAACAATGTGCTGCAGTTAGATTGGGTCCATGGATCTCACCGAAATCCACATGACGGCAGCGCAGGGGCAGTCAGTAAGTTTCACATGACGTTGAGAACTCAACTATACATTCATTGAGACAGAAGAACATAATATGAGACTTTTTGTACGCAATCGATGATGACAAGTACTAAAAAGCGCAAGAAAAGCCAAATCAGCTCAAAACTGTCTAATGCCAGCAGCATACTGAAGTTAAGTCCTAGAATAATAATATTTTCAGTCGCGTTGTGAGCAGCGACCTGTTCTCTATCCGGTGAAGAAAGTTGCTGTTCATCCTGAGCATAGAAGTGCATCCTTATACCGGGAAAGATCTGATCTTCCGACCTCCAGCAAGTCAGCCAATGATAACGATTTCAACCGGGTACGTTCATTGCCGATTATGAATGCTAATAAATAAATACATCGGTTTTTTGAGAGAATTGAATAAGGTGAGGTGTGGCGGCCAGGGGTGTGCGGAATTTTCTGTTTTTTTATTTCTATTTTCTGGCCATTTTAGTTTTTCTTATTTCGATTTTCTGTTTTCTAAAAAGTTAGCCGAAATCAGTAAAAACCAGGAAAATTAATTCTTGATGTCTCATATTAGGTTCCGTAAAATCTCTGCATCTCTCGATTTCACCATAGATAGAAATTACTATGGGCTTGGTTCCATGGACCTGGCCAGCAAAGGTAGGATCCCATTGGTTCTACCCAACGAATCTAAGACCCGAAGTGAGCGGAACGAAGTGCATTGCGAATCGCAGTGCACTTCGTTCCGCTCAATTTGCGATCAGGGATGTGCGGCAGATGATTTTGAAAAAGCGGCAAACGGAAATCGGCAAAATTTTTTCAAAAATAACCGGCAAACGGCAATCGAGAAACGGCAAAGCGAAAGAGAAAATCTTGTGCAAAAATGATACAAATGTTCTGAAAGTACCGGTAGAAAATACTATTTTCTAATACACATTTCGTATTTCAATACCCAGATAAAAAATGGTTTTTCAAAAATACCACAAGAAGTTGAACCTCTTAGGTTGGTACATTACCTGATATAAAAGACCATCGGAATGAGCATTCTATTGAACACTGGTGATACGAATACTCTTGTAAAAGGATAGTAATTTTTCGAGGTTCTCTAATGCCAACCTTTTTTGGAATATGTGGTAGTCATCCAATGCATCTTGTTTCAAATTCATCGCACAACATTTAGAGTATTGCGCAATCCAAGTTAAGAGGGTGAGCACTCGAAATTTTTCAAAAGAAATGAAAGAGCTCAATGTGGTGCTACTTTAGGTGATTATTTTCTAACAAGCGTAGCAGCCAAGCCGCTTCTGTGGTAGAAATTGCCGCTGCGGCTCCGCGATCGGTTGCTGCGTCATCACAAAAATAGGCATTGGCATTGTCGAGGCTCAAAGCACTGCAACAGAATCGTATCAACACAGTGACGATCGCGCAGCCGCTGTGATACTACCGCGGGACTATCTCGGCACAGCTGAGGGTCGCGTTACTTCCCTGGCACTACCGCGACAAACTTTTTCAGAGTTCGCGGCTTACTTGTTGGCGTGCCTCACGGTGTCTTTACTATTTGACCGGAACTTGAATGAAAGATAGTGACGTGGACAAATACAACTAAAACGCACGTTTTCGGACAGTCTTGCAAGAGTTCCCGAGAAATTGCCCCATCTTCGGCATCTCCCCCCCCCCCCCCTCCGACCTTTAAAGAGCTGTGTGTCCAACCTCAGGGTAGAATTTGATATTATGGTCCGCCCACCGCGTATGCAACCCTGCCAAGCGCGAGATCTCAATTCGAATAAATAAGCGAGAAAAAGCGCGGAAAAAGGTGGCCCCGCCCTATACCTCAAAAGCATAATCAAGCTTTCGGCCCAAATAGGGCATCAAAATCTTTGCAAACGGAAAAATTGGAGTGTGCGGCCAAGCTCAAAGACAAAATGTGCAGTAGCAGAGCTCTTGATTCTCTTTCCGATACGGTGTGCACGGTTAGGCTTTTGGGGCGTTGTCGGCGGGGCCGACTTTTTCCTGAAGTTTCTCACTTATTTGGTCAAATTGAGATCTCGCGCTTGGCAGGGTCGCTATTCACAATGGGCGGACTATAATGTCAAATTTTACCCATGAGGTTGGACTGTGTCTTTAAAATCTCTTCTCACCTGCGCGCTAACAACTCAGATTCATGCAATTGCGTAGTTTTCCAAGATTTATAAAAATACAACTTCTGAAAAACCGCGTTTATCTATATCTCCTTCCTTTTTGAACTGTACGTCACCGCTTATTCCCAACTTAGTTCATAGTCAAGCAGCCAATTTGATCAAAACGGATGTTCCCTACTCCGTGACTCAGTGTGCACCCTCTCTCACCCTTTCGACTCACAATTCCAATTTTCAACTCACAAGGGTACTACTTTTAATCAGCCTGGCCATTCCGGATGAAACAAACTTTTTTAGAACCGTTTTCGGCGTGGGATCCGATAATGATCTTCGCAGCTACCTAAAACCACTCTGAAAAACGTTTCACGCATTTTTTAAAGCCTGGCGGCAGGGTGAGGGTACCCCCATGAATTTTCAGTGTTTTTGAAAAAAATTGGATTCGGCTCAAAACTTGTGTCTAGGGGTAATCTAGGGTGGTGATCACGAATCTGAAGTCCGTTTGTCAAGATTTGGAGGTTTTCGAGGTTAATTGTACGTTAAGATGGGTCCCATGCCGTTTAAAGGAGAAAACGGATACGAGATGCTCAACCTACGCGTGGTGGATCTGCGGAGTCGACTACCAAAATAAAGGAGACTTATCAAACGGGCATCAACAACTTCACGAGGAGTTTTTATCTGTATGGGAGTGCGAGTGACCGGCTGCCGCACTCCTACGTATTCTACTGTTACGAGCTGGCATAGAGAGGAACCCAGGGCCACGCAGCAAGACTCCACGATATCCCTGTTGTCATTGTGGATTATCGGCTCAACATGCAAGCGTTTAGTGCGGTGGTTGCCTTGGCTGGGTACACCTCAAATATTCGGGGTTAGCTAGCTATAATGACTACACTGAAGCTTATTGTTGTACATCTTGCTCTAATTCTCCCCCCAGTGTTCCTCATAACAGTCTTGACATTTTTCAACTTAATATTAATGGCCTGCGTGCCAAACTTGCTGAACTCGCCTTGTACATTGAACGCTCTCATCCAGATGTCATTCTCCTTCAGGAAACAAAACTTAGTGCATCATCTTTCTTACCCCGTCTTCCTTGCTACACGTCTTACCACCTTCCCCGCACATCCCACGGTCTAGGAGTGTCTACATTTGTAAAATCTTCCATACCCTCCCACCTCATTACTATCCCTAACGATAATGTTGTAGAATGTATAGCTGTTCATGTTGTATTGCAAAGTTGCCCTATGGATATCGTCAATATTTTTATTCCCCCCACCTCCTCATGTCCTAATTCGTTTGACCCCACTCCATTTTTACATTCTGTGCACTCTACCCTCCCATCGTCTTCTGTATTCATAGCTGACGATTTTAATGCACACTCTACATCCTGGTTCTCCTCTTTAGATCCTGATGACAAAGGTGAACTACTTGAGCTTTTTGCAGAGGATTGTGACCTTGCAGCCATTAATGCGGACGCCCCCACTCGCCTTCCGTCCACGGGCAGGCCGTCCTCTCCTCACTTTTCACTCATCTTTTCTTGCTGTTTCCTGTAACTGGTACACTGCTATAGCTATGGCCAGCGATCATGTACCTATATGTGCTTCATTGGATTTGTCCCTCAATAGTCATCTTGCACCTTTCACAGGCTCACGTAGCAAATTGTATACCAACTATCGTGAGGCTAACTGGGTCATGTTTAAGGAGGTGTTACTCAGTCGGGTAGCCTACTATCCGCTTATCGGCTCCATTTATGAGAAGGACAAGTTCATCGTTGATGCCTCACGCAATGCTTCCAGAATCGCAATCCCTACAGGGCGTGGAAAACCGTTTTACCCAAACGTTCCTAAAGAAGTTCTGGAGCTGATCGAAGTACAGGATGAGAAGCGTCGGGCTGATCCTGCAGATCCCAGTTTCCAACAACTGTCTGATAAGATTACCAAGCGACTAAAGGAATACAAGCAGAAGCAGTGGATGGAGCTTACTGAGTCCTTGAATTTCACCACTGATGCCAGGAAGACCTGGAGCATTCTTAAGCGGCTATCTGGACTGGCAGCGGATCGAAACACGCTTGAGTTCCCTTCGGGGAAATTCGAATCCGGCTTTAAGGCTGCATGTCGTCTTTGGGAACTCTTTGCCTCTGCGTCTTCCCGTCGTGATCGTACTAACAGACGCACTCTCCAGTCTATAAGGAAGCTCAGTGGACATGATGTACCCGCTATAACTGCCTCTGCTATGTCTTCCCCCATCAAGTCTATGAAGAACTCAAGAGCTGAGGGACCTGACGGCGGGTCAACCGTCCATCTAAAGCACTTACCGGAACAGTTCCTTGAATTACTTTGCGATCTCGTCTACTCATCATTCAGCACCGGAGTGATTTCAGCTAGGTGGAAGCAAGCAATCGTCCTGCCGATCCTGAAGCCTGGTAAACCAGAAGACAAGGCAACTTCGCATCGTCTCATCTGCCTTTTGTACCCAGTCGCTAAGTTAGCGAAGAAAGTCATCAACCCGCATCTTCAAGAAGCACTACGACATAACGTGCAGCAACATGGCTTCGAAAAGGCTCATTCCACCATCACGGCAATCACGGAGCACATAATTGCTGGCTTCAACATGAAACCTCCGGCTGGCAGAAGTCTGGTCGTGGCTTTTGACTTAACCGCTGCCTTCGATAATGTCAGCACTTCGTTGCTGTCTAAATCGATCCTGGACTCTACTATCCCTGACTGGTGCAAAGGATGGACCGACAACTTTGTCAAGAATCGTTCCATTCGTGTGAAGTTTGATGGACACTTGTCGAAGTCAGTTCCCCTGAAGGCAGGCGTCCCTCAAGCTGGAGTCTTATCTCCCAGCCTATTCTCTCTATATCTGTTTGATATACCGAAGCCGTCGCCTAAAATCCACTTCTGTCTATATGCAGATGACATCACTATCATTCGTACTGACCCTTTAATCGATCGAGCCACTGCTGAGATGAATAAATACCAGGTTGTCCAATAATTTTTGTCCGAAAATCCACAATTTTTAATTTTTTTCAACTTTATTGAAAAACAAGTCTGATCAACAATATAATCACCACAGTTATCCACAACAGTGGCCCATCGATTGGGCAGGTCGCCGATGCCCTTTGCCCAGAACTCCGGGGGCTGCGACTCGAAGAAGTCCGCGATGTCGGATTTGAGGTTGTCGTAGTTGGTGAATTTTCTTCCGACCAAATAGTGCTTCAGCGGGCGGAACAAGTGGAAGTCGGAGGGGGCGAGGTCCGGGAAATACGGCGGATGGGCAACCGTCTCCCAGCCGAGCGTCGCCAACTTCTGCTGGGTCTCCTTTGCCACGTGGGGCGCGCGTTGTCGTGCAGCAGGTGGACCGAGGCCCGTCGGGGACGCTTTTCTCGGATGACGGCGGCTAGTTTCTCGAGCTGATCGGCGTAGATGGAGGCGGTGACCGTCCTGCCTTGCGGGAGCAGCTCGAAGTACAGAATGCCCTTGGTGTCCCACCAGCAGCAGAGCATGACTTTCAGCGGGTGCAGGTCGGCTTTCGGCGTCGTCGGCGGCTCTTCTCCGCGCGGGATCCAGACGGCACGGCGGACGACGTTGTCGGAGAGGACCCAGCTCTCATCCCCAGTGACCAGGTCCTCGAGAAACTCTTTGCGGTGCGGACGAAGGAGGAGGGACTGGCAGACGGCCACGCGGCTCTGCTTCTTGGCGTCCGTCAGACGGTGGGGGATCCAACGGGCCAGAACTTTGTGGTAGCCGAGTAAGTTGAGTCGATTGTGGACGCTTGACTTGCTGCAGTCGAGCGTCGTCGCCAGTTCACGGGTGGTGGCTTCCGGCTCCTCCTTGATACAGCGACGGACTTCGTCATCATCCACCGTAGAAGGCCTCCCGCTGTGCTCCCTGTCCTCGAGGCTCGTGTCGCCGCTCTGGAAACGATTGAACCAGCGGCTGACTGTGCGTTGGGACATTGCATCCTTTTTGCACGCTCTGCAGATGTTGGCGACCGCGGTGCCCGTGTCGTTGCCCAGCAGCCACTCGTAGTACACGAACGTACGAATTTGACCTTGGTCCATTTTAGCTTGTACTGGTAGCTAGACGCGGCGACTGCGCATTATACCCCTAGCGTAGAACTTTGGAGAACCTTCTAGAAGGTTCTTACACTTGCCTGATAATATAACACTTCTAAGGAAAATTATAGAATTTTGAAATTTTTCGGACAGGAATTATTGGACGGCCTGCTACCTCGTCAATCTGGCTAAGTTCCTGGAATCGAAGCAGCTAAAGGTCTCCCCAACCAAGTCCAGCGTTATTTTGTGCACTACGACAACTGCTGAACACAAGCTGCATCCCAAGGTTTCTTGGGAAAGAAATCTGCTGCCCTTATCTAAACACCCTCGTCTACTTGATGTGTTCCTGGCCCCTTCATTGCGTTTTTATGAAAACACACGTATTCGAGCTGCTGCGGCCAACACGTGGAACAACATTCTTCGTGCTCTGGCAGGCACCACTTGGGGTAGCTCAAAGGAAATCTTTCGAACCACATACAAGGCTATGATACAGCCAGTTTTGGAATATGGAGCCCCAATATGGTCAAGACACTTGTCGGAAGCCTCTTGGAGCAAGCATAAGCGTGCACAGAACTCTGCTCTACGCGTGATCACTGGACGCCCAAGATCCACACGTGTATCTCACCTACATCAAGAATGTTTGCTACTTCCTGTAAAGCAGCACTGTCAACTGCAGTCGCAACAGTTCCATGTTGGCATAGTCAGGAATGCCACACATCCTAACTTCCCCCTGCTATCATCTGATCCCTACTTCCGACACATTCGCACGCCGCTGCATGCTGCAGTCTCTGTCTGTCTTGGATCGCCAGCTTTGGGCGAAGTCGGAGCTCAATCGCGTCAGACTGCTGCAAATGGAGCACACCCGTTTTGTCACTGAATACCTCTCCAGTGCTTCTCCCAATCCTATTCATGGCGTCGTGCCCCCAAGATCGATAGCAGCGAAATGGACCTACACAGACGTACACGCGTCATTCTGGCGGGTCTAGGTTGTGGACGCTTCTCCTACCTCAAGGCCTTCGTCCATAGGATCGATTCGTCGATCCCCGACGAATGTCCTGACTGCCATAACACAGGACATGATTCATTTAATTTATTTTCATGTCCAGCAAGACCAACCTCTCTAACAGTTATTGATATGTGGAACAAACTGTGTGATGTGGCTGCCTTTCTACGCCTATGATAAGAAGCTCTGGTGTGGCCGATAAGAAGAAGAAGAAGGGGAGAAAACCCAATTCAGTATTTCGAAAATCGACAAATGGATATTAAATTTGTATTCACCATCCCGAGTAACCCCCGCATACAAATTTTGGGTTAAATCTGAGACTTTGACCGAACTAACGTATACCCACCGTAACCCACCGTAATCTGTCAAAAATCGATGAACGGACTTCAGATTCGTGTTCAGCACTCTAAATGACCTTCTGCGGAAGAATTCGAACAATATCTATTGTATCACTCCGGAAGTCGTCAGAAGTCGCGATTTGCCATCAAACGAATCAAGTCGAAAAATTCGGAAAACCAAAAAAAAACACCCCAGATTCGTGATCAGCGCTCCAAATAACCTAAATAGGAGAATTTTAGGTCAAATCTGAAGCAATATTTGAAACGCTCTCAGTCAGAGCCTGGTAATTGGGATGAATAAGCGACCAACCGAAAATCCGCTCATGTCCAAAATGCTATCATTCTGGGAAAAGTTTGGAATATGTTCAAACTTTGCACAGGGTGTCGTTTTGGGAGCTGAGCAGAATTATGAGGTCCGGTTCCGGGTTTTCCAAAGCCTAATGCACGTTTTGGAAGGTGAAATAGGTAAGAAAATCTGGCAAAAAAACGCCTATACCTTTTTTCAGATTGGGTTCAGACAGCTGCGACGATCACAATTGGATTCTACGTCAAAAACGGTTCTAGACAAGTACTTTTCGTCCAGAATGGCCAGGCTGACCAGTAGTAGTTCTCTTGTCAGTAGCATGCTTTTCAGCGCAATTGTGAGCGTAATAGAAGATTTCGAAGTGCATAAGCCCGCAAAGTCCAAAATCCTCTGCGCGGTGCGCTTTGAAAAATATATGAAAGAAATTGAGAAATTAAGCGTTTTTCGTGATCCCTTTCTGCCCTCTCCGGAAAATATTAAGGGTGTGTGTTCTTGTCCCAAAGAGCCCTACGTTAATTGCTCAAGCCTCAACAAGGAGGCGGTGGGGGAATTCGGTAGTCTTCCAGACACGGACATGACTAAAAATACTAGCCCCTGCTTTGGCGTGACCGCACTGTAGGTTACATCAATTGGCTCGATGCTTTGAAGTGCGTATAGCCTATCTCTCTATATACTTTCGAGTCGGTCGCTGCAAGACTTATCGGGTTTACCATGCGCTGCGCGTCCTAATTGTGGCATTTGTTATTTATTGTGCACTTTCTGCCGACTTTTGTCCAAAATATAGAGGAACAACGGGAAACGATCATCGACAAAAATCGTCTGAAAACGGCCGACATTAGACAATCGGCAAACGGCAATTGCCGCACATCCCTGATTGCGATGATGCTCATGTTTTATTTACAAGGTAGTGAAAATTCTAACTACATAGGGCTTGTTTCACACCCCGATGTTTTAGAAAATCATATCTTGGATGTTGTAGGCATTGTTCTGTGTATTGTTAAATAATTCTATTGAAAATGCGTGTTAAAAACTATAATTCGTGTTAGAAAATTCCTAAATGTCTCAAAGATTTACAGGAGATTTCCAAAAGTGGGTATTTTCATAGTTTTGCAAACAGAAAAAGGATACCCGAATGGTAAATTTTAGGGTGTTTTTAAAAATTGGTTTAGATTTACCTCAAGCCTATTTTTCGAGACATTATTTTTGAGCTGATTACAAATCTAGGCCCATTTGTAGAGTCTTCAGAAATTTCGGCTGTTTTGATTCGAAGCTTCGAAATGCGGGAATCTTGATGGCAAGACGCGACTTCAGACGATTTCTTCAATGCTACGATAAAGTACCCCTGAAACCTTTCTATAAAAGTTGTTTGGGCTGCTTTAAATGAATCTGTGGTCCGGTCATCGATTTTCCTTGTATTACGGTATGTAGCGGTGAGCATACGGTAGTTTGGTCGAAGTCTCGGATTTGACTCAAAGTGTCTCTGTTGGTGTTATTTGGGACGCCGAATACGAATTTCAGATTTATTCGTTTATACGTGGAACACCACGCGTAAACAGAAAAGCGTGGAAAGTTAAGGCAGAATAACATACAACACGGAAACTGAAAAAAAAAATTAATGAGAGAATGTCTCAAACAGGTAAGTACAAATGAGTGACAACGCCTGCTGGAAGCAAACTAAGCAGTCTCCTGGAGGTACTTGTCGATAAGCTTTTTGTATTGGGCTAGGGAAGTTGGTATTGGATGTTTCTTGGCAAGCTGCGAAAATTCTGAGCCGACCCTTTGAGTTAAAAAGTTGGCTCTGATACTGGTTCTGGTTATTAAAAAATTAAGCTTGGAGACACCACCACTCGTGTTTGAGGAGGAGAACCTATAAAATGTACCAATACAAGTAGGTATTGTACCCGTGATTAATTTGTAGATCATAATGAGATCATATTTCTTCCTCCGATAGAGTAGGGTGGGAATCTTGAATGACTTAATACGTACAGAAGCTGATGGAGTTTTAGTGTAGTCACGCCCATATAATCGCATCCAAAGCTATCTAGTGAAGTTATTCTGAACTGCTTCGAGTCCCTCAATGCATCGTTTCGAATTTGGGCTGAATACGGTAGTATCACATTCCAATAGGGAACGAATATACGATTTGTAGGCTAGGAAAATGTATTGAATTGACTTTGTGGACAAAGCTTTAAACAGGTTGTGAATGGCCCTTTTTGCTATAATGTCACAGTGTTCCGTCAAGGTTAGTAGTTCGTCTAGAGTAGACCCCAGATCTCGCAGAGTTGTACTATCAAGTTCCCACTCACCAGGGTAGTAAATGTTTCTATCAGGAGAATTGCCAAGATGGAGAACATTAGTTTTAGGTGCTGACAGCGGAAGTCCCCCTCTCTCTGACCAATCCGCAAGTGAATCAACTGCCGATTGTAGAGCGACACAGTCCCCACTATCCTCGATACTTTCATATACCTTGATATCATCAGCGAACTTTTCACAGGTGACACCGTATTGACTGATTAGGAAAGGGATGTCAGGAGTACATATACAGGATAAGGAGAATAGGCGAAAGGAATCCGCCTTGAGGCACACCATAAGTTACGGGTTACCTTTGTGAGGAGGAGCTATTGGCCTTTACTTGAAATAATCTTCCAGTGATCAAATTGTTTATTCATTCAACTATTCGAGGATGTATGCCAAAAGACAATAGCTTTGAAATGAGTTGATCAAAATGGACCTTATGAAACGCTTCAGTAAAATCAAAACAGATTTGTAAATCGACAATGATTTTGCGATCAAGGGCTTTCGTCCAGTCTTTTTTGCGGTCAGCATTTGTATTTCAGTAGACCTGCCACCTCTAAAGACTTTCAGGTACCAAGAAATGGGTTCAATGAATGGAACTAAAGAAGTTTCTGGAATCCTTTCAAAAACTCTTGCAAAAACCGACGTGATGCTAATGGGGCGAGAATTAGAAGCAAGATAATGTGGAGCCTATGTATTTGGGAATAGCCGTAATAAATAAATGCTCCCAACGTGAATTTATTCACTAAACATATAGCTTTAGTTAAATATGTGTTCTAAAGGGTAGGAGATAGCGATTTTGTTAATGAAATACGATGGTACTTCGTCAGCGGTAGTGGAAAAGGGTAGTGGCAATTTACACAAAATATTGCAGACTTCATCTTTGTAGAACCACACAAGGCTGTCCATTGTTGAACGGGAAAACCGAATCGGTCCACCCACCTAAAAAGTGCGATTCTTCAGAAAAGGACCTGTGAAATTGATTGGCAAGCATAGACGCTTTGGCTTGATCAGAAAATGCTGAAACGTCAGCTTCATCTTTAACAGTAGGAATATCACCAGTTTCCGTCATTCTGAAGTTTATTAATTTGTAGAATGAAGATTTCTTCGGCGATTGGGGTATTTTCCGTTGAACGTAAGTGTTTCTTCATTTTTGAGTTCTTAAGGTAGGGTAAAAGACATCATGCCTGCCGTAACCAACAGTACCCATATGTCTAGCGACAGACAGACCCCAGATTCGCGTTCAGCTCCCTAAATAACCCAGAGGATGAAAGTTTTGAGCCGACTACAAACAAAATTCTGAAACCCCCAAAGCCTTCTTGATATGTGGTGTCCTTACCTATAGGTACCACCTATCGGGGAGGCTTTTTCTTACATATATTTAGAAACCAATAAAAATACCCGTTTTTAGAATCCCCCAAGGCATCTAGGGATTTTTGAGCGCGATTCACTTGTGTAGTGCGGAACACACTTCAGGCCGAGAGAAGCGCGCTGATCAGCTGCGCCCTTCTCTCGGCCTGAATTGATAAACGGGCAGGCTCACGCGACCGCCGCGCCAGCCGCGGGTGAGATTTAAATGTTTTTCTTGGGGAGGCAAGCCATGAACCTTACTATTGTCGGGGTGCAGGCAGAACAGTCTCTAGTAAGCGTTCCTTCCCATAACCTGGACCTCGAAAAGTTGCAAGCTCACAAAGCTATAGGCTTGGAACTGTAGGGCCAGAATTTGGCTTCTTCAACCTCCACCCAAGCCTGGTACTGGGCGTTACTTGGGGTGCTAAACACGAATATCAGGTCCGCTTTTGCCTTTCACATTTTTAGGTGTACACGGTAGGTATTCGCAATGCTGTTTTTTTCTATGACAACCCACAGACTCGTCTGAGGAACCGAAAACAAACCTTGCTTTCGTGTTCAACACCAGGGCTGTGCGTAAATAAAGTTTGTAATTTCGTAAATCGTAAATCGTAATTTTTGAAATTCCTCGTAATTCGTAAATCGTTATTCGTAAATCGTTACTTATGAGTAATAAACCCACATATGACCCAAACCTCATTTAATGTGGAAACACCGTAGCATTTCAATGTTGAGGTGTTTCCATATCGAAGAAGGTTGGAGGTTCGGTTTCAAAGTGGCATTTTTTGAGCAGCACTTGAATAAATATTCAGTACACATACGTGGGACAGGAACGACTTTAATGGATAAAATGGAAACTCTAAGTTTATTTAAGTACCACACCTATGCCAGGTTTTGACCTACTTTTGAATACGAAAGCATAGGGAATCATCGCTCTACCAAACACAGTTCAGTTGAAGCCAAGGAGGGCAACACTGTGATGGGAAAAAATTTACGGTTGGAAAGTTTTAGCCTTAACATTTTAAGGAAATATGCTTGGATAAGGTGGCCATTCCAAAGGGGATATACATTCACAAAACCACTTCTTGACGCAGAAAATGGGTCTGCTCTTTATATTTGTGTAGCGTTGCTCTGAACGGAGTTATAACCGTTCCTCCACATAAGCGTAAGTTTGTTGGGGTGGAGACGGCGGTCTGAGTGGTGACGGTTGATTAGGATTCCGAAATGCAAAATGGTGAGGGCTCCCTCAAGATCTGTGTTTTCGAAAACTAGATTCTTCATCTTCTTTTCTTTTGCGTTCAGAACTCGCTCCTCATTATTAAAACATTTGAAAACTTCTTTGAAAAAGTAGGAGACTCCGCAGCCATAATTTCTAAGAAATGTTTCAAACCAAATTTTGAAATTACCACCTCTCCTCTCGTAGCCTCTGGAGATAGACATCAAAGGTTGTTTTGGGAGTCCCCGTAAAAATCTTCGTCGAATAATATTTTCAGGTAAGAAAAATAATTTACCGATTCTCCGGCAGATTTGAATTCACGAGGTTCCACTTTTTTGCTTGTATCTTTTTAACCGCTGAAGATGGATGCGTGGGGAAGGTTGTTTTTGAAATCTCCGCAAAACTCTGCAATGAAGTGTATATTGGGTTCCAACCTTTATTTGCTCCATGAGCCAGCCAGGCCCTTAGAGCCGAGCCCCATATTTACTGTCTAATTATATCGGAATGGAATTGCTGTCCGCAGTTGCAGACCACCGCTTTCTTCTTCTTCTTTGCAGCCGCGAAGAGAGAGTTTGCTATAGGTACAGAAACAGAGCGACCAGCGTCGGAATCGTCCAAAAGTCTGTTGTAGTCAGTGTAGGGGGGGGGGGTTTGGACAGTTGAATGTATAGGGTATTGAGGCCAGGATCACCATAGTCCGAGCAAACGTTGGGAGTGCTACTGTCAATCCTGTTCACGTAGGATTTCAGGAACGTCGACTGCCCACAGCGCAACGAGGCTAGAGTTCATCTGGCACGTCTACTAAGCTGAGACTCAGACTCAGAAACTTGATGCGGCACAGTACCCAGAATAGGATTAACAGCCGCTCTTTCCATATACCCTCGAACGAGCTGGTTGTGCTCCTCGAGCAACAGACGGAGGCGTTCTTTTTGTGAACCGCTCAAGTACATACTCTCCAAGATGGGTGGATGGGCTGCTTGGCGATGTTAATATACAGCTGCCAGGCCTTGAGCTGACAGTGCTCCTTTACTGGTAGCACCCGTGTCTCGGCGTGTAAATGCTCGATCGGTGGACTCGTAGCACACCCGGTGGCGTTCCGAAGAGCAGCGTTTTGTACACGCTGCATCTTTGTCCATGACGAGTCCGACACTAAGTGCTTCCAAACCGATGCCGCATACTCCAGGGCGGGCTGCAGTATAGCCTTATACAAGGTCAGAATAGTTTCCTTACTGCTGCCCCATGATATACCTCCCAGCGCCCTTAGCACATTGAGCTTAGCTTTTACAATTCCTTGCTTTTGCTCGGTGTTCTTGTGAAACGTCAGCGACGGATCGAGTATAAGGCCGAGTAGTTCGACGAAGCGAGCAGCGGGCAGGCGATCTCCACCCCAGCTGACATCGGGATGGGCGCTGTGCTCTTTGGGGTCCGTTGTGAAAACTGATACTGAAGACTTGGCGGGTGAGACCCTGAGCATCTTGTTATCGAAATAGCTTTTCAAATCAATCAGGTACTCGTTGATTTTGCTTTAGAAGTTTACAGAGAGCTAGAAGATAGTGGGGATGAGACGAATATCAATCATGTCAGGACCTCGCGGTCACAGCATGATTCTGCTTGCAGTACGTGTAGCAACAACGGTTGTCTGCAATTGCGGACCGAAATTTTGGTCCGATATAGACTGCAGCTCCATCAAAGGTTTGCGTCTCTGATGTTCATTATGTGACAAGAGCATTCCATGGAAGTAAATAGCTGTGAAGCTACCGACCTGGCTCGGCTTGGGGCAAGGAAAGGTTGGAACCAAATAATACGTTTGGGTCAGTCAGAGTGAGAAGGGGAGCGATTGGTCATACCTGAAGCTCGTTATCGACAATTATAGTTCTCCATGAATGACCTACTGCTGACTTCGACCGGCCGGGCATGCAAGGGTACGGGTTCACCGAAAATTAAAATTTTGAAGAGTAATCAAATATTAGGAGTGTGTTGAATTTAAAAAATGTTGCGGTTGTGTTGTATTGAAAGTGTTGAAATTATATTCGTACTAGACCGCAGATTTGCATTGCTCATTTAACCGCGTTTTCACGTTTTATTACGATTTGTTACGATTCGTTACGATTTAGATCCCAAATTTCGTAAATCGTAAATCGTAAAAAGTTTGCCAAAAACGCCCGTGATTCGTAAATTGTAATTCGTAATTACGCACAGCCCTGTTCAGCACCCCAAGTGTCCCCCTCCCTGGACGATGTTTGTTTGGGGGATTTTTTTTAATTTTGGGGACCCGCCTACGGTTTCGCCCTTTGAACTGGTTAAGATATTGGTTTGGTACGGGATACTCACAATTTTAGCTTACCGTAGGATGGGCACTCTCGCGAGTTGTATTTTGTTTGCCTTCTTATGAAGTACGGTGAACAAGTGTTAAGAGTGCAGATAGGCATTATGCTCCAAAATAGAATGTCTTATTCAGGCTGTTTTCGAGATTTTTCGCTTTTCGTCCGCATTTCAAAATTTTTTCAGGACTCTCTTAATCATTACCATGTCATTACATATCATTTCAACAATGGGCATTTCAGGGTTTCTGCAGGCTACGCACTGTGTATGCTAGAGCTCCGCTTTCACTCTCCCGTCCACATGGAAAAGTATTCAATGTTCAAGCTTCAGTAGGTTTTCCTACTCACACGTACATACAATACCGCTGCTATCCAAGGAAAAACTGGGCGAAATTGCCAGAGTGGGCGATTAAAGCGTCTTTTGTCCACAACTCGCCTCAAAAATCTCTGTCTTCAATTTCGAGAGGACCAAAATGTTCATCGTTCCACAATCCATCTCACTAAATGGAATAAGTTCGTAGCTTACTAATGGATACGCTTTCTTCTAAGATGGAGTTCGTTGTAATTATGATAAGAATTTCACAAGATAATGAACCCTTTCGGTGGAAAACAACCGTACGTGATCTCTAGCATTGTCAAAATTAAAGTGTATTTCACCTTGGAAAATAATGTTCCTCTTGATTTTTGCGCAAAATTTTCGAACTATTGACTGGATCACGACATGCTGTATAATGCGGCGTTTTCGAAATTCAAAACGGAGTACTCTGAAGCGAGTTGTGGTCCGAGGACGCCTTACAAGAGTGTCCTCTCCGGGGAAAAGCTCTTCTGAGATTTGTGGTGGATGGATAGAGTAACAATAATCTAAGCCATGTTTTCCCTACGGGCCTTCCGTTATCCCATGAAAAAGGAAAAAACCAAGCGAAACTAGCTGTAGCTTTTTATTCGAAGCAGCTCGAGGGAGTTCATGCATTCGACACACATTTAACTATACAATCAAATTGTCCTATACAAAGTTTGAGATTCTGGTTCTGGCTCATTAGCAAAATATAGGCCGTTTCTAAGCTCACTGTGCATTTCATTCCTCTAATCACTTGATTGAAGTTACGGTAGCCAGCGAGCATAGATGGCCGAGAGGAAAATGCTGGGGAATACGAAGCTACGAAGGGATGCTGGGTTGCGAGTTCGATGTCCGCAATGCATATTCGGAAAAAAACTGTTTCGCATTCATTCGATTGTTTATCCACGATGTTTCTTGTTCACATTTTAACTTGCTTTTTTTCCAATCTTATTGGATTTACAATTTCTATCGCGCGAATCCCTGTAGTATAATAGCATTTCCTCACCGTGTTCAAAAAATTATTCTTCTCACCTGCTTGTACTAGCATTTCGGTTTTATTGAGAAATTTTGCAATGCGAGCATCTTGTAACTTTGTATTACTTTTCTCAAGTGAAGGAGAACACTTTTCTTGAACAGACAAAAGTCGTTTGCGAATCATCGGAGAAAAACGAATTCCCAATGTAAGAAGCAAAGCGATGGTCCCTTTTCTTAAAAATTATCATCATGGCCGCAGTTTTCATTTTCTAAAGGCGGTAATCGGTTGCCCAAAACATCTGCTAACCCTTCATCGAAAACTACTAAACTTGGATGGATCACGCATAAATTTTTTTCGATTATCTGGAGATCGAGGGTAAGTGAGTGTACGGCGGAAAAAATCGGAAAAAAATTTCCTCCATATTGATCGAAATAAAACAGATTGAGGCAGATGGGTGTTAGATTTAATAGCCAGCCGATTTTTGCTTCTGAAAAACCGAAAGCACGGCTAGTTGGCCGCTTGAAGAGAGTGCGCCCGCTAATTTTTGATGTTTTTCCAATTTTTCGCTCTACCGGAAGGTCTATAGTGAAAACCAACATACAGTAATGTTACGCTATCCATTCCCCTAAACTCTCAAAATTACTTTTTCCAAGAAGTCTCCTACACCGGAGGGTCCTCTAGCGGCCACTTTGGTAATTTCGCCCATTTTTCCCTTGGATAGCAGCGGTATTGTACATACTTCTCCGTTTTTTCTTCATCGAATGCAGGGCTAATGATTGAAAGGTCTATCCAGTTTTCCTGTTCGGAAAAGCTGAGTCGCCACCAGCGGGCGGAAAGCTTTTTTATAGAGCGCTTTCTGTTCACAGACTATTCAAAAAGCGGTTTTCGTCGAATATCTATCTGACTGTTCGCGTCCAAACGCTGCACTATAGGAGGTGGTTAGGCAGCTGTGGTGTTTCTTTTATTGCACAACAACCACACGAAATTGAGGAAAAAATATTGGTGTCGAAGTGGTTAGAGATCTAGCTTTTTGTATGAAGAACACCTTACTTTAGTATGAGCCGTTGTGGTTAACCTGAACATGCAACACATTTTGACTTTTGAGGGCGGACGACCTGCGAGACGCCCTCTATTGTACGATGATGTCCATGTAATGCCTTCGACTCTTGATTTATCAGTGGCCAGCTCGAGCTATCAGCCGTTTCTGGGTTCGAAGCAGAATATCGCTTACACTCTGGAACTTGATCACCAGCGACAACATAATCAAACTCATCCAGTCAGTAGGTTTGCGCATGACACTTCTAACCTCTCTCACGGAAAAGGGAGATATATAGGCTTATTTCAGAGCGCTGATTGTTCCACGATTCATACATTGAGGTGGAGCTCTGATGACCAGAAGTGGACCGTGCGTGGCTTCCAACCAACCTCAGGAACGGAATACTGTGGTAGGATTCAATTTCCTTTGTAACTTCTCCATATTACTTTTTGAAATATGAACTGTGAAAATTTTCAACAAAGAGTAATGCACAAATTTTTCAGCGAACTCCGCTGTGCATATGAAATCGCCGAAGAGTGAGGATGAAAATCGCGTCCGTTTCGGCGCTCAAGATGGAGTCGCCCATTATATCCCACCTACTGGTTGTGATGCCGAAGTTCCTCTTCTAAGTCCACCTCTGTGGGACCAACCGTCACCGACATCGTTAATCTCGGGCAATACAGAAGAATACAGTACTCCACCTTTGGCACCTTGTTCTTACATGGACAACGTAGCTCCACCGATTGAGACCTGTGCTGCAGAGGTGGGTCTTGTTTTGAGTTTGGTTCATCGAGGAACTTTGCATATTTTTGTCACGAATACGAAAAACGTGGATCTGAGTTTTTTTAATAAGACGTTCACTCATACCTACACTGGGTGGCTGAGAGGCAGTTCTAAAAAAATACTTTATTCCTATTCCGAGTTACTCGTAGAGGCGTAAGTTTTCGTTGCTCCCTCAACTTGGCATATGTTCTCGCGCTCAGTTTCCTGCCACAACAGTCTGGTACACATTATGTGTAGCAGACTTGGGACCGAATCGAATAGTTATTAGAAAGACATTCGATAATTGATATGTTCAACTACTCGAGTATTCAATCTATTAGGAAAATTAGATTTTCCATGTCTCCAAGTATTCTATTTATTTTAAGGTACAATTATTCGGGTCTTTAGGGAAGTCGCAATATTCGACAAATAATCGCTCCAGCCGCGAAGCGGCTGGAGAGGTTTGGTTTTGCCTGGCACTTGTGATCACTTAGATTTTGGTAAAGTAGTTAATAAAACCTGTAAAACAAATTTTCTAGAGATTTCCTCCTGGATATAAGTGAGAGAGTATAGAAGACACCCGCTGACAAAATTTGAGCCAAATCGATTGAAAATTAACAAAGTTAGATCGGCGGAAGCTTAGCTAAAATTCGGCGTTTTTCTTGTAACGCGCGTCCCTCGTGTCTCAGCCTCGTTCCTCGTCCCTCGTCCTCGTTCCCTCGTTCCTCGTTCCTCGTTCCTCGTTCCTCGTTCCTCGTTCCTGCCACTAGCCACTGCCAGTGGTCGCAGGCTATCAGTACACAGGGCATCTGATGACGTCATCAAGATGTCATGTAAAGTACATAGGGCATCTGATGACGTCATAAGGGTGTCACGTAAAGTACATAGGGCATCTGATGACGTCATCAGGGTGTCATGTAAAGAAGTACATAGGGCATCTGATGACGTCATCAGGTGTGTCATGTAAAAGTACATAGGGCATCTGATGACGTCATCAGGGTGTCATGTAAAGTACATAGGGCATCTGATGACGTCATCAGGATGTCATGTAAAGTACATAGGGCATCTGATGACGTCATCAGGGTGTCATGTAAAGCTACATAGGGCATCTTGATGACGTCATCAAGATGTCATGTAAAGTACATAGAGGCATCTGATGACGTCATCAGGGTGTCACGTAAAGTACATAGGGCATCTGATGACGTCATCAGGGTGTCATGTAAAGTACATAGGGCATCTGATGAAGTCATCAGGATGTCATGTAAAGTACATAGGGCATCTGATGACGTCATAAGGGTGTCATGTAAAGTACATAGGGCATCTGATGACGTCATCAGGGTGTCATGTAAAGTACATAGGGCATCTGATGACGTCATCAAGATGTCGCATGTAAAGTACATAGGGCATCTGATGACGTCAAGGGTGTCACGCGTAAAGTACATAGGGCATCTGATGACGTCATCAGGGTGTCATGTAAAGTACATAGGGCATCTGATGACGTCATCAGGTGTCATGTAAAGTACATAGGGCATCTGATGACGTCATCAAGATGTCATGTAAAGTACATAGGGCATCTGATGACGTCATAAGGGTGTCATGTAAAGTACATAGGGCATCTGATGACGTCATCAGGGTGTCATGTAAAGTACATAGGGCATCTGATGACGTCATCAGGATGTCATGTAAAGAAGTACATAGGGCATCTGATGACGTCATCAAGGGTGTCATGTAAAGTACATAGGGCATCTGATGACGTCATCAAGGTGTCATGAAAAAGTACATAGGGCATCTGATGACGTCATAAGGGTGTCATGAAAAAGTACATAGGGCATCTGATGACGTCATCAGGGTGTCATGTAAAGTACATAGGGCATCTGATGACGTCATCAGGGTGTCATGTAAAGTACATAGGGCATCTGATGACGTCATCAGGATGTCATGTAAAGTACATAGGGCATCTGATGACGTCATCAGGGTGTCATGTAAAGTACATAGGGCATCTGATGACGTCATCAGGGTGTCATGTAAAGTACATAGGGCATCCGATGACGTCATCAGGGTGTCATGTAAAGTACATAGGGCATCTGATGACGTCATCAGGATGTCATGTAAAGTACATAGGGCATCTGATGACGTCATCAGGATGTCATGTAAGAGTACATAGGGCATCTGATGACGTCATCAGGGTGTCATGTAAAGTACATAGGGCATCTGATGACGTCATCAGGAATGTCATGTAAAGTACATAGGGCATCTGATGACGTCATCAGGGTGTCATGTAAAGTACATAGGGCATCTGATGACGTCATCAGGGTGTCATGTAAAGTACATAGGGCATCTGATGACGTCATCAGGGTGTCACGTAAAGTACATAGGGCATCTGATGACGTCATCAGGGTGTCATGTAAAGTACATAGGGCATCTGATGACGTCATCAGGGTGTCATGTAAAGTACATAGGGCATCTGATGACGTCATCAGGGTGTCATGTAAAGTACATAGGGCATCTGATGACGTCATCAGGGTGTCACGTAAAGTACATAGGGCATCTGATGACGTCATCAGGGTGTCACGTAAAGTACATAGGGCATCTGATGACGTCATCAGGATGTCATGTAAAGTACCTAGGGCATCTGATGACGTCATCAGGGTGTCACGTAAAGTACATAGTGCATTTGATGACGTCATCAGGATGTCATGTAAAGTACATAGGGCATCTGATGACGTCATCAGGGTGTCACGTAAAGTACATGGGCATCTGATGACGTCATCAGGGTGTCATGTAAGGTACATAGGGCATCTGATGACGTCATCAGGGTGTCATGTAAAGTACATAGGGCATCTGATGACGTCATGAGGGTGTCATGTAAAGTACATAGGGCATCTGATGACGTCATCAGGATGTCATGTAAAGTACATAGGGCATCTGATGACGTCATCAGGGTGTCATGTAAAGTACATAGGGCATCTGATGACGTCATCAGGGTGTCATGTACATAGGGCATCTGATGACGTCATCAGGGTGTCATGTAAAGTACATAGGGCATCTGATGACGTCATCAGGGTGTCATGTAAAGTACATAGGGCATCTGATGACGTCATCAGGGTGTCATGTAAAGTACATAGAGCATCTGATGACGGCATCAGGGTGTCATGTAAAGTACATAGGGCATCTGATGACGTCATCAAGGAAGTGTCATGTAAAGTACATAGGGCATCTGATGACGTCATCAAGGTGTCATGTAAAGAGTACATAGGGCATCTGATGACGTCATCAGGGTGTCATGTAAAGTACATAGGGCATCTGATGACGTCATCAGGGTGTCATGTAAAGTACATAGGGCATCTGAGGACGTCATCAGGGTGTCATGTAAAGTACATAGGGCATCTGAGGACGTCATCAGGGTGTCATGTAAAGTACATAGGGCATCTGATGACGTCATCAGGATGTCATGTAAAAAATATAGGGCATCTGATGACGTCATCAGGGTGTCATCTAAAGTGCATAGGGCATCTGATGACGTCATCAGGGTGTCATGTAAAGTACATAGGGCATCTGATGACGTCATCAGGGTGTCATGTAAAGTACATAGGGCATCTGATGACGTCATCAGGGTGTCATGTAAAGTACATAGGGCATCTGATGACGTCATCAGGGTGTCATGTAAAGTACATAGGGCATCTGATGACGTCATCAGGGTGTCATGTAAAGTACATAGGGCATCTGATGACGTCATCAGGGTGTCATGTAAAGTACATAAAGGGCATCTGATGACGTCATCAGGGTGTCAAGTAAAGTACATAGGGCATCTGATGACGTCATCAGGTGTCATGTAAAGTACATAGGGCATCTGATGACGTCATCAGGATGTCATGTAAAGTACATAGGCATCTGATGACGTCATCAGGGTGTCATGTAAAGTACATAGGGCATCTGATGACGTCATCAGGGTGTCATATGTAAAGTACATAGGGCATCTGATGACGTCATCAGGGTGTCATGTAAAGTACATAGGGCATCTGATGACGTCATCAGGGGTGTCATGTAAAGTACATAGGGCATCTGATGACGTCATCAGGATGTCATGTAAAAAGTACATAGGGCATCTGATGACGTCATCAGGGTGTCACGTAAAGTACATAGGGCATCTGATGACGTCATCAGGGTGTCATGTAAAGTACATAGGGAGCATCTGATGACGTCATCAGGATGTCATGTAAAGTACATAGGGCATCTGATGACGTCATCAGAGGATGTCATGTAAAGTACATAGGGCATCTGATGACGTCATCGAGGGATGTCATGTAAAGTACATAGGGCATCTGATGACGTCATCAGGATGTCATGTAAAGTACATAGGGCATCTGATGACGTCATCAGGGTGTCATGTAAAGTACATAGGGCATCTGATGACGTCATCAGATGTCATGTAAAGTACATAGGGCATCTGATGACGTCATCAGGGTGTCATGTAAAGTACATAGGGCATCTGATGACGTCATAAGGGTGTCATATAAAGTACATAGGGCATCTGATGACGTCACCAGGGGGTCATGTAAAGTACATAGGGCATCTGATGCCGTCATCAGCATGTCATGTACAGCACATACGGCATCTGATGACGTCATCAGGGTGTCATGTAAAAGTACATAGGGCATCTGATGACGTCATCAGGGTGTCATGTAAAGTACATAGGGCATCTGATGACGTCATAAAAGGGTGTCACGTAAAGTACATAGGGCATCTGATGACGTCATCAGGGTGTCATGTAAAGTACATAGGGCATCTGATGACGTCATCAGGGTGTCATGTAAAGTACATAGGGCATCTGATGACGTCATCAGGGTGTCATGTAAAGTACATAGGGCATCTGATGACGTCATCAGGGTGTCATGTAAAGTACATAGGGCATCTGATGACGTCATCAGGGTGTCATGTAAAGTACATAGGGCATCTGATGACGTCATCAGGGTGTCATGTAAAGTACATAGGGCATCTGATGACGTCATCAGGGTGTCATGTAAAGTACATAGGGCATCTGATGACGTCATCAGGGTGTCATGTAAAGTACATAGGGCATCTGATGACGTCATCAGGGTGTCATGTAAAGTACATAGGGCATCTGATGACGTCATCAGGGTGTCATGTAAAGTACATAGGGCATCTGAGTGTCATGTAAGTGTCAGGGTGTCATGTAAAGTACATAGGGCATCTGATGACGTCATCAGGGTGTCATGTAAAGTACATAGGGCATCTGATGACGTCATCAGGGTGTCATGTAAAGTACATAGGGCATCTGATGACGGCATCAGGGTGTCATGTAAAGTACATAGGGGATCTGATGACGTCATCAGGTGTCATGTAAAGTACGTAGGGCATCTGATGACGTCATCAGGATGTCATGTAAAGTACATAGGGCATCTGATGACGTCATCAGGGTGTCATGTAAAGTACATAGGGCATCTGATGACGTCATCAGGGTGTCATGTAAAGTACATAGGGCATCTGATGACGTCATCAGGGTGTCATGTAAAGTACATAGGGCATCTGATGACGGCATCAGGGTGTCATGCAAAGTACATAGGGCATCTGATGACGGCATCAGAGTGTCATGTAAAGTACATAGGGCATCTGATGACGTCATCAGGGTGTCATGTAAAGTACATAGGGCATCTGATGACGTCATCAGGGTGTCATGTAAAGTACATAGGGCATCTGATGACGTCATCAGGGTGTCATGTAAAGTACATAGGGCATCTGATGACGTCATCAGGATGTCATGTAAAGTACATAGGGTATCTGATGACGTCATCAGAGTGTCATGTAAAGTACATAGGACATCTGATGTCGTCATCAGGATGTCAGCGTAAAGTATAGGGCATCTGATGACGTCATCAGGGTGTCATATAAAAGTACATAGGGCATCTGATGACGTCATCAGGGTGTCATGTAAAGTACATAGGGCATCTGATGACGTCATCAGGGTGTCATGTAAGTACATAGGGCATCTGATGACGTCATCAGGGTGTCATGTAAAGTACATAGGGCATCTGATGACGTCATCAGGGTGTCATGTAAAGTACATAGGGCATCTGATGACGTCATCAGGGTGTCATGTAAAGTACATAGGGCATCTGATGACGTCATCAGGGTGTCATGTAAAGTACATAGGGCATCTGATGACGTCATCAGGGTGTCATGTAAAAGTACATAGGGCATCTGATGACGTCATCAGGGTGTCATGTAAAGTACATAGGGCATCTGATGACGTTCATCAGGATGTCATGTAAAGTACATAGGGCATCTGATGACGTCATCAGGGTGTCATGTAAAGTACATAGGCATCTGATGACGTCATCAGGGTGTCATGTAAAGTACATAGGGCATCTGATGACGTCATCAGGTGTCATGTAAAGTACATAGGGCATCTGATGACGTCATCAGGGTGTCATGTAAAGTACATAGGGCATCTGATGACGTCATCAGGGTGTCATGTAAAGTACATAGGGCATCTGATGACGTCATCAGGTGTCATGTAAAGTAATAGGGCATCTGATGACGTCATCAGGGTGCGTAAAGTACATAGGGCATCTGATGACGTCATCAGGGTGTCATGTAAAGTACATAGGGCATCTGATGACGTCATCAGGGTGTCATGTAAAGTACATAGAGCATCTGATGACGTCATCAGGGTGTCATGCGAAGTACATAGGGTGGTCTGATGACGTCATCAGGGTGTCATGTAAAGTACATAGGGCATCTGATGACGTCATCAGGGTGTCATGTAATGTACATAGGGCATCTGATGACGTCATCAGGGTGTCGCTAAAGTACATAGGGCATCTGATGACGTCATCAGGGTGTCATGTAAAGTACATAGGGCATCTGATGACGTCATCAGGGTGTCATGTAAAGTACATAGGCATCTGATGACGTCATCAGGGTGTCATGTAAAGTACATAGGGCATCTGATGACGTCATCAGGGTGTCATGTAAAGTACATAGGGCATCTGATGACGTCATCAGGTTGTCATGTAAAGTACATAGGGCATCTGATGACGTCATCAGGATGTCATGTAAAGTACATAGGGCATCTGATGACGTCATCAGGGTGTCATGTAAAGTACATAGGGCATCTGATGACGTCATCAGGGTGTCATGTAAAGTACATAGGGCATCTGATGACGTCATCAGGATGTCAGCATGTAAAGTACATAGGGCATCTGATGACGTCATCAGGGTGTCATGTAAAGTACATAGGGCATCTGATGACGTCATCAGGGTGTCATGTAAAGTACATAGGGCATCTGATGACGTCATCAGGGTGTCATGTAAAGTACATAGGGCATCTGATGACGTCATCAGGGTGTCATGTAAAGTACATAGGGCATCTGATGACGTCATCAGGGTGTCGCGTAAAGTACATAGTGCATCTGATGACGTCATCAGGGTGTCATGTAAAGTACATAGGGCATCTGATGACGTCATCAGGGTGTCATGTAAAGTACATAGGGCATCTGGTGACGTCATCAGGGTGTCATGTAAAGTACATAGGGCATTTAATGACGTCATCAGGGTGTCATGCAAAGTACATAGGGCATCTGATGACGTCATCAGGGTGTCATGTAAAGTACATAGGGCATCTGATGACGTCATCAGGGTGTCATGTAAAGTACATAGGGCATCTGATGACGTCATCAGGGTGTCATGTAAAGTACATAGGGCATCTGATGACGTCATCAGGGTGTCATGTAAAGTACATAGGGCATCTGATGACGTCATGAGGGTGTCATGTAAAGTACATAGGGCATCTGATGACGTCATCAGGGTGTCATATAAAGTACATAGGGCATCTGATGACGTCATCAGGGTGTCATGTAAAGTACATAGGGCATCTGATGACGTCATCAGGGTGTCATGAAAAGTACATAGGGCATCTGATGACGTCACCAGGATTTCATGTAAAGTACATAGGCATCTGATGACGTCATCAGGGTGTCATGTAAAGTACATAGGAGCATCTGATGACGTCATCAAGGTGTCATGTAAAGTACATAGCGCTTTTGATGCCGTCATCAGGGTGTCTTGTAAAGTACATAGGGCATCTGATGACGTCATCAGGGTGTCATGTAAAGTACATAGGGCATCTGATGACGTCATCAGGGTGTCATACTGTAAAGTACATATAGGGCATCTGATGACGTCATCAGGGTGTCATGTAAAGTACATAGGGCATCTGATGACGTCATCAGGATGTCATGTAAAGTACATAGGGCATCTGATGACGTCATCAGGGATGTCGCGTAAAGTACATAGGGCATCTGATGACGTCATCAGGGTGTCATGTAAAGTACATAGGCATCTGATGACGTCATCAGGGTGTCATGTAAAGTACATAGGGCATCTGATGACGTCATCAGGTGTCATGTAAAGTACATAGGGCATCTGATGACGTCATCAGGGTGTCATGTAAAGCACATAGGGCATCTGATGACGTCATCAGGATGTCATGTAAAAAGTACATAGGGCATCTGATGACGTCATCAGGGTGTCATGTAAAGTACATAGGGCATCTGATGACGTCATCAGGGTGTCATGTAAAGTACATAGGGCATCTGATGACGTCATCAGGGTGTCATGTAAAGTACATAGGGCATCTGATGACGTCATCAGGACTGTCGCATGTAAAGTACATAGGGCATCTGATGACGTCATCAGGGTGTCATGTAAAGTACATAGGGCATCTGATGACGTCATCAGGGTGTCATGTAAAGTACATAGGGCATCTGATGACGTCATCAGGGTGTCATGTAAAGTACATATGAGGCATCTGATGACGTCATCAGGGTGTCATGTAAAGTACATAGGAGCATCTGATGACGTCATCAGGGTGTCATGTAAAGTACATAGGGCATCTGATGACGTCATCAGGGTGTCATGCAAAGTACATAGGCATCTGATGACGTCATCAGGTGTCATGTAAAGTACATAGGGCATCTGATGACGTCATCAGGATGTCATGTAAAGTACATAGGGCATCTGATGACGTCATCAGGGTGTCATGTAGCATATAGGCATCTGATGACGTCATCAGGGTGTCATGTAAAGTACATAGGGCATCTGATGACGTCATCAGGATGTCATGTAAAGTACATAGGGCATCTGATGACGTCATCAGGGTGTCATGTAAAGTACATAGGGCAGCTGATGACGTCATCAGAAAGTGTCATGTAAAGTACATAGGGCATCTGATGACGTCATCAGGGTGTCATGTAAAGTACATAGGGCATCTGATGACGTCATCAGGGTGTCATGTAAAGTACATAGGGCATCTGATGACGCCATCAGGGTGTCATGTAAAGTACATAGGGCATCTGATGACGTCATCAGGGTGTCATGTATAAAGTACATAGGGCATCTGATGACGTCATCAGGGTGTCATGTGCAAAGTACATAGGTTATCTGATGACGTTCATCAGATGTCGTAAAGTACATAGGGCATCTGATGACGTCATCAGGGTGTCATGTAAAGTACATAGTATCTGATGACGTCATCAGGGTGTCATCTTCAAAGTACATAGGGCATCTGATGACGTCATCAGGGTGTCATGTAAAGAGTACATAGGGCATCTGATGACGTCATCAGGATGTCATGTAAAGTACATAGGGCATCTGATGACGTCATCAGGGTGTCATGTAAAGTACATAGGGCATCTGATGACGTCATCAGGATGTCATGTAAAGTACATAGGGTATCTGATGACGCTGGCAGGGTGTCATGTAAAGTACATAGGTGCATCTGATGACGTCATCAGGGTGTCATATGTAAAGTACATAGGGCATCTGATGACGTCATCAGGGTGTCATGTAAAGTACATAGGGCATCTGATGACGTCATCAGGATGTCATGTAAAGTACATAGGGCATCTGATGACGTCATCAGGGTGTCATGTAAAGTACATAGGGCATCTGATGACGTCATCAGGGATGTCATGTAAAGCCATAGGGCATCTGATGACGTCATCAGGGTGTCATGTAAAGTACATAGGGCATCTGATGACGTCATCAGGGTGTCATGTAAAGTACATAGAGCATCTGATGACGTCATCAGGGTGTCATGTAAAGTACATAGGGCATCTGATGACGTCATCAGGTGTCATGCCGAAGTACATAGGGCATCTGATGACGTCATCAGGGTGTCATGTAAAGTACATAGGAGCATCTGATGACGTCATCAGGGTGTCATGTAAAGTACATAGGGCATCTGATGACGTCATCAGGGTGTCATGTAAAGTACATAGGCATCTGATGACGTCATCAGGATGTCATGTAAAGTACGCATAGGGCATCTGATGACGTCATCAGGGTGTCATGTAAAGTACATAGGGCATCTGATGACGTCATCAGGTGTCATGTAAAGTACATAGTGCATCTGATGACGTCATCAGGGTGTCATGCGTAAAGTACATAGTGCATCTGATGACGTCATCAGGGTGTCATGTAAAGTACATAGGGCATCTGATGACGTCATCAGGGTGTCATGTAAAGTACATAGGGCATCTGATGACGTCATCAGGATGTCATGTAAAGTACATAGGCATCTGATGACGTCATCAGGGATGTCATGTAAAGTACATAGGGCATCTGATGACGTCATCAGGGTGTCATGTAAAGTACATAGGGCATCTGATGACGTCATCAGGGTGTCACGTAAAGTACCTAGGGCATCTGATGACGTCATGAGGGTGTCATGTAAAGTACATAGGGCATCTGATGACGTCATCAGGTGTCATGTAAAGTACATAGGGCATCTGATGACGTCATCAGGGTGTCATGTAAATTTGCATAGGGCATCTGATGACGTCATCAGGGTGTCATGTAAAGTACATAGGGCATCTGATGACGTCATCAGGGTGTCATGTAAAGTACATAGGGCATCTGATGACGTCATCAGGGTGTCATGTAAAGTACATAGGGCATCTGATGACGTCATCACGGTGTCATGTAAAGTACATAGGCATCTGATGACGTCATCAGGGTGTCATGTAAAGTACATAGGGCATCTGATGACGTCATCAGGGTGTCATGTAAAGTACATAGGGCATCTGATGACGTCATCAGGGTGTCATGTAAAGTACATAGGGCATCTGATGACGTCATCAGGGTGTCATGTAAAGTACATAGGGCATCTGATGACGTCATCAGGGTGTCATGTAAGTACATAGGGCATCTGATGACGTCATCAGGTGTCATGTAAAGTACATAGGGCATCTGATGACGTCATCAGGGTGTCATGTAAAGTACATAGGGCATCTGATGACGTCATCAGGGTGTCATGTAAAGTACATAGGGCATCTGATGACGTCATCAGGGTGTCATGTAAAGTACATAGGGCATCTGATGACGTCATCAGGGTGTCATGTAAAAGTACATAGGGCATCTGATGACGTCATCAGGGTGTCATGTAAAGTACATAGGCATCTGATGACGTCATCAGGGATGTCAGCGTAAAGTACATAGGGCATCTGATGACGTCATCAGGGTGTCATGTAAAGTACATAGGGCATCTGATGACGTCATCAGGGTGTCATGTAAAGTACATAGAGGCATCTGATGACGTCATCAGGGTGTCATGTAAAGTACATAGGCATCTGATGACGTCATCAGGGTGTCATCTCAAAGTACATAGGGCATCTGATGACGTCATCAGGGTGTCATGTAAAGTACATAGGGCATCCTGATGACGTCATCAGGGTGTCATGTAAAGTACATAGGGCATCTGATGACGTCATCAGGATGTCATGTAAAGTACATAGGGCATCTGATGACGTCATCAGGATGTCATGTAAAGTACATAGGGCATCTGATGACGTCATCAGGGTGTCATATGTAAAGTACATAGGGCATCTGTTGACGTCATCAGGGTCAGATGTAAAGTACATAGGGCATCTGATGACGTCATCAGGATGTCATGTAAAGTACATAGGGCATCTGATGACGTCATCAGGGTGTCATGTAAAGTACATAAGGCATCTGTTGACGTCAGCAGGGTGTCATGTAAAGTACATAGGGCATCTGATGACGTCATCAAGGGTGTCATGTAAAGTACATAGGGCATCTGATGACGTCATCAGGGTGTCATGTAAAGTACATAGGGCATCTGATGACGTCATCAGGGTGTCATGTAAAGTACATAGGCAATCTGATGACGTCATCAGGGTGTCATGTAAAGTACATAGAATATCTGATGACGTCATCAAGGGTGTCATGTAAAGTACATAGGGCATCTGATGACGTCATCAGGGGGTGTCATGTAAAGTACATAGGGCATCTGATGACGTCATCAGGGATGTCATGTAAAGTATATAGGGCATCTGATGACGTCATCAGGGTGTCATGTAAAGTACATAGGGCATCTGATGACGTCATCAGGGTGTCATGTAAAGTACATAGGGCATCTGATGACGTCATCAGGGTGTCATGTAAAGTACATAGGGCATCTGATGACGTCATCAGGATGTCGCGTAAAGTACATAGGGCATCCGATGACGTCATCAGGATGTCATGTAAAGTACATAGGCATCTGATGACGTCATCAGGGTGTCATGTAAAGTATATAGGGCATCTGATGACGTCATCAGGATGTCAGCGTAAAGTACATAGGGCATCTGATGGCGTTATCAGGGTGTCATGTAAAGTACACAGGGAATCTGATGACGTAATCAGGATGGCATGTAAAGTAGATAGGGCATATGAGGTCGTCAACAAGGTGTCACGTAAAGTACATAGGGTATCTGTTGGCGTCATCAAGACGTCATGCAAAGTACATAGGGCATCTGATGACGTCATCAGGGTGTCATGTAAAGTACATAGGGCATCTGATGACGTCATCAGGGTGTCATGTAAAGTACATAGGGCATCTGATGACGTCATCAGGATGTCATGTAAAAGTACATAGGGCATCTGATGACGTCATCAGGTGGATGTCATGTAAAGTACATAGGGCATCTGATGACGTCATCAGGGTGTCAGCGTAAAGTACATAGGGCATCTGATGACGCCATCAGGATGTCATGCAGTACATAGGGCATCTGATGACGTCATCAGGGTGTCAGGTAAAAGTACATAGGGCATCTGATGACGTCATCAGGTGTCGCGTAAAGTACATAGGGCATCTGATGACGTCATCAGGATGTCATGTAAAGTACATAGGGCATCTGATGACGTCATCAGGATGTCATGTAAAGTACATAGGTGCATCTGGATGACGTCATCAGGGTGTCATGTAAAGTACATAGGGCATCTGATGACGTCATCAGGGTGTCATGTAAAGTACATAGGGCATCTGATGACGTCATCAGGTGTCATGTAAAGTAACATAGGGCATCTGATGACGTCATCAGGATGTCATGTAAAGTACATAGGGCATCTGATGACGTCATCATATGTCACGTAAAAGTACATAGGGCATCTGATGACGACATCACGGTGTCACATGTAAAGTACATAGGGCATCTGATGACGTCATCAGGTGTCACGTAAAGTACATAGGGCATCTGATGACGTCATCAGGGTGTCATGTGTAAAGTACATAGGGCATCTGATGACGTCATCAGGTGTCATGTAAAGTACATAGGGCATCTGATGACGTCATCAGGGTGTCATGTAAAGTACATAGGGCATCTGATGACGTCATCAGGTGTCATGTAAAGTACATAGGGCATCTGATGACGTCATCAGGATGTCAGCGTAAAGCACATAGGGCATCTGATGACGTCATCAGGGTGTCATGTAAAGTACATAGGGCATCTGATGACGTCATCAGGGTGTCATGTAAAGTACATAGGGCATCTGATGACGTCATCAGGGTGTCAGCGTAAAGTACATAGGGCATCTGATGACGTCATCAGGATGTCATAAAAGGCTATATAGGGCATTTGATGACGCTTCATCAGGTGTCATGTAAAGTACATAGGGCATCTGATGACGTCATCAGGGTGTCATGTAAAGTACATAGGGCATCTGATGACGTCATCAGGGTGTCATGTAAAGTACATAGGGCATCTGATGACGTCATCAGGATGTCATGTAAAGTAGGGCATCTGATGACGTCATCAGGGTGTCACGTAAAGTACATAGGGCATCTGATGACGTCATCAGGTGTCATGTAAAGTACATAGGGCATCTGATGACGTCATCAGGGTGTCATGTAAAGTACATAGGGCATCTGATGACGTCATCGCGATGTCATGTAAAGTACATAGGGCATCTGATGACGTCATCAGGGTGTCACGTAAAGTACATAGGGCATCTGATGATTGTCAGGTGCTGCGTAAAGTATAGGGCATCTGATGACGTCATCAGGGTGTCATGTAAAGTACATAGGGCATCTGATGACGTCATCAGGTGTGTCATGTAAAGTACATAGGGCATCTGATGACGTCATCAGGGTGTCATGTAAAGTACATAGGGCATCTGATGACGTCATCAGGGTGTCATGCGTAAAAGTACATAGGGCATCTGATGACGTCATCAGGGTGTCATGTAAAGTATATAGGGCATCTGATGACGTCATCAGGATGTCATGTAAAGTACATAGGGCATCTGATGACGTCATCAGGGTGTCATGTAAAGTACATAGGGCATCTGATGACGTCATCAGGATGTCATGTAAAGTACATAGGGCATCTGATGACGTCATCAGGGTGTCATGTAAAGTACATAGGGCATCTGATGACGTCATCAGGATGTCATGTAAAATACATAGGGCATCTGATGACGTCATCAGGGTGTCATCTAAAGTACATAGGGCATCTGATGACGTCATCAGGGTGTCATGCAGAGTACATAGGGCATCTGATGACGTCATCGCGCCGCGGACTTACTTGACTTAATCGGTTGGCTTTCGCCTGACGCGGTCATTCCGGCATCTTCTTCACCGAGGTGTAAAGCCGTCCTGGTAGTCAGCCGTGTCCATTTTTCTACGGTCTTCAGCCACAATTTGAACACATCTCCATCCAGCTGTCACTACATTCCATTTCCTGCGAAAACGAAACGATCGCGCCTGCCTGAACTGTCTTTTCGATGCCGAGTGACTTTAAATCCTCTTTAACCACATCCGTCCAGAACTTTCGCCTACGCCTTCCAGGTGGCCGTTTCAGACAGGATTTGGAAGCATTTTTAAAGCGTGTTGTACGAGACGATCCGGCGTTCTTCTTCTTAGTATATATGCCCGAGCAGTCTGAAGTCGACTTCTCCATTGAAGCTGCTTGAGATGGCGTTAGGATGATGCTGGCACCTCCCTCGTGCGTCAAGTATGTTGATGTACTGCGTCGATTTCCCCTTGTAAAGGTTCTTCGTTATGGCATACACGCGGCTGTAGAAATATCCAAGCAAACGCCTAAAAAGCCTTCCTTCCTCGTGCAATCCAACCTTTCCATCTGCGTTTTCGGTGCCAGCTTCCACGTCTCCGATCCGTACATCAAGGCGATAGGGCGAATAGCGGATAGGTAGACGCGCAACTTGACTTCTCCTTCGCGATGCAGGTGGTAGACCAAAGCAAACACTTCTGGTTAGAGAATCGAATGCAGACGTAGCTTCTCGGGCACATCGTTGTCGAATATCCGCTGCATAACCCTGGCCATCGTTCCTTCAGCAAACAGCCCAAATAACAGAAATCGTCCACCAGTTCGATACGTTGTCCGTCCACACAAACTCCAGTTGAAGGCCTCTTGAGAGACCCACATCTGCTTGCATTTGTCGGGACGTGAAGACGAAGTCCATAGGCTGCGGCATACTTCGAAACGAGGTTCATAATCCTTTGCAGTTTTAAGCGTTGTTTTCAGCGAATAACACAATGTCGTTCGGCGTACTCCAGGTCGACAAGGGAGCGTCCTGATGGTGTTAGGATCACATCCGGCAGGAAAACTGCCCTGCAAATCCCTACGCATGATGTCATCAACGGCGAAGTTGAAAAAGAAAAGCATCCTGCAAGCTGGCTCCTTCTCGTCGCATTCTGTTTTCACCTCGAAAGCTGACGTAAATCCGACAGGTGTACGAACTGCCGTTGCTGTTGTTCCTTTGTTCATGTCCTCGATTAACCGAACATACTTTTCCGGGACTCCATCTGCTCGCAGAGCATTGAGCAATCGGATCACGATGAGGAGAGTCGAACGCGGCTTCAAAGTCCAAAAAAGCAAGCTGTAATGGTCCCGAAAAACCGCTGCCACGATTCACCATTACTCTTCTCACGACGAACACTTTGGTCGATGGTCGATCTTCCAGGTCGAAAACCGGCTTGCTCATCTCTGGTCGTTCCTTCCACGATGTTTGGATAAGTCGCTCGAGAATGATACGTTCTAAAACCTTGTACATGACACGAAGTAGAGATTCCTCTAGTTCTGTAGGATCCGTGACGGATAGCTTCTTGTGAAGAGGTACGATGATCGCATGTCTCCACGAATCGGGCATCCTTTCGCTCATCCATATGGCACGGATGGTGTTGGTCATTTCACGAATCCCAGAGACGGAGGAAGAGCTTTCAGCATTTCTGTAGCAGTGATGTTGTCATCTCCACCTCGCCTTTCCATATCTTCATTTTCCGGACAATAATCCAAAACTTCAGACTCAGTCGGCGGTTCCTCACTGACATCGTAATGTGCTCTCTGAATGCATGCGGGAGCTCAGGGGTACTGATGGCGCTGGACGATTCAGTAGTGAACTGTAAAGTGAATCCTTCCATATTGGCAGCGTCGCATCACCAACTGCAACTCCATTGGTAGTGTTCAAGACAGGAGAACATCTCCTTCATCTTCTCCCGCTATACTGTCATGCAGCAATCGTGTAGGCTTTCCTCGGATTCTTCCTCTCCCAAGCCTTCTCTCGAACTCCTTAGCTCTACACGTCCACCTTCGTTCGCGGTCACTTTGAAGCCGCCGACGCAACTTCCCTCCCTCAGACGCTTTCTCCTCCACGAAGTTTCCTGCAGTTCGGAGAGCAACATACTCTGGTTGTAGGTAGATGTTGTTTCTTCTGAGACGTAGGCGAACTTCTTTCTTAGGGCTGTACAACCGGGAGTGCCTTCTTTCGAAGCGTCCCGGATGCATTTTGACAAAAGAATCCGCGTCGCAAAGTTTCTTCTTAGTCCGTACCTGGATGTGAATAGAAACGCGTTGTTCGGAAATTCCTTCTGCACTCTCTTCATCTCTGAGACTTGTTTCATGTCAATCCTCTGGAGAGGCTGAGCCCCTCGCTTCCTCTTTGCTATGAATCCTCGCAGTGAAGTTCAACAGAACAGGACGGATGATCCGAATCGAATGCGACATCCCACACAGCTCTAGATCTTCGAATGTCCGGATACTGGAATATTCCTCGTCAGGACATAGTCAAGCTGTAGTTTCAAAGTTGTCATCTTCCCGCTTCCGCTGCTCTTCTGGAGATAGCCGGGTTGGTCCCTGCCACGTAAGCTGATGGCGGCGATGATTCCTCTTGAATGTCGATGTAATAATCAGACCACTGGTGTTTCACAAAAGTCGACAAGCGCGGTAGCCATTGTCCGATGCTTTGCTCCACTGGCAGAACCATTTACCGAGTAACTTCGGATTCCTCTGATCAAGTCCCATCTTCGCATTTGCGTCAATCCCCACGACAACAGCATGTTGACAAGGTATCCTTGGCCAGCAACGTATTGAGTTCCTCTATAAAACGCATCCTTCGAATTGTTCTTCGGCGGTTTCCAGTGGGCGCATGAGCACTCACTTCATTCGCACAGATTGGAATCCTTCTGTGATCCGCGCAGTCGTACGAATGCATTCCGACAACGACGTTGAGCCGAACTCCTTGACCATACCCATTAAAAATCCTTCCTTACAGCTATTGCACAGCCCTCCCACTCTCCTATCGTCAGCAAGTTACCGCCGCAGTAGATGGTGTACTCTCCGACGCTGATGACGGGTCTATCTCTGAGGCGGGTTTCCTGCAAAGCAGCAAACGGTGCATGGAAAATAGCTCAGAAGTCTGGATAGCGCAGTTTTTTGGATATCACTCGACAGCGATCGACAGTTCAGGGTGGCGAAATTGTGGCTTGCGGCCAAAGACTCCATGACTCCCTAGGTACGGATCCTAAGCGTGTAATGGACCAGAGGCCCTAGAGGTGTGCCGGACGGCGACACCTTTATGCAATGTGTGGATACCGCGATATAGCGTTGTGCACGCTTATATCGCTCGAACGTTCCTCGTGTACACTCAAACGTCTGCTGGGTTCAGTATAGCCAGGGGCACCAAAACGAGCAGGTACCAACAGACTTGTATACACACCCTCAACGTCATCAGGGTGTGTCGTAAAGTACATAGGCATCTGATGACGTCACTCAGGGTGTCATGCGTAAAGTAAGATAGGGCATCTGATGACGTCATCAGGGGTGTCAAGGCGTAAAGTACATAGGGCATCTGATGACGTCAGCGTCTGAGACGTCATCAGGATGCCGCGTAAAGTACATAGAAGCATCTGGTTTATGACGTCATCAGGATGTCATGTAAAGTACATAGAGCATCTGATGACGCCGCGTCTGATGACGTCATCAGGCGGTGTCAGTGTAAAGTACAGTGGGCATCTGATGACGTCATCAGGCGGCCGCGTAAAGTTACATAGGGCATCTGATGACGCCGCTGTCAATGACGCCATCAGGATGTCGCGTAAAGTACATAGGGCATCTGATGACGTCATCAAGGTGTCATGTGGATAAAGCATATAGGGCATCTGATAACGCCGCGTCTGATGACGTCATCAGGGTGTCATGCGTAAAGTACATAGGGCAGTCTGATGACGTCATCAGGGTGTCATGTAAAGTACATAGGGCATCTGATGACGTCAGCGTCTGACACGCCATCAGGGATGTCATGTAAAGTACATAGGGAAAATCTGATGACGTCATCAGGGATGTCAGCGTAGCAAGTACAGGAAGGGCATCTGATGACGTCATAGCTAGGGTGTCAGTGTAAAGTAGTAGGGTATCTGATGACGTCATCAGGATGTCAGCGTAAAGTACATAGGGCATCTGATGACGTCATATGTGTCACGTAAAGTACATAGTATCTGATTACGACGCCGCGTCTGATGACGTCATCAGGGGTGTCATGTAAAGTACATAAGGGCATCTGATGACGTCGTCAGGATGTCAGCGGAAGTACAGCAGGCATCTGATGACGCCATGTCTGATGATCGTCATCAGGATGTCAAGTGTAAAGTACATAGGGCATCTGATGACGTCATCAGGATGTCATGTAAAGTAATATAGGCATCCGATGACGTCATCATGGGTGTCACGTAAAGTACATAGGGCATCTGATGACGTCATCAGGGTGTCAGCGTAAAGCACATAGGTTATCTGATGACGTCATATCAAGATGATGTCATCAGGTGTCAAGCAAGGCTAATATAGGGCATCTGATGACGTCATAAGGGTGTCAGCGTGTAAAGTAATTAGAGCATCTGATGACGTCATCAGGATGTCATGCGTAAAGCATTATAGGGCATCTGATGACGTCATCAGGTGTCATGTAAAGTACATAGGGCATCTGATGACGTCATCAGGGTGTCATGCGTAAAGTACATAGGTATCTGATGACGTCAGGATGTCATGTAAAGTACATAGGCATCTGAAGACGTCATCAGGATGTTATGCGTAGCGCATAGGCATTCTGATGACGTCATCAGGGTGTCATGTAAAGTACATAGGCATCCTGATGACGTCATCAGGATGTCATGTAAAGTACATAGGGCATCTGATGACGTCATCAAGATGTCATGTAAAGTAGATAGTAATCTGATGACGTCATAAGGGTGTCATGCGTAAAGTACATAGGGTAATCTGATGACGTCATCAGATGCCGCGTCACAAAGTACATAGGGCAGTCTGATGCAGACGTCATCAGGATGTCATGTAAAGCATATAGGCATCTGATGACGTCATCAGGTGTCGCGTAAAGTACATAGGGCATCTGATGACGTCATAAGGGTGTCACAATGTAAAGTACATAGGCATCTGATGACGTCATCAGGGTGTCATGCGTAAAGCACATAGGGTATTTGATGACGTCATCAAGATGTCATGTAGAGTACATAGGCATCTGATGACGTCATAAGGATGTCATGTAAAGTACATAGGGCATCTGATGACGTCATCCGGATGTCACGTAAAGTACAGGGCATCTGATGACGTCATCAGTGGTGTCATGTAAAGTACATAGGGGCATCTGATGACGTCATCAGGATGCTCAGCGTAAAGCACATAGGGTATTTGATGACGTCATCAAGATGTCAGCGTAGAGTACATAGTTATCTGATGACGTCAGCATCTGATGACGTCATCAGGGTGTCGCGTAAAGTACATAGGGCATCTGATGACGTCATCAGGTGTCATGTAAAGCACATAGGGTATCTGATGACGTCATCAGGATGTCATGTAGCATATAGGCA